>JASDDO010000012.1:388463476-389830351 GCA_030015575.1 Agapanthus africanus | reverse complement strand
AAAATGTGGTTTTTTCCAAATTAAAAATACGCAAAAAATTCAGCATGGTTTTCTAGGAAATACTGTGAAGCACGTGCCTCTGATTCCCTCACTGCACCGCGGAACCGCGGCCGTACCCTAGGTTGGGCGGCGGTTCTGCGGCAATAAAGTGGCCTATTGCTCTTCTGTTTGCACAGTAATCTCCATATGTAAGTCCTGTGTTTTCTGGGTAATTTTAATTTATACTCAAGAGTTGAGTTTTTTGGGTTGTATTGGGAGTTGGTTGATTCGATCGGAAAGTTTAACTTCGTGTGTGTGAATTTCCGGGTAATTTTAGAAAGTGTTAAAAAGTTCGACCGGATATCGATAACTCACTTTTTCCCGACCCGGAAAATTTCCAAGTGTTGGATTTTTCCGTTGTTTAAGAACGTTCTAAGTCGTGCAAGTAACACGATGGACCCTCTAGAAGACAACAAACCTTAACTCGATTATGTGACCGTCTTGAACTGCCTTTTGAACCTTAGGGTTTGGTGCAGTACGACGTGCCACATGTGAGGCGTTGACTTTACCCTTCTACGGCTGGACCATTGGTACTGTTGCATGTGATGGATATTTTTGAACTCCGCTCAAGTGTTGAGCTATTTGGGAAAACTTGGGTGTTTGATTATTCGATCGGAAAATTTAACGTTGTCTATTTATCTGGAATGTAATACAATATTTGGAATCCACAAGTAGTTATGAGATAACTAATTTGAATGTTATAAATCTAGCAGTTTAGTCTCACTTGATTGGTTGCCACAGGATTTTTATGCGATCAAAATTCATTCGCAATCACGTAGCGTACGCGGATACTCACCGGGTAAACTTAATAGACAGCCACGCCTCATAGCCCCGACCAAGTGACTGTAGGAGAACCCCGTCGCCAAAAGCATCCGTTCGTGTGCTCGCGGCAGCGGTGTTCCGCCTTAGTGCACTTCGTCGACGGCATCCGGGGGTGCGGCCGTCTACTAAAGTTTGCGACGAGCATTCGATCAGAATATCGGAAATCTTGTTGAATTGCCCGACTAGATATTGAAAAGTGTTTTCGATATAGAGACTAAAATGCGGAGTTTATAATTGTTAGGCATGAAATGCGAAATATATGATATTTCGGATTTACGATGTCTAAAGAGGTTGCGGATTCCAACTGTTGTAGTTTTACACTTTTTTTTCTGCGACCGTAAGTGTAATATGTGATATCGCCGGTTTCGTTGCTATATGTCAACGACAATTGGGATGCACATATTTACTTACGTTGATGACATGTGATGTTATGTGTTGCTGGATATGTTATATTGGATCGTCGCGTTTTGAATAACCGGGGGTTTTATGTGAGATGAGAGTTTTTCTTTTTCATTCATGTAAATAAATGTATGTAATATTCTTTTATTGGGGCACTTCCGGGATGAGGTTGATGTCACTACTTGTATATTATTTACTTTTCCGCATTAGGTAGACCCAAGGCGGGGAGCATAAGTAACCGGGTTCTAGGGTCCAGTGTGTTAGTTATATGTATGCCCTAGAGGCCATTACTGTACATATGATGTATATTGTAATGGATGCTTGGACATATATAGGGAGGACATTCTTGCTCGACATGATAGTATGCTATCTGGTTGTACTTTATCTTAACATGTACTCTGATTGTCTCTATATTACATGTTGATAAAGCCCTTAGGATATGTACTCGACTACTGGGAAGATGATGAGATCATACTAGTGGGGCCACGGTAGTCGACGAGTACATCCTATAATTGTTCCTAGTCGAGGGTGTATCGAGGCATGGCATCGATGCACCAGAGTAGACTAGCGTATGCGCATCTTGACCCATATGATGGGCAATGGATGATCCCATATCCATCGGTGTTTGACATCAAGGATGGTGTACGGGTGCTCAGTGTAAGTCCACGTTGCCTACCCCGGTGCTTGCGGGGAGGCGGAAAACAGAATAAAAATCGTATTTTTATGATCTTAGGCAACATGGACTAGAGCTAGAAGGATCTTTGCTAAATAAAAACTTGCTAAAGCTAACTAGTAACTGTTAGTTATATGTATGCCCTAGAGACCATTACTGTACATAGGATGTATATTGTAGTGGATGCTTGGACATATATAGGGATGACTTTCTTGCTCGACATGATAGTATGCTATCTGGTTGATCTTTACCTTAACGTGTACACTGATTGTCTCTCTGTTACATGTTGGTAAAGCCCTTAGGATGTGTACTTGACTACCTGGACTATGATGCGGATCATACTAGTGGGGACATGGTAGTCCATAAGTACATCCTTCAAAGTCCCTAGTCGTGGGTGTATCGAGACGGGGCATCGATATACCAGAGTAGACTAGCGTGTACCTTCTCGACCCATACAGATGGGCGATGGATGATCCCATATCCATTGGTGTTTGACATCGGAGATGATGTACGGGTGCTCAGTAGAGAATGGGTACACTGGACGGACTCGCCGAGAACTCCCAGATGGTATTATACCTTACGTCAGATGGCAGTTCTCTGGTGACACTGGTACATAGTAGTCTGTTGACCCGAGTTCGTCATAGAGTCTTGTGTGGTTCCCACTGTGCTTTGATTTCCATCTTACCACGTCCACGAGGGCGTGCAAAATGGTGGTTTTTGGGTACAGTCCCGAATCACATGGAGGAAATGAGCGATAGGAGGGGATTCGTCTCTCCCGGTATAGGGAGTTGATGTTGTGCTGTGTTCGATTGGCTATAACCGGAAATCCCTGGCCAGGGTTGCTGAGATTTACTGGTAAGTGTTACCAGTAGTTTCTCGAACTGTTATAGACCTCATATCGACACGACTTATCGAGCTATTGGGGTCTGACGTTTATCATCCCTAGGCAAGATATGCGACATATCAGACGACGAGACCGGACTGTACGGTAGTGTTACTGGTTGGATTCACTGGAGTGTGAGCAGGCTTGCTCGTCGATCTTCTGATCGCTCAATACCCGGGTGGCCGTTACGTTTAGCAGACCGCTTGCGGCTTGTGGGTGTTTGATATGATCATCACCTGCTGCCGGCGTATTGACGAGTCTTTAGAGTCCTACACAGAGGTTTCCTGGCTCAAGCGAAACGAAATAGGAGCACATATGAGATGTGTGCGGGACCGAGAATGATACCAGTATGTGATATTGTATTCAATTCTCGCAATATGTGACATTGATCGGTTATATACGATATAGCCGGGTTATCGGATCAAGTGTTGATTCAATAAGTTGTTACTGTTGATATTAGCCGGTTATATGCGACATGACCGGATCATTAAATCAAGTGTTGATTTAATGATTTAATCCATAATTATATATTTGATATATTAGTTTGCATTAACTAGTATCGGTTTACTTAAGATGGATTTTCTCACTCGGTTGTACACATTGTATATGTGATATACTTTTGTGCACTTGATTGTATCATGTTTGATGATACATGTTTGCTAGGGTTTTTGTGTAAAGATCAAACCATGGTTACATGATAATGGTTAGGGTTTTGTTTTATTCATTTATTTATTTATTTATTTATTTATTTATTTCATTTTGGCAAAAGGAAAATGGTGGATAATTTTGTTTCTTTGTTGAAGTTTCATGAAGCTTTGTAAAAGTCCACCATTTTTGTTTTATGCCTAACCTAACCATTCACCTAACTATAGTTTGCTCTCTACACATAACCATGGTTGGTTTATGATAAGTATTTCTTTTCCTTTGGTTTTTAAATAACACTTATCATAAAACTTATCATATCATCATCATCTTCTTCTTCATCTTCTTCAATGAAGAAACCTTCACTTCATCAATGGTGATTGATGAAAATGAGTGAGAAATCCAATTCTAAAGTCTACCCACTTCCTATTTCTTCATCCTCTACCTCTTGCCAAGTAGTAGAGTGTGTTTTCTTCACAAGTTTCTTGACTTGGTGAAGTTGGAGCTTGATCTAGTGATGCCTCGACGTAGATCATCTTCGGCATCGACGTCGACGACCTAGCCCGTCCATTCTCCGATGAAGCCGACGCTAGAGCCCGGGGTTCGACTTGGACAGCAAGGAGACTTCATTACGGAGCTATGGAGGCGGAGGAACGGATCTACAAAGGTTGTATATCCGTTCTTTTAGTTTAGCTGTAAACTAGTTACATTTTATCGCCTAAACATCTTGCCAACGATCTAGTCTAGGGTTTCTCGGCACCGTATTTTTAGAAATTGGCATGGTTGATGCCTTGTGAGACCTCTTGAGAGTGCCTAGGAACCCTACAGTAACTAGCTAAGTGCTAGAAAGGTTATACCTTGGGCTTTAAGTCCTTCTCTTCTTGCTCCTTGGAGTGGTGGAAGGAGGTCACCTTGGTCGTCTTCTCACGTCGAAGAAAGATCCATCCGAAAGCCTCAATCTTTGGCTTCAACTCCAAGCTAGGAGTAACTAGGGTGCAAGAAGTGTTAATACTTGAACCCTAGATGAGAGTAGAGAAGATCAAGAGAGGTTTTTTCTCAAGCTCAAGTGTTTCTCAACACATGAGAGGGGAGAGCTTGAGGGAGAGGAAGAACAAGAGAGAGAAATGAAAAATAGAATGAGAAAATAAAATGAACCATTCTCACTAATATGTGTATATTATGTTAATTAAATAATTAGCTAGATAATTTTCATGGTTAATCATGACATGACCATTATCATTTCAATTTGCAAGGATCAAAAAGCATCTTCCAAAAGAAATGATGATGGTCAAAGTGTCAACCTAGGTCAACAAGTCAATGAGATCAAATGGTCAACAACCATAACCATGCACAATTATTAAACTAATTATCAATTAACAATAATACACACATAAGCATTAGGGTTAATAAAATGACAATAGCCATTAACCCTGATCAAGGTCCTCTCCCTCTGTCTCAAGCAACTGTGCATACGCACCCGCATCCGTGATCCGAGGAACACGAATACAATGAGAAAAACCAATCCCAAATCATATACTAGGATCTGGCTTAAACCAAAGCCCGCTAGTATAAACTGTCCGGACAGCAAACGTGCATAAGTGCGCGGATGCGAACGAACCCTGTCGCAAAACCATGCGACCTCTACTCATTTTGCCTAAAGGCGAATAGCTCTCTGTGTGGGACTCTAAAGACTCGACACTACGCTGGCAGTGGGTTTAACCACAGACCGCAAGCGGCACTAGCTGTACGTAACGGTCCCCAGGTAGATGTCGATAAGAAGACTGACGAGGTGAACCCCATCTGAACTCCTACTGAGCCTGTATGTGACAATCTCCGTAAAGTCCGGTCTGTTCGTCTGATACATCGCATAGCGGGCCTAGGAGGGCGGTGAACGTCAGTCCCCTAATAGCGGTACAAGTCGTGTCGGAGTGAAGCCCAGAACACCCTGAGATAACACTGGAAACCTACCAGTATATCTCGCTTGCCCTGGCCAGGGACTACTCATGTAATGGCTCTCCTGGACACAGCGCGATGTCAACTCCCAATACCGGGAGAGACGAATCCTGTCTAACCGTCACTGCCTCCAAGTGCTTCGGGACTGCACCCAAAAACTACCTGTATGCACGACTCCTTTGAGCCGTGGTAGGGTAGTAATCAAAGTGCAGTGGGAACACACTCGAGGTGAAGTGACAGTGTCAAGTCAACGGACTAAGCTGTACTCATGTCACCTGGGAACTGATAACTGACGATAGGTATAATACCAACCAACAGTCCCCGACGAGTCCTGTCCAGTGTACTCGTAACCCAACGAGCACCTGTATACTATCTCAAGTACGACATATTGACGGCTGTGGGACAGACCGTCTCCCACACTGGGATGAGAAGCGCATACGCTAGTCTACTCCAGAGTATCGATGCCCTGTCTCGATAGTCCAACGACTAGGGACCTGTATAAGGATGTGCTTATAGATCACCCAGCTCCCACGAGTGCGAGCGCCATCACAACGCTGGTAATCAAGCAAAGATCCTAAGGGCTCTACTAATATGTATATCAGCAATATGCTAAAAGAAACACATGCACATATTAAAGCAGAGACAAACCAAGTAGCATACTACCATTTCAAGCAAGATTGTATATACAACTGTGAATATCCCAAGCTTCCATCAAGTAATATACAAACTAGTATGATACAGTAATGGCCTCTAGGGAATATACACTAACAATCTCCCACTTGCACTAAGGACATGTACTGGCGTATCGAAGACCTATCATCTCGATCAGCCGCTCGAACTGAGTCTGGGGCAAGGCCTTGGTGAATGGATCTGCTGTGTTATCTTCTGATGCAACTCTCCGGACCTCGATCTCCTGGCGATCTACGATCTCTCTGATCAGGTGATGCCGCCTTAAGATGTGTCTGGATTTCTGATGGGATCGGGTTCCTTCGCTAAAGCTATAGCCCCGTTGTTGTCGCAATACAGAGGTATTGGGTCAACAATGGACGGAACCACCTGAAGTTCTCTCAAGAACTTCCTCATCCAGACAGCTTCTTTTGCGGCATCAGATGCAGCGATGTATTCCGCTTCCATCGTCGAGTCAGCAACGGTTTCCTGTTTGGAGCTCTTCCAACACACCGCCCCTCCATTGAGGGTGAAGACAAAACCCGACATGGACTTGGAATCATCTTTGTCACTCTGGAAGCTGGAGTCAGCAAAGGCCTCAATCTGTAGGTCTTTTCCGCCATACACCAAGAACATCTCCTTAGTCCTTCTCAGGTACTTGAGAATGTTCTTTACTGCTATCCAATGTTTCTCCCCTGGGTTTGACTGATACCTGCTTACAACACTCAGTGCATAAGCCACATCCGGTCTGGTACACAACACCGCATACATTATAGAGCCTACCGCAGAAGCGTAGGGTATAATAGACATGCGACCCCTCTCCAAATCATTCTTGGGAGACATCTCTTTGGAGAGGGTGATCCCGTGACAAGCCGGTAGATTACCGCGCTTGGAATCTTCCATACTGAATCTTTTCAGTATGGCGTCGATGTACCTGGACTGCGAAAGTCCTAATATCCTCTTGGATCTGTCACGGTAGATCTGGATACCCAGAATGTATGAGGCATCACCCAGGTCTTTCATGGAGAACCTGTGTGACAAGAACCCCTTGACAGATTGTGGCATAGGAATGTCATTTCCTATTAAGAGAATGTCATCCACGTATAAAACGAGGAATACTACAGTTCTCGCTACAAATCTACAATAGATGTATGGTTCATCTGGATTTTTGATAAAGCCAAATTCCTTGACCGTCTCATCAAAACAGATGTTCCAACTCCGCGATGCCTGCTTTAGTCCATAAATGGACTTAAGCAACTTGCACACCTTTCCGCTGCTCCCACTCTGAATGAAACCCTCTGGCTGATCCATATAGACACACTCCTCTAAATGTCCATTTAGAAAAGCTGTCTTTACGTCCATCTGCCAAATCTCATAATCGTGGAAGGCAGCAATGGCAAGAAGGATCCGAATGGATTTCAGCATAGCTACTGGAGAAAATGTTTCGTCATAGTCCAAACCAGGTCGCTGATGAAAACCCTTTGCTACCAGTCTAGCTTTATAGGTCTCAACCTGTCCATCTACACCAATCTTCCTTTTGAAGATCCACTTGCATCCTACGGGTTTTACCCCATCTGGAGCAATGTCCAACGTCCATACTTTGTTGGTGTACATGGAATCCATCTCGGTCCGCATTGCATCCAGCCATTTTACCGAGTCGATGCTCTGAATGGCTTGCTGGAAGCTAGTAGGCTCATCACATTCTATGATGCAATCCTCTCTATCCCCGTCAATGAGAAAACCGTAGTATCTCTCGGGCAGATGAGACTGTCTACTACTCCTGCGGAGTGGCGCGGGATTGTCCTGATCTTTCGAACCCTCTGGTTCTACTAAGCTTTCAGTAATAGCTCGTGGTTCTGGAATTTCTTCCAGTTCTATTGCGCTCCCACTTAATTCTTTTTCTATGAACTGGTGTTCTAGAAAGTGGGCATGGCGAGAAACAAGGACTTTTTGTTCCTCTTCGCAATAGAAGTAATATCCCTTGGAGTTCTTTGGATATCCCACAAACTTGCACTGTACTGAGCGTGCCTCGAGCTTGTCCGCATGCTGCTTTTTTATAAAAGCTGGACATCCCCATGTCTTAATATGATTAAGATAGGGTTTCTTCCCACACCACATCTGATATGGTGTAGTAGGCACAGTCTTAGTTAGAACCCGGTTCAAAAGGTATGCAGCTGATTCTAGCGCATATCCCCAAAACGATCGCGGCAACTCAGCATTACTCATCATGGACCGTACCATATCCAATAGGGTTCGGTTCCGTCTCTCCGATACACCATTATGTTGCGGAGTGTATGGAGGAGTAAGCTGAGAGAGAATTCCATTCTCTTTTAAGTAACCCAGGAACTCGGCACTCAAGTATTCACCACCTCGATCCGATCTTAGAATCTTGATACTTTTGCCGGTTTGTTTTTCTACTTCATTCTTATATTCCTGGAATTTTCCAAAGGCTTCGGACTTATGTTTCATTAAGAAGACATAACCGTACCTTGAAAAGTCATCCGTAAAAGTAATGAAGTAAGAATAACCGCTTCGCGCATGTGTAGACATTGGACCGCACACGTCGCTGTGTATGAGTCCCAAGAGCTCGCTCGCTCTTACTCCATGTCCAGTAAACGGAGTCTTTGTCATCTTTCCTTTGAGACAGGATTGACAAGTTGCATACGATTGATATTCGAACGAATCCAGATATCCTTCTGTGTGTAACTTAGTCAACCTTCTCTCATTGATGTGACCCAGTCTACAATTCCATAAGAAAGTTTTATTGATTTCTGGAGACTTTCTTTTGTGTGTATTCTGGACATTGAAAATCTGTGGTTGGTTTAACACGTATATACCGTTGTTCAATGTACCTGACCCAATCAAAGCTTGATTAAGGTGAATGTTCACTACATTACTTACAAATGCAAATTCATAACCTTCTTTAGATAATAAAGATACAGAAATGATATTACAGGTTGCATTTGGTACATAATAACAACTACGTAAAACCAAAAAATGTCCATCTGACAATCCCAGGTGATAGTCCCCCACGGCCTCAGCATCCATGCTAGCACCGTTTGCAACTCTGAGGGTCATGTCACCTGCCTTCAAAACTCTACGCTTTCTCAACGCCTGCAAAGAATTACAGATATGAGATCCTGATCCGGTATCCAATACCCAGGACGTAGAGTTTATTGATAGACAGTTTTCAATAACATACACACCTGAAGCTGAAGCTGCAACTCGCTTCAAATCCTGTGTTCTGGCTTTCCAAGCCTTGCAATCCTGTTTCCAGTGACCACTTTTGTGACAATAGAAGCATTCTTCCTTCCCCACCAGCTTTCCCGCTATCTTTGTTGCTTTTCCTTTTCCCTTCGTATCCACTTTACTGATACCGCCTCTTGGTTTGGCGGGGGCTTTCTTCTTCTTACCCTTGGCTTTCGCCCTGGATCTAGAAGAGGAAGATCCTCCTACAAACAAAGTGGATGTCTCCCTACCTTTCTGTAGGGTGCCCCCAGCACTCCTCAACATGTTCAGAAGTTCGGAAAGTTCAACCTCCTTTCCTTGCATGTTGAAGTTCAGAATAAACTGGGCGTAAGTGGAAGGAAGGGACTGGAGAATCAAATCAGTATAGAGTTCATTCTCCAACGTGGTCCCAAGGTCCGCGAGCTCCTCAATGTAGCCAATCATCTTAAGCACGTGTTCCGCTACCGATGATCCGACGGCCAACCTTGCCGAAAATAGCTTTTTCGACACTTCGTATCTTGCGATACGAGACTACTCTCCATACAGTTCTTTTGTATGAAGAAATATGGACTCTAGGTCCATATTCTCGTGCCTCCTCTGATGTTCATTGTCCATCGAGGCTAATACGAGGCATTTGGCCTTCGCGCAATCTATCTCCCATGTCTTGCGGATTTCCTTATCCGCGACGCTGGAGGTGGGACCTGGGACAGGGGGAGCTTTGGTGGTAAGGACATACCCCAACTTGTCGTAAGTGATTGCCATCTTGACATTCCTGAGCCAATCTTTGTAGTTTGGCCCTGTCAATATGTTTTTATCTAGTAATAACTTAAGTCCGGTCATGTTGAATGGTCGCTACAATTAGGAGAGAGAGAAAAGAAACACTTTATCATGATGCTCTTGCAAGTTTAGAGTGGTTTTTAATTTGTCTAAACTGGATGGCTCCCACTGTCTCTCGAATCCCTTCTCAAACCGTAAAGAAATGATTAGTCAGGATCACTCTCATCGTACAATACTTGCTTAACCGTTCAGCCAGGCCAGTGTCGGTACTTCGAGGGAGGTTTTCCAACGCTTTCGCGAAGTTCCTTAATTAAGTAACCTCTTTTCCCTGTGGGCGTAGCCCCGCTAATACCTTTCTAGACACCTACTAAGTTTATAGCATTGATCGTTAAGTGAGAGTTTTCCCGAGGAGTAGCATATACTCACAGTAGGATCGGGATCCAAATATCATCGCGTGATAAAACCGAAGGAATCCTACCAGAATCATCACACTCCAAATGGTATGCAACGCTAGCAAGTTTCAGTACTTATGAAACTCCCGATGTGGATTTTTTCCCCATGCTCTTATGACCTTGACTTTGGCCAAAATATCATAAGTCACATGTCAAGTTCTACCCATCATTCTCCTGGTTAATTTGGACCCACCCGTACCTACCCTTGACTTTGGCCAAAATGGCAGCACGACTGTCCCAAACCAACGCATCTATCTATGCTGCACATGAATACCCAATAGCTACCAATCACTATGCCTTGACTTTGGCCAAAATACATAGCTTGAATACTTTTTGACCATTCATGTGGAATGACGGAGGGCTACGAATGGTTTTGGCGAAACCGTGAACGTAGTGAACTTGATCTAATCGATGGAACGAGATAACTTTTAAAAGGAGTGGTTCAAGCTCTACGTTTTAAAAGTTTAGTTTTGAAAAGAACCGAGTGGTTTTCAAAGTGTTCCAATCGACTTTTACTTGGTTTATTGTCTTGCATTAGTTCTTTTAATGCATCCCATCATTTAATCCTACCATTGCAGAAAACAACCAAAATATGACGTACGCTTATGCCATTCGCATTCGCCACGGGGCCCTGTTATCACCCGTTAGGTTACTTAACTAACGACAGAGCGGGGGCTGGGCTAGCGCGGCTGTAAAACATAAGCAACGCCTAAATAGTTATCATATATAAATATATAGCAATGATAGACATTACAAATCATAGATGAATACATTGGATATACTAGGAATCCACAATCCGTTCGAGCCTGCAACGAAAAGCGGATTACACGGTCGCGGTGAATAGCCAATACCCCACCCAAGACCCCTACGGGTGCGGCAAACTACCCGCCAAGTACCCGAAGTGAAGCAACCTCCCTTACCACCGTGAGTAGGCCACTCGGCACTTCGAGATACCCGGTAGTTTGTGCACCCCTCCATAGGTCTATCCTAGGAGCAAAAACAGTAAAAAGAATTATACAATGACGGCTACAACCCCGACCCGGTTGTGCGGCCATACAAATAATAATATTACATCAATTTACATATTACAAATGAATGAAAGAGAAACAACACTCATCTCACATCCACCCCGGCTATTCACCCGCGACAATCCAACCCATTCATATACACAAACTAGTATCAATCACAGATCACAGATATGTATAACCCCGACTAATCGACATATAGCGATTAGCCGACGTTCAATACATGCAAACATCACAGATATAACCCTTATAGTCAAAGTGTATTGAAGTTCGAAAAAAATACGGATTTATTGGCCCCCAAAAGTAAATTTCTATTCTGGAAAATCTGGGCACAAATAAACCATCTGAAAAATCCTAAAACCAAGTCAGAAATACACTGCACCAAACTCGACCCAGTGACTCACCAAGACGGCCGCGGTTGCGCGGCAATAGCTTGCTATTGCCGCGGAACCGCAGCTCTTTGGTCGAGTCACTGGCTCGTTTTTGGTGGCTTTCTTCACAAAACCCTGAGATGATTTTTGGAGTATAAATTATTTTGTTTTGAGCAGAAAAAAATTTAACAGAAACTTAGGGTTTTTGAAACTCGGTTTTTCGATTTTTCGGTTTCGAACTTCGACACACTCTACTACCTAGCTAGTTTATGTTTAGTTAGGCTCTGATACCACTGTAAGTCCACGTTGCCCACCCCGGTGCTTGCGGGGAGGCGGAAAACGGAATAAAAATCGGATTTTTATGAGCTTAGGCAACATGGACTAGAGCTAGAAGGATCTTTGCTAAACAAAAACTTGCTAAAGCTAACTAGTAACTAGCTAAGTGCTAGAAAGGTTATACCTTGGGCTTTAAGTCCTTCTCTCCTTGCTCCTTGGAGTGGTGGAAGGAGGTCACCTTGGTCGTCTTCTTACGTCGAAGAAAGATCCACCCGAAAGCCTCAACCTTTGGCTTCAACTCCAAGCTAGGAGTAACTATGGTGCAAGAAGTGCTAATACTTGAACCCTAGATGAGAGTAGAGAAGATCAAGAGAGGGTTTTTCTCAAGCTCAAGTGTTTCTCAACACATGAGAGGGAAGAGCTTGAGGGAGAGGAAGAACAAGAGAGAGAAATGAAAAATAGAATGAGAAAATAAAATGAACCATTCTCACTAATATGTGTATATTATTTTAATTAAATAATTAGCTAGATAATTGTCATGGTTAATCATGACATGACCATTATCATTTCAATTTGCAAGGATCAAAAAGCATCTTCCAAAAGAAATGATGATGGTCAAAGTGTCAACCTAGGTCAACAAGTCAATGAGGTCAAATGGTCAACAACCATAACCATGCACAATTATTAAACTAATTATCAATTAACAATAATACACACATAAGCATTAGGGTTAATAAAATGACAATTGCCATTAACCCTGATCAAGGTCCTCTCCCTCTGTCTCAAGCAACTGTGCATACGCACCCGCATCCGTGATCCGAGGAACACGAATACAATGAGAAAAACCAATCCCAAATCATATACTAGGATCCGGCTTAAACCAAAGCCCGCTAGTATAAACTGTCCGGACAGCAAACGTGCACAAGTGCGCAGATGCGAACGAACCCTGTCGCAAAACCATGCGACCTCTACTCATTTTGCCTAAAGGTGAATAGCTCTCTGTGTGGGACTCTAAAGACTCGACACTACGCTGGCAGTGGGTTTAACCACAGACCGCAAACGGCACTAGCTGTACGTAACGGTCCCCAGGTAGATGTCGATAAGAAGACTGACGAGGTGAACCCCATCTGAACTCCTACTGAGCCTGTATGTGACAATCTCCGTACAGTACGGTCTGTTCGTCTGATACATCGCATGGCGGGCCTAGGGGGGCGGTGAACATCAGTCCCCTAATAGCGGTACAAGTCGTGTCGGAGTGAAGCCCAGAACACCCTGAGATAACACTGGAAACCTACCAGTATATCTCGCTTGCCCTGGCCAGGGACTACTCGTGTAATGGCTCTCCTGGGCACAGCGCGATGTCAACCCCCAATACCGGGAGAGACGAATCCTGTCTAACCGTCACTGCCTCCAAGTGCTTCGGGACTGCACCCAAAAACTACCTGTTTGCATGACTCCTTTGAGCCGTGGTAGGGTAGTAATCAAAGTGCAGTGGGAACACACTCGAGGCGAAGTGACAGTGTCAAGTCACCGGACTAAGCTGTACTCATGTCACCTGGGAACTGATAACTGACGATAGGTTTAATACCAACCAACAGTCCCCGACGAGTCCTGTCCAGTGTACTCGTAACCCAACGAACACCCGTATACTATCTCAAGTACGACATACTGACGGCTGTGGGACAGACCGTCTCCCACACTGGGATGAGAAGCGCATACGCTAGTCTACTCCGGAGTATCGATGCCCTGTTTGGATAGTCCAACGACTAGGGACCTGTATAAGGATGTGCTTATAGATCACCCAGCTCCCACGAGTGCGAGCGCCATCACAACGCTGGTAATCAAGCAAAGATCCTAAGGGCTCTACTAATATGTATATCAGCAATATGCTAAAAGAAACACATGCACATATTAAAGCAGAGACAAACCAAGTAGCATACTACCATTTCGAGCAAGATTGTATATACAACTGTGAATATCCCAAGCTTCCATCAAGTAATATACAAACTAGTATGATACAGTAATGGCCTCTAGGGCATATACACTAACACTCAGTGGAGACTGGATACACTGGATGGACTCGCCGAGAACTCCCAGATGGTATTATACCTCACGTTAGATGGCAGTTCTCCGGTGACACTGGTACAGAGTAGTCTGTTGACCCGAGATCGTCATAGAGTCTTGTGTGATTCCCACCGTGCTTTGATTTCCATCATACCACATCCAAGAGGGCGTGCAAAAAGGTGTCTTTTGGGTACAGTCCCGAATCACACGGAGGCAATGAGCGATAGGAGGGGATTCGTCTCTCCCGGTATAGGGAGTTGATGTTGTGCTGTGTTCGATTGGCTATAACCGGAAATCCCTGGCTAGGGTTGCTGAGATTTACTGGTAAGTGTTATCAGTAGTTTCTCGAACTGTTATAGACCTCATATCGACACGACTTATCGAGCTACTGGGGTCTGACGTTTACCACCCCTAGGCGAGATATGCGACATATCAGACGACGAGACCGGACTGTACGGGAGTGTTACTGATTGGATTCACTGGAGAATGTACATGCTTGCTTGTTGATCTTCTGAGCGCTCAATACCTGGGTGGCTGTTATGTTTAGCTGACCGCTTGCAGCTTGTGAGTGTTTGATATGATCATCACCTACTGCCGGCGTATTGACGATTCTTTAGAGTCCTACACAGAGGTTTCTTGACTCAGGCAAAACGGAGTAGGGGCATATATGTGATATGTTCGGGACCGAGGATAATGCGATATGAGATACTGTATTCTATTCTCGCGATATATGATATCAGCCGGGTCATCGGATCAAGTGTTGATTCGATGAATCGGTATGGATAAATATTAGTCGGTTATATGCGATATAGCCGGATTGTCGGATCAAGTGTTGATTCGATAATTTAATGTATAATAATATATATCATATATTAAATTACATTAACTAATATTAGCTCACTAAAAGATTCTTTTTCTCACTCGGGTAATACATTGATATATATGCGATATATGTTAATTGTATTATTTTATTTGGTTACAATAAATATTATATATGTGATATATAATATTGTAACATGATATGATAACTAATGCAACATGTTTAGTAGAGATTAAACAAGATTAGGGTTTGATTTGGGTTAATGCTTTCTAGATGATTCTAGAAGGTTTAGTTTTGTTTTGTGAAAGATATTTTCAAGTGACTCATTCTTAACCTAACCCAAACCTTAGCCTCGGTTAATTCTATACAAAGGTTTAGTCAACCATGGTTGCATTATTAATCATCTTTATCCTTTCAGTATTCATCACAAAAGGTTTGATATTCATTATTCATTCTTCTTCTTCTTCCTTTGAGAAAAAGCTTTCTAGTTTTTGCTTTGTGATGAAAGTGAGTGAGAAAATGAAAACAAATGAGAGCAAAAATCCTACTTCATCATCCTCATCTATCCTTTCCATTTAGATGAGGGTGTTCACTTCATTTAGTGAGTGTTAGCTTGTGTTAATGAAACTTCAAGGTAGATCATCTTTGTTATCGAAGATCGGAAGCAAGACTGCATCTTACTCTTCGTGAAGCTTCTCGAGAGTCCGGAACACGATGATCGCAGCGAAGGGACCTCAACACGGAGCTTAAGAAGTGAAGGACCGGATCTACAAAGGTTGTAATCCCTCTCACTTAGTGTTAAAGAGTTTAACATGCTTGTATTCGCCTAAACCCTAGAAAGATCCGGCTTCGGGTTGTTCGGCACGGCTAAATTTTTAATCGGGCATGGTTGATGCCTCGTAGACCCTTGTTGTCACGACCCGCAGGGTACGGAACGTGACTGGCACTTAAGTTTACGAAACGTCTAAAGACGCCCGTAAAATAAGTAAGCCAAAGCCCAGAAAACAAAACCAATTAAGCAAAAGAGTGAAGAAAACCCAATCAATTGAAAGCGAGTTATCAAATAAGTCATGTAAAACCCTTTTTTAAAAACAATACTAATTTTTCCGAAAATTTCGGCAGAGTCTCCTTTGTAAATACTGGCCCCCAAAATGGGTACAACAAAAATATGCATGAATCCAACAAAATAGGGCATCCCCAAGCGGGAGCTAGCTCTTCGCCATAAGGCGGTCACAAATCCCACGCAATGTAAATGACAGCAAGCATAATAATCATAATAAAGCATGAGAAAAGCAGCATGTCAGCTCAAGTGAGCTCGACCCCAAAATACAGCATAAAATCCACAAACCTCACAGTCTCATCTCTAGGTCAATATACAATAATCTGGTGGAAACAGTAGGTGGAGTACACTAGATACAAAGAATATACAAGGTGGTACAAAAATAATAACATAACCCACCTATGAGCAAATCTCGAGCCCAAGCAAAAGAGGCAAAAGAAGCAAGCGCACCCGCCGCTACTGAACTGACGGAGCGGACCTGCAGAAGGCTAGGGCACAACGGGGGTGAGTTGCCAACTCGTGAGTAATAAATAACATCTACACAGGCTATCGAATGCATGCACACAAGCATCCTAGCATCTATATACAGGTAAGGCAGGACATAATGGCGAGTATGTATGCAATATGGATATACTAGCAGGTGTGTATACAACATCAGTGTACGAATATGTATGCAACATGAATATCTGAGGTCTCAATAGGTTTATATATAAAATATTTTATCTCTTTTTGTTTTTGAAACTCTTTTAGAATGCCAGCATAATATCAAAGAATCGACGAGAACCGGTGTCCAGCAACGACACCTAAAAGCTGTCTCAAATCTCATAAATGTATCTCTGGCCTCAGCCGTCCGGCTGACCCATCTCAAATATCAATATCTCATCATCTAGCGGCCACGGTTGGTATCCTCTGGATATCCGCCGTCCCAAACAGTCACCGGTAGGTAATCCGTCCCCTGCCAGGCTCAACGTCATCACCACATTCCTCTTGCCCCGGGGTACCTTACCGGGCCCACCATGTACCCGTGCCGGTTCCTCCACTCCTCGACACGGATTTCCAAATCCACAGAAAACTCATGGTGGACGACACTTACATCACTAGAAAACCGCAATTTACATATTTTAAAATATAATAAGTTTAGAAATTTTGCGGCTTTCCCCCGAAATCCAGCAATATCATAAAATCTCAAGAAATCCTCATAAGTGCATATATCAATGTAATGAATGCGTATGATATCAATAATCAAGTTGCGATGTGTGATTAATGTATTAAGCATGAACAATTAATATGATGAAGTACATGCACATGAATATCAATACTACGGTTTCATTTTTAAGGAATTAAAGGCAATAGTACCAGTTTAAGTATCAATTAGTAAAAGGTTTCAATTTAAAAGTTATCTAGTGTGGTGGCATGGCAATTACCAGGGTGTGTGTGTAAGCATGAATAGTGCTCGTGCTGCATATAAAAACCTGGTAATGGTGCATGTGTCCTACAATTGAGTTTGCGTATATGGGTATAACATATTGATCTAATTGCAGCAATTATCATGCCAGTAATATTATTCTAATGTCACAAGTGGTTATCCAGTTTACTATTTTTCAGTTTACTAAATCTATCGGGCGACTTGCGCCATCCAAACGATCGTCCCCCGTAGATGTTAAATCTACTCACCGGGATCCCTGGCTAGCTGTGTCCAATCACCGCCTTTCCCTTTCGCGCCGCGTCTGACGTCTCCGCGACAGAACCTGGAATTTACATCAATACCAAACATAAGGTTACACATTCAAGAACGACGCAAAACCCCAACGAAACTACTAAAGTTCGCTAGCTAGGTACAACGTGCACAAAGTGCGTGGAACACACGCGAAAATCGCAAAAACTGCCAAAAAACGCCGATTTGGCCCCTCGGCAAAACTACCATCCGGTTACTCAAAAAACCGCACTCGCACATACTAAAAGTCGTAGGACAAGCCATTACAATCATCAAGATGTCGAAAATAATCCATCACATAATTTATATAAAAATCTAGTAAGCAGAAATTGCAATTTGATGCAAACATCGACAATTTAGCGACAAAGCCAACACAACCCAACACCAACATCCAAACTAACCAAATAGCTAGCCAATACACTAATTTTAAACCATCAACTATGCTTTAAAAAACCTAATTTCCATAAACAAAACCTTCTCTTGATTTTTGTAATTAGCAAACATAAAGCAAACTATATATGAAAAACCTTAATTTAACACTAGATTTTAGCCTAATAAGCAAGTTAACCACTTAGATTAAGGTTAGCAAAACACTAGATAGCAAATTAGGTTTAATCAATTAAATAATGCTTTCTAAAACTTAATCCACTCACTAATCAAGCTTCACAAACCAATTCCATATAAAAACCCTCTCTTGAAAATCCTAAAAAGCAATTTCACACTTCTAAATTTAATCAAATTAGCATAATTGAAAACTACATCAACAAGATAACTATATGGATTAGTTAATTAACCACTAGATTAACTATAAAACAATCTAATTAAGTATTATGGCTTCAAAACCCTAGCTAAAATTTTCAAGCAAAACCTAAGAAACTAGATTAAACTACACTAAATTAACACTAAACCATCTAACATAAGAACTTAAACAAAAGAATTTAACATGATAGAAATTATACCTCTTGATCTATGGATCAAGCAAGAAAATTTTGCTCCAATTGATGGCCTCAAGCACCAAGATCCAAGTTAGAATGGCTAAGGAAAATGATAGCATAAGGATTTGTTTGGATTTTTGAATAAATCATGGATTTTGATGTGGTTTTTTGAAGAAAATGAAGGAAAATGAAAAGAAAAGAGAGGAAGAAGAGGGTGTGCAGGTTTTTCGGCCAGAGGAGGGATGGGGGAGGGTGTGGGCAAGTGGGGAAAGTCATGGTCAAGTCCACAAAAGTCAATGTATCATACTTTATCAATTATAATTAAAAATAAATCCATAAACCAACAAATTAACTCAAGAAAGAAACCAAGAAGAGAGAGGCCAGAAATTTCTGGTCTCACACAAGGTGGGGCTGTCCTAGGGCTGAGGAAAAAGAGAGAGGGGTTTTACAAAAGAAATTTTATGCAAAAAGGCCCCCTACAACTCAAAAATTGCAAGTTTTAGCTCAAAATTCAATAAATTCGTTTCAAATCATAAAAATTTGTTAAAAATCAAAATAAATTACTAAAAATTTATGTTATCACTAGATTATAATTATCATAATTTTAGAGATTAAAATTAGCCTGGAAAAATTTGTATTTATCGCTTATTTAATGTATTTTCTTACCGGCTTAAAATAATATTAAAAAATTGAAAAATAGGGAAAAATTTTTAAATGACCAAAATTTCATAATTAACTCATTAGCTACTAAAAACAAGTAATTACCTATCCATTTAAGGTATAATTAGCCCTAAACTGCAAAATAACAAGAAAGACGGTTTTCGGAAAAATACCGAATTTTCACCGAATTTCAGGAAAACACCAAAACGACTTTTCAAGACGCTACACTTGTGCGCGTGCATAGCAACCCTACACAGTGGGAGACCATCTCGAGGAGTCGAGACAGGGTCTCCTAACCCTAGAATTGGCAGTGTTGCTTGCCGCTCTCGTAGGGGTCTAGGGATGTGGGTTTGGCTATTCATCGCGACCGTGGAATCCGTGTTTTATACATGCTCGTATTGAAAACACGGACGTCCTAGTATATCCAATATTTCATATATGTTTCTTCTGCTGCGATATCTGTGATGTGATCATTTGATATGTTGTGATAGATACTGTATATAGTATATATGATATATTATATAAACGTTACTTATGTTTTACACCCGCGCTAGCCCTGCCCCGCTCTGCCGTTAGTTACCTAACCTAACGGTGCACGAAGGAACATCGAGGCAAATGCGGATGGCATAAGTGTACGTCGTCTTTACCTGTGATGTTTAGGTGACTTAAATGTGTAAGTCCATGCTACCCTTCCCTGGTACTTACGGGGGTGCGGAATTGGTGAAAAACGATTTTCAAGAGGGTGGTAACATGGAATACCAATACGGATCTTTGTTAAACTACTAACTAACAACCTAACAAGAGTTTACCTACTCGGTTAGGGGGCTATACCTTTCTTGAACTCCTTCGGCTTCGACTCCTCCCGGTGTACGGATCGGCCTCACCTCGTCGTCTCCTTGCGCCGAAGATGGATCCACCCGAAAGCTTCTACCTTTGGCTTCTTCTTCGAACTTTGAAGAAACTAGATCACTTGGCTTGCTAGGCCTTATGAACTAGAATGAGTAGAGGAATGTTTTGGTGTCTTTTTATCTCTAAGGCAATGAGTCTCAACACATGAGAATGGTTTTCCTTGAGCTAGAGAGAGCAAGAGGAAGAGGGAGAGCTTGAGAATGAGAGAGCTCAAGAGAGAGAAAGCAAATCAAAGAATGGAGCCATACTCTTCTCATTCTCACCTCTCATAATCCAAAAGCCATCATAACAAAAATAGTAATCAAGTATTGTGTGATGGTTTAAGTCAAAATGGCTATATCATTTCATGCACTCATTTTGCATAAATAAACAAGAAAGCAAAAGTCTTTGCCATAGAATGATAGCCATTGTCATGATGATGGTCAACTAGTCCAACCTAGTCAACCGGTCAACAAAGTCAACAAGTCAACAAAGTCAACCCCTCAACAACCATGTCACTATAATACTTAATTAATATAAATGTTAATAATATTTCTTATTCTCATTTGGGTTTAGCCAAAAGTCAACAGTCAACAACCCCAATGAGAATCCTCTGCCTCTGTCTCTCTGTCAACTGTGCATAGACACCCGCATCCGCGTTCCGAGGAACACGTATACAAACGAGATAAAACCAATCCCAAAACGTACACTAGGATCTGGCTTAAACCAAAGCCCGCTATTGTTAACTGTCCGGACACTGTACGTGCACAAGTGCACGGATGTGACCGAACCCTGTCGCAATACCATGCGACCTGTCGCAAAACCATGCGACCTCTACTCTTTTACCTAAAGACGAATAGCTTTCTGTGTGGGACTCTAAAGACTCGACACTACGCTGGCAGTGGGTTTAACCACAGACCGCAAGCGGCACTAGCTATGCGTAACGGTCCCCAGGTAGATGCCGACAAGAAGACTGACGAGGTGAAACCCATCTGAACTCCTACTGAGTCTGAATGTGACAATCTCTATACAGTCCGGTTTGTTCATCTGATACATCGCATGGCGGGCCTAGGGGGCGATAAACGTCAGTCCCCTAATAGCGGTACAAGTCGTGTCGGAGTGAAGCCCAGAACACCTTGAGATAACACTGGAAACCTACCAGTATATCTCGCTTGCCCTGGCCAGGGACTACTCGTGTAATGGCTCTCCTAGACACAGCGCGATGTCAACCCCCAATACCGGGAGAGACGAATCATGTCTAACCGTCACTGCCTCCAAGTGCTTCGGGACTGCACCCAACTACTACCTGTTTGCACGACTCCTTTGAGCCGTGGTAGGGTAGTAATCTAAGTACAGTGGGAACACTTTCGAGGCGAAGTGACAGTGTCAAGTCAGCGGACTAAGCTGTACTCATGTCACCTGGGAACTGATAACTGACGATAGGTATAGTACCAACCAACAGTTCCCGACGAGTCCTGTCCAGTGTACTCGTAACTCAACGAGCACCCGCATACTATCTCCAGTACGACGTACTGATGGCTGTGGGACAGACCATCTCCCACACTGGGATGAAAAGCGCATACGCTAGTCTACTCCGGAGTATCGATACCCTGTCTCGATAGTCCTGCGACTAGGGACCTGCATAAGGATGTGCTTATAGATTACCCAGCCCCCACTAGTGTGACCGCCTTCACAATGCTGGTAATCAAGCAAAGATCCTAAGGGCTCCACTAATGTGTATAGGTGATTTACTAAAATAAACACATGTACATATTGAAGTAGAAATAAACCAAGTAGCATACTACTATATTGAGCAAGATTGTCTATACAAGGTGAATATCCCAAGCTTCCATTAAGTAATATACAAACTAGTATGATATAGTAATGGCCTCTAGGGCATATACACTAACAATCTCCCACTTGCACTAAGGCCATGTACTGGCGTATCGAAGACCTATCATCTCGATCAGCCGCTCGAACTGAGTCTGGGGTAAGGCCTTTGTGAGTGGATCAGCAGTGTTATCTTCCGTAGAAACTCTCCGAACCTCGATCTCCTGGCGACCCACGATCTCCCTGATTAGGTGATACCGCCTCAAGATGTGTCTGGACTTCTGATGGGACCTTGGTTCCTTCGCTAAAGCTATAGCCCCGTTGTTGTCGCAATACAGAGGTATTGGATCAACAATGGACGGAACCACCTGAAGTTCAGTTAAGAACTTCCTTACCCAGACAACTTCTTTTGCGGCATCTGCAGCAGCGATATATTCCGCTTCCATCGTCGAGTCAGCAACGGTTTCCTGTTTGGAACTCTTCCAACACACCATCCCTCCATTGAGGGTAAAGACATAACCCGACATGGACTTGGAATCATCCTTGTCACTCTGGAAGCTGGAGTCAGTAAAGGCCTCGATCTGGAGGTCTTTTCCGCCATACACCAAGAACATCTCCTTAGTCCTTCTCAGGTACTTGAGAATGTTCTTTACTGCTATCCAATGTTTCTCCCCAGGGTTTGACTGATACCGGCTTACCACGCTCAGTGCATAAGCTACATCTGGTCTGGTACACAACATCGCATACATTATAGAGCCTACCGCAAAAGCGTAGGGTATAATAGACATGCGATCCCTTTCCAAATCAGTCTTGGGAGACATCTCTTTGGAGAGGGTGATCCCGTGACAAGCCGGTAGATTACCGCGCTTGGAATCTTCCATACTGAATCTTTTTAGTATGGTGTCGATGTACCTGGACTGTGAGAGTCCCAGTATCCTCTTGGATCTGTCACGATAGATCCGGATCCCCAGAATGTATGAGGCATCACCCAGGTCTTTCTTGGAGAACCTGTGTGACAAGAACCCCTTGACAGATTGTAGCATAGGAATTTCATTTCCTATTAAGAGAATGTCATTCACGTATAAAACGAGGAATACTACAGTTCTCGCTACAAATCTACTATAGATGCATGGTTCATCTGGATTTTTGATAAAGCTAAATTCCTTGACCGTCTCATCAAAACAGATGTTCCAACTCTGCGATGCCTGCTTCAGTCCATAAATGGACTTAAGCAACTTGCACACCTTTCCGCTGCTCCCACTCTGAATGAAACCCTCTGGCTGGTCCATATAAACACACTCCTCTAAATTTCCATTTAGAAAAGCGGTTTTTACGTCCATCTGCCAAATCTCATAATCGTGGAAGGCAGCAATGGCAAGAAGGATCCGAATGGATTTCAGCATAGCTACCGGAGAAAAGGTCTCGTCATAGTCCAAACCAGGTCTTTGACGAAAACCCTTTTCAATCAGTCTAGCTTTATAGGTCTCAACCTGTCCATCTACACCAATCTTCCTTTTGAAGATCCACTTGCATCCTACGGGTTTTACCCCATCTGGAGCAACGTCCAACGTCCATACTTTGTTGGTGTACATGGACTCCATTTCGGTACGCATTGCATCCAGCCATTTTATCGAGTCAACGCTCTGAATGGCCTGCTGGAAGCTAGTTGGCCCATCATAATCTATGATGCAATCCTCTCTATCTCCGTCTATGAGAAAACCATAGTATCTCTCGGACGGATGAGACTGCCTACTACTCCTGCGGAGCAGCGTAGGAATGTCATGATCTTCCGAACCCTCTGGTTCTACTAAGCTTTCAGTAATAGCTCATGGCTCTGGAATTTCTTCCAGTTCTATTGCGCTCCCACTTATCTGATTCTCCAAAAACTGCGTTTCTAAGAAGTGGGCATGCCGAGAAACAAAAACCTTTTGTTCCTCTTCGCAATAGAAGAAATATTCCTTGGAGTTCTTTGGATATCATACAAACTTGCACTGTACTGAGCGTGCCTCGAGCTTGTCCGCATGCTGCTTTTTGACAAAAGCTGGACTTCCCCATGTCTTAATGTGATTAAGATAGGGTCTCTTCCTACACCACATCTCATATGGTGTAGTAGGCACAGTCTTAGTTGGAACTCGGTTCAAAAGGTATGCAGCTGATTCTAGCGCATATCCCCAGAATGATCGCGGTAACTCAGCGTTACTCATCATGGACCGTACCATATCTAATAGGGTTCGGTTCCGTCTCTCCGATACACCGTTATGTTGCGGAGTGTATGGAGGAGTAAGCTGAGAGAGAATTCCATTCTCTTTTAAATAGTCCAGGAACTCGGCACTCAAGTATTCACCACCTCGATCCGATCTTAGAATCTTGATACTTTTGCCGGTTTGTTTTTCTACTTCATTCTTATATTCCTGGAATTTTTCAAAGGCTTCGGACTTATGTTTCATTAAGAAGACATAACCGTACCTTGAAAAGTCATCCGTAAAAGTAATGAAGTAAGAATAACCGCTTCGCGCATGTGTAGACATTGGACCGCACACGTCGCTGTGTACGAGTCCCAAGAGCTCGCTCGCTCTTACTCTGTGTCCAGTGAACAGAGTCTTTGTCATCTTTCCTTTGAGACAGGATTGGCAAGTGGCATACAATTGATATTCGAACGGATTAAAATATCCTTCTGCATGTAACTTCGTCAACCTTCTCTCATTGATGTGACCCAGTCTACAATGCCATAAGAAAGTCTGATTTATTTCCGGAGACTTTCTTTTGTGTGTATTCTGGACATTGAAAATCTGTGGTTGGTTTAATACGTATATACCATTTCTTAATGTCCTGACCCAATCAGAACTTGATTAAGGTGAATGTTTACAACATTACTTACAAACGCAAATTCATAACCTTCTTTAGAAGTCAAAGATACAGAAATGATATTACAAGTTGCGTTGGGTACAAAATAGCAATTACGCAAAACCAAAACGTGTCCATCTGACAACCCCAGGTGATAGTCCCCCACGGCCTTAGCATCCATACTAGCTCTGTTTGCAACTTTGAGGGTCATGTCACCTGCCTTCAAAACCCTACGGTTTCTCAACGCCTGTAAAGAATTACAGATATGAGATCCTGATCCGGTATCCAATACCCAGGAAGTAGAGTTTATTGATAGACAGTTTTCAATAACATACATACCTGAAGCTGAAGCCGCAACTTGCTTCAGATCCTGTGTCCCGGCTTTCCAAGCCCTGTAATCTTTCTTCCAGTGACCACTCTTATGACAGAAAAAGCACTCTTCCTTCCCTATAAGCTTCCCCGCTATCTTTGTTGCTTTTGCTTTTCCCTTCATATCCACTTTACTAACACCGCCCCTTGGTTTTGCGGAGGCTTTCTTCTTCTTTCCCTTGGCTTTCGCCTTGGACCTAGAAGATGAAGATCCTCCTACAAACAAAGTGGATGTTTCCCTACCTTTCTGTAGGGTGCCCTCTGCACTCCTCAGCATGTTGAGGAGCTCTGAAAGTTCAACTTCTTTTTCTTGTAAGTTGAAGTTCAAGATAAACTGGGCGTAAGTGGAAGGAAGGGATTGGAGAATCAAGTCCGTATAGAGCTCGTTCTCTAACGTGGTCCCAAGTTCCGCGAGCTCCTCAATGAAGCCAATCATCTTAAGCACGTGTTCCGCTACCGATGATCCGATGGCCAACTTTGCCGAAAATAACTTCTTCGACACTTCATATCTTGCGATACGAGATTGCTCTCCATATAGTTCTTTTGTATGGAGAAATATGAATTCGAGGTCCATATTCTCGTGCCTCCTCTGATGTTCGTTGTCCATAGAGGCAAGCACGAGGCACTTGGCTTTCGCGCTATCGATCTCCTAAGTCTTACGGATTTCCTTATCCGCGACGCTGGAGGTGGGTCCTGGGACAGGGGGAGCTTTGGTGGTAAGGAGATACCCCAACTTGTCATAAGTGATTGCCATTTTGACATTCCTGAGCCAATCTTTGTAGTTTAGCCCTGTCAGTATGTTTTTATCTAGTAATAACTTAAGTCCGGTCATGATGTTTGGTCGCTGCAATTATGAGAGAGAGAAGAAACACTTTAGCATGATGCTCTTGCAAGTTTAGAGTGGTTTTTAATTTGTCTAAACAGGATGGCTCCCACTGTCTCTCGAATCCCTCCTCAAACCAAAAAGGAAGAATTAGTCAGGATCAATCTCACCGTACAATTCTTGCTTAACCGTTCGGCCAGGCTGGTGTCGGTACTTCGAAGGAGGTTTTCCAACGCTTTCGCGAAGTTCTTTAATTTAAGAACCTTTTTTCCCTGGGGGCATAGCCCCGCTAACACCTTTCTAGACACCTACTAGGTTTATAGCATTGATCGTTAAGTGAGAAATTTCCCGAGGAGTAGCATATACTCACAGTAGGATCGGGATCCAAATATCATCTCGTGACAAAACTGAAGGAATCCTACCAGAATCATCATACTCCAAATGGTATGCAGTGCTAGCAAGTTTCAGTTCTTTTGAAACTCCCGTTGTGGATTTTTGCCCCATGCTCTTATGACCTTGGCGTGAGGTTAAAATGTCATAAGTCACATGTCAAGTTCTTCCCATCATTATCCAGGTTAATTTGAACCCACCCGTACGTACCCTTGACGTAGGCCAAAATGGCAGTACGACTGTCTCAATCCAACGCATTCTATCTATGCAACAGATAAATATCCGGCAGCTACCAATCACTATGTCTTGGCGTGAGGTCAAAATACATAGCTTGAATACTACCGAATATTTAATTGAAATGATGGAGGGCTACGGATGGTTTTGGTAAAACCTTGAACGTAGTGAACTTGATATGATCGATGGAACGAGATAGCTTTTAAAAGGAGTGGCTTAAGCTCCACGTTTAAAAGTTCTTTTGAAAAGAAACCGAGTGATTTTGAAAGTGTTCCAACGACTTTTACTTGGTTTATTTTTCTTGGATTAGTTCTTTTAATGCGTGTTATTCTTGCATTAGTTCTTTTAATGCGTCCCATCATTTAATCCTACCACTGCAGAAAACAACCAAAATATGACGTACGCTTATGCCATTCGCATTCACCACGGGGCCCCGTCATTACCCGTTAGGTTACTTAACTAACGACAGAGCGGGGGCTGGGCTAGCGCGGCTGCAAAACATAAGCAACGCCTAAATAATATCATATATAGATATATTGCAATGATAGCCATTTCAGATCACAGATGAACACATTTGATATACTAGGAATCCGTAATTCGTACGAGCCTGTAACGAAAAGTGGATTACACCGTCGCGATGAATAGCCAATACCCCACCCTAGACCCCTACGGGTGCGGCAAACTACCCGCCAAATATCCGAAATGGAGCAACCTCCCTCAACGACGTGAGTAGGCCACTCGGCACTTCGAGATACCCGGTAGTTTGTGCACCCCTCCTTGGGTCTATCCTAGGAGCAAAAACAGTAAAAAGAAATTATACAATAACG
Source organism: Agapanthus africanus (assembly GCA_030015575.1). NCBI lineage: Eukaryota > Viridiplantae > Streptophyta > Magnoliopsida > Asparagales > Amaryllidaceae > Agapanthus > Agapanthus africanus. The sequence continues at coordinate 389,802,687 of JASDDO010000012.1, read as the reverse complement.
GCTACAACCCCGAACCGGTTGTGCGGCCAAAAATAATATTACATCAATTTACATATTACATGAATTGAAAGATAAAAGGAAAAACTCTCATCACACAACCCCAGGCTATTCATCCGCGACAATCCAAAGAATTCATATACACATACCATCAATCATTACAGATCACAGATATGTATAACCCCTACTAATCGACGTATAGCGATTAGCGGACGTTCAATACATATAACACATCACGGATATATACCCGTTAGCCTTAGTCTTTAGAAGTTCGATAAAAATACGGATTTTCAAGCCCCAAAAACAAATTTTTCTTTCTGGAAAATCTGGGCTGAAAAGACATGCTCCAAAAATCCCAAAATACCCCTATGAACAAACTGCAAAAATAAAACCCCACGACCGAGTCAACTCGGCCGCAGATCCGCGGCGGGAGCAAGCTCCTGCCGCGGATCCGCGGCGTTTTGATCGATTCAGTGGGCCAATTTTTTGCAGTTTCTTATAAAAACCCTGAGTCGATTTTTGGTATATCTCAAATAAATTTTACAGCACTTTGAAAATCGACAGAAAGTTTGAGTTCCGGGTGTATATCACGACTTTTTCTCCGATCAAACTTCTACTTACATTGCTAACATGTTAGATAGTGTTTAACTAGGTTCTGATACCACTGTAAGTCTATGCTACCCTTCCCCGATACATACGGGGTTGCGTAATTGGTGAAAAACGATTTTTAAGAGGGTGGTAACATGGACTACCAATACGAATCATTGTTAAACTACTAACTAACAACCTAACAAGAGTTTACCTACTCGGTTAGGGGGCTATACCTTTCTTGAACTCCTTCGTCTTCGACTCCTCCCGGTGTACGGATCGGCCTCACCTCGTCGTCTCCTTGCGCCGAAGATGGATCCACCCGAAAGCTTCTACCTTTGGCTTCTTCTTCGAAATTTGAAGAAACTAGATCACTTGGCTTGCTAGGCCTTGTGAACTAGAATGAGTAGAGGAATGTTTTGGTGTCTTTTTATCTCTAAGGCAATGAGTCTCAACACATGAGAATGGTTTGCCTTGAGCTAGAGAGAGTAAGAGGAAGAGGGAGAGCTTGAGAATGAGAGAGCTCAAGAGAGAGAAAGCAAATCAAAGAATTGAGCCATACTCTTCTCATTCTCACCTCTCATAATCCAAAAGCCATCATAACAAAAATAGTAATCAAGTATTGTGTGATGGTTTAAGTCAAAATGGCTATATCATTTCATGCACTCATTTTGCATAAATAAACAAGAAAGCAAAAGTCTTTGCCATGGAATGATAGCCATTGTCATGATGATGGTCAACTAGTGCAACCTAGTCAACCGGTCAACAAAGTCAACAAGTCAACAAAGTCAACCCCTCAACAACCATGTCACTATAATACTTTATTAATATAAATGTTAATAATATTTCTTTTTCTCATTAGGGTTTAGCCAAAAGTCAACAGTCAACAGTCAACAACTCCAATGAGAATCCTCTGCCCCTGTCTCTCTGTCAACTGTGCATACACACCCGCATCCACATTCCGAGGAACACGAATACAAACGAGATAAAACCAATCCCAAAACGTACACTAGGATCTGGCTTAAACTAAAGCCCGCTAGTGTTAACTGTCCTGACACTGTACGTGCACAAGTGCATGGATGTGACCGAACCCTGTCGCAATACCATGCGACCTGTCGCAAAACCATGCGACCTCTACACATTTTCCTAATGGCGAATATCTTTCTGTGTGGGACTCTAAAGACTCGACACTACGCTGGCAGTGGGTTTAACCACAGACCGCAAGCGGCACTAGCTGTGCGTAACGGTCCCCAGGTAGATGCCGACAAGAAGACTGACGAGGTGAAACCCATCTGAACTCCTACTGAGTCTGAATATGACAATCTCTATACAGTCCGGTCTGTTTGTCTGATACATCGCATGGAGGGCCTAGGGGGCGGTAAACGTCAGTCCTCTAATAGCGGTACAAGTCGTGTCGGAGTGAAGCCCAGAACACCCTGAGATAACACTGGAAACATACCAGTATATCTCGCTTGCCCTGGCCAGGGACTACTCATGTAATGGCTCTCCTAGACACAGCGCGATGTCAACCCCCAATACCGGGAGAGACGAATCCTGTCTAACCATCACTGCCTCCAAGTGCTTCGAGACTGCACCCAACTACTACCTGTTTGCACAACTCTTTTGAGCCGTGGTAGGGTAGTAATCTAAGTACAGTGGGAACACACTCGAGGCGAAGTGACAGTGTCAAGTCAGCGGACTAAGCTGTACTCATGTCACCTAGGAACTGATAACTGACGATATGTATAGTACCAACCAACAGTTCCCGACGAGTCCTGTCCAGTGTACTCGTAACCCAACGAGCACCCGCATACTATCTCCAGTACGACGTATTGATGGCTGTGGGACAGACCATCTCCCACACTGGGATGAAAAGCGCATACGCTAGTCTACTCCGGAGTATCGATGCCCTGTCTCGATAGTCATGCGACTAGGGACCTGTATAAGGATGTGCTTATAGATTACCCAGCCCCCACTAGTGTGACTGCCATCACAACGCTGGTAATCAAGCAAAGATCCTAAGGGCTCCACTAATGTGTATAGGTGATTTACTAAAATAAACACATGTACACATTGAAGTAGAAACAAACCAAGTAACATACTACTATATTGAGCAAGATTGTCTATACAAGGTGAATATCCCAAGCTTCCATTAAGGAATATACAAACTAGTATGATACAGTAATGGCCTCTTGGGCATATACATTAACAAAATGATGGGACTTCATTAATATGATTAATGAAAGAAAAGAAACCTATAAGATGTTGTGGGATCGAATTTTCAAAAACAGGTAGCTACGGTTCTTGCTTTGCATCTCTGTGTTCCTTGTAGAACATCCTGCACCTTATTCGATAAGAAAAGGACCGAGATCCCTTCACCGGGAGTGACTCCTTTAGCAATAACTGGCAGATGCTACACCCCTCGGTTTGTCTTTTGATTGCTTTTGGAGTTTTTGCTTTGCATAGTGGTATATATGATATATCCTGCACCTTATTCGATGAGGAAAGGGCCGACGATCCCTTCACCGGGAGTGACCCCTTTAGCAAAACTAGTAAATGCCTAAAAAACACTCCATTTTAAAATCATTTGATTCTACAACGATATCAAGTTCATTACGCAATAGGTTTTCAGAAAAACCTGTCGTAGCCCTCCGTCATTTCAGATAAGTCCTACTTAGTATTCGTGCTACGTTTGTTGACCTCCGTCAAGGCATAGTGTGCGGTAGCTAACTAGTATTTATCTGCTTATGCATATGATGCAGATTGGATTAGGGTAGTCGTGCGACCTTGTTGACCTCCGTCAAGGGTCGTGCGGGTGGGTTTGATTCAATCAAGAAATGACGGGTTGAACTTGACTAGTAGCCTATGGTTTGTTGATCTCCATCAAGGTCATAGGGTGCTAGGGGAAAAATTATCGGGAATTTCAGTGTTGAAATTTGCAATGAGATTGCATACCTTCTATGAGATAGTTGGATCCCGATACCCGCTGCGAGTAAGAGTTACTTCTGGGAGAGTTTTACACATTACAATTAGCCGATCAAGTAGGTGTCTAAAAAGGTGTTAATGGGGTTACGCCTCTGGGAAAACGAGGTTTACTTTAATTAGGTCCGTGTGAAAGCACGGGGAACCTCCCTCAAAGTACCGGCACTGGCCTGGCTGAAAGATTGGCAAACTTGTAGAGTGTAATTAATCCCGGCTAGTCTTTCCTTTTAGGGTTTGAAGGAAGATTTGATAAAAACAGTGGGAGCCATTCTGATTAGATAAAATATATAACCAATCTAATCTTGCAAGAGCGCACACAGAGTGTTTTCTTCTCTCTCTCTTCAGGTAGCGACCAAGTCACGCCTTAATCAAGATAATAATATGGATGTATTGACCGAACCCGCTTGTTATACTGAGCTGGGGAACGTTGGTCCCGCTCCAACTTATAATTGTTATAAGACAGAGCAGGAAATAGGGGAATACCACGATTCCCATGCCGCTCAAACGAAGAAAGTGCATGAGATGCATCTCCTTCGGGTGTGTTCATTACAAAGAACTGTTTCTCTGTATCCTCTACGTCCTGGGTATTTGATACCGGATCAGGATCCCAGATATGTAATCTGTTACCTGGGCTACAGAAAGGTAGAGAACTGAGAACGGGTGATAAGTTTCATGAGACAGAAAACGGTGCAAGTGTTGCAGCCAAGTCTGTTAGTCACTATCACCCTGTGTTTCCAAATACATTGATTCTGAACGAATGTTATTAGATACCGAACTTGATATACAACATCGTATCAGTCTCTTTATTTACTAAAGAAGGATATAATTTTGTATTGTTGGATAATGTTTTGAACATTTCCTATATCAATAGTTGATCGATTCAGGCACGTTATCTAAAAGCATATATGTTCTAAATCAAACTACAGTTCTTAGTATACAGAACACACACGAGAGGAAGAGTTCAGAAATGAACGAATTCTTCTTGAGGCATTGTAGACTAGGTCATATCAATGCGACCCGACTAGCTAAGTTACATTTAGATGCATATTTAAAACAATTTAAATTTACATCTTATGAAACTTGCCAGTCATGTCACAAAGATAAGATGACCATAGCTCCGTTCACTGGAAACAGAGAAAGAGTTAGTGAACTCTTGGGACTGATACATAGTGATGTATAGAGGTCCCCAGTCTACATATGCCAAGACTGGTTCTTTGTACTTCCTTACATTCACTGATGATCTCTCAAGATTCAGACACATGTTCCTGTTGAAACACATGTCTGAACCTTTTGAGAAATTCAATGAATATAAGTTAGAAGTACAGAACCAAAAACAGGTATAAGTATTATGTCCTATGATGAGATCAGGGAGGAGAATACTTGTGCATGGAATTCTTGGACTATTCTAAAGGAAAATGAGATTCTCTCTCGGTGTTACTCCTCTGAATACACCACAGCACAACGGTGTATCGGGGCGGAGCAATCCTATATGATATGGTGCGCTCTATGATGAGTACTGCTGAGTTACCTGTTTCCTTTTGGGGTTATGCACTTAAGAAGCTGCATACCTATTGAATTAAGTTCGAATCAGATCACTGCCCACTACTCCATATGAGATATGGTATGGGAAGAGCCCATCTCTTAAGAAAGTTATGATTTGGGGCTTTCCGGCCTATGTCAAAAGCAAAATCCGGACAAAATCGAGGCAAGGTCAGTTCTGTAGAACTGGAAAGAGTTCCAGTTATACAAACTACAGCTGATGATTTGATAGAACCAAAGGATTCAATAATCTCCGACGAACCTCAGCCTCTCCGCCGATCTAGCAGGGTTCCTCATCCGCCTGAGAGATACTTCGGTTTCTCTATAACAGTGGGAGCGAGGATTGCATCATGAGATGATGACCCAACTAGTTTCGAGCAGGCCATCGAGAGTAGGGACTCTGTAAGAATGGCTGGATGCTTAGCGATCTGAGATGGAATCCATATACACCAACAAAGTATGGACTTTGGATGCTGTATCTGAAGGGTTAAATCCCCATCAGGAGCAAGTATATCTTGAGAAGATTACTTGGTGTAGATGGAAAAGTTGAGACTTTCAAAGCTAGACTTGTTAATGGTTTTCATCATCGACCAGGCATGGATAATGATGAAACCTTTTTCCAGTGGTCATGCTTAAGTCCATCCGGATCCTACTTAACACTGCTACATACCATGACTACTATATCTGGTGGTTGGGTGTCATGATTGCTTTTCTAAATACTGATTTAGGAGAGAACGTCTATAAGTACACAGCCAGAGGGCTTCGTAAACAGTGGGAGCAGCGGAAACGTGTGCAAGATGCTTTACAGAATAAAGCAGGCATCGCGGAGTTAGAACGTCTGGTTTGATGTGGTAGTCAAAGTGTTTGAATTCATCAAAATGGTAGACGAACCTTGTATATACAAAAAGGTAGTAGAGAGTAAGGTGGTGATCCTCGTAGAGTACGTGGATAACATACCCTTGATAGGAAAAGAGTTTCCTATGCTACGCTCGATCAATCTTCTCTTATCACATGGATTCTCCATATAGGATCAAAGAGATACCTCCTAAATCCTGGTTTTTGGATCTATGAGATAGATCTAAATGGATATTAGGATTCTCACTAAGTGTAGTAAGATGGTATCAATCGAACCTGGGGAGAATCACTGGAAAAGTTCCAGGGTGATAAGGACGACTGAATGTCAGTCGCAGGCATTGTCTTTACCCTCAGTGGAGGGACGGTATGTTAGAAGAGTTCCAAGCGAGATACCGTGGCAAACTAGACGATAAAGGTTGGTGACATCGCTATCAATGATACTACCAAAGAGGAAGTTTGGGTGTATATTAGTTCATGGGATGAACTAGGTTCCTACCATTGTGTGACAATGGAAGTGTGGCTTTGGCCCAGGAACCCCGGTCCCATCAGTGACCCAGACATATTCTGAGGCAGCATCACCTGATCAAGGAGATAGTTGATCTCTAGGGTGATCGAGGTTTGGAGAGTAGACTCATAGGACAATACGGCGGATCCACTCACAAAGGCCTTTTCCCAGAAAGAGACTTATAGGGGATGGTTGAGTATGAGATACTACAACCACTGCTACAGATGGCCCTAGTGTAAGTGGGAGATTGTTAGTTATATGTATGCCCTAGAGGCCATTACTATACATGAGATGTATATTGTAGTGGATGCTGGGACATATATAGGTAGGACTTTCTTGCTTGACATGATAGTACGCTATCTGGTTGCTCTTTATCTTAACATGTATACTTGATGTCTCTCTGTTACATGTTGATAAAGCCCTTAGGATGTGTACTCGACTTCCAGGCCTATGATGTAGATCATACTAGTGGGGCCTGGGTAGTCAATGAGTACATCCTTCATTGTTCCTAGTCGTGGGAATATCGAGACGGGGCATCGATATTCCAGAGTAGACTAGCGTATATCTTCTTGACCCATGTGATGGGCGATGGATGATCCCATATCCATTGGTGTTTGACATCAGAGATGGTATGCGGGTGCTCAGTGGTGACTGGGTACACTGAATGGACTCGCCGAGAACTCCTAGATGGTATTATACCTCACGTCAGATGGCAGTTCTCTGGTGACACTGGTACAGCTTAGTTTGTTGACCCGAGATCGTCATAGAGTCTTGTGTGTCTCCCATTATGCTTTGATTTCCACCCTACCACGGCTCTATTGAGTCGTGCAAACAGGTGGTTTTTGGGTACAGTCCCGATTCACATGGAGGCAATGAGCGATAGGAGGGGATTCGTCTCTCCCAGTATTGGGGGTTGATGTTGCGCTATGCTCGACTGGCCATAACTGGAAATCCCTGGCCAGGGTTGCACTGATTTACTGGTAAGTGTTATCAGTAGTTTCGTACTTGTTATGGACCTTACATCGGCATGAATTATCAAGCTACTGGGGTCTGACATTTACCACCCTAGGCGAGATATGCGACATATCAGACGAACAGACCGGACTGTGCGGTAAGTGTTACTGGTTGGATTCACAGGAGTGTTAGCAGGCTTGCTCGTTGATCTTCTGATCGCTCAATACCCGGGTGGCCGTTACGTTTAGCAGACCGCTTGCGGCTTGTGGGTGTTTGATATGATCATCACCTACTGCCGACGTATTGACGAGTCTTTAGAGTCCTACACAGGGGTTTCCTGGCTCAAGCGAAACGAAATAGGAGCGCATATGAGATATGTGTGGGACCGAGAATAATACCAGTATGTGATACTGTATTCTATTCTCACAATTTGTATCATTGAACGGTTATATGTGATATGGCCGGGTTACCGAATCAAGTGTTGATTCGATACATTGATACACTAGATATTAGTCGGTTATATGCAATATGACCGGATCATTAAATCAAGTGTTGATTTAATGATTTAATGTATAATTATATATTTGATATATTACTTTACATTAACTAGTATTGGTTCACTTAAGATTGATTTTCTCACTAATATCTAGTGTATCAATATATCGAATCAACACTTGATTCGGTAACCCGGCTATATCGCATATAACCGACCGATGATACAAATCGCGAGAATAGAATACGGTATCACATACTCGTATTATTCTCGGTCCCACACATATCTGATATGCGCTCCTATTTCGTTTCGCTTGAGCCAGGAAACCTCTGTGTAGGACTCTAAAGACTCGTCAATACGCCGGCAGTAAGTGGTGATCATATCAGTCACCCACAAGCCGCAAGCGGTCTGCTAAACGTAACGACCACCCGGGTATTGAGCCATCAGAAGATCAACGAGCAAGCCTGCTCACACTCCTGCGAATCTAATCAGTAACACTTACCACACAGTCCGGTCTGTTCGTCTGATATGTCGCATATCTCGCCTAGGGGTGGTAAACGTCAGACCCCAGTAGCTTGATAAGTCATGCCGATGTAAGGTCTATAACGAGCGTGAAACTACTGATAACACTTACCAGTAAATCACATCAACCCTGGCCAGGGATTTCCAGTTATGGCTAATCGAGCATAGCGCAACATCAACCCCCAATACCGGGAGAGAAGAATCCCTTCCTATCGCTTATTGCCTCCATGTGACTCGGGACAGTACCCAAAAACCACCTGTTTGCACGATTCAGTAGAGCCGTGGTAGGGTGGAAATCAAAGCACAGTGGGAGACACATAAGACTCTATGACGATCTCGGGTAAACAGACTAAGCTGTACCAGTGTCACCAGAGAACTGCCATCTGACATGAGGTATATGTAAGTCTACGGTAGCGCCCCGGCCGTCTGTCCGAGGCCAAAATGCGGAAACAAAAACTTTTCTTTAACAACCAACCGGCCCTATCGTATACTTTTTCCCGGATCGGACCATTAACCTACTACTAGCTAACTTGAGAAAGGGTAGAGAGGCTATACCGAGCGATCCGTGTCCTTCGGTCTTCGGCCACCTTCCCAAGCTCCTCGCGGCATCACTGATCTCCGGTTTCCTCGTCGGAAGGGCACCACATCGAGAAGTCCTTTTACGGGCTCCCACCTCAGAACCGAGGCAACTCGGACACGAAGTTGGCTAGCCGACGTGTCCAAAATTGCTGTAGAATATACGTAGAAACCTTTGTCTCAAGGGTTGTTAGAAGTTTCCTTGAAGGAGGGAAGAGGAAAACTGAACTTTGAAATGGAGCCCTCTCTTTTGCATGAATAAAAAATGAGATGCATAAAACTCACTCACAAAAAAATATGAGGGCTGTCCAAAGAGATGGGTCGGCCATATTTGAGAGGATAGAAGTGAGTGTAAAAGAAAATGGATGATAATGAGGAGAATTAGTCACACCCATTTCCTAATCAAATCCCATCACATTTAAAGCAAGCCATGAGCACAAAATGAATCAAACAAATCCAAGAGCATTCCAGAAACTGCTGGAGCCCCAGCACCACAAAAAAACGCCATTTGCTAATTTGCGCATTTGCAAATTAGCCCCTCCGTGTAAAATTCAGCCAACGAACAAAAGAAAGGAAAATGGCCGAAAAGCGAAAGCAAGTTGGCAACTTCAAAAAGCGATCCGGTAATAAATTACAGGATAACCCCGCGACTGTATATACATACCCGCATTTGTATTTCGACCGAATACAAATGCAATGAGACAAAATCTACACTGTACAATACTAGGATCCGGCTTAAACCAAAGCCCGCTAGTATTATCCGTCCGAACCATGACACGTGAACAAGTGCACGCGTATATTCAAACCCTACCATAAAACCATATGGCCTCTACAACGTTTCGCCCGAAACTTGAGAAACTGTTTGTGGGGGACTCTAAACACTCATCAATACTTTGGCTATGGATTTAACCACTAGCACGTCAGAGGTATTAGCCGTACATAACGAGCTACCAAGTATTGACCAAAAGGGAGATCGATGAGCGAACTCATCCTGACACCATACTGAGCCTGTTAATGACAATATCCGTACAGTCCGGTCCGTTCGTCTATGAGCATCGCATGGCGGGCCTAGGGGGTTGGCCAAGGACTTCGTGTAATGGCTCTCCCAGACACAGTGCGATCTCACCCCTAATACCGGGAGGGACGAAACCCCTGTAGATCCGCTCACTGCCTCCATGTGGCTCGGGACTGTACCCAACTAAAACCTGTTTGCACGACTCCTTTGAGCCGTGGTAGGGTAGTAATCAAAGCACAGTGGGAACTCACACGAGATAAATGACGATCTCAGGTCGATGAACTAACCTGTACACATGTCACCAGGGAACTGCTATCTGACGTCAGGTATAATACCAACTAGCATGTTCCCGGTGAGTCCTGTCCGGTGTACTCATAACCTAAAGAGCACCTATATACATCTTAGGTGAACCAACCGACACCAGTGGCTTGTGAGACCGGCCACCGCCCCTCGTCGGGGTCTCGACTGTATACACTAGTCTACTCCGGAGTATCGATGCCCTGTCTCGAAAACTCCCACGACTAGGGACCACTTTAAGGATGTGCTTATAGACCCCAGCTCCCACGTATATGATCAATATCATACTGCTGGCCGTCAACCAAGAATCCTAAGGGCTCTACCAACGTGCAATAGTGATCTGTAATGTCACCTAAAGCAGTACACGATGATAAAGATAAACCAGATAGCATACTATCATCTTGAGTAAGACTGTCCTACCGGTATAGGTCCTCTCTCAATCATTGCAATCACATGCCTGTGATCCAATAATTGACTCTTAGGGCATTATATCCAACAATCTCCCACTTGCACTCAAGGCTAATTATTGTGATGTCGCAAACTCACAGCCCGTGTGATACCGAACACCCAACTCCTCTACTAATCAGTCTCACAAAGCCTGTTTGTAAAACTATTGCGTTCGAGGAATAGCCTCAGTGAGTGGATCCGCTCTGTTGTTTCTTTCTATGTCTCTCTTTATCTCAAGTTCGCGGAGAAAGCCATCTCCCGAAATGAGCAATACCTGTCTTAGAATATTTCTGGATATCTGATGGGACCTAGTTCATAAATGAACTCCAAATCCAAAATTCTTAGACTGTATCATCAACTGAACTTAATCAGTATCCTGCGCCATGCCTCCCTCAGTATCCGCTTGGACCACCTGTCCAAACTACTGCCCCTCGTCAGAGGGAAAACTACAACTCTGACAGCCACTCTGTCATCCAGGTCACCTTGGAAGCCTAGAATGATAACCGTCTCCTGAAAGAGTCTGTTGTTATCATATCCTTAGAACATTCACTTATGTTCTAAAACTGCTTCCGAACGTTTCTCCAGGATAGGATTAATATCAGCTTGTTGCATCTAGTGCAAAAACAACGTCTGGTGTGGTACTTGACATCTCATGATTGACTCAATTGCCTAAGCAAGTGATCCGCCAATCATGCACATCCCTCTCCACTTTAGTCTGTAAGACACCTTTAGAGAGGGTGACTCCATCACCTGCAGGTACACTACCGTGCCAGGAGTCGTCCATTCTAAAACACATTTAGAATGCTATCAAAGTACCCAGATTGGGAAACTACCCAAATCTAGATCTAAAACCATAGATATAGTAACCAGAACATCTAATATAATATCCATATCCTATATGGAGAAACCACTGTGTGGCAACCAAAGCATAACCGATCGTAGTATAGGAATTTCACTTCCTACTCTGTGTATGTTATCTAAATACCAGAACATCACACCCTACTACCTTTTTAACAGATCCATCCCCTATTCTGATGAAGTCAAACCTATGACTGTCACATCAGAAATAGATGATCTATTTCCGCTATATCTGCTTTAGTCCATAAATAGACATAAGCTACTTGTCCACTATGCTTCCGCTGCTCCCACTGACTACAACAACCCTCTGGCAGAGTCATATACACGTACTCTTCTAAAGCTGATTTAGAACGACGCTATACTCATCCTCCTGCCGGGTCTCACAGTCTGGAACAACAGCAATGGCAAGTCTGGGTAAACAAGAACCTCCCTGTCACCGTCCTTGAGGATACCGGAGTACCTCTCGGGTGCCTGAGGTTACCCACCATATCTGTGGAGTGGCCAATGGAATGTCAATCCAGATTGAATCTTTAGGTTCTTATTAAATTTTCAGTAATCGTTTGCGGTTCTGGAATCACTTCCAGTTCTACCACACCCCTACTACTGTTTTCTGAAAAAATCTATTTTACTAAAACTGTGGTGAGTCAAGAACAATATCACTATTGATCTTCCAGATGGTAGAAAGTCAACCCTCGTCATAGCCTAGGTCAACCCACAAACAGCCATTACAGAAACGTGCCTTGAGTTATCCAGAGTCTGGTTTTAAGCATAAGCCGGACAACTCCCCGTACCTTAACATTGTTAAGATATGAACTATTGTATATCAATATAGAAACAGAGGCACTGATTTAATTAGAACCAGATTCAAATCATGCAGCTGTTTCCAGTGCATATCAACTAAATGGAGAGAGGCCGATCAGCATTACTCAACTTAGGAGTACTTCCAATTATGAGTAACCTGAAAGAGAAGCAAGTTCTCTTAATCATTACTATTAACTGAATACCATACACAAGTATCTACATCTTCGATCACCTTGAAGAATCCTGATACTTGCAATACCTGGTTCTCTACTTTATTCATATACTTATAACTTCTCAAAACTTAGACCTTGCATTTCTACGAAACACATGTCTAAGAGCTAGAGAAGTCACACGAAAAAAGAATATAGTACGAGTACCAACCCCTCTGTCCTCATGGACACTGGACAACATACAATACTCTGTATAAGTCCCCTGAGTGTAATAACTCATTCCCTGTGTGTCGTAGGTTGAAAACTGTACTTATGGTTAAGAAGAATTACACCGCTGTTTAATGCTCCTTACCTAACCATCCACTGATATAGGTAAATGTCATAGACATAATTTCAAAAAGTTATATCTCACTTTATAAAAATAAACGTACAGATATATCAATTTGAAATTGGTGCATACCAATGGATATTCAAAACCAAATATTTGCCGTCCGGTAAACAACCCAGGTGATTTCCTCAAATATCACCAATTACAAAGAATCCCGATATAATGAGGACAATCACCTAATTCCCAATAACTTACTCCCACACATCATCTGTAAAACCATACAGATGTGAGAATCATACCTGGTAAATACATACCCTGGAGCAAGTGTCTAATTAGGAAATCGGTTTTCTTTTAACAATACACAGTGAAACTGAAACATGTAAATGTTTCGAAAGAGTATCCGGGTATTCCTAGTAATGCCTCTTCCATTATCAGATTCACAACTGTAACCGTATATTTCTTTGCCATCTCTCCAAATCTCTTTATATGTCTTTAGTCATTACCTTCTGTACACCACCTTTAGGCAAATGGTTTTCTTCCTTCCCTACCGTTCGGCACCAGCCTATGGTTTGGAAGAAGACTAACCAATAAGCATAATGGGTGTACTGTCCTAATCCTAGGAGCACTCGCAACCTGAGAGAAGGTGAGGATAAAAGACAACTGAATAAAACCTTATTCCTATTTCTCCTGAACCAGAATCCATCCCCGAACTGGAATAAGTTCCTTCGAGATCGTATATAACCATACGATAGAGTATCCAATAAACTGTGGATCTTCGTAGTGATACGGAGTGTTCTGGAGAAATACAAAGGTGATGTAGGATTAGCGAAGAAATACTTGGTTTGGTCGTGAATAGCAGTCGCAATTTACTTTGCCCTCTTACTAATCCCTTTATTTGTCTTTACTTAATACCTTCTGTACACCTTTTAGGCTAAATGGTTTTCTTCATTCCCTATTGTCACGATCCGAAAGAGCACATGACTGGCACTTGAATCATATGAAGTCTATAGGACCCCATCTAACCCAAGTAAGCCAAAAGCCCAGAAATCTAAAACCATTTTAAGGAATAAATAAAGAAAACTAGTTTAAAAAAATGAAGAAAACATGTTTTGAAATCAAGGTTTTTAAATAACTAAGCCGAATGTGCATTTTTAAAAATGTATAGTCTTTTATGAAAATTTCAGCAGAGTTTCCTTCGTAAAAACTGGCCCCTAACGGGGTACAACAAGAATAATATATATGTGCGATGATAAAAGGCATCCCCAAGCGGGAGCTAGCTCTTCGTCAATCGACGGTCACAACCACGCAAGCAATAAAATATACAACGCCGAATGGCGATGATCAAAACTCAAAAGAAAACTCATAATAACATGAAAACCGTAATACTGCTACACGCGACTCTAAGGTCGAAATAAAACATCACCAATGTCTAAGTCTGAAACAATAAACAAGTTTTGGTTGATGGAATTCTAGATACTATGAATAATACATATACAAGGGTGGCTCTGATGCAAAGAACCCATCTACCAAAAGCAATTCACCCGCAAAGGAAGCAGTGTGCCAGAAATGCCGCTATGGAACCTGTACGGCAAAACCTGCAAGAAGCTGTGGCACAACGGGGGTGAGTTGCCAACTCGTGAATAGAAAACATCTACAAGCAGAAACCGAATGCATGACATAATCCTAGGTCAATACGATCAGTATATAATATAAACCTCAAGAGTAAGTCTGAAGCATGATAAGGTGGCAATGCAACATCTAGACATGTGTGTAGTGCCAAGTACTCGTGCAGTGCCTCAGGTAATAACATGTCATAAATATAAGGTATGACTGCATGAAATAAACATGATGAAGTATTTAAAATGAAAATCAATACACATATATTAGCGTCCCATTCCACTAATATTGGTGTAAGGGTATATATAACAGCGCCCTCATACCCTGTTATATATACAAATGAAGTGTGATCAATGTATTCAAAGTCTGTATGTAATCAATGTCTGTATATATGTGGATCCCGTCCACCTGTCACCCAATGACAATAAGCATCATGCATGTAAATATCATAAAGTATATGCATGGAAATATGATGATATAATCAAATCATGGAACCTGAGTGCCTAGCATCGACACTCGAAAACATCATGAAACCTATGCCTAGCATCGGCACGTAAATCCTCGTCTATCAGGCGCTGTCACCAAGACTGGCCCTGATAGGTACGTATCATACGCTATCTCAAAAACCCGAGTGCCCAGCTTCGACCCTCGAATTTCGACGTATCCATACGTACATACTCCGGTCGGTATCCCCATGATAACAGCCGAGTCCAAATACTATCACCGGTAGGTAGTGCTCCCGTGCCAGGCTCACCGTCCAATATATACGAGTCTTCTTGCCCCGGGGTACCTTACCGGGTCCACCATGTACCCGCAGACGGTGCCTACCGCTCCTCGAATCGGGTTCCATATGCCACTCTCAGAACCAAGAAAACACATGGTTGACGCACTGAAATATCAAATCAAGGGAAGCCGGGTTTTAAAGACAATACATATTCTCAGTTGAAATAGCCACGGTTCCCAAATCCAGAAATATCATGGAAACAACATATCTCAATGCGAACAATTAGAAATTAGGATGTATGCGACATATAAAAGAATGTAATCATATCAATATATCACGCAACAAGGAATAGTGATATGCACATATTGGGGAAAGCCGCTCTTTTAAAATGAATCAGTTTTAAAGAGTATCTTGCGGTTCCCAAATCTAGAAATATCATTTATGTATGTGGAAACATGTATGTGTACAAGTATAAGTATACAGTAAGTATGTGCACAAATATAAGTGTACAAAGAGTATGTGTACAAGTATGCCATGCAAGGATCGTATCCTGAATGCAACTGTACTATAGTGTAGTGACATGGCAATTATCGATGATGAAGTGTGTGAGCCGGCAAGCAAGTGTACGTGAACATACGCATCATCGATAAAGGTGCTGGTGTCCTAGCAGCATGACGGTAATATAGCAATAACCCATGAAATGCAATGCGAATAATACTGAAAATGCGGAATCGAATAAATCAACGCAATAGTAAGGAATCTACATCCATATGTATATGTCATGCAGTTATGCCATTTGAAATAAGACGAATCAGGATTTTTGGTAAAATAAGGGCTACGGTGTTTTTAAGAAAGATATGTCTTTGAAAATACCCGTAGAATCCCTTTACTCGTCTTAAGATATTCCTGATTCGTAGTTTTGAAATAGGTATGACTCGAGTCTAGTCTAACATCTACTATGCAAACTACAGATCTAAGTATCAAGTCAATCGGGAAGGGTATGGAAACCACCTAAATCAGAGTCGATATGTACGTATAGTAGTCGGTGATCCCGCCTCAGTAGTATCGCGCACGATACAGTATATTATAAGACATCCTCAAGTCATGAGTGCGGATCAATCATCAATATATAGCTCGTACGGTAAATCGTCGTACGGCATCCCAATAGCTGGGTACGGGTCAATATCACATTCCTCTCATCAAATATCAGGTATCATTATCATCACATCACATAATCTGGGGTACTGATCTAAGTCTAGTACAACTGATACCATCTATATGCTGCGTGTGTAAGCACACGTCCAAAGGCCCGCTAGAGATCACATGTCGTATCCTAAATACGAATCATATCAAATCATCGATCCCCAATGTCGTCCAATATCATCATCAACACAGTGTAGATATAGCAATAAGTACGTGTGTGCGTGTCGGGGTAAACCTATTCTAGGGTTCGCAACTAGGAACTATACTAGTTTACTTTTAACCCTAATCTATACATAGTACACCTAACACAAAGACCACAACACACTAAAAATTATCTTATATAATATATACATATATATAGTATACCAACTACGGACTGCGGGGGTGCTATATGCCATCCACCCGACTTCCCCCGTAGATATAATCTACTCACCTTGTGTCTTTATCTGTCGACGTCGTCACGCGGTTGCTTGTCATCCCGAAGTCTTCATGGGGTACCTACACGTTAACGTATCGCAAATGCGTATCAAAATCAAATCAAAGCTAAAACGATACACGAAATCCAAAACGATACGCTATGGGGCCTATAGGTTAGAACCTATGGGTACGCCTCCAAAACCATCAACAACCCTCGATATCGTCGTATAAACGCCAAGTAGTCGAGGTAAAACACCATAAGCAAATTCAAAATTAGAAATAAGGAATACGGAAACATGAATCCAAAACAACAACTAAGGAAATAAGCTCCAGATTTCACCCTAGGTCAAATTAGACAAATCTATACATGCCAGGGGTCAAGTTTACTGGAGATAGGGCCCTGCACCAAAAACGAGGCAAAACCCTCCTGCTCTGGCCGCAAATTGCGGCCAGAAGGGTTAAATCTGCGGCCGGGAATTAGAGTTGGGGGCTAGGGTTTTGGGTGTTGGTTCCAGGGTTCCTGCACATCTCTCTGTCAAGTCAATTTTATTTTCAGGTGTCTCGGGTTAAAGCAGATCAATAAAAACAGTGACAGATTTCCAGTTTTTCCCGATATCGATTCTATAAATCCGTATTCTGGTTCTAGTTCTAGGTTTGGGTCTAAAACAACATCACACCAGGGGTTCTAAGGTCACCACAAGCCTCAATTTCACCTTTGATTTCAGATTTACCCTAAACCCTAACTTGAATTCTCCAAAGTTCACAAAACGACATAATATCGATATGAAACTAGCATGGATGAAATAAGAATTTTAACTACTACTCTAAGGTGCAGAAATTACCTCCTTTGGCAACTTAAGAAAATTCTTGAGTTGCTCAAAGTCCTCAAAATCCTATCTTGCTTGGTCCGATGTGTAGCTAGCGAGCTCGGGAACAAGTTTTGTGAAGTGGGATTGGGGTTTGGGGTTTGTTTTAATAATGAATCTAGGGTTTTTTTTGAAGAGGGAGAGAGAGGGATGGCAGCAGCAGCAGCAAGGGGTGGGAGAGGAGAGAGAATGGGAAGGGGAAAATGATGGGGAATGGTTCTACAAGTCAAAAAGTAAACCCCATACCCACCTCTCTCCTAATCATGATACCTTTATCTTATCTTATCTTTTCTTTTCCTTTTCTTTCCTCTTTAAACCCTTCTCACTAGAATAGTAACCCCAAAAGAAACATGGTGGAAAAATGCACAAGTGTAAGAAAAATGTTATGTCCATATTTTGCACAAAAATGCTAAAAAACCGATTAGCGATTTTTAATCGCGATTAGCACTAAATTAGTATATAACTAATCATAAAAACTTAAAAATGACAAAACACCATAAAATACCCTATTTTAGAATTTTCCATAATTTTTCCAAAATTTTTCCCATTTATTTGTATTTAATAATACCGAAATATTAAAATATTCAATAAAATAATATTAAATTTTAAAAATTCCCAAAAATAATATTTTATTTTTTTGAAACGTTACAATCTTCCCCCCTTAAAGAAATTCGGTCCCCGAATTTAAATTTAAACCCCCAATTACTAAAACATTTCAGTAGAAATCCAAGTTGTCGAGGCTCCGAAAACATCAATATACAGCGAATATCATAAAAATGTACTGCTCTATAAGAAATAAATCCCAAAATGCACATAACACCACGCTGTGCGTCTGGTGCGCAGGGAAATCAAAATCCATATATGTGCCATACAGGTGCACAAAACAACATCTAGGTGCAACGGGTGTGTACGAAGTATCTGTCATAGGCAACGTGTGTGCATGACAGCCAAATCAGGTGCATTTGACATGCACGAAGAATCCCGATTTAATGCATCTGGTGTGCATCAAATTCGTATCTCAAAACCTGTGCGAAAATCCAAAATCGACGGTATACAATACAGCTCACTCAAAATCAGGTATACCGCGGTGTATAAGCTCACAACCATGTGCATCAGCGTGCACAAATCAAATCAAAACACTAAAGGTGCACGAAAACTATGCTGGAAGCATAAATCAAATCACTGGCATAAAATAGGCATAAAATCACAACCAATACCTCAACGTAATAACTATGCGAAAAATATAAATACCCAGTAGATGCAACCATGGTGCATAAAAACAAATATCATGAAACTCAGCCATCAATACTAAATCATGAAAACAGAACGCCCAAAATACCGAAATCCAAAGTGACAGATTCGTGATAATCGAATCACAAAATCACAAATCATAAGTACCGTCGTCGGTAGTCTCTCTTTCAAAGTCGAGAAGGTGTCGGTGCATCCAATGCTAGCAGTGCAAGATATCTACTTGCCTCTTGCTCACGGTCTGGCGTCCTCTGTCTCTGGGTCCTTATCTTCTCTGTGGATTACCAATCTCACAATCAATCGGCTCATCAGCTCTGTCAGGTGTGCTAACGGGGACGATTCCGTTCTGGCACTTCTCTGGTCATATCTCGGTTAATCCTCATGACCACTCGTAAAGCAGCATGTCACGGGCGTCGGCCTCTGACTCTCTGAATGCACATCACACATCTGATCCTGGGTGCGAACATCATTGCAGCAGTGTCCTGGAAGGAATCCTGCTCAAGGTCTCTTCCGATCTTTCCTATGACGGCCTGTACAGAGGTTGGTACTCTTGCATAATCTCTTCTCGCTCAATGGACATCTGTGTCCTCAGCACAGCATTTCTCGGAAACTGGTCGCATCCCAACGCCTCTATAAGCATATTAGGTCTCTGGTCTCGACGGGAAGTAATGACAGCTCGTCAGCGTCTCGTACGAACCTCTTGTTCCGCTTGTCTGTACCATCGTCCATATCGATGTCACGTCTTTATCTGTGCACTACAACGTTCTTGGCTACGGTCAATCCGAAGTCTCTCGCACGGACTCGAAATCGCGTACTCTGTAGCTTCATCATTCGGTAGAAGATGTGTTGCCGAACAGGTCCTTGGGAACGTGTCCCAACCATCGGAGGAATACTCAATGCTCGTCCGTCCTCGATCAACTCGCAACGCATCTGGTAAGGTCCTTTATCCGAACCTGGTCAACTATCTCGTCGACGATGCCGAACTCTGGCCTGCTGGGTGTACGCAAAATGACCACTCCTGGGTCCAGGTCTTCTCGTATCGTATTCCAGAAAGGTCCTGTCGAGGTCTCTCTCTCAATCCTCATTCCTGCCGAATTGCCCGGAAGTCATCATCCATTGCTGACGCTAATTCTTATTCCGGAACGGTTGCATACTCGTCGCAATTCCTTCTGGAAGGTATATCCATATACAACGCCTCTGCGTGCGTATCGCATCTCTGATGTCAACGGAGGGGAACGTCATCTCTTCGAAATCTCTAGCGAACTCTTTTCTTCACTCTGCTTCAATGTCGACTGATTCGGACTCGTCTCATCGTGGCTGCATGGACTGAGCTCCAACGGCTATACTCATATCTGGAGTCTCCCAAGCAATGTGTCCCATCACATGATATCCGAATGATGTCGAATCATTCGATCGACTCGTCAGAACCTCATAATCCCCCAAGAGATCAACATCTTGAGTACAGTTTAATAGTATCGAGTACATGCCACAGCGTCGGTGGTCCAGCCGTAGAAAGGCAAACCCAAGCCTCACTAATGGCGCCGCGGAACTGCTGCAAACCCTAAGGTTCAAAGGCTTTCACACGGTCATTAAGTCGAGTTAGGGTTTCATTCTTCTAGAGGGTCCATAGAATCACCTGCATGTCTTTCCGAATACTTTAAACTTAGAATAATAGGTTTCCGACATTCGATCGTCTCTGTCGACTCTCAACGTCTCCGCGTGAAGTCGTTTCTAGCTGGAAGCAATCTATCTGATGACCTCGCATCGGGGTAAGCGAATGAACCACATGTCCTAGTCATTCATCCTCGGTGACTAGCGACTCACTACCATATCTCTAAGTATATACTCATGCTGCAGTAGCTCCAATCATCTGGGTGACATCTCGTCATTTGCAGCAACAACTGGTTCATTCGTCTGTATGCTGAACAGCGCCTCTATCATCCTGAATAAGCGATATATCGATGGTCATCACATCCTGGCTGGCCTGTAGCAGTAGCCTGATCCTCTGGTACCAATCGGCACGTCCGAGAAATCTCATGAAAGCGATCTGTCAAACGCTCATGGCGCGTAAACACAATAAGACGACGCCTCTATAAGCAATTGTACGTCTCTGGAATCACGCCCTGGTCAGTCCTCGTCTGCGACGAGCTCATGCTGACGCAACTCTAGCCGTAGCTCTCTCTGCCCGTGCAATCGTGGCAGCAAAATCATAACCAGTATTGATGAAGATAGATCAGGAATGAATATAATACTGTGCAAGGAAATGTACATCCTAAGGCTCCTTAAGTGGAGTGGCGTGTCGTAAGTATGCCGTGGAACATACCAACGGTACGTCACTCTACTTTAGTCACCTATTCTATCAACCAAGGGTCATCCTACGCGACGAAAGTTCGGGTCAAATACCCCCTCGACTAAGTCAAAGTTCCGTAAGGTCAAGCCTAAGTTCCGTGTATATATAGACGACCTAGGCTCCACATAGTCAAACTTAGACTCGAACCAAGGTCAACCTAGCGCTCTGATACCAACTTTGTCACGACCCGAAAGAGCACGTGACTGGCACTTGAATCATATGAAGTCTATAGGACCCCATCTAACCCAAGTAAGCCAAAAGCCCAGAAATCTAAAACCATTTTAAGGAATAAATAAAGAAAACTAGTTTAAAAAAAATGAAGAAAACATGTTTTGAAATCATGGTTTTTAAATAATTAAGCCGAATGTGCATTTTTAAAAATGTATAGTCTTTTATGAAAATTTCGGCAGAGTTCCTTTGTAAAAACTGGCCCCTAACGGGGTACAACAAGAATAATATATATGTGCGATGATAAAAGGCATCCCCAAGCGGGAGCTAGCTCTTTGTCAATCGACGGTTACAACCACGCAAGCAATAAAATATACAACGCCGAATGGCGAGGATCAAAACTCAAAAGAAAACTCATAATAACATGAAAACCGTAATACTGCTACACGCGACTCTAAGGTCGAAATAATACATCACCAATGTCTAAGTCTGAAACAATAAACATGTTTTGGTTGATGGAATTCTAGATACTATGAATAATACATATACAAGGGTGGCTCTGATGCTAAGAACCCACCTACCAAAAGCAATTCACCCGCAAAGGAAGCAGTGTGCCAGAAATGCCGCTATGGAACCTGTACGGTAAAACCTGCAAGAAGCTGTGGCACAACGGGGGTGGGTTGCCAACTCGGGAATAGAAAACATCTACAAGCAGAAACCGAATGCATGACATAATCCTAGGTCAATACGATCAGTATATAATATAAACCTCAAGAGTAAGTCTGAAGCATGATAAGGTGGAAATGCAACATCTAGACATGTGTGTAGTGCCAAGTACTCGTACCAGTGCCTCAGGTAATAATATGTCATAAATATAAGGTATGACTGCATGAAATAAACATGATGAAGTATTTAAAATGAAAATCAATACACATATATTAGCGTCCCATTCCACTAATATTGGTGTAAGGGTATATATAACAGCGCCCTCATACCCTGTTATATATACAAATGAAGTGTGATCAATGTAGTCAAAGTCTGTATGTAATCAATGTCTGTATATATGTGGATCCCGTCCACCTGTCACCCAATGACAATAAGCATCATGCATGTAAATATCATAAAGCATATGAATGGAAATATGAGGATATAATCAAATCATGGAACCTGAGTGCCTAGCATCGACACTCGAAAACATCATGAAACCTGTGCCTAGCATCAGCACGTAAATCCTCGTCTATCAGGCGCTGTCACCAAGACTGGCCCTGATAGGTACGTATCATACGCTATCTCCAAAACCCGAGTGCCCAGCTTCGACCCTCGAATTTCGACGTATCCATACGTACATACTCCGGTCGGTATCCCCATGATAACCGCCGAGTCCAAATACTATCACCGGTAGGTAGTGCTCCCCTGCCAGGCTCACCGTCCAATATATACGAGTCTTCTTGCCCCAGGGTACCTTACCGGGTCTACCATGTACCCGCAGACGGTGCCTACCGCTCCTCCAATCGGGTTTCATATGCCACTCTCAGAACCAAGAAAACACATGGTGGACGCACTGAAATATCAAATCAAGGGAAGCCGGGTTTTAAAGACAATACATATTCTCAGTTGAAATAGCCACGGTTCCCAAATCCAGAAATATCATGGAAACAACATATCTCAATGCGTACAATTAGAAATCAGGATGTATGCGACATATAAAAGAATGTAAGCATATCAATATATCATGCAACAAGGAATAGTGATATGCATATATTGGAGAAAGCCGCTCTTTTAAAATGAATCAGTTTTAAAGAGTATCTTGCGGTTCCCAAATCTAGAAATATCATCTATGTATGTGGAAACATGTATGTGTACAAGTATGAGTATACAGTAAGTATGTGCACAAATATAAGTGTACAAAGAGTATGTGTACAAGTATGCCATGCAAGGATCGTATCCTGAATGCAACAGTACTATAGTGTAGTGATATGGAAATTATCGATGATGAAGTGTGTGAGCCGGCAAGCAAGTGTACGTGGAACATACGCATCATCGATAAAGGTGCTGGTGTCCTAGCAGCATGATGGTAATATAGCAATAACCCATGAAATGCAATGCGAATAGTACTGAAAATGCGGAATCGAATAAATCAACGCAATAGTAAGGAATCTACATCCATATGTATATGTCATGCAGTTATGCCATTTGAAATAAGACGAATCAGGATTTTTAGTAAAATAAGGGCTACGGTGTTTTTAAGAAAGATATGTCTTTGAAAATACCCGTAGAATCCCTTTACTCATCTTAAGATATTCATGATTCGTAGTTTTGAAATAGGTATGACTCGAGTCTAGTCTAACATCTACTATGCAAACTACAGATCTAAGTATCAAGTCAATCGGGAAGGGTATGGAAACCACCTAAATCTGAGTCGATATGTACGTATAGTAGTCGGTGATCCCGCCTCAGTAGTATCGCGCACGATACAGTATATTATATGACATCTTCAAGTCATGAGTGCGGATCAATCATCAATATATAGCTCGTACGGTAAATCTCCGTACGGCATCCCAATAGCTGGGTGCGGGTCAATATCACATTCCTCTCATCAAATATCAGGTATCATTATCATCACATCACATAATCTGGGGTACTGATCTAAGTCTATTACAACTGATACCATCTATATGCTGCGTGTGTAAGCACACGTCCAAAGGCCCGCTAGAGATCACATGTCGTATCCCAAATACGAATCATATCAAATCACCGATCTCCAATGTCGTCCAATATCATCATCAACACAGTGTAGATATAGCAATAAGTACGTGTGTGCGTGTGGGGGTAAACCTATTCTAGGGTTCGCAACTAGGAACTATACTAGTTTACTTCTAACCCTAATCTATACATAGTACACCTAACACAAAGACCACAACACACTAAAAACTGTTGCGCCACGGCAGCGCCCCGGCCTCTTGCTCGAGGCCAAAATGCGGAATAAAAAATTTTCCTTACTCGGAAACTGGCGCTACCGCGGACAATGAAAACCCGGATCGTTTTCCATTAACCTAAAGCTAGCAATCAAGAGATAGGGTAAGAAGTATACCGACTGATCCGAGTCCTCCGGTCTTCATCTCCACTCCGATCTCCTCGCGGGATCTCCGGTTGTCGCCTCCTCGCCGGAAGGGCACCACGTCGCCTACATCTTTTACGGGCTCCCACCTCAATACCGAGGCAACTCGGGCGCGAAGCTGGCGAATCGACGCGTCCAAGATTTGCTGTAGGGAGTGTAGTGTAGAGTGCATGTCTCACTTTGGGGTTTGTTGCCATTTGTGGATGATGGAGGAAACAAGACAAGAAAAATGGTACTTGCATTTTTCTTAACATGAAATGAGATCAAGAAAATGAAACACTCTCAAGGATGAAGATGAAACTCTCTTCTTCTCTTTTCTCTCTCTCTTTCTTTTTCTTCTTCTCACTTCAACCATGGAAAAAACTTATGAACTAAGAAAATGGTGGAGAAAGAATAAAGAAGCATGAAGGGAGGTGATCGTAGTAAAAGGAGGAGGGTGACCACATCCAAAAACATTATCATCACAAAACTTACATCAACCTCAAATCATTTCTAATCTCATCAAATCATGAAAAGCAAAGATGCTTATCATGATAAAACATCTTACAAATAAAACCTCCACCAAATGTAATTTGCAAAACTGCAAATTACCTCCTCCATCAGAAAAGTCCGGCCGGGAAAGAACAAAGGAAAACCGGCCGGAACGGAATGCAAACTGGCAACTCCAGAAAACTGGTCCCGTAATAAATTACAGGAAAACCCCTATACTGTGCATACACACCCGCATCTGTATTCCGACCGGATACAAATGCAATGAGACAAAATCTACACTGTACTAAACTAGTACCGGCTTAAACCAAAGCCGGCTAGTAAAATCCGTTCGATCCTGATCCGTGCAATACCGCACGTATCTGATCGAACCCTGCCATATAACTATACGGCCACTAGTATAAAACTGTCCGATCCTGATCCGTGCAATACCGCACGTATCTGATCGGACCCTGCCATATCTCCATACGGCCTCTACAGCGTTTCGCCCGAAAGCTTGAGTAACTGTAAGTGTGGTGGACTCTAAAGACTCGTCAATACTATGGCTGTGGATTTAACCACTAGCACGTCAGAGGTATAAGCCAATACGTGACGGGCCTCCAGCTATTGACTAAAAGGGACGTCGATGAGGAAGCTCACCCCGACACCCAACTGAGCCTGTCAGTGACAATATCCGTACAGTCCGGTCCGTTCGTCTATGAGTATCGCATGGCGGGCTTAGGGGGTTGGTAAAAGTCAGACCCCCAAAAGCGGTACAAGTCGTGTCGGAGCGTAGCCCAGAACACCCTGAGATACTACTGGAATACCTACCAGTAAATCTCCTGCCTCGGCCGAGGTCTTTGTATAATGGCTCTCCTAGACACAGCGCGACCTCACCCCTAATACCGGGAGAGACGAACCCCTGCAGATCCGCTCACTGCCTCCATATGGCTCGGGACTGTACCCAACTAAAACCTGTTTGCACGACTCCTTTGAGCCGTGGTAGGGTAGTAATCAAAGCACAGTGGGAACTCACACGAGACAAATGACGATCTCAGGTCGATGAACTAACCTGTACACATGTCACCTGGGAACTGCTATCTGACGTCTGGTATAAGACCAACTAGCATGTTCCCGGCGAGTCCTGTCCGGTGTACTCATAACCCAATGAGCACCTGTATACATCTTAGGTGAACCAACTGACACCAGTGGCTTGTGAGACCGGCCACCGCCCCTCGTCGGGGTCTCGACTGTATACACTAGTCTACTCTGGAGAATCGATGCCCTGTCTCGAAACTCCTACGACTAGGGACCTTTTAAGGATGTGCTTATAGACTACCAGCTCCCACGTATATGATCGCCATCATACTGCCGGCAGTCAAGCAAGAATCCTAGGGGCTCTATCAACGTGTAATAGCGACATGCCAGGTCACCTAAAGCAGTACACGATGATAAAGATAAACCAGATAGCATACTATCATCTCGAGTAAGACTGTCCTACCGGGATAGGTCCTCCCTCAATCATTGCAATCACGTGCCTGTGATCCAATAATTGACTCTGAGGGCACTATCTCCAACAATCTCCCACTTGCACTCAAGGCTAATTATTGCGATGTCGCATACTCACAGCCCGTGTGATACCGAACACCCAACTCCTCTACTAGTCAGTCTCACAAAACCCGTTTGCGAAACTATTGCGTTCGAGGAATAGCCTCAGTGAGTGGATCCGCAGAGAAGTTTCTTTCTTTGTCTCTCTATATCTCAAGTTCGCGGAGAAAGCCATCTCCCGAAATGAGCAATACCTGTCTTAGAACGTCTGGATGTCTGATGGGACCTAGCTCATAAATGAACTCCAAATCCAAACTTCTTAGACCGTATCGTCAACTGAATTTAATCAGTATCCTGCACCAGGCCACCCTCAGTATTGCCTTGGACCACCTGTCCAAAATACTGCCCCTCGTCAGAAGGAAAACTATAACTCTGACAACCTCCTTGTTGTCCATGTCACCTTGGAAGCCTGGAATGATAACTGTCTCCCAAATGAGGCTGTCGTTATCATATCCCTAGAACATCCACTTATGTTCTAAAACTGCTTCCGACTGTTTCTCCAGGATTGGATCAATGTCAACTTATTGCATCTACTGCAAGAACAACATCTGGTGTGGTACTTGACATCTCATGATTGACTCAATTGCCTAAGCAAGTGATCTATCAATCATGCGTATCCCTCTCCCCTTTAGTCTGTAAGACACCTTTAGAGAGGGTGACTCCATCACCTGCAGGTACACTACCGTGCCAGGAGTCGTCCATTCTAAATACTCATAGAATGCTGTCAAGGTACCCAGATTGGGAAACCACCCAAATCTAGATCTAAAACCATAGATCTAGTAACCAGTATGTCTGACATAATGTCCAAATCCCATACGGAGAAAACGCTGTGTGACGACCAAAGTATAACCGATCGTAGTATAGGAATATCACTTTCTACTACCTTCTCAACAGATCCACCCCTTTATTCTGATGACATCAAACCTATGACTGTCACATCAGAAATAGATGATCTATCTCCGCTACATCTGCTTTAGTCTATAAAT
Source organism: Agapanthus africanus (assembly GCA_030015575.1). Lineage (NCBI taxonomy): Eukaryota > Viridiplantae > Streptophyta > Magnoliopsida > Asparagales > Amaryllidaceae > Agapanthus > Agapanthus africanus. Next base: position 389,774,987 of record JASDDO010000012.1, on the reverse strand, counting down.
AGACATGAGCCTGATGTCCACCAATGCTTCCGCTGCTCCCACTGACTACGACAACCCTCTGGCAGAGTCATATAGACGTGCACTTCCAAAGCTAGTTTAGAACGACGCTATACTCATCCTCTTGCCGGGTCTCGCAGCCTGGAACAACAGCAATGGCGAGTGTGGGTAAACAAGAACTTCCCTGTCACCGTCCTTGAGGCTACCGGAGTACCTCTCGGGTGCCTGAAGTTACCCACCGTTTCTGCGGAGTGGCCAATGGAATGTCAAATCAGATTGAATCTTTAGGTTCCATATCAAATCTTCAGTAATCGTTTGTGGTTCTGGAATCACTTCCAGTTCTACCATACTCCCACTACTGTTTTTCTGAAAAAATCCATTTTTAATAAAACTGTGGCGAGTCTAGAACAATATTTCTATTGATCTGCCAGATGGTAGAAATTCAACCCTCGTCATAGCCTGGGTCAACCCACAAACAGCCATTACAGAAACGTGCCTTGAGTTGTCCAGTGTCTGGTTTTAAGCATAAGCCGGACAACTCCCCGTACCTTAACATAGTTAAGTTATGAACTGTTCTATATCCAATATAGAACCAGAGGCACAGATTTAATTGAACCAGATTCAAATCATGCAGCTATCTCCAGTGCATGTAAAGTAAATGGAAGGAGGCCGATCAGCGTTACTCAACTTAGGAATGCTTCCAATTATGAGTATCCTGAAAGAGAAGCAAGTTCTCTTAATCATTACTATCAACTGAATACCATACACAAGTATCTACATCTTCGATCACTTTGAAGAATCCCGATACTTGCTATACCTGGTTCTCTACTCTATTCAAATACCTATAACTCCTCAAAACTTAGACCCTGTGTTTCCACGAAACACATGTCTAAGAACCAGAGAAGTTAAAAGTAAACAGAATATAGTATGAGGACCAACCCCTCTGTCCTGATGGACACTGGACAACATACAATACTCTGTATAAGTCCTCTGAGTCTAACAACTCTTTCACTGTGTGTCGTAGGTTGAAAACTGTACTTATGGTTAAGAAGAGTTACACCGCTGTTCAATGCTCCTTACCTAACCATCCACTGATATAGGTAAATGTCATCGACATAATATCAAAAGGTATATCTCACTCTATGAAAATAGACGTACAGATACATCAATTTGAAATTGGTGCACAACAGCGGATATTCAAAACCAAATATTTGCCGACCGGCAAACAGTCCAGGTGGCTTCCTCAAATATCACCAATTACAACGAATCCCGATATAATGAGGATGGTCACCCAATTCCCAATAACTTACTCCCACTCAGCATCTGTAAAACCATACAGATGTGAGAATCCAACCTGGTAAATACATACCCTGGAGCAAGTGTCTAATCGGGAAATCAGTTTTCTTTTAACATCACACAGTGAAACTGAAACATTGAAATGTTTCGTCGGGGTATCCTGGTATTCCTAGTAATGCCTCTTCCATTATCCAGATTCACAACTGTAACCTTGTAATTCTTTGTCATCTTTCTAAATCCCTTTCTATGTCTTTAGTCATTACCTTCTGTACACCCCCTTAGGCCAAATGGTTTTCTTCCTTCCCTACCGTTCGGCACCAGCCTATGGTTTGGAAGAAGACTATCCAAAAAGCATAAAGGGTTTACTGTCCTAATCCTAGGAGCACTCGCAACGCGAGAGAAGGTGAAGATAAGAGACACCTGAATGTACTTTATTCCTATTTCTCCTGTACCAGAATCCATCCCCGAACTGGAACAAGTTCCTTTCGAGTTCGTATATAACCATACGATGGATTATCCAATAAACTGGGATCTTCGTAGTAATACGGAGTGTCCTGGAGAAATACAAAGGTGATTTAGGATTGGCGAAGAAATACTTGGTTCGGTCGTGAATAGCAGTCGCAATTTACTTTGCCCTCTTACTAATCCCTTGCTTTGTCTTAACTTAATACCTTCTGCACACCATCGTTATGCTAATTGGTTTTCTTCATTCCCCACCGTTCGGCACCAGCCTATGGTTTGGAAGAAGACTATCCAATTTGCGTAATAGGTGTGCTACTCCTAAACCAAGGAGTACTCGCAACCTGAGAGAAGGTGAAAAGAAAAGACAACTGAATAGTACTATCCGTTTTCTCCAGAACCAGAAACCATCCTCGAAGTCCTTCGAGTTCGTATCTAACCATACGATGGTTTTGTCCAATGGAAGTGGACGTTCGCAGTAATACGGGGTGTCCTGGAGAAAAGGGTAAAAGTAGGAGTGGCAATGAGGTCTGCAACTCTGACAATCCAAAAACCAGTGTTAAGAAGGTTCGGTCGACTGGGTCACTGAGTCATAGTCCAGGGTCGGGTCAATGGTCGCTGCCAAAGAGAGAGAGAAAAGAAACACTCAGCGTGCACTCTAACCTAGATCAGAATGGTTATCACTTTGTCTAATCTGGAAACCTCCCACTGTACCTCAAATTCTCCTCCAAACCTGAAAGAAGAACTAGTCGGTGTCACCCGAGGAGTAAAATAACTCATCAGTGGGAATCGGGATCCAACTATCATCGCATGAAAACGTGACGGAATCCACTCACGCTACCACACTCCAGAAGGTATGCACATGCCTGGCAAGTTTCAGTTCTTTTGAAACTCCCGATGTGATTTTTACCCCTAGGACCCAAGTGACCTTGACGAATAATCAACAAATCAAAAGGTCCTAGTCAAGTTCAACCCGTCATTATCTTGATTGCGTTAAACCCACCCGCACGACCCTTGACGAATAATCAACAAAGTCGTACGACTGTCCTAACCAATCCACATATCCATGCGACAGAATAGCACAACAAAGCTACCGCACACTACGCCTCGGCGAATAGCAACGACAAACGTAGCGCGAATACTATGCAATACTAATCCGAAATGACGGAGGGCTACGAATGGTTTTTGGCGAAAAACCTTTAACGTAATGAACTTGATATCGTTGAAGGAACTGGATAACTTTTTATAAAAATATAGTGACGAAAACCTTTACTAAAGAGGTCACTCCCGGTGAAGGGATCTCGGCTCTTTCCCCGTAGAATGAGGTGCAGGATATTCCAACTGAATACCACGATGCAAAGCAAAAGTAATCGGCTATAGTGAAGTTAATGCCCTGACGCAAAATTCTGTCCAAGGGGTCACTCCCGGTGAAGGGATCTCGGCCCTTGCCTCGTTGACTGAGGAGCAGGATATTCCAAATGAATACCACGATGCAAAACAAAAGTGAACGTCCTTGCAATAACAGCTTTTTGAAAAATTGTTCCAACAACATCAGAATAGGTTTGTTTATCCTGCATTGATCCGAATCAACGCAGTCCCATCAATTAATCACACCACAAAGAACGAAAATATACTGACGTACGTATATGCCATCCACATTCGCCACTGGGTCCCGTCATCACCCGTTAGGTTAGCTAACTAACGGCAGAGCGGGGACTGGACTAGCGCGGATGTAAAACATATACAACATCTACTAATATATATACCAATATATTATATTTCGCTCAAGGCGTGATAAAATGCAACATCACAGAAATGTACAGCATCACAGAACAATACAGATATCTGGAAGCCCCGGGTTTCACAGAGCCGCTGCTGAAACCCGGCGTTCCCCTGGTCATGTGGATAGCCTGTGCAATGAAATCCTAGACCCCTATGGGCGCGGCAAGTCACCCGCCAAAACCTGAAGCGAGGCAGCCCCCTTCAGCACCGTGAATGGACCACCCAGCACTTCACGGAATCCGGTAACTTGGGCACCCCTCCTGGGTCAACCTGTACCCCCTACGAGTGCGGCGAATAGCCCGCCAATCCTAGAGCGAAGCCCCCTCCGTCTCAATGCCATGAGATGCGGGCCCGTTGCCCTCTAGAACCCGGCTATCTGTGCACCCCTCCGCGGGGTAATCCTAGTACAGAAAGTAAAATATACATATACCGGGTACATCGACCGCAACCAGGTCGTGCCCCAAAAGAATAATACAAACAGGCAGTGACGGCAGTCCACATGTCGGACGCTCGCCCCGCAATATCAAATGTACATAATACACCAAAACTGTACTAGCATTGCATCCAGGCTATCCCCCACGACCGATCCGCAACATCACAGCATAAACATAGAACATCAACGTGAAAATCACGTTCGCAAATCCGTCTAACCGGGCTATAGCAGTTAGACCGGATTTACCGATCAAGTGACATTCACGGTCGCAGATATAATGTAAATACTGTGAAATAATGTGTTTAAAATTTTCCGATTGATCAAACAATTAACAAGTGGGCCCAAAAGAAAACTGTAGCACTCACAGAAATAATTGGCCCAAGTTTAATATTCCAAAACCCATATTTTATGTCCAGAAAGCCTCTGGAAAAAATTGGTGCAGTGATCTCCACAGTGCGCGGCGGAAGGGCGGCGGAATGGGGGTTTATGCGGCGGTTCCGCGCTCCCACTGTGGAATCACTTCATCGAAATTTTACAGAGTTCTTAGATTTTCCAGTACATCAATAATTTACAACCTGAAAAATTTTTAGACTTCAAAAAATTTCAACAGAAACTGATGTGAAGGAAAAATACGGTTTTTGGAATTTCGGTCGATCGGATAAGTAAAACACATTAGAACAAGATAGACAAGGTTAATGGCGTGGCTCTGATACCATTTTCCGCCACGGCAGCGCCCCGGCCTCTTGCTCGAGGCCAAAATGCGGAATAAAAATTTTTCCTTACTCGGAAACTGGCGCTACCGCGGACAATGAAAACCCGGATCGTTTACCATTAACCTAAAGCTAGCAATCAAGAGATAGGGTAAGAAGTATACCGACTGATCCGAGTCCTCCGGTCTTCATCTCCACTCCGATCTCCTCGCGGGATCTCCGGTTGTCGCCTCCTCGCCGGAAGGGCACCACGTCGCCTACATCTTTTACGGGCTCCCACCTCAATACCGAGGCAACTCGGGCGCGAAGCTGGCGAATCGACGCGTCCAAGATTTGCTGTAGGGAGTGTAGTGTAGAGTGCATGTCTCACTTTGGGGTTTGTTGCCATTTGTGGATGATGGAGGAAACAAGACAAGAAAAATGGTACTTGCATTTTTCTTAACATGAAATGAGATCAAGAAAATGAAACACTCTCAAGGATGAAGATGAAACTCTCTTCTTCTCTTTTCTCTCTCTCTTTCTTTTTCTTCTTCTCACTTCAACCATGGAAAAAACTTATGAACTAAGAAAATGGTGGAGAAAGAATAAAGAAGCATGAAGGGAGGTGATCGTAGTAAAAGGAGGAGGGTGACCACATCCAAAAACATTATCATCACAAAACTTACATCAACCTCAAATCATTTCTAATCTCATCAAATCATGAAAAGCAAAGATGCTTATCATGATAAAACATCTTACAAATAAAACCTCCACCAAATGTAATTTGCAAAACTGCAAATTACCCCCTCCATCAGAAAAGTCCGGCCGGGAAAGAACAAAGGAAAACCGGCCGGAACGGAATGCAAACTGGCAACTCCAGAAAACTGGTCCCGTAATAAATTACAGGAAAACCCCTATACTGTGCATACACACCCGCATCTGTATTCCGACCGGATACAAATGCAATGAGACAAAATCTACACTGTACTAAACTAGTACCGGCTTAAACCAAAGCCGGCTAGTAAAATCCGTTCGATCCTAATCCGTGCAATACCGCACGTATCTGATCGAACCCTGCCATATAACTATACGGCCACTAGTACAAAACTGTCCGATCCTGATCCGTGCAATACCGCACATATCTGATCGGACCCTGCCATATCTCCATACGGCCTCTACAGCATTTCGCCCGAAAGCTTGAGTAACTGTAAGTGTGGTGGACTCTAAAGACTCGTCAATACTATGGCTGTGGATTTAACCACTAGCACGTCAGAGGTATAAGCCAATACGTGACGGGCCACCAGCTATTGACTAAAAGGGACGTCGATGAGGAAGCTCACCCCGACACCCAACTGAGCCTGTCAGTGACAATATCCGTACAGTCCGGTCCGTTCGTCTATGAGTATCGCATGGCGGGCCTAGGGGGTTGGTAAAAGTCAGACCCCCAAAAGCGGTACAAGTCGTGTCGGAGCGTAGCCCAGAACACCCTGAGATACTACTGGAATACCTACCAGTAAATCTCCTGCCTCGGCCGAGGGCTTTGTGTAATGGCTCTCCTAGACACAGCGCGACCTCACCCCCAATACCGGGAGAGACGAACCCCTGCAGATCCGCTCACTGCCTCCATGTGGCTCGGGACTGTACCCAACTAAAACCTGTCTGCACGACTCCTTTGAGCCGTGGTAGGGTAGTAATCAAAGCACAGTGGGAACTCACACGAGACAAATGACGATCTCAGGTCGATGAACTAACCTGTACACATGTCACCTGGGAACTGCTATCTGACGTCTGGTATAAGACCAACTAGCATGTTCCCGGCGAGTCCTGTCCGGTGTACTCATAACCCAATGAGCACCTGTATACATCTTAGGTGAACCAACTGACACCAGTGGCTTGTGAGACCGGCCACCGCCCCTCGTCGGGGTCTCGACTGTATACACTAGTCTACTCTGGAGAATCGATGCCCTGTCTCGAAACTCCTACGACTAGGGACCTTTTAAGGATGTGCTTATAGACTACCAGCTCCCACGTATATGATCGCCATCATACTGCCGGCAGTCAAGCAAGAATCCTAGGGGCTCTATCAACGTGTAATAGCGACATGCCAGGTCACCTAAAGCAGTACACGATGATAAAGATAAACCAGATAGCATACTATCATCTCGAGTAAGACTGTCCTACCGGGATAGGTCCTCCCTCAATCATTGCAATCACGTGCCTGTGATCCAATAATTGACTCTGAGGGCACTATCTCCAACAAAAACTATCTTATATAATATATACATATATATAGTATACCAACTACGGACTGCGGGGGTGCTATACGCCATCCACCCGACTTCCCCCGTAGATATAATCTACTCACCTTGTGTCTTTATCTGTCGACGTCGTCACGCGGTTGCTTGTCTTCCCGAAGTCTTCATGGGGTACCTACACGTTAACGTATCGCAAATGCGTATCAAAATCAAATCAAAGCTAAAACGATACACGAAAGCCAAAACGATACGCTATGGGGCCTATAAGTTAGAACCTATGGGTACGCCTCCAAAACCATCAACAACCCTCGATATCATCGTATAAACGCCAAGTAGTCGAGATAAAACACCATAAGCATATTCAGAATTAGAAATACGGAATACGGAACCACGAATCCAAAACAGCAACTAAGGAAATAGGCTCCAGATTTCACCCTAGGTCAAATTAGACAAATCTATACATTCCAGGGGTCAAGTTTACTGGAGATAGGGCCCTGCACCAAAAACGAGGCAAAACCCTCCTGCTCTGGCCGCAAATTGCGGCCAGAAGGGTTAAATCTGCGGCCGGGAATTAGAGTCGGGGGCTAGGGTTTTGGGTGACGTTCCAGGGTGTCCGCACATCTCTCTGTCAAGTCAATTTTATTTTCAGGTGTCTCGGGTTAAAGCAGATCAATAAAAACAGTGACAGATTTCCAGTTTTTCCCGACATCGATTCTATAAATCCGTATTCTGGTTCTAGTTCCGGGTTTGGGTCTAAAACAACATCACACCAGGGGTTCTAAGGTCACCACAATCCTCAATTTCACCTTTGATTTCAGATTTACTTTAAACCCTAACTTGAATTCTCCAAATTTCACAAAACGACATAATATCGATATGAAACTAGCATGGATGAAATAAGTGTTTTAACTACTACTCTAGGGTGCAGAAATTACCTTCTTTGGCAACTCAAGAAAATTCTTGAGTTGCTCAAAGTCCTTAAAATCCTATCTTGCTTGGTCCGATGTGTAGCTAGCGAGCTCGGGAACAAGTTTTGTAAAGTGGGATTAGGGTTTGGGGTTTGTTTTAATGGTGAATCTAGGGTTTTTTTTGAAGAGGGAGATAGAGGGATAGCAGCAGCAGCAGCAAGGGGAGGGAGAGGAGAGAGAATGGGAAGGGGAAAATGATGGGGAATGGTTCTACAAGTCAAAAAGTAAAACCCATACCTACCTTTCTCCTAATCATGATACCTTTATCTTATCTTTTCTTTTCTTTTCCTTTTCTTTCCTCTCTAAACCCTTCTCACTAGAATAGTAACCCCAAAAGAAACATGGTGGAAAAATGCACAAGTGTAAGAAAAATGTTATGTCCATGTTTTGCACAAAAATGCTAAAAAAACGATTAGCGATTTTTAATCGCGATTAGCACTAAATTAGCATATAACTAATCATAAAAACTTAAAAATGGCATAATTCTATAAAATACCCTATTTTAGAATTTTCCATAATTTTTCCAAAATTTTTCCCATTTATTTGTATTTAATAATACCGAAATATTAAAATATTCAATAAAATAATATTAAATTATAAAAATTCTCAAAAATAATATTTTATTTTTTTGAAACGTTACACCTACCGTTCGGCACCTGCCTATGGTTTGGATGAAGACTATCCAATAAGCGTAATAGGTGTACTGTCCTAATCCAAGGAACACTCGCAATCTGAGAGATGGTAAAAGGAAAAGACAACTGAATAGTCCTATTCGTTTTCTCCAGAGCCGGAAACCATCCTCGAATAAGTTCCTTCGAGTTCGTATATAACCATACGATGATTTTATCCAATGGAAGTGGATGTTCGTAATAATACAGGGTGTCCTGGAGAAGAGGGTAAAAGTAGGAGTGGCAATGAGGTATGCAACTCTTACAATCCAAAAGCCAGTGTTATAAGAAGGTTCGGTTAACTTGGTCACTGAGTCATAGTGAAGGGTCGGGTCATGGTCGCTGCCAAAGAGAGAGAGAAAAGAAACACTCAGCGTGCACTCTAACCTAGATCAGAATGGTGATCACTTTATCTAATCAGGAATCCTCCCACTGTAACCTTAAATTCTCCTCCAAACCCGAAAGAAGAATTAGTCGGGATCACCCGAGCAGTAAACCAACTCATCAGTGGGAATCGGGATCCAACTATCATCGCATGATAACGTGACGGAATTCACTCACGTTATTACACTCCAGAAGGTATGCGCATGCCTGGCAAGTTTCAGTTTCTTTAGAAACTTCCGATGTGATTTTTACCCCATGCTCCTATGACCTTGACGTAGGCTAACATATCATAAGTCACATGTCAAGTTCTACCCATCATTATCTAGGTTAATTTGAACCCACCCATACATACCCTTGACGTAGGCCAAAATAGTAGTACGACTGTCTCAAACTAACGCATCTATCTATGCAACAGAAAAGTAACAAATAGCTACCATACACTATGCCTTGACGTAGGCCAACATATATAGTATGAATACTAAGTGCCACCTTTCTGAAATGACAGAGGGTTACGAATGGTTTTTGGCGAAAAACCTTTAACGTAATGAACTTGATATCGTTGAAGGAACCGGATAGCTTTTTATAAAAATATAGTGGCGAAAACCTTCGCTAAAGAGGTCACTCCCGGTGAAGGGATCTCGGCTCTTTCCCCGTAGAATGAGGTGAAGGATATTCCAACTGAATACCACGATGCAAAGCAAAAAATAATCGACTATAATGAAGTTATTACCCTGACGCAAACTTCTGTCCAAGGGGTCACTCCCGGTGAAGGGATCTCGGCCCTTGCCTCGTCGACTGAGGCGCAGGATATTCCAACTGAATACCACTGTGCAAAACAAAAGAGAACGTCTTTGTAATAACAGCTTTTTGAAAAATGTTCCAACAACATCAGAATAGGTTTGTTTAGCTTGCATTGATCCGAATCAACGCAGTCCCATCAATTAATCACACCACCAAAGAACGAAAATATGATGTACGTATATTCCATCCGCATTCGCCACTGGGTCCCGTCATCACCCGTTAGGTTACTTAACTAACGACAGAGCGAGGACTGGACTAGCGCGGGTGTAAAACATATACAACATCTACTAGTATATATATCAATATATAATATTCGCTCAAGGCGTGATAAAATGCAACATCACAGAAATGTAATAAGCATCATAGAACAATACAGATAATCTGGGATCCCCGGGTTTCATAGAGCCGCTACTGAAACCCGACGTTCCCCTGGTCGTGTGGATAGCCTGTGCAATGAGATCCTAGACCCCTACGGGTGCAGCAAGTTACCCGCCAAAACCTGAAGAGAGGCAGCCCCCTTCAACAAAGTGAATGGACCACCCAGCACTTCACGGAATCCGGTAACTTGAGCACCCCTCCTTGGGTCAACCTATACACCCTACGAGTGCGGTGAATAGCCCGCCAATTCTAGAGTGAAGCCCCCCCGTCTAAAAGCCATGAGATGCAGGCCCGTTGCCCTCTAGCACCCGGCTACCCGTGCACCCCTCCGCGGGGTAATCCTAGTACAAAAAGTAAAATATATACAACGGGTACATCGACCTCAGCCCGGTCGTGCCCAAACGAATAATATACAAACAGGCAGTGACGGCAGTCCACATGTCGGACGCTCGCCCCGCAATATCAAATGTACAAATATAACCAAACTGTACTACCATTGCATCCAGGCTATCCACCACGATAAATCCGCAACATCACAGCACAACACAGAACATCAACGTGAATGTCACGTTCGCAAATCCGTCAAAAAGGGCTATAGCAATTAGACAGGATTTACTGATCAAATGACATTCACGGTCGCAGATATAATGTAAATACTGTGAACTAACATGTTTTAAAAATTTCGATCGACAAAGTTTCCCGAAGTGGGCCCCAAGTACAACTGCAGCACTCAAAATAATCTGGGCCCAAACAAAATATTCCAGAAACCTCTTTTTCAAGTCAGAGACCCACTGTAGAAATTTGGTGCAACGAAGCCACTGTTCGGCGGCGGAACCGCGGCCAAACCGAGGTTATGGCCGCGGTTCCGCTGCTCTACAATAATATCATGGTACCAATTTTCTGCAGTGTTCTCAGAAAACCCTGCACGTATTTCTGCAACATACCAAATAATTTTTCGAGCACAAATGAAAATCGACAGAAAGTGCATTTTTGAAATTGTGGTTTTTGGAATTTTTGTTCGGTCGAAGTTCTAAACACGTTAGAGCAAGCTAGAAAAGGTTAATGGCGTGGCTCTGATACCATGTAAGTCTACGGTAGCGCCCCGGCCGTCTGTCCGAGGCCAAAATGCGGAAACAAAAACTTTTCTTTAATAACAAACCGGCGCTATCGTATACTTTTTTCCGGATCGGACCATTAACCTACTACTAGCTAACTTGAGAAAGGGTAGAGAGGCTATACCGAGCGATCCGTGTCCTTCGGTCTTCGGCCACCTTTCCAAGCTCCTCGCGGCATCACTGATCTCCGGTCTCCTCGTCGGAAGGGCACCACATCGAGAAGTCCTTTTATGGGCTCCCACCTTTGAACCGAGGCAACTCGGACACGAAGTTGGCTAGCCGACGTGTCCAAGATTTCTGTAGAATATACATAGAAACCTTTGTCTCAAGGGGTTGTTAGAAGTTGCCTTGAAGGAGGGAAGAGGAAAAATGAACTTTGAAATGAAGCTCTCTCTTCTGCATGAATGAAAAATGAGATGCATAAAACTCACTCACAAAAAAATATGAGGGTTGTCCAAAGAGAGGGGTCGGCCATATTTGAGAGGAGAGAAGTGAGTGTATCAAGCAAAAAGAAAATGGATGATAATGAGGAGAATAAGTCACACCCATTTCCTAATCAAATCCCATCTCATTTAAAGCAAGCCATGAGCACAAAATGAATCAAACAAATCCAAGAGCATTCCAGAAACTGCTGGAGCCCCAACACCATAAAAAAACCCCATTTGCAAATTAGCCCCTCCATGAAAAATTCAGCCAACGAACAAAAGAAAGGAAAATGGCCGAAAAGGGAAAGCAAGCTGGCAACTTCAAAAAGCGATCCGGTAACAAATTACAGGATAACCCCGCGACTGTATATACATACCCACATTTGTATTTCGACCGAATACAAATGCAATGAGACAAAATCTACACTGTATAATACTAGGATCCGGCTTAAACCAAAGCCCGCTAGTATTATCCGTCCGAACCATGACACGTGCACAAGTGCACGCGTATGTTCGAACCCTACCATAAAACCATATGGCCTCTACAACGTTCCGCCCGAAACTTGAGAAACTGCCTGTGGGGAACTCTAAAGACTCGTCAATACTTTGGCTGTGGATTTAACCACTAGCACGTCAGAGGTATTAGCCGTACGTAACGGGCTACCAAGTATTGACCAAAAGGGAGGTCGATGAGCAAACTCATCCTGACACCCTACTGAGCCTGTCAGTGGCAATATCCCTATAGTCCGGTCCGTTCGTCTATGAGCATCGTATGGCGGGTCTAGGGGGTTGGTAAAAGTCAGACGCTCAGAAGTGGTACAAGTCGTGTCGGAGTGTAGCCCAGAACACCCTGAGATACTACTGGAATACCTACCAGTAAATCTCCTGCCTTGGCCAAGGACTTCGTGTAATGACTCTCCTAGACACAGCGCGATCTCACCCCCAATACCGGGAGAGACGAAACCCCTGCAGATCCGCTCACTGCCTACATGTGGCTCGGGACTGTACCCAACTAAAACCTATTTGCACGACTCCTTTGAGCCGTGGTAGGGTAGTAATCAAAGCATAATGGGAACTCACACGAGACAAATGACGATCTCAGGTCGATGAACTAACCTGTACACATGTCACCAGGAAACTGCTATCTGACGTCAGGTATAATACCAACTAGCATGTTCCCGGCGAGTCCTGTCCAGTGTACTCATAACCCAATGAGCACCTGCATACATCTTGGGTGAACCAACTGACACCAGTGGCTTGTGAGACTGGCCACGCCCCTCGTCGGGGTGTCGACTGTATACACCAGTCTACTCCGGAGTATCGATGCCCTGTCTCGAAAACTCCCACGACTAGGGACCACTTTAAGGATGTGCTTATAGACCCTAGCTCCCACGTATATGATCGCCATCATACTGCTGGCCGTCAAGCAAGAATCCTAAGGGCTCTACCAACGTGAAATAGTGATCTGTAATGTCACCTAAAGCAGTACACGATGATAAAGATAAACCAGATAGCATACTATCATCTTGAGTAAGACTGTCCTACCGGTATAGGTCCTCCCTCAATCATTGCAATCACGTGCCTGTGATCCAATAATTGACTATGAGGGCACTATATCCAATAGTATAATACCATCTGGGAGTTCTCGGCGAGTCCGTTCAGTGTACCCAGTCTCCATTGAGCACCCGCATACCATCTCTGATGTCAAACACCAATGGATATGGGAACATCCATCGCCCATCACATGGGTCGAGAAGATATACGCTAGTCTACTCTAGAATATTGATGCCCCGTCTCGATATTCCCACGACTAGGAACATTGAAGGATGTACTCATGGACTACCCAGGCCCCACTAGTATGATCTGTATCATAATCCTGGAAGTCGAGTACACATCCTAAGGGCTTTATCAACATGTAACAGAGAGACAGTAAGTATACATGTTAAGATAAAGAGCAACCAGATTGCATACTATCATGTCGAGCAAGAAAGTCCTCCCTATATATGTCCATGCATCCACTACAATATACATCTCATGTACAGTAATGGCCTCTAGGGCATACATACAACTAACAATCTCCCACTTGCACTAGGGCCATCATATAGCAGTGGTTGTAGTATCTCATACTCAACCATCCCATAAAAGTCTCTCTCTGGGAAAAGGCCTTTGTGAGTGGATCTGCCGTGTTGTCCTCTGAGTCTACTCTCCTAACCTCGATCTCCTTGGAGATCAACCATCTCCATGATCAGGTGATACTGCCTTGGAATATGTTTGGGTCACTGATGGGATCGGGGTTCCTGGGCCAAAGCCATACCTCCATTGTCACACAATGGTAGGAACCTAGTTCATCTCATGAACAAATATATACCCAAACTGCCTCTTTGGTAGTATCTTTGATAGCGATGTCACCAGCCTTTATCTTCTAGTCTGCCACGGTATCTAGCTTGGAACTCTTCTAACATACCGTCCCTCCACTGAGGGTAAAGACACTGCCTGTGACTGACATTCAGTCATCCTTACCACCCTGGAAGCTATCCAGTGATTCTCCCCAGGATCTATTGATACCATCTCACTACACCTAGTGAGAATCCTAACATCCATTTAGATCCATCTCATAGATCCAAAACCCAGGATTTAGGAGGTATCACCTTGATCTTATATGGAGAATCAATGTGATAAGAGGAGATTGACCATACGTAGCATAGGAAAGTCTTTTCCTATCAAGAGTATGTCATCCACGTACAGTACGAGGAATACCACCGTACTCTTTACTACCTTTTTGTATATACAAGGTTCATCTACCTTTTTGATGAAGTCAAACACTTTGACCACCACATCAAAACAGACGTTCCAACTCCGCGATGCCTGCTTTAACTTTTAAAGCAACTTGCACACGTTTCCGCTGCTCCCACTGTCTACGAAGACCTCTGGCTGTGTACTTATAGACGCTCTCTTCTAAATCAATATTTAGAAAAGCAGTCATGACACCCAACCACCGGATATCGTAGTCAAGGTATGCAGCAATGGAAAGTAGGATCTGGATGGACTTAAGCACAGCTACTGGAAAAGGTTTCATCATTATCCATGCCTGGTCGATGACGAGAACCTTTAACAAGTCTAGCTTTGAAAGTCTCAACTTTTCCATTTACACCAAGTAATCTTCTCAAGATATACTCGCTCCTGATGGGGATTTAACCCTTCAGATATAGCAACCAAAGTCCATACTTTGTTGGTGTACATGGATTCCATCTCAGATTGCTAAGCATCCAGCCATTCTTACAGAGTCCTCACTCTCGATGGCCTGTTCGAAACTAGTTGGGTCATCATCTCATGATGCAATCCTCGCTCTTACTATCAAAGAGAAACCGAAGTATCTCTCAGGCGGATGAGGAACCCTGCTAGATCGGCGGAAAGGCCGAGGTTCGTCGGGAATTATTGAATCCTCCGGTTCTATCAAATCATCAGCTGTAGTTTGTATAGCTGAAACTCCTTCCAGTTCAGAACTGACCTTGCCTCGAGCTTGTCCAGATTTTGCTTCTGACATAGGCCGGACAACCCCAAATCTTAACTTTCTTAAGACATGGGCTCTTCCCATACCATATTTCATATGGAGTGGTAGGTGTTCATAACTGTAGGGTTCCTAGGCACACACTAGAGGTCTCACAAGGCATCAACCATGCCAATTTCAAAAATTAGAGGTGCCGAGAAACCCTAATACGGATCGTTGGCTAGATATATAGGCGATAAAATGAAACTAGTTAACACTTAACTACAAGAACGGAAATACAACCTTTGTAGATCCGGTTCTCCACCTCAATAGCTCCGTGATGATGTCTCCTCGCTGTCCAAAACGGATCCCAGGCTCTAGCGTCGGCTTCATCGGAGAAGAAGCGGGCTAGGTCATCGACGATGATGCCGAAGATGATCTACGTCGAGGCATCACTAGATCAAGCTCCAACTTCACCAAGTCAAGAAAACTTGTGAAGGAAACACACTCTACTACTTGGCAAGAGGTAGAGGATGAAGAAATAGGAAGTGGGTAGACTTTAGAATTGGATTTCTCACTTGTTTTCATCAATCACCATTGATGAAGTAAGCTTCTTCATGAAGAAGAAGATGAAGAAGAAGAAGAAAATGTTATGATAAGTTATTTAGAAAATAGAAAATAAAAGAATACTTATCATAATCAACCATGGTCAAGTGTAGAGAATTAACTAAGGTTAGATGAATGGTTAGGGTTAAAGATGAAGACAAAGTGGTGACTTTGGTCAAAGCTTCATGAAGATTCAAGATGCAAACAAAGAAAGCCACCATTTTGTTTTCTTATCCATTTCTTTTTTAATCCAATTAAAAAGATAAATGAATGAATAACAAAATAAAAACCCTTACCATTTACTTAACCAAGGTTTAATTCTTTACACAAAACCTAGCAAACATGTATCATCAAACATGATACAATCAAGTGCACAAAAGTATATCACATATACAACTTGTGAACTTCAAGTGAGAAAATCCATTTAAATGAACCTATATTAGTTAATGTAAAGTGATATATCAAATATATAATTATACATTAAATCACTAAATCAACACTTGATTTAACGATCCGGTCATATCGCATATAACCGACTAATATCAATAGTAACAACTTATCGAATCAACACTTGATCCGATAACCCGGCTATAACGCATATAACCGATCAATGTTACAAATCGCGAGAATTGAATACAGTATCACATACTGGTATTATTCTCGGTCCCGCACATATCTCATATGCGCTCTTATTTCGTTTTGCTTGAGCCAGGAAACCTCTGTGTAGGACTCTAAAGACTCGTCAATACGCCGGCAGCAGGTGATGATCATATCAAACACCCACAAGCCGCAAGCGGTCTGCTAAACGTAACGGCCACCCGGGTATTGAGCGATCAGAAGATCGACGTGCAAGCCCGCTCACACTCCAGTGAATCCAACCAGTAACACTACCGTACAGTCCGGTCTCGTCGTCTAATATGTCGCATATCTTGCCTAGGGGTGGTAAACGTCAGACCCCAATAGCTCGATAAGTCGTGTCGATATGAGGTCTATAACAATTTGAGAAACTACTGGTAACACTTACCAGTATATCTCAGCAACCCTGGCCAGGGATTTCCTGTTATAGCCAATCGAACACAGCGCAACATCAACTCCCTATACCGGGAGAGACGAATCCCCTCCTATCGCTCATTGCCTCCATGTGACTCGGGACTGTACCCAAAAACCACCGTTTTGCACGCCCTCTTGGACGTGGTAAGATGGAAATCAAAGCACAGTGGGAACCACACAAGACTCTATGACGATCTCGGGTCAACAGACTACTCTGTACCAGTGTCACCAGAGAACTGCCATCTGACGTGAGGTATAATACCATCTGGGAGTTCTCGGCGAGTCCGTCCAGTGTACCCAGTCTCCACTGAGCACCCGTATATCATCTCTGATGTCAAACACCAATGGATATGGGATCATCCATCGCCCATCTGTATGGGTCGAGAAGGTATACACTAGTCTACTCTGGTATATCGATGCCCCGTCTCGATATACCCACGACTAGGGACCTTGAAGGATGTACTTATGGACTACCTAGTCCCCACTAGTATGATCCGCATCATAGTCCAGATAGTCAAGCACACATCCTAAGGGCTTTACCAACATGTAACAGAGAGACAATCAGTATACACGTTAAGGTAAAGAGCAACCAGATAGCATACTATCATGTCGAGCAAGAAAGTCCTCCCTATATATGTCCCAGCATCCACTACATTATACATCCAATGTACAGTAATGGCCCGTAGGGCATACATATAACTAACAATCTCCCACTTGCACTAGGGCTATCTGTAGCAGTGGTTGTAGTATCTCATACTCAACCATCCCATAAAAGTCTCTCTCTGGGAATAGGCCTTCGTGAGTGGATCCGCCGTGTTGTCCTCTGAGTCTACTCTCCTGACCTCGATCCCCTGTAGATCAACCATCTCCATGATCAGGTGATACTGCCTTAGAATATGTCTGGATCACTGATGGGACCTGCGTTCCTTGGCATAAGCCACAACGCCATTGTCACACAATGGTAGGAACTAAGTTCATCTCATGAACTAATATACATCCAAACAGCCTCTTTGGTAGCATCCTAAGTAGCGATGTATCCAGCCTTTATTTTCTAGTATGCCACGGTATCTAGCTTGGAACTCTTCCAACATACCGTCCCTTTACTAAGGGTAAAGACAATGCCTGTGACTGACACTCAGTCGTCTTTATCACTCTGGAACCCTTCCAGTGATTCTCCCCAGAATCGTTTGATATCATCTCACTACAACTAGTGAGAATCCTAATATCCAATTAAATCTATCTCATAGATCCAAAACTCAGGATTTAGGAGGTATCATTTTGATCCTACACGGAGAATCTTTGTGATAAGCGGAGATTGACCGAGCGTAGCATAAGAAACTCCTTTCTTATCAAGAGTATGTCATCCACGTACTCTATGAGGATCACCACCATACTCCCTACTACCTTTTTGTTTATACAAGGTTCATCTACCATTTTGATGATGTCAACTTCTTTGACTAATCCATCAAAACAGATGTTCCAACTCCGCGATGCCTGCTTTAATCCTATAAAGCATCTTGCACACGTTTCCGCTACTCCCACTGTCTACGAAGCCCTCTGGCTGTGTACTTATAGACGTACTCTTCTAAAACATCATTTAGAAAAGCAGTCATGACACCCAACCACCAGATATCGTAGTCATGGTATGTAGCCGTGGCAAGTAGGATCTGGATGGACTTAAGCATAGGCACTGAAAAGGCTTCATCATTATCCACGCCTGGTTAATGATGCAAACCTTTAACAAGTCTAGCTTTGAAAGTCTCAACTTTTCCATGTACACCAAGTAATCTTCTCAAGATATACTTGCTCCTGATGGGGATTTAACCCTTCAGATATAGCAACTAAAGTCCATACTTTGTTGGTGTATAAGGATTCCATCTCAGATCACTAAGCATCCAGTCATTCTTACAGAGTCCCACTCTTGATGGCCAGCTTGAAACTAGTTGGGTCATCATCTCATGATGCAATCCTCGCTCCCACTGTCATAGAGAAACCGAAGTAACTCTCAGTTGGGTGAGGAACCCTACTAGATCGGCGGAGAGGCTGAGGTTCGTTGGTATCTACTGAATCCTTTGGTTCTACCAAATCATCTGTTGTAATTTGTATAGCTGGAACCTTTCCAGTTCTACATTACAGACCTTGCCTCGAGCTTGTCCGGATTTTGCTTTTAGACATAGGCCGGACAACCCCAAATCTTAACTAACTTAAGATATGGGCTCTTCCCTTTCCATATCATATATGAAGTGGTAGGCAACTGATTTGATTCGAACCCTATTCAATAGGTATGCAGCTTCATAAGTGCATAACCCCCAAAAGGAAATAGGTAACTCAGAAGTACTCATCATAGAGCACACCTTATCATATAGGGTGTGATTGCTCCGCCCCGATATACCATCGTGCTATGGTGTATCCGGAGGAGTAATGCTGAGAGAGAATCTCATTCTCCTTTAGAATAGTCCAGGAATTCCATGCACAAGTATTCTCCTCCTCGATCACATCAAAGGACATAAAACTTATACCCATATTTTGGTTCTCTACTTCTTTCTTATATTCTGTGAATATCTCAAAAGGTTCGGACTTGTGTTTCAACATGAACATATGTCTGAATCTCGAGAGATTATCAGAGAATGTAATGAAGTACAAAGAACCGGTCTTGGCATGTGTAGACTGGGGACCTACATACATTAAACATGTATCATCCCAAGAGTTCACTAACTCTCTCTCCGTTTCCAATAAACAGAGCTATGGTCATCTTATCTTTGTGACATGACTGGCGAGTTTCACAAGATGTAAATTCAAACTAATTTAAATATACATCTTTATGTAACTCTAGCTAGTCGGGTCGCATTGATATGACCTAGTCTACAATACCTCAAGAAGGATCCGTTCATTTCTGAACTCTTCCTCTTGTGTGTGTTCTATATACTAAGAACTGTAGTTTGATTTAGAACATTAATGCTTTTAGATAACGTGCCTGAACCGATCAACTTTTGATGTAGGAAATGTCCAAAACATTATCCAACAATACAAAATTTTATCGTTTCTTTACTAATAAAGAGACAGATATGATTTTGTATATCAGGTTCGGTATCTAATAACATTCGTTCAGAATCAATGTATTCTGGTAATACAGGGTGACAGTGACCAACAGACTTGGCTGCAACACTTGCCCCGTTTTCTGCCTCATGAAACTTATCACCCGTTCTCAGTTCTTTACCTATCTGTAGCCCATGTAATATATTACATATACGGGATCCTGATCCGGTATCATATACCCAGGACGTAAAAGATACAGAGAAACAGTTCTTTGTAATGAACACACCCGAAGATGATGCATCATATGCACTTTCTTCGTTTGGGCGGCGTAGGAATTCTGGTATTCCCCTTATTTCCTGCTCTGTCTTATAACAATTATAAGTTGGAGTGGGACCAACGTTCCCCAGCTCAGTATAACAAGCGGTTTCGGTCAATTATCCGTATTATTATCTTGATTAAGGCGTGACATGGTTGCTACCAGGAGAGAGAGAGAAGAAAACACTCAGCGTGCGCTCTGTCAAGAATAGATTGGTTTTTATTTTATCTAATCAGGATGGCTCCCACTGCTTTTAATCAAATCTTCCTTCAAACCCTAAAAAGGAAAAGACTAGCCGGGATTAATTACACACTACAAGTTCGCCAATCTTTCAGCCAGGCCAGTGTCGGTACTTTGAGGGAGGTCCCCCGTGTTTTCGCACGAACCTAATTAATGTAAACCTCGTTTTCCCAGAGGCATAACCTCGTTAACACCTTTCTAGACACCTACTTGATCGACTAATTGTAATGTGTAAAACTCTCCCAGGAGTAACTCTTACTCGCAGCGGGTATCGGGATCCAACTATCTCATAGAAGGTATGCAATCTCATTGCAAATTTCAACACTTGAAATTCCCGATAATATTTTGCCCCTAGCACCCTATGACCTTGACGGAGGTCAACAAACCATAGGCTACTAGTCAAGTTCAACCCGTCATTTCTTGATCGAATTAAACCCACCCGCACGACCCTTGACGGAGGTCAACAAGGCCGCACGACTACCCTAATCCAATCTGCATCATATGCATAAGCAGATAAATACTAGTTAGCTACCGCACACTACGCCTTGACGGAGGTCAACAAACGTAGCACGAATACTAAATAGGACTTATTTGAAATGACGGAGGGCTACGACAGGTTTTTCTGAAAACCTATTGCGTAATGAACTTGATATCGTTGTAGAATCAAATGATTTTGAAATGGAGTGTTTTTGAGGCTTTTCTAGTTTTGCTAAAGGAGTCACTCCCGGTGAAGGGATCGTCGGTCCTTTCCTCGTCGAATGAGGTGCGAGATATATCATATATATCACTGTGCAAAGCAAAAACACTTAAAATCTATCAAAAGACAAACCGAGTGTGTAGCATCTGCCAGTTATTGCTAAAGGAGTCACTCCCGGTGAAGGGATCTCGGTTCTTTCCTTATCGAATAAGGTGCAGGATATATCATATATACCACTGTGCAAAGCAAGAACTGTAGCTACCTTTTTTATTTTGAAATTCGATTCTACAACATCTTAGGTTTCTTTTATTTCATTAATCTCATTAATGAAGTCCCATCATTTAAGTACCTAAACATCACAGATAAATACGACGTACACTTATGCCATCCGCATTCGCCTCGATGTCCCCTCGTGCACCGTTAGGTTAGGTAACTAACGGCAGAGCGGGACAGGGCTAGTGCGGGTGTAAAACATAAGTAACGTCTATATAATATATCATATATACTATATACTGTATCTATCATAGAACATCATATGATCACATCACAGATATCGCAGCAGAAGAATCATATGAAATATTGGATATACTAGGACGTCCGTGTTTTCAATACGAGCCAGTATAAAACACGAATTCCACGGTCGCGATGAATAGCCAAACCCACACCCCAAGACCCCTACGAGAGCAGCAAGCAACCCTACCAATTCTGGAGTTAGGAGACCCGGACTCGACTCCTCGAGTTGGTCTCCCACTGGACTCCAGAACCCGGTTACTTGTGCCCTCCTCCTTGGGTCTATCCTAGTGCGGAAAAGTAAATAATATACATCAACGGTGACAACTTCCGCAACCTGGAAGTGCCCCAATAAAAGAATATTACATACAAGTTTTTACATGAATGAAAATGAAAAACACTCATCTCACATAAAAACCCCCGGCTATTCAAACACGACGATCCAATATAACATATCCAGCAACACATAACGTCACATGTCATCAACGTAAGTAAATATGTCCATCCCAATTGTCGTTGACATATAGCAACGAAACCGGCGATATCACATATTACACTTACGGTCACAGAAAAGAAAGTGTAAAACTACAACAGTTGGAATCCGCAACCACCTCAGACATCGCATGCCTGACCAAATGAATTACTTAGACATCGCATGCCTAACAATTATAAACCCCGCATTTTAGTCTCAAAATCGAAAACTCTTTTCAATATCAAGTCGGGCAATTCAACAGGATTCCCGACATTTTGATCGAATGCTCGTCGCAAACTTTAGTAGGCGGCCGCACCCCCGATACCGTCGACGAAGTGCACCAAGGCGGAACACCGCTGCCGCGAGCACCCGAACGGATGCTTTCGGCGACGGGGTTCTCCTACAGTCACTTGGTCGGGGCTATGGGGTGTAGCTGTCTATTAAGTTTACCCGGCGAGTATCCGCGTACGCTACGTGATTGCGACGGACTTTTGATCATATCAAAATTCCGTGGCAACCGATCAAGTGAGACTAAAGTGCTACGTTTATAACATTCATTCAGTTATCTCATAACTATTTGCGAATTCCAAGTATTGTATCACATTCCGGATAAATAGAAAATGCTAAACTTTTCGAACGAACAATCGAACACCCAAGTTTTCCCGATACAGCTCAACACATGAAATAAGTCTAACAACATTCAGTTCGTGCCTCAGTACCAACGGTCCAGCCGTAGAAGGGTCAAGCCAACGCCTCACATGTGGCACGCCGTACTGCCCCAAACCCTAAGGTTCAAAGGGCAGTTCAAGACGGTCACATAATCGAGTTAAGGTTTGTTGTCTTCTAGAGGGTCCATCGCGTTACTTGCACTACTTAGAACGTCGTTAAACTACGGAAAAATCCAACACTTGGAAATTTCCCGACAGGGGAAAAATTGGGTATTTATATCCGGTCGAACTTTTTAACATATTCTAAAATTTATCCGGAAAGCTACACAGACAAAATTTGATAATTCGGTCGAACATTCGAATCCCCAAAACAACCCCAGAAAATTCAACTCTTGAAAAAATATTAAAAATTCCCAGAAAACTCAGCACTGTTAAATAGGGATTACTGTGCAAGAATGGAGGGCTGACGTCATCATGACGCCGCGGAACCGCCGCATAAGCTAGGCTTATGCCGCGGTTCCGCCGCCTAGTACACTGTTCATAGGAAAAAATTTGCACCGTAATTCTTATAATTCCCTGCTGAATTTTTTAAGCATTTTTAATGTGGAAAAATCCCAGTTTTTAGAAAATGTCCAGAGAGCTATTTTGGGGTTAGGTTTTCGGTTCGTCCGGCTTTCAAACTCCGTCTAGACTTCGCCTAAGGCTCTAGCTAGGCTCTGATACCACTGTAGGGTTCCTAGGCACACAATAGAGGTCTCACAAGGCATCAACCATGCCAATTTCAAAAATTAGAGGTGCCGAGAAACCCTAATACGGATCGTTGGCTAGATATATAGGCGATAAAATGAAACTAGTTAACACTTAACTACAAGAACGGAAATACAACCTTTGTAGATCCGGTTCTCCACCTCCATAGCTCCGTGATGATGTCTCCTCGCTGTCCAAAACGGATCCCGGGCTCTAGCGTCGGCTTCATCGGAGAAGAAGCGGGCTAGGTCATCGACGAAGATGCCGAAGATGATCTACGTCGAGGCATCACTAGATCAAGCTCCAACTTCACCAAGTCAAGAAAACTTGTGAAGGAAACACACTCTACTACTTGGCAAGAGGTAGAGGATGAAGAAATAGGAAGTGAGTAGACTTTAGAATTGGATTTCTCACTTGTTTTCATCAATCACCATTGATGAAGTAAGCTTCTTCATGAAGAAGAAGATGATGAAGAAGAAGAAAATGTTATGATAAGTTATTTAGAAAATAGAAAATAAAAGAATACTTATCATAATCAACCATGGTCAAGTGTAGAGAATTAACTAAGGTTAGATGAATGGTTAGGGTTAAAGATGAAGACAAAGTGGTGACTTTGGTCAAAGCTTCATGAAGATTCAAGATGCAAACAAAGAAAGCCACAATTTTGTTTTCTTATCCATTTCTTTTTTAATCCAATTAAAAAGATAAATGAAAGAATAACAAAATAAAAACCCTTACCATTTACTTAACCAAGGTTTAATTCTTTACACAAAACCTAGCAAACATGTATCATCAAACATGATACAATCAAGTGCACAAAAGTATATCACATATACAACTTGTGAACTTCAAGTGAGAAAATCCATTTAAATGAACCTATATTAGTTAATGTAAAGTGATATATCAAATATATAATTATACATTAAATCACTAAATCAACACTTGATTTAACGATCCGGTCATATCGCATATAACCGACTAATATCAATAGTAACAACTTATCGAATCAACACTTGATCCGATAACCCGGCTATAACGCATATAAACGATCAATGTTACAAATCGCGAGAATCGAATACAGTATCACATACTGGTATTATTCTCGGTCCCGCACATATCTCATATGCGCTCCTATTTCGTTTTGCTTGAGCCATGATACCTCTGTGTAGGACTCTAAAGACTCGTCAATACGCCGGCAGCAGGTGATGATCATATCAAACACCCACAAGCCGCAAGCGGTCTGCTAAACGTAACGGCCACCCGGGTATTGAGCGATCAGAAGATCGACGAGCAAGCCCGCTCACACTTCAGTGAATCCAACCAGTAACACTACCGTACAGTCCGGTCTCGTCGTCTGATATGTCGCATATCTTGCCTAGGGGTGGTAAACGTCAGACCCCAATAGCTCTATAAGTCGTGTCGATATGAGGTCTATACCAATTTGAAAAACTACTGGTAACACTTACCAGTATATCTCAGCAACCCTGGCCAGGGATTTCCTGTTATAGCCAATCGAACACAGCGCAACATCAACCCCCTATACCGGGAGAGACGAATCCCCTCCTATCGCTCATTGCCTCCATGTGACTCGGGGCTGTACCCAAAAACCACCATTTTGCACGCCCTCTTGGACGTGGTAAGATGGAAATCAAAGCACAGTGGGAACCACACAAGACTCTATGACGATCTCGGGTCAACAGACTACTCTGTACCAGTGTCACCAGAGAACTGCCATCTGACATGAGGTATAATACCATCTGGGAGTTCTCGGCGAGTCCGTCCAGTGTACCCAGTCTCCACTGAGCACCCGTATATCATCTCTGATGTCAAACACCAATGGATATGGGATCATCCATCGCCCATCTGTATGGGTCGAGAAGGTATACGCTAGTCTACTCTGGTATATCGATGCCCCGTCTCGATATACCCACGACTAGGGACCTTGAAGGATGTACTTATGGACTACCTAGTCCCCACTAGTATGATCCGCATCATAGTCCAGATAGTCAAGCACACATCCTAAGGGCTTTACCAACATGTAACAGAGAGACAATCAGTATACACGTTAAGGTAAAGAGCAACCAGATAGCATACTATCATGTCGAGCAAGAAAGTCCTCCCTATATATGTCCCAGCATCCACTACATTATACATCCAATGTACAGTAATGGCCCTTAGGGCATACATATAACTAACAATAACAGAATACTGCATTTTATACCGCCCATTCTTATGCTCGTATGTTTATAGGTAGGTACTCTTGAGCCGTGTTTGCTAGTCAATTGCAGGATACAGGTTCTCGGCTCTAAACGGTGAAATCCATGGAAAAATACGACAAAATCCGAGTTCCTGCCAACCACAGATAAAACACGGGTCTCCGCCCTTTATCCGTCTGTTGCCACACACCAGTTTAGGAGACAAAATGACAAATCAAGTGTCACCTTCATGCACAAAGCACAATGGCAACACCAAGACCAAGAAATCTACGCGGAGCTCAAGAAAATCCATGTCCAAAGTCCACCTTTCCCTCAACAGAAATTCTGGAAGAAATGTGGAAGTATTTTCAGAAAATACATGTACCAGACAAGAGGGGACAGCAGACCAGGGAAGTACCAAGAACCCCATGCCCTGACTCTACCAGAGTGCGGCGGATCCGCGGCATAAGGAGGCTTAGGCCGCGGATCCGCGGCCGTATGGTGGCGGCAGACAAAA
Organism: Agapanthus africanus; assembly: GCA_030015575.1. Lineage (NCBI taxonomy): Eukaryota > Viridiplantae > Streptophyta > Magnoliopsida > Asparagales > Amaryllidaceae > Agapanthus > Agapanthus africanus. The sequence goes on along the minus strand of JASDDO010000012.1, from coordinate 389,748,796 downwards.
CTTTTCCAGGGGTGTTTTGGTCTTTTTATTTGTGTTCTGGTGGTTGCCCTAGGTTTTCATTTTTCAGCCTATAAATACTCCAGAACTGAGCTAAGCCAAGGGTCCAATTTTGTGTTCATTCATTGTTCCTCTTTTGTAGTTTTTAGTGTAGTTCTTCTTCTTCTTCTTCATTCTTCCTCCATGGAAATGTAGTGAGAGCATTGAGTGGATATTAATGAAGATGAGGGTTTTGTATCATTCTCTTTAGTTTAACTTCCCCTTGAGATTCTTGCTTCCTCTTGATCTTTCAACCTCTTCATTGAGCTTGAAAGGTTAAGGGTTAGTTATTGATCTCAAGGGTCGTATTTTCTTATGAAATTAGCACTTCATTTCACATACGTTCTCTACCCTTCTCTTGATCTTGCAACCTCTTGATTGAGCTTGCAAGTTTAAGGGTTGGCTATTGATCACATGCTTGTCTTGAGTTCTAGTTTCTTGTTCTTTTTTATCACTTTTTATTACTTGCTTATTATTATCTTGCTTTACTTTCTTGCAATTTAATTCATGCACTTAATTACTTGTAATCTTTTCTTTTCTTTGTTCTTTTCTTTTGCTCTCTTTTGTTCATTTTGTGAATGGTTGTAATTATTGTGTTGTTAAGAATAAATACGGTATTGTAAGTTAATATTTCTTTGCTCATTTCCTTTTCCCGTTATTTTCCATTGAACTCCACCCAAACGTTACGCAAGCGCTCCGTTAGGCACCCTACCCTAACAAGGTAACGGTGATTCCTAATCGCGACCGGTTGCGTTCGGTTTGGCCGGAGGCGAAAGCAAGAGACAAGAACGGAAGGACAAGGGTAAATAAGCCGTATTCCACGAATACCGCGCTTAAATCCCCTAATCCACGTTGTTGCCGATTGCTCTAGCTTCAATTGGTCAAGACTCGGCTCAAAGGTTTTGAGTACGGATTTCTTTAGCTTACAATCTCGTATCTTTTTCTTAACAACTTTATACTTGCATATAACACATAGGTTAGAATCAAACAAACATATACTCATTCTTTATTGACTCGTCTAAAACAAGAACGGAAATACGACCATCTCCCTGTGGATCGACCCGTGCTCAACCGGCTAGCTGCATAGCGACACCGTCCTGATCGCGGTAAACTTTAGAACTCTTAATACTCGACACGCCAAAAGCGTTCGATCAAATGGCGCCGTTGCCGGGAAGACGGTAGCGTATTTTCTTTCTTGTTATTCGGGTTAATATTCTTTTTGTATATATTTATAAATAAATAAATAAAAAAATCTTTTTGTTTTTTTGATAATTTTTGTGGGCAAGTGTGCAGATTTTTGCGTATTTGCAAACTGCAATTGTGGGGAGCAAAGTGTACGTTCAAAGTTAAGGTGATTGCAAAGTACAGTGCCAAAGATCCGGGTAGTTTGACCCGCGCAAGCAAACTTTTCAAGCTTACCGGATTTGATTCAACGGGGGTTTCCTAACCTAAAACCTAACGGTACGTACTTTACTAACACCTTCTTCTCAAATCCGACGCTTCCAATATACTATTCTTTGCAGGATTCTTTGCAAGTTCGCTAGCAAACGCTAAAAATTGACTAACCCGTATTTGTTGCAGTGCCGCGCTTAAACTAAAAAAAAACAATTTTTTGATTCTTTATAGAATTTTTATTGAATTGCGCATTGCATCAAATAATACGGACATAAGGGCAAGCGAACCCCACAACATACGGTAAAGAATTTCATCACCTTTTCCGTGGCCCACAAATCACGAACTTGAGCATAACGTTTACCCGCACAAAATTTAAAAGAAACTAGACTTTAAGCCTTAAGGACTTCGCGCTCACTAGGAGAAGTTAACTGTGTTTAGAATCTCGCTTAACGGTATATTGCTTACGGGGTGTCTAGGAAAGTGTTAACGGCGAAACCGCCAAAAGAGAAAGGGTTATTTAATTAAGGAACTTCGCGAAAGCGTTGGAAAACCTCCCCTTATCTCTGCACTTACCTGGCCTCGTGATCAGTGTATCTTGAGCCCATTTCTCGACACAGTTTTACTTCGACAATCAAGTTCTGGAGCAGGTCTAGTTGACCTAGGTGAACCCTGGAACGATTAGGTGTGTGGTATTTTTGTGTCGTGATTGTTTTTGTCCATATTCTTTTTGTGTGTATATTTCATTCTTCTGTTAATATATAAACTATATAAAAAAAAATATCACATTCTTTTTCCCCTCCTTTTCTCTACCTTTCTTTCTCTCTCTTCATATCATGGGTACCCCACCTCGCAAAACTCTTGCCGAACTTTGGTACCCACAACCAGACATTACTTCTTACAGTTCTTGCTTTGGCCGAACATCGAACGACCCCTCCATGCCCAAAATCTCTTTGAAAGATTGGATAGACGCGTCTAGGACAAACACTTGCCCTTCGCAATCCACTTTGTATCAACCTTTTCAACCTCCCCCACCCTCTTATGTTGATACCCCTTTTGCAAGTCGTCCTTTGTCCAACGCTGAACGTATTGAACAATCCTGTAACCGATCTTTCACTCCTTTCACCACTACAGATTCTTGGGATCAACAATTCCATTCACCTTCTTATCCAAATGTTGATCCTGCTCCTGTCCAGCCATTCAATTCCTATCAATCCTACCCAACTTTTGCACCTTCCCTAGACATTGCTTCAGAACCGCCATTTGGGAGTTTCCAGTGCCAAAACAACTTTGACTCTTTTACTGAAACCCCTTCCCAACCCATGTCTAGTCTGGAACAGTCTTTGGAAGACTTTAGGGTAGCGTCGTACCAACAGATGATGGATTTGGATGCGTCCATGGCCGCCCTCATACAACCTAGTGACCCGGTAGCTAGTTTTCAACTAGCTCCAATTTTTCCAATGTATGAAGAGGCGGTAGGACAGGCTGTGAATTTGAGTGGTGAGAATGCGCTGTACCCCCTTCCGAATCTAGCCTGCCCATTTCAACTTGAATTCCACAACTCCAGTTTTGAATGTCTATCTAGTATTCCCAATGATTCACCGATTGAAGATAGAATGATTAATGAGTTGTGCGACTTTGTAGTGTTTGATTTACCCGATTGTGAAGGGACCTTGCCAAGTGAAACCACATCCAATCCTTTTGACCTCTACACCTCCACTCTAGAACCTGAATTGATTGATATCCATGCTTTTGTTGAGGTGTCTGAGAATATAGATTTTCACTTGATTGAGGATATTGACGATGGGACTATTTTGGATGATGAACCCGCAGATTTGGCTGAGTTTTTCTCTCCAATTCATCATCCCGAGTCATTAAATATTTTTTCCGAACCCCATATGCGTCTGAATTTTGAAGAGAAATGCATGGATGTGCTAAATTTTGAGAAGAATTTTGAGGATAGCTTTGAGGAAGAACCAGTTTTAATTGATGAGTCGGATTTTCTAATTCATCCTGTTCCTTTCATTGACTGTGTATACCCTCCTGAACCTTTAACCGATAACCTTCCTCAATCACCTACCTCCACCCTTTCCATCGTTCCGACCTTGCAAGAACCCGTCTCACTTTCATTTCATATGTCTGGTTTACCAAGTTCGGCGTACCCATGGTTTCTCACGAATCTTGAGGGATTTGACCCCATTTCCCGACGGGTAAATATATTAGCACAATCGCTTTTCACACATCGGTCATCACAGATTGTGCTAATCTATTTACTCAATTTGCACCCTCAAGTTCGTATTCCACTTCTTTTTCCCTTCCGCCATTCTTCTTCTTCTCATATACCGAGACCGTATACCACTTCTATTTCCATACAGTCTCGCGTATTCTCCATCTCTTTTCTCTACGCCTTCTTTCACCAGCCACTGCTTTATGACGATAAGATCTTTGAATGGTTGGTGCTCACCTTTGGCCTGTGTAAGGCCTTGTATATATAGATATTGTTCTTTCCCCCCTAATCCTGAACGTCAATGCTTAACAGTGGAAACACTGTTTCACTTAAGTTTGGGGGGGACACTTTTTTTGTATATATTTTTTGTTTTTGTTGTATATAATTGTTTTTAAGGAGCGCCGGCAATTTTGACCCTCTTGGTATAGCTTGACAGTGAGGGCACTGTCAAGTTTAAGTTTGGGGGTGTGCTTGGTAAGCTTTCTTCCTTCACATTCATTTGTATATTTTGCATTTGCATACCTTATTTAAAAACCCACAAAAATAAAATTTTTTCCTAAAATATAAAAACTTTGTCGTCAAGTTAGCTAATAGGGTAACTTAGATCTTTATTCCGAAAGATTAGTTGATATGATAGAAATAACTAAATTCTAGGCTTAGGAATTGAAAACCCTAAAAATAACCCTCATTCTGTTTAAACTTGGTAAGTATACGTCCTTACAGTTTTTTTGAGAAATAGGTAATCTTGAGTTCAGTTCTTTAGTTAAGTCAAGATGAAGGGAAAGTATTGATGCTCTACTGAAGGATAAGTCTGAAAAATAGTTTCTTTTCTTGAGTTCAAATTTAGAAAGTATATACCCTACAAACTTCACATACATGCACCTTGAAACTTGGGATAGTAGAGGATACCTAGAAATACTCTTGCCTGAAAGCCTAGTATGAAAGAAAAAAACGGTATCTAAAGCTAAACACCAAAAGAGCATATTGAAAAATATTTCCGGTCTTGAAAAAGAAAAAGAACAAGAACAAGAAAAAGAAAAATAGAATAAAGTCAAGACCTGGAAACTGCTATTTACGCTTTAAGCTCACACATTCAGTAATCGGCCGTTAGTGCCTCAAGAAGCATTAATAGTCGCATGAAAGGTGTGTGAGAAAATCCGTCCATCCTTAATGAAAAGAAGTAGTATTAGGTATTAGGGCAAGGGTATTATAGCTTGAATTGAATTCTTGAGTGTAGGGGTGCAAATATACACACACGTAGGGGTATACAATCGATGTTTGGATAAAAGATAGAAATAAAGAATAAGACTAGTGTTTTCTGTAAAGTTGATAAAAATCCCTGATTTGAGGCCGCACTTTAGAAGGAAAACTCAGGAGAACCAACATCTTTCTAAACTTTTTTGGAACGTATAGGACCTAAGGTTAAATAGATAGGAGGTGTGAAAAATAAGGGTTGGATATTTCTAACTTAGGATGATAGAGTTTCTAACGTAAATACTAATCTGTAGGAGTAGAGTCGATGTTAACTTATGACACTAGCTTGACAGGATTTTGTGGGTAGTATCCGCTGAAAACCCTCAGGAGACAACACTCCTCCTACTAGGGACACCTAGAGGTTTAACGGCTTGTTGCACGTGCTCAGTGCAATCGCGTTCCCTGCGAAAATGCAGTTAGGATTTTATTTTTGTGAATAATTGGTTTTGCTCGGGACGAGCAAAAGTTAAGTTTGGGGGTATTTGTTCATAACAGAATACTGCATTTTATACCGTCCATTCTTATGCTCGTATGTTTATAGATAGGTACTCTTGAGCCGTGTTTGCTAGTCAATTGCAGGATACAGGTTCTCGGCTCTAAACGGTGAAATCCATGGAAAAATACGACAAAATCCGAGTTCCTGCCAACCACAGATAAAACACGGGTCTCCGCTCTTTATTCGTCTGTTGCCACACACCAGTTTAGGAGACAAAATGACAAATCAAGTGTCACCTTCATGCACAAAGCACAATGGCAACACCAAGACCAAGAAATCTACGCGGAGCTCAAGAAAATCCATGTCCAAAGTCCACCTTTCCCTCAACAGAAATTCTGGAAGAAATGTGGAAGTATTTTCAGAAAATACATGTACCAAACACGAGGGGACAGCAGACCAGGGAAGTACCAAGAACCCCATGCCCTGACTCTACCAGAGTGCGGCGGATCCGCGGCATAAAGAGGCTTAGGCCGCGGATCCGCGGCCGTATGGCGGCGGCAGACAAAACTTTTCCAGGGGTGTTTTGGTCTTTTTATTTGTGTTCTAGTGGTTGCCCTAGGTTTTCATTTTTCAGCCTATAAATACTCCAGAACTGAGCTAAGCCAAGGGTCCAATTTTGTGTTCATTCTTTGTTCCTCTTTTGTAGTTTTTAGTGTAGTTCTTCTTCTTCTTCTTCATTCTTCCTCCATGGAAATGTAGTGAGAGAATTGAGTGGATATTAATGAAGATGAGGGTTTTGTATCATTCTCTTTAGTTTAATTTCCCCTTGAGATTCTTGCTTCCTCTTGATCTTTCAACCTCTTCATTGAGCTTGAAAGGTTAAGGGTTAGTTATTGATCTCAAGGGTCGTATTTTCTTATGAAATTAGCACTTCATTTCACATACGTTCTCTACCCTTCTCTTGATCTTGCAACCTCTTGATTGAGCTTGCAAGTTTAAGGGTTGGCTATTGATCACATGCTTGTCTTGAGTTCTAGTTTCTTGTTCTTTTTTATCACTTTTTATTACTTGCTTATTATTATCTTGCTTTACTTTCTTGCAATTTAATTCATGCACTTAATTACTTGTAATCTTTTCTTTTCTTTTGCTCTCTTTTGTTCATTTTGTGAATGGTTGTAATTATTGTGTTGTTAAGAATAAATACGGTATTATAAGTTAATATTTCTTTGCTCATTTCCTTTTCCCGTTATTTTCCATTGAACTCCGCCCAAACGTTATGCAAGCGCTCCGTTAGGCACCCTACCCTAACAAGGTAACGGTGATTCCTAACCGCGACCGGTTGCGTTCGGTTTGGCCGGAGGCGAAAGCAAGAGACAAGAACGGAAGGACAAGGGTAAATAAGCCGTATTCCACGAATACCGCGCTTAAATCCCCTAATCCACGTTGTTGCCGATTGCTCTAGCTTCAATTGGTCAAGACTCGGCTCAAAGGTTTTGAGTACGGATTTCTTTAGCTTACAATCTCGTATCTTTTTCTTAACAACTTTATACTTGCATATAACACATAGGTTAGAATCAAACAAACATATACTCATTCTTTATTGACTCGTCTAAAACAAGAACAGAAATACAACCATCTCCCTGTGGATCGACCCGTGCTCAACCGGCTAGCTGCATAGCGACACCGTCCTGATCGCGGTAAACTTTAGAACTCTTAATACTCGACACGCCAAAAGCATTCGATCAGTAGGCACTGATTTGATTGGAACCCTATTCAACAGGTATGCAGCTTGTTCAAGCGCATAAGACCCAAAGGAAACAGGTAACTCGGTAGTACTCAACATAGATCACACCATATCTAATAGGGTGTGATTGCTCCGCCCCGATATACCGTTGTGCTGTGGTGTACACGGAGGAGTAATTATGAGAGAGAATCTTATTCTCCTTTAGAATAGTCCAGGATCACAATGCCTAAGTATTCTCCTCCTTGATCTCATCATAGGACATAATACTTATACCTGTATTGGTTCTTTACTTCTGACTTATATTCTATGAATTTCTCAATAGTTTCAAACATGTGTTTCAACAGGGACATGTGTCCGAATCTCGAGAGATGTTCATACCATAATATTGCATTATTATATTCCTCATTCTTATTCTTTTTATAAATAAATAGGTGCTTTTGACGCATGTCTGCTACATGTTACAGGTTACAGGTTCTTAGACAGAAAACAGTGAAAACGATGTAAAGACGATGAAGAAGTGGACTTTGACCAACAAATAGAAGACTCTTGATCAAGCCTACATCAAAGATAAAATTCACAAAGTACAAGGCAATGCAAGGTCCAAGATTACAAAGCGAACGGTTAAAAGTCCACCGCAATTATTCACTGGAGATCTGGAAGAAACATAGAAGCTATTTTAATAAAGAACCAAATAATAAGGAAGCCCAAAGATCCAAGGCCCAATACTTTCTTTAAAGAGACAGAGACATAAAATTTTACCAAAACTTGAAGTCTACTTTGACTAGGTCTTCCTAAGAATATTTTGGTAAATGTAGACATGCAAATCAATTGTAACCTAGGGTTTCCTATTCTCTATAAATAGGAACTCTACTCATTGTAATTTCTCATGCCTCCTTTTAATAATAAATTTTAGAATTCTTTTGGAGAGCATCGGTGTTTCTTTTCAATTCATGAATTCAGATCTGACAACCCTGTGTTGATGATTGGAGAGATGCATCTGTAAGTAGATTTAATTCCTTGCTCTAGTTTAGATTTCAATTCTTGCCCTAGGTAATTTTTATTCTCTGTCCTAGATAAATGTTCTACAATTCCCTAATGAGTAAGTAGTTTCCTCGCTTGTTAGGGTTAGGAATGGGGAAGGATTTGAGAAACGAAGATCTCTCATCTCTTTTCTTTGCCAATCTTTTATGAAAATTAGAACTCCATGCATACCTTCTTATTCCGCTCCCTACGGCACCCTACCCTCGAGGTAACGGTGATTCCGTAGTCTAAAGGCCCGGATTCTAAGGTATTCCATGGAGGTTAGGGTAAAGATTAAGAAAGGAAGGACAAGGATCTAGAGGAAGAATCAATCTTCCCAATCATCCTAATCCCCTTTGTTAAGATTTACCATAACACTAATATGATATCTTTAATAAATGGCAATGGAAAGAGATGAAGATTTTTGTTTACCAAATTTTCCCTAGACCTAATCCTAGCAAGTTTCTAATCCTAGTATCATACAACTTCAATTTTTAGATTTAATAATCAATCCGAACACCCTTCGGAATTAACTCGTTAGCGCGATTAGGAAATTCACAACATCCCTGTGGACTGACCCGTACTCACCGGCTAGCTGCAAAGCGACGCCGTTCTTGATTGCGGTTACAAATATTTTTGATCTATCTTTTAGAAAGCGCAAGCACGCTAAAATCAATCTAATCAAATGGCGCCGTTGCCGGGGATGGCGTAGAACTTTCCTTTTCGCGATTTCGGGTTAATCAAAATTAAAAAAAAATCATAAAAATCTGAAAAATCACCAAAAAAAAATAAATATAAAAATATATCATCGGTTATTTTTGGAAAGGGTATCTTTGTGTGAATTTTGCAGGATCTACGCACAAATTCGGATCTGGAAATCTACAGAAAGCGAAACAGCAAATAGACGATCCTATCAACAGAAGATTGCAACAACAGAGGAACAGAAAAAAATTTAGAGGACCGAGTCAACAAGTCAACCGCGCGATCTGGTGCAAAAAAAAAAAAACCGCCGTCGGCTCTTTCCGGCCGCGGAACTGCAGCGGGACATCCCTTCTGGCCGCGGAACCGCCGCGGCCTGGTAGGTTCACAAAAAAAAACAAAATAAAATAAACACGGTGCATACGCGCGGTAAAAAAAAATAAAAAAAATATCTGTAAGTTTTCTCTCTCCTCTTCTGCAAATCTTGATATATCTTCTGTAAATTTGCCTGCAGGATTTCTTTGCGCTTTAAAAATATTCCTTTCCAAATAACAAATCTTATGCAGGATTCGTTGTCCTATGCTTAAAATAATAATTGATTGCAAGTGATCTTTTCTGATTTGCATATCCTTAATCTTTTTGCTAAAATATCTTTCCAAATAAAGAGCAAGAGAAAAAAGGAAAGTTTTAATTAGAAAAGTTACAAACCTTGAAATTCACAAAAAAAGATTTGATTGCAAGTGATTTACTGTTTTGCATATCTTTAATCGGATTTAAAGGGGATTTTGACCAAATCAGATTGGGTGGGGATTTCATCACCCTTTCCAGGACCCCAGAAATCACTTAAAGCATTTGCATTGACCACTTTTAATTTAAAAAATATTAGACTCAGCCCTAAGGACGTCGAGCTCAATAGGAAAAGGACTAGTATAGGTATCGACCGTTTATCCTAACTGATTTTGCGGTGTCTAGGCTAGTGGTTTTTAATTAGGCCCACTGTCGTGGTGGTTCCTTCCCACTTACCTGGCCGTACTTGTCGGTGAAGAGGCGGTTTGAGGTCCTATTTCTAGCCCTAGTTAGGAGCTGTCTAGCAGACCTAGGTGACCCTAGATCTAGGTCTGATTGTGCATTTCTGGTTGATTACATTTGTGTCTAAGCCCTTTATCGAAATTTTTTTCCTGCAAACAGTCTCAAGTAAAGAGAAAAAGGAAAAAGGAATTTTTTTAAAAAAAAAATACTTATAACTTTTGTCGCTCGGAAATCCTTGCACCAACAAACTTTCTTTCTTTTTCCCTTTCTTCTAACATGGGTACCCCACATAACAAATCACTTGCCGAACTTTGGTATCCCGAACCTAATTTTGCGTCGTTCGGCAATTTGTTCGATCAATTTAAAGACGATCCTTCCTTGCCTAAAATATCTTTGAAAGATCAAATAGAGGCGTCTAGGAGAAACAGTTTGACTTTTCAACCCACTTTGTATCAACCAAGTCAACATTTACCACCTCCATATGTTGATACCACTTTTTCAAGTACTTCTGTCACTCTTAAGCCGATGTCCATTGCTGAGCATATTACTCAATCTCGCAGTCGATCTTTCACCCCTCTCCACTCATCTAGTTCTAGGGATCCACAAGACTATTCATCTTTTTATCCATATGTTGACCCTACCCCTGTCCAATCACCCACTTCCTACCAGTCCTACCCGACCTTCCCACCTTCACTAGACACTGCTTCTACACAGCCTTTTGGGAGTTTCACATATCCAAACAACTTCGAATCTTTTGCCGAAACCCCTTTACAACCAAAGTCTAGTTTGGAAGAGGCGTTGGAGGCGTATATCACAGCAACAAACAAAATGGTTAGGAATGTGGAAGCGTCCGTGGCCGCCCTTATGCAACCTGCTGAACCGGTAGCTAGTTTTCCGCTAGCTCCAAATTTTTCAATGTATGAGGAGGCAGTTGGACAGAGTGAGAAGGAGAGAGGATTTCCAATTCAAACCTACCACTACCCAATTGAAGCCCACAACTCCAGTTTTCGATCGAATGTCCTAAATGATTCACAAGTTCAAAATAAAAACGAGTTGTGTGATTTTGTAGTGTTTGATTTGCCAAATTGTGAAGAACCCCTTTCGAGTGAAACCGCACTTAATCCTTTCGATCTTTACACCTCCACTCTAGAACCTAAATTGATAAATATCCATGCTTTTGAGGAGGTGTCTAAAGAAATTGACTTTCACTTGATTGAGGATATAGACGCCGGGAATATTTCGGATGATGAACCTGTCGATTTACTTGAAATTTTATGTTCAAATCATCATCCCGAGTTATTAAATGTTTCTCCCGAATCTCATATGCGTCTTGATTTTGATGATAATGGCATGGATGAGTTGAATAATGAGAAGAATTATGAGGAGAGTGGTGAGGATCATATTGAGGTTGAACCATTTTTCTTTGATGTGTCGGATTTTCCAATTCATCCTCTTGAACCTTTACCTAAATCACCCTCCCTCTTTTCCATCGTTCCGACCACGCCTCATTTCACGCTTGACGACTGTGAGCTTGAAAACTTTTCCTTTGAATCTGACACAGTTTCCACAGCCGATGACACTTACGAGTGTTTCACTTTTTCGGACGATGTTGAAGTCTCACCACCCGAATTTGAGTCCTTTGTATTTTCAGATGAGTTAGTTAATCCTTCAGACTCGGTTGCTTACATTCGTTTCGAACCATTGATGGAATCTTTCCAGTTCGACACAGTTTACTACGGTGAGAATGATAATATCCCTAATTCACTTCCTTTCGTCCTTCCTATTGTTCCGACCGTGCAAGTGGCCGTGACGCTTTCATCTCAAATACCAAGTTCGGCGTACCCGTGTCTTCTTGCGAATCTTGAGGGATTTGACCCCATTTCCCGACGGGTTGATAGGTTAGCGCAATCGCTTTCAACACATCGGTCATCGCATATTGCGCTAATTTATTCACTCAATTTACACCCTCAAGATCGTACTCCACTTCCTTCTTCTTTTCGCCATTCTTTTCCCCCACCGATACCGTATTCTCTTCTTTCCACACGGTCTCGCGTGTTTCCCATTTCTTTCTTCTACACCCCATTCTTCCACCAACTATACCATCTCCACGATAAGATTTTTGAATGGTTGGTGTTAACCTTTGGCTTGTGTAAGGCCAAGCTTAAGTTTGGGGGACCTTTGTATATATGTATATATTTTTTGTTTTCTTTTTCTATAAAAAAATAAAAAAAATTCAAAACATTAAAACAAAAAATATAAACAGGGGAGTACCGGCATTTTGACCCTCTTGGTTTAGCATGACAGTGAGGACACTGTCAAGTTCAAGTTTGGGGGTATGCTCGGTACGTCTTCTTCCTTCGCATTCATTTGTACATATTTTTTTTTGCATTTGCATACTTATTTGAAAACCCATAAAAATTTGAAAAATTTCAAAAATTATAAAAATTACTGTATTCAATTTTGGCTAATTGACTTGAGTTTGACAGATAGGTTAACTGGCTAGGAACAACTAGATCTTAGACTTAGTGAATTAAAAACCCTAAAAATAACCTTCCTTAAAGTTTAACGGTAGAAAGTATATGCCGTGTAGTTTATTTAGAAATAGGCAAATTTTAGGTTGACTTCTTGGGCTAAGTCGAAACAAGGGAAAAGTATTGATATTCTTATTAGAGTATAAGTTTGAAAAATAGTTCCTAGCTTAAGTCTAGATTCTGAAAACGTATACCCTACAACTTGCACAATCACGCACCTTGAAACTTGGAATAGTAGAAGAGACCTTGAAATGCTCTTGTCTAAAGTCCTTAGTACAATGAAAATGTCACGACCCGAAAGAGCACGTGACTGGCCCTTGAACCATATGAAGTCTTTAGGACTCCATCTGATCCAAGTAAGCCAAAAGCCCAGAAATCTAAAACCATTTAAAGAGTAAGTAAAGAAAACTAGTTTAAAGAAGTGAAGGTAAATATGTTTGAAGTCAAGGTTTTTAAATAACTAAGCCGAATGTGCATTTTTAAAAGGTAAAGTCTTTTCTAAAAATTTCGGCAGAGTTTCTTTTGTAAATACTGGCCCCGAACGGGGTACACAAGCACAACATATATACAATGATAAAAGGCATCCCCAAGCGGGAGCTAGCTCTTCGTCAATCGACGGTCACAACCATACAAGCAACAATAATATACAACGCCGAAAGGCGAGGATCAAATCCAAAAGAAACACAGTAAGCATGAAAACCGCAATACTACTAAGCGCGACTCTAAGGTCGAACAATACATCACTAAAGTCTGAGTCTGAAACAATACACAAGTTTTGGTTGATGGAAAAATCTAGATACAAGGAATAATACAAGTACAATGGTGGTTCTCGATGCAAAAGAAACCACCTACCAAATACAATTCACCCGCAAGGAAGCAATGTGCCAGAAATGCCGCAATGAAACCTGTACGGCAAACCTGCAAGAACTGTGGCACAACGGGGGGTGAGTTGCCAACTCGTGAATAGAGAATAACTACAAGCAGAAACCGAACGCAAGACATAATCCTAGGTCAAAACGATCAGTACAAAATCCTCAATATAAAACATGCAGCCTATAACAAGGCTAGGGTAAATATCCAACCCGAGTGTAATCTCATGTGCCTGTGTCAGTGCCTCAGGTAGCAATATATCATATGAATGAGGTATGAATGCATGAGAACAGAATACATGTAAATGAAGAAACTGTTTTCATAATTTAGTGAGATTTCCTTTGTATTTTTAAAATGAGGTATCATAATGAAATCAGCATAAAATAGTGCCTAACATCGGCACAAAACGTAATCCAAATATCTCGATATCTCTATATCACAGTCTCTGTACCTCAATATCTCGAAATCTCAATGTCTCAATCACAAAATCTAGGGCGCCGTCAGTCCAGACCGGCCCCTACCATCAATCTCAAGACCACGACGGTATCCTCCGGATATCCGACGCGTCAGGTAAAATCACCGGTCGGTAGTGCTCCCCTGCCAGGCTCAACGTCATCACCACATTCATCTTGCCCCGGGGTACCGCACCGGGTCCACCATGTACCCGAAACGGTTCATCTGTCACCTCGAATCGGGTTTCCAAATCCATCAGCAAACTCATGGTGGACGACTCATACATCATGGGAAAACCGCACTTTTTATTTTAAAAGAGAGAAAATGTTTATTTGTGTTTTGCGGTTTTCCTCCAAATCCAGAAAATCTCACGGAAATCCAAATCCAAAACCTCAGTAACACGTAAAATAGTGAATATATGCATGAGAATCCATGAATGCGGCATAACAATGAATAACAGTATGCATGAAGTAGCAGGTAATAACTACAATGTCTAAACTATTAGCTAATAGGTTATGACAAGCAATAGTATTTTCTAAGGTGTACGTGACATGGCAATTACCGATGAAGATGTGTGTGAGCCGGCAAGTAAGTGTACGTGGTACATACGCAACATCGGTAATGGTGCTGGTGTCCTAACAGCATGATATCAATAATGGAGTATGAAACATAATATAAGAATGCGATGCAAAGCGAACCACAAAAAGAGTGGGAGCTGAATCTAGACGCAACTATAACTAATCTGCATTAATCTAATATAAGTCTTACAAATGGTGCCTTTTGAAATATCACGAATCATGGGGTTTTGAAAATAGGGGCTACGGTGTTTTTATGAAAAGATACGTCTTTTGAAATGTTCGTAGATCCCTTGACCTGTCTTTTAAAATACCCACGACCCGCTAGTTTTGAAATAGGTAGGAGTCTAATCTAATCTAACAACTACACTAAACTATACAGCTGAACTAACAAGCTGAGCTACAGGTAAGGAAACCGCCTAACATCTGAGTCGATATATAAATAGATATAATAGTCGGTGATTCCGCCTCAATAGTATCGCGTACGATACAGTATATCATATGACATCCTCAAGTCATGAGTACGGATCTATCGTCAATGTAAAGCTCATACGGTAAATCGTCGTACGGCATCCCAATCGCTGGGTACGGGTTAATATCACACTATCTCATCACACTTCAGGTATCACTATCATCATATCAGATCATATAATCTAGGGTACTGATCTAAGTCTAGCACAACTGATGCCATCTACAAAGTATGAATGCGGGGGTAAACACACATCCCAAGCCCGCAAGAAACACATTTCGTATCCCAAATACGAATCATACCACATCACCGATCTCGCGGCACAAAGCCCAATATCATCGACTCATCTCCAAAGTCATCCAATATCATCAACACAGTGCCAGTATAAGTAATATGCAAGGGTGAGCGTGTAGGTGTAATTCTATTCTAAGGTTCGCGACTATGAACTACACTAGTCACTTCTAACCCTACACTATCCATAATACACCTAACAATCATATATAATAACAACTACGGACTGCGGGGGTGCTATACGCCATCCACCCGACTTCCCCCAGTAGATATAATCTACTCACCTTGCGTCTCCATCTTTCGATGTCACCACGCGTTTGCTTGTCGTCCCGTAGTCTTCATAGGGTACCTACACATCAAAATATCGTATATGCGCATTAAAACCAAATCAAAGCTAAAACGGCACACGAAACCCAAAACGATACGATAAGAGGCCTATAGGTTAGAACCTATGGCACGCCTTCAAAACCATCAATAAATCCTCTATATCGTCGTATAAACGCCAAATAGTCGAGGTAAAACACAAGACACAACTTCAGACTTAAAAATACGGAATACGGAAACACGAATCCAAAACAGCAACTTAGGAAATATGTTCCAGATTTCACCCTAGGTCCAATTAGACACTTCTATGTATACCAGGGGCCTAAACTACAGATAAGGGAACACCAAAACCAAAACGAGCCAATTCCATCATGGTCTGGCCGCAATTTGCGGCCAGAATGGAGGAATTTGCGGCCTGGAAATGGAAGTAGGGGCTGGGGTCTTGGTGGTAGCTCCCTGGGTGCCTGCACATGTCACTGTCCAATCATTTTTAATTTAGGGTGTCTCGGGTGATAGAAGATTCAATATACCCTTCACAGATTTCATAAATTCTCCGATATCGGTTTCTAAAATCCGTATTCTGGTTTAAGCTTCAGGTTTTGGGTTTCCAATTCATACACTAGGGTGATGGTATAACCTCTACTGACCTCAATTTCATATTACAACCCATAAATCATCACAACCCTAACTAGGTTATCCACAAGTCCACAATATCACACAATATCGATTCGATCTTAGTATGAGGATAAAGGAAATGCATAAACTAAGTTTAAGGTCTAGAAAATACCTCATTTGGCAACTCAAGAATTTTCTTGAGTTGCCCCTAGTGGCCAAAATCCTTGCTTCTTTAGCCCCAAGTGTAGATCTAGGGATTGTGCACACATTTAATGAAATGGAGATTAGGTTTTGGGGTTGTTTTAGAGGTGTTTTGGAGCTTGAAGAGGGGAGGGAAAGGAGGTGCAGGAGCAGCAGCAGGAGAAGGGAGAAGAGGGAGGGAAATGAGGGGAGAAATGGTTAAGTCCTTAGTCAATGAAGCCCATACCTCTCTCTCTCTCACCAACTACCCATTTCTTTATTCTTTTCCTTTTCTTTTTCCTTTTAAAACCCTTATCACTCAAATAGTAAACCCAAATGAAAAGCATGGCAAGAAAATGCAGAAGTGTGAAAAAGTGATATGTGCATGTGTTGCACAAAAAAGCTAAAAACCGATTAGCGATTTTTAATCGCGATTAGCACTAAATTAGTGTCAAATTAATCACAAAAACTTTAAAATGTCATAATTCTCTAATTTACCCTATTTTAGAATTTTCCAAAATTTTTCCCCATTTATTTGTATTTAATAATTCCAAAATATTAAAATATTCAATAAAATAATATTAAATTATAAAAATTCCCAAAATTAATATTTTATCTTTTTGAAATGTTACAATCTACCCCCCTTAAAGAAATTCGGTCCCCGAATTTAAATTTAAACCCCCAATACTAAAACAATTTTAGTAATACTCCAATTTGTCGGGGCTCCGAAAACATCAATACATAGAGAATATCATAAAAATGTACTGCTCTACTAGAAATCAATCCCCAAAATGCATATATAAGAATATCCTGTGCGTCTGGTGCGCAAGGAATCAAAATCCATATATGTGTCAAACAGGTGTACAAAACAACATCGAAGTGCAACTGGTGTGCACGAAACATCTGTCGTAGGCAACGTGTGTGCCTGACAGTAAAAAAAATCAGGTGCATGTGACATGCACGAAGAATCCCGATTTAGTGCATCTGGCGTGCACCAAAATCGTATATCAAAACACTAAAGGTGCATGAAAACTCTGCTGGAAGTGTAAATCAAATCACTGTATAAGATGAGCGTGAATTCACAATCAATACCTCGAATGTAATAACTATGCGCAAAATATAAATATCCAGTGGGTGCATGAAACAAATATCATGAAACGCAGTCATCAAAACTAAATCATGCAAACAGAACGCCCAAAATACCGAAATCCAAAACGACGGATACGTGAAAATCGAATCACAAAATCACAAATCATAAATACTGTCGTCGGTAGTTCCTCCTTCGAGGTCGAGAAGGAGTCGGTGCATCCAATGCTAGCAGCGCAAGATATCTACTTGCCTCTTGCTCACGGTCTGGCGTCCTCTATCGCTGGGTCCTTATCTTCTCTGCGGATTACCTATCTCACAATCAATCGGCTCATCTGCCCTGTCAGGTGTGCTAACGGGGACGATTCCGTTTTGGCACTTCTCTGGTCACCTATCGGTCAATCCTCACGACCACTCGTGAGGCAGCCCATCACTGGCGTCGGCCTCTGGCTCTCTGAATGCACGTCACACATCTGATTCTGGGTGCAAACATCATTGCAGCAATGTCCTGGAAGGAATCCTGCTCAAGGTCTCTTCCGATCTTGCCTAGCCGAACTGTACAGAGGCTGGCTCTCCTGCATAATCTCTTCTCACTCGATAGACATCTGTGTCCCCAGCACAAAATTTTCCCGGAAATTGGTCGCATCCCAACGTCTCTGTAAGCATATCAGGTCTCTAGTCTCGACGGGAAGTAATGACAGCCCGTCAGCGTCTCGCCCGAACCTCTGGTTCCACCTGTCCCTATCGTCATCCACTATGACGTCACGCCTTGCATATCTACGCACTGCACTGTTCTCGGCCACGGTCAATCTGAAGTCTCTCACACGGACTCGAAATCGCGTACTCTGTAGCTTCATCATTCTGCAGAAGATGTCAGGCCGAACAGGTCCTCGGGAACACGTCCCAACCATCGGAGGAATACTCAAAACTCGTCCGTCCTTGATCAATTCGCAACGCATCTGGGTAAGTTCCTTTATCCGAATCCGGTCAACTACCTCGTCGACAATGTCAACTCTGGCCTGCTGGGTATGCACAATATGACCACCCCTGGGTCTAGGTCTTCTCGTATCGCATTCCAGAAAGGTCCTATCGAGATTTCTCTCTCAAATCTCTTTCCTGCAGGATTGCCCGGAAGTCATCATCCATTGCTGAAGCAAATTCTTATTCCGGAACGGCTGCATACTTATCGCGCTTCTTTCTGGAAGATATATCCATATACAACGCCTCTGGGTGCGTATCACATCTCTGATGTCAGCGGAGTGGGACGTCATCTCGTCGAAATCTCTTGCGAACTCTTTTCTTCACTCTGCTTCAATGTCGACTGATTCGGACTTGTCTCATCGTGGCTGCATGGACTATGCTCCAACGGCTATACTCGTATCTGGAGTCTCCCAAGCAATGCATCCCATCACATGATATCCGAATGATGTCGAAACATTCGATCGACTCGTCAGAACCTTATAATCCCCCAAGAGATCAACATCTCGAGTACAGTTTAATAGTATCGAGTACATGCCTCAGCGTCGGTGGTCCAGCCGTAGAAGGGCAAACCCAAGCCTCACTAATGGCGCCGAGGAACTGCCGCAAACCCTAAGGTTCAAAGGCTTTCACACGGTCATTAAGTCGAGTTAGGGTTTCATTCTTCTAGAGGGTCCATAGAATCACCTGCATGTCTTTCCGTATACTTTAAACCTGGAAAATGGGCTCCTGACATTCGATCATCTCAATCGACTCTCAACGAATCTGCGTGAAGTCGTCTCTAGCTGGAAACAATCTATCTGATGACCTCGCATCAGTAACCGAACGAACCACATGTCCTAGTCATTCATCCTCAGGTGACTAGCGACTCGCTATCATCTCTCTAAGTATATGCTCACGCAGCAGCAGCTCCAACCATCTGGGCGATATCTCGTCATTTGCAGCAACAACTGGCTCATTCACTTGTACGCCGAACAACGCCTCAATCCTCCAGGAAGGGCGACACATTGGCGGTCATCTCTGAATCGGTCTGCTCTAGATCTGAGTAAGACTCTCCACACTGGAAATCTTCAACTCAACTGGGCCCGCTCCGGTGCATAAATCGGACGAATTACCTTCGTCTCTCAAATCGGGTAGACTAGCTATCATCTGTCTCATATCTTCCTGGAAGCTCCGACAATCTTAGCTCGTAAGCTCCGAAAGCGGCATCCTGTCAATCTCAGCAACAGCTGGTCCATCTGTCTGCACGGTAGGCGACATCATAATCTCTGAGGTATGCTGTACATCAACGGTCCTCTCTCAACTGGCAGCTCTAACAATGGTCCAATCATCCGGTGCAAAACCAAGCACTCGCCTCTACTAGAGGTCACAATCACCAATACTAACTCGAGACGTTCCCATGTCACCAGAAAACACAATGGTCGGCCCTCGTACCAGACGAGCTCGCCCTGACCGTAACCCTGGCAGCAGCCCAAACTGCGCTCAAACATGGCGACAAGAACCTCAATCGAGTATCGAAGAGAGCAGATCAATGACAAGAAAGGAAACAACAGATCCAGAGTGGATACATGATCATAAGAAGGAACAGCATCAATGAAGGTATGATCATGGACTAATAGAATCGGGGATCTCAAAGGGATGTATAATCATGGATATAAATAGAATCACTGATCTCGAAAATATGTACATCTTAAGGTTCCTTAAGAGGAGTGGCGTGTCGTAAGTATGCCGCGGAACATACCAACGCTACGTCACTCTACTTTAGTCACCTATTCCATCAACCAAGGGTCATCCTATACGACGAAAGTTCGGGTCTAATACCCCCTCGACTAAGTCTAAGTTCCGAAAGGTCAAGCCTAAGTTTCGTATATATATAAACGCCCTAGGCTCCACATAGTCAAACGTAGACTCGAACCAAGGTCAACCTAGCGCTCTGATACCAACTTTGTCACGACCCGAAAGAGCACGTGACTGGCCCTTGAACCATATGAAGTCTATAGGACTCCATCTGATCCAAGTAAGCCAAAAGCCCAGAAATCTAAAACCATTTAAAGAGTAAGTAAAGAAAACTGGTTTAAAGAAGTGAAGGTAAATATGTTTGAAGTCAAGGTTTTTAAATAACTAAGCCGAATCTGCATTTTTAAAAGGTAAAGTCTTTTCTAAAAATTTCGGCAGAGTTTCTTTTGTAAATACTGGCCCCGAACGGGGTACACAAGCACAACATATATACAATGATAAAAGGCATCCCCAAGCGGGAGCTAGCTCTTCGTCAATCGACGGTCACAACCACACAAGCAACAATAATATACAACGCCGAAAGGCGAGGATCAAATCCAAAAGAAACACAGTAAGCATGAAAACCGCAATACTACTAAGCGCGACTCTAAGGTCGAACAATACATCACTAAAGTCTGAGTCTGAAACAATACACAAGTTTTGGTTGATGGAAAAATCTAGATACAAGGAATAATACAAGTACAATGGTGGTTCTCGATGCAAAAGAAACCACCTACCAAATACAATTCACCCGCAAGGAAGCAATGTGCCAGAAATGCCGCAATGAAACCTGTACGGCAAACCTGCAAGAACTGTGGCACAACGGGGGGTGAGTTGCCAACTCGTGAATAGAGAATAACTACAAGCAGAAACCGAACGCAAGACATAATCCTAGGTCAAAACGATCAGTACAAAATCCTCAATATAAAACATGCAGCCTATAACAAGGCTAGGGTAAATATCCAACCCGAGTGTAATCTCATGTGCCTGTGTCAGTGCCTCAGGTAGCAATATATCATATGAATGAGGTATGAATGCATGAGAACAGAATACATGTAAATGAAGAAACTGTTTTCATAATTTAGTGAGATTTCCTTTGTATTTTTAAAATGAGGTATCATAATGAAATCAGCATAAAACAGTGCCTAACATCGGCACAAAACGTAATCCAAATATCTCGATATCTCTATATCACAGCCTCTGTACCTCAATATCTCAAAATCTCAATGTCTCAATCACAAAATCTACGGCGCCGTCATTCCAGACCGTCCCCTACCATCAATCTCAAGACCACGACGGTATCCTCTGGATATCCGATGCGTCAGGTAAAATCACCGGTCGGTAGTGCTTCCCTGCCAGGCTCAACGTCATCACCACATTCATCTTGCCCCGGGGTACCGCACCGGGTCCACCATGTACCCGAAACGGTTCATCCGTCTCCTCGAATCGGGTTTCCAAATCCATCAGCAAACTCATGGTGGACGACTCATACATCATGGGAAAACCGCACTTTTTATTTTAAAAGAGAGAAAATGTTTATTTGTGTTTTGCGGTTTTCCTCCAAATCCAGAAAATCTCACGGAAATCCAAATCCAAAACCTCAGTAACACGTAAAATAGTGAATATATGCATGAGAATCCATGAATGCGGCATAACAATGAATAACAGTATGCATGAAGTAGCAGGTAATAACTACAATGTCTAAACTATTAGCTAATAGGTCATGACAAGCAATAGTATTTTCTAAGGTGTACGTGACATGGCAATTACTGATGAAGATGTGTGTGAGCCGGCAAGTAAGTGTACGTGGTACATACGCAACATCGGTAATGGTGCTGGTGTCCTAACAGCATGATATCAATAATGGAGTATGAAACAAAATATAAAAATGCGATGCAAAGCGAACCACAAAAAGAGTGGGAGCTGAATTTAGACGCAACTATAACTAATCTGCATTAATCTAATATAAGTCCTACAAATGGTGCCTTTTGAAATATCACGAATCATGGGGTTTTGAAAATAGGGGCTACGGTGTTTTTATGAAAATATACGTCTTTTGAAATGTCCGTAGATCCCTTGACCTGTCTTTTAAAATACGCACGACCCGCTAGTTTTGAAATAGGTAGGAGTCTAATCTAATCTAACAACTATACTAAACTATACAGCTGAACTAACAAGCTGAGCTACAGGTAAGGAAACCGCCTAACATCTGAGTCGATATATAAATAGATATAATAGTCGGTGATTCCGCCTCAATAGTATCGCGTACGATACAGTATATCATATGACATCCTCAAGTCATGAGTACGGATCTATCGTCAATGTAAAGCTCATACGGTAAATCGTCGTACGGCATCCCAATCGCTGGGTACGGGTTAATATCACACTATCTCATCACACTTCAGGTATCACTATCATCATATCAAATCATATAATCTGGGGTACTGATCTAAGTCTAGCACAACTGATGCCATCTACAAAGTATGAATGCGGGGGTAAACACACATCCCAAGCCCGCAAGAAACACATTTCGTATCCCAAATACGAATCATACCACATCACCGATCTCGCGGCACAAAGCCCAATATCATCGACTCATCTCCAAAGTCATCCAATATCATCAACACAGTGCCAGTATAAGTAATATGCAAGGGTGAGCGTGTAGGTGTAATTCTATTCTATGGTTCGCGACTATGAACTACACTAGTCACTTCTAACCCTACACTATCCATAATACACCTAACAATCATATATAATAACAACTACGGACTGCGGGGGTGCTATACGCCATCCACCCGACTTCCCCCAGTAGATATAATCTACTCACCTTGCGTCTCCATCTTTCGATGTCACCACGCGTTTGCTTGTCGCCCCGTAGTCTTCATAGGGTACCTACACATCAAAATATCGTATATGCGCATTAAAACCAAATCAAAGCTAAAACGGCACACGAAACCCAAAACGATACGATAAGAGGCCTATAGGTTAGAACCTATGGCACGCCTTCAAAACCATCAATAAATCCTCTATATCGTCGTATAAACGCCAAATAGTCGAGGTAAAACACAAGACACAAATTCAGACTTAAAAATACGGAATACGGAAACACGAATCCAAAACAGCAACTTAGGAAATATGTTCCAGATTACACCCTAGGTCCAATTAGACACTTCTATGTATACCAGGGGCCTAAACTACAGATAAGGGAACACCAAAACCAAAACGAGCCAATTCCATCATGGTCTGGCCGCAATTTGCGGCCAGAATGGAGGAATTTGCGGCCTGGAAATGGAAGTAGGGGCTGGGGTCTTGGTGGTAGCTCCCTGGGTGCCTGCACATGTCACTGTCCAATCAATTTTAATTTAGGGTGTCTCGGGTGATAGCAGATTCAATATACCCTTCACAGATTTCATAAATTCTCCGATATCGGTTTCTAAAATCCGTATTCTTAAGCTTCAGGTTTTGGGTTTCCAATTCATACACTAGGGTGATGGTATAACCTCTACTGACCTCAATTTCATATTACAACCCATAAATCATCACAACCCTAACTAGGTTATCCACAAGTCCACAATATCACACAATATCGATTCGATCTTAATATGAGGGTAAAGGAAATGCATAAACTAAGTTTAAGGTCTAGAAAACACCTCATTTGGCAACTCAAGAATTTTCTTGAGTTGCCCCTAGTGGCCAAAATCCTTGCTTCTTTAGCTCCAAGTGTAGATCTAGGGATTGTGCACACATTTAATGAAATGGAGATTAGGTTTTGGGGTTGTTTTAGAGGTGTTTTGGAGCTTGAAGAGGGGAGGGAAAGGAGGTGCAGGAGCAGCAGCAGGAGAAGGGAGAAGAGGGAGGGAAATGAGGGGAGAAATGGTTAAGTCCTTAGTCAATGAAGCCCATACCTCTCTCACTCTCACCAACTACCCATTTCTTTATTCTTTTCCTTTTCTTTTTCCTTTTAAAACCCTTCTCACTCAAATAGTAAACCCAAATGAAAAGCATGGCAAGAAAATGCACAAGTGTGAAAAAGTGATATGTGCATGTGTTGCACAAAAAAGCTAAAAACCGATTAGCGATTTTTAATCGCGATTAGCACTAAATTAGTGTCAAATTAATCACAAAAACTTTAAAATGTCATAATTCTCTAATTTACCCTATTTTAGAATTTTCCAAAATTTTTCCCCATTTATTTGTATTTAATAATTCCAAAATATTAAAATATTCAATAAAATAATATTAAATTATAAAAATTCCCAAAATTAATATTTTATCTGTTTGAAATGTTACAGAAAATAAAAGAAAAAAGTGAATAAAGAAAAAAAAATGAACACTGGTTTTTGTGATTACTTAAGGCTAAAAAAATAGAACAAATATTTAGCGAGGGTGCTTCATCACCTAGTGCCTTAGACCAACTGGTTTGGGAGTCACTGCTAAAGCCTTGGGTGTTGCAAGACTAGGAAGTACGCTTTAAAGTGCTAACGCATCTTGTAATCGGTCGTTGGTACCTCAAGAAGTATTAACGGTCGCATGAAGGATGTGTAAGCGAAATTCAAGTAAAAATTCACAAATTAAGAAGTGCTTTGGACAATGGACGAGAGCACGATTGCTTGATTTGAATTTCCAAGTGTAGGGGTGATATTTACACACACGTGGGGATATGTGATTAGAGTTTAGATAAGAGAAAGGAATGAAGAATAGAACTTGTATCTTTAATAGGGTTGATAGAAATTCCTAAGTGGAGATGGAACCCTAGAAGGAAAACTTAAGAAATGCTGAAAGCTAAGTAGTCTACAGGATATATATAATCTTAAGTTAAATAATGAGGAAGTGTGAAGAATATGGATGGATAATTTACGGGTCAAAGATAATAGAATTCCTTATTAGAAAACCTAATTGGAGAATAAAAGTCAGTGGGCCAAATTGATAGGATTTTGTGGGTGTAATCCGCTGAAAACCCTCAGGAGACAACACTCCTCCTACTAGGGACACCTAGAGGTTTAACGGCTTGTTGCACTTGCTCAGTGCAATCGCGTTTCCCTGCGAAAGTGCGGTTAGGACTTTAGTAAAAATAAGTTTGCTCGAGGACGAGCAAAAGATAAGTTTGGGGGTATTTGTTCAAACCATAATATTGCATTATTATATTCCTCATTCTTATTCTTTTTATAAATAAACAGGTGCTTTTGACGCATGTCTGCTACATGTTACAGGTTACAGGTTCTTAGACAGAAAATAGTGAAAACGATGTAAAGACAATGAAAAAGTGGACTTTGACCAACAAATAGAAGACTCTTGATCAAGCCTACATCAAAAATAAAATTCACAGAGTACAAGGCAATGCAAGGTCCAAGATTACAAAGCGAACGGTTAAAAGTCCACCGCAATTATTCACTGGAGATCTGGAAGAAACATAGAAGCTATTTTAATAAAGAACCAAATAATAAGGAAGCCCAAAGATCCAAGGCCCAATACTTTCTTTAAAGAGACAGAGACATAAA
Source organism: Agapanthus africanus (assembly GCA_030015575.1). Classification (NCBI taxonomy): domain Eukaryota; kingdom Viridiplantae; phylum Streptophyta; class Magnoliopsida; order Asparagales; family Amaryllidaceae; genus Agapanthus; species Agapanthus africanus. The sequence continues at coordinate 389,723,313 of JASDDO010000012.1, read as the reverse complement.
ATTTTACCAAAGCTTGAACTCTACTTTGACTAGGTCTTCCTAAGGATATTTTGGTAAATGTAGACATGCAAATCAATTGTAACCTAGGGTTTCCTATTCTCTATAAATAGGAACTCTACTCATTGTAATTTCTCATGCCTCCTTTTAATAATAAATTTTAGAATTCTTTTGGAGAGCATCGGTGTTTCTTTTCAATTCATGAATTCAGATCTGACAACCCTGTGTTGATGATTGGAGAGATGCATCTGTAAGTAGATTTAATTCCTTGCTCTAGTTTAGATTTCAATTCTTGCCCTAGGTAATTTTTATTCTCTGTCCTAGATAAATGTTCTTCAATTCCCTAATGAGTAAGTAGTTTTCTCGCTTGTTAGGGTTAGGAATGGGGAAGGATTTGAGAAACGAAGATCTCTCATCTCTTTTCTTTGCCAATCTTTTATGAAAATTAGAACTCCATGCATACCTTCTTATTCCGCTCCCTATCACCCTACCCTCGAGGTAACGGTGATTCCGTAGTCTAAAGGCCCGGATTCTAAGGTTTTCCGTGGAGGTTAGGGTAAAGATTAAGAAAGGAAGGACAAGGATCTAGAGGAAGAATCAATCTTCCCAATCATCCTAATCCCCTTTGTTAAGATATACCATAACACTAATATGATATCTTTAATAAATGGCAATGGAAAGAGATGAAGATTTTTGTTTACCAAATTTTCCCTAGACCTAATCCTAGCAAGTTTCTAATCCTAGTATCATACAACTTCAATTTTTAGATTTAATAATCAATCTGAACACCCTTCGGAATTAACTCGTTAGCGCGATTAGGAAATTCACAACATCCCTGTGGACCGACCCGTACTCACCGGCTAGCTGCAAAGCGACGCCGTTCTTGATTGCGGTTGCAAATATTTTTGATCTATCTTTTAGAAAGCGCAAGCACGCTAAAATCAATCCAATTATGAGATCATCAATGAATGTAAGGAAGTACAAAGAACCCGTCCTGGCAATTGTAGACTGGGGACTTTTATACATCATTATGTATCAGTCTTAAGAGTTTACTAACTCTTTCTCTGTTTCAAGTAAACGAAGCTATGGTCATTTTATCTTTGTGACATGACTGGCAAGTTTCACAAGATGTAAATTCAAACTGATTTAAATATGCATTTTAATATAACTTAGCTAGTCGGGTCGCATTGATATGATCTAGTTTACAATGCCTCAAGAAGGATTCGTTCATTTCTGAACTCTTCCTCTTGTGTGTGTTCTGTATGTTAAGAACTGTGATTTGATTTAGAATGTTTATGCTTTTAGATAACGTGTCTGAACCGATCAACTCTTGATACAGGAAATGTTCAAAACATTATCCAACAATACAAAATTATATCCTTCTTTACTAAATAAAGATACTGATATGATGTTGTATATCAGGTTCGGTATCTAATAACATTCATTCATAATCAATGTATTTGGTAATACAGGGTAATAATTGGCAACACCTTGGCTGCAACAATTGCACCGTTTTCAACTCTTGAAACTTATCACCCGTTCTCAGTTCTCTACCTGTCTGTAGCCCATGCAACATATTACATATCCGGGATCCTGATCCGGTATCAAATACCCAGGACGTAGAGGATACTGAGAAACAGTTCTTTATAATGAACACACCTGAAGGAGATGCATCATCATGCATTTTCTTCATTTGGGCGGCATGGGAATCCTGGTATTCCCCTATTTCCTGCTTGGTCTTATAACAATTATAAGTTGGAGCGGAACCAACGTTCCCCAGCTCAGTATAACAAGCGGGTTCTGTCAATACATCCATATTATTATCTTGATTAAGGCGTGATATAGTCGCTACCTGGAGAGAGAGAGAAGAAAATACTCTGCGTGCGCTCTTGAAAGATTAGATTGGTTATATATTTTATCTAATCAGAATGGCTCCCACTGTTTTTATCAAATCTTCCTTCAAGCCCTAAAAGGAAAGACCAGCCGGGATTAATTACACTCTACAAGTTCGCCAATCATTCAGCCAGGCCAGTGCCGGTACTTTGAGGGAGGTTCCCCGTGCTTTCGCACGGACCTAATTAAAATAAACCTCGGTTTCCTAGGGGCGTAACCCCGTTGACACCTTTCTAGACACCTACTTGATCGGCTAATTGTAAAGTGCAAAACTTTCCCAGGAGTAACAATTACTCGCAGTGGGTATCAGGATCCAACTATCTCATAGAAGGTATGCAATCTCATTGCAAATTTCAACACTTGAAACTCCCGATAATGGTTTTTACCCCTTGCACTTATGACCTTAACTATGGTCAACAAATCATAAGCACTAGTCAAGCTCTACCCGTCATTTCGTGATTAATTAAACCCACCCACATGACCCTTAACTAAGGTCAACAAAGTCACATGACTGTCCTAACTAATCGCATCATACGATGTATAGGAAGATATCACTTAGCTACCGTACACTTTGCCTTAACTAAGGTCAACAAACACAGCACGGATACTAAGTACTCTACTTCCTAAAATGACGGAGGGTTGCAGATGGTTTTTAAGAAAACCTTTAACGCTTTGAACTTGATCTCGTTGCAGAATCAAATGATTTTAAATGGAGTGTTTTTGAGGCTTTTGCTAGTTTCGCTAAAGAGGTCACTCTCGGTAAAGGGATCTCGGCTCTTTCCTCATCGAATGAGGTGCAGGATATTCACAATACCACCATGCAAAGCAAGAACTAGAATATCAATCAAAAGACAAACCGAAGGTTGTAGCATCTGCTAATTATTTCTAAAGAGGTCACTCCCGGTGAAGGGATCCCAGCTCTTTCCTCATCGAATACGGTGCTGGATATTCTACAAGGAATACCGCTATGCAAAGCAACAACTAGAGCTACCTATTTTGGAAATTCGATTCCACAACATCTTTTAGGTTTATTTTCTTTCATTAATCTCATTAATGAATGTCCCATCATTTAAGTCACCTAATCATCACAGATAAATACAACGTACGCTTATGTCATCCGCATTCGCCTCGATGTCCCGTCATGCACCGTTAGGTTAGGTAACTAAAGGCAGAGCGGGGCAGGGCTAGCACGGGTGTAAAACATAAGCAACGTCTATATAATATATCATATATACTATATACAGTATCTATCTGAACATATCACATGATCACATCATAGATAACGCAGCATAAAACAACATATGAAATATTGGATATAGTAGGATGTCCGTGTTTTATTTTGAGCCTATATAAAACACGGATTCCACGGTCGTGATGAATAGCCAATCCAACACCCCTAGACCCCTACGAGAGCGGCAAGAAACCCTACCAATTCTAGAGTTAGGAGATCCGGTCTCGACTCCTCGAGATGGTCTCCCACTGGACTCTAGAACCCGGTTACTTATGCTCTACTCCTTGGGTCTATCCTAATGCGGAAAAGTAAATAATATACATCAACGGTGACATCTTCCTCAACCCGGAAGTGCCCCAAATAAAAGAATATTACATACAAGTTTTTACATGAATGAAAATGAAAAAAACACTCATCTCACATAAAAACCCCCGGCTATTCAATTACGACGATCCAATATAACATATCCAGCAACACATAACATCACATGTCATCAACGTAAGTAAATATGCATATCCCAATTTTCGTTGACGTATAGCAACGAAACCGACGATACTCCACATATTACACTTACGGTCGCAGAAAAGAAAATGAAAACTACAACAGTTGGAATTCGCAACAACCTTAGACATCACATGCCTAACAATTATAAACCCCGCATTTTAGTCTCGATATTGAAAACACTTTCCAATAATCAGTCGGGCAATTCAACAAGATTCCCGACATCCCGATCGAATGCTCGTCGGAAACTTTAGTAGACGGACGCACACCCCGATACCGACGACGAAGTGCACTTAGGCGGAACACTGCGGCCGCAAGCACCCGGATGGATGCTTTTAGGCAACGGAGTTCTCCTACAGTCACTTGGTCGAGGTTATGGGGCGTGGCTATCTAGTAATGTTACCCGGCGAGTATCCGAATACACAAAGTGATTGCGACGGACTTTTGATCATATCAAAATCCTGTGGCAACCAATTAAATGAGACTAAATTGCTAGACTTATAAAATTCAAATGTTGTTGATTCCAATTATTGTATCATAATATACTAGACTATGTTAAATGTTTCGAACGAATCAACAAATCCCCACAACTCCCAATGAGCTCAACACTTGAGCGAAGTTAAAGTACCCAAAACGTGCCACAGTACCTATGATCCAGCCATAGAAGGGTCAAGCCAACGCCCCACCTATGACACTGTGGAACCACGGCGAACCCGAGTGTTAGTGTATATGCCCTAGGGGCCATTATTGTATCATACTAGCTTGTATATTACTTAATGGAAGCTTGGGATATTCACAGTTATATTAACAGTCTTGCTAGATATGGTAGTATGCTGCTTGGTTATATCTATCTTAATATGTGTGTACGTATTGATTGAGCCCTTAGGATCTTGCTTGACTACCAGCGTTGTGTTAGTTATATGTATGCCCTAGAGGCCATTACTATACATGAGATGTATATTGTAGTAGATGCTTGGACATATATAGGGAGGACTTTCTTGCTCGACATGATAGTTTGCTATCTGGTCACTCTTTACCTTAACATGTACACTGATTGTCTCTCTGTTACATGTTGGTAAAGCCCTTAGGATGTGTACTTGACTACCTGGACTATGATGTGGATCATACTAGTAAGGACATGGTAGTCCATAAGTACATCCTTCAAGGTCCCTAGTCGTGGGTGTATCGAGACGGGGCATCGATATACCAGAGTAGACTAGCGTATAGCTTCTCGACCCATATAGATGGGCGATGGATGATCCCATATCCATTGGTGTTTGACATCAGAGATGATATACGGATGCTCAGTGGAGACCGGGTACACTGGACGGACTCACCGAGAACTCCCAGATGGTATTATACCTCACGTCAGATGGCAGTTCTCTGGTGACACTGGTGCAGGTTAGTCTGTAGACCCGAGATCGTCATAGAGTCTTGTGTGATTCCCACTATGCTTTGATTTCTACCTTACCACGTCCAAGAGGGCGTGCAAAACGGTGGTTTTTGGGTACAGTCCCGAGTCGCATGGAGGCAATGAGCGATAGGAGGGGTTTTGTCTCTCCCGGTATTGGGGGTTGATGTTGCGCTGTGCTCGATTGGCCATAACAGGGAAGTCCCAGGCCAGGGCTGGTTTAGAGATTTACTGGTAAGCGTTACCAGTAGTTTCTTGACTCGTTATGAGCCTCATATCAGCATGACTTATCGGTTATTGGGGTCTGACGTTTACCACCCCTAGACATGATATGCGACATATCAGACGAGGAGACCGGACTGTACGGTAGTGTCACTGTCAGGCTTTTACAGGAGTTGGAGCGGGCTTGCTTGCTGATCTTATGATCGCTCAATACCCAGGTAGCCGTTACGTCCAGCTAGTACCGCTGACGGCTTGTGGGTGCTTGATATAATCATCACCTACTGCTGGCGTATTTACGAGTCTTTAGAGTCCTACATAGAGGTTTTACTGGCTCAGGCAAAACGAAATAGGAGCGCATATGTGATATGTGCGGGACTGAGAATAATGCGAGTATGTGATACCGTATTCAATTCTCGCGATGTTTGTATCCATCGGTTATATGCGTTATAACCAGGTTATCGAATCAAGGGTTGATTCGATAAGTCGATACATTGGATGTTAGTCGGTTATATGTGATATAACCAGATTATTAAGTCAAGTGTTGATTTAATAATTTAGTATATAATTGTATATGTGATATACTAATTTACATTAACTAACATTGGTTCACTTAAGCATTTGTTTTTCTCACTTGTGCATAACTTAATCTATATGTGATATATATTTATTTGTATTCATTTTGTATCATGGTTGTTGATACAACTTACATGGGTGTATAAGACATATACCATACTAATTATAGTGTTAGGTTTTTATATTTAAAGTAATTCTAAAATTAGTGGATGATGAGCTCACATGCATGAAGCTTCATGAAACTTAGGATTGCATTGACTTAGTCTACTAGTTTTGGATTACTTGAGATATTAATTAACCTAACCATTATAATGTAGCCATGGTTATGTCTTTACATGAGTTAGTATATGATACCCACTCACCCATGGTTAGCTCTCTCTCTCTCTTGATTAGTTTTTCATTCTCATTTTTGAGCTCATCTTCTTCCTCCTTCAAATGCTTGCTAGGGTTTGATAAAGAGAGAGAAATATAGTGAGAAAAGAAATTCTAAAGTGTACCCATTTCCTATTTCATCATCCTCTACTAGACTAGCACTTTAGTTTAGGGTGTTTGCTTCACTAATTCTCTAGTTAGTGAAGTAGAAGCTTGAGTTCGTATTCCCTCGACGTAGATTATCTTCGGCCTCGAATACTTCAAGCAATACCGTTGCTATCTTCTCATGGAGCCGTCCGAGAGTCCGGGAGCACGACGATCGCAGCGAAGGGACTACTACAAGGAGAATATGAAGTGAAGGACCGATCTACAAAGGTTGTATTTCGTATTCACTTAGTAGTAAAAGTTGTTTACTTGCATGTGAAAACCTAATTATCTAGCAAAGATCTTGTTTAGGGTTGTTCGGCACGGCTAAATTTTTAATCGGGCATGGTTGATGCCTTGTAGAACCTTGTTAGAGTGCATAGTAACCCTACACATTGTGATGGCAGTCACACTAGTGGGGGCTGGGTAGTCTACAAGCACATCCTTTTTCAGGTCCCTAGTCGTAGGATTATCGAGGCAGGGCATCGATACTCCGGAGTAGACTAGTGTATACGCTTCTCATCCCAGTTGGGAAGATGGTCTATCCCACAGCCATCAGTACGTCGTACTGCAGATAGTATAAAGGTGCTCATTGGGTTACGGGTACACCGGACAGGACTCGTAGGGAACTGTTGGTTGGTATTATACCCGTCGTCAGTTAACAGTTCCCAGGTGACATGAGTACAACATAGTCCGCAGACTTGACACTGCTACTTCGCCTCGAGTGTGTCCCACTGTTCTTAGATTGCTACCCTACCACGGCTCAAAGGAGTCGTGCAAACAGGTAGCAGTTGGGTGCAGTCCTGAGCACTTGGAGGCAGTAGTGGTTAGACAGGATTCGTCTCTCCCGGTATTGGGAGTTGATATCGCGCTGTGTCTGGAGAGCCATTACGCAAAGTCCCTGACCAGGGCAAGCGAGATTTACTGGTAGGTTTTCCAGTAGTTTCTCAAGGTGTAATGGGCTTCGCTCCGACACGACTTATACCGCTTTAAGGGGACTGACGCTTGCCGCCCCTAGGCCCGATATGCGATAGTCCTAGACAAACAGACCGGACTGTACGGAGATTGTCACATCAGGCTCAGTAGGAGTTCGGATGGGTTTCCTCATCGGCCTTCTTATCGACATCTACCTGGGGACCGTTACGTACAGCTAGTGCCGCTTGCGATCTGTGGTTAAACCCACTGCCAGCATAGTAGTCGAGTCTTTAGAGTCCCACACAGAGAGTTTCCCTGCTCCGGGCAAAACGATATAGAGGTCGTATGGTTTTACGACAGGGTTCGGACACGCACATGCATTTATGCACGTACGATGTTCGAACAGTTTTTACTAGCCGGCTTTGGTTTAAGCCAGATTCTAGTATCGGATTATTGGATTTATACAGTTTAAAGTATTTCCGTGTTTTTACGGATAGGAGGGGCGTTCTCGTAATTTGGCGAGAAGCTTCTAAAAGGATGATGACTTGGAGGGCTAAGGTGGCATTTGCATTAATGGATTAGTGACTCATTAGATGAATCATTCAAGTGAGTTAATGAAGTATTTATTGCTTAGTGACTCACTTGATGATTCATTGCATATATTAAATGAAGTATGGTTGTTAATATAATTTAATTAATTTATTTGATATTCTTTATGCTTCATCATATATTGTAAATGAGAAAGAATTCATATCATTCTCACTCTCACCTTCTCTCTCCTCAAGCTCTCTCTCTTCAAACCTTAATCCTAACCTCTCATGTGTTGAGATCAAGGATTAGCAAGACTCATTAATCCATAATCACACTCTATATTCCTTAGGTGACTTTGATTAGCAATTGGAGTAACCTAGTTTCCTCAAGTTAGAGGCAAAGCTTGGAGTAGAAGCTCTCGGTTGGATCGTCTATTACAAAGAGGAGGCCGACGAGGAGGTGGTTAACGAGAAGAAGAAGGACTTGGTTCATTAGGTATAATCTTGTTTCATAGTAGCTAACTACTCCTATGATAGTGTTAGTTATAGTTTAGCAAAGATCCTTTCGGTTAGTCGATGTTGTTTCAAACAAAATGATTGTTTTTCATATTTCCGCCTCCCCGCAAGTAGTGGGGTGTACAACGTTGACTTATAGTGGTATTAGAGCCTCGCTAAACCATAACTAACTTGTTAGAAATTCGATCGCAAAACGAACCGGAAAAAACATCATTTTTATCAAGTTTTTGTTGATTTTAAAACAGGGTTTAAAATTTTTTCAGGGACCCTTAAAATTACAAGCAGGGAAACGTAAGAATACTGGAGAAATTTGGGTTCCTGAATCGGCCAAAGCGCCGCGGAACCGCGGCCGATCCAAGCGATCGGCCGCGGATCCGCTGCCGAGTCAGCCCAAAATTCCCCAGAACTCTTTTGTGATAATTTTGTTCTTTCTGGAATGTTTTGTTTCTGCTCAAGTCTCAGGTGCACAGAGAAGTTTTTGGAGTAGAATCAATTGTGTTTGCTTGATCGAAATTCTACGATGTTTGGCTAATTAGATTATATCTGTGATTTGTATAATGTGTTCGTAAACCTCCCCTTACTGCTAGTATATCGGTTGGCAGGGGGTTGCACATTTCTGTAATGATTTTACTGTTTGTGTTTATGAACTTGATTGGATCGTTGTGATGATTAGCCGGGGTTTGAGATGGGTTTTAATATTCATTCATTCGATGTAAATTGTAATATGATGTAATATTCTTTTGCGGGGCACATCCAGGTTACGGTTGTAGCCACCGTTGTATTATTTCATTTACTGATTTTTGCTCCTAGGATAGACCCAAGGTGGGGTGCACAAACTACCGGGTACTTTGAAGTGTTTATTGGCCTACTCACGTTGTTGAGGGAGACCGCTTCACTTCGGGTACTTGGCGGGTAGTTTGCCGTACCCATAGGGGTCTAGGGTGGGGTAATGGCTATTCATCACAACTGTGTAATCCGTCTTTCGTTGCAGGCTCAAAAGAAACGCGGATTGCTTGTATATTCAATAATGTTCATCTGTGATCTGGAATGCCTATTATTGCGTCAGACGAATGTACAATATCTATACATGATAGCTATTTAGACGTCATTTATGTTTTACACCCGCGCTAGCCCAGCCCCCGCTCCGTCGTTAGTTAAGTAACCTAACGGGTGATGACGGGACCCAGTGGCGAATGCGGATGGCATAAGAGGACGTTGTATTTTCGTTGTTTTCTGCAATGATAGGTTAATGATGGGACGCATTATACTAATGCAAAGAAAATAAACCAAAGTTGAATCGTTGGAACAGTTTAAAAGAAACCACTCGGTTATTTTTAAAACAGAAGATTTTTTTTTAAAATTGCGGAGCTTTAACCACTCCTTTTTAAAAAGCCATCAGGTTCCTTCGGTCATATAAAGTGCACTACGTTCACGGTTTTGCCAAAACCATTCGTAGCCCTCCGACATTTCATTTGGGTATTCAGTAGTATTCAAGCTATGTATTTTGGCCAAAGTCAAGGCGTAGTGTTTGGTAGCTGCTGGGTATTCATTTCTTGCATAGATAGATGAGTTAGTTTAGGACAGTCGTATTATCATTTGACCAAAGTCAGGGGTATGTACGGATAGGTTCAAATTAACAAGATAATGATGGGTAGAACTTGACATGTGACTTATGACATTTTGACCAAAGCCAAGGTTATAAGAGCATGGGGCAGAAATTTATATCGGGAATTTCTAAAGAAACTGAAATTTGCAAAGAGATGCATACCATTTGGAGTTTGATGAATGTTGGTAGGATTCCTCCAGCATTATCATACGATGATATTTGGATCCCGATCCTACTGTGAGTATATGCTACTCATCAGGAGATTCGTCACTTAACGATCAATGCTATAAACCAAGTAGGTGCTAAGAAAGGTGTCAGCGGGGCTACGCCCCCAGAGAAAAGAGGTTATTTAATTAAGGAACTTCGCGAAAGCGTTGGAAAACCTCACTCGAAGTACCGACACCGGCCTGGCCGAACGGTTAAGCAAGTATTGTACGGTGAGAATAGTCCTGGCTAGTTCTTCCCTTTTGGTTTGAGGAGGGATTCGAGAAACAGTGGGAGCCATCCAGTTTAGATAAACTAAAAACCACTCTAAACTTGCAAGAGCATCATGCTAAAGTGTTCCCTCTCTCTCTCATTGCAGCGACCCAATAAAATGACAGGCCTTAAGTTACTTTTAGAGAAAAATATATTGACAGGGCCAAACTATAAAGATTGGCTGCGGAATATCAAAATGGCTTTGACTTATGACAAATTGGGGTATGTCCTTACTGCTAAGGCACCTGCTGTCCCTGGTCCTAAATCCAGTCTTGCGGATAAGGAAATCTATAAAACTTGGGAATTAGATTGTGCGAAGGCCAAGTGCATCGTGCTTGCCTCGATGAATAATGAACATCAGAGGAGGCACGAGGATATAGATCTTGAATCCATATTTCTCCATACAAAGGATCTGTATGGGGAGCAATCTCGTATAGCAAGATACGAGACCTCGAAGAACCTGTTTCAGGCGAGGTTGGACGTCGGATCGTCTGTAGGAGAATATGTCCTTAAGATGATTGTCTATATATAAGAGCTCGCAGACCTAGGGACGACTTTGGAGAACGAGCTCTATACAGACTTGATTCTCTAGTCCCTTCCTTCCACCTACGCCCAGTTTATTCTGAATTTCAACATTCAAAGAAAAGAAGTTGAACTTCCAGAACTCCTTACATGTTGAGGAGTGCAGAGGGCACCTTGCAGAAGGCAAGGGAAACACCCGCTATGTTTGTTCACGGTGCTTCTTCTTCCAGGTCCAAGGCTAGGGCCAAAGGAAGGAAGAATAAGGCCGCCACCAAACCTAGAGGAGGTGTTAGTAAGGTGAGAGTGAAGGGAAAGAATAAGATTGCGGTGCCAGTAGTGGCTAAGGATGAGTGCTTCCATTGTCATAGGAAAGGGCACTGGAAGAAAGATTGCAAGGCTTGGAATGCCAAGAACCAGGAACCGAAGCAAGCTGTGGCTTCGACTTCAGGTGTGTTTGTAATTGAGAATTGTCTGTCAATCAACTTTACTTCCTGGGTATTGGATACCGGATCAGGATCTCATATATGCAATTCATTGCAGGCACTGAGAAACCGTAGAGTGCTAAAGGTTGGTGATATGACCCTGAAGGTTGCTACAGAGGTAGCGTGGGAGCTGTGTCCGTAGGGGATTATCACCTTGGATTGACGAGTGGACATATTTTGGTTTTGCATAACTGTTTTTGTGTACCTAATTTAACGTGTAATATCATATCAGTTTCCTTGTTATCAAAAGAAGGTTATGATTTCACGTTTGTAAGCGATGTTGTTAACATCCACCTAAATCATGGTTTGATTGGGTCCGGTACGCTGGATAACGGTATATATGTCTTAAACCAATTACAGATTTTCAATGTCCAGAACACACTAAAAAGAAAGTCTCCAGATTGAAATAAAACTTTCTTATGGCATTGTAGACTGGATCACATCAATGAGACAAGGTTAACTAAGTTACATAGAGAAGGATATTTGGATTCGTTCGAATATCAAACTTATGCCACTTGTCAATCATGTCTTAAAGGAAAGATGACAAAGACTCCATTCACTGGACATGGAGTAAGAGCGAGCGAGCTCTTAGGACTCATACACAGCGATGTATGGGTCCAATGTCTATACATGCAAGAGGTGGTTTTTCCTATTTCATTACTTTTACGGATGATTACTCTAGGTACGGATTCATTTTCTTGATGAAACATAAATCCGAGGCTTTTGAGAAATTCCAAGAGTATAAGAATGAAGTAGAAAACCAAACCGGCAAAAGTATCAAGACACTGAGATCTGATCGATGTGGTGAATACTTAAGCGCTGAGTTCCTAGGTTACCTAAAAGAGAAAGGAATTCTCTCTCAGCTTACTCCTCCATACACTCCACAGCATAACGGTGTATCGGAGAGACGGAATCGAACCCTATTAGATATGGTATGTTCCATGATGAGTAATACTGAGTTACCGCGATCTTTCTGGGGTTATGCGGTAGAATCAGCGACATATCTTTTGAACAGGGCTCCTACCAAGACTGTGCCTACCACGCCATATCAGATGCGGAGTGGGAAGAAACCCTATCTTCAGCATATGAAGATATGGGGTTGTCCAGCTTTTGTTAAAAAGCAGCATGCAGACAAACTCGAGGTACGATCAGTACAGTGTAAGTTTGTGGGATATCTAAAGAACTCCAAGGGGTATTATTTCTATTACGTAGAGGAACAAAAGGTTTTTGTTTCTCGTAATGCCCATTTTCTAGAACAGCAGTTTATAGAAAAGGAAACAAGTGGGAGCGAAATAGAACTGGAAGAAATTCCAGAACCACAAACTACTTCTGAAAGTTTGGTAGAACCAGTAATTCAAGAAGAACAGGACATTCCCGCACCCCTCCGCAGGAGTAGTAGGCCGTCTCATCCGCCTGAGAGATACTACAGTTTTCTCATAGATGGGGATAGAGAGGATTGCATCATTGATGATGATGAACCTACTAGCTTCCAGCAGGCCATCCAGAGCGGCGACTCGGTACGATGGCTAGATGCAATGCGGACCGAGATGGAGTCCATGTACACCAACAAAGTATGGACTTTGGACTTTGCTCCAGATGGGGTAAAACCCATAGGATGCAAATGGAACTTCAAGAAAAAGATTGGTGTAGATGGACAGGTGGAAACCTATAAGGCTAGACTTGTTGGAAAGGGTTTTCGTCAAAGACCTGGTTTGGACTATGACGAAACTTTTTCTCCAGTGGCTATGCTCAAATCCATTCGGGTCCTTCTTGCTATTGCCGCCTTCCATGATTATGAGATCTGACAGATGGACGTAAAGACGGCTTTTCTAAATGGTAATTTAGAAGAGTGCGTCTATATGGATCATCCAGAAGGCTTCAATCAGAGTGGGAGCAGCGGAAAAGTGTGCAAATTGCTTAAGTCCATTTATGGACTAAAGCAGGCTTCGCGGAGTTGGAACATCTGTTTTGATGAAACTGTCAAAGAATATGACTTTATCAAAAATCCATATGAACCATGTATATATAGTAAAATTGTAGCACGAACTGTCGTATTCCTCGTCTTGTACGTGGATGGCATTCTATTAATAGGAAATGACATTCCTATGCTACAATCTGTCAAAGGATTCTTGTCACACAGATTCTCCATGAAAGACCTGGGTGATGCCTCTTACATTCTGGGGATCCGGATCTATCGTGATAGATCCTAGATGATGTTGGGACTTTCGCAGTCCAGGTATATCAACACTATACTGAAAAGATTCAGTATGGAAGATTCTAAGCACGGTAATCTACCGACTTGTCACGGAATCACCCTATCCAAAGAGATGTCTCCCAAGACTGATTTGGAAAGGGATCACATGTCTATTATACCCTACGCTTCTGCGGTAGGCTCTATAATGTATGCGATGTTGTGCACCAGACCAGATGTAGCTTACGCCCTGAGCGTGGTAAGCCGGTATCAGTCAGACCCAGGGGAGAAGCACTGGATAGCAGTAAATAACATTCTCAAGTACCTGAGAAAGACTAAGGAGATGTTCTTGGTTTACGGCAGAAAAGACCTCAAGATCGAGTCCTTTGCTGATTCTGGCTTCCAAAGTGATAAGGATGACTCCAAGTCCATGTCAGGTTATGTCTTTACCTTCAATGGAGGGGCGGTGTGCTGGAAGAGCTCCAAGCAGGACACCATTGCAGACTCGAAGATGGAAGCGGAGTATATTGCTGCTTGAGATGCCGCAGAAGAAGCGGTCTGGATGAAGAAGTTCCTAACAGAACTTCAGGTGGTTCCTACCATAGTTGATCCAATACCACTGTATTGCGACAACAACGGAGCTATAGCTTTAGCAAAGTAACTCAGGTCCTATCAGAAGTCTAGACACATCTTAAGGCGGTATCACCTGATCAGGGAGATCATAGATCGCCGGGAGATCGAGGTCCGGAGAGTTGCTACAGAGGAGAACACAGCTGATCCATTCACAAAGGCCTTACCTCAGATTCAGTTCGAGAGGCTACTCGAGATGATCGGTCTTCGATATGCCAGTACAAGGCCCTAGTGCAAGTGGGAGATTGTTAGTGTATATGCCCTAGGGGTCATTATTGTATCGTACTAGCTTGTATATTACTTAATGGAAGCTTGGGATATTCACAGTTATATTAACAGTCTTGCTAAACATGGTAGTATGCTACTTGATTATATCTATCTTAATATGTGTGTACGTATTGATAGAGCCCTTAGGATCTTGCTTGACTACCAGCGTTATGATGGCAGTCACACTAGTAGGGGCTGGGTAGTCTACAAGCACATCCTTTTTCAGGTCCCTAGTCGTAGGATTATCGAGACAGGGCATCGATACTCCAGAGTAGACTAGTGTGTACGCTTCTCATCCCAGTTGGGGAGATGGTATGTCCCACAGCCATCAGTACGTCGTACTGGAGATAGTATACAGGTGCTAGTTGGGTTACGGGTACACCGGACAGGACTCGCAGGGAACTGTTGGTTGGTATTATACCCGTCGTCAGTTAACAGTTCCCAGGTGACATGAGTACAGCATAGTCCGCAGACTTGACACTGCTACTTCGCCTTGAGTGTGTCCCACTATTCTTAGATTGCTACCCTACTACGGCTCAAAGGAGTCGTGCAAACCGGTAGCAGTTGGGTGCAGTCCCGAGCACTTGGAGGCAGTAGTGGTTAGACATGATTCGTCTCTCCCAGTATTGGGAGTTGATATCGCGCTGTGTCTGGAGAGCCATTACGCAATGTCCCTGGCCAGGGCAAGCGAGATTTACTGGTAGGTTTTCCAGTAGTTTCTCAAGGTGTAATGGGCTTCGCTCCGACACTACTTATACCGCTTTTAGGGGCCTGACGCTTGCCGCCCCTAGGCCCGATATGCGATAGTCTTAGACGAACAGACCGGACTGTACGGAGATTGTCACATCAGGCTCAGTTGGAGTTCGGATGGGTTTCCTCATCGGCCTTCTAATCGACATCTACCTGGGGACCGTTACGTACAGCTAGTGCCGCTTGCGATCTGTGGTTAAACCCACTGCCAGCGTAGTAGTCGAGTCTTTAGAGTCCCACAAAGAGAGTTTCCCTGCTCCGGGCGAAACGATACAGAGGTCGTATGGTTTTACAACAGGGTTCGGACACGCACGTGCATTTATGCAAGTACGATGTTCGGACAGTTTTTACTAGCCGTCTTTGGTTTAAGCCAGATTCTAGTATCGGATTATTAGATTTATACAGTCTAAAGTATTTCCGTGTTTTCACGGATAGGAGGGGCGTTCTCGTAATTTGGCGAGAAGCTTCTAGAAGGATGATGACTTGGAGGTCTAAGGTGGCATTTGCATTAATGGATTAGTGACTCTTTAGATGAATCATTCAAGTGAGTTAATGAAGCATTTATTTCTTAGTGACTCACTTGATGATTCATTGCATATATTAAATGAAGCATGGTTGTTAATATCATTTAATTGATTTATTTGATATTCTTTATGCTTCATCATATATTGTAAATGAGAAAGAATTCATATCATTCTCACTCTCACCTTCTCTCTCCTCAAGATCTCTCTCTTCAAACCCTAATCCTAACCTCTCATGTGTTGAGATCAAGGATTAGCAAGACTCATTAATCCATAATCACACTCTATATTTCCTAGGTGACTTTGATTAGCAATTGGAGTAACCTAGTTTCCTCAAGTTAGAGGCAAAGCTTGGAGTAGAAGCTCTCGGGTGGATCGTCTATTACAAAGAGAAGGCCGACGAGGAGGTGGTTAACGAGAAGAAGAAGGACTTGGTTCATTAGGTATAATCTTCTATCATAGTAGCTAACTACTCTTATGATAGTGTTAGTTATAGTTTAGCAAAGATCCTTTCGGTTAGTCGATGTTGTTTCAAACAAAATGATTGTTTTTCATATTTCCGCCTCCCCGCAAGTAGTGGGGTGTACAACGTTGACTTACACCGAGGGTTCAAGCCGCGGTTCCGAAGTCATAGAATCGAGTTAAGGTTTATGTTCTTCTACAGGGTCCATAGAGTTACTTGCACGAACATTGAATATAATTAACTTAGAAAAATTCCAACACTTGGAAATTTCAGAGGGGGTTATGGGGTGAAGTTTGAATTTCGTTCGAAGTGTTAAACATGGTCTAGGTTACCAATACAATGCTAAAAAATACGAATACGGAATACTCTGCAAAGATTCCATAACATAATTATCATCACATGAAAATCTGGACTAAACAAACAATACCAGAAACCCCAGATCAAGAGCAGAAGAGCACTGGTGCAATACGAAGAGGAGGGGGGCACACAAGGCCGGCGTCGCCGGAATTATCGCCATGGTCGCCGGACCAAAACCGAGCCCCCCCATTCGTATTTCACCTGTGTTCTTAAAATACCCTAAATGTCACTCTGCAGTTGCTTAAATAATTTTTAGACCGCTTTTAAATTTTTTTCCAGAGAGCAAATCCATGGGTTTCTAAAATCGTATTTTGCTGAGTTTTTCGGCTTCGGATTGTCTTAACATCTTCTAAGTTTCTAGTTAGGCTCTGATACCATATTGGGATTCCTTAGCACCTAGCCTAGGGTTTGCAAGCATCACACATGCCACAACAAAAAATTAAAGGGGATGCTAAGCAATCAACCTAAAGATCATATTAGAAAACTAGGGTAACCAAACATGTAATCCAACATTACCAAGAGAAGTGAATGAAAATACAACCTTTGTAGATCCGGTCCTTCACTTCTAAAGCTCCGTGTTGACGTCCCTTCGCTGCGATCATCGTAGTCCCGAACTCTAGAATGGATTTCCCCGGAGAAATGATCAAGCTAGCTCATTGACTTCGAGGCCGAAGATGATCTACGTCGAGGTGACTCAAACTCAAGCTCCATCTTCACTAGGTCATGAACTTTGTGAAGAGAACACCCTAAACTAAATGGCAAGTAGTATAAGATGATGAAATAGGAAATGGATTTACTTTAGATTTTGATTTTTCACTTTGTTTCTTCACTTTAAAGAAAATCTAGCAAGCTTTTCTTCTTTTGGATGAAGAAGAAGAAGAAGAACAAAATGAATAATGAGAATAGAATAAACAAGTGAAGATAATTATCACTATGAAACCATGGGTGAGTTAGTATTTATCCACTAACCATTGTAGAGACATAACCATGGTTAATTATAATGGTTTGGTTAATAAATATCTTAATCAAGACAAAATAACTGGACTTTGTCAAAGATACTTCAAGCTTCATGAAGCTTCAAGCCATGACAAAAGTGTTAGTTATATGTATGCCCTAGAGGCCATTACTATACATAGGATGTATATTGT
This sequence comes from Agapanthus africanus, assembly GCA_030015575.1. NCBI lineage: Eukaryota > Viridiplantae > Streptophyta > Magnoliopsida > Asparagales > Amaryllidaceae > Agapanthus > Agapanthus africanus. The sequence goes on along the minus strand of JASDDO010000012.1, from coordinate 389,705,594 downwards.
AGTGGATGCTTGGACATATATAGGGATGACTTTCTTGCTCGATATGATAGTATGCTATCTGGTTACTCTTTACCTTAACGTGTACACTGATTGTCTCTCTGTTACATGTTGGTAAAGCCCTTATGATGTGTACTTGACTATCTGGACGATGATGCGGATCATACTAGTGGGAACATGGTAGTCCATAAGTACATCCTTCAAGGTCCCTAGTCGTGGGTGTATCGAGACAGGGCATCGATATACCAGAGTAGACTAGCGTATACCTTCTCGACCCATACAGATGGGCGATGGATGATCCCATATCCATTGGTGTTTGACATCAGAGATGATATGCGGGTGCTCAGTGGAGACTGGGTACACTGGACGGACTCGCCGAGAACTCCCAGATGGTATTATACCTTACGTCAGATGGCAGTTCTCTGGTGACACTGGTACAGGTTAGTCTGTAGACCCGAGATCGTCATAGAGTCTTGTGTGATTCCCACTGTGCTTTGATTTCCACCTTACCACGTCCAAGAGGGCGTGCAAAACGGTGGTTTTTGGGTACAGTCCCGAATCACATGGAGGCAATGAGCGATAGGAGGGGTTTCGCCTCTCCCGGTATAGGGAGTTGATGTTGCGTAGTGCTCGATTGGCTATAACAGGAAGTCCTTGGCCAAGGCTGCTTTAGGGATTTACTGGTAAGTGTTACCGGTAGTTTCTCGACCCGTTATGAGACTCATATCGACACGACTTATCGAGTTAATGGGGTCTGACGTTTACCACCCCTAGACAAGATATGCGACATATCAGACGAACAGACCGGACTGTACGGTAGTGTTACTCGCTGGATTCACAGGAGTGTGAGCGGGCTTGCTCGTTGATCTTCTGATCGCTCAATACCCGGGTGGCCGTTACGTTTAGCAGACCGCTTGCGGCTTGTGGGTGTTTGATAGGATCATCACCTGCTGCCGGAGTATTGACGAGTCTTTAGAGTCCTACACAGGGGTTTCCTGGCTTAAGCGAAACGAAATAGGAGCGCATATGAGATATGTGCGGGACCGAGAATAATACCAGTATGTGATACTGTATTCTATTCTCGCGATTTGTATCATCGGTCGGTTATATGTGATATAGCCGGGTTATCGAATCAAGTGTTGATTCGATACATTGATACACTTGATATTAGTCGGTTATATGCGATATGACCGGATCGTTAAATCAAGTGTTGATTTAATGATTTAATGTATAATTATATATTTGATATATTACTTTACATCAACTAGTATTGGCTCACTTAAGATTGATTTTCTCACCTGAATGTGTACATTGTTTATATGTGATATATGCAAGTGTACATGTTTATATCATGCTTGATGATACAAATAAGTTGTGTGTATGAGACTTGAACCATATCAAGGTTAGATTAGGGTTTACTATTTTCCTAAACAAATAACAAAAGAGTGTGACTTTGGTCAAAGTTATCAAGCTTCAAAAAGCTTGATGAACATTGACAAAGTCAACTCTTTTGTCATTTGTTCAAGATATTAGCTAACCCAACTCTTAACCTTATGCTATGGTTAATTCTCTACATAAATTAAGCATGAGGGCTTAACTCAACCATGGTGCCATGATTAAAAGGATAAGTATTCATATTATCCTTTTAATTGATATGCTTCTTTCTTCTTCTTCATCTTCATCAAGCTCACAAAAGCTTGCTAGCTCCAATGGTGCCATGAGAAAAAGAGTGAGAAATCCAATTCTAAAGTGAACCCACTTCCTATTTCTTCATCCTCTACCACTTGCCATGTAGTATAGGATGTTCTCTTCACAAAGTTTTTGACCAAGTGAAGGAATAGCTTGAGTTTGAGTTTCTCCGACGTAGATCATCTTCGGCCTCGAAGTCAATGACCTAGCCCGATCATTTCTCCGACGAAACCATCGCTAGAGTCCAGGTTCCGATGATCGCAGCGGAGGGACGTCAACACGGAGCTAAAGAAATGGTGGAGCGGATCTACAAAGGTTGTAGTCCCTTTTCACTTGTAGCAAAGTCGTTTGCTTGCTTGTTTTTTGCCTTAACTTCTAGTTAACGATCTAGTTTAGGTTTTCTCGGCACCGGAAAATTTTTGTTTGGCATGGTTGATGCCTTGTGGAACCTCTTGAGTGTGCCTAGGAACCCTACAAAAAGAAGCCACCATTTTGAATAATTAAGATAAATAAAAACCTAAATTATAATTAGCATGGTGTATGTCACCCACCCACCCATGTTTGCATGTATCATCAAGCATGATACAATCATGTACACAAACATATATCATAAATATATTATGCACATCAAGTGAGAAAAAGTTATCTTAAGTGAACCAATACTAGTTAATGTAAAGTAATATATCAAATATATAATTATACATTAAATCATTAAATCAACACTTGATTTAATGATCTGGTCATATCGCATATAACCGACTAATATCTAGTGTATCAATATATCGAATCAACACTTGATTTGGTAACCCGGCTATATCGCATATAACCGACCGATGATACAAATCGCGAGAATAGAATACGGCATCATATACTCGTATTATTCTCGGTCCCGCACATATCTCATATGCGCTCCTATTTCGTTTCGCTTGAGCCAGGAAACCTCTGTGTAGGACTCTAAAGACTCGTCATTACACCGGCAGTAAGTGGTGATTATATCAGTCACCCACAAGCCGCAAGCGGTCTGCTAAACGTAACGGCCACCCGGGTATTGAGCGATCAGAAGATCAACGAGCAAGCCTGCTTATACTCCTACGAATCCAATCAGTAACACTTATCGCACAGTCCGGTCTGTTCGTCTGATATGTCGCATATCTCGCCTAGGGGTGGTAAACGTCAGACCCCAGTAGCTTGATAAGTCATGCCGATGTAAGGTCCATAACGAGCGTGAAACTGCTGATAACACTTACCAGTAAATCACATCAACCCTGGCCAGGGATTTCCAGTTATGGCCAATCGAGCATAGCGCAACATCAACCCCCAATACCGGGAGAGACGAATCCCCTCCTATCGCTCATTGCATCCATTTGACTCGAGGCTGTACCCAAAAACCACCTGTTTGCACGACTCAGTAGAGCCGTGGTATGGTGGAAATCAAAGCACAGTGGGAGACACACAAGACTCTATGACGATCTCGGGTCAATAGACTATGCTATACCAGTGTCACCAGAGAACTGCCATCTGACGTGAGGTATAATACCATCTGGGAGTTCTCGGCGAGTCCGTTCAGTGTACCCAGTCTCCACTGAGCACCCGCATACCATCTCTGATGTCAAACACCAATGGATATGGGAACATCCATCGCCCATCACATGGGTTGAGAAGATATACGCTAGTCTACTCTAGAATATCAATACCCTGTCTCGATATTCCCACGACTAGGAACATTGAAGGATGTACTCATGGACTACCCAGACCCCACTAGTATGAAGCATCATAATCCTGGAAGTCGAGTACACATCCTAAGGGCTTTATCAACATGTAACAGAGAGACAGTAAGTATACATGTTAAGATAAAGAGCAACCAGATAGCATACTATCATGTCGAGCAAGAAAGTCCTCCCTATATATGTCCAAGTATCCACTACAATATACATCTCATGTACAGTAATGGACTCTAGGGCATACATACAACTAACAAACTCTTTACCACAAGTCTAACCTTATTAAGTAACTACATTTCCATCTGTGCACTGATCTCGAAAGATCTACTTACTCCTAATAGGTTTTACCCCTTCAGGAGCACCCAGCAAATTCCATAATTTGCTGAAGTGCGTGGAGTCCAACTTGGATATCTGGCATCTAGCCATCATCCAAAAGTCACCACTTCCTAATGGACAACTGATAACTAGTAGGGCCATCATAACCATGATGCAAACCTCCCTGTCATCGTCTACGAGGAAACTGAAGTATCTCTCGGGCGGCTGAGGTTACCTACTAAAATTTGCGGAGTGGCTATAGTTTGTCGAGTCTAATTGAATCACTGGGTTCTACTAAATTTTCAGTAATCATTTATGGTTCTGCAATCACTTCCAGTTCTACCATACTCCCACTAAATTCTTTTGCAAAGAAGTCCTTTTGTATTATAAAAAGGTGGCGAGTCAAGAACAATGCAACTATTGATCTTGCGAATGGTAGAAGTTAAACCCTTGCGAAAGCTTGGAATAACCCACAAACTGTCATTACTGAAGCGTTCCTTGAGTTCGTCTGGATTCTTCTTTTAAACAAAAACTGGATAACTGCATATCTTAACATCCATAAGATATGCTACCAATCTATATCCATATAGAATCAAAGACACTAATTTAGATGGAATCAGATTCAAAAAGTTATGCAACTGAATTCAGTGCATATCCCCTAAATGGAAAAAGGTCATACAACATTACTCATCAAGGAGCACACTCATGGATGAATAACTTGTGAGAGAAACAAGTTCTCAATATTACTACACTGGAATACCTAGAATAAGTATTTACATCTTCGGCCACTTCGAAAAATCTTGATACTTCCAATGTATGGATCTTTACTTTATTCTTATACCTATGAACTTCTCAAAATCTTTGTATCTTGTATTTCAATGAAATACGTATCTAAAACCAGAAAGTCATAAGTAAACGGAATATAGTACGAGTACCAACTACTTGCACAAATAGACACCGGACAACATACATTACCATGTATAAGTCCCAAGAGTATACCAACTTAAACTCCGTGTGTTTGTAAATTGAGAACTGTATTTTGGTTAAAAACGTCAATATCGTTATTCAATGCACCTTATCTTATCCTCAAGTGATAAAGGTAAATGTCTAGAACACAATTTTCAAAAATTTATATCCCACTTTATAAAATAAAGATACATATATATTAATTTAAAAATTGGTGCATAAAAACGGTTATTCAAAACCCAATATTTGCCGTTTGGCAAAATCAGGTGATTTAATCCAATATCACCAATTGCTACAAATTTCGATATTAATGATCAATTCACCCATTTCCTAATAATCTACTGCTTCTCAGTATCTGTAACGCCACACAGATGTGAGATCCAAATCCGGTATATACATATCCTGGAGACAGAATTAATTGGGAAAACAGTTTTCAATAATAACTACACAGAAAAAATGAAACATTAAAATGTTCCAAAGGGGTGGATGGGTATTTCTAGTAACGCCTTTTCCAATACTCAGATTTACGACCGTAGTTGCAATTTCCTTTTTCTTCACTTCCATCCCTTTATATGTCTCTACATCTTACCTTATGTATACCAATTTAGACTAGTTGGTTTTCTTCTTTCCCCACATTTCGGCACATGCCTAAGGTTTGGAAGAAGACTATCCAATAAGTGTAACAGGTGTACTCACCTAATACAAGAAGATTTCAACTTGAGAGAAGGTGAAGAAGGGGAGACAACCAAATTATACAATTCAATTTCTCTAGACCCATGACCATCTTCGGACTGAAATAAATTTCTTTGAGTTCGTATATAACTATACGAGATGGTCATTCCAAGTAATATGGATATCTGGAATGTTCTGGAGAAGGCAATGGCTAAAGTAGTAGCGGCAAGGATATATGCGACTTAGTTGTGAATCATGACAAACCAAAACCAGGTTTGTAAAAAGGTTCAGTCAACTTGGTTTACGAGTTTGAGTTTAAGGTCAGTCATGATCGCTGCCAAAGAGAGAGAGAAAAGAAACACTCAGCATGCACTCTATCAAGATTAGATTGATTAATCACTTTATCTAATCAAGATGGTTCCCACTTTATCCTCGAATTCTCTTTCAAACACTAAAAAGAGAACTAGTCCGGATCATTTACACCTTACAAGTTCGCTACCTATTCAGCCAGGCCAGTGCTGGTATTCCGAGGGAGGCTCCCCGTATTTTCGCATGGACCTAATTAAATAACACCATTTCCGCAAAGGCGTAATCTCGTCAACACTTTCTAGACACTTAATAGGTTAGCCAATTGTGAAGTGAAAATCTCTCGAGGAGTAATACCTACTCATTAGTGGGAATCGGGACCCAACAATCATTGTGTGATAATTTTGACGGAAGTCGACCAAAGTCACCACACTCCAGAAGGTATGCGCATACTTGGCAAGTTTCCCTTATATTTGAAACTCCCGATATGGTTTTTACCCCATGCGCTTATGTCCTTGAATTTGGCCAATAAATCATAATACGCAAGCCAAGTTCTATCCGTCATTATCCAGATTAATTTAGACCCACCTATACTCATCCTTGACTTTAGCCAACATGGTTGTATGACTGTCCTAAACCAATGCATCTATCAATGCTACGGATAAGCAACACACAACTACCACTCACAATGTTGGCTATAGTGCCCTCAAGTCAATTATCATAGACGCGGACTTGTGATTATGATGATTGAGTGAGGACCTATACCGATAGAACATTCTTACTTGAGATGATAGTATGTTGTATGGTTTTTCTTTATCATCATGTACTTGTTGATAGAGCCCATAGGATTCTTGCTTGACTGCCAGCATTATGATGGCGATCATATATGTAGGAGCTGGGGTCTATAAACACATCCTTAAATGTCCATAGTCGTAGGAGTATCGAAACTGGGTATCGATACTCCAGTGTAGACTAGTGTATACTGATCGAGACCCCGACAAGGGGAGGTGGCCAGGTCTCACAAGCCATTGGTGTTAGTTTGTTCACCTAAAATAGTATACATGTGCTCATTGGGTTATGAGTATACTGGACGGACTCGCCGGGAACCTGCTAGTTGGTCTTATACCTATTGTCAGATAGCAGTTCCCAGGTGACATGTGTACAGGTTAGTCTGTCGACGTGAGATCGTCATTTGTCTCGTGTGAGTTCCCACTGTGCTTTGATTACTACCCTACCACGGCTCAAAGGAGTCGTGCAAACAGGTTTTAGTTGGGTACAGTCCCGAGCCACATGGAGGCAGTGATCGGATCGTCGGGGATTCGTCTCTCCCGGTATTGGGGGTTGATGTTGCGTTGTGCACAGGTGGCCATCACCAGAAATCCATGGCTATGGTGAACGAGAATTACCGATCCAGGATCGATAGTTTCTCAGGTGGTGATGGGTTACATGTCGACACTAAATATCGCGTTGTTAGGGGTCTGACTTTATCCACCCCCTAGACTCGATATGCGATACTCTAAGACGAACAGACCGGACTGTACGGATATTGTCACTGTCAGGCTCAGTAGGGGTTTCAGGATGAGTTTGCTTGTCGGCCTCCCTTTCGCTCAATACCTGGGTAGCCGTTACGTACAGCTAGTGCCGCTGACGTGCTTGTGGTTGAACCCACTTCCAGCGTATTGACGAATCTTTAGAGTCCCACACAGAGGGTTTTCACGGTTCAGGCGATATGGTGTACATGGCGTATGTTGGTACATACAGGTGTCCGATTAAATATATGCACATGTTGCGCAGGCTTTAATCGGACGGTTGATAATACTAGCGGCTTAGGATTAAGCCGGATTATTAAATCAGGTTTTGATTTAATAATTTACATATGTATTTATATATATGTATTCTAGTATTATTGTTCTCTATTTATTTTCTCTCTTGACTATTCGTATTTTTGTACGAATACGCGTATATGTATTTCGATACATGTACCGGGAAGTATTTTGTATTTTATACGGAATAGATTCTAGAAGATGCCACCTCATTTATATGATTTTCCATTTATGGAAATTCATTTGTCTTATAAATGAGGTGGAGGGTGTGAGGTGGCATGTGCATAGTCTTGAGCATGGCTTTGGGCATGTAGCAAGGTATAGTTTGGACATTGTTTATTTGGAAATGGTGGAGATTTTTTTGGGCATGAGAGAGGGGGGGGCGACCACTTCATCAAGGTGGTGAGGTTCATTTCATTTAGCAATTTTTACACATTACACACTTGCTCTCTCTCACTCTCTCATGTTTCAAAAAAGACTTAGCCATTTTTGTTTCCTCATGCCAAAGTTTTCCTCACTTCATTCATCTTCTATGGATGCTCTCATGAGCTCATGGGTAGAGAGAAAATTATAGTGACACACTACTACATCCCCACTCTCCATCTCTAGCAACTTTGGAGCGTCGGTTGCTTCGTTTGTCGAGGCTGGAGCTTGCGCCGTTTCCCTCAGGTGGATCATCGGAGATGGAGAAAGACCGACAACCAAACTACGTCAAAGAACCACTAGGAGCTTGGAATGAAGACCGAAGGACACAGATCAACTCGGTATAACCATTCTAACTTCTTTGATAGCTTGCTAGTGTAATTCCACGTTACCTCTCCCGGTACTTACGGGCTTGCGGAAATGATGAAAAACGATTTTTCAAAAGGTGGTAACATGGACTCAAAATACGGATCTTTGTTAAACAACTATCTAACAACCTAACTAGAGTTTTACCTACTCGGTTAGGGGGCTATACTTTTCTTGAACACCTTCGTCTTCAACTCTTTCCGGTGTACGGATCGGCCTCACCTCGTCGTCTCCTTGCGCCGAAGATAGATCCACCTGAAAGCTTCTACCTTTGGCTTCTTCTTCGAACTTGAAGAAACTAGAACACTTGGTTTGCTAAACCTTGTGAACTAGGATGAGTAGAGAAGTGATATGGGTTTTCTTTTATCTCTAAGGCAATGTTTCTCAACTCATGAGAGGGTGTTGCCTTGAGCTAGAGAGAGAGCAAGAGGAAGAGCAAGAGGGAGAGCTCAAGCAAGAGAGAGAAATGAAATGAGAGAGTGAGTAAGTCTTTTGCCATCCAAGCTCTCATAATCCAAAACCATGATTACTCATAATAGTAATTGAGTATTATATGATGGTTCAAGTCAAAATGGCCATATCATTTCATACACTCATTTTGCAAAAACAAACAAGAAAGCAAAAGTCTTTGCCATGAAATGATAGCCATTGTAATGATGATGGTCAACTAGTCCAACCTAGTCAACCAGTCAACAAAGTCAACAAGTCAACAAAGTCAACCCCTCATCTCAACCATGACACAATAATACTTAATTAATATTATCATTAATCATATTTTTTATTCTCATTAGGGTTTAGCAAAAGTCAATGGTCAACAGTGAACAGTCAACAGTCAACAACTCCAATGAGAATCCTCTGCTTCTGTCTCTCTGTCAACTGTGCATACACACCCGCATCCGCGTTCTGAGGAACACGAATACAAACGAGATAAAACCAATCCCAAAATGTACACTAGGATCTGGCTTAAACCAAAGCCCGCTAGTGTTAACTGTCCGGACACCAAACGTGCACAAGTGCACGGATGTGACCGAACCCTGTCGCAAAACCATGCGACCTGTCGCAAAACCATGCGACCTCTACTCTTTTGCCTAAAGGCGAATAGCTTTCTGTGTGGGACTCTAAAGATTTGACACTACGCTGGCAGTAGGTTTAACCACAGACCGCAAGCGGCACTAGCTGTGCGTAACGGTCCCCAGGTAGATGCCGAGAAGAAGACGGACGAGGTGAAACCCATCTGAACTCCTACTGAGCCTAAATGTGACAATCTCTGTACAGTCTGGTCTGTTCGTCTGATACATCGCATGGCGGGCCTAGGGGGGCGGTAAACATCAGTCCCCCTACTAGCGGTACAAGTCGTGTCGGAGTGTAGCCCAGAACACCCTGAGATAACACTGGAAACCTACCAGTATATCTCGCTTGCCCTGGCCAGGGACTACTCGTGTAATGGCTCTCCTAGACACAGCGTGATGTCAACCCCCAATACCGGGAGAGACGAATCCTGTCTAACCGTCACTGCCTCCAAGTGCTTCGGGACTGCACCCAACTACTACCTGTTTGCACGACTCCTTTGAGCCGTGGTAGGGTAGTAATCTAAGTACAGTGGGAACACACTCAATGCGAAGTGACAATGTCAAGTCAGCGGACTAAGCTGTACTCATGTCACTTGGGAACTGATAACTGACGATAGGTATAGTACCAACCAACAGTTCCCGACGAGTCCTGTCCAGTGTACTCGTAACCTAACGAGCACCCGCATACTATCTCAAGTACGACGTACTGACGGCTGTGGGACAGACCGTCTCCCACACTGGGATGAGAAGCGCATACGCTAGTCTACTCCGGAGTATCGATGCCCTGTCTCGATAGTCCTACGACTAGGGACCTGCATAAGGATGTGCTTGTGGATTATCCAGCCCCCACCAGTGTGACTGCCATCACAACGCTGGTAATCAAGCAAAGATCCTAAGGGCTCCACTAATGTGTATAGGTGATATACTAAAATAAACACATGTACACATTAAAATAGAAACAAACCAAGTAGCATACTACTATATTGAGCAAGATTGTCTATACAAGGTGAATATCCCAAGCTTCCATTAAGTAATATACAAATTAGCATGATACAGTAATGGCCTCTAGGGCATATACACTAACAATCTCCCACTTGCACTAAGGTCATGTACTGGCGTATCGAAGACCTATCATCTCGATCAGCCACTCGAACTAAGTCTGGGGTAAGGCCTTTGTGAGTGGATCAGCTGTGTTATCTTCCGTAGAAACTCTTTGAACCTCGATCTCCTGGAGACCCACGATCTCCCTGATCAGGTGATACCGCCTCAAGATGTGTCTGGACTTCTGATGGGACCTGGGTTCCTTCGGTAAAGCTATAGCCCAGTTGTTGTCGCAATACAGAGGTATTGGATCAACAATGGACGGAACCACCTGAAGTTCCATTAAGAACTTCCTTATCCAGACGGCTTCTTTTGCGGCATCTGCAGCAGCGATATATTCCGCTTCCATCGTCGAGTCAGCAACGGTTTCCTGTTTGGAACTCTTCCAACACACCGCCCCTCCATTGAGGGTAAAGACATAACCCGACATGGACTTGGAATAATCCTTGTCACTATGGAAGCTGGAGTCAGCAAAGGCCTCGATCTGGAGGTCTTTTCCGCCATACACCAAGAACATCTCCTTAGTCCTTCTCTGGTACTTGAGAATGTTCTTTACTACTATCCAGTGTTTCTCCCCAGGGTTTGACAGATACCGGCTTACCACACTCAGTGCATAAGCTACATCTGGTCTGGTACACAACATCGCATACATTATAGAGCCTACCGCAGAAGCGTAGGGTATAATGGACATGCGATCCCTTTCCAAATCAGTCTTGGGAGACATCTCTTTGGAAAGGGTGATCCCGTGACAAGCCGGTAGATTACCGCGCTTGGAATCTTCCATACTGAATCTTTTCAGTATGGTGTCGATGTACCTGGACTGTGAAAGTCCCAGTATCCTCTTGGATCTGTCACGATAGATCCGGATCCCCAGAATGTATGAGGCATCACCCAGGTCTTTCATGGAGAACCTGTGTGACAAGAACCCTTTGACAGATTGTAGCATAGGAATGTCATTTCCTATTAAGAGAATGTCATCCATGTATAAAACGAGGAATACTACAGTTCTCACGACAAATCTACTATAGATGCATGGTTCATCTGGATTTTTGATAAAGCCAAATTCTTTGACCGTCTCATCAAAACAGATGTTCCAACTCCGCGATGCCTGCTTTAGTCCGTAGATGGACTTAAGCAACTTGCACACCTTTTCGCTGCTCCCACTCTGAATGAAACCCTCTGGCTGGTCCATATAAACACACTCCTCTAAATTTCCATTTAGAAAAGCGGTCTTTACGTCCATCTGCCAAATCTCATAATCGTGGAAGGCAGCAATGGCAAGAAGGATCCGAATGGATTTCAGCATAGCTACTGGAGAAAAGGTCTCGTCATAGTCCAAACCAGGTCTTTGACGAAAACCCTTTGCAACCAGTCTAGCTTTATAGGTCTCAACCTGTCCATCTACACCAATCTTCCTTTTGAAGATCCACTTGCATCCTACGGGTTTTACCCCATCTGGAGCAACGTCCAACGTCCATACTTTGTTGGTGTACATGGACTCCATTTCGGTCCGCATTGCATCCAGCCATTTTACCGAGTCAACGCTCTGAATGGCCTGCTGGAAGCTAGTCGGCTCATCATAATCAATGATGTAATCCTCTCTATCCCCGTCTATAAGAAAACCGTAGTATCTCTCGGGCGGATGAGACTGACTACTACTCCTGTGGAGCGGCGTAGGAATGTCATGTTCTTTTGAACCCTCTGGTTCTACTAATCTTTCAGTAATAGTCTGTGGTTCTGGAATTTCTTCCAGTTCTATTTCGCTCCCACTTGTTTCCTTTTCTAAGAACTGGTGTTCTAGAAAATGGGCATTACGAGAAACAATGATCTTTTGTTCCTCTGCGTAATAGAAGAGATACCCCCTGGAGTTCTTTGGGTATCCCACAAACTTGCACAGTACTGAGCGTGCCTCGAGTTTGTCCGCATGCTGCTTTTTGACAAAAGCCGGACATCCCCAGATCTTCAGATATTGAAGATAGAGTTTCTTCCCACTCCATATCTCATATGGTGTGGTAGGCACAGTCTTAGTTGGAACTCGGTTCAAAAGGTATGCAGCTAATTCTAGTGCATATCCCCAGAATGATCGCGGTATCTCAGTGTTACTCATCATGGAACGTACCATATCCAATAGGGTCCGGTTCCGTCTCTCCGATACACCGTTATGTTGCGGAGTGTATGAAGGAGTAAGCTGAGAGAGAATTCCATTCTCTTTTAAGTAATCCAGGAACTCGGCACTCAAGTATTCACCACCTCGATCCGATCTCAGTGTCTTGATTTTTTTTGCTGGTTTGTTTTTCTACTTCATTCTTATATTCCTGAAATTTTCCAAAGGCTTCGGATTTATGTTTCATTAAGAAGACATAACCGTACATTGAAAAGTCATCCGTAAAAGTAATGAAGTAAGAATAACCGCTTCGCGCATATGTAGACATTGGACCGCACACATCGCTGTGTACGAGTCCCAAGAGCGAGCTCGCTCTTACTCCGTGTCCAGTGAACGGAGTCTTTGTCATCTTTCCTTTGAGACAGGATTGACGAGTTGGATATGATTGATATTCGAACGGATCCAAATATCCTTCTGTATGTAACTTCGTCAACCTTCTCTCATTGATGTGACCCAGTCTACAATGCTATAAGAAAGTCTGATTTATTTCCGGAGACTTTCTTTTGTGTGTATTCTGGACATTGAAAATATGTGGTTGGTTTAATACGTATATACCATTGCTTAATGTACCTGACCCAATCAGAACTTGATTAAGGTGAATGTTTACAACATTACTTACAAACGCAAATTCATAACCTTCTTTAGAAATCAAAGATACAGAAATGATATTACAAGTTGCGTTGGGTACAAAAAAGCAATTACGTAAAACCAAAACATGTCCATCTGACATTCCCAGGTGATAGTCCCCCACGGCCTTAACATCCATGCTAGCTCCGTTTGCAACTTTGAGGGTCATGTCACCTGCCTTCAAAAACTTACGGTTTCTCAACGCCTGCAAAGAATTATAGATATGAGATCCTGATCCGGTATCCAATACCCAGGAAGTAGAGTTTATTGATAGACAGTTTCCAATAACATACACACCTGAAGCTGAAGCCGCAACCTGCTTCAGATCCTGTGTTCTGGCTTTCCAAGCCCTGCAATCTTTCTTCCAGTGCCCACTCTTATGACAGAAGAAGCACTCTTCCTTCCCTATAAGCTTCCCCGCTATCTTTGTTGCTTTTGCCTTTCCCTTCGTATCCACTTTACTAACACCGCACCTTGCTTTGGCGGGGGCTTTCTTCTTCTTTCCCTTGGCTTTCGCCTTGGACCTAGAAGATGAAGATCCTTTTACAAACAAAGTGGATGTTTCCCTACCTTTCTGTAGGGTGCCCTCTGCACTCCTCAGCATGTTGAGGAGTTCTGAAAGTTCAACTTCTTTTTCTTGCAAGTTGAAGTTCAGGATAAACCGGGCGTAAGTGGAAGGAAAGGACTGGAGAATCAAGTCCGTGTAGAGCTCGTTCTCCAACGTGGTCCCAAGGTCCGCGAGCTCCTCAATGAAGCCAATCATCTTAAGCACGTGTTCCGCTACCGATGATCCGACGGCCAACCTTGCCGAAAACAGCTTTTTCGACACTTCGTATCCGGCGATACGAGATTGCTCTCCATACAGTTCTTTTGTATGGAGAAATATGGATTCGAGGTCCATATTCTCGTGCCTCCTCTGATGTTCATTGTCCATAGAGGCAAGCACGAGGCACTTGGCCTTCGCACAATCGATTTCCCAGGTCTTATGGATTTCCCTATCCGCGACGCTGGTTTTAGGACCTGGGACAGGGGGAGCTTTGGTGGTAAGGAGATACCCCAACTTGTCATAAGTGATTGCCATTTTGACATTCCTGAGCCAATCTTTGTAGTTTGGCCCTGTCAGTATGTTTTTATCTAGTAGTAACTTAAGTCCGGTCATGATGTTTGGTCGCTGCAATTAGGAGAGAGAGAAGAAACACTTTAGCATGATGCTCTTACAAGTTTAGAGTGGTTTTTAATTTGTCTAAACAGGATGGCTCCTACTGTCTCTCGAATCCCTCCTCAAACCAAAAAGGAAGAATTAGTCAGGATCAATCTCACTGTACAATACTTGCTTAACCGTTCGGCTAGGCTGGTGTCGGTACTTCGAGGGAGGTTTTCCAACGCTTTTGCGAAGTGTCTTAATTAAATAACCTCTATTCCCTATGGGCGTAGCCCCGCTACACCTTTCTAGACACCTACTTGGTTTATAGGATTGATCGTTAAGTGAGAAATTTCCCGAGGAGTAGCATATACTCACAGTAGGATCGGGATCCAAATATCATTGCGTGACAAAACTGAAAAAATCCTACCAGAATCATCACACTCCAAATGGTATGCAGCGCTAGCAAGTTTCAGTTCTTTTGAAACTCCCGATGTAGATTTTTGCCCCATGCTCTTATGACCTTGGCGTGAGGTCAAAATGTCATAAGTCACATGTCAAGTTCTTTCCATCATTATCCAGGTTAATTTGAACCCACCCATACCTACCCTTGACGTAGGCCAAAATGGCAGTACGACTGTCTCAAACCAACGCATTCTATCTATGCAATAGATAAATATCCGGCAGCTACCAATCACTATGCCTTGGCGTGAGGTCAAAATACATAGCTTGAATACTACCGAATATTTAACTGAAATGATGGAGGGCTACGGATGGTTTTGGCAAAACCGTGAACGTAGTGAACTTGATATGATCGATAGAATGAGATAGCTTTTAAAAGGAGTGGCTTAAGCTCCGCGTTTAAAAGTTCTTTTTGAAAAGAAACCGAGTGGTTTTGAAAGTGTTCCAACGACTTTTACTTAGTTTATTTTTCTTGCATTAGTTTTAATGCGTCCCATCAATTAATCCTACCATTGCAGAAAACAACGAAAATATGACGTACGCTTATGCCATCCTCATTCGCCACGGGGCCCCGTCATTACCCGTTAGGTTACTTAACTATCGACAGAGCGGGGGCTGGACTAGCGCGGATGCAAAACATAAGCAACGCCTAAATAGATATCATATATAGATATACTCATTCGTCATATGCAATGATATCCATTCCAGATCACAGATGAACACATTGGATATACTAGGAATCCGCAATTCGTACGAGCCTGTAACGAAAAGCGGATTACACGGTCGCGATGAATAGCCAATACCTCATCCTAAACCCCTACGGGTGCGGCAAACTACCCGCCAAATATCCGAAGCGGAGCAACCTCCCTCAACGACGTGAGTAGGCCACTCGGCGCTTCGAGATACCCGGTAGTTTGTGCACCCCATCTTGGGTCTATCTGATTGATACAAAAGAGTGTATGTTTGTAGAATAACCGCAATCAATAACGGTATCGCGTGTAGCTAGACCGAGATGAGTACGGGCCGTCCTCTGGGAAACGTTGAATCTTTTATTCTTACTTTAGATGTGTTGAAAAAGAGAGGAGGAATAAAGAATTTTGTGGAAAGGTTTCTAGATCTACGTTAAGCAAGAATGCAAAATATATAGATCTAGATTATTTTAGGGATGTAGTTAATATAATAAGAGGGTTTGTAGGGTTCGTTAGGATTTAGTAATTATGGATGATTAATTAAAAGTTACCATTTTTATCCATTAATAGATTTAAAACTAGAACGACGGTGATGCGTGTAGATTAGGATTTCTGGAGGGAAAAGGAATCCCACTCTTAACCCTTATCTCGACACGGAACTCCGTTCAAATCTAGCCTTTACCAAAACAATCATTAATCTAATCTCTAATCGCGGTCGGAACTAGCAAAGAATTGCTAGCGCGCCCGATTAGGATGTTAATGATTCTTTTGATAAAGTTCATAAACTTTATAGGACTTAAAAAGGGTTTAGGGATGTTCATCAACCATTAGCCTACCCTAATCCTACGAACCCTAACAAGCGGAGAATTACTCGCGCATGTTGGGAGAAGAAGATGAAAAGACAGAGAGGGAAAATATAATGTAAAATGCAAAAGAATTAAATAAAATAACTACCCTTATTAATCAACTTGAACAATCTACACTTTATTCCGTAGAAAATGATTACAAAACTAGTTGCTTCTCGATCTTTCCTAAGGAGGTAGACGAACAGTTGATGATCAGCCTGGATGCGTGAGCGTCTGGGGCTTCGTGATCTCGTCGGCTTGATGATTTTTCCAAGAGGCTCTCGGTCCTTATTTATAGTCACAGAGCCAGAACCCTAGTTTCCTAATATGGAAACTAGTTGTTAGGATCCTAACCACCACAATCCCATATCTCAACTCTTCAAATCCGTGGCAGAACCGCGACCATTGGATAGGTTTGGCCGCGGATCCGCCCCCTTTTGGTGAGATCATGGCCTCTAATTTTTGTAGCTTCATATCTGTAATACTTGGTAATCTTTTGAGTATCTAGACTTTGAAAATCTTTTCTACATTTCTACAAGAATTAGTTTCTTGAATATCTTTGGTAGATTTGATTGCCAACTTTGATTTCCTTGATTTCAGCCCTGAAAATTCTGCTCAATAACTCAACAAACAATATTAGTAGAGTTTGTTTTATTGAGATATTAACTTAACCATTAAGAATTGGTCAAAGGTATTAATAAGGTAAGCATATTTAAATGGGCCAAATGTTACATGGATATTATATGCTTACTTTTTCCTACAAAATGTTATTTATAATATATAAACACATGAAAATAGTATTTTTACAGATAAACCCTCATATGTATCATATATTATAATAAACACCTTTTATTATATAATAATAGTAGGAAAAATGTCATATTAAATATGCAGTTCTATCAACTGAACACTATCCTAGGAGCAAAAACAGTAAAACAGAAATTATACAATGACGGCTACAACCCCGACCCGGTTGTGCGGCCAAAAATAATATTACATCAATTTACATATTTACATGAATTGAAAGATAAAAGGAAAAACTCTCATCTCACAACCCCCGGCTATTCATCCGCGACAATCTAATGAATTCATATACACACACCATCAACATTACAGATCACAGATATGTATAACCCCCACTAATTGACATATAGCGATTAGCAGACGTTCAATACATATATCACATCACAGATATATACCCGTCAGCTTAAGTCTTTAGAAGTTCGATCAAAATACGGATTTTCAAGCCCCAAAAACTAATTTTGCTTTCTGGAAAAACTGGGCAGAAAAAACATATTGTAAAAATCCTAAAACAACCCCAGAAACACTCTGCAAGAAAACAGTGCCACGACCGAGTCAACTCGGCCGCGGTTCCGCGGCGGGAGCAAGCTCCTGCCGCGGTTCCGCGGTGCTTTGATCGAGTCAGTGGACCTGTTTTCTTGGGTGTCTTAACAAAAGCCTGAGCCGATTTTTCATGTATGGTTTATTATTTTTTGAACAGAGGAAAAAATCGGCAGAAACTAGACTAATCGGGTATGTTTCGTGATATTTTCTCCGATCGAACTTCTACTTACTTTGCTAACATGTTAGATAGTGTTTAACTAGGCTCTGATACCACTGTAAGTCCACGTTACGTCTCCCGGTACTTACGGGCTTGCGGAAATGATGAAAAACGATTTTTCAAAAGGTGGTAACAAGGACTCAAAATACGGATCTTTGTTAAACAACTACCTAACAACCTAACTAGAGTTTTACCTACTCGGTTAGGGGGCTATACCTTTCTTGAACTCCTTCATCTTCAACTCTTTCCGGTGTACGGAATGGCCTCACTTCGTCGTCTCCTTGCGCCGAAGATGGATCCACCTGAAAGCTTCTACCTTTGGCTTTTTCTTCGAACTTGAAGAAACTAGAACACTTGGTTTGCTAAACCTTGTAAATTAGGATGAGTAGAGAAGTGATATGGGTTTTCTTTTATCTCTAAGGCAATGTTTCTCAACTCATGAGAGGGTGTTGCCTTGAGCTAGAGAGAGAGCAAGAGGAAGAGCAAGAGGGAGAGCTCAAGCAAGAGAGAGAAATGAAATGAGAGAGTGAGTAAGTCTTTTGCCATCCAAGCTCTCATAATCCAAAACCATGATTACTCATAATAGTAATTGAGTATTATGTGATGGTTCAAGTCAAAATGGCCATATCATTTCATACACTCATTTTGCAAAAATAAACAAGCAAGTAAAAGTCTTTGCCATGAAATGATAGCCATTATAATGATGATGGTCAACTAGTCCAACCTAGTCAACCAGTCAACAAAGTCAACAAAGTCAACCCCTCATCTCAACCATGACACAATAATACTTAATTAATATTATCATTAATCATATTTCTTATTCTTATTAGGGTTTAGCAAAAGTCAATGGTCAACAGTGAACAGTCAACAGTCAACAACTCCAATGAGAATCCTCTGCCTCTGTCTCACTGTCAAATGTGCTTACACACCCGCATCCGCGTTCCGAGGAACACGAATACAAACGAGATAAAACCAATTCCAAAATGTACACTAGGATCTGGCTTAAACCAAAGCCCGCTAGTGTTAACTGTCCGGACACCAAACGTGCACAAGTGCACGGATGTGACCGAACCCTGTCGCAAAACCATGCGACCTGTCGCAAAACCATGCGACCTCTACTCTTTTGCCTAAAGGCGAATAGCTTTCTGTGTGGGACTCTAAAGACTCGACACTACGCTGGCAGTGGGTTTAACCACAGACCGCAAGTGGCACTAGCTGTGTGTAACGGTCCCAAGGTAGATGCCGACAAGAAGACGGACGAGGTGAAACCCATCTGAATTCCTACTGAGCCTGAATGTGACAATCTCTGTACAGTCCGATCTGTTCGTTTGATACATCGCATGGCGGGCCTAAGGGGGCGGTAATGTCAGTCCCTTACTAGCGGTACAAGTCGTGTCGGAGTGTAGCCCAGAACACCCTGAGATAACACTGGAAACCTACCAGTATATCTCGCTTGCCCTGGCCAGGGACTACTCGTGTAATGGCTCTCCTAGACACAGCGCGATGTCAACCCCTAATACCGGGAGATACGAATCCTGTCTAACCGTCACTGCCTCCACGTGCTTCGGGACTGCACCCAACTACTACCTGTTTGCACGACTCCTTTGAGCCGTGGTAGGGTAGTAATCTAAGTATAGTGGGAACACACTCGATGCGAAGTGACAGTGTCAAGTCAGCGGACTAAGCTGTACTCATGTTACCTAGGAACTGATAACTGACGATAGGTATAGTACCAACCAACAGTTCCCGACGAGTCCTGTCCAGTGTACTCGCAACCTAACGAGCACCCGCATACTATCTCAAGTACGACGTACTGACGGCTGTGGGACAGACCGTCTCCCACACTGGGATGAGAAGCGCATACGCTAGTCTACTCCGGAGTATCGATGCCCTATCTCGATTGTCCTACGACTAGGGACCTGCATAAGGATGTGCTTGTGGATTACCCAGACCCCACTAGTGTGACCGCCATCACAACGCTGGTAATCAAGCAAAGATCCTAAGGGCTCTACTAATGTGTATAGGTGATATGCTAAAATAAACACATGTACATATTAAAGTAGAAACAAACCAAGTAGCATACTACTATATTGAGCAAGATTGTCTATACAAGGTGAATATCCCAAGCTTCCATTAAGTAATATACAAACTAGTATGATACAGTAATGGCCTCTAGGGCATATACACAAACAGCTAGTTTAGGGTTTAAGGTCGATCTGGGAATCGGGTAACGGTAGTGCCGGTTTTAGTAAATTTTTGTTCCGCATTTGGCCACGTCGCGATGGCCGGGGTGCTGCCGTAACCCAGCATAGTATCAGAGCCACCCTTTAAACCTTTTACAAGCTAGTTTAGACAATTTTAAAGTATCGAAATCGAAACAGTCCCAATACAACGCACTGCTGATTCCTGTTCTCTGTCGATTTTAAAAGTCTTCAAAAAAATTTTCAAACAAGTGCAGAAGACTATTTACTTGAACACAAGAGCACACACAAAATACGAACCAAATCCGCCTGTTTTGGTCCGAGCACATTGATCAAATTTCCGAGGAGGCCGACCAGATTGAGGTGTTTGGGGTTCGTATTTTGTGTGTTGTTTGGTCTCTAGAATCTTGGTTCAGTGGTATTGTTTGTTTAGCCAAGTTTTGATATTATGTTATCAGTAGTTCGGGGGCTATTCGGGGTGTTTCAAAGTCGATGTTTTAACAATGTTTAAATGTTTATCAGTACTTACATTTTTATCTGCGACCGTGAATGTCATTTGAGCGGTACAACTCGTCTAATTGCTATATGTCTTTTTGACGGGTTTGCGAACGCGACATTCACGTTGATGTTTTGTGTTGTGCTGTGATGTTGGTTGGATCGTCATGGTGGATATCTATGGTGCAATGCAAGTGCATTTAGTTTCATTTGTACATTTGATATTGCGGGGCGAGCGTCCGACATGTCGACTGCCGTCACTGCCAGTTTGTATATTATTGTTTTGGGGCACGACCGGGTTGAGGTCGATGTCACCCTTGTATATTATTTTCTTTTCTGTACTAGGATTACCCCACGGTGGAGTGCATGAATAGCCGGGTTCTAGAGGGCAACGGGCCCGCATCTCATGGCGTTGAGACGGAGGGGGCCTTACTCTAGAATTGGCGGGCCATTCGCCGCACTCGTAGGGGGTATAGGTATGACCCACGGAGGGGCGCTCAAGTTACCGGATTCCGTGAAGTGCTGGGTGGCTCATTCACGTTGTTGAAGTGGGTTGACTCGTTTCTGGTTTTGGCGGGTAGCTTACCGCGCTCGTAGGGGTCTAGGTTTCATTGCACAGGCTATCCATACGACAGGGAATGTCAGGTCTCATTTGCGGCTCAAATGAAACCCGGGGCTCCAAGATTATCCACCATTCTGTGTTTCTTCTGTGATTCTTCTGTGATGTTACTTTATATCATGCCTGGGACGAATGTTATATATATATATATTTATATATACTAGTAGATGTTGTATATGTTTTGCACCCGCGCTAGTCCAGTCCCCACTCTGTTGTTAGTTAAGTAACCTAACGGGTGATGACGGAACCCAGTGGCGAATGCGGATGACATATACGTACATCATATATTTTTGTTCTTTTCTGGTGTGATTAATTGATGGGACTGCATTGATTCTTATCAATATAAGGATAAAACAAACCTATATGATGTTGTTGGAACCAAGTTTTTTAAAACTGACATTACAGACGTTCTCTTTTGCTTTGCACAGTGGTATTCGGTTATGAATATCCAGCATCTCATTCGACGAGGCAAGGGCCGAGATCCCTTCATCGGGAGTGACCCCTTGGGTAAAAGTTTGCGTCAACGTAATAACTTTACTATAGTCGATTCTTTTGCTTTGCATCGTGGTATTCAGTTTGGAATATCCTGCACCTCATTCGACGGGGAAAGTGACGAGATCCCTTCACCGGGAGTGACCTCTTTAGCAAAAGTTTTCGCCACTATATATTTATAAAACCACTCGGTTCCTTCAAGGATATCAAGTTCATTACGTTAAAGGTTTTTCGCCAAAAACCAGTCGTAGCCCTCCGTCATTTCAGATTAGTATTGCTTAGTATTCGTGCTACGTTTGTCGTTGCTATTCGCCGAGACGTAGTGTGCGGTAGCTCTGTAATGCTTTTCTGTCGCATGTATATGTGGATTGGTTAGGACAGTCGTAGGACTTTGTTGATTATTCGTCAAGGGTCGTGCGGGTGGGTTTAACGCAATCAAGAAAATGACGGGTTGAACTTGACTAGGAACTTTTGATTTGTTTATTATTCGTCAAGGTCACTTGGGTCCCAGGGGTAAAAACACACATTGGGAGTTTCAAACATACAGTAAACTTGCCAGGCATGCGCATACCTTCTAGAGTGTGGTAACTTGAATGGCTTCCATTAAGTTATCATGCGATGATAGTTGGATCCCGATTCCCACTGATGAGTAGGATTACTCCTCGGGTGATTCCGACTAATTCCCCTTTTGGGTTTGGAGGAGAATTCGAGGAAACAGTGGGAGCCATCCAGATTAGATAAAGTGATTAACTATTCTGATCTAGGTTAGAGTGCACGCTGAGTGTTACTTTTCTCTCTCTCTTTGGCAGCGACTATGACCCGACCCTTGACTAAAACTCATGAACCAAGTTAACCAAACCTTCTTAAAACACTTTGGCTTTTGGAATGCCACGGTGTCGCATACATCATTGCCACTTCTATATCAGCTTTGCATTTCTCCAGAACACCCCGTATCACTACGAAGATCCACTTCCATTGGATAAATCCATCATATAGTTATATACGAACTCGAAGGAACTATTCAGTTGTCTTTTCCCTTTACCTTCTCTCAGGTTGTGAGGGCTCCTACGATTAGGAGAGGGTACACCTATTACGCTTATTGGATAGTCTTCCTCCAAATCTTAGGCTGGTGCTGAAGGGTAGTGAAGGAAGAAAACCAATTAGCCTAAAGGTTGTGTACAGAAGGTAATAAGTAAAGACATATAACGTGATTAGAATAACGGCAAAAGGAAATTGTGACTGCTATCATTCACGACAAAACCGTGTATACCCCTGCCACTCCCACATCCACTTTGGATTTCTCCGGAACACTTCGTATCACTACGGATATCCACTTCCATTGGATATGACATCGTATAGTTACATACGAACTCGAAGGAATTCGTTCCAGATTCGAGGTTGGTTTCCGGTTCAGGAGAAACATAATAGGATTATTCAGATGTCTTTTCCCATTACCTTCTCTCAGGTTGCGAGGGCTCCTAGGATTAGGAGAGTACACCTATTACACTTATTGGATAGTCTACTTCCAAACCTTAGGCTGGTGCCGAAAGGTAGGGAAGGAAGAAAAATAATTAGCCTAAAGAAGGTGTACAGAAGGTAATAAGTAAAGACATAATAAAGGGACTGGAGTGAGGGCAGGTAAGTATATGGTTACTGTCATGAATAAGGTTTGTGGAAGAGGAGTTACTAGGAATACCAGTTAACCCCTTTTGAAACATTTTCATGTTTCAGTTTCACTGTGCGATGTTAATTGAAAACTGTTTTCCCAATTGGAATCTAACTCCAGGGTATGTATTTACCAGACCAGTCTCTCACATCTATATGCTATTACGGATGGTGAGTGGGAGTAAGATATTGGGAATTGGGTGATTAGATCCTCATTATATCGGAATTCGTTGTAATTGGTGATATTTGAGGAAATCATCTGGATTTTGCCGGATGGCAAAGATTTGGTTTTGAATATCCGTTGTTATGCACCAATTTCAAACTGATATATCTGTACGTTTATTTTATAAAGTGAGATATAACTTTTTGATATTATGTCTGTGACATTTACCTATATCGGTTGGTGATTAGGTAAGATGCATTCAACAGTGGTGTAATTCTTCTTAACCATAGTACAGTTTTTCAATCTACGACGCACATGGTTTGAGTTGTTAAACTCAGTAGACTTATACAAAGTATTGTATGTTGTCCAGTGTCCATTAGGACAATGGGGTTGGTACTCGTACTATATTCTGTTTACTTGTGACTTCTCCAGTTCTGGACAAGTATTTCATTGAAATGCAAGGTCCAGATATTGAGAAGTTGTAGGTATAAGAATAAAGTAGAGAACCATTTGTTGGAAGTATCAGGATTATTCGATGAAGTCGAAGATGTAGATACTTGTGTTTGGTATTCCGTTGATAGTAATGATTTTTGAGAACTTGCTTCTCTTTTAGGCTACTCATATATGGATGCACTCCTAGTCGAGTAACGCTGAATGGCCTCCTTCCATTTGGTTGATATGCACTGGAGACAGCTGCATGATTTTGAATCTGGTTCCGATTAGATTAGTGCTTTTTTCTCTATATTAGATATGTATAGAATAAATTTATATCTTAACGATGTTAAGGTATAGGGAGTTGTCCAGCTGATGCTTAAAACCAGAATCCGGATAAACTCAAGGCACGTTTCAGTAATGGCTGTTTGTGGGTTATCCCGGGCTTTGACGAGGGTTAACTTTCTACCATCAGGAAAATCAATATTTATATTGTTCTTGACTCTCCACAGTTTTAGTAAAATGGATTTTTTCAGAAAAACAGAAGTGGGAGTATGGTAGAACTGGAAGTGATTCCAGAACCACAAACGATTACTGAAGATTTAATAGAACTTGAGGATTCAATTGGTTTCGACGTTCCGTTAGCCACTCTGCAGATTTGGTGGGTAACCTCAGGCGCCCGAGAGGTATTTCGGTCTTCTCAGTGATGGTGACATGGAGGTTCTTGTTTACCCAGACTTGTCATTGCTGCTGTTCTAGACTATAAGACCCGGAAGGAGGATGAGTATAGCGTCGTTCTAAACTAGCTTTAGAAGTGCACGTGTATATGACTCTGCCAGAGGGTTGTTGTAGTCAGTGGGAGCAGCGGAAGCATAGTGGGCAAGTAGCTTATGTCTATTTATAGACTAAAGTAGGTATAGCGGAAATAGATCATCTAATTTTGATATGACAGTCATAGACTTTGACCTCATCAGAATAGGAGATGGATCTGGTAAGAAGGTAGTAGAGAGTGATGTCCAAGTATTGGGATGACACGCACTTGATAGGAAGAGATATTCTTATACTACGATCGGATATATTGTGTTTGTCACAATGTTGTTTCTCCACATAGGATATGGACATAATATCAGGGTTTCTGGTTACTAGATCTATGGTTTTAGATCTAGATTTGGGAAGTATCCTAATCTGGGTACTTTGACATTAAATGGACGACTCCTGGCACGGTGGTGTACCTGCAGGTGTTGGAGTCACCCTCCCTAAAGGTGTCTTACAGACTATAGGAGAGATGGGTCTGCATGATTAGCATATCACTTGCTTAGGCAATTGAGTTAATCATGAAATGTCAAGTACCACACCAGATGTTGTTTTTGCACTAGTTGAAATAAACAAACATTAATACAATCCTGGAGAAACATTGGAAAGCAGTTTATAAACATAAATGGATGTTCTCGGGAAATGATTACGGCAACCTCCTTCGGGAGACGATTATCATTTCAGGCTTCCAAGGTGACATGGATGACAGAATGGCTGTCAGAGTTGGAGTTTTCCCTCTTTTGAGGGATAGTATGTTGGACAGGTGGTCCAAGCAGATACTGAGGAAAGCTATGGCGCAGGATACTGATTAAATTCAGTGGATGATACAGTCTAAGAAGTTTGTTGGATTTGGAGTTCATTTATGAACTGGGTCCCATCAGACATCCAGACAAATTCTAATACAAGTATTACTCATTTCGGGAGATAGTTTTCTCCGCGAAGTTGAGATATAGAGAGATACAGAAAGAAACATTGGAGCGGATCCATTCACTGAGGCTATTTCTCGAACGCATTAGTTTCGCAAACAGGCTTTGCGAAACTGATAAGTAGAGAAGTTGGGTCTTCGGTATCACGCGGGCTGTGAGTATGCGACATCGCAAAAATTGGCCTTAAGTGCAAGTGGGAGATTGTTGGCTATAGTGCCCTCAAGGCAATTATCATAGTTGCGGACTTGTGATTATGATGATTGAGTGAGGACCTATACCGATAGAACAGTCTTACTTGAGATGATAGTATGCTATCTGGTTTGTCTTTATCATCATGTACATGTTGATAGAGCCCATAGGATTCTTGCTTGACTGCCAGCATTATGATGGCGATCATATATGTGGAGCTGGGGTCTATAAGCACATCCTTAAATGTCCCTAGTCGTAGGAGTATCGAGACCGGGCATCGATACTCCAGTGTAGACTAGTGTATACTGATCGAGACCCCGACGAGAGGCGGTGACCAGGTCTCACAAGCCATTGGTGTTAGTTTGTTCACCTAAGATAGTATACATGTGCTTATTGGGTTATGAGTACACTGGACGGACTCGCCGGGAACCTGCTAGTTGGTATTATACCTATTGTCAGATAGCAGTTCCCAGGTGACATGTGTACAGGTTAGTCTATCGACCTGAGATCGTCATTTATCTCGTGTGAATTCCCACTGTGCTTTGATTAATACCCTACCATGGCTCAAAGGAGTCGTGCAAACAGGTTTTAGTTGGGTACAGTCCTGAGCCACATGGAGGCAGTGATCGGATCGTCGGGGATTCGTCTCTCCCGGTATTGGGGGTTGATGTTGCGTTGTGCACGGGTGGCCATCACCAGAAATCCATGGCCATGGTGAATGAGAATTACCGATCCGGGATCGATAGTTTCTCAGGTGGTGATGGGTTACATGCCGACACTAAATATTGCGTTGTTAGGGGTCTGACTTTATCCACCCCCCTAGACTCGATATGCGATAATCTTAGACGAACAGAACGGACTGTATGGATATTGTCACTGTCAGGCTCAGTAGGGGTTTCAGGATGAGTTTGCTCGTCGGCCTCCCTTTCGCTCAATACCTGGGTAGTCGTTACGTACAGCTAGTGCCGCTGACGTACTTGTGGTTGAACCCACTGCCAGCGTATTGACGAGTCTTTAGAGTCTCACACAAAGGGTTTTCACGGTTCAGGCGATATGGTGTACATGGCGTATGTTGGTACATACAGGTGTCCGATTAAATATGTGCACATGCTGCGCAAGCTTTAATCGGACGGTTGATAATACTAGCGGCTTAGGATTAAGCCGGATTATTAAATCAGGTTTTGATTTAATAATTTACATATGTATTTATATATATGTATTCTAGTATTATTGTTCGCTATTTATTTTCTCTCTTGACTATTCGTATTTTTGTATGAATACGCGTATATGTATTTCGATACATGTACCGAGAAGTATTCCGTATTTTATACGGAATAGCTTCTAGAAGATGCCACCTCATTTATATGATTTTCCATTTATGAAAATTCATTTGTCTTATAAATGAGGTGGAGGGTGTGAGGTGGCATGTGCATAGCCTTGAGCATGGCTTTGGGCATGTAGCAAGGTATGGTTTGGACATTGTTTATTTGGAAATGGTGGAGATTTTTTTGGGCATAAGAGAGGGGGGCCGGCCACTTCATCAAGGTGGTGAGGTTCATTTCATTTAGCAATTTTTACACATTACACCCTTGCTCTCTCTCACTCTCTCATGTTTCAAAAAAGACTTAGCCATTTTTGTTGCCTCATGCCAAAGTTTTCCTCACTTCATTCATCTTTTATGGTTGCTCTCTTGAGCACATAGGTAGAGAGAAAATTATAGTGACACACTACTACAGCCCCACTCTCCATCGCTAGCATCTTTGGAGCGTCGGTTGCTTCGTTTGTCGAGGCTGGAGCTTGCGCCGTTTCCCTCAGGTGGATCATCGGAGATGGAGGAAGACCGGCAACCAAACTACGTCAAAGAACCACTAGGAGCTTGGAATGAAGACCGAAGGACACGGACCAACTCGGTATAACCATTCTAACTTCTTTTATAGCTTGCTAGTTTAGGGTTTAAGGTCGATCCGGGAATCGGGTAACGGTAGCGCCGGTTTTAGTAAATTTTTGTTCCGCATTTGGCAATGTCGCGATGGCCAGGGCGCTGCCGTAACCCAGCACACAATACCTTGACTTTGGCCAACAAACACCGCATGAATACTATGTTCTACTTATCGAAAATGACGGAGGGCCACGACTGGTTTTTGGAGAAAACCTTTATCGTAATGAACTTGATATCGTTGAAAGAACTCGAGTGCTTTGAAAAGGAATGGTTTAGGCTTCGCTTTTTAAAACAAGTGGTTTTGAAGAAAACCGAGTAGTTTCAAAAATTGGTTTTGACAACATCATTTAGGTTTGTTTTCCTTGCATTAACCATATAATGTGATCCCATCATTCTATGTTTCTAGCCACAACAAAAACAACCAAAATAGCATGCTTTTATATGCCATCCGCATTCGCCATGGGGTCCCGGGTCTTCACCGTAAGGTTACTTAACTTACGGCAGGGCGGGGACAGGGCTAGCGCAGATGCAAAACATATAGAAGCATCTAATAATATATATATCAATATCACAGGCAAGTAATAAACATCACAGGTATGCAATAAATAACAATATGGAATAGCGGATAAACTAGGAGTCCCGTGTTTCGTTTGAGCCACAAACGAAAACCAACGTTCTCCGGTCGTGTGGATAACCTGTACAATCTTCAACCAAGACCCCTACAAGCACGGAAAGCTACCCGCCAATCCTAGAAACGGGATACCCCTCCCTAAATAACATGAGTGGGCTACCCTGCGCTTTCTAGAATCCGGTAACTTGAGCACTCCATCTTGGGTCAGAGCTACACTCCCTATAAGTGCGGCATGCAACCCGCCAATCCAAGAACGAGGTGGTCCGATCTTGACTCCACGAGATGGTCACCCGTTTCATTCTCGAATCCGGCTACTCGAGCACTCCGTCGCAGGGTATCCTAGTACAAGTAATGAAATATATACAATGGCGACAACAACCTCAACCCAGACGTGTTCCAAAAATAATATAATCAAGCGACAACGACGGCCATAATCTGGCCACACGTCCCGAATAAATAAATACACAAATATCAAAACTGTACATACAAATCGCATGAGGGGCTATCCAATCACGAAAATCAGACCAAACCATCACAAGAAACATATATGCAAACCAACATAATAAGTAAGCAGTGTGCAACCCCGTCTAATGTAACGTTTTGAAAATCGTTTCGGTGAAATTTCGGAAAATCGGTAAAATAAGGGGGTTTTCCGTAAAAAGTCAAAATACAAATATCTTTATTATAAAATTAAATATAAATATTCTAGCTATGAAATTGCTAGTATTTGGTGTTTATTGAGCCACTGGTGAAATTTCAAATTTTCTGAAAATTTTTCCGAAATTAATTGTTTTAATATTATTTTAAGCCGTCCCTATTACATTTAATTAGGAAAAATTACAAATTGGAATGAGTTGAAACAAATTTTGTGCATCATAACACATTAAACAAAATTTTATCATGTGGTTTTTGAAATGAAATGGTTTGCCAAAACGGTTTAGAAAATATCGAAGAAAAAGGCTTTTTCGGTGAAATTAGTGTTAATAGGAATTGGGGCATAACCTTTATCATTTTTCCCCACACCCACACACTTCACCATCAACCCTTCCCCATGTGTCCGACCCACTTTGACAACCCCTCCCCCCCCCCCCCCCCCTCTCTCTCTCCAATCACTTCCTTTTTGAATAGAAAAGAAAAGAAAAGAAAAGAAAATGAAAGAAAAGTCGAAAGGGGTGTGGACTTGTCTTTTCTCCCCACTTTCTTCACCACCCTCTCTCTCCTCACTCCCCCACAACATGGCCGGCACCACCACAGCAGCAGCCCCAATTCTCTTGTGCCCACTTCTTTTCCTCACACAATTTATTAAAGAAAAGAATGGAATAAGATATTAGGCATGGGGGTTAATTATTGGGACATGGCTTTTGACTTGGACTTTCTCACCAAAACTCACACCTCACTCTCTCTCTCCCCTTCATATTGTGGCCGAGCACTCCCTTGGGCTGCTGTCCAAAAAAATTCCCCACTTCATTCACCTCCAAAATCATCATAAAATCCACTAAATCCACACAAATTTCCATCAAAACTCAAATCCAACCTTGACCCATTATTTCTTTGCCCATGCTAGCTTGAATCCTTGGAGCAAGATGGCATTTTGGGGGCTATGTTTTGGCAAGTGTGGATCTCATTTCAAACTAGTTTGAGGTATAACCCTTTCCCAAATGATACTTGTTCTAATCTAAGATTTTAATTAAGTGTTTAATTAAGTTTTGATTGCAAGCTTGGAATTCAAGAAAGGTTTTGAATTAATGTTAGCATTTTTATCTATAGATTATGGTTGTAATGGGTAGCTTACCATCTTAGGATTTGAAGAATGTAAACTAGTAGTTAGATTGCAAATTGTTACATGAAAAATGTTAAAATTGCATAATTGTGCAAACTAGGTTTTTAGGAATTTTGAATATAATTGAGTGAAAAATACAGTTAATATTTTTGTGACCTAATTAAGTTATTTGGTGAATATTGTGGCCACTAAAATTGTTAAAACATTTAGATTGGCGCTAAAAAGGGAAATTTAGGCTTACTAGGGTTCTTGAAATAAATCGATTTGGGCAATTTTAAGGTTTTTATGAATTGCATCCTATTTCTATATAATTAGTGATTGTGAAAACACGATTGGGGTGTTTGGGTTTTTTTTTCTTGATGGGTTGATGTTGTACATCGACATCGAGGGTTGGTTTGGCTATTCTTGCATGCGTAGGCAATAGGTTTTGACCTATACGTGATACGTGTGCCGATTTGGTTTTCATATACCGTTTCGATTTCGGATTTGGTTTTTATGCGTTACGATACGTGGCGACATGTAGGTACCCCAGGTGGACCTCGAGACGACAAGCAAGCGCATGACGACGTCGGCATCGGCGAGCTCAGATCAGGTGAGTAGATTTATATCTATTGGGAGAAGTCGGGTGGATGGCGTATAGCACCCCCGCAGTTCGTGGTGATGTATACGAATACGTATACACACATATATTTTGATTATATATTTTATGTTGATATGAGACTTGATGGTAAAGGTAGATTCTTGGTGTTCATGGATTAGTTTAGTGTTAGTTGCGAAACCCTAGAGTAGTCCTTACACCCACACACGCACACACACACACATGCATACATCTATGTTGTTACCTGTGCGTATATGGGGAGATGTGTTTATGTGTTCACCTGGGTATGGGACTAGGTGTTCACATACTGGATTTGCGGATGATACTTGGGATTGAGATGAGTCGATGAGATCTGAGTTGAGGCCGTGAGATCGGTGATATGGCAGGATTCGTACTTGAGATACGTCCTGATGTTATAGCAGATCTTTGAATGACAATGCCATGTGAATAGTGATATTAGTAGTGTACTAGACGTAGGTCAGTACCCCAGATGATGATCTTGATAAAGAGGATATCAGATGAATAGTATGATGAATGTGATATTGACCCGTACCCAGATTTGGGGATGCCATACGACGGATTTACGTACGAGCTAAATATTGATGTTTGATCCGCACTCTTGACTTAGGATGTCTGATTATAGATATGGTATCGGATATGATATTATTGAGGCGGGATCACTGACTAATATATATACAGGTATGTATACGTATCGACTCAGATGTTAGGCGGTTTCCTTATCTGTAGTTCAGCTCGTTAGTTCAGCCGTATAGTTTAGTGTAGTTGTTAGACTAGATTAGACTCCTACCTATTTCAAAACTAACGAATCGTGGGTATTTTAAAAGACAGGTCAAGGGATTCTACGGATATTTCAAACGATATCTCTTTTCTTAAAAACACCGTAGCCCTTATTTTCAAAACACCGCTATTCGTGTTATTTCAAAGGGCACTATTGTAGGACTTATATTAGGGCAATGCAGTTTAGTTATCGTTGTGTCTAGTATTCCGCTCATTATTGCTGTTCGCTCCGCATCGCATACTTATATTATAAATTCTTATTGTATTATTAATATCATGCTGTTAGGACACCAGCACCATTACCGATAACGCGTATGTACCACGTACACTTACTTGCCGGCTCACACACATCTTCATCGGTAATTGCCATGTCACGAACACTTTAGAAAATACTATTTCATTTGACATAGATTGTTAGCTAATAGTTTAGACATGATATTAGTGTACTTGCCTTATATGCTAGTTAGACATGGTAGTTATTGCCTTCTACTTCATGCATGTTATTATTCACTGTTGTATCGCATTCATGGATTCTCATGCTTATATTCACAGTTTACATGCTATTGATGTCTTGGATTCGGATTTCATGAGATTTCTTGGATTTGGAGGAAAACCGCAAAAACATAAATAAACCTTTTCTCTCTTTTAAAATAAAAAGTGCGGTTTTCCCATGATGTATGAGTCGTCCACCATGAGTTTGCTGATGGATTTCGAGACCCGATTCGAGGAGTGGAGGAACCGTTTCGGGTACATGGTGGGCCCGGTGCGGTACCCGGGGGCAAGAGGATCGTGTTGTTGACGTTAAGCCTGGCAGGGGAGCAGTACCGACCGGTGATTTTACCCGACGCGTCGGATATCCGGAGGATACCGTCGTGGTCTTGAGATTGATGGTAGGGGCCGGTCTGGACTGACGGCGCCCTAGGTATTGTGATTGAGACATTGAGATTTTGAGATATTGAGGTACAGAGATTGTGACACAGAGATATCGAGATATTTGGACACTTGTTTTGTGTCGATACTGGGCACTGTTTTATGCTGATTTCATTTATGGTACCTCATTTTTAAGATACAGAAATCTCACTGATTTATGAAAGCAGTTTTCTTCAGTACATGCATTCTGTTTCATGCATACATACATCATCCATATGATGCATTGCTATCTGAGGTACTGACACGAGCACTTGGTAATACTGTTGTTTAGTGGTATACCCCAGCCATTGTTATAGGCTGCATGTTATATATTTGAGGATATATTATGATCGTTGACCTAGGATTGCGTTGTTCATGCGGTTTCTGTTCGTAGATGTTTTTCTACTCACGAGTTGGCAACTCACCCCCGTTGTGCCACAGTTTCTTGCAGGTTTTGCCGTACAGGTTTCATTACGGCTTTGCTGGCACTGCTTCTTTCGGGTGACTTGCTAGTAGGTGGGTTTATTTGTATCGTACCCATCAATATACATTGTATATTATTATTCAGTTGTATCTAGAAGTTCCATCAACCAAACATGTATTTATTTGGAGATAGAGACAATGATGTTATTCTTTCGACCTTAGAGCCCCGCGTTATTTTTTTTTCTGTGGATTTCTTGTTGTTTTGAGTTCCTTTTGAGTTTTGATCCTCGCCCTTGGCGTTGCATATTATATTTCTTGTTTGGTTGTGACCGTCGATTGACGAAGAGCTAGCTCCCGCTTGGGGATGCCTTTTATTGATTTCGTATACTATTCATGTTGTATCCCGTTTGGGAGCCAGTATTTACAAAGGAGACTCTGCCGAAATTTTCAAGAAATATTTGATATTTTTAAAAACGCATAATTCGGCTTATGCTAATAAAACTACTTGATTTAAATTGATTTTTCCTTCACTCTACTACTTTTCTTGGTTTGGATTTCTGGGTTTTCGGCTTACTTAGATCACGTACGCCTCGAGACGTTTCGTAGTTTAAGTGCCGGTCATGTTCCGTACTTTCGGGTCGTGACAAAGTTGGTATCAGAGCGTTAGGTTTTACCTTCCGAGCGTAGGATGACCCTTGGTTGATGGAATAGGTGACTAAAGTAGAGTAACGTACCGTGGGTATGTTCCGCGGCATACTCACGACACGCCGCTCCACTTAAGGAGCCTTAGGATGTACATTTCTTTGCTCAGTATTATATTCATTCTGATCTAGCCTCATCAGTACCAGTTATGGTTTTGCTGCCATGATTACGGGCAGGGAAAGCTACGGCTAGAGTTGCGGTCAGCACGAGCTCATTACGAACGAGGACTGACCAGAGCATAATTCCGGCGACACACGATTGTAGAGATGTGTCTTTTGATTGTGCTTTCGCGCCACGAGCGTTGGATGGATCGCTGTATGAGATTACTTGGATGTGCCGATCAGCACTAGAGGATTGAGCCACTGACAGAGGCCAGCCAGATTTTGATGACCGTTGGTGTATTGCTTACTCATGATGATTGAGGCACTATTCAGCGTGCGGACGAGTGAGCCAGTTGTTGCTGCGGACGACGGGATATCGCTCCAGATATTGGAGCTATTGCAGTACGAGTTGTACTAAGAGATGATAGAAGGTCGCTAGTCACTAAGGATGAATGACTAGGACATGTGGTTCGTTCGCTACCCCGATGCGAGGTCATCAGATAGATTGATTCCAGATAGAGACGACTTCACGCGGAGACGTTTAGAGTCGACAGAGACGATCGAATGTCAGCAACCTATTATTCCAAGTTTAAAGTATTCGAAAAGACATGCAGGCAATTCTATGGACCCTCTAGAAGAATGAAACTGTCACGACCCGAAAGAGCACGTGACTGGCCCTTGAACCATATGAAGTCTATAGGACCCCATCTGATCCAAGTAAGCCAAAAGCCCAGAAATCTAAAACCATTGTAAGAGTAAGTAAAGAAAACTGGTTTTTAAAGAAGTGAGGGAAAACATGTTTGAAGTCAAGGTTTTTAAATAACTAAGCCGAATGTGCATTTTTAAAAGGTAAAGTCTTTTCTAAAAATTTCGGCAGAGTTTCTTTTGTAAATACTGGCCCCGAACAGGGTACAACAAGCACAACACATATACAATGATAAAAGGCATCCCCAAGCGGGAGCTAGCTCTTCGTCAATTGACGGTCACAACCAAACATGCAATATAATATACAACGCCGAAAGGCGAGTATCAAATCCAAAAGAAACTCAGTAAGCATGAAAACCGCAATACTACTAAGCGTGACTCTAAGGTCAAATAATACATCACTAAAGTCTGAGTCTGAAACAATATAAAAATTTGGTTGATGGAAATTCTAGATATAAAGAATAATATAAGTACAATGGTGGTTCTTGATGCAAAAGAAACCACCTACCAAATGCAATTCACCCTCAAGGAAGCAATGTGCCAGAAATGCCGCAAAGGAACCTGTACGACAAAACCTGCAAGAACTGTGGCACAACGGAGGTGAGTTGCCAACTCGTGAATAGAGAATAACTACAAGCAGAAACCGAACGCAAGACATGATCCTAGGTCGAAACGATCAGTATAAAATCCTCAATAAAAACATGTAGCCTATAACAAGGCTAGGGTAAATATCTAACCCGAGTGTAATCTCATGTGCCTGTGTCAGTGCCTCAGGTAGCAATATATCATATGAATGAGGTATGAATGCATGAGAACAGAATACATGTAAATGAAGAAACTGTTTTCATAATTTAGTGAGATTTCCTTTGTATTTTTAAAATGAGGTATCATAATGAAATCGGCATAAAACAGTGCCTAACATCGGCACAAAACGTAATCCAAATATCTCGATATCTCTGTATCACAGTCTCTGTACCTCAATATCTCGAAATCTCAATGTCTCAATCACAAAATCTAGGGCGCCGTCAGTCCAGACCGGCCCCTAACATCAATCTCAAGACCACGACGGTATCCTCCGGATATCCGACGCGTCAGGTAAAATCACCGGTCGGTAGTGCTCCCCTGCCAGGCTCAACGTCATCACCACATTCATCTTTCCCCGGGGTACCGCACCGGGTCCACCATGTACCCGAAACGGTTCAGCCGTCTCCACGAATCGGGTTTCCAAATCCATCAGCAAACTCATGGTGGACGACTCATACATCAAGGGAAAACCGCACTTTTTATTTTAAAAGAGAGAAAATGTTTATTTGTGTTTTTGCGGTTTTCCTCCAAATCCAGAAAATCTCACGGAAATCCAAATCCAAAACCTCAGTAACACGTAAAATAGTGAATATATGCATGAGAATCCATGAATGCGGCATAACAATGAATAACAATATGCATGAAGTAGCAGGTAATAACTACAATGTCTAAACTATTAGCTAATAGGCTATGTCAAGCAATAGTATTTTCTAAGGTGTACGTGACATGGAAATTACCAATGAAGATGTGTGTGAGCCGGCAAGTAAGTGTACGTGGTACATACGCAACATCGGTAATGGTGCTGGTGTCCTAACAGCATGATATCAATAATGGAGTATGAAACATAATATAAGAATGCGATGCAAAGCGAACCACAAAAAGAGTGGGAGCTGAAACAAGACGCAACTATAACTAATCTGCATTAATCTAATATAAGTCCTACAAATGGTGCCTTTTGAAATATCACGAATCATGAGGTTTTGAAAATAGGGGCTACGGTGTTTTTATGAAAAGATACGCCTTTTGAAATATCCGTAGATCCCTTGACCTGTCTTTTAAAATACCCACGACCCGCTGGTTTTGAAATAGGTAGGAGTCTAATCTAATCTAACAACTACACTAAACTATACGGCTGAACTAACAAGCTGAGCTACAGGTAATGAAACCGCCTAACATATGAGTCGATATATATATAGATATAATAGTCGGTGATTCCGCCTCAATAGTATCGCGTACGATACAGTATATCATATGACATCCCCAAGTCATGAGTGCGGATCTATCGTCAATGTAAAGCTCATACGGTAAATCGTCGTACGGCATCCCAATCGCTGGGTACGGGTTAATATCACACTATCTCATCACATCTCAGGTATCACTATCATCGTATCACATAAGCTGGGGTACTGATTTAAGTCTAGTACAACCGATACCATCAACTACTGCGTGTGCAAGCACATGTCCCAAGGCCCACTAGAGATCACGTATCGTATCCCAAATACGAATCACATCAAATTGTCGATCTCACGGCACAAAGCCCAACATCATCGACTCATCTCCAATGTCATCCAATATCATCAAACACAGTGCAAGTATAATGAATATGCAAGGATGTGCGTGTAGGTGTAAATCTATTCTAGGGTTCGCGACTATGAACTACACTAATCACTTCTAACCCTACACTATCCATAGTGCACCTAACTATCATATATAATATAACAACTACGGACTGCGGGGGTGCTATACGCCATCCACCCGACTTCCCCCTGTAGATATAATCTACTCACCTAGCGTCTTCATTTGTGGACGTCGCCACGCGCTTGCTTGTCGTCCCGAAGTCTTCATGGGGTACCAACACATCAAAGTATCGTATATGCGCATTAAAACCAAATCAAAGCTAAAACGGCACATGAAATCCAAAACGATACGATAAGAAGCCTATAGGTTAGAACCTATGGCACGCCTTTAAAACCATCAATAAATCCTCTATATCGTCGTATAAACGCCAAATAGTCGAGGTAAAACACAAGACAAAATTTCAGAATCAAAATACGGAATACGGAAACACGAATCCAAAACAGCAACTTAGGAAATATGACCCAGATTTCACCCTAGGTCAATTTATACAAATCTAAATATACCAGGGGTCTAACATAAACATGTAGGAGCTACAGAACCAATACGAGCCAAAATGCTGGGACTCAAGCCGCAAATTGTGGCCAATTGGGATTAATTGGCGGCCGGGTAAGGGAGTTAGGGGCTGGGGTCTTGGTGGTAGCTTCCTGGGTGCCTGCACATACCACTGTCCAATCAATTTTATTTTAGGATGCCCCGGGTGATAGCAGATTCAATATACTCATTACAGATTTCACAAATTTTCCGATATCGGTTTCAAAAATCTGTATTCTGGTTTTAGGCTTCCAGTTAGGGTCTCCATTCATACACTAAGGGTGTTTATATAACCTCAACTGAGCTCAATTTCACATACAACACGAGTTTCCCTCAAACCCTAACTAGGTTTTCTTGAACTCCACAAAAATCAACAATATCGGTTCTAAACTAAACATGGGGTATAAGTAATGCATAAACCAAGTTAATGATTCAGTAAATACCTCATTTGGCAACTCAAGAATTTTCTTGAGTTGCCCCTAGTGGCCAAAATCCATGCTTCTTTGGTCCAATGTGTAGATCTTGAGCTTATGCATCTTTTTAGTGAAATGAGATTGGGGTTTTGGAGTTGTTTTGAATGTGTTTTGGAGCTTGAAGAGGGGAGG
Source organism: Agapanthus africanus (assembly GCA_030015575.1). Lineage (NCBI taxonomy): Eukaryota > Viridiplantae > Streptophyta > Magnoliopsida > Asparagales > Amaryllidaceae > Agapanthus > Agapanthus africanus. The sequence continues at coordinate 389,667,497 of JASDDO010000012.1, read as the reverse complement.
GAAGTGAGGGAGGAGCAGCAGCAGGAGAGAGGAGAAGAGGGAGGGAAATGAAGGGAAGAAAAATGGCTAAGTCTTTAGTCAATTAAGCCCATACCTCTCTCTCACCTACTACCAATTTCTTTAATCTTTTTCCATTTCTTTTCCTTTTCTTTTCTTATTCTCTCAAAATCCTTCTCCCAAGAATAGTAAACCCAAAGTGAACTATGGCAAGAAAATGCACAAGTGTGAAAAAGTGATATGTGCATGTGTTGCACAAAAAAGCTAAGAACCGATTAGCGATTTTTAATCGCGATTAGCACTTAATTAGTGTCAAACTAATCACAAAAACTTTAAAATGTCATAATTCTCTAATTTACCCTATTTTAGAATTTTCCATAATTTTCCAAAAAATTTCCCCATTTATTTGTATTTAATAATTCCAAAATATTAAAATATTCAATAAAATAATATTAAATTATAAAAATTCCCAAAATTAATATTTTATCTTTTTGAAATATTACAGTCTACCCCCCTTAAAGAAATTCGGTCCCCGAATTTAAATTTAAACCCCCAATACTAAAACAATTTCAATAATAATCCAATTTGTCGGGGCTCCGAAGACATCAATACATAGAGAATATCATAAAAATGTACTGCTCTACTAGAAATCAATCCCCAAAATGCATATATAAGAATATCCTGTGCGTCTGGTGCGCAAGGAATCAAAATCCATATATGTGTCAAACAAGTGTACAAAACAACATCTAGGTGCAACTGGTGTGCACGAAACATCTGTCGTAGGCAACGTGTGTGCCTGACAGTAAAAAAAAATCAGGTGCATGTGACATGCACGAAGAATCCCTATTTAGTGCATCTGGCGTGCACCAAAATCGTATATCAAAACACTAAAGGTGTATGAAAACTCTGCTGGAAGTGTAAATCAAATCACTGTATAAGAAGGGCGTGAATTCACAATCAATACCTCGAATGTAATAACTATGCGCAAAATATAAATATCCAGTGGGTGCATGAAACAAATATCATGAAACTCAGTCATCAAAACTAAATCATGCAAACAGAACGCCCAAAATACCGAAATCCAAAACGACGGATACGTGAAAATCGAATCACAAAATCATAAATCATAAATACCGTCGTCGGTAGTTCCTCCTTCGAGGTCGAGAAGGAGTCGGTACATCCACTGCTAGCAGCGCAGGATATCTACTTGCCTCTTGCTCACGGTCTAGCGTCCTCTGACTCTGGGTCCTTATCTTCTCTGCGGATTACCTATCTCGCAGTCCATCGGCTCATCGGCCCTGTCAGGTGTGCTAACGGGGACGATTCCATTCTGGCACTTCTCTGGTCGTCTCTCGGTCAATCCTCACGACCACTCATAAAGCAGCATATCACTGGCGTCGGCCGCTGGCTCTCTGAATGCACATCACACATCTGATCCTGGGTGCAAGCATCATTGCAGCAATGTCCTGGAAGGAATCCTGCTCAGGGTCTCTTCCAATCATGCACATGCCGATCTGTACGGAGGCTGGCTTTCTTGCATAACCTCTTCTCGCTCAATGGACATCTGTGTCCTCTGCACAACATTTCTCAGAATCTGGTTGCATCCCAACGTCTCTGTAAGCATATCAGGTCTCTAGTTTCGACGGGAAGTAATGACAGCCCGTCAGCGTCTCGCCCGAACCTCTGGTTCCACCTGTCTCTATCGTCGTCCACTATGACGTCACGCCATGCATATCTACGCACTGCACTGTTCTCGGCCACGATCAATCAGAAGTCTCTCACACGGACTCGAAATCGCGTACTCTGTAGCTTCATCATTCTGTAGAAGATGTCAGGCCGAACAGGTCCTCGGGAACACGTCCCAACCATCGGAGGAATACTTAATACTCGTCCGTCCTTGATCAATTCACAACGCATCTGGGTAAGTTCCTTTATCCGAATCCGGTCAACTACCTCGTCGACAATGCCAACTCTGGCCTGCTGGGTGCGCGCAATATGACCACTCCTGGGTCTAGGTCTTCTCGTATCGTTTTCCAGAAAGGTCCTATAGAGATCTCTCTCTCAAATCTCCTTCCTGCCGGATTGCCCGGAAGTCATCATCCATTGCTGAAGCAAATTCTTATTCCGGAACGGCTGCATACTTATCACGCTTCTTTCTGGAAGATATATCCATATACAACGCCTCTGGGTGCGTATCACATCTCTGATGTCAGCGGAGTGGGACGTCATCGCGTCGAAATCTCTTGCGAACTCTTTCTTCACTCTGCTTCAATGTCGACTGATTCGGACTCGTCTCATCGCGGCTGCATGGACTATGCTCCAACGGCTATACTCATATCTGGAGTCTCCCAAGCAATGCATCCCATCACCTGATATCCGAATGATGTCGAAACATTCGATCGACTCGTCAGAACCTTATAATCCCCCAAGAGATCAACATCTTGAGTACAGTTTAATAGTATCGAGTACATGCCTCTGCGTCGGTGGTCCAGCCGTAGAAGGGCAAACCCAAGCCTTACTAATGGCGCCGAGGAACTGCCGCAAACCCTAAGGTTCAAAGGCTTTCACATGGTCATTAAGTCGAGTTAGGGTTTCATTCTTCTAGAGGGTCCATAGAATCACCTGCATGTTTTTCCGTATACTTTAAACTTGGAAAATGGGCTCCTGACATTCGATCGTCTCAATCGACTCTCAACGAATCTGCGTGAAGTCGTCTCTAGCTGGAATCAATCTATCTGATGACCTCGCATCGGTAAACGGACGAACCAAATGTCCTAGTCATTCTTCCTCAGGTGACTAGCGACTCGCTATCATCTCTCTAAGTATATGCTCACGCAGCAGCAGCTCCAACCATCTGGGTGATATCTCGTCATTTGCAGCAACAACTGGCTCATTCACCTGTACGCCGAACAGCGCCTCAATCCTCCAGGAAAGGCGACACATTGGCGGTCATCTCTGAATCGTTCTGCTCTAGATCTGAGTAAGACTCTCCACACTGGAAATCTTCAACTCAACTGGGCCCGCTACGGTGCATAAATCGGACGAATCACCTTCGTCTCTCAAATCGAGTAGACTAGCTATCATCTGTCTCATATCTGCCTGGAAGCTCCGACAATCTCAGCTCGTAAGCTCCGAAAGCGACATCCTGTCAATCTCAGCAACAGCTGGTCCCTCTGTCTGCACGGTAGGCGACATCATAATCTCTGAGGTATGTTGTACATCAACAGTCCTCTCTCAACTGGCAGCTCTAACAATGGCCCGATCATCCGGTGCAAAACCAAGCACTCGCCTCCACTTGAGGTCACAGTCATCAATACTAACTCGAGACGTTCCCATGTCACCAGAAAACACAATGGTCGGCCCTCGTACCAGACGAGCTCGCCCTAACCGTAACCCAAGCAGCAGCCTAAACTGCGCTCAAACATGGCGACAGGAACCTCAATCGAGTATCGAAGAGAGCAGATCAATGGCAAGAAAGAGAACAACAGATCCAGAGTGGATACATGATCATAGAAAGGAACAGCATCAATGGAGGTATGATCATGAAACTAATAGAATCGGGGATCTCAAATGGATGTATAATCATGGATATAAAGAGAATCACTGATCGCGAAAATATGTACATCCTAAGGTTCCTTAAGCGGAGTGGCGTGTCGTAAGTATGCCGCGGAACATACCAACGGTACGTCACTCTACTTTAGTCACCTATTCCATCAACCAATGGTCATCCTACACGACGAAAGTTCGGGTCTAATACCCCCTCGACTAAGTCTAAGTTCCGTAAGGTCAAGCCTAAGTTCCGTATATATATATATATAAACGCCCTAGGCTCCACATAGTCAAACTTAGACTCGAACCAAGGTCAACCTAGCGCTCTGATACCAACTTTGTCACGACCCGAAAGAGCACGTGACTGGCCCTTGAACCATATGAAGTCTATAGGACCCCATCTGATCCAAGTAAGCAAAAAGCCCAGAAATCTAAAACCATTGTAAGAGTAAGTAAAGAAAACTGGTTTTTAAAGAAGTGAGGGAAAATATGTTTGAAGTCAAGGTTTTTAAATAACTAAGCCGAATGTGCATTTTTAAAAGGTAAAGTCTTTTCTAAAAATTTCGGCAGAGTTTCTTTTGTAAATACTGGCCCCGAACGGGGTACAACAAGCACAACACATATACAATGATAAAAGGCATCCCCAAGCGGGAGCTAGCTCTTCGTCAATTGACGGTCACAACCAAACATGCAATATAATATACAACGCCGAAAGGCGAGGATCAAATCCAAAAGAAACTCAGTAAGCATGAAAACCGCAATACTACTGAGCGCGACTATAAGGTCAAATAATACATCACTAAAGTCTGAGTCTGAAACAATATACAAATTTGGTTGATGGAAATTCTAGATATAAAGAATAATATAAGTACAATGGTGGTTCTTGATGCAAAAGAAACCACCTACCAAATGCAATTCACCCTCAAGGAAGCAATGTGCCAGAAATGCCGCAAACGAACCTGTACGACAAAACCTGCAAGAACTGTGGCACAACGGGGGTGAGTTGCCAACTCGTGAATAGAGAATAACTACAAGCAGAAACCGAACGCAAGACATAATCCTAGGTCAAAACGATCAGTACAAAATCCTCAATAAAAACATGTAGCCTATAACAAGGCTAGGGTAAATATCGAACCCGAGTGTAATCTCATGTGCCTGTGTCAGTGCCTCAGGTAGCAATATATCATATGAATGAGGTATGAATGCATGAGAACGGAATACATGTAAATGAAGAAACTGTTTTCATAATTTAGTCATATTTCCTTTGTATTTTTAAAATGAGGTATCATAATGAAATCAGCATAAAACAGTGCCTAACATCGGCACAAAACGTAATCCAAATATCTCGATATCTCTGTATCACAGTCTCTGTACCTCAATATCTCGAAATTTCAATGTCTCAATCACAAAATCTTGGGCGCCGTCAGTCCAGACCGGCCCCTACCATCAATCTCAAGACCACGACGGTATCCTCTGGATATCCGACGCGTCAGGTAAAATCACCGGTCGGTAGTGCTCCCCTGCCAGGCCCAACGTCCTCACCACATTCATCTTGCCCCGGGGTACCGCACCGGGTCCACCATGTACCCGAAACGGTTCATCCGTCTCCTCGAATCGGGTTTCTAAATCCATCAGCAAACTCATGGTGGACGACTCATACATCAGGGGAAAACCGTACCTTTTATTTTAAAAGAGAGAAAATGTTTATTTGTGTTTTTGCGGTTTTCCTCCAAATCCAGAAAATCTCACGGAAATCCAAATCCAAAACCTCAGTAACACGTAAAATAGTGAATATATGCATGAGAATCCATGAATGCGGCATAACAATGAATAACAGTATGCATGAAGTAGCAGGTAATAACTACAATGTCTAAACTATTAGCTAATAGGCTATGTCAAGCAATAGTATTTTCTAAGGTGTACGTGACATGGCAATTACCGATGAAGATGTGTGTGAGCCAGCAAGTAAGTGTACGTGGTACATACGCAACATCGGTAATGGTGCTGGTGTCCTAACAGCATGATATCAATAATGGAGTATGAAACATAATATAAGAATGCGATGCAAAGCGAACCACAAAAAGAGTGGGAGCTGAAACTAGACGCAACTATAACTAATCTGCATTAATCTAATATAAGTCCTACAAATGGTGCCTTTTGAAATATCACGAATCATGGGGTTTTGAAAATAGGGGCTACGGTGTTTTTATGAAAAGATACGCCTTTTGAAATATCCGTAGATCCCTTGACCTGTCTTTAAAATACCCACGACCCGCTAGTTTTGAAATAGGTTGGAGTCTAATCTAATCTAACAACTACACTAAACTATACGGCTGAACTAACAAGCTGAGCTACAGGTAAGGAAACCGCCTAACATCTGAGTCGATATATATATAGATATAATAGTCGGTGATTCCGCCTCAATAGTATCGCGTACGATACAGTATATCATATGACATCCCCAAGTCATGAGTGCGGATCTATCGTCAATGTAAAGCTCATACGGTAAATCGTCGTACGGCATCCCAATCGCTGGGTACGGGTTAATATCACACTATCTCATCACATCTCAGGTATCACTATCATCGTATCACATAAGCTGGGGTACTGATCTAAGTCTAGTACAACCGATACCATCAACTACTGCGTGTGCAAGCACATGTCCCAAGGCCCACTAGAGATCACGTATCGTATCCCAAATACGAATCACATCAAATTGCCGATCTCACGGCACAAAGCCCAACATCATCGACTCATCTCCAATGTCATCCAATATCATCAAACACAGTGCAAGTATAATGAACATGCAAGGATGTGCGTGTAGGTGTAAATCTATTCTAGGGTTCGCGACTATGAACTACACTAATCACTTCTAACCCTACACTATCCATAGTGCACCTAACTATCATATATAATATAACTACGGACTGCGGAGGTGCTATACGCCATCCACCCGACTTCCCCCTGTAGATATAATCTACTCACCTAGCGTCTTCATTTGTGGACGTCGCCACGCGCTTGGTTGTCGTCCCGAAGTCTTCATGGGGTACCTACACATCAAAGTATCGTATATGCGCATTAAAACCAAATCAAAGCTAAAACGGCACATGAAATTCAAAACGATACGATAAGAGGCCTATAGGTTAGAACCTATGGCACGTCTTTAAAACCATCAATAAATCCTCTATATCGTCGTATAAACGCCAAATAGTTGAGGTAAAACACAAGACAAAATTTCAGAATCAAAAATACGGAATACGGAAACACGAATCCAAAACAGCAACTTAGGAAATATGTCCCAGATTTCACCCTAGGTCAATTTATACAAATCTAAATATACCAGGGGTCTAACATAAACATGTAGGAGCTACAGAACCAATACGAGCCAAAATGGTGGGACTCAGGCCGCAAATTGCGGCCAATTGGGATTAATTGGCGGCCGGGTAAGGGAGTTAGGGGCTGAGGTCTTGGTGGTAGCTTCCTGGGTTCCTGCACATACCACTGTCCAATCAATTTTATTTTAGGATGCCCCGGGTGATAGCAGATTCAATATACTCATTACAGATTGCACAAATTTTCCGATATCGGTTTCAAAAATCCGTATTCTGGTTTTAGGCTTCCAGTTAGGGTCTCAATTCATACACTAGGGTGTTTATATAACCTCAACTGAGCTCAATTTCACATACAACACGAGTTTCCCTCAAACCCTAACTAGGTTTTCTTGAACTCCACAAAAATCAACAATATCGGTTCTAAACTAAACATGGGGTATAAGTAATGCATAAACCAAGTTAATGATTCAGTAAATACCTCATTTGGCAACTCAAGAATTTTCTTGAGTTGCCCCTAGTGGCCAAAATCCATGCTTCTTTGGTCCAATGTGTAGATCTTGAGCTTGTGCATCTTTTTAGTGAAATGAGATAGGGGTTTTGGAGTTGTTTTGAATGTGTTTTGGAGCATGAAGAGGGGAGGGAAGTGAGGGAGGAGCAGCAGCAGGAGAGAGGAGAAGAGGGAGGGAAATGAAGGGAAGAAAAATGGCTAAGTCTTTAGTCAATTAAGCCCATACCTCTCTCTCTCACCTACTACCAATTTCTTTAATCTTTTTCCATTTCTTTTCCTTTTCTTTTCTTATTCTCTCAAAATCCTTCTCCCAAGAATAGTAAACCCAAAGTGAACCATGGCAAGAAAATGCACAAATGTGAAAAAGTGATTTGTGCATGTGTTGCACAAAAAACCTAAAAACCGATTAGCGATTTTTAATCGCGATTAGCACTAAATTAGTGTCAAACTAATCACAAAAACTTTAAAATGTCATAATTCTCTAATTTACCCTATTTTAGAATTTTCCATAATTTTTCCCCATTTATTTGTATTTAATAATTCCAAAATATTAAAATATTCAATAAAATAATATTAAATTATAAAAATTCCCAAAATTAATATTTTATCTTTTTGAAATGTTACAAAAACCCTAACTCGACTTAATGACCGTGTGAAAGCCTTTGAACCTTAGGGTTTGCAGCAGTTCCGTGGCGCCATTAGTGAGGCTTGGGTTTGCCCTTCTACGGCTGGACCATCGTTGCTGTGGTACGTACTCGATACTATTAAACTGTACCCAAGATGTTGAGCTCTTGGGGGATTATGAGGTTTTGACGAATCGATCGGATGGTTCGACTTCATTCGGATGCTAGGTGGTGAGATGCATTCTTGGGAGACTCCAGATACGAGGGTAGCCATGGGAGCTCAGTCCATGCAGCCACGACGAGACGAGTCCGAAGCATTCGACATCAGAGATAAGTGGAGTAAGAGGTTCGTACGAGATCTTGATGAGACGACGTTCTACTCCGCCGACATCAGAGATGCGATACGCATCCCGAGGCATTGTACTTGGATATACCTGCCAGAAGGAGTCGTGATGAGTATGCAGCCGTTCCGGAACGAGAACAGATCTAGTAAGGGACAATGACTTCCGGACAGTTCGGAAGAGACGAGATTTGGGAGAGATCTCGACAGGACCTTTTTGGAATGAATTACGAGAAGACTTGGACCCAGGAGTGGTTATGTTGCGCACACCGGTAGGCCAGAGTTCAGGATCATCGACGAGACATGCTATGAGTGACTACGACAGTTGCCAGAAATTCTTGGAGGATGTGCTTGAGCGGGACTATTCCTCCATACTTGATTTTGCGTATTTTGGACGATCTATTCGCATGACTGATTTTGATGATTGATTTTCATGATATTTGTTTTCATGTACCATGGTTGCACCTACTGAGTATTTATGACTCTTGCACAGTTGTTGCACTTGATATCATTTTCGTGCCTTGGTTTCGCATGTTTATGATTTTATGGGTTTCATACAGTTGAGTTGATTTTGTGCGTATGTACGCACACGATTTAGTTTTTGCACTCGGTATAGTTCATATATGCTTGTAGTGCAGTGTTACGTATGTTGTACATTTAGATGCACTGGACTTCGATTTCGATTGTGATGTTCGATATTTATTTTGTCCACCTTGTGCACCTGATTGGATTTTGCGCATATTCGGCGCTTGATATTGGATTTCATGATTTCGTGCACGATGGATGCACCTGATTTGGATTTTCGCGCATGTTGGGCGCATGTTTTGAGGTGCGATTTCGGTGCACACCAGATGCACTAAATCGAGATTCTTCGTGCGTGTCAGACGCACCTGTCCTTTCTGTCAGGCACACACGTTGCCTATGACAGATGTTGTGTGCACACCCGATGCACTTAGATGTTGTTTCTGTGCGCATGTATGGCACATATATGGATTTTGATTTCCATGCGCACCAGACGCACGTAGTATTCATATGCGTATTTTGGGATTGATTTCTTATAGAGCAGTATGTTTTTATGATATTTGCTATATGTTTTCGTACTGAGTAGGACTAGTCAGAGGACAATACCTGAATGTATTTTGCATGCATTGATAGCTATCGAAGGGAATTCCAAAAGCGAGCTATAGTCTCAGTATTTATCTACGTGTCTGATATGACACGAGACGTTTAAAACAAGGAAACCCTTCTAAATTATTTCCCAAAATGGCGGAACGTACAGTTCAAACAAAAGGTATATATGTATATGATTATTTTCTTATGATAGACGTCCGCCACTGTGCAGTGTTATGCGCATTGCACAGCGACTTTAAAAGATTTGGCATGCATTCCCTTCAGATATTTACATATATAGATTTGATATTTACGTGTATAGTTTCGAGTTATATCATATTTGTTTTGTATTGGATTTGACATTTGTGTCTTTACCATGACTCCGATGATTGTGGGATGCTTGACGGAGTTTTGATTTTGAGTTATATGCTCATTTTTCATGTGCATACGCGGCGCTACGATTTGTTTTATCTATTTACGATTTCGGAGCCCCGACGACTTGATGGTTTTGCTTAGATGTTTTAGTATTTGGGGGGGAGTTTTAATTTAAATTCGGGGACCGAATTTCTTTAAGGGGGGAAGATTGTAACGTTTTGAAAATCGTTTCGGTGAAATTTCGGGAAATCGGTAAAATAAGGGGGTTTTCCGTAAAAAGTCAAAAAACAAATATCTTTATTATAAAATTAAATATAGATATTCTAGATATGAAATTGCTAGTATTTGGTGTTTATTGAGCCACTGGAGAAATTTCAAATTTTCTGAAAATTTTTCCGAAATTAATTATTTTAATATTATTTTAAGCCGTCCCTAATACATTTAATTAGGAAAAATTACAAATTTGAATGAGTTGAAACAAATTTTGTGCATCATAACACATTAAACAAAATTTTATCATGTGGTTTTTGAAATGAAATGGTTTGCCAAAACAGTTTAGAAAATAACGAAGAAAAAGGATTTTTCGGTGAAATTAGTGTTAATAGGAATTGGGGCATAACCTTTATCATTTTTCCCCACACCCACACACTTCACCATCACCCCTTCCCCATGTGGCCGACCCACTTTGACAGCCCCTCCCCCCCCCCTCTCTCTCTCTCCAATCACTTCCTTTTTGAATAGAAAAGAAAAGAAAAGAAACGAAAATGAAAGAAAAGTCAAAAGGGTGTGGACTTGTCTTTTCTCCCCACTTTCTTCACCTCCCTCTCTCTCCTCACTCCCCCACAACATGGCCGGCCCCACCACAGCAGCAGCCCCAATTCTCTTGTGCCCACTTCTTTTCCTCACATAATTTATTAAAGAAAAGAATGGAATAAGATATTAGGCATGGGGGTTAATTATTGGGACATGGCTTTTGACTTGGACTTTCTCACTAAAACTCACACCTCACTCTCTCTCTCCCCTTCATCTTGTGGCCGAGCACTCCCTTGGGCTGCTGTCCAAAAAATTTCCCCACTTCATTCACCTCCAAAATCATCATAAAATCCATTAAATCCACACAAATTTCCATCAAAACTCAAATCCAACCTTGACCCATTATTTCTTTTCCCATGCTAGCTTGAATCCTTGGAGCAAGATGGCATTTTGGGGACTATGTTTTGGCAAGTGTGGATCTCATTTCAAACTTGTTTGAGGTATAACCCTTTTCCAAATGATACTTGTTCTAATCTAAGATTTTAATTAAGTGTTTAATTAAGTTTTGATTGCAAGCTTGGAATTCAAGAAAGGATTTGAATTAATGTTAGCATTTTGATCTATAGATTATGGTTGTAATGGGTAGCTTACCATCTTAGGATTTGAAGAATGTAAACTAGTAGTTAGATTGCAAATTGTTACATGAAAAATGTTAAAATTGCATAATTGTGCAAACTAGGTTTTTAGGAATTTTGAATATAATTGAGTGAAAAATATAGTTAATATTTTTGTGACCTAATTAAGTTATTTGGTGAATATTGTGGCCACTAAAATTGTTAAAACATTTAGATTGGCGCTAAAAAGGGAAATTTAGGCTTACTAGGGTTCTTGAAATAAATCGATTTGGGCAATTTTAAGGTTTTTATGAATTGCATCCTATTTCTATATAATTAGTGATTGTGAAAACACGATTGGGGTGTTTGGGTTTTTTTTCTTGATGGGTTGATGTTGTACATCGACATCGAGGGTTGGTTTGGCTATTCTTGCATGCGTAGGCGATAGGTTTTGACCTATACGTGATACGGGTGCCGATTTGGTTTTCATATACCGTTTCAATTTCGGATTTGGTTTTTATGCGTTACGATACGTGGCGACATGTAGGTACCCCAGGTGGACCTCGAGACGACAAGCAAGCGCATGACGACGTCGGCACCGGCGAGCTCAGATCAGGTGAGTAGATTTATATCTATGGGGAGAAGTCGGGTGGATGGCGTATAGCACCCCCGCAGTTCGTGGTGATGTATACGAATACGTATACACGCATATATTTTGATTATATATTTTATGTTGATATGAGACTTGATGGTAAAGGTAGATTCTAGGTGTTCATGGATTAGTTTAGTGTTAGTTGCGAAACCCTAGAGTAGTCCTTACACCCACACACGCACACACACATGCATACATCTATGTTGTTACCTGTGCGTATATGGGGAGATGTGTTTATGTGTTCACCTGGGTATGGGACTAGGTGTTCATATACTGGATTTGCAGATGATACTTGGGATTGAGATGAGTCGATGAGATTTGAGTTTAGGCCGTGAGATCGGTGATATAGCAGGATTCGTACTTGAGATACGTCCTGATGTTATAGCGGATCTTTGAATGACAATGTCATGTGAATAGTGATATTAGTAGTGTACTAGACGTAGGTCAGTACCCCAGATAATGATCTTGATAAAGAGGATACCAGATGAATAGTATGATGAATGTGATATTGACCCGTACCCTGATTTGGGGATGCCGTACGACGGATTTACGTACGAGCTAAATATTGATGTTTGATCCGCACTCTTGACTTAGGATGTCTGATTATAGATATGGTATCGGATATGATATTATTGAGGCGGGATCACCGACTAATATATATACAGGTATGTATACGTATCGACTCAGATGTTAGGCAGTTTCCTTACCTGTAGTTCAGCTCGTTAGTTCAGCCGTATAGTTTAGTGTAGTTGTTAGACTAGATTAGACTCCTACCTATTTCAAAACTAACGAATCGTGGGAATTTTAAAAGACAGGTCAAGGGATTCTACGGATATTTCAAACGACATCTCTTTTCTTAAAAACACCGTAGCCCTTATTTTCAAAACACCGCGATTCGTGTTATTTCAAAGGGCACTATTGTAGGACTTATATTAGGGCAATAAAGTTTAGTTATCGTTGTGTCTAGTATTCCGCTCATTATTGTTGTTCGCTCCGCATCGCATACTTATATTATAAATTCTTATTGTATTATTAATATCATGCTGTTAGGACACCAGCACCATTACCGATGACGCGTATGTACCACGTACACTTACTTGCCGGCTCACACACATCTGTTAGTGTATATGCCCTAGAGGCCATTACTGTATCATACTAGTTTGTATATTACTTAATAGAAGCTTGGGATATTCACAGTTGTATATACAATCTTGCTCGAAATGGTAGTATGCTACTTGGTTTGTCTCTGCTTTAATATGTGCATGCGTTTCTTTTAGCATATTGCTGATATACATATTAGTAGAGCCCTTAGGATCTTTGCTTGATTACCAGCGTTGTGATGGCGCTCACACTCGTGGGAGCTGGGTGATCTATAAGCACATCCTTAAATAGGTCCCTAGTCGTTGGACTATCGAGACAGGGCATCGATACTCTGGAGTAGACTAGCGTATGCGCTTCTCATCCCAGTGTGGGAGACGGTCTGTCCCACAGCCGTCAGTACGTCGTAGTTGAGATAGTATGCGGGTGCTCGTTAGGTTACGAGTACACTGGACAGGACTCGTCGGGGACTGTTGGTTGGTATTATACCTATCGTCAGTTATCAGTTCCCAGGTGACATGAGTACAGCTTAGTCCGTTGACTTGACACTGTCACTTCGCCTCGAGTGTGTTCTGCTTGTTGTATGTATGCCCTAGAGGCCAGTATTGTACAGATGATGTATATTATATTGGATGCTTGGACATATATAGAGATGACTTTCTTGCTCGATATGATAGTATGCTATCTGGTTGCACTTTATCTTAACATGTATACTAGTCTCTTTAAACTGTCTTATAGTTACATGTTGGTAAAGCCCTTAGGATGTGTACTTGACTACCTGGACTATGATGCAGATCATACTAGTGGGGACATGGTAGTCCATAAGTAAATCCTTCATGGTCCCTAGTTGTGGGTGTATCGAGACGGGGCATCGATATACCAGTGTAGACTAGCGTATACGCTTCTCGACCCATGAGATGGGCGATGGATGATCCCATATCCATTGGTGTTTGACATCAGAGATGGTATACGGGTGCTCAGTGGAGACTGGGTACACTGGACGGACTCGCCGAGAACTCCCAGTTGGTATTATACCTCACGTCAGATGGCAGTTATCAGGTGACACTTGTGCAGGTTAGTCTGTAGACCCAAGATCGTCATAGAGTCTTGTGTGATTCCCACAGTGCTTTGATCTCCACCTTACCACGTCCATGAGGGCGTGCAAAATGGTGGTCTTTGGGTACAGTCCCGAGTCACATGGAGGGAATGAGCGATAGGAGGGGTTTCGTCTCTCCCGGTATTGGGGGTTGATGTTGCGCAGTGCTCGATTGGCCGTAACAGGGAAGTCCCTGGCCAGGGCTGATCAGAGATTTGCTGGTAAGTGTTACCAGTAGTTTCTCGACCCGTTATGAGCCTCACATCGGCACGACTTATCGGTTATTGGGGTCTGACGTTTACCACCCCTAGACTTGATATGCGACATATCAGACGAACAGACCGGACTGTACGGTAAGTTTCCTGGTTGGATTCACAGGAGTGTGAGCGGGCTAGCTCGTCGATCTTCTGATCGCTCAATACCCGGGTGGCCGTTACGTTTAGCAGACCGCTTGCGGCTTGTGGGTGATTGATATGATCATCATCTGCTGCCGGCGTATTGACGAGTCTTTAGAGTCCTACACAGAGGTTTCCTGGCTCAAGCGAAACGAAATAGGAGCGCATATGAGATATGTGCAGGACCGAGAATAATGCGTGTATGTGATACCGTATTTCATTCTCGCGATGAATGTATCGACTGGTTATATACGATATAACCTAGATATTGAATCAAGGATTGATTCGATAAGACGATACATATGATACTAGTCGGTTATATGCGATATGACCGGATCGTTAAATCAAGTGTTGATTTAATGATTTAATGTATAATTATATATTTGATATATTACTTTGCATTAACTAGTATTGGTTCACTTTAAATGGATTTTCTCACTTGATGTGCAAGTTGTATATGTGATATACTTTTGTGCACATGTTTGTATCATGTTTGATGATACTTGCTCATTTAGTTAAGTGTATAGAATTATACCATGGTTAAGTTGATGTTTAGGGTTTTGCTTTTTCATTTATTTATTTATTTGTTTATTTATTTATTTGGAAAAGATAAAGATGAGAATGGTGGCTTTCTTTGTTTCTTATTGAAGCTTCATGAAGCTTTGACTTAGTCCACCATTCTTATCTCATCCTTAACTCTAACCATTCCAACTAACCCTAGTTTATTCTCTACACTTGACTATGGTTAGGATATGATAAGTATTCATATTAGTTTCTTTTTTAAATAAGAAACTTATCATATTCTTTATCTTCTCCTTCTTCTTCTTCAAGAAAAACCTTGACTTCATCAATGGTAACTTGAGCAAACAAGTGAGAAATCCAATTCTAAAGTTAACCGACCTCCTATTTCTTCACCCTCTACCTCTTGCCAAGTTGTTTTGGGTGTTTTCTTCACAAGTTTCACAGCTTGGTGAAGTTGGAGCTTGAACTTGTGATGCCTCGACGTAGATCATCTTCGGCACGAAGCCGACGACCTAGTCCGCCCATTTCCCGATGAAGCCGACGATTGAGTTCGGGATTCAAGATGGACAGCGAGAGGACGCCTACGTGGAGCTAAGGAAGTGGAGAAATGGATCTACAAAGGTTGTAGCCTCTCTCCTTTAGTTAAGATGTTAACTAGTTTCGTTTTTCGCCTAAACTCTAGTCAACGATCCGTATTAGGTTTTCTCGGCACCCTAAAAATTTGAAATTGGCATGGTTGATGCCTTGTGAGACCTCTTGAGAGTGCCTAGGAACCCTACAGTGGTATCAGAGCCTAGCTAGAGCCTTAGGCGAAGTCTAGACGGCGTTTGAAATCCGAACGAACATCGAAACCCATTCCCAAAATGCTCTCTGGAAATTTTCTATAATTTTGGATTTTTGTCAATTAAAAATATGCAGAAATATAAGCAGGGTCTTATTTGAATTACTGTGAAAAACGAGGGTCTAAATCCATTAATCCACCGCGGAACCGCGGCACAAGCTAGGCATGTGCGGCGGTTCCGCGGCCGTACTGTCCCCTTGTCTGATGTTTTCTGCACAGTAATTCATATAATTGAATGCTATATTTTATGGATATTTTTTATTGTGACTCTACAGATGAGTGTTCTGGGGTTGTATTGGGAATCAAAGATTCGATCGGATTATCAAATTTCGTCTTTGTGTATTTCCGGATGACTTTAGAATATGTTAAAAAGTTCGACCGGATATAAATACCCAACTTTTCCCCTGCCGGAAAATATCCAAGTGTTGGATTTTTGTGTGGTTTAAGGACGTTCTGAGTAGTGCAAGTAACGCGATGGTCCCTCTAGAAGACAACAAACCTTAACTCGATTATGTGACCGTCTTGAACTGCCCTTTGAACCTTCGGGTTTGGGGCTGTACGGCGTGCCACATGTGAGGCGTTGGCTTGACCCTTCTACGGCTGGACCATTGGTACTGAGGCATGAAGTGAATGTCTTTGAACCTATTTCATGTGTTGAACGGTTTCGGGAAAACTTGGGTGTTCGAATGTTCGATCGGAAAGTTTGATATATTCTATTTATCTGGAATGGGATACAATAATTGGAATTCACAAACAGTTATGAGATAACTGAATGAATGTTATAAATCTAGCGGTTTAGTCTCACTTGATATTGAAAAGAGTTTTCGATAATGAGACTAAAATGCGGGGTTTATAATTGTTAGGCATGTGATGTCTAAGTATTTCATTTGATTAGGCATGCGATGTCTAGAAAGGTTGCGAATTCCAACTGTTGTAGTTTTACACTTTCTTTTCTGTGACCGTAAGTGTAATATGTGATATCGCCGGTTTCGTTGCTATATGTCAACGACAATTGGGATACGCATATTTACTTACGTTGATGACATGTGATGTTATGTGTTGCTGGATATGTTATATTGGATTGTCATGTTTGAATAGCCGGGGGTTTTTATGTGAGATGAGTGTTTTTCATTTTCATTCATGTAAAAACTTATATGTAATATTCTTTTATTTGGGGCACTTCCAGGTTGCGGAAGATGTCACCCTTTGTATATTATTTACTTTTCCGCATTAGGATAGACCTAAGGAGGGGAGCACAAGTAACCGGGTTCTGGGGTCCAGTGGGAGACCAACTCGAGGAGTCGAGTCCGGGTCTCCTAACCCTAGAATTGGTAGGGTTGCTTTCCGCTCTCGTAGGGGTCTATGGGTGTGGGATTGGCTATTCATCACGACCGTGGAATCCGTGTTTTATACTGGCTCGTATTGAAAACACGGACGTCCTAGTATATCCAATGTTTCATATGTTTCTTCTGCTGCGATATATGTGATGCGATCATATGATGTTCTGTGATAGATACAGTATATAGTATATATGATATATTATATAGACGTTACTTATGTTTTGCATCCGCACTAGCCCTGCCCTGCTCTGTCGTTAGTTACCTAACCTAACGGTGCACGAGGGGACATCGAGGCGAATGCGGATGGCATAAGTGTACGTCGTATTTATCTGTGATGTTTAGGTACTTAAATGATGGGACTTCATTAATGAGATTAATGAAAGAAAAGAAACCTAAGATGTTGTAGAATCAAATTTTAAATAAAACAGGTAGCTATAGTTCTTGCTTTGCACAGCGGTATATGTGATATATCCTGCACCTTATTCGATGAGGAAAGGACCGAGATCCCTTCACCGGGAGTGACTCCTTTAGCAATAACTGGTAGATGCTACACCCTCGGTTTGTTTTTGATTGCTTCTATAGTTTCTGCTTTGCACAGTGATATATATGATATATCCCGCATCTCATTCGACGAGGAAAGGGCCGACGATCCCTTCACCGGGAGTGACCCCTTTAGCAAAACTAGAAAAGCCTCAAAATCACTCCATTTCAAAACTTCATTTGATTCTACAACGATATCAAGTTCATTACGCAATAGGTTTTCAGAAAAACCTGTCGTAGCCCTCCGTCATTTCAGATAAGTACTAGTTAGTATTCGTGCTACGTTTGTTGACTATGTTAAGGCGTAGTGTGCGGTAGCTGACCAGTATTTATCTGCTTATGCATATGATGCAGATTGGATTAGGGTAGTCGTGCGACTTTGTTGACTATGTTAAGGGTCGTGCGGATGGGTTTAATTCAATCAGGAAATGACGGGTTGAACTTGACTAGCACTTATGATTTGTTGACTATGTTAAGGTCATATAGCTGCTAAGGGCAAAATATTATCGGGAATTTCAAGTGTTGAAATTTGCAGTGAGATTGTATACCTTCTATGAGATAGTTGGATCCCGATACCCACTGCGAGTAAGAGTTACTCCTGGGAGAGTTTTACACATTGCAATTAGCTGATCAAGTAGGTGTCTAGAAAGGTGTCAACGGGGTTACGCCTCTGGGAAAACGTGGTTTACATTAATTAGGTTCGTGCGAAAGCACGGGGGACCTCCCTCAAAGTACCGACACTGGCCTGGCTGAAAAATTGGCGAACTTGTAGTGTGTAATTAATCCCGGCTAGTCTTTCCTTTTAGGGTTTGAAGGAAGATTTGATAAAAACAGTGGGAGCCATCCTGATTAGATAAGATAATAACCAATCTGATCTTGCACGAGCATACGCTAAAGTGTTTTCTTCTCTCTCTCTCCAGGTAGCGACCATGTCAGGCCCTAATCAAGATAATAATATGGATGTATTGACCGAACCCGCATGTTATACTGTGCTGGGGAACGTTGGTTCCGTTCTTTCCTATAAGAGGTATAAGACTGAACAGGATATAGGGGAATACCAGGATTCCCATGCCACCCGTATGAAGAAAGTACATGATGATGCATTTTCTTCGGGTGTGTTCGTTACAGAGAACTGTTTCTCCATTTGCTCTACGTCCTGGGTATTAGATACTGGGTCAGGATCCCATATATGTAATCAGTTACATGGGCTAAGGAAAGGTAAAGAACTTGGAGAAGGTGATAAAGACATTAGAGTTGGAAATGGTGCAATTGTTGCAGCTAAGACTGTCGGGGAATATCACCTTGCATTACCAACTGGTAATACATTGGTTCTGAACGAATGCTATTACATGCCGAACCTGATATGCAACATTATATCAGTTTCTTTATTGAGTAAAGAGGGATATAATTTTGTATTACAGGACAATGTTATGAACATTTTCCGTAACCAAAAGTTGGTTGGATCAGGCACGTTGTGCAATGGCATTTATGTTCTAAATCAATCAACAGTTCTGAGCATAACTAACACACACAAGAGGAAGAGTTCAGAAATGAACGAATCCTTCTTGTGGCATTGTAGACTGGGTCACATCAATGCGACACAACTGGCTAAGTTGCATAAGGATGGATATTTGAAACCTTTCGAATTTTCATCTTATGACACTTGCCAGTCATGTCTCAAAGGCAAGATGACCAAAACTCCGTTTACGGGACACGGAGAAAGAGTTACCGAACTCTTGGGACTGATACATAGTGATGTATGCGGTCCTATGTCTACACATGCCAGGGATGGTTCTTCATACTTCATTACATTCACTGACGATCTCTCTAGGTTCGGGTATGTGTTCCTGATGAAACACAAATCAGATGCTTTTGAGAAATTTAGGGAATATAAACAAGAAGTTAAGAACCAAACCGGAAAAATTATTAAAATCCTACGATCTGATCGAGGAGGTGAATACTTGAGCAATGAATTCCTGGACTTCCTAAAAGAGAATGGGATTCTCTCTTAGCTGACTCCTCCATATACACCACAGCACAACGGTGTATCAGCACAGATGAACCGCACCCTATTAGATATGGTGCGCTCTATGATGAGCACAGCTGAGTTACCTATTTCCTTCTGGGGATATGCGCTGGAAACAGCAACATACCTATTGAATCAAGTTCCATCTAAATCTGTACCTACCACACCATATGAGATATGGAGTGGGAAGAGACCATATTTTAAACGAGTTAAGATATGGGGTTTTCCGGCCTATGTCAAAAGGCAAAATCCAGACAAACTCGAGGCACGGTCAGTTCTTTGCAAGTTTGTGGGATATCCTAAGAATTCCCAAGGATATTTTTTCTACCATGCTGAAGAACAAAAAGTGTTTGTTTCTCAATATGCCACCTTTTTAGAAAAGGAATTCCTTGAAAAAGAAATTAGTGGCAAAGTGGTAGAGCTGGAAGAGGTTCCAGATACACAAACCATAACTGAAGATTTGGTGGAACCAGAAGATTCAGTAGCTCCCAATGAACCTCAGCCTCTCCGCCGATCTAGTAGGGTTCCTCGCCAACCTGAGAGATACTACGGTTTTCTCATGGATGGTGGGAGCGAGGATTGCATCATGGAGGATGATGACCCAACTAGCTTCGAGCAGGCCATCATGAGTAGAGACTCAGTGAAATGGCTGGATGCTATGCGGTCCGAGATGGAATCCATGTACACCAACAAAGTATGGACTTTGGACGTTGCTCCTGAAGGGGTAAAACCTATTGGGAGCAAGTGGATCTTCAAGAAGAAACTTGGTGTAGATGGTAAAGTGGAGACTTTCAAAGCTAGACTTGTTGCAAAGGGTTTTCGTCAAAGACCAAGTGTGGACTATGACGAAACCTTTTCTCCAGTGGCTATGCTTAAATCCATCCGGATCATGCTTGCCATCGCTGCATATCATGATTACGAAATCTGGCAAATGGATGTTAAGACCGCCTTTCTAAATGGTGATTTAGAAGAGTGCGTGTACATGACTCAGCCAGAGGGCTTCGTAGATAGTGGGAGCAGCGGGAAGGTGTGCAAGCTGCTTAAATCCATTTATGGATTAATGCAAGCATCGCGGAGTTGGAACATCTGCTTTGACGTCGTTATCAAAGAGTTTGATTTCGTCAAAAACCTAGATGAACCTTGTAACTACAAGAAGGTGGCAGAGAGTAAGGTTGTGTTGCGCCATGGCAGCGCCCCGGCCGTCTTACCGAGGCCAAAATGCGGAATCAAAATTTTTCCTTACTCGGAAACCGGCGCTACCGCGGACAATGAAAACCCGGATCGTAAACCATTAACCTAATGCTAGCAAACAAGAGATGGGAAGAGAAGTATACCAAGTGATCCGAGTCCTCCGGTCTTCTCATCATCATCCCGATCTCCCACGGAAAGTCTAGTCTCCATGTCATCGCCTCCTCGCCGGAAGGGCACCACATCGCCTGCGTCTTTTACGGGCTCCCGCCTTAATACCGAGGCAACTCGAGCATGAAGCCGGCAAGTCGACATGCCCAAGGTGTGCTGTAGAATGTAGTGTAGATGATGCTTGTCACTTTAGGGTTTGTTGCCTTTGAAAATGATGGAGGAATCAAGATTAGAAAAATGGTGCTTGCATTTTTCTAGGATGAAAGTCAGATCAAGAATGAAAACTCTCAAGAATGAAAACCTCTTCTTCTCTTTTCTCTCAAGTGAGTTCTATCATCTCTAAAATGAGAATGGTGGAGGAGGGAATACAAAACCACAACCATAGAAAGAAGGTAATGGTAGTAAAAGCAAGTGGTGACCATAGCCAAACATTATCATCACAATCTCACATCAAAACCTAAATCAATCCTAATCACCTTTTGCAAGAAATGATGAAGGAAAAGAATGGTATCTAAAGATGCTATCATAATTAATACATATGCAAGAAACCCCCTCCTCAAATGTAATTTGCAAAACTGCAAATTACCCCTTCCATCAGAAAAGTCCGGCCGGGAAAGAACAAAGGAAAACCGGCCGGAACGGAATGCAAACTGGCAACTCCAGAAAACTGGTCCCGTAATAAATTACAGGAAAACCCTGATACTGTGCATACACACCCGCATCTGTATTCCTACCGGATACAAATGCAATGAGACAAAATCTACACTGTACTAAACTAGGACCCGGCTTAAACCAAAGCCGACTAGTAATATCCGTCCGATCCTGATCCGTGCAATACCGCACGTATCAGATCGAACCCTGCCATATAACTTATACAGCCACTAGTACAAAACTGTCCGATCCTGATCCGTGCAATACCGCACGTATCTGATCGGACCCTGCCATATCTCCATACGGCCTCTACAGCGTTTCGCCCGAAAGCTTGAGTAACTGTAAGTGTGGTGGACTCTAAAGACTCGTCAATACTATGGCTGTGGATTTAACCACTAGCACGTCAGAGGTATAAGCCAATACGTGACGGGCCACCAGCTATTGACTAAAAGGGACGTCGATGAGAGAACTCATCCTGACACCCTACTGAGCCTATCAGTGACAATATCCGTACAGTCCGGTCCGTTCGTCTATGAGCATCGCATGGCGGGCCTAGGGGGTTGGTAAAAGTCAGACCCCCAAAAGCGGTACAAGTCGTGTCGGAGTGTAGCCCAGAACGCCCTGAGATACTACTGGAATACCTACCAGTAAATCTCCTGCCTCGGCCGAGGGCTTTGCGTAATGGCTCTCCTAGACACAGCGCGACCTCACCCCCAATACCGGGAGAGACGAACCCCTGAAGATCCGCTCACTGCCTCCATGTGGCTCGGGACTGTACCCAACTAAAACCTGTTTGCACGACTCCTTTGAGCCGTGGTAGGGTAGTAATCAAAGCACAGTGGGAACTCACACGAGACAAATGACGATCTCAGGTCGATGAACTAACCTGTACACATGTCACCAGGGAACTGCTATCTGACGTCAGGTATAAGACCAACTAGCATGTTCCCGGCGAGTCCTTTCCGGTGTACTCATAACCCAATGAGCACCTGTATACATCTTAGGTGAACCAACTGACACCAGTGGCTTATAAGACCGGCCACCGCCCCTCGTCGGGGTCTCGACTGTATACACTAGTCTACTCTGGAGAATCGATGCCCTGTCTCGAAACTCCCACGACTAGGGACCTTTTAAGGATGTGCTTATAGACCACCAGCTCTCACGTATATGATCGCCATCATACTGCCGGCAGTCAAGCAAGAATCCTAGGGGCTCTATCAGCGTGTAATAGTGACCTGTAAGGTCACCTGAAGCAGTACATGATGATAAAGGTAAACCAGATAGCATACTATCATCTCGAGTAAGACTGTCCTACCGGGATAGGTCCTCCCTCAATCATTGCAATCACGTGCCTGTGATCCAATAATTGACTCTGAGGGCACTATCTCCAACAATCTCCCACTTTCACTCAAGGCTAATTATTGCGATATCGCATACTCATAGCCCGTGTGATACCGAACACCCAACTCCTCTACTAGTCAGTCTCACAAAGCTCGTTTGCGAAACTATTGCATTCGAGGAACAGCCTCAGTGAGTGGATCCGCTGTGATGTTTCTTTCTATGTCTCTCTATATCTCAAGTTCGCGGAGAAAGCCATCTCCCGAAATGAGCAATACCTGTCTTAGAATGTCTGGATGTTTGATGGGACCTAGCTCATAAATGAACTCCAAATCCAAACTTCTTAGACTGTATCGATAACTGAACTTAATCAGTACCCAGCGCCATGCCTCCCTCAGTATTGCCTTGGACCACCTGTCCAAAATACTGCCCCTTGTGAGAAGGAGAACTATAACTCTGACAGCCACTCTGCCATCCATGTCACCTTGGAAGCCTGGAGTGATAACTGTCTCCTAAAAGAGGCTGTCGTTATCACATCCCTAGAACACGCACTTATGTCCTAAAACTGCTTCCGATTGTTTCTCCAGGATTGGATTAATATCAACTTATTGCATCTACTGCAAGAACAACATCTGGTGTGGTACTTGACATCTCATGATTCACTCAATTGCCTAAGCAAGTGATCTGCCAATCATGCACATCCCTCTCCTCTTTAGTCTGTAAGACACCTTTAGAGAGGGTGACTCCATTACCTGCAGGTACACTACCATGCCAGGAGTCGTCCATTCTAAATACTCTTAGAATGCTGTCTAAGTACCCAGATTGGGAAACCACCCAAATCTAGATCTAAAACCATAGATCTAGTAACCAGTATGTCAGATATAATATCCAAGTCCCATGTGGAGAAACCACTGTGTGACGACCAAAGTATAACCGATCGTAGTATAGGAGTTTCCTTTCCTACTCTGTGTATGTCATCCAAATACCAGGATATCACACCCTACTACCTTCTCAACAGATCCATCCCTTATTCTGATGAAGTCAAACCTATGACTGTCACGTCAGAAATAGATGATCTATCTCCACTACATCTGCTTTAGTCTATAAATAGACATAAGCCTGATGTCCACCAATGCTTCCGCTGCTCCCACTGACTACGACAACCCTCTGGCAGAGTCATATAGACGTGCTTTTCTAAAGCTAGCTTAGAACGACGCTATACTCATCCTTCCACCGGGTCTCGCAGCCTGGAACAACAGCAATGGCAAGTGTTGGTAAACAAGAACCTCCCTGCCACCGTCCTTGAGGCTACCGGAGTACCTCTCGGGTGCCTGAGGTTACCCACCTTATCTGCGGAGTGGCCAATGGAATGTCAAATCAGATTGAATCTTTAGGTTCCTTATCAAATCTTCAGTAATCGTTTGCGGTTCTGGAATCACTTCCAGTTCTACCATACTCCCACTACTGTTTTTGAAAAATCCATTTTTTAATAAAACTGTGGCGAGTCTAGAACAATATTTCTATTGATCTGCCAGATGGTAGAAAATCAACCCTCGTCATTGTCACGACCCGAAAGTACGGAACATGACCGGCACTTAAACTACGAACGTCTCGAGGCGTACGTAATCTAAGTAAACCGAAAACCCAGAAATCCAAACCAAGAAGAGTAGTAGAGAGTAGGAAAAACCAACTTAAAGCAAGTAATTTCAATAGCATAAGCCGAATTATGCGGTTTTTAAAACATCAAAAATTTACTGAAAATTTCGGCAGAGTCTCCTTTGTAAATACTGGCCCCCAAACGGGATACAACATGAATAGTATACGAAATCAAGAAAAAGGCATCCCCAAGCGGGAGCTAGCTCTTCGTCAATCGACGGTCACAACCACACAAACAAAATAATATACAACGCCAACGGCGAGGATCAAAACTCAAAAGGAAACTCAAAACCACCAGAAATATAACGAGCGACTCTAAGGTCGAAAGGATAAACAACACTGGTCTCTATCTCAAAAAAAATACATGTTTGGTTGATGGAATTTACTAGATACAACGGAATAATATTATACAAGGTAATATGATGGGTACGATACAAGAAAAACCCACCTACTAGCAAGTCACCCGAATGAAACTGAGCCCGCAAAGCCGTAAAGAAACCTGTACGGCAAACCTGCAAGAAACTGGGGCACAACGGGGGTGAGTTGCCAACTCGTGAATAGAAAAAATATCTACGCACAGAAATCGCATAAATAACGCAACCTAGGTCAATGATCAGAAAATATCCTCAATATGTGTATAACAGGCAGCCTATGACAATGTCTAGGGCAAAATCTAACCCGAGTATAATTTCATGTGCCCTTGTCAGTGCCTCAGGTAGCAATATATCATAAGAATGAGATATGAATGCGTGAAAACAGAATACATTTACATGAAGCAGCTGTTTTCATACTTTAGTGAGATTTCCCTTGTATTTTTAAAATGAGGTACCATAATGAAATCAGCATAAAACTGTGCCTAGCATCGGCACAAACGAAATCCCAATATCCCAATATCTCAAAGTCACAACCACAATATCTAGGGCGCCGTCAATCCAGACCGGCCCCTACCATAAATCTCAAGACCACGACGGTATCCTCCGGATATCCGACGCGTCGGGTAAAATCACCGGTAGGTAGTACTCCCCTGCCAGGCTCAACGTCATCACCACATTCCTCTTGCCCCGGGGTACCGCACCGGGTCCACCATGTACCCGAAACGGTTCATCCGTCTCCTCGAATCGGGTTTCCAAATCCATCAGCAAACTCATGGTGGACGACTCATACATCATGGGAAAACCGCACTTTTTATTTTAAAAGAGAGAATATGTTTATTTGTGTTTTTGCGGTTTTCCTCCAAATCCAGAAAATCTCATAGAAATCCAAATCCAAACCTCAATAGCATGCAAAATAGTGAATATATGCATGAGAATCCATGAATGCGGCATAACAATGAATAACAGTATGCATGAAGTAGCAGGTAATAACTACAATGTCCAAACTATTCGCTAATAGGCTATGTCAAGCAATAATATATTTTCTAAGGTGTACGTGACATGGCAATTACCGATGAAGATGTGTGTGAGCCGGCAAGTAAGTGTACGTGGTACATACGCATCATCGGTAATGGTGCTGGTGTCCTATCAGCATGATATTAAAATGGAGTATGAAACATAATATAAGAATGCGATGCAAAGCGAACCACAAAAAAAAGGTGGGAGCTGAAACTAGACGTAACCAAAACTAATCTGCATTAATCTAATATAAGTCCTACGAATGGTGCCTTTTGAAATAACACGAATCATGGGGTTTTGAAAATAGGGCTACGGTGTTTTTATGAAAAGATACGTCGTTTTTGAAATGTCCGTAGATTCCCTTGAGCTGTCTTTAAAAATGCCCACGATTCGTTAGTTTTTGAAATAGGTAAGAAGTCTAATCTACTCTAACAACTACACTAAACTATACGGCCGAACTAACAAGCTGAGCTACAGGTAAGGAAACCGCCTAACATCTGAGTCGATATATATATATATATATATATAAGTCGGTGATCCCGCCTCAATAGTATCGCGTACGATACAGTATATCATCTGACATCCTCGAGTCATGAGCGCGGATCTATCATCAATATAGGCTCGTACGGTAAATCGTCGTACGGCATCCCAAAAGCTGGGTACGGTTCAATATCACACTATCTCATCACATTTCAGATATCACTTATCATATCATATAATCTGAGGTACTGATCTAAGTCTAGTACAACTGATATCATCTACAAAGTATGAATGCGGGGGTAAACACACATCCCGAACCCGCAAGAATCACATTTCATATCCCAAATACGAATCATATCAAATCACCGATCTCGCGGCACAAAGCCCACATCATCGACTCAACTCCAAAGTCATCCCATATCATCAAACACCGTGCAAGTATAAGAAACACACAAGTGTATGCGTGTGGGTGCAAATCTATCCTATGGTTCGCAACTAGGAACTACGCTACTTATTTCTACCCCTAACTAACCATAACACACTAACTATCACACATACAAATATACTACATAGTACTAATTACGGACTGCGGGGGTGCTATACGCCATCCACCCGACTTCTCCCCGTAGATATAGATCTACTCACCTGGTCCTCGCTAGCCGGTGCCGACGTTGCCACGCGCTTGCTTGTCGTCTCGAAGTCTATATGGGGGTACCTACATATCATAACGCACCATATCCCATTAAAATCCGACTCATGATCAAAACGACGCACGAATCCCACATAGGTCAAAACCTATGGTTGCTTTCACAAATCGACCCTAAAACCCTCAACGTCGACGTACAAACGCCAGACCATCGAGAAAAACCCAAATACACTCATTTGCACATTCACGAACACTAATTTTAATATAAAATGGGTTAAAACTCACGAAAATCCCAAATTCACTCTAAAAGCCGTTTTTCCGAAAAACTAGCAAGCAAAATTACCCGTTTTAGTACAAAACTCGATGTTTAAATGAATGTAGCGGCCAATATATTTATTAAATATCTTAAATAAGTCAATAAAACCATTTCCATAATTTAATCACATAAATTTGCATAATTTCCAAAATCCTAGTTTGCAAAAATATCAATTTTAACACTTTTTTAATGTAAAATTCATAATTTTACAATTAAACTTGGTTTTGCATATTTTAAATGGTTAAACCACTCAATATAATTTGTAATATATGATGAAATCCTAACCATATTTTAATTCTCGATTTAACACAATATTTACAAAAACTAGTTTGCAAATTTAACCAATTTCGACCATTTTATAGCAAAATGCACATACAACAAACTAGTTTGGATTTGCATGATTTAAAGCATTAAACTACATTTTATAATGTTAATAAAGCCATCCAAACCTTAATCACATTTTTAATCCCAATTATATAACCAATTTCAAAAGCCTAGTTAGCAAATTAGCATAATTAACACAATTTCCTTAAACTAACTATTAACAACTAACTACTAATCTTGTTCTACAATTTTAGTGGCCACAATATTCACCAAATAACTTAATTAGGTCACAAAAATATTAAGTAGATTTTTCACTCAAATATATTCAAAATTCCTAAAAACCTAGTTTGCACAATCATGCAATTTTAACAATTTTACATGTAACAATTTGCAATCTAACTACTAGTTTACATTCTTCAAATCCTAAGATGGTAAGCTACCCATTACAACCATAATCTATAGATCAAAATGCTAACATTAAATCAAAACCTTTCTTGATTTCCAAGCTTGCAATCAAAACTTAATTAAACACTTAATTAAAAACTTAGACTAAAACAAGTATCATTTGGAAAAGGGGTTATACCTTAAACTAGTTTGAAATGAGATCCACACTTGCCAAAACATAGCCCCCCAAAATGCCATCTTACTCCAAGGATTCAAGCTAGCATGGGCAAAGAAATAATGGGTCAAGGTTGGATTTGAGATTAGTGATGTTTTTATGTGGATTTTGAAGAAATTTTGTGGATTTTAGAGGTGAAGAATGTGAGGATTTGGAGAGGGGAGGGCTGTGCAATTTCTGGCCGAAATTTGAGGAGGGTGAGGTGAGTGGGAGAGTGAGAGAGAGAGAGTGTTGGTTTCAAAGTCAAAGAAAAGTCAAAAGCCCATTCTTATACATTCTTTTCCTTTTCTTTTCTTTGTTTGTTTTGACTTTTAAGTGGGGGGGATGAGTGGGGGGGCTGCTGAATTCAGCAAGGGGTAGAGAAAATGGGTGTGTGTGGGTGTGGGTACGGGTGTGGGGTGATGAAAAATGATAAATACAGTACCCCAAACATCCATTTACGCTAAAAAAAAAGCCTTTTTTCTTCAATAATTTCTAAACCGTTTTGGCAAATGATTTCGTTCCAAAAACCACATGATAAATTTTTATTTAATGTTTTATGATGCACAAAATTTGTTTCAACTCATTCCAATTTGTAATTTTCCCTAATTAAATGTATTAGTGACGGCTTAAAATAATAATAAAATAATATTTTTTTCAGAAAATTTAAAATTTCACCAGCGGCTCAATAAACCCCAAATAATAGCAATTACATAGCTAGAATATGTATATTTAATTTTTATAATAAGATATTTGTATTTTGACTTTTTACCGAAAACACCCTTATCTTACCGATTTTTCGAAATTTCACCGAAACGATTTTCAAAACGTTACAATCTTCCCCCCTTAAAGAAATTCGGTCCCCGAATTTAAATTCAAACTCCCCCAAATACTAAAACATCTAAGAAAAATCATCAAGTCGTCGGGGCTCCGAAATTGTAACTACATAAAACAAATCGTAGCGCAGCGCATGCGCTTGAAAAATGAGCATATAACTCAAATCGAAACTCCGTCAAGCATCCCGCAATCATCGGAGTCATGGAAAAGACATCAATGCCAAATCCAAATCCAAATCAAAACCAATATGCCATAACTCGAAACTATACATGTAAATATCGAATCTATATATGTAAGTATTTGAAGGAAATGCATGCCAAATCTCTTTAAGTCGCTGTGCACGCGTATAACACTGCACAGTGGCGGACGTCTACCATAAGAAAATAACTATATACATATATACTTTTGTTTGAAATGTACGTTCCGCCGTTTTGGAAACAATTTAGAAGGGTCTCCTTGTTTTAAACATTTCGTGTCATATCAGACACGTAGGTAAATACTGAGGCTATAGCTCGCTTTTTGGAAATCCCCTCAATAACTATCAATGCATGCAAAATATATTCAGGTACTGTCCTCTGACTAGTCCTGCTCAGTACGAAAACATATAGCCATATCATAAAAACGTACTGCTCAAAAAAAAAATCAATCCCAAGATACGCACATGAATACTACGTGCGTCTGGTGCGCACGGAAATCAAAATCCATGAATGTGCCATACATGCGCACAGAAACAACATCTAAGTGCATCGGGTGTGCACGAAACATCTGTCGTAGGCAACATGTGTGCCTGACAGCAAAATCAGGTGCATCTGACATGCACGAAAAATCTCGATTTAGTGCATCTGGTGTGCACCAAAATCGCATCTCAAGACATGCGCGAAAATTCAAATCAGGTGCATCCATCGTGCATGAAATCATGAAATCCAATATCAAGCGCCGAACGTGCGCAAAATCAATCAGGTGCACAAGGTGCACAAAACAAATATCGAGTATCACATTCGAAATCGAAGTCCAGTGCATCTAAGTGCACAAAAGGCGTATCACTGCACTGCAAGCATATATATACTATACAGAGTGCAGGAACGAAATCGTGTGCGTGCATACGCACAAAATCAACTCAAATGTTTGAAACCGTAAAATCACAAACATGTGAAACCCAAGCACGAAAACGATATCAAGTGCAACACTGTGCAAGAATCGTAAATTCTCAATCATCAAAATCAAATCATGCGAATAAATCACCCAAAACATCGAAATCAGTAATGGCGGAATAGTACTGCTCCAGCGCATCCTCTAAGAATCTCGGCCAACTGTCGCGGTCACTAGTGGGACGTCTCGTCGATGATCATGAACTCTGTCCTGCTGGTGTGCGCAACCATGACCACTCCTGGGTCAAGGTCTTCACTGTGAATTACCAATCTTTCGGTCCATCGGCTCATCGGCCCGGTCAGGTGTGCTAACGGGGATGATCCCATTCTGGCACTTCTCTGGTCATTTCTCGGTCAATCATTGCGACCACTCATAAGACAGCATATCACTGGCATCGGCCTCTGGCTCTCTGAATATACGTGACACATCTGATCCTGGGTGCAAGTATCATTGCAGCAGTGTCCTGGAAGGAATCCTGCTCACGGTCTCTTCCATGTCTCGTCTCTGCCAACTGTCCGGAAGTCATTGTCCTTTCCTATATCTGCATCTTGCTCTGGAACGACTGCATACTCATCGCGACTCCTTCTGGAAGGTATATCCAGTACTCTGCCTCGGCATGCGCATCGCATCTCTGATGTCGGCGGAGGGGAACGTCTTCATATCTGGATCTTATACGAACCTCTTACTCCATTTTCTCTAATGTCGACCGCTTCGGACTCGTCTCGTCGTGGCTGCATGGACTGAGCTCCAACGGCTATCCTCGTATCTGGAGTCTCCCAAGAAATGCATCTTACCACCTAGCATCCGAATTAAGTCGAGCCATCCGATCGAGTCGTCAAAACCTCATAATCCCCCAAGAGCTCAACATCTTGGGCACAGTTTAATAGTATCGAGTACATACCACAGCATCGGTGGTCCAGCCGTAGAAGGGCAAACCCAAGCCTCACTAATGGCGCCGTAGAACTGCCGCAAACCCGAAGGTTCAAAGGCTTTCACACGGTCATTAAGTCGAGTTAGGGTTTCATTCTTCTAGAGGGACCATAGAATTGCCTGCATGTCTTTTCGACTACTTAAAACTTGGAATAATAGGTTGCTGACATTCGATCGTCTCTGTCGACTCTCAACGTCTCCGCATGAAATCGTCTCCAGCTGGAATCAATCTATCTGATGACCACGCATCAGGGTAGGCGAACGATCCACAAGTCCTAGTCATTCATCCTCGATGACTAGCGACCTTCTATCATCTCTTAGTATAACTCGTTCTGCACTAACGACATCATCTGGGGCAATATCTCGTCGTTCGCAGCAATAACTAGCTCGCTCATCTGCACGCTGAACAGTGCCTCGACCATCATGAATAAGCAACACACCAACGGTCATCAAAATCTGGCTGGCCTCTATCAGTGGCTCAATCCTCTAGTGTCGATCAGCACCTCCGAGTAACCTCATAAAGGCGATCCGCCAAACGCTCGTGGCGCGGAAACACAGTAAAATGACACATCTCTGCAATCGTGTGTCGCCGGAATTTCGCCCTGGTCAGTCCTCGTTCGTGACGAGCTTGTGCTGACCGCAGCTCTAGCCGTAGCTCTCCCTGCCGGTAACCGTAGCAGCAAAACCAAACTGGTACCGACGAGGCTAGATCAGGAAGGAATATAATACTGAACAAGGAAATGTACATCCTAAGGCTTCATAAGTGGAGTGGCGTGTCGTAAATATGCCGCGGAACATACCAACGGTACGTCACTCTACTTTAGTCACCTATTCCATCAACCAAGGGTCATCCTACGCTCCGAAGGTAAAACCTAACGCTCTGATACCAACTTTGTCACGACCCGAAAGTACGGAACATGACCGGCACTTAAACTACGAACGTCTCGAGGCGTACGTAATCTAAGTAAACCGAAAACCCAGAAATCCAAACCAAGAAGAGTAGTAGAGAGTAGGA
Source organism: Agapanthus africanus (assembly GCA_030015575.1). NCBI lineage: Eukaryota > Viridiplantae > Streptophyta > Magnoliopsida > Asparagales > Amaryllidaceae > Agapanthus > Agapanthus africanus. The sequence goes on along the minus strand of JASDDO010000012.1, from coordinate 389,635,096 downwards.
AAAACCAACTTAAAGCAAGTAATTTCAATAGCATAAGCCGAATTATGCGGTTTTTAAAACATCAAAAATTTACTGAAAATTTCGGCAGAGTCTCCTTTGTAAATACTGGCCCCCAAACGGGATACAACATGAATAGTATACGAAATCAAGAAAAAGGCATCCCCAAGCGGGAGCTAGCTCTTCGTCAATCGACGGTCACAACCACACAAACAAAATAATATACAACGCCAACGGCGAGGATCAAAACTCAAAAGGAAACTCAAAACCACCAGAAATATAACGAGCGACTCTAAGGTCGAAAGGATAAACAACACTGGTCTCTATCTCAAAAAAAATACATGTTTGGTTGATGGAATTTACTAGATACAACGGAATAATATTATACAAGGTAATATGATGGGTACGATACAAGAAAAACCCACCTACTAGCAAGTCACCCGAATGAAACTGAGCCCGCAAAGCCGTAAAGAAACCTGTACGGCAAACCTGCAAGAAACTGGGGCACAACGGGGGTGAGTTGCCAACTCGTGAATAGAAAAAATATCTACGCACAGAAATCGCATAAATAACGCAACCTAGGTCAATGATCAGAAAATATCCTCAATATGTGTATAACAGGCAGCCTATGACAATGTCTAGGGCAAAATCTAACCCGAGTATAATTTCATGTGCCCTTGTCAGTGCCTCAGGTAGCAATATATCATAAGAATGAGATATGAATGCGTGAAAACAGAATACATTTACATGAAGCAGCTGTTTTCATACTTTAGTGAGATTTCCCTTGTATTTTTAAAATGAGGTACCATAATGAAATCAGCATAAAACTGTGCCTAGCATCGGCACAAACGAAATCCCAATATCCCAATATCTCAAAGTCACAACCACAATATCTAGGGCGCCGTCAATCCAGACCGGCCCCTACCATAAATCTCAAGACCACGACGGTATCCTCCGGATATCCGACGCGTCGGGTAAAATCACCGGTAGGTAGTACTCCCCTGCCAGGCTCAACGTCATCACCACATTCCTCTTGCCCCGGGGTACCGCACCGGGTCCACCATGTACCCGAAACGGTTCATCCGTCTCCTCGAATCGGGTTTCCAAATCCATCAGCAAACTCATGGTGGACGACTCATACATCATGGGAAAACCGCACTTTTTATTTTAAAAGAGAGAATATGTTTATTTGTGTTTTTGCGGTTTTCCTCCAAATCCAGAAAATCTCATAGAAATCCAAATCCAAACCTCAATAGCATGCAAAATAGTGAATATATGCATGAGAATCCATGAATGCGGCATAACAATGAATAACAGTATGCATGAAGTAGCAGGTAATAACTACAATGTCCAAACTATTCGCTAATAGGCTATGTCAAGCAATAATATATTTTCTAAGGTGTACGTGACATGGCAATTACCGATGAAGATGTGTGTGAGCCGGCAAGTAAGTGTACGTGGTACATACGCATCATCGGTAATGGTGCTGGTGTCCTATCAGCATGATATTAAAATGGAGTATGAAACATAATATAAGAATGCGATGCAAAGCGAACCACAAAAAAAAGGTGGGAGCTGAAACTAGACGTAACCAAAACTAATCTGCATTAATCTAATATAAGTCCTACGAATGGTGCCTTTTGAAATAACACGAATCATGGGGTTTTGAAAATAGGGCTACGGTGTTTTTATGAAAAGATACGTCGTTTTTGAAATGTCCGTAGATTCCCTTGAGCTGTCTTTAAAAATGCCCACGATTCGTTAGTTTTTGAAATAGGTAAGAAGTCTAATCTACTCTAACAACTACACTAAACTATACGGCCGAACTAACAAGCTGAGCTACAGGTAAGGAAACCGCCTAACATCTGAGTCGATATATATATATATATATATATAAGTCGGTGATCCCGCCTCAATAGTATCGCGTACGATACAGTATATCATCTGACATCCTCGAGTCATGAGCGCGGATCTATCATCAATATAGGCTCGTACGGTAAATCGTCGTACGGCATCCCAAAAGCTGGGTACGGTTCAATATCACACTATCTCATCACATTTCAGATATCACTTATCATATCATATAATCTGAGGTACTGATCTAAGTCTAGTACAACTGATATCATCTACAAAGTATGAATGCGGGGGTAAACACACATCCCGAACCCGCAAGAATCACATTTCATATCCCAAATACGAATCATATCAAATCACCGATCTCGCGGCACAAAGCCCACATCATCGACTCAACTCCAAAGTCATCCCATATCATCAAACACCGTGCAAGTATAAGAAACACACAAGTGTATGCGTGTGGGTGCAAATCTATCCTATGGTTCGCAACTAGGAACTACGCTACTTATTTCTACCCCTAACTAACCATAACACACTAACTATCACACATACAAATATACTACATAGTACTAATTACGGACTGCGGGGGTGCTATACGCCATCCACCCGACTTCTCCCCGTAGATATAGATCTACTCACCTGGTCCTCGCTAGCCGGTGCCGACGTTGCCACGCGCTTGCTTGTCGTCTCGAAGTCTATATGGGGGTACCTACATATCATAACGCACCATATCCCATTAAAATCCGACTCATGATCAAAACGACGCACGAATCCCACATAGGTCAAAACCTATGGTTGCTTTCACAAATCGACCCTAAAACCCTCAACGTCGACGTACAAACGCCAGACCATCGAGAAAAACCCAAATACACTCATTTGCACATTCACGAACACTAATTTTAATATAAAATGGGTTAAAACTCACGAAAATCCCAAATTCACTCTAAAAGCCGTTTTTCCGAAAAACTAGCAAGCAAAATTACCCGTTTTAGTACAAAACTCGATGTTTAAATGAATGTAGCGGCCAATATATTTATTAAATATCTTAAATAAGTCAATAAAACCATTTCCATAATTTAATCACATAAATTTGCATAATTTCCAAAATCCTAGTTTGCAAAAATATCAATTTTAACACTTTTTTAATGTAAAATTCATAATTTTACAATTAAACTTGGTTTTGCATATTTTAAATGGTTAAACCACTCAATATAATTTGTAATATATGATGAAATCCTAACCATATTTTAATTCTCGATTTAACACAATATTTACAAAAACTAGTTTGCAAATTTAACCAATTTCGACCATTTTATAGCAAAATGCACATACAACAAACTAGTTTGGATTTGCATGATTTAAAGCATTAAACTACATTTTATAATGTTAATAAAGCCATCCAAACCTTAATCACATTTTTAATCCCAATTATATAACCAATTTCAAAAGCCTAGTTAGCAAATTAGCATAATTAACACAATTTCCTTAAACTAACTATTAACAACTAACTACTAATCTTGTTCTACAATTTTAGTGGCCACAATATTCACCAAATAACTTAATTAGGTCACAAAAATATTAAGTAGATTTTTCACTCAAATATATTCAAAATTCCTAAAAACCTAGTTTGCACAATCATGCAATTTTAACAATTTTACATGTAACAATTTGCAATCTAACTACTAGTTTACATTCTTCAAATCCTAAGATGGTAAGCTACCCATTACAACCATAATCTATAGATCAAAATGCTAACATTAAATCAAAACCTTTCTTGATTTCCAAGCTTGCAATCAAAACTTAATTAAACACTTAATTAAAAACTTAGACTAAAACAAGTATCATTTGGAAAAGGGGTTATACCTTAAACTAGTTTGAAATGAGATCCACACTTGCCAAAACATAGCCCCCCAAAATGCCATCTTACTCCAAGGATTCAAGCTAGCATGGGCAAAGAAATAATGGGTCAAGGTTGGATTTGAGATTAGTGATGTTTTTATGTGGATTTTGAAGAAATTTTGTGGATTTTAGAGGTGAAGAATGTGAGGATTTGGAGAGGGGAGGGCTGTGCAATTTCTGGCCGAAATTTGAGGAGGGTGAGGTGAGTGGGAGAGTGAGAGAGAGAGAGTGTTGGTTTCAAAGTCAAAGAAAAGTCAAAAGCCCATTCTTATACATTCTTTTCCTTTTCTTTTCTTTGTTTGTTTTGACTTTTAAGTGGGGGGGATGAGTGGGGGGGCTGCTGAATTCAGCAAGGGGTAGAGAAAATGGGTGTGTGTGGGTGTGGGTACGGGTGTGGGGTGATGAAAAATGATAAATACAGTACCCCAAACATCCATTTACGCTAAAAAAAAGCCTTTTTTCTTCAATAATTTCTAAACCGTTTTGGCAAATGATTTCGTTCCAAAAACCACATGATAAATTTTTATTTAATGTTTTATGATGCACAAAATTTGTTTCAACTCATTCCAATTTGTAATTTTCCCTAATTAAATGTATTAGTGACGGCTTAAAATAATAATAAAATAATATTTTTTTCAGAAAATTTAAAATTTCACCAGCGGCTCAATAAACCCCAAATAATAGCAATTACATAGCTAGAATATGTATATTTAATTTTTATAATAAGATATTTGTATTTTGACTTTTTACCGAAAACACCCTTATCTTACCGATTTTTCGAAATTTCACCGAAACGATTTTCAAAACGTTACAGTCATAGCCTGGGTCAACCCACAAACAGCCATTACAGAATCGTGCCTTGAGTTGTCCAGTGTCTGGTTTTAAGCATAAGCCGGACAACTCCCCATACCTTAACATCGTTAAGATATGAACTGTTCTATATCCAATATAGAATCAGAGGCACTGATTTAATTGAACCAGATTCAAATCATCCAGCTGTCTCCAGTGCATGTCAACTAAATGGAAGAAGGCCGATCAGCGTTACTCAACTTAGGAATGCTTCCAATTATGAGTAACCTGAAAGAGAAGCTAGTTCTCTTAATCATTACTATCAACTGAACACCATACACAAGTATCTACATCTTCGATCACTTTGAAGAATCCCGATACTTGCTACACCTGGTTCTCTACTCTATTCAAATACCTATAACTCCTCAAAACTTAGACCCTGTGTTCCTACGAAACACATGTCTAAGAACTAGAGAAGTTAAAAGTAAACAGAATATAGTATGAGGACCAACCCCTCTGTCCTAATGGACACTGGACAACATACAATACTCTGTATAAGTCCGCTGAGTCTAACAACTCTTTCACTGTGCGTCGTAGGTTGAAAACTGTACTTATGGTTAAGAAGAATTACACCGCTGTTTAATGCTCCTTACCTAACCATCCACTGATATAGGTAAATGTCATCGACATAATATCAAAAGGTATATCTCACTCTATGAAAATAGACGTACAGATATATCAATTTGAAATTGGTGCACAACAGCGGATATTCAAAACCAAATATTTGCCGACCGGCAAACAGCTCAGATGATCTCCTCAAATATCACCGATTACAACGAATCCCGATATAATGAGGATGATCACCCTATTCCCAATAACTTACTCCCACTCATCATCTGTAAAACCATACAGATGTGAGAATCATACCTGGTAAATACATACCCTGGAGTAAGTATCTAATCGGGAAATCAGTTTTCTTTTAACATTACATAGTGAAACTGAAACATTGAAATGATTCGGTGGGGTATTCCGGTATTCTTAGTAATGCCTCTTCCATTATCCAGATTCACAACTGTAACCGTATATCTCTTTGCCATCTGTCCAAATCCCTTTATATGTCTTTAGTCATTACCGTCTGCACACCCCTTTAGGCCAAATGGTTTTCTTCCTTCCCTACCGTTCGGTACCAGCCTATGGTTTGGAAGAAGACTATCCAATGAGCATAAAAGGTGTACTGTCCTAATCCTAGGAGCACTCGCAAAGCGAGAGAAGGTGAAGATAAAAGACAACCGAATAAACCTTATTCCTATTTCTCCTGAACCAGAATCCATCCCCGAACTGGAACAAGTTCCTTTCGAGTTCGTATATAACCATACGATGGAGTATCCAAATAAACTGTGGATCTTCGTAGTGATACGGAGTGTCCTGGAGAAATACAAAGGTGATTTTGGATTGGCGAAGAAATACTTGGTTCGGTCGTGAATAGCAGTCGCAATTTACTTTGCCCTCTTACTAATCCCTTGCTTTGTCTTAACTTAATACCTTCTGCACACCATCGTTATGCTAATTGGTTTTCTTCATTCCCTATCGGTCGGCACCAGCCTAAGGTTTGGAAGAAGGCTGTCCAATTTGCGTAATAGGTGTACTATCTCCTAAACCAAGGAGTACTCGCAACCTGAGAGAAGGTAAAAGGAAAAGACAACTGAATAATCCTATTCGTTTTCTCCAGAACCAGAAACCATCCTCGAAGTCCTTCGAGTTCGTATATAACCATACGATGGTTTTGTCCAATGGAAGTGGACGTTCGTAGTAATACGGGGTGTCCTGGAGAAAAGGGTAAAAGTAGGAGTGGCAATGAGGTCTGCAACTCTGACAATCCAAAAGCCAGTGTTAAGAAGGTTCGGTCAACTTGGTCACTGAGTCATAGTCAAGGGTCGGGTCAATGGTCGCTGCCAAAGAGAGAGAGAAAAGAAATACTCAGCGTGCACTCTAACCTAGATCAGAATGGTTATCACTTTATCTAATCAGGAAACCTCCCACTGTAACGTCAAATTCTTCCCCAAACCTGAAAGAAGAATTAGCCGGGATCACCCGAGGAGTAAACCAACTCATCAGTGGAAATCGGGATCCAACTATCATCGCATGATAACTAGACGGAATCCACTCAAGTCACCACACTCCAGAAGGTATGCGCATGCCTGGCAAGTTTCAGTTCTTTTGAAACTCCCGATGTGTGTTTTTACCCCTAGGACCCAAGTGACCTTGACTGAGCCAACATATCAAAGGGTCCTAGTCAAGTTCAACCCGTCATTATCTTGATTGCATTAGACCCACCCGCACGAATCCTTGACTGAGCCAAAATGACCGCACGACTGTCCTAACCAATCACATATCCATGCAACAGAAAAGCACTACATAGCTACCGAACACTACGCCTCGGCTAAGCACGACATACGCAGCACGAATACTAAGTAATACTAATCTGAAATGACGGAGGGCTACGACTGGTTTTTGGCGAAAAACCTTTAACGTAATGAACTTGATATTGTTGAAGGAACTGCATAGCCTTTTATAAAAATATAGTGACGAAAACCTTTGCTAAAGAGGTCACTCCCGGTGAAGGGATCTCGGCTCTTTCCCCGTAGAATGAGGTGCAGGATATTCCAACTGAATACCACGATGCAAAGCAAAAGTAATCGGCTATAGTGAAGTTAATGCCCTGACGCAAACTTCTGTCCAAGGGGTCACTCCCGGTGAAGGGATCTCGGCCCTTGCCTCGTCGACTGAGGAGCAGGATATTCCAAATGAATACCACGATGCAAAACAAAAGTGAACGTCCTTGCAATAACAGCTTTTTGAAAAAGTGTTCCAACAACATCAGAATAGGTTTGTTTATCTTGCATTGATCCGAATCAACGCAGCCCCATCAATTGATCACACCATAAAGAACGAAAATATACTGATGTACGTATATGCCATCCGCATTCGCCAGTGGGTCCCGTCATCACCCGTTAGGTTAGCTAACTAACGACAGAGTGGGGACTGGACTAGCGCGGATGTAAAACATATACAACATCTACTAATATATATACCAATTTATTATTTTCGCTCAAGGCGTGATAAAATGCAACATCACAGAAAGATACAGATATCTGGAAGCCCCGGGTTTCACAGAGCCGCTGCTGAAACCCGACGTTCCCCTGGTCGTGTGAATAGCCTGTGCAATGAAATCCTAGACCCCTACGGGCGCGGCAAGTCACCCGCCAAAACCTGAAGCGAGGTAGCCCCCTTCAGTACCGTGAATGGACCACCCAGCACTTCACGGAATCCGGTAACTTGGGCACCCCTCCTGGGTCAACCTGTACCCCCTACGAGTGCGGCGAATAGCCCGCCAATCCTAGAGTGAAGCTCCCTCCGTCTCAATGCCATGAGATGCGGGCCCGTTGCCCTCTAGAACCCGGCTATCCGTGCACCCCTCCGCGGGGTAATCCTAGTACAGAAAGTAAAATATAAATACACCGGGTACATCGACCGCAACCAGGTCGTGCCCCAAAAGAATAATACAATCAGGCAGTGACGGCAGTCCACATGTCGGACGCTCGCCCCGCAATATCAAATGTACATATAAAATAAAACTGTACTAACATTGCATCCAGGCTATCCCCCACGACCGATCCGCAACATCACAGCATAAACACACAACATCAACGTAAAAATCACTTTCGCAAATCCGTCTAACCGGGCTATAGCAGTTAGACGGGATTTACCGATCAAGTGATATTCACGGTCGCAGATATAATGTAAATACTGTGAAATAATGTGTTTAAAATATCCGATCGATCAAACAATTAACAAGTGGGCCCCCAAGCAATACTGTAGCAGTCACAGAAAATCTGGGCCCAAATTTAATATCCCAAAACCCCCAAAATCAGCCCACAAGCCCACTGTAAAAATTGGACACAGTGAGGAAAGCAAAGTGCGGCGGAACCGCGGCCCAAGTGGGGGTTTGGCCGCGGTTCCGCGCTTCATCCATCGACTGAGTGCGTCGAATTTTTACAGCAGTCTTATAATTTCCAGCACATTAGTTTTATACAACCTGAAAAATTTTTTGAGACCAAAAATTTTCAACAGAAACTGATGCTAGTGAAAATGCAGATTTTGGAATTTTGGTCGATCGGAAATGCAAAACACATTAGAACAAGCTAGGTCAGGTTAATGGCGTGGCTCTGATACCATGTTGCGCCACGGCAGCGCCCCGGCCGTCTTACCGAGGCCAAAATGCGGAATCAAAATTTTTCCTTACTCGGAAACCGGCGCTACCGCGGACAATGAAAACCCGGATCGTAAACCATTAACCTAATGCTAGCAAAAAAGAGATGGGAAGAGAAGTATACCAAGTGATCCGAGTCCTCCGGTCTTCTCATCATCGTCCCGATCTCCCGCGGAAAGTTTAGTCTCCATGTCATCGCCTCCTCGCCGGAAGGGCACCACATCGCCTGCGTCTTTTACGGGCTCCCGCCTCAATACCGAGGCAACTCGAGCATGAAGCCGGCAAGTCGACATGCCCAAGGTGTGCTGTAGAATGTAGTGTAGATGATGCTTGTCTCTTTGGGGTTTGTTGCCTTTGAAAATGATGGAGGAATCAAGATTAGAAAAATGGTGCTTGAATTTTTCTAGCATGAAAGTGAGATCAAGAATGAAAACTCTCAAGAATGAAAACCTCTTCTTCTCTTTTCTCTCAAGTGAGTTCTATCATCTCTAAAATAAGAATGGTGGAGGAGGGAATACAAAACCACAACCATAGAAGGAAGGTAATGGTAGAAAAAGCAAGTGGTGACCATAGCCAAACATTATCATCACAATCTCACATCAAAACCTAAATCAATCCTAATCACCTTTTGCAAGAAATGATGAAGGAAAAGAATGGTATCTAAAGATGCTATCATAATTAATACATATGCAAGAAACCCCCTCCTCAAATGTAATTTGCAAAACTGCAAATTACCCCCTCCATCAGAAAAGTCCGGCCGGGAAAGAACAAAGGAAAACCGGCCGGAACGGAATGCAAACTGGCAACTCCAGAAAACTGGTCCCGTAATAAATTACAGGAAAACCCCGATACTGTGCATACACACCAGCATCTGTATTCCTACCGGATACAAATGCAATGAGACAAAATCTACACTGTACTAAACTAGGACCCGGCTTAAACCAAAGCTGGCTAGTAATATCCGTCCGATCCTGATCCGTGCAATACCGCACGTATCAGATCGAACCTTGCCATATAACTTATACGGCCACTAGTACAAAACAGTCCGATCCTGATCCGTGCAATACCGCACGTATCTGATCGGACCCTGCCATATCTCCATACGGCCTCTACACCGTTTCGCCCGAAAGCTTGAGTAACTGTAAGTGTGGTGGACTCTAAAGACTCGTCAATACTATGGCTGTGGATTTAACCACTAGCACGTCAGAGGTATAAGCCAATACGTGACGGGCCACCAGCTATTGACCAAAAGGGACGTCGATGAGAGAACTCATCCTGACATCCTACTGAGCCTGTCAGTGACAATATCCGTACAGTCCGGTCCGTTCGTCTATGAGCATCGCATGGCGGGCCTAGGGGGTTGGTAAAAGTCAGACCCCCAAAAGCGGTACAAGTCGTATCGGAGTGTAGCCCAGAACGCCCTGAGATACTTCTGGAATACCTACGAGTAAATCTCCTGCCTCGGCCGAGTGCTTTGCGTAATGGCTCTCCTAGACACAGCGCGACCTCACCCCCAATACTGGGAGAGACGAACCCCTGAAGATCCGCTCACTACCTCCATGTGGCTCGGGACTGTACCCAACTAAAACCTGTTTGCACGACTCCTTTGAGCCGTGGTAGGGTAGTAATCAAAGCACAGTGGGAACTCACACGAGACAAATGACGATCTCAGGTCGATGAACTAACCTGTACACATGTCACCAGGGAACTGCTATCTGACGTCAGGTATAAGACCAACTAGCATGTTCCCGGCGAGTCCTGTCCGGTGTACTCATAACCCAATGAGCACCTGTATACATCTTAGGTGAACCAACTGACACCAGTGGCTTATGAGACCGGCCACCGCCCCTTGTCGGGGTCTCGACTGTATACACTAGTCTACTCTGGAGAATCAATGCCCTGTCTCGAAACTCCCACGACTAGGGACCTTTTAAGGATGTGCTTATAGACCACCAGCTCTCACGTATATGATCGCCATCATACTGCCGGCAGTCAAGCAAGAATCCTAGGGGCTCTATCAGCGTGTAATAGTGACCTCTAAGGTCACCTGAAGCAGTACATGATGATAAAGGTAAACCAGATAGCATACTATCATCTCGAGTAAGACTGTCCTACCGGGATAGGTCCTCCCTCAATCATTGCAATCACGTGCCTGTGATCCAATAATTGACTCTGAGGGCACTATCTCCAACAGGTTGTCTTCCTCGTATTGTACGTGGACGACATACTCTTGATAGGAAATGATATTCCTATGCTGCAATCGGTCAAGCTCTTCTTATCACAAAGATTCTCAATGAAAGATCTTGGTGATGCCTCCTGCATATTGGGAATCAGGATTTATAGAGATAGATCCAAACGGATATTGGGATTGTCTAAATCCAGGTACATTGACACCGTACTAAAGAGGTTTAGTATGGAAGAATCCAAGCGTGGGAACTTTCCCACGATCTCTGGAGTCACTCTCTCCAAAGAGATGTCTCCCAAGACTGATTTGGAGAGAGCTCGCATGCAAAGGATACCCTATGCTTCGGCTGTAGGCTCTATCATGTATGCGATGCTATATACCAGACCCGATATAGCATACTCACTAAGTGTAGTGAGCAGGTATCAAACTGATCCTGGAGAGAGTCACTGGACAGCTGTGAAGAGCATTCTCAAGTACTTACGAAGGACTAAAGAGATGCTCTTGGTGTATGGTAACGGAGAACTCCAAGTGGAGTCCTTTACCGATTCGAGCTTCCAGAGTGATAAGGATGACTCTAAGTCGCAGTCGGGATTTGTCTTTACCCTTTACGGAGGGGCGGTTAGCGGGAAGAGTTCCAAGCAGGAAACCGTGGCAGACTCGACGATGGAGGCTGAATACATCGCTGCCAACGATGCTGCCAAAGAGACTGTCTGGATCAAGAAGTTCATTACTGAACTTGGAGTGGTTCCATCCATTGAGCATCCAATACCTTTGTATTGCGATAACAATGGAGCGGTGGCTTTGGCCAAGGAACCAAGGTCCCATCAGCGATCCAGGCATATTCTGAGGCGGTATCACCTGATCCGGGAGATAGTTGATCGCCGGGAGATCGAGGTCAGGAGGGTTGACACGAAGAACAACACGGCGGATCCACTCACGAAGGCCATTCCCCAGATACAGTTTGAGAGACTCTTCGGGATGCTCGGTATGCGATACTACAGCAGCTGGCCCTAGTGCAAATGGGAGATTGTTAGTTGTATGTATGCCCTAGAGGCCAGTATTGTACAGATGATGTATATTATATTGGATGCTTGGACATATATAGAGATGACTTTCTTGCTCGATATGATAGTATGCTATCTGGTTGCACTTTATCTTAACATGTATACTAGTCTCTTTAAACTATCTTATAGTTACATGTTGGTAAAGCCCTTTGGATGTGTACTTGACTACCTGGACTATGATGCAGATCATACTAGTGGGGACATGGTAGTCCATAAGTACATCCTTCATGGTCCCTAGTCGTGGGTGTATCGAGACGGGGCATCGATATACCAGTGTAGACTAGCGTATACGCTTCTCGACCCATGAGATGGGCGATGGATGATCCCATATCCATTGGTGTTTGACATCAGAGATGGTATACGGGTGCTCAGTGGAGACTGGGTACACTGGACGGACTCGCCGAGAACTCCCAGTTGGTATTATACCTCACGTCAGATGGCAGTTATCAGGTGACACTTGTGCAGGTTAGTCTGTAGACCCGAGATCGTCATAGAGTCTTGTGTGATTCCCACTGTGCTTTGATCTCCACCTTACCACGTCCATGAGGGCGTGCAAAACGGTGGTCTTTGGGTACAGTTCCGAGTCACATGGAGGCAATGAGCGTAGGAGGGGTTTCGTCTCTCCCGGTATTGGTGGTTGATGTTGCGCAGTGCTCGATTGGCCGTAACAGGGAAGTCCCTGGCCAGGGCTGATCAGAGATTTGCTGGTAAGTGTTACCAGTAGTTTCTCGACCCGTTATGAGCCTCACATCGGCACGACTTATCGGTTATTGGGGTCTGACGTTTACCACCCCTAGACTTGATATGCGACATATCAGACGAACAGACCGGACTGTACGGTAAGTGTTCCAGGTTGGATTCACAGGAGTGTGAGCGGGCTAGCTCGTCGATCTTCTGATCGCTCAATACCCGGGTGGCCGTTACGTTTAGCAGACCGCTTGCGGCTTGTGGGTGATTGATATGATCATCATCTGCTGCCGGCGTATTGACGAGTCTTTAGAGTCCTACACAGAGATTTCCTGGCTCAAGCGAAACGAAATAGGAGCGCATATGAGATATGTGCAGGACCGAGAATAATGCGTGTATGTGATACCGTATTTCATTCTCGCGATGAATGTATCGACTGGTTATATACGATATAACCTAGATATTGAATCAAAGATTGATTCGATAAGACGATACATAGGATACTAGTCGGTTATATGCGATATGACCGGATCGTTAAATCAAGTGTTGATTTAATGATTTAATGTATAATTATATATTTGACATATTACTTTGCATTAACTAGTATTGGTTCACTTTAAATGGATTTTCTCACTTGATGTGCAAGTTGTATATGTGATATACTTTTGTGCACATATTTGTATCATGTTTGATGATACTTGCTCATTTGGGTAAGTGTATAGAATTATACCATGGTTAAGTTGATGTTTAGGGTTTTGCTTTTTCATTTATTTATTTATTTGTTTATTTATTTATTTGGAAAAGATAAAGATGAGAATGGTGGCTTTCTTTGTTTCTTATTGAAGCTTCATGAAGCTTTGACTTAGTCCACCATTCTTATCTCATCCTTAACTCTAACCATTCCAACTAACCCTAGTTTATTCTCTACACTTGACTATGGTTAGGATATGATAAGTATTCATATTAGTTTCTTTTTTAAATAAGAAACTTATCATATTCTTTATCTTCTCCTTCTTCTTCTTCAAGAAAAACCTTGACTTCATCAATGGTAACTTGAGCAAACAAGTGAGAAATCCAATTCTAAAGTGAACCCACCTCCTATTTCTTCACCCTCTACCTCTTGCCAAGTTGTTTTGGATGTTTTCTTCACAAGTTTCACAACTTGGTGAAGTTGGAGCTTGAACTTGTGATGCCTCGACGTAGATCATCTTCGGCATGAAGCCGACGACCTAGTCCGCCCATTTCGCGATGAAGCCGACGATTGAGTTCGGGATTCAAGATGGACAGCGAGAGGACGCCTACGTGGAGCTAAGGAAGTGGAGAAACGGATCTACAAAGGTTGTAGCCTCTCTCCTTTAGTTAAGATGTTAACTAGTTTCGTTTTTCGCCTAAACTCTAGTCAACGATTCGTATTAGGTTTTCTCGGCACCCTAAAAATTTGAAATTGGGATGGTTGAGGCCTTGTGAGACCTCTTGAGAGTGCCTAGGAACCCTACATGTTCCCACTGCACTTTGATTACTACCCTACCACGGCTCAAAGGAGTCGTGCAAACAGGTAGTTTTTGGGTGCAGACCCGAAGCACTTGGAGGCAGTGACGGTTAGACAGGATTCGTCTCTCCCGGTATTGGGGGTTGACATCGCGCTGTGTCCAGGAGAGCCATTACTCGAGTAGTCCCTGGCCAGGGCAAGCGAGATATACTGGTAGGTTTCCAGTGTTATCTCAGGGTGTTCTGGGCTACACTCCGACACGACTTGTACTGCTATTTGGGGACTGACGTTCACCGCATCCTAGGCCCGCCATGCGATGTATCAGACGAACAGACCGGACTGTACGGAGAATGTCACATACAGGCTCAGAAGGAGTTCAGATGGGGTTCACCTCGTCAGTCTTCTTATCGACATCTACCTGGGGACCGTTACGTACAGCTAGTGCCGCTTGCGGTCTGTGGTTAAACCCACTGCCAGCATAGTGTCGAGTCTTTAGAGTTCCACACAGAGAGCTATTCGCCTTTAGGCAAAATGAGTAGAGGTCGCATGGTTTTGCGACAGGGTTCGTTCACATCCGCGCACTTGTGCACGTTTGCTGTCCGGACAGTTTATACTAGCGGGCTTTGGTTTAAGCCGGATCCTAGTATATGATTTGGGATTGGTTTTTCTCATTGTATTCGTGTTTCTCGGATCACGAATACGGGTGCGTATGCACAGTTGCTTGAGACAGAGGGAGAGGACTTTGATTAGGGTTAATAACCATTGTCATTTTATTAACCCTAATGCTTATGTGTGTAATATGGTTAATTGATATTAGCTTAATATAATTGTTCATGGTTATGGTTGTTGACCTTTTGACTATCTTGACTTGTTGACCCTAGTTGACATATTGACCATCATCATTCCATATAAAAGATGCTTTTTGATCCTTGCAATTAGCATTAAATATGAAATGATAATGGTCATGTCATGATTAACCATGACAATTATCTAGCTAATTATCTAATTAAAATAATATGCACATATAAGTCAGAATGGTTCATATTATTCTCATTCTATCATATACTTTCTCTCTCTTGTTCTTCCTCTCCCTCAAGCTCTCCCCTCTCATGTGTTGAGAAACACTTAAGCTTGAGAAAAACCCTCTCTTGATAATCTCTACTCTCATCTAGGGTTCAAGGATTAGCACTTCTTGCACCCTAGTTACTTCTAGCTTGGAGTTGAAGCCAAAGGTTGAGGCTTTCGGGTGGATCTTTCTTCGACGTTAGAAGACGACCACGGTGGCCTCCTTCCACCATTCCAAGGAGCAAGGAGAGAAGGACATAAAGCCCAAGGTATAACCTTTCTAGCACTTAGCTAGTTTCTAGTTAGCTTTAGCATGTTTTTATTTAGCAAAGATCCTTCAAAGTCTAGTCCATGTTGCCTAAGTTCATAAAAATTCAATTTTTATTCCGTTTTCCGCCTCCCCGTAAGTACCGGGGTAGGCAACGTGGACTTACAGTGGTATCAGAGCCTAACTAAACATAAACTAGCTAGGTAGTAAAGTGTATCGAAGTTCGAATCGGAAAAATCGAAAAACCGAGTTTTCAAAACCCTAAGTTTCTGTTAAATTTTTTTCTGGTCAAAACAAAATAATTTATACTCCAAAAATCACCTCATGGTTTTGTGAAGAAAGCCACCAAAAACGATCCAGTGAATCGACCAAAGAGCCGCGGTTCCGCGGTAATAGCAAGCTATTGCCGCGCAACCGCGGCCGTCTTGGCTCTTCACTGGGTCGAGTTTGGTGCAGTGTATTTCTTGCTTGGTTTTAGGATTTTTAAGATGGTTTATATGTGCCCAGGTTTTCCAGAATAGAAATTTATTTTTGGGGGCCTATAAATCAGTATTTTTTTCCGAACTTCAATACACTTTGACTAAAAGGTTATATCTGTGATGTTTATATGTATTGAACGTCGGCTAATCGCTATATGTCGATTAGTCGGGGTTATACATATCTGTGATCTGTGATTGATGCTGGTATGTGTATATGAATGGGTTGGAATGTCGCGGGTGAATAGCCGGGGTGGATGTGAGATGAGTGTTGCTTTTCTTTCATTCATTGTAATATGTAAATTGATGTAATTTTATTATTTGTATGGCCGCACAACCGGGTCGGGGTTGTAGCCGTCATTGTATAATTCTTTTTACTGTTTTTGCTCCTAGGATAGACCCATGGAGGGGGTGCACAAACTACCGGGTATCTCGAAGTGCCGTGTGGCCTACTCACGGTGTTGAGGGAGGTTGCTTCGCTTCGGGTACTTGGCGGGTAGTTTGCCACACCCGTAGGGGTCTTGGGTGGGGTATTGGCTATTCACCGCGACCGTGTAATCCGCTTTTCGTTGCAGGCTCGAACGGATTGCGGATTCCTAGTATATCCAATGTATTCATCTGTGATCTGTAATGTCTATCATTGCTATATATTTATATATGATAACTATTTAGGCGTTGCTTATGTTTTACAGCCGCGCTAGCCCAGCCCCCGCTCTGTCGTTAGTTAAGTAACCTAACGGGTGATGACGGGGCCCCGTGGCGAATGCGAATGGCATAAGCGTACGTCATATTTTGGTTGTTTCCTGCAATGGTAGGATTAAATGATGGGACGCATTAAAAGAACCAATGCAAGAAAATAAACCTAGTAAAAGTCGATTGGAACACTTTGAAAACCACTCGGTTCTTTTCAAAACTAAACTTTTAAACGCGGAGCTTGAACCACTCCTTTTAAAAGCTATCTCGTTCCATCGATTATATCAAGTTCACTACGTTCACGGTTTCACCAAAACCATCCGTAGCCCTCCATCATTTCAGTTAAATATACGGTAGTATTCAAGCTATGTATTTTGACCTCACGCCAAGGCATGGTGATTGGTAGCTGCCGGATATTTATCTGTTGCATAGATAGAATGCGTTGGTTTGCGACAGTCGTACTGCTATTTTGGCCTACGTCAAGGGTAGGTACGGGTGGGTTCAAATTAACCGGGATAATGAAGGTAAGAACTTGACATGTAACTTATGACATTTTGACATCACGCCAAGGTCATAAGACATGGGGCAAAAATCCACATCGGGAGTTTCATAAGTACTGAAACTTGCTAGCGCTGCATACCATTTGGAGTGTGATAACTCTGGTAGGATTCTTTCGGTTTTATCACGCGATGATATTTGGATCCCGATCCTACTGTGAGTATATGCTACTCCTCGGGAAAACTCTCACTTAACGATCAATGCTATAAACTTAGTAGGTGTCTAGAAAGGTGTTAGCGGGGCTACACCCACAGGGAAAAGAGGTTACTTAATTAAGGAACTTCGCGAAAGCGTTGGAAAACCTCCCTCGAAGTACAATCACTGGCCTGGCTGAACGGTTAAGCAAGTATTGTACGGTGAGATTGATCCTGACTAATCCTTTCTTTACGGTTTGAGAAGGGATTCGAGAGACAGTGGGAGCCATCCAGTTTAGACAAACTAAAAACCACTCTAAACTTGCAAGAGCATCATGCTAAAATGTTTCTTTTCTCTGTCCTAATTGCAGCGACCATTCAACATGACCGGACTTAAGTTATTACTAGATAAAAACATATTGACAGGGCCAAACTACAAAGATTGGCTCAGGAATGTCAAGATGGCAATCACTTACGACAAGTTGGGGTATGTCCTTACCACCAAAGCTCCCCCTGTCCCAGGTCCCACCTGCAGCGTCGCGGATAAGGAAATCCGTAAGACATGGGAGATAGATTGCGCGAAGGCCAAATGCCTCATACTAGCCTCGATGGACAACGAACATCAGAGGAGGCACGAGAATATGGACCTAGAGTCCATATTTCTTCATACAAAAGAACTGTACGGAGAGCAGTCTCGTATCGCAAGATACGAAGTGTCGAAGAAGTTGTTTTCGGCAAGGTTAGCCGTCGGATCATCGGTAGCGGAACACGTGCTTAAGATGATTGGCTACATTGAGGAGCTCGCGGACCTTGGGACCACGTTGGAGAATGAACTCTATACTGATTTGATTCTCCAGTCCCTTCCTTCCACTTACGCCCAGTTTATTCTTAATTTCAACATGCAAGGAAAGGAGGTTGAACTTTCCGAACTTCTGAACATGTTGAGGAGTGCTGAGGGCACCCTACAGAAAGGTAGGGAGACATCCACTTTGTTTGTAGGAGGATCTTCCTCTTCTAGATCCAGGGCGAAAGCCAAGGGTAAGAAGAAGAAAGCCCCCGCCAAACCAAGAGGCGGTGTCAGTAAAGTGGATACGAAGGGAAAAGGAAAAGCAACAAAGATAGCGGGAAAGCTGGTGGGGAAGAAAGAATGCTTCTATTGTCACAAAAGTGGTCACTGGAAATAGGATTGCAAGGCTTGGAAAGCCAGAACACAGGATTTGAAGCGAGTTGCAGCTTCAGCTTCAGGTGTGTATGTTATTGAAAACTGTCTATCAATAAACTCTACTTCCTGGGTATTGGATACCGGATCAGGATCTCATATCTGTAATTCTTTGCAGGCGTTGAGAAAGTATAGAGTTTTGAAGGCAGGCGACATGACCCTCAGAGTTGCAAACGGTGCTAGCATGGATGCTGAGGCCGTGGGGGACTATCACCTGGGATTGTCGGATGGACATTTTTTGGTTGTGCGTAGTTGTTATTATGTACCAAATGCAACCTGTAATATTATTTCTGTATCTTTATTATCTAAAGAAGGTTATGAATTTGCATTTGTAAGTAATGTAGTGAACATTCACCTTAATCAAGTTTTGATTGGGTCAGGTACATTGAACAACGGTATATACGTGTTAAACCAACCACAAATTTTCATTGTCCAGAATACACACAAAAGAAAGTCTCCAGAAATTAATAAAACTTTCTTATGGCATTGTAGACTGGGTCACATCAATGAGAGAAGGTTGACCAAGTTACATGCAGAAGGATATTTGGATCCGTTCGAATATCAATCGTATGCAACTTGTCAATCCTGTCTCAAAGGAAAGATGACAAAGACTCCGTTCACTGAACACGGAGTAAGAGCGAGCGAGCTCTTGGGACTCGTATACAGAGACGTGTGCGGTCCAATGTCTACACATGCGCGAAGCGGTTATTCTTACTTCATTACTTTTACGGATGATTTCTCAAGGTTCGGACATGTCTTCTTAATGAAGCATAAATCCGAAGCTTTTGAAAAGTTCCAAGAATATAAGAATGAAGTAGAAAAACAAACAGGCAAAAGTATCAAGACGCTAAGATCTGATCGAGGTGGTGAATACTTGAGTGCCGAGTTCCTGAGTTACTTAAAAGAGAATGGAATTCTCTCTCAGCATACTCCTCCATACACTCCGCAATATAACGGTGTATCGGAGAGACGGAACTGAACCCTATTGGATATGGTACGGTCCATGATGAGTAACGCTGAGTTGCCGCGATCGTTCTGGGGATATGCGCTAGAATCAGCTGCATACCTTTTTAACCGAGTTCCCACTAAGACTGTGCCTACCACACCATATGAGTTATGGAGTGGGAAGAAACCCTATCTTCAATACCTGAAGATTTGGGGATGTCCAGCTTATGTCAAAAAGCAGCATACGGACAACCTCGAGGCAAGCTCAGTACTGTGCAAGTTTGTGGGATACCCAAAGAACTCCAGGGGGTATCTTTTCTATTACGCAGAGGAACAAAAAGTCCTTGTTTCTCGTAATGCCCATTTTCTGGAACATCAGTTCTTAGAAAAAGGAAATAAGTGGGAGCGCAATAGAACTGGAAGAAATTCCAGAACCACAAGCTATTACTGAAAGCTTAGTAGAACCAGAGGGTTCGAATGATCAGGACATTCCCACGCCACTCCGCAGGAGTAGTAGGCAGTCTCATACGCCCGAGAGATACTACGGTTTTCTCATTGACGGGGATAGAGAGGATTGCATCATAGATTGTGATGAGCCTACTAGCTTCCAGCAAGCCATTCAGAGCGTCGACTCGGTAAAATGGCTGGATGCAATGCGGACCGAAATGGAGTCTATGTACACCAACAAAGTATGGACGTTGGACATTGCTCCAGATGGGGTAAAACCCGTAGAATGCAAGTGGATCTTCAAAAGGAAGATTGGTGTAGATGGACAGGTTGAGACCTATAAAGCTAGACTGGTTGCAAAGGGTTTTCGTCAACGACCTGGCTTGGACTATGACGAAACTTTTACTCCAGTAGCTATGCTGAAATCCATTCGGATCCTTCTTGCCATTGCTTCCTTCCACGATTATGAGATTTGGCAGATGGATGTAAAGACAGCTTTTCTAAATGGACATTTAGAGGAGTGTGTCTATATGGATCAGCCAGAGGGTTTCATTCAGAGTGGGAGCAGCGGAAAGGTGTGCAAGTTTCTTAAGTCCATTTATGGACTAAAGCAGGCATCGCGGAGTTGGAACATCTGTTTTGATGAGACGGTCAAGGAATTTTGCTTTATCAAAAATCCAGATGAACCATGCATCTATTGTAGATTTGTAGCGAGAACTGTAGTATTCCTCGTTTTATACGTGGATGACATTCTCTTAATAGGAAATGACATTCCTATGCTACAATCTGTCAAGGGGTTCTTGTCACACAGGTTCTCCATGAAAGACCTGGGTGATGCCTCATACATTCTGGGTATCCGGATCTACCGTGACAGATCCAAGAGGATATTAGGACTTTCGCAGTCCAGGTACATCGACACAATACTGAAGAGATTCAGTATGGAAGATTCCAAGCGCGGTAATCTACCGGCTTGTCACGGGATCACCCTCTCCAAAGAGATGTCTCCCAAGACTGATTTGGAGAGGGATCGCATGTCTATTATACCCTACGCTTCTGCGGTAGGCTCTATAATGTATGCGATGTTGTGTACCAGACCAGATGTGGCTTATGCACTGAGTGTGGTAAGCAGGTATCAGTCAAACCCTGGGGAGAAATATTGGATAGCGGTAAAGAACATTCTCAAGTACCTGAGAAGGACTAAGGAGATGTTCTTGGTGTATGGCGGAAAAGACCTCCAGATTGAGGCCTTTGCTGACTCCAGCTTCCAGAGTGACAAGGATGATTCCAAGTCCATGTCGGGTTTTGTCTTTACCCTCAATGGAGGGGCGGTGTGTTGGAAGAGCTCCAAACAGGAAACTGTTGCTGACTCGACTATGGAAGCGGAATACATCGCTGCATCTGATGCCGCAAAAGAAGCTGTCTGGATGAGGAAGTTCTTGAGAGAACTTCAGGTGGTTCCGTCCATTGTTGACCCAATACCTCTGTATTGCGACTACAACGGGGCTATAGCTTTAGCGAAGGAACCCAGGTCCTATCAGAAATCCAGACACATCTTGAGGCGGTATCACCTGATCAGGGAGATCGTAGATCGCCAGGAGATCGAGGTTCGGAGGGTTGCTTCAGAAGATAACACAGCAAATCCATTCACCAAGGCCTTGCCCCAGACTCAGTTCGAGCGGCTGATCGAGATGATAGGTCTTCGATACGCCAGTACATGGACTTAGTGCAAGTGGGAGATTGTTAGTGTATATGCCCTAGAGGCCATTACTGTATCATACTAGTTTGTATATTACTTAATGGAAGCTTGGGATATTCACAGTTGTATATACAATCTTGCTCGAAATGGTAGTATGCTACTTGGTTTGTCTCTGCTTTAATATGTGCATGTGTTTCTTTTAGCATATTGCTGATATACATATTAGTAGAGCCCTTAGGATCTTTGCTTGATTACCAGCGTTGTGATGGCGCTCACACTCGTGGGAGCTGGGTGATCTATAAGCACATCCTTATACAGGTCCCTAGTCGTTGGACTATCGAGACAGGGCATCGATACTCCGGAGTAGACTAGCGTATGCGCTTCTCATCCCAGTGTGGGAGACGGTCTGTCCCACAGCCGTCAGTACGTCGTACTTGAGATAGTATGCGGGTGCTCGTTAGGTTACGAGTACACTGGACATGACTCGTCGGGGACTGTTGGTTGGTATTATACTTATCAACAGTTATCAGTTCCCAGGTGACATGAGTACAGCTTAATCTGTTTACTTGACACTGTCACTTCGCCTCGAGTGTGTTCCCACTGCACTTTGATTACTACCCTACCACGGCTCAAAGGAGTCGTGCAAACAGGTAGTTTTTGGGTGCAGACCCGAAGCACTTGGAGGCAGTGACGGTTAGACAGGATTCGTCTCTCCCGGTATTGGGGGTTGACATCGCGCTGTGTCCAGGAGAGCCATTACTCGAGTAGTCCCTGGCCAGGGCAAGCGAGATATACTGGTAGGTTTCCAGTGTTATCTCAGGGTGTTCTGGGCTACACTCCGACACGACTTGTACTGCTATTTGGGGACTGACGTTCACCGCCCCCTAGGCCCGCCATGCGATGTATCAGACGAACAGACCGGACTGTACGGAGAATGTCACATACAGGCTCAGAAGGAGTTCAGATGGGGTTCACCTCGTCAGTCTTCTTATCGACATCTACCTGGGGACCGTTACGTACAGCTAGTGCCGCTTGCGGTCTGTGGTTAAACCCACTGCCAGCATAGTGTCAAGTCTTTAGAGTTCCACACAGAGAGCTATTCGCCTTTAGGCAAAATGAGTAGAGGTCGCATGGTTTTGCGACAGGGTTCGTTCACATCCGCGCACTTGTGCACGTTTGCTGTCCGGACAGTTTATACTAGCGGGCTTTGGTTTAAGCCGGATCCTAGTATATGATTTGGGATTGGTTTTTCTCATTGTATTCGTGTTCCTCGGATCACGAATACGGGTGCGTATGCACAGTTGCTTGAGACAGAGGGAGAGGACTTTGATTAGGGTTAATAACCATTGTCATTTTATTAACCCTAATGCTTATGTGTGTAATATGGTTAATTGATATTAGCTTAATATAATTGTTCATGGTTATGGTTGTTGACCTTTTGACTATCTTGACTTGTTGACCCTAGTTGACATATTGACCATCATCATTCCATATAAAAGATGCTTTTTGATCCTTGCAATTAGCATTAAATATGAAATGATAATGGTCATGTCATGATTAACCATGACAATTATCTAGCTAATTATCTAATTAAAATAATATGCACATATAAGTCAGAATGGTTCATATTATTCTCATTCTATCATATACTTTCTCTCTCTTGTTCTTCCTCTCCCTCAAGCTCTCCCCTCTCATGTGTTGAGAAACACTTAAGCTTGAGAAAAACCCTCTCTTGATAATCTCTACTCTCATCTAGGGTTCAAGGATTAGAACTTCTTGCACCCTAGTTACTTCTAGCTTGGAGTTGAAACCAAAGGTTGAGGCTTTCGGGTGGATCTTTCTTCGACGTGAGAAGACGACCAAGGTGACCTCCTTCCACCACTCCAAGGAGCAAGGAGAGAAGGACATAAAGCCCAAGGTATAACCTTTCTAGCACTTAGCTAGTTTCTAGTTAGCTTTACCTTGTTTTTTTTAGCAAAGATCCTTCAAAGTCCAGTCCATGTTGCCTAAGTTCATAAAAATTCGATTTTTATTCCGTTTTCCGCCTCCCCATAAGTACCGGGGTGGACAACGTGGACTTACAACATCTTCATCGGTAATTACCATGTCACGAACACTTTAGAAAATACTATTTCATTTGACATAGGTTGTTAGCTAATAGTTTAGACATGATATTAGTGTACTTTCCTTATATGCTAGTTAGACATGGTAGTTATTGCCTACTACTTCATGCATGTTATTATTCACTGTTGTATCGCATTCATGGATTCTCATGCCTATATTCACTGTTTACATGCTATTGATGACTTGGATTCGGATTTCATGAGATTTCTTGGATTTGGAGGAAAACCGCAAAAACATAAATAAACCTTTTCTCTCTTTTAAAATAAAAGGTGCGGTTTTCCCATGATGTATGAGTCGTCCACCATGAGTTTGCTGATGGATTTCGAGACCCGATTCGAGGAGTGGAGTAACCGTTTCGGGTACATGGTGGGCCCGGTGCGGTACCTCGGGGCAAGAGGATCGTGTTGTTGACGTTGAGCCTGGAAGGGGAGCACTACCGACCGGTGATTTTACCCGACGCGTCGGATATCCGGAGGATACCGTCGTAGACTTGAGATTGATGGTAGGGGCCGGTCTGGACTGACGGCGCCCTAGATATTGTGATTGAGACATTGAGATTTTGAGATATTGAGGTACAGAGATTGTGACACAGAGATATCGAGATATTTGGACACTTGTTTTGTGTCGATGCTGGGCACTGTTTTATGCTGATTTCTTTTATGGTACCTCATTTTTAAGATACAGAAATCTCACTGATTTATGAAAGCAGTTTTCTTCAGTACATGCATTCTGTTTCATGCATACATACATCATCCATATGATACATTGCTATCTGAGGCACTGACACGAGCACTTGGTAATACTGTTGTTTAGTGGTATACCCCAGCCATTTTTATAGGCTGCATGTTATATATTTGAGGATATATTATGATCGTTGACCTAGGATTGCGTTGTTCATGCGGTTTCTGTTCGTAGATGTTTTTCTACTCACGAGTTGGCAACTCACCCCCGTTGTGCCACAGTTTCTTACAGCTTTTGCCGTACAGGTTTCATTACGGCTTTGCTGGCACTGCTTCTTTCGGGGGACTTGCTAATAGGTGGGTTTATTTGTATCGTACCCATCATTATACATTGTATATTATTATTCAGTTGTATCTAGAAGTTCCATCAACCAAACATGTATTTATTTGGAGATAGAGACAGTGATGTTATTCTTTCGACCTTAGAGTCCCGCGTTATTTTTTTTCTGTGGATTTCTTGTTGTTTTGAGTTCCTTTTGAGTTTTGATCCTCGCCCTTAGCGTTGTATATTATATTGCTTGTGTGGTTGTGACCGTCGATTGATGAAGAGCTAGCTCCCGCTTGGGGATGCCTTTTATTGATTTCGTATACTATTCATGTTGTATCCCGTTTGGGAGGCAGTATTTACAAAGGAGACTCTGCCGAAATTTTCAAGAAATATTTGATATTTTTAAAAACGCATAATTCGGCTTATGCTAATAAAACTACTTGATTTAAATTGATTTTTCCTTCACTCTACTACTTTTCTTGGTTTGGATTTCTGGGTTTTCGGCTTACTTAGATCACGTACGCCTCGAGACGTTTCGTAGTTTAAGTGCCGGCCATGTTCCGTACTTTCGGGTCGTGACATCTAATCGAACATATAGCAATTAGACGATGTTATCAAATACTAAAACAAAGAAATGAATCATAAATGATGCATTAGTTTCGACCGAAAAGTTTCTCGAACTTGCCCGAACACAAAGATAACACAAACTGAAATCTGGGCAAAAACAAACATGACCACAAATCAAGTTTACATGCAGCTAAGCACCTCCAATAACCCAGGGACCAAAAACCAAAATTGGGCCGGCCATAAAGTAAAACCGACGACCAAAAACTGACAGAAATTTCTTGAATATTAGGAAAAGTTATCTTTTTAAAAGAGTAGTCCTTTGCAGTTGTTTAAAAAAAATTTCATGTGTCGTTTGAAATTTTTTACAGAAACTTGGTTTTGTGGTCGAATACAGTTAAAATTTTGGTTTCGAAACATAAACAACTTCTACAACTAGTTAAAGTGTTTGGCATGGCTCTGATACCACTGTAAGGTCGGTTAACATAGCGGAATCTCGCCGTGGCGCCCAAAGGTCCCTTAGTGGCTACTTTTTACGTTGTCCCCTCGTGACGAACTACAACCCATCGTACCAATCCGCACTGGAAACCCTGGAGCATGCGCTTCGCCACTACTGTCACACGGTGAGAACCCCCTATCGGTCGAAATCCTTGCCTTGTAGCTCTGATACCACTGAAAGAACCTAGTGCTTGCGACGCAAGACTCGCGACGAAGACGAAAGCGAAAAAAAAAATTATAGCGAGCACTAGCGACCAACATCCTAGAATCGATTCCAAATACTAAACTAGATAACTAAACTGTTAGGTCCACGTTACCTCTCCCGGTACTTTCGGGGTTGCGGAAACGGTAAAACAAAAATTTTTCTGGACTTGGTAACATGGACCGTAAAAGCCGGATCTTTGCTAAACAATACACTAGTATCCTAACTAGAGATTTATCTACTCGGTTAGGGGTTATACCTCAACTTGAACTCCTTCTCTTCTTGTTGTTCTTCTCCTTGCTTGCTCCAAGGGTTGATCCGGACTTTGGTCACCACCGCGGCCTCCTTGAGTCGAAGACGATCCACCCGAGAGATGTGCACCGAGCTCCACCTCGAGCCGAGGTAACTAGGGCAAAGAGATTGCTAATCTAGAAGCCCTAGGTTGTGTAGAAGTGATCAATGGATGGTTTTGTCTTTGTGGGATCTTTATCTCTCAACACATGAGATCAAAAGATGAATCAAGAGGAGGAAGAAGAAGGAGGAGCAACAACCATGGTTCATTTCTTTTCTTCTCACTTGAAAAACAAGAGAGAGAATGAGAAAGAAATTTTGATACTAAGAAAAGTAACCATGGTTGCAATAATGTAAAAACAACATCATTACTTATCCCATCAAAATAAAGTTTGATGGCTACATTGAAATGACCATTATCATAATCCAAAAGAAAAAGAAAATGAAAAGAAGAGTGTAGATCCCTCTTGAAAGTCAATGGTCAACATGGTCAACCGGTCAACAAAGTCAAGAGAGATCAACGGGGTCAAATGGTCAATGCAATTAGCCATCATAAAATTATCACTAAAAGGATTAGTAAATGATATCCGCGGCTCATAATGGTTTTGACCAAACGAACTGTCAAAACCCTAATGAGTCCGCCTCAAAATGGTTTTGACCGAATCAACTGTCAAAACCCTAATGAGCCTGCCACATAATGGTTTTGGCCGAACCAACTGCCAAAACCCTAATGTGGCACCTCCTCCTTCACCGCTCCGGAAAACTGTACATACACATCTGCATCCGTATTCCGTATAATGCGGATGCACAGAAGACAAAACAAATCCATCCGTGCAATACTAGGATCCGACTTAAACCAAAGCCCACTAGTACTGCCTGCCCGAACACCATACGCACACAAGTGTACATAAGTGATCCCAGCCCTGCCGTAAAACCATACGGCCTCTACACGTTTCGCTCAGTGCAGGGAAACTCTCTGTGTGGGACTCTAAAGACTCGACACTATGCTGGCAGTGGGTTTAACCACAGACCGCAAGCGGCACAAGCTGTACGTGACGGTCCCCAGGTAGATGTCGATAAGAAGGCCGATGAGGTAAACCCATCCGAACTCCTACTGAGCCCGTATGTGACAATCTCCGTATAGTCCGGTCTGCTCGTCTGATACATCGCATGGCGGGCCTAGGGGGGCGGTAAACGTCAGTCCCCTAATAGCGGTACAAGTCGTGTCGGAGTGAAGCCCAATACACCCTGAGATAACACTGGAAACCTACCAGTATATCTCGCTTGCCCTGGCCAGGGACTACTCGTGTAATGGCTCTCCTAGACACAGCGCGATGTCATCCCCCAATACCGGGAGAGACGAATCCTGTCTAACCGTCACTGCCTCCAAGTGCTTCGGGACTGCTCCCAACTACTACCTGTTTGCACGACTCAGTAGAGCCATGGTAGGGTAGTAATCAAAGAACAGTGGGAACACACTCGAGGCGAAGTGACAGTGTCAAGTCAACGGACTAAGCTGTACTCATGTCACCAGGGAACTGATAACTGACGATAGGTATAATACCAACCATCAGTTCCCTACGAGTCCTGTCAAGTGTACTCGTAACCTAACGAGCACCCGCATACTATCTCAAGTACGACGTACTGACGGCTGTGGGACAGACCGTCTCCCGTGTTGGGATGAGAAGCGCATACGCTAGTCTACTCCGGAGTATCGATGTCCTATCTCGATACTCCCACGACTAGGGACGTGTATAAGGATGTGCTTGTAGATTACCCAGCCCCCACGAGTGTGATTGCCATCACAACGCCGGTAATCAAGCAAAGATCCTAAGGGCTCTACTAATGCGTATAGGTGATATAATAAATATGTAAGTGCACGGCGGCGCCCCGGCCGTCAATCCGACGGCCAAACGCGGAAACGGTGATAAACTTAAATTTTGCGGACTTAGCAAACCGGCACCACCGCGCACTAAACCCCGGATCGTGCCATTAAACTAGTCTAAGCTAAGTAACAAGATAGGTTAGAGATGTACCGACTGATCCGAGTCCTCCGGTCTTCATCTCCACTCCGATTTCCTCGCGGGATCTCCGGTCGTCTCCTCCTCGTCGGAAAGGGCACCACGAAGCCGGGTACTTTTACGGGCTCCCACCTCTATACCGAGGCAACTCGGGCGCGAAGCTGGCGAATCGACGCGTCCAAGATTTGCTGTAGGAAGTGTAGTGTAGAGTGCATGTCTCACTTTTGGGGTTGGTTGCCATTTGTGGATGATGGAGGAAACAAGACAAGAAAAATGGTGCTTGCATTTTTCTTAACATGAAATGAGATCAAGAAAATGAAACACTCTCAAGGATGAAGATGAAACTCTCTTCTTCTCTTTTCTTTCTCTCTTTCTTTTTTCTTCTTCTCACTTCAACCATGATAAAAAAACTATGAACTAAGAAAATGGTGGAGAAAGAATAAGAAGCAAGAAGGGAGGTGATCGTAGTAAAAGGAGGAGGGTGGCCACATCCAAAAACATAATCATCACTAAATCAACATCAACCTCAAATCCATCCTAATCCTTTCTTATCTCATAAATACATCAAAAGCAAAGATGCTTATCATATCAACCCTTATGCAAATAAGTCCCCCACAAATTGTTATTTGCAAAACTGCAAATAACCCCCTCCATCGGAAAAGTCCGGCCGGGAAAGAACAAAGAAAAACCGGCCGGAACGGAATGCAAACTGGCAACTCCAGAAAACTGGTCCCGTAATAAATTACAGGAAAAACCCCACACTGTGCATACACACCCACATTTGTATTCCGTCCGGATACAAATGCAATGAGACAAAATCTACACTGTACTATACTAGGACCGGCTTAAACCAAAGCCGGCTAGTAATATCCGTCCGATCCTGATCCGTGCAATACCGCACGTATCTGATCGAACGCTGCCATATAACTATACGGCCACTAGTACAAAACCGTCCGATCCTGATCCGTGCAATACCGCACGTATCTGATCGGACCCTGCCATATCTCCATACGGCCTCTACAGCGTTTCGCCCGAAAGCTTGAGTAACTGAAAGTGTGGTGGACTCTAAAGACTCGTCAATACTATGGCTGTGGATTTAACCACTAGCACGTCAGAGGTATAAGCCAATACGTGACGGGCCACCAGCTATTGACTAAAAGGGACGTCGATGAGGAAGCTCACCCCGACACCCAACTGAGCCTGTCAGTGACAATATCCGTACAGTCCGGTCCGTTCGTCTATGAGCATCGCATGGCGGGCCTAGGGGGTTGGTAAAAGTCAGACCCCCAAAAGCGGTACAAGTCGTGTCGGAGTGTAGCCCAGAACACCCTGAGATACTACTGGAATACCTACCAGTAAATCTCCTGCCTTGGCCAAGGTCTTCGTGTAATGGCTCTCCTAGACACAGCGCGACCTCACCCCCAATACCGGGAGAGACGAAACCCCCGAAGATCCGCTCACTGCCTCCATGTGGCTCGGGACTGTACCCAACTAAAACCTGTTTGCACGACTCCTTTGAGCCGTGGTAGGGTAGTAATCTAAGTACAGTGGGAACTCACACGAGACAAATGACGATCCCCAGGTCGATGAACTAACCTGTACACATGTCACCTGGGAACTGCTATCTGACGTCAGGTATAAGACCAACTAGCATATTCCCGGCGAGTCCTGTCCGGTGTACTCATAACCCAATGAGCACCTGTATACATCTTAGGTGATCCAACTGACACCAATGGCTTGTGAGACCGGCCACCGCCCCTCGTCGGGGTCTCGACTGTATACACTAGTCTACTCTGGAGTATCGATGCCCTGTCTCGAAACTCCTACGACTAGGGACCTTTTAAGGATGTGCTTATAGACTACCAGCTCCCACGTATATGATATCCCTCATACTGCTGGCAGTCAAGCAAGAATCCTAGGGGCTCTATCAACGTGCAACAGCGACCTGTCAGGTCACCTAAAGCAGTACACGATGATAAAGGTAAACCAGATAGCAAACTATCATC
Organism: Agapanthus africanus; assembly: GCA_030015575.1. NCBI lineage: Eukaryota > Viridiplantae > Streptophyta > Magnoliopsida > Asparagales > Amaryllidaceae > Agapanthus > Agapanthus africanus. The sequence continues at coordinate 389,604,647 of JASDDO010000012.1, read as the reverse complement.
TCGAGTAAGACTGTCGTCCCGGGATAGGTCCTCCCTCAATCATTGCAATCACGTGCCTGTGATCCAATAATTGACTCTGAGGGCACTATCTCCAACAATCTCCCACTTGCACTCAGGGCTAATTATTGCGATGTCGCATACTCACTGCCCGTGTGATACCGAACACCCAACTCCTCTACTAGTCAGTCTCACAAAGCTCGTTTGCGAAACTATTGCGTTCGAGGAATAGCCTCAGTGAGTGGATCCGCTCTGATGTTTCTTTCTATGTCTCTCTATATCTCAAGTTCGCGGAGAAAACTATCTCCCGAAATGAGCAATACCTGTCTTAGAGTGTCTGGATGTCTGATGGGACCTAGCTCATAAATGAACTCCAAATCCAAACTTCTTAGACTGTATCGTCAACTAAACTTAATCAGTATCCTGCGCCATGCCACCCTCAGTATTCCCTTGGACCATCTGTCCAAAATACTGCCCCTCATCAGAGGGATAACTATAACTCTGACAACCTCCTTGTCGTCCATGTCACCTTGGAAGCCTGGAATGATAACTGTCTCTCGAATGAGGTTGTCGTTATCATATCCCTAGAACATCCACTTATGTTCTAAAACTGCTTCCGACTGTTTCTCCAGGATTGGATCAATGTCAACTTATTGCATCTAGTGCAAGAACAACATCTGGTGTGGTACTTGACATCTCACGATTGACTCAATTGCCTGAGCAAGTGATCTGCCAATCATGCACGTCCCTCTCCACTTTAGTCTGTAAGACACCTTTGGAGAGGGTGACTCCATTACCTGCAGGTACACTACCGTGCCAGGAGTCGTCCATTCTAAATACCCTTAGAATGCTGTCTAAGTACCCTGATTGGGAAACCACCCAAATCTAGATCTAAAACCATAGATCTAGTAACCAGTATGTCTGATATAATGTCCAAGTCCTTTGTGGAGAAACTACTGTGTGACGACCAAAGTATAACCGATCGTAGTATAGGAATATCACTCCCTACTACCTTCTCAACCGATCCATCCCCTATTCTGATGACGTCAAACCTATGACTGTCACATCAGAAATAGATGATCTATCTCCGCTATATCTGCTTTAGTCTATAAATAGACATAAACCTGATGTCCACCAATGCTTCCGCTGCTCCCACTGACTACGACAACCCTCTGGCAGAGTCATATAGACGTGCATTTCTAAAGCAAGTTTAGAACGACGCTATACTCATCCTCCTGCCGGGTCTCGCAGCCTGGAACAACAACAATGGCAAGTGTGGGTAAACAAGAACTTCCTTGTCACCGTCCTTGAGGCTACCGGAGTACCTCTCGGGTGCCTGAAGTTACCCACCTTATCTGCGGAGTGGCCAATGGAATGTCAAATCAGATTGAATCTTCAGGTTCCTTATCAAATCTTCAGTAATCGTTTGCGGTTCTGGAATCACTTCCAGTTCTACCATACTCCCACTACTGTTTTTTTGAAAAAATCCATTTTTAATAAAACTGTGGCAAGTCTAGAACAATATTTCTATTGATCTTCCAGATGGTAGAAAGTCAACCCTCGTCATAGCCTGGGTCAACCCACAAACAGGCATTACAGAAACGTGCCTTGAGTTATCCAGAGTCTGGTTTTAATCATAAGCCAGACAACTCCCCGTACCTTAACAACGTTAAGATATGAACTGTTCTATATCCAATATAGAACCAGAGGCACTGATTTAATTGAACCAGATTCAAATCATGCAGCTGTCTCCAGTGCATGTGAACTAAATGGAAGGAGGCCTGATCAGCGTTACTCAACTTAGGAATTCTTCCAATTATGAATAACCTGAAAAAGAGAAGCAAGATCTCTTCATCATTACTATCAACTGAATACCATGCACAAGTGTCTACATCTTCGATCTCTTTGAAGAATCCCGATACTTGCTACACCTGGTTCTCTACTCTATTCAAATACCTATAACTTCTCAAAATTCGGACCCTGTGTTTCCGCGAAACACCTGTCTAAAAACTAGAGAAGTCATAAGTAAACCGAATATAGTACGAGGACCAACCCCTCTGTCCTAATGGACCCTGGACAACATACAATACTCTGTATAAGTCCCTTGAGTCAGATAACTCATTCACTGTGTGTCGTAGGTTGAAAACTGTACTTATGGTTAAGAAGAATTACACCGTTGTTCAATGCTCCTTACCTAACCATCCACTGATATAGGTAAATGTCATCGACATAATATCAAAATGTATATCTCACTCTATGAAAATAGACGTACAGATATATCAATTTGAAATTGGTGCATAACAGCGGATATTCAAAACCAAATATTTGCCAACCGGCAAACAACCCAGATGATCTCCCCAAATATCACCGATTACAATGAATCCCGATATAATGAGGATGGTCATCTAATTTTCAATAACTTACTCCCTCTTATCATCTGTAAAACCATACAGATATGAGAATCATACCTGATAAATACATACCCTGGAGTAAGTATCTAATCGGAAAATCAGTTTTCTTTTAACAGTACACAGTGAAACTGAAACATTGAAATGTTTCGATGGGGTATCCTGGTATTCCTAGTAATGCCTCTACCATTATCCAGATTCACAACTATAACCGTATAATTCTTTGCCACCTCTCCAAATCCCTTCATATGTCTTTAGTCATTACCTTCTGTACACCCTTTTAGGCCAAATGGTTTTCTTCCTTCCCTACCGTTCGGCACCAGCCTATGGTTTGGAAGAAGACTATCCAATAAGCATAAAGGGTGTACTGTCCTAATCCTAGGAGCACTCGCAACGCGAGAGAAGGTGAAGATAAAAGACACCTGAATGTACTTTATTCCTATTTCTCCTGAACCAGGATCCATCCCCGAACTGGAACAAGTTCCTTTCGAGTTCGTATATAACCATACGATGGATTATCCAATAAAATGGGATCTTCATAGTGATACGGAGTGTCCTGGAGAAATACAAAGGTGATTTAGGATTGGCGAAGAAATACTTGGTTTGGTCATGAATATCAGTCGCAATTTACTTTGCCCTCTTACTAATCCCTTGCTTTGTCTGAACTTAATACCTTCTGTACACCGTTTAGGCTAACTGGTTTTCTTCATTCCCTACCGGTCGGCACCAGCCTATGGTTTGGAAGAAGACTATCCAATTTGCATAATAGGTGTACTACTCCTAAACTAAGGAGTACTCGCAACCTGAGAGAGGGTGAAAAGAAAAGACAACTGAATAATCCTATCCATTTTCTCCAGAACCAGAAACCATCCTCGAATTCCTTCGAGTTCGTATATAACCATACGATGGTTTTGTCCAATGGAAGTGGACGTTCGTAGTAATACGGGGTGTCCTGGAGAAAAGGGTAAAAGTAGGAGTGGCGATGAGGTCTGCAACTCTGACAATCCAAAAGCCAGTGTTAAGTAGGTTCGGTCAACTTGGTCACTGAGTCATAATCTAGGGTTGGGTCAATGGTCGCTGCCAGAGATAGAGAGAAAAGAAACACTCAGCGTGCACTCTATCCTAGATCAGAATGGTTATCACTTTTTCTAATCAGGAAACCTCCCACTGTACCTCAAATTCTTCTCCAAACCTGAAAGAAGAATTAGTCGGGGTCACCCGAGGAGTAAACCAACTCATCAGTGGGAATCGGGATCCAACTATCATCGTATGACAACGTGACGGAATCCGCTCACGGTATCACACTCCAGAAGGTATGCGCATATCTGGCAAGTTTCAGTTCTTTTGAAACTCCCGATGTGATTTCTGCCCCATGCTCTTATGACCTTGGCGAAGGTCAACAAATCATAAGTCACATGTCAAGTTCTACCCGTCATTATCCAGGTTAATTTGAATCCACCCGTACAAGCCCTTGACGAAGGTCAACAAGGCTATACGACTGTCCCAAACCAACGCATCTATCTATGCAACAGAAAAGTAACAAGCAGCTCCCATACACTATGCCTTGACGAAGGTCAACAAACATAGCATGAATACTATGTGCTACCCGTCTGAAATGACGGAGGGCTACGAATGGTTTCTGGCGAAAACCTTTAACGTAAAGAACTTGATATCGTCGAAGGAACGGATAGCTTTTTAAAATATAGTGACGAAAACCGTTGCTAAAGAGGTCACTCCCGGTAAAGGGATCTCGGCTCTTTCCCCGTAGAATGGGGTGCAGGATATTCCAAATGAATACCGCGATGCAAAGCAAAAGTAATCGGCTATAGTGAAATTAATGCCCTGATGCAAACTTCTGTCCAAAGGGTCACTCCCGGTGAAGGGATCTCGGCCCTTGCCTCGTCGACTGAGGAGCAGGATATTCCAAATGAATACCACGATGCAAAACAAAAGAGAACGTCCTTGCAATAACAGCTTTTAGAAAAGTGTTCCAACAACATCAGAATAGGTTTGTTTAACTTGCATTGATCCGAATCAATGCAGTCCCATCAATGATCACACCACAAAGAACGAAAATATACTGACGTACGTATATGCCATCCGCATTCGCCACTGGGTCCCGTCATCACCCGTTAGGTTAGCTTACTAACGGCAGAGCGGGGACTGGACTAGCGCGGATGAAAAGCATATACAACATCTACTAATATATATACCAATATATTATATTTCGCTCAAGGCGTGAAAAGAAATGCAACATCACAGAAATGTACAGCATCACAGAACAATACAGATATCTGGGATCCCCGGGTTTCACAGAGCCACTACTGAAACCCGACGTTCCCCTGGTCGTGTGGATAGCCTGTGCAATGAAATCCTAGACCCCTACGGGCGTGGCAAGTCACCCGCCAAAACCTGAAGCGAGGCAGCCCCCTTCAGCTCCGTGAATGGACCACCCAGCACTCCACGGAATCCGGCGACTTGGGCATCCCTCCTGGGTCAACCTGTACCCCCTACGAGTGCGGCGAATAGCCCGCCAATCCTAGAGTGAAGCCCCCTCCGTCTCAATGCCATGAGATGCGGGCTTGTTGCCCTCTAGAACTCGGCTATCCGTGCACCCCACCGCGGGGTAATCCTAGTACAGAAAGTAAAATATACATACAACGGGTACATCGACCGCAACCAGGTCGTGCCCCAAAAGAATAATACAAACAGGCAGTGACGGCAGTCCACATGTCGGACGCTCGCCCCGTAATATCAAATGTACATAATACAACAAAACTGTACTAGCATTGCATCCAGGCTATCCCCCACGACCGATCCGCAATATCACAACAAATACATAGAACATCAACGTGAAAGTCACGTTCGCAAATCCGTCTAACCGGGCTATAGCAGTTAGACAGGATTTACCGATCGAGTGACATTCACGATCGCAGATATAATGTAAATACTGTGAAAAATGTGTTTAAAATTTTCCGATTGACCAAACAATTAACAAGTGGGCCGCCAAACAAAACTGTAGCACTCACAGAAAACCTGGGCCCAATTTTAATATTCCAAAACCCCTAATTACAGCCCATAAGCCCACTGCAAAAAAATAATCACACGACCCCACAATTCTGCGGCGGAAGCGCGGCCAAAAGGGTGTTTTGGCCGCCCTTCCGCGGTCGTACGGACGAGTCGTGTCACCAAATTTTTGCAGTTTTCTTAGAACTCCCTGCACATCATTCTGAGACCACCTGAAAAATTTTTAGACTCCAAAAAATTTCGACAGAAACTGATGTGCTAGAAAAATACGGTTTTTGGAAATTTCGGTCGATCGGAACTGATAAACACATTACACAAAGCAAGACTATGTTAATGGCGAGGCTCTGATACCACTGTAAGTGCACGGCGGCGCCCCGGCCGTCAATCCGACGGCCAAACGCGGAAACGGTGATAAACTTAAATTTTGCGGACTTAGCAAACCGGCACCACCGCGCACTAAACCCCGGATCGTGCCATTAAACTAGTCTAAGCTAAGTAACAAGATAGGTTAGAGATGTACCGACTGATCCGAGTCCTCCGGTCTTCATCTCCACTCCGATTTCCTCGCGGGATCTCCGGTCGTCTCCTCCTCGTCGGAAAGGGCACCACGAAGCCGGGTACTTTTACGGGCTCCCACCTCTATACCGAGGCAACTCGGGCGCGAAGCTGGCGAATCGACGCGTCCAAGATTTGCTGTAGGAAGTGTAGTGTAGAGTGCATGTCTCACTTTTGGGGTTGGTTGCCATTTGTGGATGATGGAGGAAACAAGACAAGAAAAATGGTGCTTGCATTTTTCTTAACATGAAATGAGATCAAGAAAATGAAACACTCTCAAGGATGAAGATGAAACTCTCTTCTTCTCTTTTCTTTCTCTCTTTCTTTTTTCTTCTTCTCACTTCAACCATGATAAAAAACTATGAACTAAGAAAATGGTGGAGAAAGAATAAGAAGCAAGAAGGGAGGTGATCGTAGTAAAAGGAGGAGGGTGACCACATCCAAAAACATAATCATCACTAAATCAACATCAACCTCAAATCCATCCTAATCCTTTCTTATCTCATAAATACATCAAAAGCAAAGATGCTTATCATATCAACCCTTATGCAAATAAGTCCCCCACAAATTGTTATTTGCAAAACTGCAAATAACCCCCTCCATCGGAAAAGTCCGGCCGGGAAAGAACAAAGAAAAACCGGCCGGAACGGAATGCAAACTGACAACTCCAGAAAACTGGTCCCGTAATAAATTACAGGAAAAACCTCACACTGTGCATACACACCAGCATTTGTATTCCGTCCGGATACAAATGCAATGAGACAAAATCTACACTGTACTATACTAGGACCGGCTTAAACCAAAGCCGGCTAGTAATATCCGTCCGATCCTGATGCGTGCAATACCGCACGTATCTGATCGAACGCTGCCATATAACTATACGGCCACTAGTACAAAACCGTCCGATCCTGATCCGTGCAATACCGCACGTATCTGATCGGACCCTGCCATATCTCCATACGGCCTCTACAGCGTTTCGCCCGAAAGCTTGAGTAACTGAAAGTGTAGTGGACTCTAAAGACTCGTCAATACTATGGCTGTGGATTTAACCACTAGCACGTCAGAGGTATAAGCCAATACGTGACGGGCCACCAGCTATTGACTAAAAGGGACGTCGATGAGGAAGCTCACCCCGACACCCAACTGAGCCTGTCAGTGACAATATCCGTACAGTCCGGTCCGTTCGTCTATGAGCATCGCATGGCGGGCCTAGGGGGTTGGTAAAAGTCAGACCCCCAAAAGTGGTACAAGTCGTGTCGGAGTGTAGCCCAGAACACCCTGAGATACTACTGGAATACCTACCAGTAAATCTCCTGCCTTGGCCAAGGTCTTCGTGTAATGGCTCTCCTAGACACAGCGCGACCTCACTCCCAATACCGGGAGAGACGAAACCCCCGAAGATCCGCTCACTGCCTCCATGTGGCTCGGGACTGTACCCAACTAAAACCTGTTTGCACGACTCCTTTAAGCCGTGGTAGGGTAGTAATCTAAGTACAGTGGGAACTCACACGAGACAAATGACGATCCCCAGGTCGATGAATGTAACACCTTAGGATAAGGGTTAGTAAATAATTATAATTAAATAATGGTTTTTAAATAAAAAGTTTACCAAATTGTGTTTTAAATATTTTTCCTAATCTAATAAATATTTTTCCAAAATTTTCCTAAGCTTGCACACACATGTGCATGTAAACTAGGGTTTTTAAATCAAGAAAATACCATAATTTTAACCATGATGGGTAAATTGTGGGATTAATTCTTTTGGATTCTTAAGTGGGTTTTATTAATTAGTTAAAAGTTGCTTTAATTTGAAATTTAGATTTAGTGTTGACTTGTGAGAAGGAGAGAGAGAGAGGGCATCATGGCTTAGCCCATGCTTGCCATTAATGAAGAGAGAGAGAGTGAGGGGTTGACATTTGGAGTGATGATTTTCCCTCTCTCATTCTTTGTTGCTTTCTCTCAAAACTCTCACACACTCTCACACACACACACTTACCTTTCAGCAGAGCCCCAGCAGCACAGCAGCAAGCATTCAGCCCCAAACTGAAGCCTGAAGCAGCAGCAGCAGCCAGAGGCTGTGGCATCAGCAGCAGAGAGAGAGCAGTGAGCAGCAGCAGCACCATCACCCACTGTAGCCCCTTCCCTTCACTTCTTCTCCTTCCTGCAGCTTCCTAGGGTTAAGTATGAGGTATATTTCCTAATTTAGTCCCTAGTTAGCTTGGTTAGTGTCGATTGCATCGGTTAATGGATATTGGTGCGTTTTAGTGCGATATGGGATGTTTAGTGGGAACTTTGTGCATTTGGGAGATGATTTGGTTTCAGTAGGATGCTTGAGGTCTGTTGAGACCGTTGTAACCTAGTCCAACCCCTATTACACTAAAATACCACCAGATTTCATATTTGATGCAAATGTCGTATTTGTGCACAATTTGAGCTTTCTGGATCTGCTACTACCCGAGACTTTTCAGAACAAAACTAGTGATTAATGTAGCATGTATGTGTGGTGTAGAGTGCACAAACCAAACCTGGGGACCCAATTCCCAAGTCTGGCCGCCAAAATGGGTATTCTGGCCGCAAATTGCGGCCAGATTGGGGATATTTGGGTTGGGGTTTGGGGTGTGGGTCTCTGTTTGTCTGGGAGTTATTTTGGTATATTTAGTTTTGCAATACCTTTCCTGTATCAAAATCTGGGACCAAATACCTGTTTTGCCGTTTTTCTGAACCTTCGCGACACGCGTGATACGTGGATAGGTTTGGGTTCTGCGTATCGCAGCGCGTCGGGGTAGTTTAGTGGCGCGTGAGTACACGTTTTAGCGTATCGCGCACACGCGCGATTGGTTTGCGACACAGGTTTCTTGTTGGTTTAAAATGTCGCGTTTTGTGACTTAAGCTTATGTGTGATATGTGTATGTGATTCTAGGTTCGCAGGCCAGTGAGACGGACGCTGCGAAGAAGGGCAAGCAAGTGGTTGGATACACCTAGCGCGAGACACAGTGAGTAGATTTCACATCTACGGGGATATCGCCCGCATGGCGTTATGCGTCAGGGCTGATAGGACTTAGTTATTATATGTTTCATGCACCCCATAGACTGTTATTGCATATCGCATTCCCTGCTATACATATATACGTATTGCTTAGAACTGATAGAACTGCCATGATCATACTATTGTATATTGTTGTAACTCATCTAGACTTGATACCTATATCACAGTGGATCATTGCATTGTAGTTCATTCTCATGTGACATGACTTGATATACACATTGATGCACCTATCACATCGCAGTTACTTGTATTATTATTGGGATTTCATATGATTTATGGATTTGGGAACCGTGGCCTTTTCAAATAAGAACCATTTAAAAACCCGGTTCCCTTGATATGATAATTTGGGGCGTCGCCCCGTGTTTTCTCGGTGCTTGAGGCACGGATTGATATAGGGCTGACCCGGACTGACGGATGCCCGATGGATTGATATAGGGCTGACCCGGACTGACGGATGCCCGATGGATTGATATAGGGCTGACCCGGACTGACGGATGCCCGATGGGTTGATATAGGGCTGACCCGGACTGACGGATGCCCGATGGGTTGATATAGGGCTGACCCGGACTGACGGATGCCCGATGGGTTGATATAGGGCTGACCCGGACTGACGGATGCCCGATGGGTTGATATAGGGCTGACCCGGACTGACGGATGCCCGATGGGTTGATATAGGGCTGACCCGGACTGACGGATGCCCGATGGATTGATATAGGGCTGACCCGGACTGACGGATGCCCGATATATATTGAGAGAGGGATGACCCGGACTGACGGATTCCCGGTACATACTTCAGAGAGGGCTGACCCGGATTGACGGGGCCCGATACAGGATGTTTTGCGTGTCGATGATAGACACGAGTATTTATGATATTTGGGTGCCGATGTTGGGCACTCGGGATTTTCAGGGATATACAGGATTTGAGGGCCGACGGAGTACCGGCGTTTGGGATGTTGGGATTTGTGGTGCATACATACATATGTCGTTCCTCTTGATACTCCCTGTAGATATTATATTCCCATGCTCAGCATTTATTATTATATCTCATCCTGTAGTTATATCACCTGATAGAGGACTTGCATTTTACCATGCATGCTGTATACCTCGCATTGATATCATCTGTTGGCATCTGTTAGAGTAGCGCAGTACGTGCATGCTTGCGATTACCTTTATATGTTATCTCTATTCACGAGTTGGCAACTCACCCCCGTTGTGCCACAGTGCTTGCAGGTTGCCCTGGGGAGTAGTCACGGCTGGCTGTTACCGCATCTTTTGGCACAGATACCCCTTTTGAGCTGAGTTAGCCCTTTTGCTGTTTAGGTGGGTTTTGTACGGTATCTGTTATCTTTCTGTTGTACATTGATGTATCTAGTATTCTCCATCTACTTTTCTGTATCGACTTAGAGACAGTTGTGAGGACGATATGTATGATTTTATTTTCTGGTGTCGAGCTCGCATGTGAGCCGACTTTACTTATGCAGTCTTATCTTTATGATATTGTCCTTGTTTTACTGTGTATTCTTCGCTACGGCGTCGTATATCATATTGTGATGCTCCATTCTTGTCACTTGTTATTTCTGCTACACCTTGTTTTTACCCGACTTTCGGGGCTAATGTTTTAAAAGGGAAATGTTACCAAAATTATAAAACTTATAACTTTTGAACTTAAAAAGGTTTTCTACTAAATAAATGGAAGTTTATTTTTGGACATGTACGATTGTTTTACAAAATGTTTTAAAATCACTCTATATTTATTGGTTTTGATTTCTGGGTTCGGCTTACTCAGCCGCGTTACGCCTGTAGACGTTGCGTGGTTAAGTGCCGGTCACGAGTCGAAATCTCGGGTCGTGACAATGAACTAACATGTACACATGTCACCTGGGAACTGCTATCTGACGTCAGGTATAAGACCAACTAGCATATTCCTGACGAGTCCTGTCCGGTGTACTCATAACCCAATGAGCACCTGTATACATCTTAGGTGATCCAACTGACACCAATGGCTTGTGAGACCGGCCACCGCCCCTCGTCGGGGTCTCGACTGTATACACTAGTCTACTCTGGAGTATCGATGCCCTGTCTCGAAACTCCTACGACTAGGGACCTTTTAAGGATGTGCTTATAGACTACCAGCTCCCACGTATATGATCGCCCTCATACTGCTGGCAGTCAAGCAAGAATCCTAGGGGCTCTATCAACGTGCAACAGCGACCTGTCAGGTCACCTAAAGCAGTACACGATGATAAAGGTAAACCAGATAGCAAACTATCATCTCGAGTAAGACTGTCGTCCCGGGATAGGTCCTCCCTCAATCATTGCAATCACGTGCCTGTGATCCAATAATTGACTCTGAGGGCACTATCTCCAACAAAATAAACACACATGTACACATTAAAGCAGAGACAAACCAAGTAGCATACTACTATATTGAGCAAGATTGTCTGTACAACTGTGAATATCCCAAGCTTCCATCAAGTAATATACATACTAGTATGATACAGTAATGGCCTCTAGGGCATATACACTAACAATCTCCCACTTGCACTAAGGCCATGTACTGGCGTATCGAAGACCTATCATCTCGATCAGCCGCTCGAACTGAGTCTGGGGTAAGGCCTTCGTGAATGGGTCCGCTGTGTTGTCCTTTGTGTCCACTCTCCGCACCTCGATCTCCTGGCGATCAATGATCTCCCGGATCAGGTGATACCGCCTTAAGATGTGCCTGGATTTCTGATGGGACCTTGGTTCCTTCGCTAAAGCTATAGCCCCATTGTTATCGCAATACAAAGGTATTGGGTCAACAATGGATGGAACCACCTGAAGTTCACTAATGAACTTTTTTATCCAGACCGCCTCTTTTGCGGCATCGCTTGCAGCAATGTATTCAGCCTCCATCGTCGAGTCTGCGACGGTATCCTGTTTGGAACTCCTCCAACATACCGCCCCTCCGTTGAGGGTAAACACAAAACCCGAGACAGACTTGCTGTCATCTTTGTCACTCTGGATGCTTGAATCGGTAAAGGACTCGACCCTGAGGTCTCCATTACCGTAAACCAGGAACATCTCCTTAGTCCTTCTCAGGTACTTGAGAATGTTCTTCACCGCTGTCCAGTGGTCCTCCCCTGGGTCTGACTGATACCGGCTTACCGCGCTTAGCGTGTAAGCTATATCTGGTCTTGTACATAGCATCGCATACATTATAGATCCTACCGCCGAAGCGTAGGGTATAGTGCTCATGCGAACCCTCTCCTCGTCAGTCTTAGGAGACATCTTCTTGGAGAGGGTAATTCCGTGCAATGCGGGTATGTTACCGCGCTTGGAACCCTCCATACTAAATCTCTTTAGTACGGTCTCTATGTACCTGGACTGCGAAAGTCCCAGTGGTCTCTTGGATCTATCTCTATAGATCTTGATCCCCAGAATGTACGAGGCATCACCCAGGTCCTTCATGGAGAACCTTTGTGACAAAAATAGCTTGACCGATTGTAGCATAGGAATATCATTTCCTATCAAAAGAATGTCATCCACGTACAAGACTAGGAATACGACAGTTCGTCCTACAATCTTCTTATAAACACAGGGTTCATCTTCGTTCTTGATGAAATAAAATTCCTTGATTGCCTCATCAAAACAGATGTTCCAGCTCCGCGATACCTGCTTTAATCCATAAATGGATTTAAGCAACTTGCACACCTTCCCGCTGCTCCCACTGTCTACGAAACCTTCTGGTTGATCCATGTAAACGCACTCTTCCAAACAACCGTTTAGGAAAGCCGTTTTAACATCCATCTGCCAGATTTCATAGTCATGGAAAGCAGCAATGGCAAGTAGGATCCGAATGGATTTGAGCATAGCCACCGGAGAAAAAGTTTCATCATAGTCCAAACCAGGTCTTTGACGAAAACCTTTTGCAACGAGTCTAGCTTTATAGGTTTCCACCTGCCCATCTACACCAATTTTCCTTTTGTAGATCCATTTGCATCCAACGGGTTTTACCCCAGGTGGAGCAATATCCAAGGTCCACACCTTATTGGCGTACATGGACTCCATTTCGGATTGCATTGCTTCCTGCCACTTATCAGAGTCCCTACTGATAATGGCCTGCCTGAAACTGGTAGGGTCATCTTGTTCCAAGATGCAATCCTCTCGATCCCCGTCAATGAGAAAACCGTAGTATCTCTCGGGCGGATGAGAAATCCTACCAAATCTGCGGAGTGGCTGAGGTTCGTTTGGGGTTATTGAATCTAGCGGTTCCTCCAAATTTTCAGTTACATTTTGTGGTCGCTGAATTTCTTCCAGTTCCACCGAACTCCCACTAGTTTCTTTTGCAAGAAACTCCCTTTCTAAAAAGGTAGCGTGGCGAGATACAAACACCTTCTGTTCCTCAGTGTGGTAGAACAGATATCCTAGTGAGTCTTTAGGATATCCCACAAATTTACACAGAACTGAACGTGCCTCTAGCTTGTCCGGTTTCTGTGTTTTCACATAGGCCGGACAACCCCATATCTTAAATCGCTTAAGATACGGATTTCTTCCACTCCATATTTCATATGGAGTCTTAGGCACTGATTTGGATGGAACATAATTCAATAGGTATGCCGCTGTCTGAAGCGTATGTCCCCAAAATGAAAGAGGCAACTCAGCACTACTCATCATGGAGCGAACCATATCCAATAGGGTACGATTCCTCCGCTCCGAAACACCGTTGTGCTGTGGTGTATAAGGAGGAGTAAGCTGAGAGAGAATACCATTCTCTTTTAAGTAATCTAGGAATTCCGTGCTTAAGTACTCTCCTCCTCTATCAGACCGGAGGATCTTGATACTTTTGCCAATCTGGTTCTCTACTTCCTTTCTGAATTCCTTGAATTTCTCAAAAGCTTCAGATTTGTGTTTTATCAGATACACATATCCGAACCTAGAGAGATCGTCAGTGAATGTGATGAAGTAGGAGAACCCACCCCTTGCATGTGTAGACATCGGACCACATACATCACTGTGTATGAGTCCCAAGAGCTCTGCTGCTCTTTCTCCATGTCCGGTGAACGGAGATTTGGTCATCTTCCCTTTGAGACAGGACTGACAAGTTTCATAAGATGAAAACTCGAACGCATTCAAGAGTCCATCTTTATGCAACTTACTCAGTCTTTTTTCTCCGATATGACCAAGTCTACAATGCCACAAGTAGGATTCATTCGTATCTGAATTGTTCCTCTTGCGTGTGTTTTGTATATTGAGAACTGTATTCTGATTTAGAACGTAGATACCATTACACAGTGTACCCTTTGCAACCAGTACCTTATGAAGGTAAATGTTCATGATATTCTTGTCAAGAACAAAGTTATATCCATCTTTATCGAGTAAAGAAACTGATATGATGTTGCAAACCATGGAGGGTACATAGTAGCAATCGTTCAAAATCATAGTCTTGCCATTTGGCAATACTAGGTGATATTCACCGACGGCTGCCGCATTAACTTGTGCTCCGTTCGCTACTCTGAGCGACATATCACCCGGTGCAACTTTCCTACTTTTTTTCAGTCCCTGCAATAAATTACAGATATGAGATCCTGATCCGGTATCAAGTACCCAGGAGGTAGGGCTAACCGTAAAACAGTTCTCAATTACAAGAACACCTGAAGTAGATGCAAAACCATGCTTCTTCTTCAACTGGGTATCCTGGAAATCCATACAATCCCCTTTCCCATTCTCATACTCATGACTGTTGTCACAAGTTAGAGCTGAACCAACGTTCCCCAGCCCCGAATAAGAATTCGGATCGGTCAAGCGATACATTTTATTATCTTGATTAGGGCGTGAAAAGGTTGCTACCTGGAGAGGGAGAAAAGAAACACTCAGCGTATGCTCTTGCAAGATTAGATTGGTTTATTAGTTTATCTAACCAGGATGTCTCCCACTGTTTCCTCAAATTCTTCTTAAAACCTTTTTAAAAGAAGAACTAGTCAGGATTTAATTCACGTCACAATACTTGCTTAACCTTTCAGCCAGGCTAGTGTCGGTACTTCGAGGGAGGTTTTCCAACGCTTTCGCGAAGTTCCTTAATTTAAGAACCTCTTTTCCCTGGGGGTATAGCCCCGCTAACACCTTTCTAGACACCTACTAGGTTTATAGCATTGATCGTTAAGTGAAATAATCTCCCGAGAGTAATCCAACTCATCAGTGGGATCGGGATCCAACTATCATTGTGTGATAACCTAGATGGAATTCATTCTAGTCACCACACTCCAGAAGGTGTGCTAAATCTGCAAGTTTCAGTACTTTTGAAACTCCCGATGTGGTTTTTGCCCCTAGGACCCAAGTGATCTTGACGGAGTCAACAAATCAAAGAGTCCTAGTCAAGTTCAACCTGTCATTATCTGGATTGCATTAAACCCACCCGCATAACCCTTGACGGAGTCAACAAGGTTATACGACTGTCCTAATCAATCCCATATACCGATACAAACAAGCAGCACTTAGCTACCGTACACAACGCCTTGACGGAGTCAACAAACGCTTTACGAATACTAAGTGTTACTTGTAAGAAATGACGGAGGGCTATGGCTGGGTTTTTGGCGAAAAACCCGTTAACGTAATGAACTTGATATCGTTGAAGGAACCTGGTAATCTTTTTGAAAATATAGTGGCGAAAACTTTTGCTAAAGAGGTCACTCCCTGTGAAGGGATCTCGGCTCTTTCCTCGTCGAATGAGGTGCAGGATATTCCAAACTGAATACCTCGATGCAAAGCAAGAATAATCGACTATAGTGAAGTTATTACCCTGACGCAAACTTTTGTCCAAGGGATCACTCCCGATGAAGGGATCTCGGCCCTTGCCTCGTCGACTGAGGTGCTGGGCATTCATAACCGAATACCTCGATGCAAAACAAAAATTGAACGTCCTTGCAATAACAGCTTTTTGAAAAACTTGTTCCAACAACGTCTTTTAGGTTTATTTTCTTGCATTAGTTCTTTTAATGCGTCCCATCATTTAAATCCTACCATTGCAGAAAACAACCAAAATATGGCGTACGCTTATGCCATTCGCATTCGCCACGGGGCCCCGTCATCACCCGTTAGGTTACTTAACTAACGACAGAGCGGGGGCTGGGCTAGCGCGGCTGTAAAACATAAGCAACGCCTAAATAGTTATTATATATAGCAATATTGCAATGATAGCCAATCCAGATCATAGATGAACACTTTGGTTATACTAGGAACCCGCGATTCGTTCGAGCCTGCAACGAAAAGCGGATTACACGGTCGCGATGAATAGCCAAAACCCCACCTAAGACCCCTACGGGTGCGGCAAACTACCCGCCAAGTACCCGAAGCGAAGCAACCTCCCTCAACGCCGTGAGTAGGCCACTCGGCACTTCGAGATACCCGGTAGTTTATGCACCCCCTCCATGGGTCTATCCTAGGAGCAAAAACAGTAAAAAGAATTATACAATGACGGCTACAACCCCGACCCGATTGTGCGGCTATACAAATAATATTACATCAATTACAAATTTATTACATGAATGAAAGAAAAAGAAACTCTCATCTCACATCCATCCCGGCTATTCATTCGCGACAATCCAACGAGTTCATATACACAAACCATCATCAACACAGATCATAGATATGTATAACCCCCACTAATCGACGTATAGCGATTAGTAGACGTTCAATACACATATAACATTACAGAGATAACCATTAGCCAAAGTCTACAGAACATCGACCAAAAATACGGATTTTTGAGCCCCAAAAAAAAATTTTGCTTTCAGGAAAATCTGGGCAGAAAAGCCATATACCAAAAATCCTAAAAACCCACCAGAAATAAACTGCAACAAAAATGATCCACGGCCAAGTCAACTCGGCCGCGGTTCCGCGACAGAAGCAAGCTTCTGTCGCGAAACCACGGTGAGTTGGTCGACTCGTGCGATCATTTTTCTTGCCTGTTCTAAAAAAAGCCTGAGCCGATTTTTAAGACATGATTTATTATCTTTTGAGCAGAAAAAAAATCGGCAGAGAATCAGGGTTTCCGGGGTGTTTTTTCGGTTTTTTCGTTCGGTCGATGTTCTAAACACTTTGCTAACATGCTAGGGTGTGTTTAGTTAGGCTCTGATACCACTGTTAGGTCCACGTTACCTCTCCCGGTACTTTCGGGGTTGCGGAAACGGTAAAACAAAATTTTTTCTGGACTTGGTAACATGGACCGTAAAAGCCGGATCTTTGCTAAACAATACACTAGCATCCTAACTAGAGATTTATCTACTCGGTTAGGGGTTATACCTTAACTTGAACTCCTTCTCTTCTTGTTGTTCTTCTCCTTGCTTGCTCCAAGGGTTGATCCGGACTTTGGCCACCTCCGCGGCCTCCTTGAGTCGAAGACGATCCACCCGAGAGATGTGCACCGAGCTCCACCTCGAGCCGAGGTAACTAGGGCAAAGAGATTGCTAATCTAGAAGCCCTAGGTTGTGTAGAAGTGATCAATGGATGGTTTTGTCTTTGTGGGATCTTTATCTCTCAACACATGAGATCAAAAGATGGATCAAGAGGAGGAAGAAGAAGGAGGAGCAACAACCATGGTTCATTTCTTTTCTTCTCACTTGAAAAACAAGAGAGAGAATGAGAAAGAAATTATGATACTAAGAAAAGTAACCATGGTTGCAATAATGTAAAAACAACATCATTACTAATCCCATCAAGATAAAGTTTGATGGCTACATTGAAATGACCATTATCATAATCCAAAAGAAAAAGATAATGAAAATAAGAGTGTAGATCCCTCTTGAAAGTCAATGGTCAACACGGTCAACCGGTCAACAAAGTCAAGAGAGGTCAACGGGGTCAAATGGTCAATGCAATTAGCCATCATAAAATTATCACTAAAAGGATTAGTAAATGATATCCGCGGCTCATAATAGTTTTGACCAAACGAACTGTCAAAACCCTAATGAGTCCGCCTCAAAATGGTTTTGACCGAATCAACTGTCAAAACCCTAACGAGCCTGCCACATAACGGTTTTGGCCGAACCAACTGCCAAAACCCTAATGAGGTACCTCCTCCTTCACCGCTCCGGAAAACTGTGCATACACACCTGCATCCGTATTCCGTAGAATGCGGATGCACAGAAGACAAAACAAATCCATCCGTGCAATACTAGGATCCGGCTTAAACCAAAGCCCACTAGTACTGCCTGCCCGAACACCATACGCACACAAGTGTACGTAAGTGATCGCAGCCCTGCCGTAAAACCATACGGCCTCTACATGTTTCGCTCAGTGCAGGGAAACTCTCTGTGTGGGACTCTAAAGACTCGACACTACGCTGGCAGTGGGTTTAACTATAGACCGCAAGCGGCACTAGCTGTACGTAACGGTCCCCAGGTAGATGTCGATAAGAAGGCCGATGAGGTAAACCCATCCGAACTCCTACTGAGCCTGTATGTGACAATCTCCGTACAGTCCGGTCTGTTCGTCTGATACATCGCATGGCGGGCCTGGGGGGCGGTAAACGTCAGTCCCTTAATAGCGGTACAAGTCGTGTCGGAGTGAAGCCCAATACACCCTGAGATAACACTGGAAACCTACCAGTATATCTCGCTTGCCCTGGCCAGGGACTACTCGTGTAATGGCTCTCCTAGACACAGCGCGATGTCAACCCCCAATACCGGGAGAGACGAATCCTGTCTAACCGTCACTGCCTCCAAGTGCTTCGGGACTGCTCCCAACTACTACCTGTTTGCACTACTCAGTAGAGCCGTAATAGGGTAGTAATCAAAGAACAGTGGGAACACACTCGAGGCGAAGTGACAGTGTCAAGTCAGCGGACTAAGCTGTACTCATGTCACCTGGGAACTGATAACTGACGATAGGTATAATACCAACCATCAGTTCCCTACGAGTCCTGTCCAGTGTACTCGTAACCTAACGAGCACCCGCATACTATCTCAAGTACGACGTACTGACGGCTGTGGGACAGACCGTCTCCCGTGCTGGGATGAGATGCGCATACGCTAGTCTACTCCGGAGTATCGATGCCCTATCTTGATACTCCCACGACTAGGGACGTGTATAAGGATGTGCTTGTAGATTACCCAGCCCCCACGATTGTGATCGCCATCACAACGCCGGTAATCAAGCAAAGATCCTAAGGGCTCTACTAATGCGTATAGGTGATATAATAAATAAACACACATGTACACATTAAAGCAGAGACAAACCAAGTAGCATACTACTATATTGAGCAAGATTGTCTGTACAACTGTGAATATCCCAAGCTTCTATCAAGTAATATACATACTAGTATGATACAGTAATGGCCTCTAGGGCATATACACTAACATAAACATGTAAGAGTAGGGGGCTAGCTATCTTTGTAGCGTGTCCGCATAATTGCAGAAGACCCTTACACCTCTCCATGGACTCTAGCAAGGCTCTGAAGTCGTCGGTAACGAGCGTGGACGTCGATTTTCCTCGTCGAAGATGATCCACTCGAAGAAGTCCGAATCAAACTATAGCTTAACACCTAGTGATCAAGTCAAGAAACTCACAATTAAAACTTATTAAGAATTGATTGTGAGGGAGTTGTAGTGGTGATTCTCAAGCTTTCTCTCTTTTCAAATTTTCCTCTCAAACTTGAAGCTAACCTTAAGAAGAGAAAACGAAGAAAATGAATAATCATCATCTTTTCTTTTCTTTTTCCTTCATCTTTAAATTATGGAGAGTGGGTGGATGAGTGACTCACCCAAACGAGTCACCCATCCGCACTCTTCACAAAGCTTCTAAAGGCAAGCAGAAAAGATGTGTATAAATACACACATACACAAATATATATATATATATATATATATATATATATAACCAAATAGGTATCAAACTACATATACCCATATTCGTATCAAAATACGGATACCATATTCGTATAAAAATATGAATACCCGTATTCGTATTAAGATACAAATACCCATATTTATACAAATACTCGTATTCATATAAATACTGTATTCGTGTCGAAATACAAATACTGTATTCGTATAAAAATACGAATACCAAAAGAGAGATAATGAGATATATAATACTTGTTAGTGATATATGCCCTAAAGACCATTATTGTAAAGTACTGGATTGTATATTACATTTTGGAAGCTTGGGATATTCACAGATATAATAACAGTCTTGCTCAAAATAGTAGTATGCTACTTGGTTTGATTTTATCTCAATATGTGAATATGTTTCTTTTAGCATATCACTAATACATATTGGTAGAGCCCTTATGATCTTTGCTTGACTATCAGCGTTGTGATGGCAGTCACACTAGTGGGGGCTGGGTAGTCTATAAGCACATCCTTATACAGGTCCCTAGTCATAGGATTATCGAGACGGGGCATCGATACTCCAGAGTAGACTAGTGTATACGCTTCTCATCCCGGCAGGGGAGATGGTCTGCCCCACAGCCATTGGTATGTCATACCGGAGATAGTATATAGGTGCTCATTGGGTTATGAGTTACACAGGACGGACTCATTGGGAACTGCTGGTTGGTATTATACCTATCGTCAGGTAGCAGTTCTCGGGTGGCATGAGTACAGGTTAGTCCGTTTACTTGACATCACTATTCGTCTCGAGTGTGTTTCCACTGTACTTAGATTACTACCCTACCATGGCTCAAAGGAGTCGTGTAAACAGGTAGTAGTTAGGTGCAGTCCCGAAGCACTGGGAGGTGTTAGTTATATGTATGCCCTAGAGGCCATTACTGTACATAGGATGTATATTGTAGTGGATGTTGGGACATATATAGGAAAGAATTTCTTGCTCGACATGATAGTACGCTATCTGGTTGCTCTTTATCTTAACATGTATACTTGTTGTCTCTCTATTACATGTTGATAAAGCCCTTAGGATGTGTACTCGACTTCCTGGACTATGATGCAGATCATACTAGTGGGGCCTGGGTAGTCAATGAGTACATCCTTCAATGTTCCTAGTCGTGGGAATATCGAGACGGGGCATCGATATTCCAGAGTAGACTAGCGTATATCTTCTCGACCCATGTGATGGGCGATGGATGATCCCATATCCATTGGTGTTTGACATCATAGATGGTATGCGGGTGCTCAGTGGTGACTGGGTACACTGAACGGACTCGCCGAGAACTCCCAGATGGTATTATACCTCACGTCAGATGGCAGTTCTCTGGTGACACTGGTACAGCTTAGTCTGTTGACCCGAGATCGTCATAGAGTCTTGTGTGTCTCCCACTGTGCTTTGATTTCCACCCTACCACGGCACTATTGAGTCGTGCAAACAGGTGGTTTTTGGGTACAGTCCCGATTCACATGGAAGCAATGAGCGATAGGAAAGGATTCGTCTCTCCCGGTATTGGGGGTTGATGTTGCGCTATGCTCGACTGGCCATAACTGGAAATCCCTGGCCAGGGTTGCAGTGATTTACTGTTAAGAGTTATCAGTAGTTTCACGCTTGTTATGGACCTTACATCGGCATGACTTATCAAGCTACTGGGGTCTGACATTTACCACCTCTAGGCGAGATATGCGACATATCAGACGAACAGACCGGACTGTGTGTTAGTGTATATGCCCTAGAGGACATTACTGTATCATACTAGTTTGTATATTACTTGATGGAAGATTGGGATATTCACAGTTGTATATACAATCTTGCTCGAAATGGTAGTATGCTACTTGGTTTGTCTCTGCTTTAATATGTGCATGTGTTTCTTTTAGCATATCGCTGATATACATATTAGTAGAGCCCTTAGGATTATTGCTTGATTACCAGCGTTGTGATGGCGCTCACACTCGTGGGGGCTGGGTAATCCATAAGCACATCCTTATACAGGTCCCTAGTCGTTGGACTATCGAGACAGGGCATCGATACTCCGGAGTAGACTAGCGTATGCGCTTCTCATCCCAGCGTGGGAGACGGTCTGTCCCACAGCCGTCAGTACGTCGTACTTGAGATAGTATGCGGGTGCTCGTTAGGTTACGAGTACACTGGACAGGACTCGTCGGGAACTGTTGGTTGGTATTATACCTATCGTCAGTTATCAGTTCCCAGGTGACATGAGTACAGCTTAGTCCGCTGACTTGACACTGTCACTTCGCCTCGAGTGTGTTCCCACTGCACTTTGATTACTACCCTACCACGGCTCAAAGGAGTCGTGCAAACAGGTAGTTTTTGGGTGCAGTCCCGAAGCACTTTGAGGCAGTGACGGTTAGACAGGATTCGTCTCTCCCGGTATTGGGGGTTGACATCGCGCTGTGTCCAGGAGAGCCATTACACAAGTAATCCCTGGCCAGGGCAAGCGAGATATACTGGTAGGTTTCCAGTGTTATCTCAGGGTGTTCTGGGCTACACTCCGACACGACTTGTACCGCTATTAGGGGACTGACGTTCACCGCCCCCCTAGGCCTGCCATGCGTTGTATCAGACGAACAAACCGGACTGTACGGAGACTGTCACATACAGGCTCAGTAGGAGTTCAGATGGGGTCACCTCGTCAGTCTTCTTATCGGCATCTACCTGGGGACCGTTACGTATAGCTAGTGCCGCTTGCGGTCTATGGTTAAACCCACTGCCAGCGTAGTGTCGAGTCTTTAGAGTCCCACACAGAGAGCTATTCTCCTTTAGGAAAAATGAGTAGAGGTCGCATGGTTTTGCGACAGGGTTCATTCACATCCGCGCACTTGTGCACGTTTGCTGTCCGGACAGCTTATACTAGCGGGCTTTGGTTTAAGCCGGATCCTAGTATATGATTTGGGATTGGTTTTATCTCATTGTGTTCGTGTTCTTCGGATCACGAATACGGGTGCGTATGCACAGTTGATTGAGACAGAGGGAGAGGACATTGATTAGGGTTAATGACCATTGTCATTTTATTAACCCTAATGCTTATGTGTGTATTATGGTTAATTGATATTAGTTTAATATAATTGTGCATGGTTATGGTTGTTGACCATTTGACATTCTTGACTTGTTGACCTAGGTTGACACTTTGACCATCATCATTTCATTTGGAAGATGCTCTTTGATCCTTGCAATTTGCATTAAAAATGAAATGATAATGGTCATGTCTTGATTAAGCCATGACAATTATCTCACTAATTTTCAATTTATAATAATTCACACATATATGTGAGAATGCTTCATTATTCTCTGATTCTATCATATACTTTCTCTCTCTTGCTCTTCCTCTTCCTCAAGCTCCCCCCTCTCATGTGTTGAGAAACACTTGAGCTTGAGAAAAACCATTCCATAGTAATCTCTACTCTCATCTAGGGTTCTAGGATTAGCACTTCTAGCACCCTAGTTACTTCTAGCTTGAAGTTGAAGCCAAAGGTTGAGGCTCTCGGGTAGATCCTTCTTCGACGTGAGAAGACGACAAAGGTGATCCCTTTCTACTACTCCAAGGAGCAAGGAGAGAAGGACATAAAGCCCTAGGTATAACCACTCTACCCTTTAGCTAGTTTCTAGTTAGCTTTAGCTAGTTTTTGTTTAGCAAAGATCCTCCTTTGTCTAGTCCATGTTGCCTAGAGTAGTAAAAATCCGATTTTTATTCCGTTTTCCACCTCCCCGCAAGCACCGGGGTGGGCAACGTGGACTTACAGTGGTATCAAAGCCTAACTAAACATAAACTAGCTAGGTAGTAAAGTGTATAGAAGTTCGATCGGAAAAATCGCAAAACTACGACATGCAAAACCCTAAGTTTCTGTTAAAATTTTTTCTGCTCTAAAATAAAAAAGTCATACTCCAAAAATCATCTCAGGGTTTTGTGAAGAAGCCCACCAAAAACGGTCGAGTGATCCCTTCAAAGCGCGGCGGTTCCGCGGCAAAAGTAAACCCATTGCCGCGGAACCGCGGCCGTTTTGACTCGGTTCATGACCGAGTTTGGTGCAGTGTTCTTAGGTTGTTGTTTTGGGATTTTTAAGATGGTTTATTTCAGCCCAGATTTTCCAGAAAAGAAATTGTATTTGGGGGCCTATAAATCCGTATTTTTGATCGAACTTCACTATACTTTGATTAATCGGTTATATCTGTGATGTTTATATGTATTGAACGTCGGCTAATCGTTATATGTCGATTAGTGGGGGTTATACATATCTGTGATCTGTGTTTGGTGATGGTATGTGTATATGAATGCGTTGGATTGTCACGGGTGAATAGCCGGGGTGGATGTGAGATGAGTGTTTCTTTTTCTTTCATTCATTGTAATATGTAAATTGATGTAATATTATTTATTTGGCCGCACAACCGGGTCGGGGTTGTAGCCGTCATTGTATAATTCTTTCTACTGTTTTTGCTCCTAGGATAGACCCATGGATGGGGTGCACAAACTACCGGGTATCTCGAAGTGCCGAGTGGCCTACTCACGGTGTTGAGGGAGGTTGCTTCGCTTCGGGTACTTGGCGGGGAGTTTGCCGCACCCGTAGGGGTCTTGGGTGGGGTATTGGCTATTCACCGAGACCGTGTAATCCGCTTTTCGTTGCAGGCTCGAACGGGTTGTGGATTCCTAGTATATCCAATGTATTCATCTGTGATCTGTAATGTCTATCATTGCTATATATTTATATATGATAACTATTTAGGCGTTGCCTATGTTTTACAGCCGCGCTAGCCCAGCCCCCGCTCTGTCGTTAGTTAAGTAACCTAACGGATGATGACGGGGCCCCGTGGCGAATGCGAATGGCATAAGCGTACGTCATATTTTGGTTGTTTTCTGCAATGGTAGGATTAAATGATGGGACGCATTAAAAGAACTAATGCAAGAAAATAAACCAAGTAAAAGTCGATTGGAACACTTTGAAAACCACTCGGTTCTTTTCAAAACTAAACTTTTAAATGCGGAGCATGAACCACTCCTTTTTAAAAGCTATCTCGTTCCATCGATTATATCAAGTTCACTACGTTCACGGTTTCGCCAAAACCATTCGTAGCCCTCCATCATTTCAGTTAAATATTCGGTAGTATTCAAGCTATGTATTTTGACCTCACGCCAAGGCATAGTGATTGGTAGCTGCCGGATATTTATCTGTTGCATAGATAGAATGCGTTGGTTTGAGACAGTCATACTGCCATTTTGGCCTACGTCAAGGGTAGGTACGGGTGGGTTCAAATTAATCGGGATAATGATGGGAAGAACTTGACATGTGACTTATGACATTTTGACCTCACGCCAAGGTCATAAGAGCAAGGGGCAAAAATCCACATCGGGAGTTTCGTAAGTACTGAAACTTGCTAGCGCTGTATACCATTTGGAGTGTGATGATTCTGGTAGGATTTCTTCGGTTTTATCACGCGATGATATTTGGATCCCGATCCTACTGTGAGTATATGCTACTCCTCGGGAAAACTCTCACTTAACGATCAATGCTATAAACCTAGTAGGTGTCTAGAAAGGTGTTTGCGGGGCTACGCCCCCAGGGAAACGAGGTTCTTTAATTAAGGAACTTCGCGAAAGCGTTCGAAAACCTCCCTCGAAGTACCGACACTGGCCTTGCTGACTGGTTAAGCAAGTATTGTACGGTGAGATTGATCCCGACTAATCCTTTCTTTACGGTTTGAGAAGGGATTCGAGAGACAGTGGGAGCCATCCAGTTTAGACAAACTAAAAACCACTCTAAACTTGCAAGAGCATCATGCTAAAGTGTTTCTTTTCTCTCTCCTAATTGCAGCGACCATTCAACATGACCGGACTTAAGTTATTACTAGATAAAAACATACTGACAGGGCCAAACTACAAAGATTGGCTCAGGAATGTCAAGATGGCTATCACTTACGACAAGTTGGGGTATGTCCTTACCACCAAAGCTCCCCCTGTCCTAGGTCTCACCTCTAGCGTCGCGGATAAAGAAATCCGTAAGACATGGGAGATCGATTGCGTGAAGGCCAAATGCCTCGTGCTTGCCTCGATGGACAACGAACATCAGAGGAGGCATGAGAATATGGACCTAGAGTCCATATTTCTCCATACAAAAGAACTGTATGGGGAGCAGTCTTGTATCGCCAGATACGAAGTATCGAAGAAGCTCTTTTCGGCAAGATTGGCCGTCGGATCATCGGTAGCGGAACACGTACTTAAGATGATTGGCTACATAGAGGAGCTCGTGGACCTTGGGACCACGTTGGAGAATGAACTCTACACTGATTTGATTCTCCAGTCCCTTCCTTCCACTTACGCCCAGTTTGTCCTAAACTTCAACATGCAAGGAAAAGAGGTTGAACTTTCCGAACTTCTGAACATGTTGAGGAGTGCTGAGGGCACCCTACAGAAGGGTAGGGAGACATCCACTTTGTTTGTAGGAGGATCTTCCTCTTCTAGATCCAGGGCGAAAGCCAAGGGTAAGAAGAAGAAAGCCCCTGCCAAACCAAGAGGCGGTGTCAGTAAAGTGGATACGAAGGGAAAGGGAAAGGCAACAAAGATAGCGGGAAAGCTGGTGGGGAAGGAAGAATGCTTCTACTGTCACAAAAGTGGTCGCTGGAAACAGGATTGCAAGGCTTGGAAGGCCAGAACACAGGATTTGAAGCGAGTTGCGGCTTCAGCTTCAGGTGTGTATGTTATTGAAAACTGTCTATCAATAAACTCTACATCCTGGGTATTGGATACCGGATCAGGATCTCATATCTGTAATTCTTTGCAGGCGTTGAGAAAGCGTAGAGTTTTGAAGACAGGTGACATGACCCTCAGAGTTGCAAACGGTGCTAGCATGGATGCTGAGGCCGTGGGGGACTATCATCTGGGATTGTTGGATGGACACTTTTTGGTTTTGCGTAGTTGTTATTATGTACCAAATGCAACCTGTAATATCATTTCTGTATCTTTATTATCTAAAGAAGGTTATGAATTTGCATTTGTAAGTAATGTAGTGAACATTCACCTTAATCAAGTTTTGATTGGGTCAGGTACATTGAACAACGGTATATACGTATTAAACCAGCCACAGATTTTCAATGTCCAGAATACACACAAAAGAAGTATCCAGAAATCAATAAAACTTTCTTATGGCATTGTAGACTGGGTCACATCAATGAGAGAAGGTTGACTAAGTTACATACAGAAGGATATTTGGATCCGTTCGAATATCAATCGTATGCAACTTGTCAATCCTGTCTTAAAGGAAAGATGGCAAAGACTCCGTTCACTGGACACGGAGTAAGAGCGAGCGAGCTCTTGGGACTCGTACTCAGCGACGTGTGCGGTCCAATGTCTACACATGCGCGAAGCGGTTATTCTTACTTCATTACTTTTACGGATGATTTTTCAAGGTTCGGACATATCTTCTTAATGAAGCATAAATCTGAAGCTTTTGAAAAATTCCAGGAATACAAGAATGAAGTAGAAAAACAAACAGGCAAAAGTATCAAGGCACCGAGATCTGATCGAGGTGGTGAATACTTGAGTGCCGAGTTCCTGGGTTACTTAAAAGAGAATGGAATTCTCTCTCAGCTTACTCCTCCATACACTCCACAAGATAACGGTGTATCGGAGAGATGGAACCGAACCCTATTGGATATGGTACGGTCCATGATGAGTAACGCTGAGTTGCCGCGATCGTTCTGAGGATATGCGCTAGAAACAGCTGCATACCTTTTGAACCGAGTTCCCACTAAGACTGTGCCTACCACACCATATGAGTTATGGAGTGGGAAGAAACCCTATCTTCAATTCCTGAAGATTTGGGGATGTCCAGCTTATGTCAAAAAGCCGCATACGGACAAACTAGAGGCACGCTCAGTACTGTGCAAGTTTGTGGGATACCCAAAGAACTCCAGGGGGTATCTTTTCTATTACGCAGAGGAACAAAAAGTCCTTGTTTCTCGTAATGCCCATTTTCTGGAGCATCAGTTCTTAGAAAAAGAAATAAGTGGGAGCGCAATAGAACTG
Organism: Agapanthus africanus; assembly: GCA_030015575.1. Taxonomy (NCBI): domain Eukaryota; kingdom Viridiplantae; phylum Streptophyta; class Magnoliopsida; order Asparagales; family Amaryllidaceae; genus Agapanthus; species Agapanthus africanus. The sequence continues at coordinate 389,576,719 of JASDDO010000012.1, read as the reverse complement.
GAAGAAATTCCAGAACCACAAGCTATTACTGAAAGCTTAGTAGAACCAGAGGGTTCGAAAGATCAGGACATTCCCACGCCACCCCGCAGGAGTAGTAGGCAGTCTCATCCACCCGAGAGATACTACGGTTTTCTCATTGACGGGGATAGAGAGGATTGCATCATAGACTGTGATGAGCCTACTAGCTTCCAGCAAGCCATTCAGAGCGTCGACTCGGTAAAATGGCTGGATGGAATGCGGACCGAAATGGAGTCCATGTACACAAACAAAGTATGGACGTTGGACATTGCTCCAGATGGGGTAAAACCCGTAGGATGCAAGTGGATCTTCAAAAGGAAGATTGGTGTAGATGGACAGGTTGAGACCTATAAAGCTAGACTGGTTGCAAAGGGTTTTCGTCAGCGACCTGGTTTGGACTATGACGAAACCTTTTCTCCAGTAGCTATGCTGAAATCCATTCGGATCCTTCTTGCCATTGCTGCTTTCCACGATTATGAGATTTGGCAGATGGACGTAAAAACCGCTTTTCTAAATGGACATTTAGAGGAGTGTGTCTATATGGACCAGCCAAAGGGTTTCATTCAGAGTGGGAGCAGCGGAAAGGTGTGCAAGTTGCTTAAGTCCATTTATGGACTAAAGCAGGCATCGCGGAGTTGGAACATCTGTTTTGATGAGACGGTCAAGGAATTTGGCTTTATCAAAAATCCAGATGAACCATGCATCTATTGTAGATTTGTAGCGAGAACTGTAGTATTCCTCGTTTATACGTGGATGACATTCTCTTAATAGGAAATGACATTCCTATGCTACAATCTGTCAAGGGGTTCTTGTCACACAGGTTCTCCATGAAAGACCTGGGTGATGCCTCATACATTCTGGGTATCCGGATCTACCGTGACAGATCCAAGAGGATATTAGGACTTTCACAGTCTAGGTACATCGACACAATACTGAAGAGATTCAGTATGGAAGATTCCAAGCGCGGTAATCTACCGGCTTGTCACGGGATCACCCTCTCCAAAGAGATGTCTCCCAAGACTGATTTGGAGAGGGATCGCATGTCTATTATACCCTACGCTTCCGCGGTAAGCTCTATAATGTATGCGATGTTGTGTACCAGACCAGATGTGGCTTATGCACTGAGTGTGGTAAGCAGGTATCAGTCAAACCCTGGGGAGAAATATTGGATAGCGGTAAAGAACATTCTCAAGTACCTGAGAAGGACTAAGGAGATGTTCTTGGTGTATGGGGGAAAAGACCTCCAGATTGAGGCCTTTGCTGACTCCAGCTTCCAGAGTGACAAGGATGATTCCAAGTCCATGTCGGGTTTTGTCTTTACCCTCAATGGAGGGGCGGTGTGTTGGAAGAGCTCCAAACAGAAAACCGTTGCTGACTCGACTATGGAAGCGGAATACATCGTTGCATCTGATGCCGCAAAAGAAGCTGTCTGGATGAGGAAGTTCTTGAAAGAACTTCAGGTGGTTCCGTCCATTGTTGACCCAATACCTCTGTATTGCGACAACAACGGGGCTATAGCTTTAGTGAAGGAACCCAGGTCCCATCAGAAATCCAGACACATCTTGAGGCGGTATCACCTGATCAGGGAGATCGTGGATCGCCAGGAGATCGAGGTTCGGAGGGTTGCTTCAGAAGATAACATTGCAGATCCATTCACCAAGGCCTTGCCCCAGACTTAGTTCGAGCGGTTGATCGAGATGATAGGTCTTCGATACGCCAGTACATGTCCTTAGTGCAAGTGGGAGATTGTTAGTGTATATGCCCTAGAGGCCATTACTGTATCATACTAATTTGTATAATACTTGATGGAAGCTTGGGATATTCACAGTTGTATATACAATCTTGCTCGAAATGGTAGTATGCTACTTGGTTTGTCTCTGCTTTAATATGTGCATGTGTTTCTTTTAGCATATCGCTGATATACATATTAGTAGAGCCCTTAGGATTATTGCTTGATTACCAGCGTTGTGATGGAGCTCACACTCGTGGGGGCTGGGTAATCCATAAGCACATCCTTATACAGGTCCCTAGTCGTTGGACTATCGAGACAGGGCATCGATACTCCGGAGTAGACTAGCGTATGCGCTTCTCATCCCAGCGTGGGAGACGGTCTGTCCCACAGCCGTCAGTACGTCGTACTTGAGATAGTATGTGGGTGCTCGTTAGGTTACGAGTATACTGGACAGGACTCGTCGGGAACTGTTGGTTGGTATTATACCTATCGTCAGTTATCAGTTCCCAGGTGACATGAGTACAGCTTAGTCCGCTGACTTGACACTGTCACTTCGCCTCGAGTGTGTTCCCACTGCACTTTGATTACTACCCTACCACGGCTCCAAGGAGTCGTGCAAACAGGTAGTTTTTGGGTGCAGTCCCGAAGCACTTGGAGGCAGTGACGGTTAGACAGGATTCGTCTCTCTCGGTATTGGGGGTTGACATCGTGCTGTGTCCAGGAGGGCCATTACACAAGTAGTCCCTGGCCAGGGAAAGCGAGATATACTGGTAGGTTTCCAGTGTTATCTCAGGGTGTTTTGGGCTACACTCCGACACGACTTGTACCGCTATTAGGGGACTGACGTTCACTGCCCTCCTAGGCCCGCCATGCGATGTATCAGACGAACAGACCGGACTGTACGGAGACTGTCACATACAGGCTCAGTAGGAGTTCAGATGGGGTCACCTCGTCAGTCTTCTTATCGGCATCTACCTGGGGACCGTTACGTACAGCTAGTGCCGCTTGCGGTCTGTGGTTAAACCCACTGCCAGCGTAGTGTCGAGTCTTTAGAGTCCCACACAGAAAGCTATTCGCCTTTAGGCAAAATGAGTAGATGTCGCATGGTTTTGCGACAGGGTTCGTTCACATCCGCGCACTTGTGCACGTTTGCTGTCCGGACAGCTTATACTAGCGGGCTTTGGTTTAAGCCGGATCCTAGTATATAATTTGGGATTGGTTTTATCTCATTGTGTTCGTGTTCTTCGGATCGCGAATACGGGTGCGTATGCACAGTTGAATTGGACAGAGGGAGAGGACTTTGATTAGGGTTAATGACCATTGTCATTTTATTAACCCTAATGCTTATGTGTGTATTATGGTTAATTGATATTAGTTTAATATAATTGTGCATGGTTATGGTTGTTGACCATTTGACATTCTTGACTTGTTGACCTAGGTTGACACTTTGACCATCATCATTTCATTCGGAAGATGCTCTTTGATCCTTGCAATTTGCATTAAAAATGAAATGATAATGGTCATGTCTTGATTAAGCCATGACAATTATCTCACTAATTTTCAATTTACAATAATTCACACATATATGTGAGAATGCTTCATTATTCTCTGATTCTATCATATACTTTCTCTCTCTTGCTCTTCCTCTTCCTCAAGCTCTCCCCTCTCTTGTGTTGAGAAACACTTGAGCTTGAGAAAAACCATTCCATAGTAATCTCTACTCTCATCTAGGGTTCTATGATTAGCACTTCTAGCACCCTAGTTACTTCTAGCTTGAAGTTGAAGCCAAAGGTTGAGGCTCTCGGGTGGATCCTTCTTCGACGTGAGAAGACGACAAAGGTGATCCCTTTCTACTACTCCAAGGAGCAAGGAGAGAAGGACATAAAGCCCTAGGTATAACCACTCTACCCTTTAGCTAGTTTCTAGTTAGCTTTAGCTAGTTTTTGTTTAGCAAAGATCCTCCTTTGTCTAGTCCATGTCGCCTAGAGTAGTAAAAATCCGATTTTTATTCCGTTTTCCGCCTCCCCGCAAGCACCGGGGTGGGCAACGTGGACTTACACTGTGCGGTAAGTGTTACTGGTTGGATTCACTGGAGTGTGAGTGGGCTTGCTCGTTGATCTTCTGATCGCTCAATACCTGGGTGGCCGTTATGTTTAGCAGACCGCTTGCGGCTTGTGGGTGCTTGATATGATCATCACCTGCTGCCGGCGTATTGACGAGTCTTTAGAGTCCTACACAGAGGTTTTCTGGCTCAAGCGAAACGAAATAGGAACGCATATGAGATATGTGCGGGACCGAGAATAATACCAGTATGTGATACTGTATTCCATTCTCGCGATTTATATCATTGGACGGTTATATATGATATAGCCGGGTTACCGAATCAAGTGTTGATTAGATACAATGATACACTTGATATTGGTCGGTTATATGCAGTATGACCGGATCATTAAATCAACTGTTGATTTAATGATTTAATGTATAATTATATATTTGATAAATTACTTTACATTAACTAGTATTAGTTCACTTAAGATTGATTTTCTCACTTGATATGCACATTGTATATATGATATAGTTTTGTGCACTAGTTTGTATCATGTTTGGATGATACATGCAAACTTGGGTATGTGTATGATTTAAACCTTGTTTTGGTTAATGGTTAAGGTTTTGTTATCTTTTCTTAATTATTTATTCATTTTATTCCTTTTTGGGCAAGAAACAAAATGGTGACTTCTTTTGTTTTTACTTTGAAGCTTCATGAAGCTTTGACCACTTTGTTTCTTTCCTTAACCTAACCATTCACCTAAACCCTAGTTTAGTCTCTACACTAGTTACATTAACCCATGGTTGCTATATGATAAGATCACTTGATTTATTATTATTAATCAATTGATTTTATCATTCTTATCATATTCTTTTTCTGCTTCTTCTTCTTCTTCTTCAAGAAGAAGAAACCTTGCTACCTCCAATGGTGCCATGATCAAAAGAGTGAGAAATCCAAATCCAAAGTGAACCCACTTCCTATTTCTTCATCCTCTACCACTTGCCATGTAATAGAGTGTGTTATCTTCACAAGTTCTATGACCAAGTGAAGATGGATCTTGATCTTGAGTTGCCTCGACGTAGATCATCTTCGGCATCGAATACGGCGACCTAGCCCGATCATTTCTCCGACGAAACCATCGCTAGAGTCCGGGATCCGATGATCGCAGCGGAGGGACGTCATCACTGAGCTAGAGAGGTAGAGGACCGGATCTACAAAGGTTGTAGTCTCTTTCACCCATAGCAAAGTTGTTTGCTTGCATTTCGTTTCTCCTTACCTCTAGTTACGATCTTGCTTAGGGTTACTTGGCACTTGATAAAAATTTGATTTTGGCATGGTTGATCACTTGTAGAACCTCATGGGTGTGCCTAGGAACCCTACAGTGGTATCAGAACCTAGCTAGAGCCTTAGGCGATGAGTAGACGAAGTTAGAAACCCGATCGAACCCGAAACCCTAATTCAAAACCATTCTCTATACATTTTTTGAAATCGGGGATTTTTGTGAATTAAAAATATGCAGAAAAATCAGCAGGGTTTTCTATGAGTTACTATGCAAAATGAGCTTCTAAATCTATCAAGTCACCGCGTAACCGCGGCACGAGCATGGATCGTGCGGCGGTTCCACGGCCGTACGGTCGCCTCTTTCATCGAATTTTGCACAGTAATTCCTATATTGTAGTGCTGTTTTTCCTGGGAATTTTTAATCCGTACTCAAGAGTTGAGTTTTCTGGGTTTTTTGGGGAGTTCGTAGATTTGATCGTATTGTCTAACTTTGTCTATGTGTTTTTCCGGGTAATTTTAGAATATGTTAAAAAGTTCGACCGGATATAAATATCCACTTTTTCCCCTGTCGGGAAATTTCCAAATGTTGGATTTTTCTGTGGTTTAAAGACGTTCTAAGTAGTGCAAGTAATGCGATGGACCCTCTAGAAGACAACAAACCTTAACTCGATTATGTGACCGTCTTGAACTGCCCTTTGAACCTTAGGGTTTGGGGCAGTACGGCGTGCCACATGTGAGGCGTTGGCTTGACCCTTCTACGACTGGACTGTTGGTACTGTGGAATGAAGTGAATGTTCTTAAACTTATTTCATGAGTTGAGCTGTTTCGGGAAAACTTGGGTGTTTGATTATTCGATCGGAAAGTTTAACATTTTCTATTTATCTGGAATGTGATACAATATTTGGAATCCACAAGTAGTTATGAGATAACTGATTTGGTTGTTATAAACATAGCACTTTAGTCTCACTTGATCGGTTGCCACGGAATTTTGATGTGATCAAAAGTCCGTCGCAATCACGTAGCGTACTCGGATACTCGCTGTATAAACTTAATAGACAGCTACACCCCATAGCCCCGACCAAGTGACTGTAGAAGAACCCCGTCGCCAAAAAGCATCCGTTCGGGTGCTCGCGGCAACGATGTTCCGCCTTAGTGCACTTGGTCGACGGTATCGGGGATGCGGCCGTCCACTAAAGTTTGCGACGAGCATTCGTTCTGGATGTTGGGAATCTTGTTGAATTACCCGACTTTATATTGAAAAGTGTTTTCGATATTGAGACTAAAATGCGGGGTTTACAATTGTTAGGCATACGATGTCTAAGTGATTCATTTGATTAGGCATGCGATGTCTAAAGAGTTTGCGGATTCCAACTGTTGTAGTTTTACACTTTCTTTTCTGTGACCGTAAGTGTAATATGTGATATCGCAGGTTTCGTTGCTATATGTCAACGACAATTAGGATGCGCATATTTACTTACGTTGATGACATGTGATGTTATGTGTTGCTGGATATGTTATATTGGATCGTCGTGTTTGAATAGCCAGTTTTTTTTTATGTGAGATGAGCGTTTTTCATTTTCATTCATGTAAAAACTTGTATGTAATATTCTTTTATTGGGGCATTTCCAGGTTGCGGAAGATGCCACCTTTTGTATATTATTTACTTTTCCGCACTAGGATAGACCCAAGGAGGAGGGCATAAGTAACCGGGTTCTGGAGTCCAGTGGGAGACCAACTCGAGGAGTCGAGTCCGGGTCTCCTAACTCTAGAATTGGAAGGGTTGCTTGCCGCTCTCGTAGGGGTCTAGGGGTGTGGGTTTGGCTATTCATCGCGACCGTGGAATCCGTATTTTATACTGGCTCGTATTAAAAACACGGACGTCCTAGTATATCCAATATCTCATATGATATTTTCTGCTGTGTTATCTGTGATGTGATCATGTGATTTGTTCAGATAGATATAGTATAAGTATATATGATATATTATATAGACGTTGCTTATGTTTTACACCCGCGCTAGCCCTGCCCTGCTCTGCCGTTAGTTACCTAACCTAACGGTGCACGAGGGGACATCGAGGCGAATGCGGATGGCATAAGTGTACGTCGTATTTATCTGTGATGTTTAGGTGGACTTAAATGATGGGACATTCATTAATGAGATTAATGAAAGAAAATAAACCTAAAAGATGTTGTGGAATCGAATTTCAAAAATAAAACAGGTAGCTACAGTTCTTGCTTTGCATCGCGGTGTTCCGTGTAGAACATCCTGCACCTTATTCGATAGGGAAAGGACCGAGATCCCTTCACCGGGAGTGACTCCTTTAGCAATAACTGGCAGATGCTACAACCCTCGGTTTGTCTTTTGATTGCTTCTATAGTTTTTGCTTTGCACAGCGGTATATATGATATATCCTGCACCTTATTCGATGAGGAAAGGGCCGACGATCCCTTCACCGGGAGTGACCCCTTTAGCAAAACTAGAAAAGCCTCGAAAACACTCCATTTAAAAACCATTTGATTCCGCAACGAGATCAAGTTCAAAACGTTAAAGGTTTTCATAAAAACCATCCGCAACCCTCCGTCATTTTAGGAAGTAGAGTACTTAGTATTCGTGCTGTGTTTGTTGACCATAGTCAAGGCACAGTGTACGGTAGCTAAGTGATGTCTTCCTACACCGCATATGATGCGATTAGTTAGGACAGTCATGTGGCTTTGTTGACCTTAGCCAAGGGTCATGTTGGTGGGTCTAATTAATCACGAAATGACGGGTAAAACATGACTAGTGCTTATGATTTGTTGACCTTAGCCAAGGTCATAGGTGCTAGGGGTAAAAACCTTTATCGGGAGTTTCAAGTGTTGAAATTTGCAATGAGATTGCATACCTTCTATATGATAGTTGGATCCCGATACCCACTGCGAGTAATTGTTACTTCTGGGAGAGTTTTGCACTTTACAATTAGCCAATCAAGTAGGTGTCTAGAAAGGTGTCAACGGGGTTACGCCTCTGGGAAAACGAGGTTTACTTTAATTAGGTCCGTGCGAAAGCACGGGGAACATCCCTCAAAGTACCGACACTGGCCTGGCTGAAAGATTGGCGAACTTGTAGAGTGTAATTACTCCCGGCTAGTCTTTCCTTTTAAGGTTTGAAGGAAGATTTGATAAAAACAGTGGGAGCCATCCTGATTAGATAAAATAAATAACCATTCTAATCTTGCAAGAGCGCACGCAGAGTGTTTTCTTCTCTCTCTCTCTCCAGGTAGCTACCATATCACGCCTTAATCAAGATAATAATATGGATGAATTGACCGAACCCGCTTGTTATACTGAGCTGGGGAACGTTGGTCCCGCTCCAACTTATAATTGTTATAAGACAGAGCAGGAAATAGGGGAATACCAAAATTCCTATGTCGCCCAAACGAAGAAAGTGCATATGATGCATCTCCTTCGGGCGTGTTCATTATAAAGAACCGTTTCTCAGTGTCCTCTATGTCCTAGGTATTAGATACTGGATCAGGATCCCGCAAATGTAATCCGTTATATAGGGCTACAGAAAGGTGGAGAACTGAGTACGGGTGATAAGTTTCATGAGACAGAAAACGGAGCAAGTGTTGCAGCCAAGTCTGTTGGTCACTGTTACCCTGTATTACCAGTACATTGATTCTGAACGAATGTTATTAGATACCGAACCTAATATACAAAATCATATCAGTCTCTTTATTAGTAAAGAAATGATAAAATTTTGTATTGTTGGATAATGTTTTGAACATTTCCTATTTCAAAAGTTGATCGGTTCAGGCACGTTATCTAAAAGCATTGACATTCTAAATCAAACTACAGTTCCTAGTATACAGAACACACACAAGAGGAAGAGTTCAGAAATGAACGATTCCTTCTTGAGGCATTGTAGACTAGGTCATATCAATGCGACCCGACTGGCTGAAGTTACATTTTAGATGCATATTTAAATTAGTTTGAATTTACATCTTGTGAAACTTGCCAGTCATGTCACAAAGATTAGATGACCATAGCTCTGATTATTGGAAACAGAGGAAGAGTTAGTAAACTCTTGGGACTGATACATGATGATGTATGTAAGGTCCCCTGTCTACACATGCCAGGACCGTTTCTTTGTACTTCATTACATTCTCTGATGATCTCTCAAGATTCAGTCATATGTTCCTGTTGAAACATAAGTCCAAAGCTTTTGAGATATTCATAGAATATAAGTTAGAAGTAGAGAACCAAAAACCGGGTATAAGTATTATGTCCTTTGATAAGATCAGGGAAGGAGAATACTTGTGCATAAAATTCCTGGACTATTCTAAAGGAGAATGATATTCTCTCTCGGTTTTAATCCTCTGATTATACCACAGCACAACGGTGTATCAGGGCGGAGCAATCGCACCATATGAGATATGGTGCACTCTATGATGAGTACTACTGAGTTACCTATTTCTTTTTAGGGGTTATGCACTTGAGTAGCTGCATACCTATTGAATTAGGTTTGAATCAAATCAGTGCCTACCACTTCATATAAGATATGGTGTGGGAAGAACACATCTCTTAAGCAAGTTAAGATTTGGGATTGTCCGGCCTATGTCGAAAGCAAAATCCGGACAAGATCGAGGCAAGGTCAGTTCTGTAGAACTGGAAAAGTTCCAGCAATACAAACTACAGCTAATGATTTGACAGAACCATAGGATTCAATAGTCCCCGACGAACCTCAGCCTCTCAGCCGATCTAGCAGGGTTCCTCATCCGCCTGAGAGATACTTTGGTTTCTCGATGACAGTGGGAGCGAGGAATGCATCATGAGATGATGACCCAACTAGTTTCGAGCAGGCCATCGAGAGTAGGGACTCTGTAAGAATGGCTGGATGCTTAGCGATCTGAGATGGAATCCATGTACACCAACGAAGTATGGACTTTGGTTGCAATATCTGAAGGGTTAAATCCCCATCAGGAGCAAGTATATCTTGAGAAGATTACTTGGTGTAGATGGAAAAGTTGAGACTTTCAAAGCTAGACTTGTTAGTGGTTTTCGTCATCGACCAAGCGTGGAAAATGATGAAACCTTTTCCAGTGGCTATGCTTAAGTCCATCCGGATCCTACTTAACATTGCTACATACCATGACTATGATATCTGGTGGTTGGGTGTCATGACTGCTTTTCTGAATACTGATTTAGAAAAGAACGTCTATAAGTACACAGCCAGAGGGCTTCGTAAACAGTGGGAGCAGCGGAAACGTGTACAAGTTTCTTTACAAAATAAAGCTGGCATCGTGGAGTTAGAACGTCTGTTTTGATGCGGTAGTCAAAGAGTTTGACTTCATCAAAATGGTAGATGAACCTTGTATATACAAAAAGGTAGTATAGAGTAAGGTGGTCATCCTCGTATTGTACGTGGACAACATACTCTTGATAGGAAAGGAGTTTCTTATGCTACGCTCGGTCAATCTCCGCTTATCACAAGGATTCTCCATACAGGATCAAAGTGATACCTCCTAAATCCTGGGATTTGGATCTATGAGATAGATCTAAATGGATATTAGGCTTCTCACTAGGTTTAGTGAGATGGTATCAATCGATCCTGGGGAGAATCACTGGAAAGGTTCCAGGGTGATAAGGACGACTGAATGTCAGTCACAGGCATTGTGTTTACCCTCAGTAGAGGGACGGTATGTTGGAAGAGTTCCATGCTGGATATCGTGGCAAACTAGACGATAAAGGCTGATAACATCGCTATTAAAGATACTACCAAAGAGGCAGTTTGGGTGTATATTGGTTCATAAGATGAACTAGGTTCCTACTATTGTGTGACAATAGAATTGTGGCATTGGCCCAGGAACCCTGGTCCCGTCAGTGACCCAGACATATTCTGAGGCAGCATCACCTGATCATGGAGATAGTTGATCTCCAGGGTGATCGAGGTTAGGAGAGTAGACTCAGAGAACAACACGGCGGATCCACTCACAAAGGCCTTTTCCCAGAGAGAGATTTATATGGGATGGTTGAGTATTAGATACTGCAACCACTGCTACAGATGTCCCTAGTGCAAGTGGGAGATTGTTAGTTATATGTATGCCCTAGAGGCCATTACTGTACATAGGATGTATATTGTAGTGGATGCTGGGACATATATAGGAAAGACTTTCTTGCTCGACATGATAGTACGCTATCTGGTTGTTCTTTATCTTAACATGTATACTTGTTGTCTCTCTATTACATGTTGATAAAGCCCTTAGGATGTGTACTCGACTTCCTGGACTATGATGCAGATCATACTGGTGAGGCCTGGGTAGTCAATGAGTACATCCTTCAATGTTCTTAGTCATGGGAATATCGAGATGGGGCATCGATATTCCAGAGTAGACTAGCGTATATCTTCTCGACCCATGTGATGGGCGATGGATGATCCTATATCCATTGGTGTTTGACATCATAGAAGGTATGCGGGTGCTCAGTGGTGACTGGGTACACTGAACGGACTCGCCGAGAACTCCCAGATGGTATTATACCTCACGTCAGATGGCAGTTCTCTGGTGACACTGGTACAACTTAGTCTGTTGACCCGAGATCTTCATAGAGTCTTGTGTGTCTCCCACTGTGCTTTGATTTCCACCCTACCACGGCTCTATTGAGTCGTGCAAACAGGTGGTTTTTGGGTACAGTCCCGATTCACATGGAGGCAATGAGCGATAGGAGGGGATTCGTCTCTCCCGGTATTGGGGGTTGATGTTGCGCTATGCTCGACTGGCCATAACTGGAAATCCCTGGCCAGGGTTGCAGTGATTTACTGGTAAGAGTTATCAGTAGTTTCACGCTTGTTATGGACCTTACATCGGCATGACTTATCAAGCTACTGGGGTCTGACATTTACCACCCCTAGGCGAGATATGCGACATATCAGACGAACAGACCGGACTGTGCGATAAGTGTTACTGGTTGGATTCACTGGAGTGTGAGCGGGCTTGTTCGTTGATCTTCTGATCGCTCAATACCCGGGTGGCCGTTACGTTTAGCAGACCGCTTGCGGCTTATGGGTGCTTGATATGATCATCACCTGCTGCCGGCGTATTTGTAACATCTTCAAAAATATAAAATATTAATTTTGGGAATTTTTATAATTTAATATTATTTTATTGATTATTTTAATATTAAATGCAAATAAATAGGAAAAATGTTAGAAAAATTATGAAAAATTATGGAAAATTCTAAAATAGGGTAAATTAGTGAATTATGACATTTTTAAGTTTTTGTGATTAGTTTGACACTAATTTAGTGCTAATCGCGATTAAAATCGCTAATTGGGTTTTTTGACAATTTTGTGCAAAACTTGCACATACCACTTTTTCTACACTTGTGTATTTTTCTAGCCATGGTTTTCATTTGGGCTCACTATTCTTGTGAGAAGGGTTGGGTTTTAAAAGAAAGGAAAAGAAAAGAAAATGCAATGATGAGGGTAGGTGAGAGAGAGAGGTGGACTTTGACCCTATACCCTTAGCCATTCTCTTCATTCTCATTTCTCTCCCTCTTCCTCTCCCTTGCTGCTGCTGCCCCCTTCTCCATTTCCCTCCCCTCCTCAAGCCATGAATCATCTCTAAAATCACCCCTAAACCCCAATCTCCTTTCATTAAAAATGTCCAAAATCCCTAGATCTACACATGGAGCTAAAGAAGCATGGATTTGATCACTAGAGGGCAACTCAAGAATTTTCTTGAGTTGCTAATGAAGGTAATTTCTGAACCATTTGCTTAATTATAGCCTTTCCTATAACCCCATGTCAAGATTTTATCGATATTGTGGATTTTAGTGGAATTGAGAGAAACCTAGTTAGGGTTTGAGTGAATTGGTGTTGAATTATGAAATTGAGCTCAGTTAAGATTATACCAACACCCTAGTGTTTGAATTGAGACCCTAACCTGATGCTAGAACCACAGAATACGGATTTTTGAAACCGATATCGGGGAAATTGTGTAATCTGTCACTGTTAAATTGAATCTGCTATCATACGAGGTATCCTAAAATAATATTGAGTGGACAGTAGCATGTGCAGGCACCCAGGAAACTAACCCCAAAACCCTATCCCCTATCTCATCCGTACGGCCGCCAAAACCTCCATTCTGGCCGCAAATTGCGGCCAGACCAGTGGGGAAATTCCTCGTTTTGCGTGCCTGGCCCCATTTCATCAATTCTTGGCCCTGGGTACTTCTAGTTTTGACAGATTCTTCCTAAGGTGAAATCTGGGACATATATCCTATGTTGTCGTTTTGGATTCGTGTTTCCGTATTCCGTATTTTTGGATTCTGAAATGGTGGAATGTGTTTTGCCTCGACTATTGTCGTTATACGATGATATAGAGGATTATGGATGGTTTTGAAGGCGTGCCATAGGTTCTCACCTATAGGCCCCCTTATCGTATCGTTTTGGAGTTTATGCGCCGTTTTAGATTGGATTTGGTTTTAATGCGCATATACGATATTTTGATGTGTAGGTACCCATGAAGACTTCGGACGACAAGCAAATGCATGGTGATGTCCGCAAATGATGATGCAAGGTGAGTAGATTATATCTACGGGGGAAAGTCGGGTGGATGGCGTATAGCACCCCCGCAGTCCGTAGATAGCTTATTATATAGTATTTGTGATATTAGGTGTATTTTGGATAAGGTAGGGTTAGAAGTGACTAGTGTAGTTCATAGTCGCGAACCCTAGGATAGAGTTACACCTATACATATACCCTTGCTTTTCACATGTACTTACACTGTGGTTGATGATATGTGACGACTTTGGAGATGAGTCGATATTGTGGGCTTGGTGCCCTGGGATCGGTGATTTGATACGATTCATACGTGGGATATGACTTGTGATTCTTGCGAGCTTGGGATGGTGTTTACCCCCGCATGCATACTTTACCGATGTTACCGTTTGTACTAGATATAGAGTAGTACATCCAGACTAGATGATCTGATGTGGTGAGATTTGTTATGTGATGAGACAGTGAGATGTTGATCCCTACCCAGCTTTTGGGAATGCCGTACGATGATTTACCGTACGAGTTGATATTGATGATAGATCCGCACTCATAGCTAGAGGATATCTTACGATATGACATTGAGGCGGGATCACCGACTATATATCTACATATATACTTAGACTCAGTTTTAGGTGGTTTCCACACCTACCCCTCCTGATTGACAGGATACTTAGATGTAGTTGCATAGTAGATACTTCACTGTGCTGTTGATTACTAGATTTCCGCATATTCATACTATTCGCATTGCTGGCATATGTTCATTACCATGTTATTATCATGCTGTTAGGACACCAGCACCATTATCGATGATGCGTATGTTTCACGTACACTATTTGCCGGCTCACACACTTCATCATCGATAATTGCCATGTCACTACACAGTAGTACTATTACATTCGTGATATGATGCTTCCTTTGACATATGCGCATTCCTATTCCATGTTGCATGATTTCCGATATGATTACTATCTTTACATGTCGCATATATCATGGATTGATTTCATAGTACATCGCATTGGATTTACTGCTTGATGTTGGGTTTTCATGTGATTTCTGGTTTTGAGGACCGGGGGATTATTTAAGAAAAGATGTTCTATTACGAAAAACCCGGTACCTCGTGATATGATATTTCGGTTCGTCCACCACGCGTTTTCTCGGTGCTGAGACGTGTGCTTGAAACCCGATTCGAGGAGGTGATGTACCGTTTGCGGGTTCGTGGTGGGCCCGGTATGGTTCCCCTCGGCGAGATGATCGATGGGTTATGCCGATTGAGCCTGGAGGCGGGCGAGTACCTACCGGTGATTTTACCTGAGCTCGGCGGATATCCGGGGGATACCGCCTGGAGCCGAGAGATGGGCATACTGCCGGGGCCGACGGGCCGATATCCGCAGACGGAGCCCAGAGATGGACATGGGTTGACTCATACTGCCGGGGCCGAGGGCCGATATCCGCAGACGGAGCCCCATACGGATGAGGATTTACGTGTCGGTGTTTGGCACGGGTTTCATGATGAGTTTTCCATGATTTTGGTTATATCCTCACATTGCATACATGATGCTTACTGTCAGTGGGTGACAGGTGGACGGGTTCCACATATATACAGACATGGTTCATATACAGCCTGGATTTACACTTATCTTACACCAATATTAGTGGTATGGGACGCTAATATATGTGTATTGATATTATTGATATTTCTTCATTGATACTTCATGCAGATATACCTTACACCGATGACATGTTATTACCTGAGTACCTGGCACTATATACATGATTAGATGTTACCTTGCCACCTTATTACACTCAGATGTACTCTTGTGGATATATTACTGATTGTTGACTTAGGATTATGTCTTGCATTCGATTTATCCTTGTAGATGTTTCTATTCACGAGTTGGCAACTCACCCCCGTTGTGCCACAGTTCTTGCAGGTTTTGCCGTACAGGTTCTATTGCGGCATTTCTGGCACACTACCTTCTTGCGGGTGATTTGCTATTGGTAGGTGGATTCTTTTGCATCAAGAATCCCCATTTTGTACTTATTTATTCATTGTATCTAGAAATGTCCATCAACCAAAACTTGTATATTCTTTCAGACTCAGAGACAGTGTTGTATTATTCGACCTAGAGTCGCGCTTAGTAGTATTGCGGTTTTCTTGCTACTTTTGAGCTTTCTTTTGGTTTTGATCCTCGCCACTTGGCGTTGTATATTATTATATCATTGTGTGGTTGTGACCGTCGATTGACGAAGAGCTAGCTCCCGCTTGGGGATGCCTTTATCTTGTATATGTATTGTTATCCTTGTTGTACCCCATTCGAGGCCAGTTTTTCAAAGGAAACTCTGCCGAAATTTTTAGAAAAGACTTATTGTTTTCAAAACGTACCTTCGGCTTAGTTATTTAAAAACCTTGATTTCAAACCTGTATTTCTTCACTTCTTTAAACCAGTTTTCTTTATTTATTCTTCAAAATGGTTTTAGATTTCTGGGCTTTTGGCTTACTTGGATCAGATGGAGTCCTATAGGCTTCATATGGTTTAAGTGCCAGTCACGTGCTCTTTCGGGTCGTGACAAAGTTGGTATCAGAGCGCTAGGTTGACCTTGATTCGAGTCTAAGTTTGACTATGTGGAGCCTAGGGAGTTGTTTTTATACGGAACTTAGGCTTGACCTTACGGAACTTAGACTTGGTTGAGGGGGTGTAAACCCGAACTTTCGTCATTTTAGGATGACCCTTGGTTGATGGATTAGGTGACTAAAGTAGAGTGACATACCGTTGGTATGTTCCGCGGCATACTTACGACACGCCACTCCGCTTAAGGAACCTTAGGATGGACATTTGTTTTGAGATCACTGATTCTCTTTATATCCAGGATTATACATCCATTTGAGATCCCCGATTCTATTAGTTTCATGATCATACCTTCATTGATGCTGTTCCTTCCTATGATCATGTATCCACTTTGGATCTGTTGTTTTCCTTCTTGCCTCTGGTGTACTCTTTTGATACTCGATTGAGATCCCTGTCACCATGTTTGAGCGCAGTTTGGGCTGCTGCTAGGGTTACGGCCGGTGTGAGCTCGTTTGATACGAGGGCCGACCTTTGTGTTTTCTGGTGACATGGGAATGTCTCGAGTTAGTGTTGGTGATTGTGACCTCTAGTGGAGGCGAGTGCTTGGTTTGCACCGGTTGATCGTGCCTTTGTTAGAGCTGCCAGCTGAGAGAGGACTGTTGATGTATAGTATACCTCAGGGATTGTGATGTCGCCTATCGTGCAGACAGATGGACCAGCTGTTGCTGAGATTGACAGGATGTTGCTTTCGGAGCTTGCGAGCTGAGATTTGCCGGAGCTTTCAGGCAGATATGCGGCAGATGATAGCTAGTCTACCAGATTTGAGAGACGAATGTGATTCGTCCGATTTTGCGCCAGAGCGGGCCCAGTTGAGTTGAAGATTTCCAGTGTGGAGAGTCTTACTCAGATCTAGAGCAGGCTGATTCAGAGATGACCGCCATTGTGTTGCCTTTCCTGGAGGATTGAGGCGTTGTTCGGCGTACAGGCGTATGAGCCAGTTGCTGCTGCAAATGATGAGATATCGCCCAGATGATTGGAGCTACTGCAGCATGAGCATGTACTTAGGGAGATGATAGCGAGTCGCTAGTCACCGAGGATGAATGACTAGGACGTGTGGTGAGTTCGCTTACCCCGATGCGAGGACATCAGGCAGATTGATTCCAGCTAGAGACGACTTCACGCAGGTTCGTTGAGAGTCGATTGAGACGATCGAATGTCAGGAGCCATTTTCCAAGTTTAAAGTATACGGAAAGACATGCAGGTGATTCTATGGACCCTCTAGAAGAATGAAACCCTAACTCGACTTAATGACCGTGTGACAGCCTTTGAACCTTAGGGTTTACGGCGGTTCCGCGGCGCCATTACTGAGGCTTGGGTTTGCCCTTCTACGGCTGGACCACCGACGCTGTGGCATGTACTCGATACTATTAAACTGTACCCGAGATGTGAGCTCTTGGGGGATTATGAGGATCCGACGAGTCGATCGGATGGTTCGACATCTTTCGGATATCGTGATGGGACACTGCTTGGGAGACTCCAGATGCGAGCGTAGCCGTCGGAGCGCAGTTTGTATAGCCATGATGAGACGAGTCCGAATCAGTCGACATTTGAGCAGAGTGAAGAAAAGAGTTCGTACGAGATTTCGACGAGATGATGTTCCCCTCCGCTGATATTAGAGATGTGATACGCACCCCGAGGCGTGGTATATGGATATAACTTCCAGAAAGAAGCGCGATAAGTATGCAGCCGTTCCGGAATAATTTTTAGCTTCAGCATTGGATGATGACTTCCGGGCATTCGGCAGGATTGAGATTTGAGAAAGGAATCTCGGCAGGACCTTTCTGGAGTACGATACGAGAAGACTTAGACCCAGAGTGGTCATTTTGTGCACACCCAGCAGGCCAGAGTTCGGCATTGTCGACGAGGTAGTTGACCAAGTTCGGATAGAGGAACTTAACCAGATGCGTTGCGAATTGATCGAGGACGGACGAGTGATGAGTATTCCTCCGATGATTTGGGACGTGTTCCCGAGGACCAGTTCGACCTGACATCTTCTATAGAACGATGAAGCTACAGAGTACGCGATTTCGAGTCCGTGTGAGAGACTTTAGATTGACCGTGGCCGAGAACAGTGCAGTGCATAGTAGCTTGGCGTGACGTCATAGTGGACGACGATAGAGACAGTTGGAACAAGAGATTCGTGTGAGACACTGACGAGCTGTCATTGCTTCCCGTCGAGACGAGAGACCTGATTTGCTTACAGAGACGTTGGGATATGACCAGTTTCTGAGGAAATAGTGTTTTGAGGACACAGGTGTCTTTTGAGCGAGAAGAGGTTATGCAGGAGAGCTAGCCTCTGTACAGATCGGCATAGGCATGATTGGAAGAGACCTTGAGCAGGATTCCTTCCAGGACATAGCTGCCATGATGTTTGCACCAAGGATCAGATATGTGACGTGCTTTCAGAGAGCCAGAGGCCGACGCCAGTGATATGCTGCCTTACGAGTGGTCGTGAGGTTTGACAGAGAAGTGCCAGAACGGAATCGTCCCCGTTAGCACACCTGACAGGGCCGATGAGCCGATTGACCGCGTGATAAGTAATCCGCAGAGAAGATAGGACCCCGAGAGTCAGAAGACGCCAGACCGTGAGCTAGAGGCAGATAGATATCCTGCGCTTCTAGCTGTGGATTACACTGACTCCTTCTCGACCTTGAAGGAGAAACTACCGAAGACGGTATTTGTGATTTGTGATTTTGTGATTCGATTATCACGTATCCGTCATTTTGGATTTCGGTATTTTGGGCGTTCTGTTTGCATGATTTAGTTTAGGTGACTGAGTTTCATGATGTTGGTTTCATGCACCCACTGGATATTTATATATTTTACGCAGAGTTTTCATGCATTTTAGTGTTATGCTTTGATTCGTGCACGCTGATGCACACGATTGTGAAATTCCCTTTGCGGTACACCTGATTTTGGTTTGAGACGCATTTTATCGTTGATTTTGACCCGGATTTTGATGGTTGGTTTTGCACTCCGTGCTGGTGATGTGCTTTACACCTATTCGATGTTTGTTATTGGATTTCGTGATTCCGTGCATGTTGAGTGCGCAGGGTTTAGATTTTTCATTCGTGCACGATAGATGCACAGATTTGGATTTTCGCGCATGTTGGGCGCATGTTTTTAGATACGATTTTGGTGCGCACCCGATGCACTAAATCGAGATTTCTTCGTGCATGTTAGATGCACCGGACCTTGGCTGTCAGGCACATACGTTGCCCATGACAGAGGTTTCGTGCACACCCGTTGCACCTAGATGTTGTTTTGTGCACCTGTTTAGCACATATTGGGTTTTGATTTCCGTGCGCACCAGACGCACAGGATGGTGTTATGTACATTTTGAGATTTATTCCTTTTGGAGCAGTACCTTTTATGATGTTGTGTTTTTGCTTTCATGCTGAGCAGGACTAGTCAGTAGACGGTGCCTGGATATACTTTGCATGTTTTTACATCAGCTTTTTACGTGTATAGATTGGATGTCTACATGTGTAGTTTTGATCCATATCATATCGGTTTTGTATTGGATTTGACATTGTGTTTTTACGTCGACTCCGATGATTGCGGGATGCTTGACGGAGTTTTGTTTTTGAGTTATCTACTCAGTACCCTTGCGCATGCATTGCGCTGTGACGTTCTTTGTGTTGATGATTTCGGAGCCCCGACGACTTTGGTTTATTACTGAGATTGTTTTAGTAGTGGGGGTTTAAATTTAAATTCGGGGACCGAATTTCTTTAAGGGGGGTAGATTGTAACATCTTCAAAAATATAAAATATTAATTTTGGGAATTTTTATAATTTAATATTATTTTATTGATTATTTTAATATTAAATGCAAATAAATAGGAAAAATGTTAGAAAAATTATGGAAAATTCTAAAATAGGGTAAATTAGTGAATTATGACATTTTTAAGTTTTTGTGATTAGTTTGACACTAATTTAGTGCTAATCGCGATTAAAATCGCTAATTGGGTTTTTTGACAATTTTGTGCAAAACTTGCACATACCACTTTTTCTACACTTGTGTATTTTTCTAGCCATGGTTTTCATTTGGGCTCACTATTCTTGTGAGAAGGGTTGGGTTTTAAAAGAAAGGAAAAGAAAAGAAAATGCAATGATGAGGGTAGATGAGAGAGAGAGGTGGACTTTGACCCTATACCCTTAGCCATTCTCTTCATTCTCATTTCTCTCCCTCTTCCTCTCCCTTGCTGCTGCTGCCCCCTTCTCCATTTCCCTCCCCTCCTCAAGCCATGAATCATCTCTAAAATCACCCCAAAACCCCAATCTCCTTTCATTAAAAATGTCCAAAATCCCTAGATCTACACATGGAGCTAAAGAAGCATGGATTTGGTCACTAGAGGGCAACTCAAGAATTTTCTTGAGTTGCTAATGAAGGTAATTTCTGAACCATTTGCTTAATTATAGCCTTTCCTATAACCCCATGTCAAGATTTTATCGATATTGTGGATTTTAGTGGAATTGAGAGAAACCTAGTTAGGGTTTGAGTGAATTGGTGTTGAATTATGAAATTGAGCTCAGTTAAGATTATACCAACACCCTAGTGTTTGAATTGAGACCCTAACCTGATGCTAGAACCACAGAATACGGATTTTTGAAACCGATATCGGGGAAATTGTGTAATCTGTCACTGTTAAATTGAATCTGCTATCATACGAGGTATCCTAAAATAATATTGAGTGGACAGTAGCATGTGCAGGCACCCAGGAAACTAACCCCAAAACCCTATCCCCTATCTCATCCGTACGGCCGCCAAAACCTCCATTCTGGCCGCAAATTGCGGCCAGACCAGTGGGGAAATTCCTCGTTTTGCGTGCCTGGCCCCATTTCATCAATTCTTGGCCCTGGGTACTTCTAGTTTTGACAGATTCTTCCTAGGGTGAAATCTGGGACATATATCCTATGTTGTCGTTTTGGATTCGTGTTTCCGTATTCCGTATTTTTGGATTCTGAAATGGTGGAATGTGTTTTGCCTCGACTATTGTCGTTTATACGATGATATAGAGGATTATGGATGGTTTTGAAGGCGTGCCATAGGTTCTCACCTATAGGCCCCCTTATCGTATCGTTTTGGAGTTTATGCGCCGTTTTAGATTGGATTTGGTTTTAATGCGCATATACGATATTTTGATGTGTAGGTACCCATGAAGACTTCGGACGACAAGCAAATGCATGGTGATGTCCGCAAATGATGATGCAAGGTGAGTAGATTATATCTACGGGGGAAAGTCGGGTGGATGGCGTATAGCACCCCCGCAGTCCGTAGATAGCTTATTATATAGTATTTGTGATATTAGGTGTATTTTGGATAAGGTAGGGTTAGAAGTGACTAGTGTAGTTCATAGTCGCGAACCCTAGGATAGAGTTACACCTATACATATACCCTTGCTTTTCACATGTAGTTACACTGTGGTTTATGATATGTGACGACTTTGGAGATGAGTCGATATTGTGGGCTTGGTGCCCTGGGATCGGTGATTTGATACGATTCATATGTGGGATATGACTTGTGATTCTTGCGAGCTTGGGATGGTGTTTACCCCCGCATGCATACTTTACCGATGTTACCGTTTGTACTAGATATAGAGTAGTACATCCAGACTAGATGATCTGATGATGGTGAGATTTGTTATGTGATGAGACAGTGAGATGTTGATCCCTACCCAGCTTTTGGGAATGCCGTACGATGATTTACCGTACGAGTTGATATTGATGATAGATCCGCACTCATAGCTAGAGGATATTTTACGATATGACATCGAGGCGGGATCACCGACTATATATCTACATATATACTTAGACTCAGTTTTAGGTGGTTTCCACACCTACCCCTCCTGATTGACAGGATACTTAGATGTAGTTGCATAGTAGATACTTCACTGTGCTGTTGATTACTAGATTTCCGCATATTCATACTATTCGCATTGCTGGCATATGTTCATTACCATGTTATTATCATGCTGTTAGGACACCAGCACCATTATCGATGATGCGTATGTTTCACGTACACTATTTGCCGGCTCACACATTTCATCATCGATAATTGCCATGTCACTACACAGTAGTACTATTACATTCGTGATATGATGCTTCCTTTGACATATGCGCATTCCTATTCCATGTTGCATGATTTCCGATATGATTACTATCTTTACATGTCGCATATATCATGGATTGATTTCATAGTACATCGCATTGGATTTACTGCTTGATGTTGGGTTTTCATGTGATTTCTGGTTTTGAGGACCGGGGGATTATTTAAGAAAAGATGTTCTATTACGAAAAACCCGGTACCTCGTGATATGATATTTCGGTGCGTCCACCACGCGTTTTCTCGGTGCTGAGACGTGTGCTTGAAACCCGATTCGAGGAGGTGATGTACCGTTTGCGGGTTCGTGGTGGGCCCGGTATGGTTCCCCTCGGCGAGATGATCGATGGGTTATGCCGATTGAGCCTGGAGACGGGCAAGTACCTACCGGTGATTTTACCTGAGCTCGGCGGATATCCGGGGGATACCGCCTGGAGCCGAGAGATGGGCATACTGCCGGGGCCGACGGGCCGATATCCGCAGACGGAGCCCAGAGATGGACATGGGTTGACTCATACTGCCGGGGCCGAGGGCCGATATCCGCAGACGGAGCCCCATACGGATGAGGATTTACGTGTCGGTGTTTGGCACGGGTTTCATGATGAGTTTTCCATGATTTTGGTTATATCCTCACATTGCATACATGATGCTTACTGTCAGTGGGTGACAGGTGGACGGGTTCCACATATATACAGACATGGTTCATATACAGCCTGGATTTACACTTATCTTACACCAATATTAGTGGTATGGGACGCTAATATATGTGTATTGATATTATTGATATTTCTTCATTGATACTTCATGCAGATATACCTTACACCGATGACATGTTATTACCTGAGTACCTGGCACTATATACATGATTAGATGTTACCTTGCCACCTTATTACACTCAGATGTACTCTTGTGGATATATTACTGATTGTTGACTTAGGATTATGTCTTGCATTCGATTTATCCTTGTAGATGTTTCTATTCACGAGTTGGCAACTCACCCCCGTTGTGCCACAGTTCTTGCAGGTTTTGCCGTACAGGTTCTATTGCGGCATATCTGGCACACTACCTTCTTGCGGGTGATTTGCTATTGGTAGGTGGATTCTTTTGCATCAAGAATCCCCATTTTGTACTTATTTATTCATTGTATCTAGAAATGTCCATCAACAAAAACTTGTATATTCTTTCAGACTCAGAGACAGTGTTGTATTATTCGACCTAGAGTCGCGCTTAGTAGTATTGCGGTTTTCTTGCTACTTTTGAGCTTTCTTTTGGTTTTGATCCTCGCCACTTGGCGTTGTATATTATTATATCATTGTGTGGTTGTGACCGTCGATTGACGAAGAGCTAGCTCCCGCTTGGGGATGCCTTTATCTTGTATATGTATTGTTATCCTTGTTGTACCCCATTCGGGGCCAGTTTTTCAAAGGAAACTCTGCCGAAATTTTTAGAAAAGACTTATTGTTTTCAAAACGTACCTTCGGCTTAGTTATTTAAAAACCTTGATTTCAAACCTGTATTTCTTCACTTCTTTAAACCAGTTTTCTTTATTTATTCTTCAAAATGGTTTTAGATTTCTGGGCTTTTGGCTTACTTGGATCAGATGGAGTCCTATAGGCTTCATATGGTTCAAGTGCCAGTCACGTGCTCTTTCGGGTCGTGACAGTATTGACGAGTCTTTAGAGTCCTACACAGAGGTTTCCTGGCTCAAGCAAAACGAAATAGGAGCGAATATGAGATATGTGCGGGACCGAGAATAATACCAGTATGTGATACTGTATTCCATTCTCGCGATTTGTATTATTGGACGGTTATATATGATATAGCCGGGTTACCGAATCAAGTGTTGATTCGATACAATGATACACTTGATATTGGTCGGTTATATGCAGTATGACCGGATCATTAAATCAACTGTTGATTTAATGATTTAATGTATAATTATATATTTGATATATTACTTTACATTAACTAGTATTAGTTCACTTAAGATGGATTTTCTCACTTGATATGCACATTGTATATATGATATAGTTTTGTTTACTAGTTTGTATCATGTTTGATGATACATGCAAACTTGGGTGTGTGTATGCTTTAAACCTTGTTTAGGTTAATGGTTAGGGTTTTGTTATCTTTTCTTAATTACTTATTCATTTTATTCCTTTTTGGGCAAGAAACAAAATGGTGACTTCTTTTTTTTTTTTACCTTGAAGCTTCATGAAGCTTTGACCACTTTGTTTCTTTCCTTAACCTAACCATTCACCTAAACCCTAGTTTAGTCTCTACACTAGTTACACTAACCCATGGTTGCTATATGATAAGATCACTTGATTTATTATTATTAATCAATTGATTTTATCATTCTTATCATATTCTTTTTCTTCTTCTTCTTCTTCTTCTTCAAGAAGAAGAAACCTTGCTACCTCCAATGGTGCCATGATCAAAAGAATGAGAAATCCAAATCTAAAGTGAACCCACTTCCTATTTCTTCATCCTCTACCACTTGCCATGTAGTAGAGTGTGTTATCTTCACAAGTTCTATGACCAAGTGAAGATGGAGCTTGATCTTAAGTTGCCTCGACGTAGATCATCTTCGGCATCGAAGTCGACGACCTAGCCCGATCATTTCTCCGACGAAACCATCGCTAGAGTCCGAAATCCGATGATCGCAGCGGAGGGACGTCGTCACGGAGCTAGAGAGGTGGAGGACCAGATCTACAAAGGTTGTAGTCTCTTTCACTCATAGCAAAGTA
The DNA here is from genome assembly GCA_030015575.1 of Agapanthus africanus. Lineage (NCBI taxonomy): Eukaryota > Viridiplantae > Streptophyta > Magnoliopsida > Asparagales > Amaryllidaceae > Agapanthus > Agapanthus africanus. The sequence goes on along the minus strand of JASDDO010000012.1, from coordinate 389,551,627 downwards.
GTTTGCTTGCATTTCGTTTCGCCTTACCTCTAGTTACGATCTTGCTTAGGGTTACTTGGCACTTGATAAAAATTGATTTTGGCATGGTTGATCACTTGTAGAACCTCATGGGTGTGCCTAGGAACCCTACAGGAGGCAGTAGTGGTTAGATAGGATTCGTCTCTCCCAGTATTAGGGGTTGATATCGCGCTGTGTTCGGAAAGCCATTACACAAAGTCCCTGGCCAGGACAAGCGAGATTTACTGGTAGGTACTCCAGTAGTTTCTCAGAGTGTATTGGGCTCTACCCCGGCACGACTTATTGCGCTATTAGGGGTCTGACGGCTACTATCCCCTAGGCCCGATATGTGAGTATCTTAGACGAATAGACTAGAATGTACGGAGATTGTCACAGATAGGCTCAGTAGGAGTTCAGATGAGTTTGCTCATCGGCCTTCTTATCGACAGATACCTGGGTAGCCGTTACGTGCAGCTAGTACCGCTGACGGACTTGTGGTTAAACCCACTGCCAGCGTACTGTCAAGTCTTTAGAGTCCCGATGTAACACTTCAAAAAGATAAAATATTATTTTTGGGAATTTTTATAATTTAATGTTATTTTATTGAATATTTTAATATTTTGGAATTATTAAATGCAAATAAATAGGGAAAAATTTGAGAAAAATTATGGAAAATTCTAAAATAGGGTAAATTAGAGAATTAAGACATTTTTAAGTTTTTGTGATTAGTTTGACACTAATTTAGTGCTAATCGCGATTAAAAATCGCTAATCGGATTTTTTTTGGCTTTTTGTGCAAAACTTGCATATATCACTTTTTTCTACACTTGTGCATTTTTCTTGCCATGATTTATCATTTGGGTTTACTATTTATGTGAGAAGGTTTTGGAATTAAAGAAAAGGAAAAGAAAAAGAAAAGGAGAAAAGAAAATAGGTATGGTGAGAGAGAGAGAGTAGGTGAGGACCATTGACTTGAACCCTTAGCCATTTTTCTTCCCCTCTCATTTCTCTCCCTCTCCCATGCTTGCTGCTGCTGCCTCTTCTCCATCTTCCTCCTCACTTCAATCCCTCACTTCATCTCAAAAATCACTCCAAAACCCCAATCTCCTTTCATTAAAATTGTGCAAAATCCCTAGATCTACACATGGAGCTAAAGAAGCAAGGATTTTGGCCACTAGGGGCAACTCAAGAATTTTCTTGAGTTGCTAATGGAGGTAATTACTGAACCATTAGCTTAATTATAGCCTTTCCTATAACCCCATGTTAAGATTTAATCGATATTGTGTGATATTATGGACTTGGTGAAAACCTAGTTAGGGTTTGAGTGAAGTTGTGTTGTATTGGGAAATTAAGCCCAGTTAAGGTTATACCAACACCTTAGTGTATGAATTGGAACCCAAAACCTGAAGCTAAAACCAGAATACGGATTTTAGAAACCGATATCGGGGAAATTATGAAATCTGTGCAGGTTAACTTGAATCTGCTATCACCCCGAGAACCCTAAAATAATATTGAGTGGACAGTGAGATGTGCAGGCACCAGAGAACCACCACACCAAACCCTAGCTCCCCATTCCACTGTGAGGCCGCCGAAATTCCCATTCTGGCCACAATTTGCGGCCAGACCAGTGAGGAATTTCCTCGTTTTGCGTGCATGCCCCCATTTCCTCTATTCTTGACCCAGGGTACTTCTAGTTTTGACAGATTCTATCTAGGGTAAAATCTGGGACATATATCCTAAGTTGCTATTTTGGATTCGTGTTTCCTTATTCCGTATTTTTGATTCTGAAATTGTGGTTTGTGTTTTGCCTCGACTATTTGGCGTTTATACGACGATATAGAGGATTTATTGATGGTTTTGAAGGCGTGCCATAGGTTCTCACCTATAGGCCCCCTTATCGTATCGTTTTGGATTTCATGCGCCGTTTTAGCTTGGATTTGGTTTTAATGCGCATATACGATATTTTGATGTGTAGGTACCCATGAAGACTTCGGGACGACAAGCAAATGCGTGGTGACGTCCGCAAATGATGATGCAAGGTGAGTAGATTATATCTACAGGGGGAAGTCGGGTGGATGGCGTATAGCACCCCCGCAGTCCGTAGATAGATTACTATGTAGTTTAACTGTGATAGTTAGGTGTATTATGGATAGTGTAGGGTTAGAAGTGACTAGTGTTGTTCATAGTCGCGAACCCTAGAATAGAATTACACCTACACGCACACCTTGGCATATTACTTATACTTGCACTGTGTTTGATGATATTGGACGGCATTGGTGATGAGTCGATTATATTGGGCCTTGTACCGCAAGGTCGGTGATTTGATATGGTTCATATTTGGGATATGACATGTGATTCTTGCGGGCTTGGGATGTGTGTTTACCCCCGCATTCATACATATAAATGGTATCAGTTGTACTAGACTTAGAGTAGTACCCCAGATTGTGCGGTATGATGATAGTGATACCTGACATCTGATGAGAGGAATATGATATTGACCCGTATCCAGCTATTGGGATGCCGTACGACGATTTACCGTACGAGCCTATATTGATGATAGATCCGCGCTCATGACTTGAGGATGTCATATGATATACTGTATCGTACGCGATACTATTGAGGCGAGATCACCGACTATATATCTATATATTTATCGACTCAGATTTAGGTGGTTTCCATACCCCTCCCGACTTGCTTGATACTTAGATCAGTAGTTGCATAGTAGATGTTAGACTAGACCCGAGTCATACCTATTTCAAAACTAACAAATCGGGAATATTGCAAGGTAGGAAAAAGGGGATTCTACGGATATTTTCAAATGTGTAGCGTCTTTTTTCTAAACACCGTAGCCCTTGTTTTACCAAAAACCCCGATTCGTCTTATTTCAAAAAGCAAGGCTGCATGATATAGCTTTTGATTTAGATTCTTTACTATTGCGTTGATTATTCGATTGCACCTGTTCACACTATTTGCATCGCATTACTTATGCTTATTGTTATATTACCATCATGCTGTTAGGACACCAGCACCATTATCGATGATGCATATGTTCCACGTACACTACTTGCCGGCTCACACACTTCATCATCGATAATTGCCATGCCACTACACTGTAGTACTGTTGCATTCATGATATGATTCTCGCATGGCATATTGTACACATAGACCTGTACACAAACATATATGATTTTGACTTGATTAGAGAGTTGAGGGCCGCAAGATACTCTTTAAAACTGATTTAGTCTAAAGGAGCGGTTTCCCTCGACATATGCACATTACCATTTATATGTGACCTGACTTGATATTCATACCTGATACATATATCTTCATCTGATCATTATATTGTAGCTCATCTATATGTGACTTGACATGCTACCCATACTTGATGCTTATATCTTCATCTGATCATCATGATGTAGCTCATCTATATGTGACTTGACATGATATTTATATTTGACGCACATATCATATCGGATTTGGTTTGGAATATATGTGATTTCTGGATTTGGGAACCGTGGCTATTTCAAATATGTAATCATTTAAAAACCCGGTTCCCTTGATATGATATTTCGGTGCGTCCACCATGTGTTTTCTCGGTGCTAGAGTGATATATGAACACCCGAATCGAGAAGGCGGTTGAGGCCGATTACGGGTACATGGTGGACCCGGTATGGTACCCCGGGGCGAGAACAGTTTCGCTGTGTAGTAGACGGTGAGCCCGGCAGAGGGATTACTACCTACCGGTGATTGTATTTGAGCTCGGCGGATATCTGGAGGATACCGACCGGAGTTGAGAGATGGATATGGGCTGACCCGTACTGCCGGGGCCGAGGGCCGATACCGCAGACGGAGCCTAGAGATGGACATGGGTTGACCCGTACTGCCGGGGGCCGAGGGCCGATACCGCAGACGGAGCCCCATATGAACGAGGATTTACGTGTCGATGCTAGGCACGGGTTTCATGATGTTTTCCCATGATTTTGTTCATATCCTCATATTGCATACATGATGCTTATTGTCATTGGGTGACGGGTGGACGGGTTCCACGTTTGTTGTCATTGGGTGACGGGTGGACAGGATTCCACGTATATATAGACATAGATCATATACAGACATGGATCATATACAGACTGGATTTACATTGATCACACTTCATTTGTATATATAACAGGGTATGAGGTGCTGTTATATATACCCTCACACCAATATTAGTGGTATGGGACGCTAATATATGTGTATTGATATCCTTTGATACTTCATCATTTTTACTTCATGCAGACATACCTTATACTGATGACATGTTATTACCTGAGTACCTGGCACTACATACCTGTTTAGATGTTACCTTGCCACCTTATCTTACTTCAGATGTACTCTTGTGGTTATATTACTGATTGTTGACCTAGGTTTATGTCTTGCATTCGGTTTCTACTTGTAGATGTTTCTATTCACGAGTTAGCAACTCACCCCCGTTGTGCCACAGTTCTTGCAGGTTCTGCCGTACAGGTTTCATTGCGGTATTTCTGGCACGCTACTTTCTTGCGGGTGATTTGCTTTGGTAGGTGGATTCTTTCGCATCAAGAACCACCATTGTATTTATTTTATTCTTTGTATCTAGAATTTCCATCAACCAAAACTTGTATATTGTTTCAGACCTAGACTCTAGTGATGTATTATTCGACCTTAGAGTCGCGCTTAGTAGTATTGCGGTTTTCTTGTTGCTTTTGAGCTTTCTTTTGGATTTGATCCTCGCCACTTGGCGTTGTATATCATTGTTGCATGTGTGGTTGTGACCGTCGATTGACGAAGAGCTAGCTCCCGCTTGGGGATGCCTTTATCATTGCATATATTGTTATCCTTGTTGTACCCCATTCGGGGCCAGTTTTACAAAAGAAACTCTGCCGAAATTTTTAGAAAAGACTTTACTGTTTTAAAATGCATATTCGGCTTAGTTATTTAAAAACCTTGATTTCAAACATGTATTTCTTCACTTCTTTAAACCAGTTTCTTTACTTATTCATAAAAATGGTTTTAGATTTCTGGGCTTTTGGCTTACTTGGATCAGATGGAGTCCTATAGACTTCATATGGTTCAAGGGCCAGTCACGTGCTCTTTCGGGTCGTGACAAAGTTGGTATCAGAGCGCTAGGTTGACCTTGGTTCGAGTCTAAGTTTGACTATGTGGAGCCTAGGGCGTTTATATATATACGGAACTTAGGCTTGACCTTACGGAACTTAGACTTGGTCGAGGGGGTATTAGACCCGAACTTTCGTCGTGTAGGATGACCCTTGGTTGATGGAATAGGTGACTAAAGTAGAGTGACGTACCGTTGGTATGTTCCGCGGCATACTTACGACACGCCACTCCGCTTAAGGAACCTTAGGATGTACATATTTTCGAGATCAGTGATTCTCTTTATATCCAGGATTATACATCCATTTGAGATCCCCGATTCTATTAGTTTCATGATCATACCTTCATTGATGCTGTTCCTTCCTATGATCATGTATCCACTTTGGATCTGTTGTTCTCTTCCTTACCATTGATGTGCTCTCTTTGATACTCGATTGAGGTTCCTGTCACCATGTTTGAGCGCAGTTTGGGCTGCTGCTAGGGTTACGGCCGGTGTGAGCTCGTCTGGTACGAGGGCCGACCATTGTGTTTTCTGGTGACATGGGAACGTCTCGAGTTAGTTTTGGTGATTGTGACCTCTAGTGGAGGCGAGTGCTTGGTTTTGCACCGGATGATCGGGCCATTGTTAGAGCTGCCAGTTGAGAGAGGACTGTTGAGGTACAGCATACCTCAGAGATTATGATGTCGCCTACCGTGCAGACAGATGGACCAGCTGTTGGTGAGATTGACAGGATGTCGCTTCCGAAGCTCACGAGCTGAGATTACCGCAGCTTTCAGGCAGATATAAGACAGATGATAGCTAGTCTACCCGATTTGAGAGACGAAGGTGATTCGTCCGATTTATGCGCCGGAGCAGGCCCAGTTTAGTTGAAGATTTCCAGTGAGGAGAGTCTTACTCAGATCTAGAGCAGACCGATTCAGAGATGACCGCCTATGTATTGCCTTTCCTGGAGGATTGAGGCGCTGTTCGGCGTACAGGCGAACGAGCCAGTTGCTGCTGCAAATGACGAGATATCGCCCAGATGATTGGAGCTACTGCAGCGTGAGCATATACTTAGAGAGATGATAGCGAGTCGCTAGTCACCTGAGGATAAATGACTAGGACATGTGGTTCGTTCGGATACCGATGCGAGGTCATCAGATAGATTGTTTCCAGCTAAAGACGACTTCATGCAGATTCGTTGAGAGTCGATTGAGACGATCGAATGTCATGAGCCCATTTTCCAAGTTTAAAGTATACGGAAAGACATGCAGGTGATTCTATGGACCCTCTAGAAGAATGAAACCCTAACTCGACTTAATGACCGTGTGAAAGCCTTTGAACCTTAGGGTTTGCGGCAGTTCCGCGGCGCCATTAGTGAGGCTTGGGTTTGCCCTTCTACGGCTGGACCACCGACGCTGTGGCATGTACTCGATACTATTAAACTGTACCCATGATGTTGATCTCTTGGGGGATTACGAGGTTCTGACGAGTCGATCGGATGATTCGACATCATTCGGACATTATGTGATGGGATGCGTTGCTTGGGATACTCCAGATACGAGGATAGGCGTTGGAGCACTGTCCATGCAGCCATGATGAGACGAGTCCGAATCAGTCGACATTGACGCAGAGTGAAGAAAAGAGTTCGCAAGATATTACGACGAGATGACGTCCTACTCCGCTGACATCAGAGATGTGATATGCACCCCGAGGCGTGGTATATGGATATATCTTCCAGAAAGAAGCGCGATAAGTATGCAGCCGTTCCGGAATAAGAATTAGCTTCAGCAATAGATGATGACTTCCGGGCAATTCGGCAGGATTGAGATTTGAGAAAGGAACCCCGACAGGACCCTTCTGGAAAACGATACGAGAAGACCTAGACCAGGAGTGGTCGTATTACGCACACCCAGCAGGACAGAGTTCGGCATTGTCAACGAGGTAGTTGACCAGGTTCGGATGAAGGAACTTACCCAGATGCGTTGCGAATTGAGCAAGGACGGTCGAGTGATGAGTATTCCTCCGATGGTTGGGACGTGTTCCCGAGGATCTGTTCGGCCTGACATCTTCTACAGAATGATGAAGCTACAGAATACGCGATTTTGAGTCCGTGCGAGAGACTTCAGATTGACCGTGGCCGAGAACAGTGCAGTGCGTAGTAGCTTGGCATGACGTCATAGTGGACGGCGATAGAGACAGGTGGAACCAGAGGTTCGTGCGAGACGCTGACGAGCTGTCATTACTTTCCGTTGAGACTAGAGACCTGACATGCTTACAGAGACGTTGGGATGTGACCAGTTTTCGAGAAAATATTGTGCTGAGGACACAGATGTCTTTTGAGCGAGAAGAGGTTATGCAGGAGAGCCAGCCTCTGTACGGTTCGACATAGGCGAGATCGGAAGAGACCTTGAGCAGGATTCCTTCCCGGACATTGTGCAATGATGTTTGCACCCAGGATCAGATGTGTGACGTGCATTCAGAAAGCCAGAGGCCGACGCCAGTGATATGCTGCCTTACGAGTGGTCGTGAAGATTGACCGAGAGATGACCAGAGAAGTGCCAGAACGGAATCGTCCCCGTTAGCACACCTGACAGGGCCGATGAGCCGATTGACTGCGAGATAGGAAATCCGCAAGGAAAGTAAGGACCCAGAGTCAGAGGACGCCAGACCGTGAGCAAGAGGCAAGTAGATATCCTGCGCTGCTAGCAGTGGATGCACCGACTCCTTCTCGACCTCGAAGGAGGAACTACCGACGACGGTAATTATGATTTGTGATTTTGTGATTCGATGATCACGTATCCGTCATTTTGGATTTCGGTATTTTGGGTGTTCTGTTTGCATGATTTAGTTTGATGACTGAGTTTCATGATATTTGTTTCATGCACCCACTGGATATTTATATTTTGCGCATAGCTATTACATTCGAGGTATTGATTGTGATTTCACGCCTATCTTATGCAGTGATTCGATTTATACTTCCAGCATAGTTTTCATGCACCTTTAGTGTTTTGGTATACGATTCTGGTGCACACCAGATGCACTGAATCGGGATTCTTCGTGCATGTCACATGCACTTGCTTTTGCTGTCCGGCACACACGTTGCCTACGATAGATGTTTCGTGCACACCAGTTGCACCTAGATATTGTTTTGTACACCTGTTTGACACATATATGGATTTTGATTCCTTGCGCACCAGACGCATAGGATATTTTTATATATGCATTTTGGGGATTGATTTCTAGTAGAGCAGTACATTTTTATGATATTCTCTATGTATTGAGGTTTTCGGAGCCTGACAAATTGGATTATTACTGAAATTGTTTTAAGTATTGGGGGTTTAAATTTAAATTCGGGGACCGAATTTCTTTAAGGGGGGTAGATTGTAACACTTCAAAAAGATAAAATATTATTTTTGGGAATTTTTATAATTTAATGTTATTTTATTGAATATTTTAATATTTTGGAATTATTAAATGCAAATAAATAGGGAAAAATTTGAGAAAAATTATGGAAAATTCTAAAATAGGGTAAATTAGAGAATTAAGACATTTTTAAGTTTTTGTGATTAGTTTGACACTAATTTAGTGCTAATCGCGATTAAAAATCGCTAATCGGATTTTTTTTGGCTTTTTGTGCAAAACTTGCACATATCACTTTTTTCTACACTTGTGCATTTTTCTTGCCATGATTTATCATTTGGGTTTACTATTTATGTGAGAAGGTTTTGGAATTAAAGAAAAGGAAAAGAAAAAGAAAAGGAGAAAAGAAAATAGGTATGGTGAGAGAGAGAGAGTTGGTGAGGACCATTGACTTGAACCCTTAGCCATTTTTCTTCCCCTCTCATTTCTCTCCCTCTCCCATGCTTGCTGCTGCTGCCTCTTCTCCATCTTCCTCCTCACTTCAATCCCTCACTTCATCTCAAAAATCACTCCAAAACCCCAATCTCCTTTCATTAAAATTGTGCAAAATCCCTAGATCTACACATGGAGCTAAAGAAGCAAGGATTTTGGCCACTAGGGGCAACTCAAGAATTTTCTTGAGTTGCTAATGGAGGTAATTACTGAACCATTAGCTTAATTATAGCCTTTCCTATAACCCTATGTTAAGATTTAATCGATATTGTGTGATATTATGGACTTGGTGAAAACCTAGTTAGGGTTTGAGTGAAGTTGTGTTGTATTGGGAAATTAAGCTCAGTTAAGGTTATACCAACACCTTAGTGTATGAATTGGAACCCAAAACCTGAAGCTAAAACCAGAATACGGATTTTAGAAACCGATATCGGGGAAATTATGAAATCTGTGCAGGTTAACTTTTATCTGCTATCACCCCGAGAACCCTAAAATAATATTGAGTGGACAGTGAGATGTGCAGGCACCAGAGAACCACCACACCAAACCCTAGCTCCCCATTCCACTGTGAGGCCGCCAAAATTCCCATTCTGGCCGCAATTTGCGGCCAAACCAGTGAGGAATTTCCTCGTTTTGCGTGCATGCCCCCATTTCCTCTATTCTTGACCCAGGGTACTTCTAGTTTTGACAGATTCTATCTAGGGTAAAATCTGGGACATATATCCTAAGTTGCTATTTTGGATTCGTGTTTCCGTATTCCGTATTTTTGATTCTGAAATTGTGGTTTGTGTTTTGCCTCGACTATTTGGCGTTTATACGACGATATAGAGGATTTATTGATGGTTTTGAAGGCGTGCCATAGGTTCTCACCTATAGACCCCCTTATCGTATCGTTTTGGATTTCATGCGCCGTTTTAGCTTGGATTTGGTTTTAATGCCCATATACGATATTTTGATGTGTAGGTACCCATGAAGACTTCGGGACGACAAGCAAATGCGTGGTGACGTCCGCAAATGATGATGCAAGGTGAGTAGATTATATCTACAGGGGAAGTCGGGTGGATGGCGTATAACACCCCCGCAGTCCGTAGATAGATTACTATGTAGTTTAACTGTGATAGTTAGGTGTATTATGGATAGTGTAGGGTTAGAAGTGACTAGTGTAGTTCATAGTCGCGAACCCTAGAATAGAATTACACCTACACGCACACCTTGGCATATTACTTATACTTGCACTGTGTTTGATGATATTGGACGGCATTGGTGATGAGTCGATTATATTGGGCCTTGTACCGCAAGGTCGGTGATTTGATATGGTTCATATTTGGGATATGACATGTGATTCTTGCGGGCTTGGGATGTGTGTTTACCCCCGCATTCATACATATAAATGGTATCAGTTGTACTAGACTTAGAGTAGTACCCCAGATTGTGCGGTATGATGATAGTGATACCTGACATCTGATGAGAGGAATATGATATTGACCCGTACCCAGCTATTGGGATGCCGTACGACGATTTACCGTACGAGCCTATATTGATGATAGATCCGCGCTCATGACTTGAGGATGTCATATGATATACTGTATCGTACGCGATACTATTGAGGCGAGATCACCGACTATATATCTATATATTTATCGACTCAAATTTAGGTGGTTTCCATACCCCTCCCGACTTGCTTGATACTTAGATCAGTAGTTGCATAGTAGATGTTAGACTAGACCCGAGTCATACCTATTTCAAAACTAACAAATCGGGAATATTGCAAAGTAGGAAAAAGGGGATTCTACGGATATTTTTAAATGTGTAGCGTCTGTTTTCTAAACACCGTAGCCCTTGTTTTACCAAAAACCCCGATTCGTCTTATTTCAAAAGGCAAGGCTGCTTGATATAGCTTTTGAGTTAGATTCTTTACTATTGCGTTGATTATTCGATTGCACCTGTTCATACTATTTGCATCGCATTACTTGTGCTTATTGTTATATTACCATCATGCTGTTAGGACACTAGCACCATTATCGATGATGCATATGTTCCACGTACACTACTTGCCGGCTCACACACTTCATCATCGATAATTGCCATGCCACTACACTGTAGTACTGTTGCATTCATGATATGATTCTCGCATGGCATATTGTACACATAGACCTGTACACAAACATATATGATTTTGACTTGATTAGAGAGTTGAGGGCCGCAAGATATTCTTTAAAACTGATTTAGTCTAAAGGAGCGGTTTCCCTCGACATATGCACATTACCATTTATATGTGACCTGACTTGATATTCATACCTGATACATATATCTTCATCTGATCATCATATTGTAGCTCATCTATATGTGACTTTACATGCTACCCATACTTGATGCTTATATCTTCATCTGATCATCATAATGTAGCTCATCTATATGTGACTTGACATGATATTTATATTTGACGCACATATCATATCGGATTTGGTTTGGATTATATGTGATTTCTGGATTTGGGAACCGTGGCTATTTCAAATATGTAATCATTTAAAAACCCGGTTCCCTTGATATGATATTTCGGTGCGTCCACCATGTGTTTTCTCGGTGCTAGATTGATATATGAAAACCCGAATCGAGGAGGCGGTTGAGGCCGATTACGGGTACATGGTGGACCCGGTATGGTACCCCGGGGCGAGAACGGTTTCGCTGTGTAGTAGACGGTGAGCCCGGCAGAGGGATTACTACCTACCGGTGATTGTATTTGAGCTCGGCGGATATCTGGAGGATACCGACCGGAGTTGAGAGATGCATATGCGCTGACCCGTACTGCCGGGGCCGAGGGCCGATACCGCAGACGGAGCCCAGAGATGGACATGGGTTGACCCGTACTGCCGGGGGCCGAGGGCCGATACCGCAAACGGAGCCCCATATGGACGAGGATTTACGTGTCGATGCTAGGCACGGGTTTCATGATGTTTTCCCATGATTTTGTTTATATCCTCATATTGCATACATGATGCTTATTGTCATTGGGTGACGGGTGGACGGGTTCCACGTTTGTTGTCATTGGGTGACAGGTGGACAGGATTCCACGTATATACAGATATAGATCATATACAGACATGGATCATATACAGACTGGATTTACATTGATCACACTTCATTTGTATATATAACAGGGTATGAGGTGCTGTTATATATACCCTCACACCAATATTAGTGGTATGGGACGCTAATATATGTGTATTGATATCCTTTGATACTTCATCATTTTTACTTCATGCAGACATACCTTATACTGATGACATGTTATTACCTGAGTACCTGACACTACATACCTGTTTAGATGTTACCTTGCCACCTTATCTTACTTCAGATGTACTCTTGTGGTTATATTACTGATTGTTGACCTAGGTTTATGTCTTGCATTCGGTTTCTACTTGTAGATGTTTCTATTCACGAGTTGGCAACTCACCCCCGTTGTGCCACAGTTCTTGCAGGTTCTGCCGTACAGGTTTCATTGCGGCATTTCTGGCACACTACTTTCTTGCGGGTGATTTGCTTTGGTAGGTGGATTCTTTCGCATCAAGAACCACCATTGTATTTATTTTATTCTTTGTATCTAGAATTTCCATCAACCAAAACTTGTATATTGTTTCAGACCTAGACTCTAATGATGTATTATTCGACCTTAGAGTCGTGCTTAGTAGTATTGCGGTTTTCTTGTTGCTTTTGAGCTTTCTTTTGGATTTGATCCTCGCCACTTGGCGTTGTATATCATTGTTGCATGTGTGGTTGTGACCGTCGATTGACGAAGAGCTAGCTCCCGCTTGGGGATGCCTTTATCATTGCATATATTGTTATCCATGTTGTACCCCATTCGGGGCCAGTTTTACAAAAGAAACTCTGCCGAAATTTTTAGAAAAGACTTTACTGTTTTAAAATGCATATTCGGCTTAGTTATTTAAAAACCTTGATTTCAAACTTGTATTTCTTCACTTCTTTAAACCAGTTTCTTTACTTATTCATAAAAATGGTTTTAGATTTCTGGGCTTTTGTCTTACTTGGATCAGATGGAGTCCTATAGACTTCATATGGTTCAAGGGCCAGTCACGTGCTCTTTCGGGTCGTGACACCCGAACAGAGGGTTTCTCTGCTTCGGGCGAAATGATGTAGAGTCCGTATGGTTTTACGGCAGGGTTCCGATCATATACATGTACTGGCTACACAAATGTTGTTCGGATGGATAATACTGGTGGGCTTTGGTTTAAGCCAGATTCTAGTATTATATTATTGGATTATTATTATCTCATTGTATTCATATTTTTCGGAATACGAATACGGGTATGTATATACGGTGAGAGCATTCTTGTAATTTCATAAGACATGCTTCTAGAAGGGGACACTTCATTATTTGGATTTATCTATTTTTAGAAATAGATTAATGAAGTTGAAATTGGAGATATTTGTGGCATGGGGTGAAGCATGGCTCATTACATTTGTTTATTGGTTTGTGTTTACTATTGAAGCATGGTTGCTATTTTCAATTGGAAAATAATCCATGCTTCATGTGAGATAATGAGTGAGCCATCCTTCACTTGCCAAGACTTAGTTCATTTGCTCATTTGCTTTCTCTCTACATTTTTCTCTCTTTCTTCCTCAAGACCTAAAACCTTCACATGTGTTGTGAACCATTAGGTCTCTTGAGATAATATACTCCATTAGACATTCTACATCTTCTAAGCTACCTAGCTTAGTGAACTAGGTACCTTAGTTACCTCGGTTTAGAGGTTGGAGCTTGAGGTATAGACTCTCGGGTGGATCATCTTCGACACGATTAGGCCGAAGATCAAGCGCGATCCGGATCTTCGAAGAGCTCAACAAGGAGAGGAGAAGAAGACCTGAAGGACAAGAAATAAGGAGGTATAAAACTCTTACCGAGTAGTTAAACCTCCAAGTAGAATAGCTAGTTAAGGTTTCTGTTAAGATCCTGGAGTTAAAGTCAGTTTTGCAAAGTATAAAAATCATTTTTTGTAAATTCCGCCTCCCCATAAGTGCGTGGGGTGTGCGACATCGACTTACAGTACAAGCTCACAATGATCCAGCTATCTTTTAAACCTGCCGGTATTATCAAAATGCCCAATTAAAGTACGTACACTATGTACACGTATTTAATCGGACCTGTGTGCGTATCAAAATGCGCACATATTACATTGTTTCTCCTGAACCAGAAAACCCTATGTGTGGGACTCTAAAGACTCGACAATACCCTGACAGTGGGTTTAACAACAAGCAAGTCAGTGGCACTAGCTGTACATAACGGCTACCCAAGTATTGATCGAAAGGAAGGTCGACAAGCAAACTCTTCTGTACCCCTACTGAGCCTGTAAGTGACAATCTCCATACAGTCTGGTCTCTTCGTCTGAGAGTACCGCATACAAGGTTTAGGGGGTGGATAACGTCAGACCCCTAATAACCCGATAAGTCGTGCCAGTGTCAAGTTTATCACCTACCGAGAAACTACTGATCTACCATCAGTAAATTTCATACACCCTGACCAGTGATTTATAGTGATAGCCAACCGCACTCGTGATCTTCCTCAATATTCTATCCACGGGCACGAACAAAATATCTTCCTAATCTTGTTAAACTAACAAGATATCCATATGATAGAATTAAATTCTATATTAGGAAAATATCTTTTAATCTTGTTAAACTAATAAGATATTCATATGATAGAATAAAATTCTATCCTAGGAAAATATTTCCTAATCTTGTTAAACAAACAAAAAATCTTCTCTGTTAAACAGAGAGCCTTTGGATTAAAAATCCAACGGTGAATAAAATTCACCGATTGATCTAAAAGATTATTTTGATTGATTATGAAATCAATCATGATTTCTCAATGAGAGATTTTCTCAACAAATTGATTCTTTTCCTTCTCTTATAAATAGGAGCAAAGAGAGGAAAAAAGGAGAGGGTGAGGAGGACTCGATAAAAAGAAAGGAGACCACCCCATAAGCTTCTGTAAAAATACAGAAGGCTCTCAAAAAGATTCCACAAAAACAAAAGAGAATTTAATTCTCAATAAAAGAAGAATATCTCCATCCTCAAAACCCTAGGTAAAGAAAATATCGAGATAAAAATAACTCCTTTACCTAACATATCTAAGAATTTAACCCTTCTCAAAAAACTTAGTTCTTTCTCTGGATTTGAGATCCAGAAGACAAGTCTCCCACAAGTTGAGAATTTAATTCTCATTGGGAAGATCTTATTCTTGAGAATCAAAGATTCAGGGAAGAACATGAAGACGATAGAGTCCATAATACTCCAGGAACTTAGTTTCTTCAAATCAAGAACTTAGTTCTTTAAAGAACCCGATTCAAGATCCTCAAAATAGTGATCTTGGTGATCCTTAATGGTCAAAACATCATTAAAAGAGATTTAACCTCTCTGAAAACATGAACATGGAAAACATGGAGTTCATAATACTCCAGGAACTTAGTTCCTTCAAATTAATAACTTAGTTCTTAAAGAACATGATCCCAGATCCTGAAAATAATGATCTTGGTGATCGTTAATGGTCAAAATACCATTAACAGAGATTTAAGTTCGCTAAAAATATCAACAGAGATTAAATCTCCAAAAAGAACTTAGTGCCTCACGTGAAACATACGTAAGCGCCCAAAACAAGCCAAAGCTGAGCACCTCACGTGAAACACACGTGAGCGCCTCATGTGAAACACACATGAGCGCTGGAAAAATTTAGTGCTTCGCACTATTGGAGCGCCTCACGTGAAATACACGTGAGCGCCAGAGAAAAACTAGTGCTTAGTACTATTGGAGCGCCTCATGTGAAATACACATGAGCGCTAGATGCAATTGAATGCTTAGCACTGCTGGGTAGTACAGAAACCCAATCTTAGCCCAAATTGGCTAAGTCAGTGAAGCTTGAGCTTCCACTTTAATTTTAAATTAACTTATCCCGTATGCTCATGATTTCCAAACTGATTTTAGTCTCAAATATGACTAATGATCTCTCATTGATGATATCCAAAATGATATTCATCTAATATCTCCTAAGGTAATCTTAGTCTCAAATATGACTAACGATTCTTAGGTCCACCATGACCCCTTCTTCCCTCAAGTATGGGATTTGTTTCAAGGGTACATCTCTTCACACCTCTGATATATGTCGTTGTAATCCCTCAACGTCTTCAGAGAGGTGGCGGGTCCTGACAACCAACAACTCCTTTCTCGTCCTAACTTGATGTAAAATTTCATCAAGACAAGGGATGATACATCCCACATTGATGCATTTCCAAATTGACGTGCACACCTCAAATCAGATCATGCCCCAAATTGGGTGCATTCCATGTCACTATCGTTCACTACGCCACGTAACAAATACACGTGCGCGTAAGATGAATGTTGGACCGAAATGTCCTTAAACTAATATTCATCCCCAAAACGGGAATGTTGGACCGAAAAGTCCTTAAACTAATACCCGCCTCAAACACGACGATAATGGACCGAAATGTCCTTAAACTAATATTCGTCCCCAAAACGGGAATGTTGGAACGAAATGTCCCTAAACTAATATTCGCCTCAAATATGGCAATAATGGACCGAAATATCCTTAAACTAATATTCATCGCCAAAATGGGAATAATGGACCGAAATGTCCTTAAACTAACATTAGTCCCCAAAACGGGAATGTTGGACCGAAATGTCCCTAAACTAGTGCGTCTCCTCAAACATGGTGATAATGGACCGTGATGTCCTTAAACTAAAATAATTGAGCTCATATACTCATTTATTTCTAAGTTGATCTTAGTATCAAATATGACTAACGGTCCTTAGATCAAACTCAAATATCTTATGAACGGATGGACCTCACAAATATGAAAAATGCGTCCTAAGTACATTCCCGTTGGCAAACCAAGCTACCAACATGGACCTCGTCAAGCAAATCCTTGACCCAAACCCAAATCTAAAAATATACGGATTTGGACCAATCCGCGCTCTACGGGTACGACATAAATTAGTCTCCGTATACAATCCATGGGCAACCAAAATAAACAAAATAACAAACAACACGAAGTGAACTTCCGGAGCAGGAGAAAGTTGTCACGACCCGAAAGTACGGAACGTGACCGGCACTTAGATTACGAAACGTCTAGAGGCGCAACGTAACCTAAGTAAGCCGAAGCCCAGAAATCTAAACCATATAAAAGAATAAGAAGAAAAGAAAACATGAAGAAAAACGAGTTTAAAAGTATCAGCAAATTTCTCAAAAATTTCGGCAGAGTCTCCTCTGTAAAAAACTGGCCCCAAACGGGTACAACAAGTATAATATACATAAACAACAAAAAGCATCCCGAAACGGGAGCTAGCTCAACGCCAACAGGCGGAAACAACCACAACAATAGACAATAGTATACAACGCCAAAGGGCGAGGCTCAAATCTCAAAGAAAACAAAACCACCAGATCAGAATAAAACATGCGCGACTCTATGGTCGAAATAAAAGACCGGTCCAATAATTTATCAAATAACACAAGTTTGGTTGATGGAGTTTTCTAGATACAAATGAAATAATAAAAATACAACGGCGGTTCAGATACAAATGAACCAACCTACCGTGCAAATCACCCGAAATGAAAATGATGTGCCAGCAACTGCCAAGGGAAACCTGTACATCGAACCTGTAATAAAATTTGGCACAACGGGGGTGAGTTGCCAACTCGTGAGTAGAAGACATCTACGAAAAGAAATCGAATGCACGACGCTATCCTAGGTCATAATAATATACAAATCTACTACTAGTCATCAAGTAAGACAGGATAATAAGCTACGTGTAAATGCAAATACTCCGTGCTCGTGTTAGTGCCTCATATAGTACTATGTCATAGGACTGAGTATGCATGTACCATGAATGTAACATAACCAATCCTGAAATCTAGATCTATCTGCATAAGAAATCTTTAGCTTTTACTATGTAAAATGTGTATAGAAATCTGAAATAGCAACAATGAAATCCATAAAAAACCGTGTCAAGCATCGACACAAAACATGTAAATCTCAAGTCTCAATATCTCGGGCTCCGTCAGTCCGGATCGGCCCATATCATCAAATCTCACGACAACGGTCGGTATCCTCCGGATATCCGCCGCGCCAGACATCACCGGTAGGTAGCCTTCCCCTGCCAGGCTCATCGTCTACAACTCGATCTTCTTGCCCCGGGGTACCATACCGGGCCCACCATGTACCCGAGACGGTTCATCCACTCCTCGAATCGGGTCTCGAAATCCAACAGAAAATATGAAATCTCATGGTGGACGACACATACATCACGAGAAACCCGCATCTTATTTTAAAAGGAGAAGAGGAGAGAGAGAGAAGTTTTATATATTCTTGCGGTTTTCCCCAAAAATCCAGAAATCTCATAGAAATCCAAATCTTAAAATCATGAGTAAGTATATGATAAGTGTCGGCATATGCCCATGATTCTGCATGATAACATGAAAATATGAATGCATGAATGTCTAAGTGATAAATATCATGTCTATACTAACATCAGAAAGAAATCAAAATATTATATCGGTCTAGTTGTTAACTGATTCTATCAATAAAAGATAATATGATCTAAAGTGTACGTGACATAGCAATTACCGATGATGATGTGTGTGAGCCGGCAAATAAGTGTGCGTGGAATATGCGCATCATCGGTAATGGTGCTGGTGTCCTAACAGGTACAGTTTATACTGATTATAGCAACATATGTATGAACATGCAACATGATGATTACAGTGTGAAAGTAAAGACGGATGTGTGTTATCCACACATTTGATATACGATTACCACTACCACTATATGACTCGAACCTAATCTAGTGTCCATCTAACCTCCTAAGGAACAAAACCTAAGAAACTAGTCAATAAGAAACAAGAGTCTACCTAAGGTCTGAATCAATATCTCTAATAGTCGGCGATCCGGCCTCAATAGCGTCACGTACGTAGTACGGCTTCCTCGAATCAAGAGTGCGGATCAATCATCATATCTATGCCTCGTACGGTAAAATCCATCGTACGGCATCCCAATATCGGGTTACGGGTCAAGTATCTCCTAAGTGTCTCATCATTAGTATAATGTCATCCTCAGGAATATCATGTCTTATGTATCATATTGTGATTAAGTCATACGGATATCATATCATCCTTAAGTCACACCTCTATAGTATCGACATCAGGTTGCACCTATATGTTGTCGTAATCAAGTCATACATATCCCATATCGTGACCAATCACAAGTTACAGTCCGGGTACTATTTTAGAGTCCCATGTATCCCAATATCATCACCACCCATTATAATTTATGTATACATGCTCATTCTCTCATTCTCTAATGATCCGCTAACACTTTAATACGACTATGTAGCCAAGAATCACGGCATCAAACCCAGTTATACTGTTCATCATACCTCAGATATCATATCACATCAATGTATCATATATACGTGTTGTATATATATATATATACCTATACCTAGTGCTACATGTATATACACACGCACGTATACACCATGTCGAGTTTCAGTGTGTGCGTGTGTGTGTTTCTACCTGAAACCTACGAACCTCTTCTAAGGTATTCATTCTCTGATATGTCTTCCTAAATCAGTCTAGTCCAGCCTAGGGTCATTACTAGGGCCCTACTCATTAAGAATCTAGGGTCACATCTGGTTTCCTAATGTCAATAAGTACTATTCCTATTGTACGTTGCGGGGGTGCTAAACGCCATCCACCCGACTTCCCCCGTAGATATGCATCTACTCACCTGGTCCATGTCTGCCGAAGACGGTGTCGCCATCCTCCTCTTCATCGCCCGCAGTCCACGTGAGGGGTACCTAAACGCAAACATATAAATAGCATCGTAAACTGGAATCACATACAAAAGTCGAAACGATGCAAGGAACAAGCATAGGTTAAAACCTATGTCCCGTCCACGCAACAGAACCAAATATCACTCGATATCGGTGTACAAACTCCGATAGATCGAGATAAACATCAACAAACAACTTGTAGTTTAGAAAACTCGTTACTTATAATATAAAGCATGATTTAATTCATCGAAACACTGAAATCCATCAAATCACCCGATTTCGTAAAACCCGAAAATGCCAATTTACCGTTTTTCATCAAAACTTGACATCTAAATGAAACCAATGGTCATAAAACTCATCAAATAGCATAACTAGACTATACAACCCCTTACTATATTTTTATTACACAAATTTGTATTAATTTGAAATTTCTAGTTTGCAACCTTTAACAATTTTCAACATTTTTCAAGCAAAATACCACAATTCCACCACAAAACGTGATTTTGCATGAATTAATGTATTAAACCATAATTCATGATGATAATGATTTAATGAAACCATAAATTATATTTTTAATCTCATTTATTTAGGAATTTCTAAAATCTAGTTTACAAAATAGCAATTTTTATCACAATTTATCAATTATCAATAGAAACTAGCAATCAAACTAACTTTTTCTTTCCATTAACATGCTAAAGTTCTCACTAAAACTACAATCTAATGATAGCAACCTTAATTAGAATTTTATATTACCCACAAACACATTTTATAAAAACCTAGTTAGCTAAATAGCTTAATTAAATCAATTTTGGATAAACAAATTATTATACAACAACCATGCAAGATTTTTCCACTCTAAAAATATTAAACTAGCTATTATAACCTTATTTAATTAATAAAAATCATAACTTGATTTTTCAAACCCTAACTTGAATTTTAAATGTAGTAAATAGAATTAATATATTAAATCTAATTATGCTTAAATGAACATCTAATAACAATAAATCAAAAGAAGGAATTTTATACCTCCAAAATATGAAACCCAAACATGAAATAAGCCTCCAAAATGCATGCTTTCCATCTCCAAAATCCATGCTAAATAGGTCAAAGGAAAATGGTAGAGGTTGAATGTTGATTTTTGAGATTTATTTTTGGAATTTTTGATGAATTTTGATGATTTTTAATGCAAAAATGATGGGGGAAAAATTTTGGGGCTACCCATGGAGGGGAGGCCGGCCATGGAGAGGGAGGAGCGTGGAGAGAGAGAGAAAATGTGTGGTATTGTGTAGAAAGTTCATAAATAATGCATTTTTTCACTTATACCCTTTATTATCTAACTTTTTCAATTTAACCCTTTTCCTAGAAATTTCTAGAACCATGGAGAGATTTTGGAAAAGATTTTGCATATTACACACTTGATTCTAATATACCATGGCTCATTTTTACAAATTAAAACCATTCAAATTTGTAATTTACACTAATTTAGTGTAAAAAAATAAAGCTTATGTTAATATTTAAAATATTTAATTTAGGAAAAATATTTAATTGAACTAAAAATTTATAAGTGGCTAAATAAACACCATTTACTAGTAATAACATAATTAAAATAGATATTTTTAAATTTATAGTGAAAAATAATTACGGTTTAGTTTTTACGAAAAATACATTTTGCTTTACCGAAAATCATAAAAATTCACTTAAACAATTTTATTCATTTAATTATTTATTTAATTATTTTGAAAACGTTACAATCTTCTCCACTTTAAGAAATTCGGTCCCCGAATTTAAATTAAAACTCCCCCTCCAAATACTAAAACATTTAGCAAAACACTCAAATCGCCGGGGCTCCGAAATCATCAATACATAACAAAATCAACTCCGTCAAGCATAACGCAATCATCGGAGTTATGGCGAGAATAAAATATCAAAACCCAATGTGAAAACCATCATAATATACATCAATCTATAACTTATATATAGTTCGCATCCTAATAAAATCGCCTAAACATCATAATAAAGAAGCATACAAAAACCCCTCTTGAAAATCGCCGTGCAATGCACGCGTCACGGCATAAGTAGCGGACGTTTATTATAAAAAAATATAACTATATATATATATATATATATATATATCTTTTATTTAACATACACGTCCCGCCTGGTTGCTAAATCAAATAATAATGATTATGAAACATACTGCTCAAACTGAAATCAATCCCAATCACATCAATAAAATATCATGTGCGTCCGGTGCGCACTGAAATCGAAACCAAATACAGATACCATGAATACACACAAAAACAAAATAAGTGCAACAGGTGCGCACCAAAACATCTTTCAAGTGCAACGGGCGTGCACGACTCACTATCAGGTGCATCTAATCTGCACAAAACCCCGACTTAGTGCATCTGGTGTGCACAAAATCGCATCAAGTGCGCCAAGTATGCGCAAGAATCCTAATCAGGTGCACATGGTGCATGAAAACATACATCGAATACCAAAATCGAAATCACAGCACAAAAATGCATGAAAACTAGGTCGAAACATATGTCAAAATCATGTGTAACCCCTATGCACGAAATCAAATCAAAAATCTCAAAATATATAAAACCAAATCAAGTGTATTGGGTGTGTACTAAACAACATCAATACAACTGATATATGAAACACAAATAGAATGAAATGAAGGTACACACATGAAATACCAATCGTAGAACAAAGTCCTCAAAATACCAAAAATCCAATCAACGAAAATATGAAATTCAAATCATTAAATCACAATCGTAAACACTATCGTCAATGTTCGCCTCTTTCCTATGATGTCGACTGCTTCGAACTCGTCTCTTCGCAGCTGTGCTGACTATGCTACCTACGGCAATACTCATATCTAGAGTCTCCCACGTAGTCGATCCCTTCACTTGATATCCGGACTACATTAAACTTTTCGATCGATCCATCAAAATCCCATAATTCCCCGAGAGCTCAACACTCAAGTACAGTTTAAAAATATCCGGTACATACCCCAGCATCGATAATCCAGCCGTAGAAGGGCAAACCCAAGCCTCACTAATGGCATCGCGGAACTGCCGTAAACCCTAAGGTTTAAGGGCGTTCTCGTGGTCATTATGTCGAGTTAGGGTTTCATTCTTCTAGTGGGTCCATCGAAATACCTGCATGTTCTTTCGAATACCTTAAACTTGGGAAAATGGTTTTCTGATAATCGTTCAAATCCTTTAACTTCGCATGGACACCATGTGAATACCCTTCGTCCGCATGCTAAACAATGCTCCAATCCTCAAGAATGAACGATACCCTAATGGTTATCGCATTCGAGCCGAACTCCCTCTGCCCGTGCGCCCGTGGTAACAGAAACTACCCTCCGATATCGACGAAGATAGATCAAAGGAACGAATGAAATACGGTGCAAACAAATGTACATCCTAAGGCTCCTTAAGCAGAGTAGCGTATCGTAAGTATGCCGCGGACCATACCCACGGTACGTTACTCTACCTAAATCGCCTACTCCATCAACCAAGGGTCACCTAGACTTATACAAGGTTAAACCTAGCGCTCTGATACCAACTTTGTCATGACCCGAAAGTACGGAACGTGACCGGCACTTAGATTACGAAACGTCTAGAGGCGCAACGTAACCTAAGTAAGCCGAAGCCCAGAAATCTAAACCATATAAAAGAATAAGAAGAAAAGAAAACATGAAGAAAAACGAGTTTAAAAGTATCAGCAAATTTCTCAAAAATTTCGGCAGAGTCTCCTCTGTAAAAAACTGGCCCCAAACGGGTACAACAAGTATAATATACATAAACAACAAAAAGCATCCCGAAACGGGAGCTAGCTCAACGCCAACAGGCGGAAACAACCACAACAATACACAATAGTATACAACACCAAAGGGCGAGGCTCAAATCTCAAAGAAAACAAAACCACCAGATCAGAATAATACATGCGCGACTCTATGGTCGAAATAAAAGACTGGTCCAATAATTTATCAAATAACACAATTTTGGTTGATGGAGTTTTCTAGATACAAATGAAATAATAAAAATACAACGGAGGTTCAGATACAAATGAACCAACCTACCGTGCAAATCACCCGAAATGAAAATGATGTGCCAGCAACTGCCAAGGGAAACCTGTACATCGAACCTGTAATAAAATTTGGCACAACGGGGGTGAGTTGCCAACTCGTGAGTAGAAGACATCTACGAAAAGAAATCGAATGCACGACGCTATCCTAGGTCATAATAATATACAAATCTACTACTGGTCATCAAGTAAGACAGGATAATAAGCTACGTGTAAATGCAAATACTCCGTGCTCGTGTTAGTGCCTCATATAGTACTATGTCATAGGACTGAGTATGCATGTACCATGAATGTAACATAACCAATCCTGAAATCTAGATCTATCTGCATAAGAAATCTTTAGCTTTTACCATGTAAAATGTGTATAGAAATCTGAAATAGCAACAATGAAATCCATAGAAAACCGTGTCAAGCATCGACACAAAACATGTAAATCTCAAGTCTCAATATCTCGGGCTCCGTCAGTCCTGATCGGCCCATATCATCAAATCTCACGACAACGGTCGGTATCCTCCGGATATCCGCCGCGCCAGACATCACCGGTAGGTAGCCTTCCCCTGCCAGGCTCATCGTCTACAACTCGATCTTCTTGCCCCGGGGTACCATACCGGGCCCACCATGTACCCGAGACGGTTCATCCACTCCTCGAATCGGGTCTCGAAACCCAACAGAAAACATGAAATCTCATGGTGGACGACACATACATCACGAGAAACCCGCATCTTATTTTAAAAAGAGAAGAGGAGAGAGAGAGAAGTTTTATATATTCTTGCGGTTTTCCCCAAAAATCCAGAAATCTCATAGAAATCCAAATCTTAAAATCATGAGTAAGTATATGATAAGTGTCGGCATATGCCCATGATTCTGCATGATAACATGAAAATATGAATGCATGAATGTCTAAGTGATAAATATCATGTCTATACTAACATCAGAAAAAAATCAAAATATTATATCGGTCTAGTTGTTAACTGATTCTATCAATAAAAGATAATATGATCTAAAGTGTACGTGACATAGCAATTACCGATGATGATGTGTGTGAGCCGGCAAATAAGTGTGCGTGGGATATGCGCATCATCGGTAATGGTGCTGGTGTCCTAACAGGTACAGTTTATACTGATTATAGCAACATATGTATGAACATGCAACATGATGATTACAGTGTGAAAGTAAAGACGGATGTGTGTTATCCACACATTTGATATACCATTACCACTACCACTATATGACTCGAACCTAATCTAGTGTCCATCTAACCTCCTAAGGAACAAAACCTAAGAAACTAGTCAATAAGAAACAAGAGTCTACCTAAGGTCTGAATCAATATCTCTAATAGTCGGCGATCCGGCCTCAATAGCGTCACGTACGTAGTACGGCTTCCTCGAATCAAGAGTGCGGATCAATCATCATATCTATGCCTCGTACGGTAAAATCCATCGTACGACATCCCAATATCGGGGTACGGGTCAAGTATCTCCTAAGTGTCTCATCATTAGTATAATGTCATCCTTATGAATATCATGTCTTATGTATCATATTGTGATTAAGTCATACGGATATCATATCGTCCTCAAGTCACACCTCTATAGTATCGACATCAGGTTGCACCTATATGATGTCGTAATCAAGTCATACATATCCCATATCGTGATCAATCACAAGTTACAGTCCGGGTACTATTTTAGAGTCCCATGTATCCCAATATCATCACCACCCATTATAATTTATGTATACATGCT
The DNA here is from genome assembly GCA_030015575.1 of Agapanthus africanus. Taxonomy (NCBI): domain Eukaryota; kingdom Viridiplantae; phylum Streptophyta; class Magnoliopsida; order Asparagales; family Amaryllidaceae; genus Agapanthus; species Agapanthus africanus. The sequence goes on along the minus strand of JASDDO010000012.1, from coordinate 389,525,957 downwards.
CATTCTCTCATTCTCTAATGATCCGCTAACACTTTAATACGACTATTTAGCCAAGAATCACGGCATCAAACCCAGTTATACTGTTCATCATACCTCAGATATCATATCACATCAATGTATCATATATACGTGTTGTATATATATATATACCTATACCTAGTGCTACATGTATATACACACGCACGTATACACCATGTCGAGTTTCAGTGTGTGCGTGTGTGTGTTTCTACCTGAAACCTACGAACCTCTTCTAAGGTATTCATTCTTTGATATGTCTTCCTAAATCAGTCTAGTCCAGCCTAGGGTCATTACTAGGGCCCTACTCATTAAGAATCTAGGGTCACATCTGGTTTCCTAATCTCAATAAGTACTATTCCTATTCTACGTTGCGGGGGTGCTAAACGCCATCCACCCGACTTCCCCCGTAGATATGCATCTACTCACCTGGTCCATGTCTGCCGAAGACGGTGTCGCCATCCTCCTCTTCATCGCCCGCAGTCCACGAGAGGGGTACCTAAACGCAAACATATAAATAGCATCGTAAACTGGAATCACATACAAAAGTCGAAACGATGCAAGGAACAAGCATAGGTTAAAACCTATGTCCCGTCCACGCAACAGAACCAAATATCACTCGATATCGGTGTACAAACTCTGATAGATCGAGATAAACATCAACAAACAACTTGTAGTTTAGAAAACTCGTTACTTATAATATAAAGCATGATTTAATTCATCGAAACACTGAAATCCATCAAATCACCCGATTTCGTAAAACCCGAAAATGCCAATTTACCGTTTTTCATCAAAACTTGACATCTAAATGAAACCAATGGTCATAAAACTCATCAAATAGCATAACTAGACTATACAACCCCTTACTATATTTTTATTACACAAATTTGTATTAATTTGAAATTTCTAGTTTGCAACCTTTAACAATTTTCAACATTTTTCATGCAAAATACCACAATTCCACCACAAAACGTGATTTTGCATGAATTAATGTATTAAACCATAATTCATGATTATAATGATTTAATGAAACCATAAATTATATTTTTAATCTCATTTATTTAGGAATTTCTAAAATCTAGTTTACAAAATAGCAATTTTTATCACAATTTATCAATTATCAATAGAAACTAGCAATCAAACTAACCTTTTCTTTCCATTAACATGCTAAAGTTCTCACTAAAACTACAATCTAATGATAGCAACCTTAATTAGAATTTTATATTACCCACAAACACAGTTTATAAAAACCTAGTTAGCTAAATAGCTTAATTAAATCAATTTTGGATAAACAAATTATTATACAACAACCATGCAAGATTTTTCCACTCTAAAAATGTTAAACTAGCTATTATAACCTTATTTAATTAATAAAAATCACAACTTGATTTTTCAAACCCTAACTTGAATTTTAAATGTAGTAAATAGAATTAATATATTAAATCTAATTATGCTTAAATGAACATCTAATAACAATAAATCAAAAGAAGGAATTTTATACCTCCAAAATATGAAACCCAAACATGAAATAAGCCTCCAAAATGCATGCTTTCTATCTCCAAAATCCATGCTAAATAGGTCAAAGGAAAATGGTAGAGGTTGAATGTTGATTTTTGAGATTTATTTTTGGAATTTTTGATGAATTTTGATGATTTTTAATGCAAAAATGATGGGGGAAAAATTTTGGGGCTACCCATGGAGGGGAGGCCGGCCATGGAGAGGGAGGAGGGTGGAGAGAGAGAGAAAATGTGTGGTATTGTGTAGAAAGTTCATAAATAATGCATTTTTTCACTTAAACCCTTTATTATCTAACTTTTTCAATTTAACCCTTTTCCTAGAAATTTCTAGAACAATGGAGAGATTTTGGAAAAGATTTTGCATATTACACACTTGATTCTAATATACCATGGCTCATTTTTACAAATTAAAACCATTCAAATTTGTAATTTACACTAATTTAGTATAAAAAAATAAAGCTTATGTTAATATTTAAAATATTTAATTTAGGAAAAATATTTAATTGAACTAAAAATTTATAAGTGGCTAAATAAACACCATTTACTAGTAATAACATAATTAAAATAGATATTTTTAAATTTATAGTGAAAAATAATTACGGTTTAGTTTTTACGAAAAATACATTTTGCTTTACCGAAAATCAAAAAATTCACTTAAACAATTTTATTCATTTAATTATTTATTTAATTATTTTTAAAACGTTACAAAAGTGGTTATCGCAACGCGATAACGTAATTAACTGCAGGGGCTTGCGCCTGCAGGGAAGTGTTAGGAATATGTATGCCCTAGAGGCCATTATTGTATATTATAGTGGATGCTTGGACATATATATAGAGTACTTTCTTGCTCGACATAATAGTATGCTATCTGGTTGCTCTTTATCTTAACATGTACACTTATTTTATTATTCTGTCTCTCTGATACATGTTGATAAAACTCTTAGGATGTAGGGTTGACTACCAGGACTATGCCGCAGATCATACTAGTGGGACTTGTGTAGTCCACAAGCACATCTTTTAATCATTCCTAGTCGAGGGAATATCGAGACAGGGCATCGATATTCTAGAGTAGACTAGTGTGTACGTTTCTTGATCTTGTATGGGGCGATGGTTGATCCCACAACCATTGGTGTTTAACATCAAAGATTGTACACAAGTGCTCATTAGAGAATGGGTACACCGAATAGGACTCGTCGAGAACTCCTAGATGGTACCATACCTATCGTCAGATAGCAGTTCTCTGATGACACTTGTACAGGTTAGTCTGTAGATCCGAGATCGTCATAGTGTCTTGTGTGGTTCCCACTTTGCTTTGATTTCCTCCCTACCACGGCTCAAAGGAGTCGTGCAATCAGGTGGATTTTGGGTACAATCCCGAGTCACATGGAGGCAGTGAATGATAGGAGGGGTTTCTTCTCTCCTGGTATAGGGAGTTGATGTTGCGCTATACTCGATTGGCTATAACAGGAAGTCTCTGGCCAGGGCTGATGAGATTTACTGGTAAGTGTTATCAGTAGTTTCTCGAATCGTTATGGGCCACACATCGGCATGACTTATCAAGTTATTGAGGTCTGACGATTCCACCCCTAGACTCGATATGCGATATACCAGACGAAGAGACCAGACTGTACGGTAAGTGTTGCTTATAGGATTCATGAGAGTTTGGACAAACTTGCTTGTTGATCTTCTATTCGTTCAATACCTGGGTAGCCGTTACGTCCAGCTAGTATCGCTAACTACTTATGGGTATCTGATGTGATCATTACCTACTGCTGGCATATTGACGAGTCTTTAGAGTCCCACACATAGGTTTCCTAGCTCAAGCGAAACGAATTAGGGCACATATGATGATATGTGCGGGAGCTTGATTAAATACAAGTATGTGATACCGTATTCTAATCTCGAGATATTTGATATCGATTAGGTTATATGTGATATAACCAGATTATTGAATCAAGTGTTGATTCAATGATTTGTTATATGTATATATATTTGATATTGGCCGGTTATATATGATATGACCGGATTATTGAATCAAGTGTTTATTTGATATTGAATCGGTTATATGTGATATAACCGGATTATTGAATCGAGTGTTGATTTGATAATTTGATATACATATTTATATGATATTAGTCGGTTATATATGATATAACCGGATTATTGAATCAAGTGTTGATTTAATAATTTTGATATATATTTATATTTGATATATTTATATATTAACTAATATTATAGCTCACTAAATGATTTTTCTTCTCTTGATATATAATTGTATATATATATATATATATGATATATATATATATATATATATATATATATATTTATTTATATATAAAATGGATTATGTATCATTGCAACGTTTCAGAAATCGTTTTGCGAATTTTTCCGTTTTAGGGCAAAATTGTCGGTATTTTCCGTTTTAACCCGATTTCGATCAAACGTCCGTAAAAACTTGCCGGCGCCTATTTTAGCTAAAATAAAGCTTGTGTGCGAACTTTGGAGGTATTTGGAAGGTTTTGGTTTAGATAGATTTTTTCCCAAATAAAATATTATTTTAGACGGTAAAATATGCACGTAAATCGGGAAATTTCTTCTAAATGAAAATTCTTGGAAATCATCACTACAATTATTTTAGAATCTTATTTTTCAATATCTAGCTTTTTTGGTCAACGGATTTAATTTTTTTTAAAGAAAAAGAAAAAGAAAGAAATTTGGCAAAATGCATTTAATGAAGCATTTATTGTTTTTTTTACTAGAACTTTCTTCACAAAAATTCACAAAAACACCCCCCCACACCCTCATGGCCGGCCACTTCTTGTTCTTGGCTGCCCTTTTCTTTTCTCACTCCATTTTCATCATTTCTTGCACAAATAAATCATGAAAAATCCAAATAAAATCACAAAAATTCAAATATAATCATTTTCCTTCATTTCCTTAACCCTAAACCATGCTTGGTTCTTCATGAAGTCTTGATTTTGGAGGCTAATCTTGGTTTTCTTGTTGCAAGTTCTTGAATCATTTGGAGGTATAAAATCCTAACCTTAATCTCTAATTGTTAAGTTTATATCTTTATGCTAGCTTAATTAGATGTTAATTTAAGCTTTAAATTTCATGTTTCAAAATTCTAGAATGGTTTTAAAAATTCAAGTTAAGTTTAAAACTTGATTTAAGTGTTTAATGTTTTATTGAAGTGTTAATTTGTGATTAGGAAAAGCATAGCCTAGTAGAAAATGTTAATAATTGTTAATGAATACTTTGTTTAATTATGCAATTTTGCTTACTAGGTTTTTGCTAAAATTTATTTAGCATGTGTTAAAAATTTAGAAATGGTTTAGATAGCTTAGTTAAGCTATTATAAGGTGTTTGTAATCGCTAGATATGCGTTAGCTTGAAACTAGTGCGAAATATTGCGATAAGTTGCTTACTAGGTTTCGGGATTTTTCCGATTTGGGTTCGATTGGTCGTTACGAGGTTATATCTATTTTATTCCTCATAATTGTTTGTGTTGTGTTGCGCGATTAGGACGATCGGGGTCTAGACTTGGCGTTTTGTAGTTTAGCGACCCCAGTTAGGGTTTTTGGCCGATGTCGTGCGCGATAGATGCGCTAAGCGCACAGTGTAATTTTCCGGGCGTTTTCATCGCGTTTCGTTGTCTTTTCGTCAATGTAGGATGTTTTGCATATGTGTTGTGTTTGTGAAATTTTAGGTTCGCAGGCGGGGACTACAGACACTGCTACAAAGGGAAAACAGGTGGTAGGATTCACTTAGCTTGGAGCGTTGGTGAGTAGATTTAACATCTACAGGGGAATCGCCCGTATGGAGTTATGCGTCTGGACTAGAGATGTTATTTCTGTCGCATATTCTATGTCATATTTAGAATTGCGCATTTACCCTATTACTTAGATATTGTTGTGCTTAGACTAGTATCCTTAGAACACTGCACATATTATTGACGATTCATGTTGCACGAGCACTGATTGTATGCTACAACACCGTCAATAATTGTCATGTCACGCACAACCCACTTATAGATATGATATTGCTTGGTTAGGGACATTGAGACTTTGATTCATATTTCTTTACGCATTGACTTATAGCATACCTGTATACCTACATGCTTACACATATACTCTGACATACTTACATGCTAGTTACCTGTATACCTATAGAGTATTGTACCATTAGTGATAGGTACATGCACACTTTATGACATAGCTACAGGTATACCTTGCACACCTATTTCACTTATACCCAGGGGGTATACTATATCATTACTTATAGATAGATACATATATCTTGCTATATGTTTATGTTTTCACATACATCTGGTTATAGCTACATGTTTACCTTTACCTGATGTTATTTTAGAATTGAAGAAAATTAGGAACCGCATGATATTTATTAACTTATTGCAGTTAATTAGCGGCTTTTCCTTTATATGCTTACATTTCCGTTTATGTTGCATATATTATATTCATGGATTTTCGCATTGTGATATGGATTTTTCATGATGTTTTCTGGATTTGGGGACCGTGGGAGTTCATGAAATTATGCATTATTTGAAAAACCCTGTTTCCCTTTATTTGATATTTCAGCAGCCACCATGAGATTTATCGGTTCTGATATATATATGTTGGAGATAGTGCCCTCAGAGTCAATTATTGGATCACAGGCACGTGATTGCAATGATTGAGGGAGGACCTATCCCGGTAGGACAGTCTTACTCGAGATGATAGTATGCTATCTAGTTTACCTTTATCATCGTGTACTGCTTCAGGTGACCTTACAGGTCACTATTACACGCTGATAGAGCCCCTAAGATTCTTGCTTGACTTCCGGCAGTATGATGGCGATCATATATGTGAGAGCTGGTGGTCTATAAGCACATCCTTAAAAGGTCCCTAGTCGTGGGAGTTTCGAGACAGGGCATTGATTCTCCAGAGTAGACTAGTGTATACAGTCGAGACCCCGACGAGGGGCGGTGGCCGGTCTCATAAGCCACTGGTGTCAGTTGGTTCACCTAAGATGTATACAGGTGCTCATTGGGTTATGAGTACACCGGACAGGACTCGCCGGGAACATGCTAGTTGGTCTTATACCAGATGTCAGATAGCAGTTCCCTGGTGACATGTGTACAGGTTAGTTCATCGACCTGAGATCGTCATTTTTCTCGTGTGAGTTCCCACTGTACTTTGATTACTACCCTACCACGGCTCAAAGGAGTCGTGCAAACAGGTTTTAGTTGGGTACAGTCCCGAGCCATATGGAGGCAGTGAGCGGATCTTCAGGGGTTCGTCTCTCCCAGTATTGGGGGTGAGGTCGCGCTGTGTCTAGGAGAGCCATTGCGCAAAGTCCTCGGCCGAGGCAGGAGATTTACTGGTAGGTATTCCAGTAGTATCTCAGGGCGTTCTGGGCTACACTCCGACACGACTTGTACCGCTTTTGGGGGTCTGACTTTTACCAACCCCCTTGGCCCGACATGCGATGCTCATAGACGAACGGACCGGACTGTACGGATATTGTCACTGACAGGCTCAGTAGGGTGTCAGGATGAGTTCGCTCATCGACGTCCCTTTTGGTCAATAGCTGGTGGCCCGTCACGTATTGGCTTATACCTCTGACGTGCTAGTGGTTAAATCCACAGCCATAGTATTGACGAGTCTTTAGAGTCCACCACACTTACAGTTACTCAAGCTTTCGGGCGAAACGCTGTAGAGGCCGTATAGAGATATGGCAGGGTTCGATTAGATACGTGCGGTATTGCACGGATCAGGATCGGACAGTTTTGTACTAGTAGCCGTATAGTTATATGGCAGGGTTCGATCTGATACGTGCGGTATTACACGGATCAGGATCGAACGGATATTACTAGCCGGCTTTGGCTTAAGCCGGTCCTAGTTTAGTACAGTGTAGATTTTGTCTCATTGCATTTGTATCCGGTCGGAATACAGATGCGGGTGTGTATGCACAGTATCGGGGTTTTCCTGTAATTTATTACGGGACCAGTTTTCTGGAGTTGCCAGTTTGCATTCCGTTCCGGCCGGTTTTCCTTTGTTCCTTCCCGGCCGGACTTTTCCGATGGAGGGGGTAATTTGCAGTTTTGCAAATTACATTTGTGGAGGGGGTTTCATGCATTATGAGGCATTATGATGGTTTAAGCATCTTTTCTTTTCCCTTCATAATGGTTAGCATTTATTGTGATTGGATTTGAAAAGGATTAGATTAGAAATGAGATGAGTGTTGATGTGAAACTTGATTTTGATGTGGTCACCTCTTTGATCTCCTACACTCACCTCCCTTGTTGAAACCCACCCTATTCTTGTGTGGCCGGCCACTTGAGGGAAGATGAGGGAATTCATTTTGTAGAGTGATATCATCATCTCATTTCATTATTCCTTTGCTAGAAAAATGATTCCACACATCTCTCCATAGTTCATTCTTTGATTCCTCCATCATGGCAACTACTTACCCCAAATGAGACAAGCATCATCTACACTACATTCTACAGCAATTCTTGGGCACGTCGACTTGCCAGCTTCGTGCCCGAGTTGCCTCGGTATTGAGGTGGGAGCCCGTAAAAGATGCAGACGATGTGGTGCCCTTCCGGCAAGGAGGCGACGACCGGAGTTTCCGCGGGAGATCGGGACGATGAAGAGAAGACCGGAGGACTCGGATCACTTGGTATACTTCTCTTCCCATCTCTTGTTAGCTAGCATTAGGTTAATGGTTACGATCCGGGTTTTCTTTGTCCGCGGTAGCGCCGGTTTCCAAGTAAGGAAAATTTTTGATTCCGCATTTTGGCCTCGGATAGACGGCCGGGCCGCTGCCGTGGCGCAACATGGTATCAGAGCCACGCCATTAACCTGACCTAGCTTGTTCTAATGTGTTTTGCATTTCCGATCGACGAAAATTCCAAAATCTGCATTTTCACTAGCATCAGTTTCTGTTGAAGATTTTTGGTCTCAAAATTTTTTTCAGGTTGTATAAAACTAATGTGCTGGAAATTATAAGACTGCTGTAAAAATTCGACGCACTCAGTCGATGGATGATGCGCGGAACCGCGGCCAAACCCCCCTTGGGCCGCGGTTCCGCCGCACTTTGCTTTCCTCACTGTGTCCAATTTTTACAGTGGGCTTGTGGGCTGATTTTGGGGGTTTTGGGATATTAAATTTGGGCCCAGATTTTCTGTGACTGCTACAGTATTGCTTGGGGGCCCACTTGTTAATTGTTTGATCGATCGGATATTTTAAACACATTATTTCACAGTATTTACATTATATCTGCGACCGTGAATGTTACTTGATCGGTAAATCCCGTCTAACTGCTATAGCCCGGTTAGACGGATTTGCGAACGTGACTTTCACATTGATGTTCTATGTTTATGCTGTGATGTTGCGGATCGGTCGTGGGGGATAGCCTGGATGCAATGTTAGTACAGTTTTGTTTTATATGTACATTTGATATTGCGGGGCGAGCGTCCGACATGTGGACTGCCGTCACTGCCTGTTTGTATTATTCTTTTGGGGCACGGCCTGGTTGCGGTCGATGTACCCGTTGTATGTATATTTTACTTTCTGTACTAGGATTACCCCGCGGAGGGGTGCACGGATAGCCGGGTTCTAGAGGGCAACGGGCCCGCATCTCATGGCATTGAGACGGAGGGGGCTTCACTCTAGGATTGGCGGGCTATTCGCCGCACTCGTACGGGGTACAGGTTGACCCAGGAGGGGTGCCCAAGTTACCGGATTCCATGAAGTGCTGGGTGGTCCATTCGCGGTGCTGAAGGGGGCTGCCTCGCTTCAGGTTTTGGCGGGTGACTTGCCGCGCCCGTAGGGGTCTAGGATTTCATTGCACAGGCTATCCACACGACCAGGGGAACGTCGGGTTTCAGCAGCGGCTCTGTGAAACCCGGGGATCCCAGATATCTGTATTGTTCTGTGATGCTGTATATTTCTGTAATGTTGCATTCTTATCACGCCTTGAGCGAATATAATATATTGGTATATATATTAGTAGATGTTGTATATGTTTTGCATCCGCGCTAGTCCATTCCCCGCTCTGTCGTTAGTTAAGTAACCTAACAGGTGATGACGGGACCCAGTGGCGAATGCGGATGGCATATACGTACATCAGTATATTTTCGTTCTTTGTGGTGTGATCAATTGATGGGACTGCGTTGATTCGGATCAATGCAAGATAAACAAACCTATTCTGATGTTGTTGGAACACTTTTTCAAAAAGCTGTTATTGCAAGGACGTTCACTTTTGTTTTGCATCGTGGTATTCATTTGGAATATCCTGCTCCTCAGTCGACGAGGCAAGGGCCGAGATCCCTTCACCGGGAGTGACCCCTTGGACAGAAGTTTGCGTCAGGGCATTAACTTCACTATAGCCGATTACTTTTTCTTTGCATCGTGGTATTCAGTTGGAATATCCTGCACCTCATTCTACGGGGAAAGAGCCGAGATCCCTTCACCGGGAGTGACCTCTTTAGCAAAGGTTTTCGTCACTATATTTTTATAAAAGGCTATGCAGTTCCTTCAACGATATCAAGTTCTTTACGTTAAAGGTTTTTCGCCAAAAACCAGTCGTAGCCCTCCGTCATTTCAGATTAGTATTACTTAGTATTCGTGCTGCGTATGTCGTGCTTAGCCGAGGCGTAGTGTTCGGTAGCTATGTAGTGCTTTTCTGTTGCATGGATATGTGATTGGTTAGGACAGTCGTGCGGTCATTTTGGCTCAGTCAAGGATTCGTGCGGGTGGGTCTAATGCAATCAAGATAATGACGGGTTGAACTTGACTAGGACCCTTTGATATGTTGGCTCAGTCAAGGTCACTTGGGTCCTAGGGGTAAAAACACACATCGGGAGTTTCAAAAGAACTGAAACTTGCCAGGCATGCGCATACCTTCTGGAGTGTGGTGACTTGAGTGGATTCCGTCAAGTTATCATGCGATGATAGTTGGATCCCGATTTCCACTGATGAGTTGGTTTACTCCTCGGGTGATCCCGGCTAATTCTTCTTTCTGGTTTGGGGAAGAATTTGACGTTACAGTGGGAGGTTTCCTAATTAGATAAAGTGATAACCATTCTGATCTAGGTTAGAGTGCACGCTGAGTGTTTCTTTTCTCTCTCTCTTTGGCAGCGACCATTGACCCGACCCTTGACTATGACTCAGTGACCAAGTTGACCGAACCTTCTTAACACTGGCTTTTGGATTGTCAGAGTTGCAGACCTCATTGCCACTCCTAATTTTACCCTTTTCTCCAGGACACCCCGTATTACTACGAACGTCCACTTCCATTGGACAAAACCATCGTATGGTTATATACGAACTCGAAGGACTTCGAGGATGGTTTCTGGTTCTGGAGAAAACGAATAGGATTATTCAGTTGTCTTTTCCTTTTACCTTCTCTCAGGTTGCGAGTACTCCTTGGTTTAGGAGATAGTACACCTATTACGCAAATTGGACAGTCTTCTTCCAAACCTTAGGCTGGTGCCGACCGGTAGGGAATGAAGAAAACCAATTAGCATAACGATGGTGTGCAGAAGGTATTAAGTTAAGACAAAGCAAGGGATTAGTAAGAGGGCAAAGTAAATTGCGACTGCTATTCACGACCGAACCAAGTATTTCTTCGCCAATCCTAAATCACCTTTGTATTTCTCCAGGACACTCCGTATCACTACGAAGATCCACAGTTTATTTGGATACTCCATCGTATGGTTATATACGAACTCGAAAGGAACTTGTTCCAGTTCGGGGATGGATTCTGGTTCAGGAGAAATAGGAATAAGGTTTATTCGGTTGTCTTTTATCTTCACCTTCTCTCGCTTTGCGAGTTCTCCTAGGATTAGGACAGTACACCTTTTATGCTCATTGGATAGTCTTCTTCCAAACCATAGGCTGGTGCCGAACAGTAGGGAAGGAAGAAAACCATTTGGCCTAAAGGGGTGTGCAGACGGTAATGACTAAAGACATATAAAGGGATTTGGACAGATGGCAAAGAGATATACGGTTACAGTTGTGAATCTGGATAATAGAAGAGGCATTACTAAGAATACCGGAATACCCCACCGAATCATTTCAATGTTTCAGTTTCACTATGTAATGTTAAAAGAAAACTGATTTCCCGATTAGATACTTACTCCAGGGTATGTATTTACCAGGTATGATTCTCACATCTGTATGGTTTTACAGATGATGAGTGGGAGTAAGTTATTGGGAATAGGGTGATCATCCTCATTATATCGGGATTCGTTGTAATCGGTGATATTTGAGGAGATCATCTGAGCTGTTTGCCGGTCGGCAAATATTTGGTTTTGAATATCCGCTGTTATGCACCAATTTCAAATTGATATATCTGTACGTCTATTTTCATAGAGTGAGATATAGCTTTTGATATTATGTCGATGACATTTACCTATATCAGTGGATGGTTAGGTAAGGAGCATTAAACAGCGGTGTAATTCTTCTTAACCATAAGTACAGTTTTCAACCTACGACGCATAGTGAAAGAGTTGTTAGACTCAGCGGACTTATACAGAGTATTGTATGTTGTCCAGTGTCCATTAGGACAGAGGGGTTGGTCCTCATACTATATTCTGTTTACTTTTAACTTCTCTAGTTCTTAGACATGTGTTTCGTAGGAACACAGGGTCTAAGTTTTGAGGAGTTATAGGTATTTGAATAGAGTAGAGAACCAGGTGTAGCAAGTATCGGGATTCTTCAAAGTGATCGAAGATGTAGATACTTGTGTATGGTGTTCAGTTGATAGTAATGATTAAGAGAACTAGCTTCTCTTTCAGGTTACTCATAATTGGAAGCATTCCTAAGTTGAGTAACGCTGATCGGCCTCCTTCCATTTAGTTGACATGCACTGGAGACAGCTGCATGATTTGAATCTGGTTCAATTAAATCAGTGCCTCTGATTCTATATTGGATATAGAACAGTTCATATCTTAACGATGTTAAGGTACGGGGAGTTGTCCGGCTTATGCTTAAAACCAGACACTGGACAACTCAAGGCACGTTTCTGTAATGGCTGTTTGTGGGTTGACCCAGGCTATGACGAGGGTTGATTTTCTACCATCTGGAAGATCAATAGAAATATTGTTCTAGACTCGCCACAGTTTTATTAAAAAATGGATTTTTCAAAAACAGTAGTGGGAGTATGGTAGAACTGGAAGTGATTCCAGAACCGCAAACGATTACTGAAGATTTGATAAGGAACCTAAAGATTCAATCTGATTTGACATTCCATTGGCCACTCCACAGATAAGGTGGGTAACCTCAGGCACCCGAGAGGTACTCCGGTAGCCTCAAGGACGGTGGCAGGGAGGTTCTTGTTTACCCACACTTGCCATTGCTGTTGTTCCAGGCTGCGAGACCCGGTGGGAGGATGAGTATAGCGTCGTTCTAAGCTAGCTTTAGAAGTGCACGTCTATATGACTCTGCCAGAGGGTTTTCGTAGTCAGTGGGAGCAGCGGAAGCATTGGTGGACATCAGGCTTATGTCTATTTATAGACTAAAGCAGATGTAGCGGAGATAGATCATCTATTTCTGACGTGACAGTCATAGGTTTGACTTCATCAGAATAGGGGATGGATCTGTTGAGAAGGTAGTAGGGTGTGATATCCTGGTATTTGGATGACATACACAGAGTAGGAAAGGAAACTCCTATACTACGATCGGTTATACTTTGGTCGTCACACAGTGGTTTCTCCACATGGGACTTGGACATTATATCTGACATTCTGGTTACTAGATCTATGGTTTTAGATCTAGATTTGGGTGGTTTCCCAATCTGGGTACTTAGACAGTATTCTAAAAGTATTTAGAATGGATGACTCCTGGCATGGTAGTGTACCTGCAGGTAATGGAGTCACCCTCTCTAAAGGTGTCTTACAGACTAAAGGGGAGAGGGATGTGCATGATTGGCAGATCACTTGCTTAGGCAATTGAGTGAATCATGAGATGTCAAGTACCACACCAGATGTTGTTCTTGCAGTAGATGCAATAAGTTGATATTAATCCAATCCTGGAGAAACAATCGGAAGCAGTTTTAGGACATAAGTGCGTGTTCTAGGGATGTGATAACGACAGCCTCTTTTAGGAGACGGTTATCACTCCAGGCTTCCAAGGTGACAGGGATGGCAGAGTGGCTGTCAGAGTTATAGTTCTCCTTCTGACGAGGGGCAGTATTTTGGACAGGTGGTCCAAGGCAATACTGAGGGAGGCATGGAACTGGGTACCGATTAAGTTCAGTTATCGATACAGTCTAAGAAGTTTGGATTTGGAGTTCATTTATGAGCTAGGTCCCATCAAACATCCAGACATTCTAAGACAGGTATTGCTCATTTCGGGAGATGGCTTTCTCCGCGAACTTGAGATATAGAGAGACATAGAAAGAAAAATCACAGCGGATCCACTCACTGAGGCTATTCCTCGAACGCAATAGTTTCGCAAACAAGCTTTGTGAGACTGACTAGTAGAGGAGTTGGGTGTTCGGTATCACACGGGCTGTGAGTATGCGACATCGCAATAATTAGCCTTGAGTGCAAGTGGAAGATTGTTGGAGATAGTGCCCTCAGAGTCAATTATTGGATCACAGGCACGTGATTGCAATGATTGAGGGAGGACCTATCCCGGTAGGACAGTCTTACTCGAGATGATAGTATGCTATCTGGTTTACCTTTATCATCGTGTACTGCTTCAGGTGACCTTACAGGTCACTATTACACGCTGATAGAGCCCCTAGGATTCTTGCTTGACTGCCGGCAGTATGATGGCGATCATATACGTGAGAGCTGGTGGTCTATAAGCACATCCTTAAAAGGTCCCTAGTCGTGGGAGTTTCGAGACAAGGCATCGATTCTCCAGAGTAGACTAGTGTATACAGTCGAGACCCCGACGAGGGGCGGTGGCCGGTCTCATAAGCCACTGGTGTCAGTTGGTTCACCTAAGATGTATACAGGTGCTCATTGGGTTATGAGTACACCGGACAGGACTCGCCGGGAACATGCTAGTTGGTCTTATACCAGATGTCAGATAGCAGTACCCTGGTGATATGTGTACAGGTTAGTTCATCGACCTGAGATCGTCATTTGTCTCGTGTGAGTTCCTACTGTACTTTGATTACTACCCTACCACGGCTCAAAGGAGTCATGCAAACAGGTTTTAGTTGGGTACAGTCCCGAGCCATATGGAGGCAGTGAGCGGATCTTCAGGGGTTCGTCTCTCCCGGTATTGGGGGTGAGGTCGCGCTGTGTCTAGGAGAGCCATTGCGCAAAGCCCTCGGCCGAGGCAGGAGATTTACTGGTAGGTATTCCAGTAGTATCTCAGGGCGTTCTGGGCTACACTCCGACATGACTTGTACCGCTTTTGGGGGTCTGACTTTTACCAACCCCCTAGGCCCGACATGCGATGCTCATAGACGAACGGACCGGACTGTACGGATATTGTCACTGACAGGCTCAGTAGGGTGTCAGGATGAGTTCGCTCATCGACGTCCCTTTTGGTCAATAGCTGGTGGCCCGTCACGTATTGGCTTATACCTCTGACGTGCTAGTGGTTAAATCCACATCCATAGTATTGACGAGTCTTTAGAGTTCACCACACTTACAGTTACTCAAGCTTTCGGGCGAAACGCTGTAGAGGCCGAATGGAGATATGGCAGGGTCCGATCAGATACGTGCGGTATTGCACGGATCAGGATCAGACAGTTTTGTACTAGTAGCCGTATAGTTATATGGCAGGGTTCGATCTGATACGTGCGGTATTACACGGATCAGGATCGAACGGATATTACTAGCCGGCTTTGGCTTAAGCCGGTCCTAGTTTAGTACAGTGTAGATTTTGTCTCATTGCATTTGTATCCGGTCGTAATACAGATGCGGGTGTGTATGCACAGTATCGGGGTTTTCCTGTAATTTATTACGGGACCAGTTTTCTGGAGTTGCCAGTTTGCATTCCGTTCCGGCCGGTTTCCCTTTGTTCCTTCCCGGCCGGACTTTTCCGATGGAGGGGGTAATTTGCAGTTTAGCAAATTACATTTGTGGAGGGGGTTTCATGCATTATGAGGCATTATGATGGTTTAAGCATCTTTTCTTTTTCCTTCATAATGGTTAGCATTTATTGTGATTGGATTTGAAAAGGATTAGATTAGAAATGAGATGAGTGTTGATGTGAAACTTGCTTTTGATGTGGTCACCTCTTTGATCTCCTACACTCACCTCCCTTGTTGAAACCCACCCTATTCTTGTGTGGCCGGCCACTTGAGGGAAGATGAGGGAATTCATTTTGTAGAGTGATATCATTATCTCATTTCATTATTCCTTTGCTAGAAAAATGATTCCACACATCTCTCCATAGTTCATTCTTTGATTCCTCCATCATGGCAACTACTTACCCCAAATGAGACAAGCATCATCTACACTACATTCTACAGCAATTCTTGGGCACGTCGACTTGCCAGCTTCGTGCCCGAGTTGCCTCGGTATTGAGGTGGGAGCCCGTAAAAGATGCAGACGATGTGGTGCCCTTCCGGCAAGGAGGCGACGACCGGAGTTTCCGCGGGAGATCGGGACGATGAAGAGAAGACCGGAGGACTCGGATCACTTGGTATACTTCTCTTCCCATCTCTTGTTAGCTAGCATTAGGTTAATGGTTACGATCCGGGTTTTCTTTGTCCGCGGTAGCTCCGGTTTCCAAGTAAGGAAAATTTTTGATTCCGCATTTTGGCCTCGGATAGACGGCCGGGGCGCTGCCGTGGCGCAACAATATATACCCCACACGAGGAAAGGAGGGGTTTGTGTGTGTGTACATGGTGGGTCCCGGAGGTACCCCGGGGCAAGAATTTCATGGAGCTAGATGATGAGTTAGTGGGGGAACCATATCATCCGCTGACATTACCAATGACTCAGCGGTTATCATGGGGATACCGAAGGGAGTCATGTACGTATAGATACGTGGAAAGACGAGGGTCAGAGCCAGGCACTCGTGCTTTTCGGATAGTGTGTGATACGTACCTATCAGGGTGCCAGTCTTGGTGACAGCACCTGATAGATCAGTATTTCTGTGTCGATGCTTGACACATTGTTTTTATGATATTTCTTTTTACTTCTTTGTATATATAACAGTGGAATGAGACGCTGTTATATATGCCCTTACACCAATATTAGTGGAATGAGACTCAAATATATGTGTATTGACATTAAATTATATACATCATCATATTTATTCATGCAAATATATTTAGGATGTTAGATTTTTACTTGATAATTTGATTTGGGATATAGGTGATTCATTTGATATTGGATACAGGATATTTATGAGATTGCCGATTTGTACATTCAGGATATATGGGATTTATTCGATATTGTACATTCAGGATTTGTGAGACTTATATGATATGAGAGCCAATTTGGGGGCTGATTTGAGGAATTGGGATTTGGATTTGTCTTGATGGATTGTGATCCTACCACGATATCAGGATTCCGTGGAAATGATATATTTCATTCCATACTCCACATTTATTGTTTATGCACTGCTTCATGTATTAGTAGTACCTGTTAGAGTACCTTTCATGACTGTTGCATTTACATACCTTTATTTATATGCATTGCTTCATGTATTAGTTGTACCTGCTAGTGTACCTTTCATGATTATTGCATTCATATGACTTTTTATTGTTATTAATTGTGCATGTTAGATTCATATTGTACGTGCATACTTGCGATTACCTGCATATGTTATTTACTATTCACGAGTTGGCAACTCACCCCCGTCGTGCCACAGTTTGTTTTGCAGGGTGTTCCCCCAGAGTAGTCGAGGCAGGCTATATTTCTATCATCTTTTGCTACGTTTACCGCATCAGCTCACAGTGTGCAGTTTGCTTAGGTGGGTTTTGTGGTTATTCGTTTGTTGTATTGTATATTCGTTGTATCCTTGTACTCTCCATCTACGATATTGTATATTATTTGTGACTTGTTGTCTTTTATACAGTTTCCTTTCTATTGTCTTTTATTTCTTCGCTACGGCGTCGTATATTTGTTGTGGTGGTTGTTTTCCGCCTTTGGGCGTCTATTTGCTCCCGTTTGGGGATGCTTTACTTTATATTTATGTTGTTCCCATTTTTGGGGGTAGCTTTTACAAAGGAGGTGCTGCCAAAATTTTTCAAGGAAATAAAGTTGGACTTTTAAAGAATTTGGGTTGTGATTTCAAAGACTTTTAAACAATGTTTCTTATCTTTTAATGGTTTAGATTTCTAGGTTTTAGCTTTCTTTTACTGCGTTACGCCTGTAGACGTTGCGTAGTATTAGGGTCGTCACGTGCCAATTTCGGGTCGTGACAAAGTTGGTATCAGAGTGCTAGGTTTTTACCTTTCGGAGAGTAGGATGATCTTGGTATGATAGAGTAGGTAGCTTAAGCAGAGTAACGTAGTATGTGTATGTCTGCAGCATACTCACGATGCGGTACTCCGCTTAAAGTGACCTAAGTACAAATTGCTTGAAATTCCTTCCTTGATGATTCATATCTTGTGATTCGATTTCCATATTCTTATTGAATCCTTTTTCCATTTATAACCTTGCCGCCGATGACTGTGGGGACTCAGAGTGATGCAGCGAGGGCCGAGGTCAGGATTGACTCGGGTGAGACGAGGACTGACCCGGATGGCACTCTCGTTGCACAGGAGCAGACAGATTCTCCTTCGACAGATAGCATCGCTAGGCTTGTGGCAGAGATGCAGGACATGCGCCAGACGATGAGTTCTTTGGTTCAGATCGTTCGAGCGCAACGACAGGAGGTTGTCACCCCTGTTACTCAGTTGTTCCTTGCGATCAGCATGCAGCAGTCCATCACCTACATAGCACCAGTGGATGCAGTCCCAATTTACGAGACACGTCTTCCAGAAACTTTGAGAGTTCCGGAACCATGGAGGACTCGTACCGGTGTATCAGCCCAGAGACAGAGGCCTAGTCGTCGAGACAGATTTCGTGACCATCGCGGGAGTAGCAGAGGCTTAGGATAAGGACAGTCGTTCAGCTCTCAACCCCAGGAAGGTCAGCAGCGTTATTCTGGATGCTATCGGTGCAGGAGCCTTCATCACCACATCAGGAGTTGTTCCCTAACACCGTGTCAGGATCGTATTCAGAGAGGTCGTGGACGCAGAAGGTTCGCTCAGAGGGGACAGGTTACCAGAAGAGGAGTTCAGCCAGTTGCGGGTAGGGGGCAGACATGAGAGTTTGCTTCTACTCATCGGGACGCGCGGGCGTCCAATGCAGAATTTTCAGCTATTTTAATTCGTATATTCTTTTGATGTATTTGTTTGTTTTTCACACTTGTACCGTGGTGGGGACGAGAGTCGTGTTAGGTAGTCAGCCGTTTGTTGTGTTAATTTCTGTCAGCGATTCTTTTGTTGCGCAACACGTATTTCAGTTGTTTGCCAATCGGGTAGGAGATTCATCCGTCACTTGATCCTTCTAAAGATGTTGGATTTGACGTTCTCCTGGGCACGGACTGGTTAGCTACGTGCTAGGCGTCTGTGGACTACCATGGGAAAACAATCAGGTGTTGTTTTCCCCGGCGAGTCAGTTTTTGTTGTGCAGGTGGATAGTTGTGCCACCTCTCACAGCTCGAATTCAGCCTTTTTCGCTAGTCAGCTTTTGATGAGAGGATGTCGTGGATTCTTAGCGTTCATTCGTGGTACCGGAGCCATAGTTGGTTTCTTGGATGGGGTTCCTTTCGTGCGAGAGTTATCCGACGTTGTTCCAGATGAGCCGGCGAAGCTTAGGGAGCTTAAGGATCAGCTGCAGAGTTGTTTGTTGGGGGGCTTGTGCGTCTGAGTGTTTCGCAATAGGGAGCTCCTATTTCTGTTCGTCAAGGAGGAAGACGGCAGTTTAGGTTGTGTATTGATGGATCGCCAATTGAACCGGCTTACGGTGCGGATATGTATCATTTACCTCGCATTGACGATTTCTTCGATCAGCTCCAGAGTGCGAGACATTTTCTAAGTTTGATCGGGATCAGGTCATCATTGTTGTGGGTTCGGAGTGATAACATTCCGAAGACTGCCTTGTGTATGCTGCGGGCTTTGTGTGTTTTGGTGGTGTTGTCGGACTCACCAATGCCCTAGCGGCATTCGTAGACATAATGAACCAGATTTCTTCAGGCCGTTCCTCGACCAGTTATTGTTGTGTTGTTGACGACATTCTGGTCTATTTAATGTGTTTTGAGGAACAGGAGCAACAATTGAGGATTTGTTTTGTAGATACTGGGAGAGCCCCAGCGGTTTGCTAGGTTCTCAGAGTGTTTCTTCAAGCTTGTTTGTGTTGACTCCTAGGTCTTTTAGTTACGGGAGATGTTTTTCGTATGGTTCCGAGGAAGATCGAGGCCGTGCAGCTTAGGCCCAGACCTGTGTGCGGGACGGAGGTTCGCAGATTTTGGGGCATAGAAGGTTTTTACCGCCGTTTCGTGCAGTATTACTAGTGTAGTGTTGTACCGTAGACTGGACTGACCGGAAAGGAGGTTTCTTTTCTGTGGATTGAGGCATGTATGCGGAGTTTCGGCAGTTGAGGACTCGGTTAACAACTGCTTCCGTTCTTTCTTTGCTTTCTGGTTCGGGCGACTTTGTTGTTTAACTGTGATGTTTCATGAGTGGGGCTCGAGTGTGTACAGAGGTGACATTATAGAGTTATCGCTTTTGCTTCCCTACACTTGGAGGAAGTACTAGCATGATATCCCACTCATGATCTGGAGATGGCCGCGGTGGTTTTGCGTTGGAGATATGGAGACACTACTTGTTCGAGAGTTGTGGCGGATTTTCACGGACCACCAGAGCTTAATATACATCTTCCTGCAGCGGGTGTAGATTGTTGAGACAGTCTTCTGCAGATTTACAGTTCTTGTGCGATCGTTGAGAATAGCTTAAGTTCAACTCTACTGAGGGGACAACTTGCTCATGTCCGCGCCCGACCACTATTCCTTAATCTCTTTCGCGAGGCACTGCCCACCAATGCTCGTTCGTCAAAGGTTCTTGAGCATACTTGGCTGGGTAATGATTCGGAGTCCTTGATTTGTGACAAGGGTGTGCTAAGTTTAGGGACGCGTTTGTGTACCTGATACTATTGGGTAGAGACATGAAATCCTAGAGCAGGCACATCTGTCAACTCTCTGTACTCATTCAAGTTCCACCAGCATTTGACGTGACTTGTGAAATAGTTACGGGTGGGCAGGGATGTAAAGAGAAGTTTCGGATTTCGTTTCGAGGTGGCTGTCTTGTTGTGTGTTAAGGTTGAGCATTTGAGACCGGCTGGAGAGTTGCAACCTTTAACCGTTCCGGAGTGGGAATGGGAGCAGGTCTCCATGAATATTCGTTGTGGCGTCTACCCAGTTTAGTCTGGGCGTGACTCCATTCGGATGCTAGTTGTCCGGTTATACTCAGGTTGCTCAGTTTTCCTTGGTTAAGTTTTTGCGTTGCACGGAGTTCCTTCATGGGTCGTATCCAAATAGGGCACCCTATTCTCTTGTCGTCTTAGGCAGGAACTTCTGGAAGCTTTGGGTACTGGTTGAGCTTTAGCTCCGTTTTTCCATCCGCAGGATGATGGTTTTGTGAGAGCGGGCTATACCGACTCTGGAGGATATGCTTGTGCGTACGTATTAATTGTTGTCGGCAGTTAGGATCGTCACTTGCCATTGTTCAGATTCCCCTTCGATAGCTGTTATCAGGAGGCACTCCAATTGGCAACCTTTAAGTTTTGTTTGTTAGGTGGTGTCGATCTACAGACTGTTTTTCTAACTCTGCGTAAGTAGGATTTTTGGACCCCAGCTAGTCTAGAGATTTCGGAGATGATCCAGTTGGTTCAGGTCAGGATGAGAGAGGCCCAGTGCAGAGAGAGGTCATATGCCGACCGTAGTGGTCACAGACTTGAGTTCGTAGTGGGAGATCATGTATTCCTACGGGATTTTCCGATAAATGACGTGTTGTGTTTGGGAAGTATCCCAGGATTGTAGGTCCTTTTGAGATCCTTGAAGCGAGTTGGTTCCGTTGCCTATAATTTGGCACTTCCGCCCAGATTTTGAGTATTCACCCCGTATTCCTTGTGTCGATACTTCGTAATTACCTTCATGACCTTTTTCACATGATTCAGCATCAGACCAATTAGCTTGGACACGATCTTTCGTTCACCAGCAGCCGCTAGTTATAGTGGATCAGCAGGTGGAGGAACTTCGGTCAAGGACCATGCCGTCTGTGAGGGTTCTTTGGCGTAGCTGTATAGTGAGGTGATCACTTGGCAAGTTGCGAGCGAGATTTGGGAGTTCTGTACTCATCTTCTTGAAGGTAGGCGTAGATGAATTTTAATTCGGGAACCGAATTTCTTTAAGGGGGAAGATTGTAACGTTTCAGAAATCGTTTTGCAAATTTTTCCGATTTAGGGCAAAATTGTCGGTATTTTCCGTTTTAACCCGATTTTGATCAAACGTCCGTAGAAACTTGTCGGCACCTATTTTAGCTAAAATAAAGCTTGTGCGCGAACTTTGGGGGTATTTGGAAGGTTTTGGTTCAGATAGATTTTTTCCCAAATAAAATATTATTTTAGCCGGTAAAATATGCACGTAAATCGGGAAATTTCTTCTAAATGAAAATTCTTGGAAATCATCACTACAATTATTTTAGAACCTTCTTTTTAAATATCTAGATTTTTCTGGTCAAAGGATTTAATTTTTTTTAAAGAAAAAGAAAAAGAAAGAAAGGTGGCAAAATACATTTAATGAAGCATTTATTATTTTTTTACTAGAACTTTCTTCACAAAAATTCACAAAAACACCCCCCACACCCTCATGGCTGGACACTTCTTGTTCTTGGCTGCCCTTTTCTTTTCTCACTCCATTTTCATCATTTCTTGCACAAATAAATCATGAAAAATCCAAATAAAATCACAAAAATTCAAATATAATCATTTTCCTTCATTTCCTTAACCCTAAACCATACTTGGTTCTTCATGAAGTCTTGATTTTGGAGGCTAATCTTGGTTTTCTTGTTGCAAGTTTTTGAATCATTTGGAGGTATAAAATCCTAACCCTAATCTCTAATTGTTAAGTTTATATCTTTATGCTAGCTTAGTTAGATGTTAATTTAAGCTTTAAATTTCATGTTTCAAAATTCTAGAATGGTTTTAGAAATTCAAGTTAAGTTTAAAACTTGATTTAAGTGTTTAATGTTTTATTGAAGTGTTAATTTGTGATTAGGAAAAGCATAGCCTAGTAGAGAATGTTAATTATTGTTAATGAATACTTTGTTTAATTATGCAATTTTTCTTACTAGGTTTTTGCTAAATTTTATTTAGCAAGTGTTAAAAATTTAGAAATGGTTTAGATAGCTTAGTTAAGCTATTATAAGGTGTTTGTAATCGCTAGATATGCGTTAGCTTGAAACTAGTGCGAAATATTGCGATAGGTTGCTTACTAGGTTTCGAGATTTTTCCGACTTGGGTTCGATTGGTCGTTGCGAGATTATATCTATTTTATTCCTCGTAATTGTTTGTGTTTTGTCGCGCGATCGGGACGATCGGGGTCTAGACTTGGTGTTTTGTAGTTCAGCGACCTCAGTTAGGGTTTTTGGCCGATGTCGTGCGCGATAGATGCGCTAAGCGCGCAGTGTAATTTTCCGGGCGTTTTCATCGCGTTTCGTTGTCTTTTCGTCATTGTAGGATGTTTTGCTTATGTGTTGTGTTTGTGAAATTTTAGGTTCGCATGCGGGGACTGCGGACACTGCTACAAACGGAAAACAGGTGGTAGGATTCACCTAGCATGGAGCGTTGGTGAGTAGATTTAACATCTACAGGGAATCGCCCGCATGGCATTATGCGTCTGGGCTAGAGATGTTATTTCTGTCGCATATTCTATGTCATATTTAGAATTGCGAATTTACCCTATCACTTAGATATTGTTGTGCTTGGACTAGTATCCTTAGGACACTGCACATATTATTGACGATTCATGTTGCACGAGCACTGATTGTATGCTACACACACCGTCAATAATTGCCATATCATGCAAAACCCACTTATAGATATGATATTGCTTGGTTAGGGACATTGAGACTTTGATTCATATTTCTTTACGCATTGACTTATAGCATACCTGTATACCTACATGCTTACACACATGCTCGGACATACTTACATGCTAGTTGCCTGTATACCTATAGAGTATTGTACCATTAGTGATAGGTACATGCACACTTTATGACATAGCT
This sequence comes from Agapanthus africanus, assembly GCA_030015575.1. Lineage (NCBI taxonomy): Eukaryota > Viridiplantae > Streptophyta > Magnoliopsida > Asparagales > Amaryllidaceae > Agapanthus > Agapanthus africanus. Next base: position 389,502,165 of record JASDDO010000012.1, on the reverse strand, counting down.
ACAGGTATACCTTGCACACCTATTTCACTTATACCCAGGGGGTATACTACATCATTTCTTATAGGTAGATACATATATCTTGCTATACGTTTATGTTTTCACATACATCTGGTTATAGCTACATGTTTACCTTTACCTGATGTTATTTAGAATTGGAGAAAATTAGGAACCGCATGATATTTATATTAACTTGTTACAGTTAATTAGTGGCTTTTCCTTTATATGCTTACATTTCCGTTTATGTTGCATATATTATATTCATGGATTTTCACATTGTGATATGGATTTTTCATGATGTTTTCTGGATTTGGGGAGCGTGGGAGTTCATGAAATTATGCATTATTTGAAAAACCCGGTTTCCCTTTATTTGATATTTCAACAGCCACCATGAGATTTATCGGTTCTGATATATATATACCCCACGCGAGGAAAGGAAGGGTCCATGTGCGGGTACATGGTGGGGCCCGGAGGTACCCCGGGGCAAGAATTTCGTGGAGCTAGACGATGAGTTAGTGGGGGAACCATACCATCCGGTGGCATTACCAATGACTCAGCGGTTATCATGGGGATACCGACGGGAGTCATGTACGTATAGATACGTGGAAAGACGAGGGTCAGAGCCAGGCACTCGTGCTTTTCGGATAGCGTGTGATACGTACCTATCAGGGTGCCAGTCTTGGTGACAGCACCTGATAGATCAGTATTTCTGTGTCGATGCTTGACACATTGTTTTCATGATATTTCTTTTTACTTCTTTGTATATATAACAGTGGAATGGGACGCTGTTATATATGCCTTTACACCAATATTAGTGGAATGAGATGCTAATATATGTGTATTGACATTAAATTATATACATCATCATATTTATTCATACAAATATATTTTGGATGTTAGATTTTTACTTGATAATTTGATTTGGGATATATGTGATTCATTTGTTATTGGATACAGGATATTTATGAGATTGTTGATTTGTACATTCAGGATATATGAGATTTATTCGATATTGTACATTCAGGATTTGTGAGACTTATATGATATGAGAGCCAATTTGGGGGCTGATTTGAGGAATTGGGATTTAGATTTGTCTTGATGGATTGTGATCCTACCACGATATCAGGATTCCGTGGAAATGATATATTTCATTCCATACTCCACATTTATTGTTTATGCACTGTTTCATATATTAGTAGTACCTGTTAGAGTACCTTTCATGACTGTTGCATTTACATACCTTTATTTATATGCATTGCTTCATGTATTAGTTGTACCTGCTAGTGTACCTTTCATGATTATTGCATTCATATGACTTTTTATTGCTATTAATTGCACATGTTAGATTCACGCTGTACGTGCATACTTGCGATTACCTGCATATGTTATTTACTATTCACGAGTTGGCAACTCACACCGTTGTGCCACAGTTTGTTTTGCAGGGAAATAAATAAACTAAGAGTCTCTAAACTAAACAGCCAGCTCCTCATTGCTCGGCTTGATTGCTAAAGTACTCCTGATCTGCCTGCGATAAAGGGATAGGAACTGGGCCTTGCAAAACCCAGACGTCAGTGCGTCATAATATCGAAATAATAGTGATAACCAGGATATGATGCTATGATTAAACATGAATATAAATAATAAACACATATATAAATGGTGAGATATATGTATGTGATGTGTATTCTAAAATATGTGCTTCTAGGTTATCTATTTTACAAGTTTTTGAAATCAATTAATGTAATCCTCATCGTATCTCAACATTATATATCTCATTCATTCCCCACGGGACCACGGTACAATAAGTATTCCGTAAAGCCCGGAATCACGGCAAACGGTGATTTATTCCATAACACCCGGAATCACGACAAACAGTGATTTATTCCGTCACGCTCGGAATCATGACAAACAATGATTTATTCTGTAACGCCCGGAATCACGGCAAACAATGATTTATTCCGTAACGCCTGGAATCACGACAAACAATAATAATATCCTCTTGAGTTATGTTTCGGTTACATTCTTGATTTCCCCTTTTCCCCTAAGGTTCTGTGTTCAGATTAGGTATTGCCAATATAATATAATGCCAACACAGGATCACACAGGTACCGGTCTTATCTATGCAGACAATAAGTCACGTCCATCAGGACAACAATCAAGATTGTTGGCATTAGCAATAAGATCCAAGTAACAAGTCTGGTAATGTGTCGTGAACATGTCATGTACCGTATATTAACAAAAATAGATACCAATGTAAAACTGTAATCAATATCGAAACACAACTACTGCCAGGATGCATATGTATCTATTTGTAATAACCTTTATATGTCCATTACCATGCATGATGCAATCTAGATAATATATTGAACCAATATAGTATTATAATAACATCGTGATGTTCCGGCATGCAACTAGATAAACTATTATCGGTACGGATACAAACGGATGCTATAAAACTGTAACTTGGTACTTTCTATTGAATAATAAAACACATGCATTATCATTTATTAAATAAATATTGATATAGTAAAATAGCATGTTGCAAGTTTAGAACTTTCATGATCGGATCTCGCGTCGAGATACGGATGTCACATTCCGACGTCGAAATAAAGTTACGGAGCAAACTTACGCACGCAGGACTGGACCTGATTGAGCAGCTGCATGATGTGGTGACAGGGCTATATGACGATGGTGACAGGGTCGTCCGGATCATCGGCGACGTGCACAATTCCGGCGAGACGATCGGAGATCAAGAAAAGAAAATAAACAAGAAGAAGAAGGGGCTGCTGCTGTTGTTGGGTTACTGGGTTGGCGAGAATAGAAGAGATGGTGGCGACGAGGTGGCGGTGACGATGCAAAGTTGTCGGTGGCGAGGGGCGCGGCGTGGGTTAGGGTTTGCGTTCGCGGGTGAGGACGCGAAGAAAAACGAGGGAGAGAGAGAGGGTGGGGTTTTGTTTTATAATAATTATATAATATATATATATATATATATATATATTAGAGAGAGAGACACAGAGAGAGAGATTTTATATTAATTAATATATTATATATAATATATATATAACAGTATATAGTATATAGTTATATAAAATATTTATATATATATGGGATTTTACAAATAATACCGGATCTCTCCAAATATTACCCATATCCATTAAAAATCTAGTTTTTCAATATTCTCGAATATACGTAAAAGTTTATACCATAATGTGATATCCAGTAAATAAAAACATATACCCCCAAATATGGATCTATGTAAATATATGTATCGATAAAAAACGAGTTTGTTTAACAATTAGGACATGAACATGATATAAGGGTGCAACCACATCATATGGGGTATTATGACATTCAAGGCTAGATAAGAATATATGTTATTTGATTTTATATTGTATTTTTAAAAAGATATTTAGATTCTAAAATATATTATATATGTATATAAAATCTAGATTTGCATGGATATCTGTACTAGCAAATATTTGATGTAATCTCGAACCATATTGGGTTTCAACCATGCGGGTCGGGTCGGATAATAACCACATCTACCAATTGCACTATCCGCAACTTAAAAACAACAATAGTCAAGAATTTTACCACAAGATTTGAAATATATCAAAAATATCTAGTATAACAGTGTTAGGGTGTAACATTATACCCAATTATAAAAGAATTTCATCCTCGAAATTCCTGGAACCAGAAAAACAAGAAAACACGAATCTAAAAAAAGAGGTGTGGAAACTTCTGTCGGATCTCGTCTTCACGTTCCTAAGTAGATTCTTCGTGCGAACGATTCCCCCATGAAACGAGTACTAGTGGGATAACTTTATTCTTGAGGACGTTTTCTCATCAATCCACAATCGCCATTGGTCGCTCTTCATACATTAAATCTTCCCTTACGGTCAGTTCCGAGTGATCTAGGACGTGCGTCTCATCTCGAACATATTTGCGGAGTTGAGATACATGAAACATGTCATGTACACCTGCCAAGGATGGTGGTAAAGCCAATCGATAAGCTATCTCTCCAACACGCTCGATAATATTGAAAGGCCCCACGAATCGAGAACTAAGCTTGCATCGACTGCCAAATCAGAATACTCCTCTGGTCGGTGATATCTTCAAGAATACAAGATCACCAACTGTGAACTCCAGAGGTCTTCTTCTAGTATCAGCCAAACTTTTCTGCCAATCTTGTGCCACCTTCATATGATTTCAGATTAAGTTCACTTTCTCCACCGTTTTGCACAATAAGATTCGGTCCCAATAATCTTCTTTCTCCAATATCGTCCCAACAGATAGGCGAGCGACACTTATGACCATATAATGCTTCGAATGGAGCCATCTGTATAGTCGCCTGAAAACTGTTATTGTATGAGAACTCCACCAAGTGCAAATGATCTTCCCATGAACCCTTGAAGTATTTGAATTTAGTAATTCAATTTTGATAACCATCTTTCGGCTAACATAGCATCCTCCGTCCCTCGGGACCAACAAGGGGTAGTACAGGAATATTCACCTGTTGTCCATCGACTACGCCTTTCGGCCTCATCTTAGGCCCTAACTCACCCTCCGTGGATGAACCTTGTGGATGAACCCTATACGTATAGGGAAGGTAATGCTCCAGCGGATTGGTTGGCGGGTCTGGCGGCATCTATTGATGAGGCTGAGAGGTTGACCTCAAAGTTCCGTCTACACTGAAAGTTTAAGTTGAGCTGGATCAAAGGGGCCACACGGTGGAGCGTGTTTGAGTTGTTACACGGGAGGGAGGAACCAACAAATCTGTATCGAAAGGGTTCGCAACTCTCAATATATCTTTAAGAGTTTGGATCGTTCTTTCGGACTAGCCATCTGTCTGAGGATGATAGGCTGTCTAAACTTCAAGAAAGTTCCTAAACTTTCATGTAGACTCCTCCAAAAGTGATAGAAATCGTGTATCACGATCGGAAACGATGCTCACGGGTACTACATGCAATCTCGCAATCTCTTGCATGTACCGCTCTGCCAAAACCTCTGTCGACTGACCAACTCGAAATGGTATAAAATGAGCTGTCTTGTTCAATCGATCGACAATCACCCAAACTGTGCTATTGCCCTTTGGACTCCGTAGTAAACCTGTCACGAAATCCATGGCTATATGCTCCCACTTACATTGAGGAATCGGAAGTGGTTGCAACAAACCAGCTACCCGTTGATGTTCAGCCTTGAATTGCTGACACACCAAACACTTCGATACGTAGCGAGCAATCTCCTTTTTCTTGCCTTCCTACCAGAAATGTTGTCGCGGATCTTTATACATCTTTGTGCCTCCCGGGTGTACTGAATAGCGGAACTTGTTAGTGTATATGCCCTAGGGGCCATTATTGTATCATACTAGCTTGTATATTATTTAATGGAAGCTTGGGATATTCACAGTTATATTAACAGTCTTGCTAAACATGGTAGTATGCTACTTGGTTTATTTCTATCTTAATATGTGTATATGTTATCATATCGAGAATACATATTGATAGAGCCCTTAGGATCTTGCTTGACTACCAGCATTGTGATGGCAGTCACACTAGTGGGGGCTGGGTAGTCTACAAGCACATCCTTTTTCAGATCCCTAGTCGTAGGATTATCGAGACAGGGCGTCGATACTCCGGAATAGACCAATGTGTGTGCTTCTCATCCCAGCAGGGGAAATGGTCTGTCCCACAGCCATTAGTACGTTGTACTGGAGATAGTATACAGGTGCTCGTTGGGTTACGGGTACACCGGACATGACTCACAGGGAACTGTTGGTTGGTGTTATACCCGTCGTCAGTTAACAGTTCCCAGGTGACATGAGTACAGCATAGTCCGCAGAATTGACATTGCTGCTTCGTCTCGAGTGTGTTCCCACTGTTCTTAGATTGCTACCCTACCATGGCTCAAAGGAGTCATGCAAACAGGTAGCAGTTGGGTGCAGTCCCGAAGCACTTGGAGGCAGTGGCGGTTAGATAGGATTCGTCTCTCCTGGTATTAGGAGTTGATATCGTGTTGTGTTTGGAGAGCCATTACGCAAAGTCCTTGGCCAGGGCAAGCGAGATTTATTGGTAGGATTTCCAGTAGCTTCTCAAGGTGTAATGGGCTTCACTCCGACACGACTTATACCGATTTTAGGCCACTGGCGCTTTCCGCCCCTAGGCCCGATATGTGATAGTTATAGACGAACAGACCGGACTGTACGGAGATTGTCATATCAGGCTCAATAAGAGTTCGGATGGGTTTCCTCATCGGCCTTCTTATCGACATCTACCTGGGGACCGTTACGTACAGCTAGTGCCGCTTGCGGTCTGTGGTTAAACCCACTGCCAGCGTAGTGTCGATTCTTTAGAGTCCTACACAGAGAGTTTCCCTGCTTCGGGCGAAACGATATAGAGGTCGTATGGTTTTACGAAAGAGTTCGGACACATACGTATTTTTACGCACGTACGATGTTCAGACAGTTTATACTAGCAGGCTTTGGTTTAAGCCTGATTCTAGTTTGGATTGTTGGATTTATACAGTCTCAGTATTTCCGTGTTTTCACGGATGGGAGGGGCATTCTCGTAATTAGTCGAAAAGCTTCTAGAAGATTGAGGAGTTGGAGGCTTAGGTGGAATTTGCATTAAATGGATTAGTGACTCATTGTGTGATTCATCAAATGATTTAATGAAGCATTTATTGCTTAATGACTCATGAGATGATTCACCCACAGAGAGTTAATGAAGCAAGGTTGATATTATTATTATGTTATTCATTTTAATAATTATCATGCTTCATATATATTCTAAAATGAGTTATAATTCATTATCATTTCTCACTCTCACCATCTCTCTCCTCAAGCTCTCTCTCTCTCTTCAAAGAACTAACCCTAAGCTCTCATGTGTTGAGATCCAAGGGTTAGAAAGACTAATAGACCCCTAATCCTCTTCTATATCCTCTAGGTTACCTTGATTAGCACTCATAGCAACCTAGTTACCTCAAATGAGAGGTTAAAGCTTGGAAAAGTAGCTCTCGGGTGGATCTTCTATCACAACGAGGAGGCCGACAAGGAGGTGGTCTATGAGAACAAGAAGGACTTGATTCATTAGGTATAATCATCTTTCATAGTAGATAATCACTTCTATGTTGTTGTTAGTTAGGGTTTAGCAAACATCCGTAAAGTTAGTCGATGTTAGTTTAAACAAAATGATTGTTTGACCTATTCCGCCTTCCCGCATCATGTGGGGTGTCTAACGTCGACTTACAGTGGTATCGGAGCCTCGCTAAACCATAACTAACTTGTTAGCAAAGTCGTTAGAAATTCGATCGCAAAACGAACCCGTAAATACGATGTTTTGACCTAGTTTCTGCCGTTTTTAAAACGGGGTCTAAAATTTTTTCAGGGACCCTTAAAAATACAAGCAGGGAATTATAAGATTACTGGAGAAATTTGGGATCGTAACTCGGCCAAACCGCCGCGGAATCGCGGCCGATCCAAAACGATCCGCCGCGGATCCGCGGCCGAGTTGAAGCCGAGTCAGCCCAAATTTGCCCAGTAACTCTTCTGTGTTGATGTTGTATTTTCTGGAATGTTTTGTTTCTGCTCAGGTTTCAGGTGCACAGAGAATTATTTGGAGTAGAATCATTTGTGTTTGCTTGATCGAAATTCTAAGATGTTTGGCTAACTTGATTATATCTGTGATGTGTTTAATGAGTTCGTAAACCTCCCCTAACTGCTAGTATGTCGGTTAGCAGGGGCTTGCACATTTCTGTAATGGTTTTTACTGGTTTGTGTTTGTGGACTTATTGGATTGTCGTGAATGGATAGCCGGGGATGTGAGACGGGTGTTTCTTTCATTCAAATGTAATTTATAAATTGTTGTAATATTTTTTTGCGGGGCACATCCGGGTTGAGGTTGTAGCTACCGTTGTATTATTTCATTTACTGTTTTCTGCTCCTAGGATAGGCCCAAGATGGGGTGCATAAACTATCGGGTACTTTGAATTGTTTAGTGGCATACTCACGTTGTTGAGGGAGACCGCTTCACTTCGGGTACTTGGCGGGTAGTTTGCCGTACCCGTAGGGGTCTAGGATGGGGTTTTTGGCTACTCATCGCGACTGTGTAATCCATCTTTCTTTGCAGGCTCAAAAGGAATGCGGATTCATAGAAAATCCAATATGTTCATCTATGATCTGGAATGCCTATTATTGCGTCTGACGAATGTACAATATCTATATATGATAGATATTAGGCGTCACTTATGTTTTACACCCGCGCTAGCCCATCCCCCGCTCTGTCGTTAGTTAAGTAACCTAACGGGTGAATGACGGGACCCAGTGGCGAATGCGGATGGCATAAGAGAACTTTGTATTTTTCGTTGTTTTCTGCAATGATAGGTTAATTGATGGGACACATTATATTAATGCAAAGAAAATAAACCAAAAGTTGAATCATTGGAACAGTTTAAAAGAAACCACTTGGTTATTTTAAAACAGAAGATATTTTTAATTTCGGAGCTTAACTACTCCTTTTAAAAGCTATCAGGTTCTTTCGATCATATCAAGTTCACTACGTTCACGGTTTCGCCAAAAACATTCATAGTCCTCCATCATTTCATTTGGGTATTCAGTAGTATTCAAGCGATGTATTTTGACCAACGCCAAGGCATAGTGTTTGGTAGCTGCTGGGTATTCATTTGTTGCATAGATAGATGAGTTAGTTTGGGACAGTCGTATTATCATTTGGCCAACGTCAGGGGTATGTATGGATGGGTTCAAATTAACAACATAATGATGGGTAGAACTTGACATGTGACTTATGACATTTTGACCAACGCCAAGGTCATAAGAGCATGGGGCAGAAATTTATATCGGGAATTTCTAAAGAAACTGAAATTTGCAAAGAGATGCATACCATTTGGAGTGTGATAATTTTGGTAGGATTCCTTCAGCTTTATCACACGATGATATTTGGATCCCGATCCTACTGTGAGTATCCGCTACTCATCGGGAGATTCGTCACTTAACGATCAATGCTATAAACTAAGTAGGTGTCAAGAAAGGTGTCAGCAGGGCTACGCCCCCAGAGAAAAGAGGTTATTTAATTAAGGAACTTCGCGAAAGCGTCGTAAAACCTCCCTCGATGTACCGACACCGGCCTGGCTGAACGGTTAAGCAAGTATTATACGGTGAGAATAGTCCTGACTAGTTCTTCCCTTTTGGTTTGAGGAGGGATTCAAGAAACAGTGGGGGCCATCCAGTTTAGATAAACTAAAAACCACTCTAAACTTGAAAGAGTATCATGCTAAAGTGTTCCCTCTCTCTCTCATTGCAGCGACCCAGAACATGACAGGTCTTAAGTTACTATAGATAAAATTATTTTGACAGGGTCAAACTATAAAGATTGGTTCTGGAATGTCAAGATGGATTTAACCTATGACAAATTGGGGTATGTCCTTACTGCTAAGGCACCTGTTGTCCCTGGTCCAGAATCCAGTATTGCGGATAAGAAAATCCACAAGACCTGGGAGTTAGATTGCGCGAAGGCCAAATGCATCGTGCTTGCTTCTATGAATAATGAACATCAGAGGAGGCACGAGGATATGGATCTTGAATCCATATTTCTCCACACAAAGGATCTGTATGGAGAGCAATCTCGTATAGCAAGATACGAGACCTCGAAGAACTTATTTCAGTCGAGATTGGCCATCGGGTCATCTGTAGGAGAACATGTCCTTAAGATGATTGGCTATATAGAAGAGCTCGCGGCCCTTGGGACGACTTTAGAGAACGAGCTGTATACAGACTTGGTTCTTCAGTCCCTTCCTTCCACCTACCCCCAGTTTATTCTGAATTTCAACATTCAAGGAAAAGAAGTTGAACTTCCAGAACTCCTTAACATGTTGAGGTGCAGAGGGCACCTTGCAGAAAGCAAGGGAAACACCCACTATGTTTGTTCGCGGTGCTTCCTCTTCTGGGTCCAAGGCAAGGGCCAAAGGAAGGAAGAAGAAGGCCGCTACCAAACCAAGAAGAGGTGTTGGTAAGGTGGGAGTTAAGGGAAAGGCAAAGGTTGCGGTGCCAGTAGTGGCAAAGGACGAGTGCTTCTACTGTCGTAGGAAAGGCCATTGGAAGAAAAATTGCAAAGCTTGGATTGCCAAGAACCAGGACACGAAGCAAGCTGTGGCTTCGACTTCAGGTGTGTTTGTTATTGAAAATTGTCTATTAATCAACTCTACTTCCTGGGTATTGGATACCGGATCAGGATCTCATATATGCAATTCATTGCAAGCACTGAGAAACTGTAGAGTGCTGAAGGTTGGTGATATGACCCTCCAGGGTTCTAATGAAGCTAGCGTGGGAGCTGTGTCCGTAGGGGATTATCACCTAGGATTGACGAGTGGACATATTTTGGTTTTGCACAACTGTTTTTGTGTACCTAGTTTAACGTGTAATATCATATCAGTGTCGTTGTTATCAAAAGAAGGTTATGATTTCACGTTTGTAAGCGATGTTGTTAACATCCACCTTAATCATGGTTTGATTGGGTCCGGTACACTAGATAACGGTATATACGTGCTAAACCAATTACAGATTTTCAATGTCCAGAACACACTAAAAAGAAAGTCTCCAGATATAAATCAGGCTTTCTTATGGCATTGTAGACTGGGTCACATCAATGAGACAACGTTAACTAAGTTACATAGAGAAGGATATTTTGATCCGTTCGAATATCAATCTTATGCAACTTGTCAATCATGTCTCAAAGGAAAGATGACAAAGACTCCATTCACTGGACATGGAGTAAGAGCGAGCGAGCTCTTAGGACTCTTACACAGCGATGCATGTCGTCCAATGTCTACATATGCAAGAGGTGGTTTTTCATATTTCATTACTTTTACGGATGATTACTCTAGGTACGGATTCATTTTCTTAATGAAACATAAATCCGAGGCCTTTGAGAAATTCCAAGAATATAAGAATAAAGTAGAAAACCAAACCGGCAAAAGTATCAAGACACTGAGATCTGATCGAGGTGGTGAATACTTAAGTGCCGAGTTCCTAGGTTACCTAAAAGAGAAAGGAATTCTCTCTCAGCTTACTCCTCCATACACTCCACGGCATAACGGTGTATCGGAGAGACGGAACCGAACCTTATTGGATATGGTACATTCCATGATGAGTAATGCTGAGTTACCGCGATCTTTCTGGGGTTATGCGCTAGAATCAGCAGCATATCTTTTGAACAAGGCTCCTACCAAGACTGTGCCTACCACGCCATGTCAGATGTGGAGTGGGAAGAAACCCTATCTTCAGTATCTGAAGATATGGGGATGTCCAGCTTTTGTTAAAAAGCAGCATGCGGACAAACTCGAGGCACGATCAGTACAGAGTAAGTTTGTGGGATATCCAAAGAACTCCAAGGGGTATTTCTTCTATTACGCAGAGGAACAAAAGGTTTTTGTTTCTCGTAATGCCCATTTTCTAGAACAGCAGTTTTTAGAAAAGGAAACAAGTGGGAGCGCAATAGAACTGGAAGAAATTCCAGAACCACAAACTACTACTGAAAGTTTGGTAGAACCAGTAGTTCAAGAAGAACAGGACATTCCCGCACCCCTCCGCAGGAGTAGTTGGCCGTCTCATCCGCCTGAGAGATACTACGGTTTTCTCATAGATGGGGATAGAGAAGATTGCGTCATTGATAATGATGAACCTACTAGCTTCCAGCAGGCCATCCAGAGCGGTGACTCGATAAGATGGCTGGATGCAATGTGGACCGAGATGGAGTCCATGTACACCAACAAAGTATGGACTTTGGACTTTGCTCCAGATGGGGTAAAACCTAAAGGATGCAAATGGATCTTCAAGAAAAAGATTGGTGTAGATAGACAGGTGGAAACCTATAAGGCTAGACTTGTTGCAAAGGGTTTTCGTCAAAGACCTGGTTTGGACTATGACGAAACTTTTTCTCCAGTGGCTATGCTCAAATCCATTCGGATCATTCTTTCCATTGCCGCCTTCCATGATTATGAGATCTGGCAGATGGACGTAAAGACGGCTTTTCTAAATGGTAATTTAGAAGAGTGCGTCTATATGGATCAGCCAGAAGGTTTCAATCAGAGTGGGAGCAGCGGGAAAGTGTGCAAGTTGCTTAAGTCCATTTATGGACTGAAGCAGGTATCGCGGAGTTGGAACATCTGTTTTGAAGAAACGATCAAAGAATATGACTTTATCAAAAATCCAGATGAACCATGTATATATAGTAAAATTGTAGCACGAACTGTCGCATTCCTCGTCTTGTACGTGGATGACATTCTCTTGATAGAAAATGACATTCCTATGCTACAATCTGTTAAAGGATTCTTATCACACTGGTTCTCCATGAAAGACCTGGGTGATGCCTCTTACATTCTGGGGATCCGGATCTATCGTGATAGATCTAAGAGGATGTTGGGACTTTCACAGTCCAGGTATATCAACACTATACTGAAAAGATTCAGTATGGAAGATTCTAAGCACGGTAGTTTACCGGCTTGTCACGGAATCACCCTCTCCAAAGAGATGTCTCCCAAGACTAATTTGGAAAGGGATCGCATGTCTATTATACCCTACGCTTCTGCGGTAGGCTCTATAATGTATGCGATGTTGTGCACCAGACCAGATGTAGCATACGCACTGAGCGTGGTAAGCAAGTATCAGTCAGACCCAGGGGAGAAGCACTGGATAGCAGTAAAGAACATTCTCAAGTACCTAAGAAGGACTAAGGAGATGTTCTTGGTTTACGGTGGAAAAGACCTCAAGATGAGGCCTTTGCTGATTCCAGCTTCCAAAGTGACAAGGATGACTCCAAGTCCACGTCAGGTTATGTCTTTACCCTCAATGGAGGGGCGGTGTGCTGGAAGAGTTCCAAGCAGGACACCGTTACTGACTCGACGATGGAAGCGGAGTATATCGCTGCTTGCGATGCCGCAAAAGAAGCGGTCTGGATGAAAAAGTTCCTCACAGAACTTCAGGTGATTCCATCCATTGTTGATCCAATACCTCTGTATTGTGACAACAACAAGGCTATAGCTTTAGCGAAGGAACCCAGGTCCCATCAGAAGTGCACACACATCTTAAGACGGCATCACCTGATCAGGGAGATCGTAGATCGCCAGGAGATCGAGGTCCGGAGAGTTCCTACAGGGGAGAACTCTGCAGATCCATTCACTAAGGCCTTACCTAAGATTCAGTTCGAGAGGCTACTCGAGATGATAGGTCTTCGATACGCCAGTACATGGCCCTAGTGCAAGTGGGAGATTGTTAGTGTATATGCCCTAGGGGCCATTACTGTATCATACTAGCTTGTATATTACTTAATGGAAGTTTGGGATATTCACAGATATATTAACAGTCTTGCTAAACATGGTAGTATGCTACTTGGTTTATTTCTATCTTAATATGTGTATATGTTATCATATCGAGAATACATATTGATAGAGCCCTTAGGATCTTGCTTGACTACCAGCGTTGTGATGGCAGTCACACTAGTGGGGGATGGGTAGTCTACAAGCACATCCTTTTTCAGGTCCCTAGTCGTAGGATTATCGAGACAGGGCGTCGATACTCTGGAGTAGACCGGTGTGTGCGCTTTTCATCCCAGCAGGGGAAATGGTCTACCCCACAGCCATTAGTACGTTGTACTGAAGATAGTATACAGGTGCTCGATGGATTACGGGTACACCGGACAGGACTCGCAGGGAACTATTGGTTGGTGTTATACCCGTCGTCAGTTAACAGTTTCCAGGTGACATGAGTACAGCATAGTCCGCAGACTTGACACTGCTGCTTCGTCTCGAGTGTGTTCCCACTGTTCTTAGATTTCTACCTTACCATGGCTCAAAGGAGTCGTGCAAACAGGTAGCAGTTGGGTGCAGTCCCGAAGCACTTGGAGGCAGTGGCGGTTAGATAGGATTCATCTCTCCCAGTATTGGGAGTTGATATCGCGCTGTGTTTGGAGAGCCATTACGCAAAGTCCCTGGCCAGGGCAAGCGATATTTACTTGTAGGATTTCCAGTAGCTTCTCAAGGTGTAATGGGCTTCACTCCGACACGACTTATACCTCTTTTAGGGGACTGACGCTTGCCGCCCCATAGGCCCGATATGCGATAGTCATACACGAACAGACCGGACTGTATGGAGATTGTCACATCAAGGCTCAGTAGGAGTTCAGATGGATTTCCTCATCGACCTTCTTATCGACATCTACCTGGGGACCGTTACGTACAGCTAGTGCCTCTTGCGGTCTTTGGTTAAACCCACTGCCAGCGTTGTGTCGAGTCTTTAGAGTCCCACACAGAGAGTTTCCCTGCTTCGGGCGAAACGATATAGAGGTCGTATGGTTTTACGACAGGGTTCAGACACATACGTGTTTTTACGCACGTACGATGTTCGGACAGTTTATACTAGTAGGCTTTGGTTTAAGCTAGATTCTAGTATTGGATTATTGGATTTATACAGTCTCAGTATTTCCGTGTTTTCACGGATGGGAGGGGCATTCTCGTAATTAGTCGAGAAGCTTCTAGAAGATTGATGAGTTGGAGGCTTAGGTGGAATTTGCATTAAATGGATTAGTGACTCATGGTGTGATTCATCAAATGAGTTAATGAAGCATTTATTGCTTAATGACTCATGAGATGATTCACCCACAGAGAGTTAATGAAGCAAGGTTGATATTATTATTATGTTATTCATTTTAATAATTATCATGCTTCATATATATTCTAAAATGAGTTATAATTCATTATCATTTCTCACTCTCACCTTCTCTCTCCTCAAGCTCTCCCTCTTCAAAGAACTAACCCTAACCTCTCATGTGTTGAGATCCAAGGGTTAGCAAGACTAATAGATCCCTAATCCTCTTCGATATCCTCCAGGTTACCTTGATTAGCACTCATAGCAACCTAGTTACCTTAAGTGAGAGGTTAAAGCTTGGAGAAGTAGCTCTCGGGTGGATCTTCTATCACAATGAGGAGGCCGACGAGGAGGTGGTCTATGAGAACAAGAAGGACTTGATTCATTAGGTATAATCATCTTTCATAGTAGCTAATCATTTCTATGTTGTTGTTAGTTAGGGTTTAGCAAAGATCCGTAAAGTTAGTCGATATTAGTTTAAACAAAATGATTGTTTTACATATTCCGCCTCCTCGCATCATGTGGGGTGTCTAACGTCGACTTACAGAACTATGGGCCTCCTTCATGACTTATTCATGAACATCTCCTTTGGGCACAGATAAACGACTCCCATAACATAACGAACCATCATCATGAATTAACAAGTCCGTTCGAAGTCCCGCTTCTACTTGTTCTCGAAACTTCTGCAACCTTGGATCGAGCGACTGCGCTGCTTTAATGTTATCGATCAATGATGACTGTACTTGCAACTGCATCAACTGTCTCGAAGAATTCGGTAGTACAATCTCCAACTCCAATCTCTGAAGATCATCTATAATCTCGTTTTGGGCAGTCAACATCCGTATTGCTGGCAACCGACTTAAAGCATCCGACACTATATTAACTTTCCACGGATGGTATTTTAGATCAAGATCATAGTCAGCTGTTCATACCAGAATATTGCATTTTAATACCGCTCATTCAGTATCTATTTTTTGTATATATCGGTACTATTAACCAGTGTCTGCTCAGTATTACAGATTACAGGTATCCGGGACAAAATACTGGAAATACACTTAAATTCACGGATATATCATTTGTGTGCCGACACTGCAACCAGAACAGCAAACCGACCGATACTTCATGAGTTTCTTCTTGCAACATACATGTGTACACACTTTTTAGATAAATGGTCCAACACATACAACTGTGAACACTAACTTGTTGGTTTATGAACCTAGTGCAGAGGGCTGCCCATAGCATGATGACTTGGTGCAAGTGGTATGAGTGTGATGTGCATTTAATGCAAAAAGAGTTGATGTGATTTGAAGCTACAAGTTCCCTCCAAAACCCTGAGTGCATCAAAAGCCAAACATAGAAAATAAACAACACCAGAGTGATACTAGAGACAACAGAAGACCACACACAAAATACGAGCCCTTGTGCTCGGATTTGACCCGAGCACAAGCCCACATGGTCCGAGCTCGCTGGCCCTATCTCCCCCAAAGTGACTCAAACTTCTGTGGGCCCCTCCTTGCTGCCTTGTCATCATTTTGTTATTGTTTGTTTATTCATCTTTTGAGCCTATAAATACAGAACAGAGGGCAAAGGAGTGGGAGACTTTTTTTTAGTTTTGTTTTAGAATTCTTGTAATTTGTAAGCTTGCTTCTCTTTGTAGTTCTTGAGCTCTTGCACCCTTTGTCTTGACCTTGCAACTTCTTCATAGAACTTGCAAGCTTAAGGCTTAGGTACTTGACTTCAAGATTAGTTGTAACTTGTTATAGTTCAATAAAATCCTCATTTCATTTCATTTCATTTCATATGTCTTGTTCTACATATTTGAACTTGTGAAATTCTTGCTCTACTTTGATCTTGCAACCTCTTAAGTGAGCTTGCAACTTTAAAGTTTGGTATTGGATTTCACATTGCACCGGGCTTAAGAACACTTGGAGATATTCGCACTTGGATTCATCAGTTCTCTCTTTATCTTTCTTTTCTTGCATCGTTCATTATGTTTCTTACTCTTGTCTCTTTTCTTTATTTTTACTTTGTGAATATGTGTGAGTAATCTTTTTACTTGTTAAGGGTGGAATATGGTTAGATTGTATTTGAAGATGTTATTTATTAAAACTTTAAAAACCTTAAACTTTTCATTTGAAACTCCGTGCAAATCACTTGCAATTCCGCTCCGCTAGGCATCCTATCCTACCACGATAGCGATGATTCCTAATCGTGACCGGATTGCTAGAGGTTTGCCGGAGGCTAAAATCAAGAGATAATAATGGAAGGACAAGGGACAAGGAAGACGGATTTAACGAAATGCCGCAAATACCGTATTTCATGTACCTTAATCCGCGTTGTTACCTATTGCTTTAGTGTCAATACCAAAGTTGGGGCTATAAGGAATCGGCAAATATCACCTTCATACAATCTAACCTATTACTACCCTTAACAAGTCTTTTTAATATACATATCCTTGTTACGACATTTAGCTTAACCAACAAATCAAAATACGTTGTTAACTCGTTAAAACAAGCTTAAAAACCTACCATCTCCCTGCGGACGACCCGTACTCGTCGCGGCTCGCTACACGCGACACCGTTTTGATTGCGGTAATTTCAAAACTCTTTTTAAATACGACACAGCAAAAACGTAACAATCAAATGGCGTCGTTGCCGAGGAGACGGTAACGCTTTTATACTTGTAGTCTCGGGTTAATTTGTGCATATTTTGTATAAAACTAATTTTCTAACACATTCAAACGGTTAAAATCATTCTTTTTAAAACCAAAACCAACACAATAACATTCTTTTTTCTCTTCTCTGGATTTTTATTCTGCTAACACTCTGAGATTTAAAGAAAAAAATCAAGTTATAAAAGTGGGATGAAATTACTTCACTGAGGAAGCACACAAAATTTGAGCCCATTCCCTCACACAAAACCGGTGACAACACCTGGATTTCCGAGCGCGCCGGCCGTGTAGTCACCTTTTCACTTATGGATTTTTGTGCTGCCTCCAGTTTTCTAATAGAATCCCATTTTTATTGTTTGATTTTCTTAATTATTTGTGTTCAGAATTTTGGCTATCCATATCGCTTTTTTGGCTCAAATATCCGTATTTTTCCGACATATGCAGATTTGACGGATTGTGAACAGCGATCGTGCGGAATAAGGAGGCATTTTCAAGTACAAGGGGAGTGAACACTTTGTGCCAAAGATCCGGGTAGTTGGTCCCGCGCAAGCGAACCATTCGACCACTCGGAGGCAATATCGCCACGAGTTTTCTTAAACTCGACACTTTTTGGTACGTATTTCTCTAAACACTTCCTCTTCTCAAACCCGACGCTCCAATATCCTTGTCTTTGCAGGATTCTTAGCAACATCGCCGCAAAAAAAAGAGCCAAAGAAAATACTAACCGTATTTGTTGCAGCGCCACATTTAAAATAAAAAACGAATTGATTGTTTGAAAACAAAACTTTGTTGATTTGCGCATTGCGTCATTTAATACGGACTTAAGGGGCTCTAACACCAATCCATATTGGGTGGGGATTTCATCACCCTTCCTAAGACCCCGGAAATCACTAATTGCATAAGTGTCACCTCAAGCTTAATAAAAAATATCTAGACTCAGCCAACTAAGGACTTGTCGCGCTCAATAGGACAAAGGAAGATTGTGGGCATTCGGTCGTTTATCTAAACATGGAGTTTGTGGTGCCTAGGCTAGACAAGTGAGGAGGTAATTTTAAAAGGCCTGTCTCACGGTGATTCATGAGCGGAACCCTCCTTACCTCACTTGTGCTTACCTGGCCACAACTGGCTGTGAAGAGGCGATTTAAGGCTTATCTCACAATTTGTCGCTTTGGAACAGTTAGGAGCAGGTCTAGTAGACTTAGAGGACCCTAGTCTAGGTGTGGATTTTGCATTTGTGACTGTGCATTTGTGATCGTGTTTGTTGAACTGTCGTTCCATTTTCCCATCCTTTTGATACAAACTCAAATTCGCCATTTTTACCACCTTCACCCAGTTTTTCTTCACTTTCATTTTCTTACCCTCACATTCTATGCTTTGATTACACTAAACTCGTTTAGTGTATGTCCGCTTGGACTAGGGACCCCAGTGCCCGTTTAGTCCGCGTTTTGTTAGTTCCTACGGACTACGCGATCGACACCGCAGTCGAAACTCCTTCCACGCCTCTTTCACCCTTACCTTTGACGGTCAACTCCGACGTTGACCGGGATTCTGTTCATACATCCTCACCTTCACCATCACCAAATTCTTCTTCTGAGATGTCAGGATTTCCTCCTAACATCCCTTTTCCTCCCCCGGGGCTGATTCCACCTCACTTGGGTGAGAATAACCCGCAATCACCTCCTGTTGCAGCGCCACAACGAATCACGCTCCAAGATCATTTCTACCCTACCCGCTCTGGACTTCGGACCTGTCTTTTGCTTCTGCTGGCCAATGGGGATAATTTCGAAATTAAGCCCCACTTCATCAACATGTTTCCCAAATTTAACGGGCTGGAATCCGAAGATGCCTACATCTTCATCAACAAGTTCCAGAACGTCTGTGCAATGATGAAGACAACCCAATTGTCCGACGATGCTATACGGCTACGAGTCATTCTTTTCACTCTGTGTGACCTTGCTGAGAAGTGGCTGTATAGCACCGCATCGCATTCCATAACCAGTTGGGATGAGTTTGTAAAAGCGTTTCTTAAAAAATTCTGCCCAAATCACAAAACCACGAGGATCCGAAACGAAATCAACCAATTTTCCCAGCTTCCTACCGAACCATTTTGGAAGTGCTTTGACCGATACAAAGACCTTCTTATTCAGTGCCCTCATCACGGTATTGAGAGATGGCAACTTTGTCAAACCTTATATGAGGGCCTGAATCCAACAACTAAGCAGTTGTTGGAAACCATTTGTCAGGGCCATTTCCTATCCAAATCCGATGAGGAAGCTTGGCAATTCTTCGATGATCTTGCGGAGCAAACGCTTCAATGGGAGAGCACCAGACCGAGCACTACTTCTTCTTCTTCTTCTACTACTACTTCTTCCGGTCAGTCTAGGGCAGGCATTCATCAACTCGATATCTCAATTGCAATGAAGGCAGAGATGGCTGCAATCACGCGAAAACTGGAAGCAATTGAGAGCAAATTCTCGTCTCCTTCTCCTGCCCCTGCTCTTCCCCCTCGTACCATCTGCGCTTGTTGTTCTGACCCATCACATTTGACCGAAGAGTGTCCTTACAATCCACCTTCTCAAGGACAGGATCATGTCAATTCCGCATTTCAGCAAAGACCAAGAAATGATCCGTACTCTTCCACTTACAATCCCGGTTGGTGGAACCACCCCAAATTCTCCTGGAATCAGAACCAGCATCAATTCTAAGGCCACAACAACTTCCAGAAGCCTCCTCCTCCTCAACAACAAGCTCAACAACAAACTCAACAGCAATATCAGCAGTCCTTCCAATCCCAACCTTTTCAAAATCCGACGAACAATTTTGCACCCAACAATTCTTTTCCTCAAAACAACTTTGTTCCGTCAAACAACGAAAATGTTTTCTCGCTAGAACGGAGTCTGGAGGCGTTTGTATAGTAATCGACTCAATCCACCACCAACATCCAGTCTTCCATTCAGTCTTTGGTGCAACACACTACTGCACACGGGAAAAGCATCAAAACCATCGAAGCCCAGATTGCACAACTGAATGCGGCTTTAAGCGAGCAAGAGAAAGGGAAGCTTCCATCTCAACCACTCCAAAATCCTGGTCACCCACATAATGTACATGTTGCTCTTGAACAACAGAACCATAATGTGAGTGCCGTGACTATGTTGAGATCTGGAAGGATGCCGCACAACAACGTTGGCATAGATGATGACATCCCGACCGCTTCTTCTTCTTCTTCTTCGTATTCTGAGCCTATTCTCCATTCTTCAAAAGGCTCCTCTTCTTCTTCAGCTCTAAACGGACCCACATCTCACTCCACGAAAACTCCAGCTCTGGGATCCATTCCAAGTCCACAATCTCCTCCACAAGCATTAGACTCACCACTTTCAAAAACGTTCCATTTCCAAACCGGTTGAGGTCCAATAAATAAAATCTACAAATGGAGAAGATTCTGGAGTTGTTTAAGCAGGTTAACATCAACATTCCCCTTTTAGATGCAGTCCAACAAGTCTCTTCCTACACAAAAATCTTGAAGGACTTGTGCACTAAAAAGAGGAAATCTCAGGTACCCAAGAAAGTTTTCTTAGCTAGTGTTGTGAGTGATGCTCTTACCCAAGCTTTACCTAAAAAACGGAAGGACCCTGGCTGTCCTACGATTTCAATAACCATTGGGGATAAGAACATCAACCGCGCACTTTTGGATCTTGGTGTCAGTGTTAACCTGCTTCCTTACTCTGTATATGAGCAACTGGGTGTAGGAGAGCTGAAACCCATACACTGTACTCTCCAAATGGCCGACCGATCTATCACCCATCCTATGGGTGAGCTAGAGGATGTGTTAATAAAAGTCGGGGACTTCATATTCCCCGTTGACTTCATTGTATTGGACACACAACTTGTAGCTAACCCCCGGAATCAAATTCCGGTGATACTCGGTCGTCCATTCCTTGCAACCTCAAATGCTGCGATCAATTGTCGAAATGGTTCGATGAACCTATCTTTTGGAAACATGACAATTGAACTCAATATTTTTAGGTTGGGGAATCAGCCCTCTGAACCTAATGCTCATATACTAGACGTTTGTTCGATCCAGGAGATCACCCTGGAGGACTGTGAATTCGAGGAGTTTTTGTTCGATCACAGCAATCTTGACGCCACTAGTGCGTTCCTTTTCGAACCTGCTGCTTCTTCTGCGCCCGAAAATGACTATGAGTGTTTCACTTTCTCGAACGATCTTGGCCAGACACCACCCGAGTTTAAATCCTTTGAATTTCCGGATGAGTTAGCTGAACCATCCAACTCGGTCGCTTACACTCATTTTGAACCACTGCTGGAATCCTTTGAGATCGAGACCTTTTCACCAATCTTGCCTTCAATCGTTTCACCTCTAACGCTCGAACTCAAGCCATTGCCGTCTCACCATAAGTATGCTTACTTGGGTGAGAACGAGACCCTCCCTGTTATTGTTAGGTCCACGTTACCTGTAGGGCTCCTAGGCATGCTAAGGAGGTCTCACAAGGCATCAACCATGCCAATTTCAAATTTTACAAGTGCCGAGAAACCCTAATACGGATACGTTGACTAGAGTTTAGGCGAAAAGTGAAACTAGTTAACATCTTAACTAAAAGAAAGAAGCTACAACCTTTGTAGATCCGGTTCTCCACTTCCTTAGCTCCACGTAGACATCCTCTCGCTGTCCATGTCGGATCCCGGACTCTAGCATCGGCTTCATCGGAGAAATGGGCGGGCTAGGTCGTCGGCTTCGATGCCGAAGATGATCTACGTCGAGGAAACACAAGATCAAGCTCTAACTTCACTAAGTCGTGAAACTTGTGAAGAAAACACCCTATACTACTTGGCAAGAGGTAGAGGATGAAGAAATAGGAGGTGGGTTCACTTTAGAATTGGATTTCTCACTCTTTTACTCAAGATGCCATTAAAGGACTCAAGCTTTCTTCTTGAAGATGAAGAGGAAGAAGAAGATAGAATATGATAAGTATTGCTTTTCAAAAATAAACTAATATGAATACTTATCATATACTAACCATGGTTATGTGTAGAGAATAGACTATGGTTGGTTTGATTGGTTAGGGTTAAGCATGAGACAAGAATGGTGGACTTGTTCAAAGCTTCATGAAGCTTCAACAAACAAACAAAATAAGCCACCATTCCTTTTATTTTCCAAAATGAATAAATAAATAAATAAACAAAACCCTAACCATTCATATAACCATGGTTTAGTCTTTACACATGCACAAGTTAACATGTATCATCAAACATGATACAAATAAGTGTACACAAAAATATATCACATATACAATGTGCACATCAAGTGAGAAAATCCCTTTTAAAGTGAACCAATACTAGTTAATGCAAAGTAATATATCCAATATATAATTATACATTAAATCATTAAATCAACATTTGATTCAATGATCCTGTCATGTCACACATAACCGACTAGTATCAAATGTATCGACTTATCGAATCAATCTTCGATTCGATAACTAGGTTATATCGCATACAACCAATCGAAACATTCATCGCGAGAATGAAATACGGTATCACATACATGCATTATTCTCGGTGCCGCACATATCTCATATGCGCTCCTATTTCGTTTCGCTTGAGCCAGGAAACCTCTGCGTAGGACTCTAAAGACTCGTCAATACGCCGGCAGCAGATGATGATCATATCAAGCACTCACAAGCCGCAAGCGATCTGCTAAACGTAACGGCCACCCGGGTATTGAGCGATCAGAAGATCGATGAGCAAGCCCGCTCACACTCATGTGAATCCAACCAGTAACACTTACCGTACAGTCCGGTCTGTTCGTCTGATACGTCGCATATCAAGTCTAGGGGTGGTAAACGTCAGACCCTAATAACCGATAAGTCGTGCCGATGTGAGGCTCATAACGGGTCGAGAAACTACTGGTAACACTTACCAGCAAATCTCTGATCAGCCCTGGCCAGGGACTTCCCTGTTACGGCCAATCGAGCACAGCGCAACATCAACCCCCAATACCGGGAGAGACGAAACCCCTCCTATCGCTCATTGACTCCATGTGACTCGGGAATGTACCCAAAAACCACCGTTTTGCACGCCCTCATGGACGTGGTAAGGTGGAGATCAAAGCACAGTGGGAATCACACAAGACTCTATGACGATCTCGGGTCTACAGACTACTCTGCACAAGTGTCACCTGAGAACTGCCATCTGACGTGAGGTATAATACCATCTGGGAGTTCTCAGCGAGTCCGTCCAGTGTACCCAGTCTCCACTGAGCACCCGTATACCATCTCTGATGTCAAACACCAATGGATATGGGATCATCCATCGCCCATCTCATGGGTCGAGAAGCGTATACGCTAGTCTAAACTGGTATATCGATGCCCCGTCTCGATACACCCACGACTAGGGACCTTGAAGGATGTACTTATGGACTACCATGTCCCTACTAGTATGATCTGCATCATAGTCCAGGTAGTCAAGTACACATCCTAAGGGCTTTACCAACATGTAACTATAAGACAGTTTAAAGAGACTAGTGTACATGTTAAGATAAAGAGTAACCAGATAGCATACTATCATATCGAGCAAGAAAGTCATCTCGATATAGGTCCAAGCATCCAATATAATATACATCATCTGTACAATACTGGCCTCTAGGGCATACATACTACTAACAATCTCCCACTTGCACTAGGGCCAGCTGCTGTAGTATCGCATACCGAGCATCCCGAAGAGTCTCTCAAACTGTATCTGGGGAATGGCCTTCGTGAGTGGATCCGCCGTGTTGTTCTTCGTGTCAACCCTCCTGACCTCGATCTCCCGGCGATCAACTATCTCCCGGATCAGGTGATACCGCCTCAGAATATGCCTGGATCGCTGATGGGACCTGGGTTCCTTGGCCAAAGCCACCGCTCCATTGTTATCGCAATACAAAGGTATTGGATGCTCAATGGATGGAACCACTCCAAGTTCAGTAATGAACTTCTTGATCCAGACAGCCTCTTTGGCAGCATCGTTGGCAGCGATGTATTCAGCCTCCATCGTCGAGTTTGCCACGGTTTCCTGCTTGGAACTCTTCCAGCTAACCGCCCCTCCGTAAAGGGTAAAGACAAATCCCGACTGCGACTTAGAGTCGTCCTTATCATTCTGAAAGCTCGAATCGGTAAAGGACTCCACTTGGAGTTCTCCGTTACCATACACCAAGAGCATCTCTTTAGTCCTTCGCAAGTACTTGAGAATGCTCTTCACAACTGTCCAGTGACTCTCTCCAGGATCAGCTTGATACCTGCTCACTACACTTAGTGTGTATGCAACATCGGGTCTGGTACATAGCATCGCGTACATGATAGAGCCTACAGCCGAAGCATAGGGTATCCCTTGCATGCGAGCTCTCTCCAAATCAGTCTTGGGAGACATCTCTTTGGAAAGAGTGACTCCAGAGATCGTGGGCAAGTCCCCACGCTTGGATTCATCCATACTAAACCTCTTTAGTATGGTGTCAATGTACCTGGATTGGGACAATCCCAATATCCGTTTGGATCTATCTCTATAGATCCGAATTCCCAATATACAGGAGGCATCACCAAGATCTTTCATTGAGAATCTTTGTGATAAGAAGAGCTTGACCGATTGCAGCATAGGAATATCATTTCCTATCAAGAGTATGTCGTCCACATACAATACGAGGAAGACAACCTTACTCTCTGCCACCTTCTTGTAAATACAAGGTTCATCTGGGTTTTTGACGAAATCAAACTCTTTGATAACGACGTCAAAGAAGATGTTCCAACTCCGCGATGCTTGCTTTAATCCATAAATGGATTTAAGCAGCTTGCACACCTTCCCGATGCTCCCACTGTCTACGAAGCCCTCTGGCTGAGTCATGTACACGCACTCTTCTAAATCACCATTTAGAAAGGCGGTCTTAACATCCATTTGCCAGATTTCGTAATCATGATATGCAGCGATGGCAAGCATGATCCGGATGGATTTAAGTGTTGCGCCACGGCAGCGCCCCGGCCGTCTATCCGAGGCCAAAATGCGGAATCAAAAATTTTCTTATCTTTTAAACTAGCGCTACCGTGGACAATAAACCCGGATCGTAACCATTAACCTAATACTAGCAATCAAGAGAAGGGTAGAGAAGTTTACCGAGCGATCCGTGTCCTTCGGTCTTCTCGTCGTCGTCCCGATCTCCCGCGGAATCACCATTCGTTGTCTTCTCGTCGGAAAGGGCACCACGTAGCCGATTTCTTTTACGGGCTCCCACCTCTGGACCGAGGCAACTCGGGCGCGAAGTTGGCTAGCCGACTCATCCAAGAAGTGCTGTAGGCTAGTGTAGAATGGTTGTCTCATTTGGGGTAGTGAAGTTGCCATTGGTGATGGAGGAATGAGGTTAAGGAAAAATGGTGCTTTCATTTTTCCAAACAAGAAGAATGAGATGAAGAAATATGTGCCACCATAAAAAATGAGACTCTCTCTCATTCTCATTTCATCAAGTGTGGCCGGCCCCCCCTTCTCAATGGAAATATGGTGGAGGAAATCACAACACAAGAAGGGAGGTGATGGTAGTAAAAGGTGAAGGGGTGACCACATCCAAACATCATGATAACCATCTCAAATCAATTCCTAATCAACTCTAATCACCATGAATGCAAGAAATGATGATAGAAAAGAATGGTATCAAAAGATGCTTTCAAAATCAATATATATGCAAGAATCCCCTCCACAATATGTTATTTGCAAACTTGCAAATAACCCCCTCCATCGGAAAAGTCCGGTCGGGAAAGAACAAAGAAAAACCGGCCAGAACGGAATGCAAACTGGCAACTCCAGAAAACTGGTCCCGTAATAAATTACAGGAAAACCCCGATACTGTGCATACACACCCGCATATGTATTCCGACCGGTTACAAATGCAAGGAGACAAAATCTACACTGTACTATACTAGGATCCGACTTAAACCAAAGCCAGCTAGTAAAATCCATCCGATCCTGATCCGTGCAATACCGCACGTATCTGATCGGACCCTGCCATATCTCCATACGTCCTCTACAGCGTTTCGCCCGAAACTTGAGTAACTGAAAGTGTGGTGGACTCTAAAGACTCGTCAATACTATGGCTGTGGATTTAACCACTAGCACGTCAGAGGTATAAGCCAATACATGACGGGCCACCAGCTATTGACCAAAAGGGACGTCGATGAGCGAACTCATCCTGACACCCTACTGAGCCTGTCAGTGACAATATCCGTACAGTCCGGTCCGTTCGTCTATGAGCATCGCATGGCGGGCCTATGGGGTTGGTAAAAGTCAGACCCCCAAAAGCGGTACAAGTCGTGTCGGAGCGTAGCCCAGAACACCCTGAGATACTACTGGAATACCTACCAGTAAATCTCCTGCCTCGGCCGAGGGCTTTGTGTAATGGCTCTTCTAGACACAGCGCGACCTCACCCCCAATACCGGGAGAGACGAACCCCTGCAGATCCGCTCACTGCCTCCATGTGGATCGGGACTGTACCCAACAAAAACATGTTTGCACGACTCCTTTGAGCCGTGGTAGGGTAGTAATCAAAGCACAGAGGGAACTCACACGAGACAAATGACGATCTCAGGTCGATGAACTAACCTGTACACATGTCACCAGGGAACTGCTATCTGACGTCAGGTATAAGACCAACTAGCATGTTCCCGGCGAGTCCTGTCCGGTGTACTCATAACCCAATGAGCACCTGTATACATCTTAGGTGATCCATCTGATACCAATGTCTTGTGAGACCGGCCACCGCCCCTCGTCGGGGTCTCGAATGTACACACTAGTCTACTCTGGAGTATCGATGCCCTGTCTCGAAACTCCCACGACTAGGGACCTTTTAAGGATGTGCTTATAGACTGCCAGCTCTCACGTATATGATCGCCATCATACTGCTGCCCGTCAAGCAAGAATCCTAGGGGCTCTATCAACGTGTAATAGCGACCTGTAAGGTCACCTGAAGTAGTACACGATGATAAAGGTAAACCAGATAGCATACTATCATCTTGAGTAAGACTGTCCTACCGGGATAGGTCCTCCCTCAATCATTACAATCACGTGCTTGTGATCCAAAAATTGTCTCTGAGGGCACTATCTCCAACATTAAGCATAGCCACTGGAGAAAAGGTTTCGTCATAGTCCACACCTGGTCTTTGACGAAAACCCTTTGCAACAAGTCTAGCTTTGAAAGTCTCCACTTTCCCATCTACACCAAGTTTTTTCTTGAAGATCCACTTGCTCCTAATGGGTTTTACCCCATCAGGAGCAACATCCAAAGTCCATACTTTGTTGGTGTACATGGATTCCATCTCGGACCGCATAGCATCCAGCCATTTCACTGAGTCCTTACTCGTGATGGCCTGCTCGAAGCTAGTTGGGTCATCATCCTCCATGATGCAATCCTCGCTCCTACCATCCATGAGAAAACCGTAGTATCTCTCAGGTTGGCGAGGAACCCTACTAGATCGGCGGAGAGGCTGAGGTTCATTGGGAGTTACTGAATCCTCTGGTTCCACTAAATCTTCAGTTTGAGTTTGTGTAGCCGGAATTTCTTCCAGTTCTACCTTATCCCCACTAATTTCTTTTGCAAGAAATTCCTTTTCCAAAAAGGTAGCATGTCGAGAAACAAACACTTTTTGTTCCTCTGTATAGTAGAAAAGATATCCATGTGAATGTTTGGGATATCCCACAAACTTGCATAGAACTGACCGTGCCTCGAGTTTGTCCGGATTTTGCCTTTTGACATAGGCCGGGCAACCCCATATCTTAACTCGTTAAAGACATGGTCTCTTCCCACTCCATATCTCATATGGTGTGGTAGGTACAGATTTAGTTGGAACTTGATTCAATAGGTATGCTGCTGTTTCCAGCGCATATCCCCAGAAGGAAATAGGTAACTCAGCTGTGCTCATCATAGAGCGCACCATATCTAATAGGGTGCGGTTCCTCCGTTCTGATACACCGTTGTGCTGTGGTTTATATGGAGGAGTCAGCTGAGAGAGAATCCCATTCTCTTTTAAGAAGTCCAGGAATTCATTGCTCAAGTATTCACCTCCTCGATCAGATCGAAGGATTTTAATACTTTTTCCGGTTTGGTTCTCGACTTCTTGTTTCTATTCTCTAAATTTCTCAAAAGCTTCTGATTTGTGTTTCATCAGGAACACATATCCGAATCTAGAGAGATCGTCAGTGAATGTAATGAAGTACGAAGAACCATCCCTGGCATGTGTAGACATAGGACCGCATACATCATTATGTATCAGTCCCAAGAGTTCGGCAACTCTTTCTCCGTGTCCCGTAAACGGAGTTTTGGTCATCTTGCCTTTGAGACATGACTGGCAAGTGTCATAAGATGAAAATTCAAACGGATTTAAATATCCATCCTTATGCAACTTAGCCAGTCGTGTCGCATTGATGTGACCCAGTCTACAATGCCACAAGAAGGATTCGTTCAGTTCTTAACTCTTCCTCTCGTGTGTGTTTGTTATGCTCAGAACTGTTGATTGATTTAGAACATAAATGCCATTGCACAACGTGCCTGATCCAACCTACTTTTGGTTACGGAAAATGTTCATAACATTGTCCTGTAATACAAAATTATATCCCTCTTTACTCAACAAAGAAACCGATATAATATTGCATATCAGGTTCGGCATGTAATAGCATTCGTTCAGAACCAATGTATTACCAGTCGGTAATACAAGGTGATATTCCCCGACAGTCTTAGCTGCAACAATTGCACCATTTCCAACTCTAATGTCTTTATCACCTTCTCCAAGTTCTCTACCTTTCCTGAGCCCATGTAACTGATTACATATATGGGATCCTGACCCGGTATCTAATACCCAGGACGTGGAGCAAATGGAGAAACAGTTCTCTGTAGAGAACACACCCGAAGAAAATGCATCATCATGTACTTTCTTCATTCGGGTGGCATGGGAATCCTGGTATTCCTTTATATCCCGTTCAGTCCTATAACTCTTATAAGAAAGAACGGAACCAATGTTCCCCAGCACAGTATAACATGCGGGTTCGGTCAATACATCCATATTATTATCTTTATTAGGGCATGACATGGTCGCTACCTGGAGAGAGAGAGAAGAAAACACTTTAGCGTATGCTCGTGCAAGATCAGATTGGTTATTATCTTATCTAATCAGGATGGCTCCCACTGGTTTTTATCAACACCCAACTCCTCTACTAGTCAGTCTCACAAAACCCGTTTGCGAAACTATTGCGTTCGAGGAATAGCCTCAGTGAGTGGATCCGCTTTGATGCTTCTTTCTATGTCTCTCTATATCTCAAGTTCGCGGAGAATGCCATCTCCCGAAATGAGCAATACCTGTCTTAGAATGTGTCTGGATGTTTGATGGGACCTAGCTCATAAACAAACTCCAAATCCAAACTTCTTAGACTGTATCGTCAACTGAACTTAATCAGTATCCTGCGCCATGCCTCCCTCAGTATTGCCTTGGACCATCTGTCCAAAATACTGCCCCTCGTCAGAAGGAAAAACTATAACTCTGACAGCCATTCTGCCATCCAGGTCACCTTGGAAGCCTGGAATGATAACTGTCTCCCGAAGGAGAATGCTGTTATCATATCCCTAGAACATCAACTTATGTTCTAAAACTGCTCTCGATTGTTTCTCCAGGATTGGATTGATATCAACTTATTGCACCTACTGCAAGAACAACATCTGGTGTGGTACTTGACATCTCATGATTGACTCAATTGCCTAAGCAAGTGATCTGCCAATCATGCACATCCCTCTCCCCTTTAGTCTGTAAGACACCTTTAGAGAGGGTGACTCCATTATCTGCAGGTACACCACCATGCTAGGAGTCGTCCATTCTAAATACTCTTAGAATGCTGTCTAAGTACCCTGATTGGGAAACAACCCAAATCTAGATATAAAACCATGGATCTAGTAACCAGAATGTCTGATATAATATCCAAGTCCTGTGTGGAGAAACCACTGTGTGACGACCAAAGTATAACCGATCGTAGTATAGGAATAACACTTCCTACTCTGTGTATGTCATCAAATACCAGGACATCACACTCTACTACCTTCTTAACAGATCCATCCCCTATTCTGATGAAGTCAAAACTATGACTTCACATCAGAAATAGATGATCTATCTCCGCTATATCTGCTTTAGTCTATAAAATAGACAAAATCCACCTGTCCACCAATGCTTCCGCTGCTCCCACTGACCACGACAACCCTCTGGCAGAGTCATATACACGTACGCTTCTGAAGCCAGTTCAGAACGACGCTATACTCATCCTCCTGCCGGGTCTCGCAGCCTGGAACAACAACAATGGCAAGTGTGGGTAAACAAGAACCTCCCTGTCACCGTCCTTGAGCATACCGAAGTACCTCTCGAGTGCCTGAGGTTACCCACCATATCTGCGGAGTGGCCAGTGGAATGTCAATCCAGATAGAATCTTTAGGTTCTTATCAAATCTTCTGTAATCGTTTGCGGTTCTGGAATCACTTCCAGTTCTACCATACTCCCACTACTGTTTTCTGAAAAATCCATTTTTATTAAAACTGTGGCGAGTTTAGAACAATATTGCTATTGATCTTCCAGATGGTAGAAAGTCAACCCTCGTCATAGCCTGGGTCAACCCACAAACAGCCATTACAGAAACGTGCCTTGAGTTGTCCAGTGTCTGGTTTTAAGCATAAGCCGGACAACTCCCCGTACCTTAACAATGTCAAGATATGAACTGTTCTATATCTAATATAGAAATAGAGGCACTGATTTAATTGAACCAGATTCAAATCATGCAGCTGTCACCAGTGCATGTCAACTAAATGGAAGGAGGCCGATCATCGTTACTCAACTTAGGAATGCTTCCAATTATGAGTAACCTGAAAGAGAAGCTAGTTCTCTTAATCATTACTATCAACTGAATACCATATACAAGTATCTACATCTTCGATCACTTTGAAGAATCCCGATACTTGCAATACCTGGTTCTCTACTTTATTCAAATACCTATAACTTCTCAAAATTCGGACCCTGTGTTTCCACGAAACACTTGTCTAAAAACTAGAGAAGTCATAAGTAAACCGAATATAGTACGAGGACCAACCCCTCTGTCCTGATGGACCCTGGACAACATACAATACTCTGTATAAGTCCCTTGAGTCTGATAACTCATTCACTGTGTGTCGTAGGTTGAAAACTGTACTTATGGTTAAGAAGAATTACACCGCTGTTTAATGCTCCTTACCTAACCATCCACTGATATAGGTAAATGTCGTAGACATAATTTCAAAAAGGTATATCTCACTCTATAAAAATAGACGTACAGATATATCAATTTGAAATTGGTGCATAATAGCGGATATTCAAAACCAAATAATTGCCGTCCGGCAAACAACCCAAGTGACTTCCTCAAATATCACCGATTACAACGAATCCCGATATAATGAGGATGATCACCCAATTCCCAATAACTTACTCCCACTCATCATCTGTAAAACCATACAGATGTGAGAATCAAACCTGGTAAATACATACCCTGGAGCAAGTGTCTAATTGGGAAATCAGCTTTCTTTTAACAGTACACAGTGAAACTGAAACATTGAAATATTTCGTTGTGGTATCCTGGTATTCGTAGTAATGCCTCTTCCATTATCCAGATTCACAACTGTAACCGTATAATTCTTTGCCATTTCTCCAAATCTCTTTATATGTCTTTAGTCATTACCTTCTGTACACCCCTTTAGGCCAAATGGTTTTCTTCCTTCCCTACCGTTCGGCACCAGCCTATAGTTTGGAAGAAGACTATCCAATAATCATAATGGGTGTACTGTCCTAATCCTAGGAGCACTCGCAAAACGAGAGAAGGTGAAGATAAAAGACAACCGAATAAACCTTATTCCTATTTCTCTTGAACCAGAATCCATCCCCAAACTGGAACAAGTTCCTTTCGAGTTCGTATATAACCATACGATGGAGTATCCAATAAACTGTGGATTTTCGTAGTGATACGGAGTGTCCTGGAGAAATCCAAAGGTGATTTAGGATTGGCGAAGAAATACTTGGTTTGGTCGTGAATATCAGTCGCAATTTACTTTGCCCTCCTACTAATACCTTGCTTTGTCTGAACTTAATACCTTCTGTACACCGTTTAGGCTAATTGGTATTCTTCATTCCCCACCGTTCGGCACCAGCCTAAGGTTTGGAAGAAGACTATCCAATTTGCGTAATAGGTGTACTATCTCCTAAGCCAAGGAGTACACGCAATCTGAGAGAGAAGGTAAAAGGAAAAGACAACTGAATAGTCTTATTCGTTTTCTCCAGAACCATAAACCATCCTCGAAGTCCTTCGAGTTCGTATATAACCATACGATGGTTTTGTCCAATGGAAGTGGACGTTCGTAGTAATACGGGGTGTCCTGGAGAAAAGGGTAAAAGTAGGAGTGGCAATGAGGTTTGCAACTCTGACAATCCAAAAGCCAGTGTTAAGAAGGTTCGGTCAACTTGGTCACTGAGTCATAGTCTTAGGTCGGGTCAATGGTCGCTGCAAAAGAGAGAGAGAAAAGAAACACTCAGCGTGCACTCTAACCTAGATCAGAATGGTTATCACTTTATCTAATCTGAAAACCTCCCACTGTACCTCAAATTATCCTCCAAACCTAAAAGAAGAATTAGTTGGGAATACCCGAGGCGTAAACCAACTCATCAGTGGGAATCGGGATCCAACTCTCATCGCATGATAACGTGACGGAATCCGCTCACGGTATCACACTCCAGAAGGAATGCACATATCTGGCAAGTTTCAGTCCTTTTGAAACTCCCGATGTGTGTTTTTACCCCTAGGACCCAAGTGACCTTGACAATGCCAACATATCAAAGAGTCCTAGTCAAGTTCAACCCGTCATTATCTTAATTGCGTTAAACCCACCCGTACGAGTCCTTGACAATGCCAACATAACCGTACGACTGTCTTAACCAATCCACTTATCCATGTGACAGAAAAGCATTACAGAGCTACCGAATACTACGCCTCGGCAATGCACGACATACGTAGCACGAATACTAAGCAATACTAATCTGAAATGACGGAGGGCTACGGCTGGTTTTTGGCGAAAAACCTTTAACGTAATGAACTTGATATCGTTGAAGGAACTGCATAGCCTTTTATAAAATATAGTGACGAAAACCTTTGCTAAAGAGGTCACTCCCGGTGAAGGGATCTCGGCTCTTTCCCCGT
Organism: Agapanthus africanus; assembly: GCA_030015575.1. Lineage (NCBI taxonomy): Eukaryota > Viridiplantae > Streptophyta > Magnoliopsida > Asparagales > Amaryllidaceae > Agapanthus > Agapanthus africanus. The sequence continues at coordinate 389,468,571 of JASDDO010000012.1, read as the reverse complement.
AGAATGAGGTGCAGGATATTCCAACTGAATACCACGATGCAAAGCAAAAGTAATCGGCTATAGTGAAGTTAATGCCCTGACGCAAACTTCTGTCCAAGGGGTCACTCCCGGTGAAGGGATCTCGGCCATTGCCTCGTCGACTGAGGAGCAGGATATTCCAACTGAATACCATGATGCAAAACAAAAGTGAACGTCCTTGCAATAACAGCCTTTTGAAAAATGTTCCAACAACATCAGAATAGGTTTGTTTAGCTTGCATTGATCTGAATCAACGCAGTCCCATCAATTGATCACACCACAAAGAACGAAAATATACTGATGTACGTATATGCCATCCGCATTCGCCACTGGGTCCCGTCATTACCCGTTAGGTTAGCTAACTAACGACAGAGCGGGGACTGGACTAGCGCGAATGCAAAACATATACAACATCTACTAATATATATACCAATATATTATATTTCGCTCAAGGCGTGATAAAATGCAACATCACAGAAATGTACAGCATCACAGAACAATACAGATATCTGGAAGCCCCGGGTTTCACAGAGCCGCTGCTGAAACCCGACGTTCCCCTGGTCGTGTGGATAGCCTGTGCAATGAAAATCCTAGACCCCTACGGGCGCGGCAAGTCACCCACCAAAACCTGAAGCGCGGCAGCCCCCTTCAGCACCGTGAATGGACCACCCAGCACTTCATGGAATCCGGTAACTTGGGCACCCCTCCTGGGTCAACCTGTACCCCCTACGAGTGTGGCGAATAGCCTGCCAATCCTAGAGTGAAGCCCCTTCCGTCTCAATGCCAGGAGATGCGGGCCCGTTGCCCTCTAGAACCCGGCTATCCATGCACCCCTCCGCGGGGTAATCCTAGTATAGAAAGTAAAATATACATACAACGGGTACATCGACCGCAACCAGGTCGTGCCCCAAAAGAATAATACAATCAGGCAGTGACGGCAGTCCACATGTCGGACGCTCGTCCCGCAATATCAAATGTACATATAAAACAAAACTGTACTAGCATTGCATCCAGGCTATCCCCCACGACCGATCCGCAACATCACAGCAATACACAGAACATCAACGTAAAAGTCACGTTCGCAAATCCGTCTAACCGGGCTATAGCAGTTAGACAGGATATACCGATCAAGTGACATTCACGGTCGCAGATATAATGTAAATACTATGAAATAATGTGTTTAAGATATCCGATCGATCAAATTTTAACAAGTGGGCCCCTAAGTACTACTGTAGCACATCAAGAAATTCTGGGCCCAAAATTAATATTCCAAAACCCCTAAAAACACCCCAGAAAGAGACTGTAGAAAATCGATGCAGCAAACCCAACATAGTGCGGCGGAACCGCGGCCCAAGGGGAGGTTTGGCCGCGGTTCCGCGCTCCCGTAGTGGAATCAGTGTATCGAATTTCTACAGAACTCTTATTCCATCTTGCACAACACTTTTCCACAACCTGAAAAAATTTTGGACTTCAAAAAATTTCAACAGAAAACTGATGCTCACGAAATATGGTTTATGGGATTTTGTTCGATCGGAAATGTAAAACACACTAGAACAAGCTAGGCAAGGTTAATGGCGTGGCTCTGATACCATGTTGCGCCACGGCAGCGTCCCGGCCGTCTATCCGAGGACAAAATACGGAATCAAAAATTTTCTTATCTTTTAAACTGGCGCTACCGCGGACAATAAACCCGGATCGTAACCATTAACCTAATACTAGCAATCAAGAGAAGGGTAGAGAAGTTTACCGAGCGATCCGTATCCTTCGGTCTTCTCGTCGTCGTCCCGATCTCCCGCGGAATCACCATTCGTCGTCTTCTCGTCGGAAAGGGCACCACGTAGCCGATTTCTTTTACGGGCTCCCACCTCTGGACCGAGGCAACTCGGGAGCGAAGTTGGCTAGCCGACTCGTCCAAGAAGTGCTGTAGGCTAGTGTAGAATGGTTGTCTCATTTGGGGTAGTGAAGTTGCCATTGGTGATGGAAGAATGAGGTTAAGGAAAAATGGTGCTTTCATTTTTCCAAACAAGAAGAATGAGATGAAGAAATATGTGCCACCATAAAAAATGAGACTCTCTCTCTCATTCTCAATTCATCAAGTGTGGCCGGCCCCCCCTTCTCAATGGAAATATGGTGGAGGAAATCACAACACAAGAAGGGAGGTGATGGTAGTAAAAGGTGAAGGGGTGACCACATCCAAACATCATGATAACCATCTCAAATCAATTCCTAATCAACTCTAATCACCATTAATGCAAGAAATGATGATAGAAAAGAATGGTATCAAAAGATGCTTTCATAATCAATCCATATGCAAGAATCCCCTCCACAATATGTTATTTGCAAACTTGCAAATAACCCCCTCCATCGGAAAAGTCCGGTCGGGAAAGAACAAAGGAAAACCGGCCGGAACGGAATGCAAACTGGCAACTCCAGAAAACTGGTCCCGTAATAAATTACAGGAAAACCCCGATACTGTGCATACACACCCGCATCTGTATTCCGACCGGATACAAATGCAAGGAGACAAAATCTACACTGTACTATACTAGGATCCGACTTAAACCAAAGTCGGCTAGTAAAATCCGTCCGATCCTGATCCGTGCAATACCGCACGTATCTGATCGGACCCTGCCATATCTCCATACGGCCTCTACAGCGTTTCGCCCGAAACTTGAGTAACTGAAAGTGTGGTGGACTCTAAAGACTCGTCAATACTATGGCTGTGGATTTAACCACTAGCACGTCAGATGTATAAGCCAATACATGACGGGCCACCAGCTATTGACCAAAAGGGACGTCGATGAGCGAACTCATCCCGACACCCTACTGAGCCTGTCAGTGACAATATCCGTACAGTCCGGTCCGTTCGTCTATGAGCATCGCGTGGCGGGCCTAAGGGGTTGGTAAAAGTCAGAACCCCAAAAACGGTACAAGTCGTGTCGGAGCGTAGCCCAGAACACCCTGAGATACTACTGGAATACCTACCAGTAAATCTCCTGCCTCGGCCTAGGGCTTTGTGTAATGGATCTCCTAGACACAGCGCGACCTCACCCCCAATACCGGGAGAGACGAACCCCTGCAGATCCGCTCACTGCCTTCATGTGGCTCGGGACTGTACCCAACTAAAACATGTTTGCACGACTCCTTTGAGCCGTGGTAGGGTAGTAATCAAAGCACAGTGGGAACTCACACGAGACAAATGACGATCTCAGGTCGATGAACTAACCTGTACATATGTCACCAGGGAACTGCTATCTGACGTCAGGTATAAGACCAACTAGCATGTTCCCGGCGAGTCCTGTCCGGTGTACTCATAACCCAATGAGCACCTGTATACATCTTAGGTGATCCATCTGACACCAATGGCTTGTGAGACCGGCCACCGCCCCTCGTCGGGGTCTCGAATGTACACACTAGTCTACTCTGGAGTATCGATGCCCTGTCTCGAAACTCCCACGACTAGGGACCTTTTAAGGATGTGCTTATAGACTGCCAGCTCTCACGTATATGATCGCCATCATACTGCTGCCCGTCAAGCAAGAATCCTAGGGGCTCTATCAACGTGTAATAGCGACCTGTAAGGTCACCTGAAGCAGTACACGATGATAAAGGTAAACCAGATAGCATACTATCATCTTGAGTAAGACTGTCGTACCGGGATAGGTCCTCCCTCAATCATTACAATCACGTGCCTGTGATCCAATAATTGACTCTGAGGGCACTATCTCCAACATTAAGCATAGCCACTGGAGAAAAGGTTTCGTCATAGTCCACACCTGGTCTTTGACGAAAACCCTTTGCAACAAGTCTAGCTTTGAAAGTCTCCACTTTCCCATCTACACCAAGTTTTTTCTTGAAGATCCACTTGCTCCCAATGGGATTTACTCCGGTAGCCTCAAGGAAGGTGGCAGGGAGGTTCTTGTTTACCCACACTTGCCATTGCTGCTGTTCCAGGCTGCGAGACCCGGCAGGAGGATGAGTATAGCGTCGTTCTGAACTGGCTTCAGAAGTGTACGTGTATATGACTCTGCCAGAGGGTTGTCGTAGTCAGTGGGAGCAGCGGAAGCATTGGTGGACAGGTGGCTTATGTCTATTTATAGACTAAAGCAGATGTAGCGGAGATAGATCATCTATTTCTGACGTGACAGTCATGGGTTTGACTTCATCAGAATAAGGGATGGATCTGTTGAGAAGGTAGTAGGGTGTGATATCCTGGTATTTGGATGACATACACAGAGTAGGAAAGGAAACTCCTATACTACAATCGGTTATACTTTGGTCGTCACACAGTGGTTTCTCCACAAAGGAAATGGATTTTATATCAGACATACTGGTTACTAGATCTATGGTTTTAGATCTAGATTTGGGTAGTCTCCCAATCTGGGTACTTAGACAGCATTCTATGGGTATTGAGAATGGAAGACTCCATGCACGGTAGTGTTCCTGCAGAAGATGGAGTCACCCTCTCCAAAGGTGTCTTACAGACTATAGGGGAGAGGGACGTGCATGATTGGTAGATCACTTGCTCAGGCAATTGAGTCAATCATGGGATGTCAAGTACCACACCAGATATTGTTCTTGCACTAGATGCAATAAGTTGACATTGATCCTATCCTGGAGAAACAGTCGGAAGCAGTTTTAGAACATAAGTGGATGTTCTAGGGATATGATAACGACAGCCTTATTCAGGAGACAGTTATCATTCCAGGCTTCCAAGGTGACATGGACGACAAGGAGGTTGTCAGAGTTATAGTTTTTCCTTCTGACGAGGGGCAGTATTTTGGACAGGTGGTCCAAGGCAATACTGAGGGAGGCATGGCGCAGGATACTGATTAAGTTCAGTTGACGATACAGTCTAAGAAGTTTGGATTTGGAGTTCATTTATGAGCTATGTCCCATCAGACATCCAGACACATTCTAAGACAGGTATTGCTCATTTCGGGAGATGGTTTTCTCCGCGAACTTGAGATATAGAGAGACATAGAAAGAAACAACAAAGCGGATCCACTCACTTAGGCTATTCCTCGAACGCAATAGTTTCGCAAACGAGCTTTGTGAGACTGACTAGTAAAGGAGTTGGGTGTTCGGTATCACACGGGCTGTGAGTATGCGACATCGCAATAATTAGCCTTGAGTGCAAGTGGGAGATTGTTGGAGATAGTGCCCTCAGAGTCAATTATTAGGTCACAGGTACGTGATTGCAATGATTGATGGAGGACCTATCCCGGTAGGACAGTCTTACTCGAGATGATAGTATGCTATCTGGTTTGCCTTTATCATCGTGTACTGCTTTAGGTGACCTGACAAGTCGCTATTACAGGTTGATAGAGCCCCTAGGATTCTTGCTTGACCACCAGCAGTATGAGGGCGATCATATAAGTGGGAGCTGGGGTCTATAAGCATATCCTTAAATGGTCCCTAGTCGTGTGAGTTTCGAGACAGGGCATCGATACTCCAGAGTAGACTAGTGTATACAGTTGAGACCCCGACGAGGGGCAGTGGCCGGTCTTACAAGCCACTGGTGTCAGTTGGATCACCTAAGATGTATACAGGTGCTCATTGGGTTATGAGTACACCGGACAGGACTCGCCGGGAACATGCTAGTTGGTCATATACCAGACGTCAGATGGCAGTTCCCGGGTGACATGTGTACAGGTTAGTTCATCGACCTGGGGATCGTCATTTGTCTCGTGTGAGTTCCCACTGTACTTTGATTACTACCCTACCACGGCTCAAAGGAGTCGTGCAAACAGGTTTTAGTTGGGTGCAGTCCCGAGCCACATGGAGGCAGTGAGCGCATCTTCACGGGTTCGTCTCTCCCGGTATTGGGGGTGAGGTCGTGCTGTGTCTAGGAGAGCCATTACACGAAGCCCTCGGCCGAGGCAAGGAGATTTACTGGTAGGTATTCCAGTAGTATCTCAGAGTGTTCTGGGCTACACTCCGACACGACTTGTACCGCTTTTGTGGGTCTGACTTTTACCAACCCCCTAGGCCCGCCATGCGATGCTCATAGACGAACGGACCGGACTGTACGGATATTGTCACTGACAGGCTCAGTAGGGTTGTCAGGCTGAGTTCGCTCACAGACGTCCCTTTTAGTCAATACCTGGTGGCCCGTTACGTATTGGCTTATACCTCTGACGTGCTAGTGGTTAAATTCACAACCAAGGTGTTGACGAGTCTTTAGAGTCCCCCACATTCAGTTACTCAGCTTTCGGGCGAAAGGTTGTAGAGGCCGTATGGAGATATGGCAAGGTCCGATCAGATACGTGCGGTATTGGACGCATCAGGATCGGACAGTGTGTACTATAGGCCGTATGGATATATGGCAGGGTTCGATCAGATACGTGCGGTATTGCACGGATCAGGATCGAACAGATATTACTAGCCGGCTTTTGTTTAAGCCGGATCCTAGTATAGTACAGTGTAGACTTTGTCTCATTGCATTTGTATTTCGGTCGAAATACAAATGCGGGTGTGTATGCACAGTATCGGGGTTTTCCTGTAATTTATTACGGGACCATTTTTCTGGAGTTGCCTGTTTGCTTTCAGTTTCGGCCGATTTTCATTGTTCCGTTCATTGGCCGAAGATTGGTGGAGGAGGGCTTATTTGCATTGTTGCAAATAAGTGGCTGTGGAGGGGGTATTTGCATTTTGTTGTATCATGATAGCTTTTCCTTGACCTTGACTTCTAGCTTTATCATGATGGCTTGACTTTGTAGACAATCATGGTTGTTGATGATTGTTGGTTGAGTATTGGTTTTGGGAGTGATCATTGTTTCTCATCATCACTTGTTTTTCAACCACCTTTTTGTCTTGACTCTCTCTCTTGCATGATAGATGAGAATGGCTCCCATTATCTTTTGATACACTACACTCTCATTCTCTCCTCTCCATTTTTTTTGAGATGGCCGGCCAAAGCATTAGGGGGCTGTCCAAAATTTTGAGGGTGTGTATTTGGTTCATTTCATGTTCCCAAATATCCACAAGTTCCATCTCCAAAGCTCCAAGTTCAATCCCTCCACAAAAGGCAACTCCACAAACCCCAAAATGAGATTTGCTCACTAGATATTCTACAGCAAACCTTGGGCACGTCGACTAGCCAGCTTCGTGCCCGAGTTGCCTCGGCATTGAGGTGGGAGCCCGTAAAAGAAGTAGGTGATGTGGTGCACTTCCGGCAAAGAGGAGGAGACGGGACATTCCGCAGGAGATCGGGACGACGACGAGAAGACCGGAGGACTCGGATCTGTCGGTATATCTCTCTTCCCTTTCTTGTAGATAGCTAGGACTAGTTAGTGGTTCGATCCGGGTATTAGTGCGCGGCGGTTTGCCAGTACAAGTAAAAATTAAAGTTTATCATCGCTTCCGCATTTGGCCGTCGGATTGACGGCCGGGGCGCCGCCGTGCACTTACAGTGGTATCAGAGCCTCGCCATTAACATAGTCTAGCTTGGTGTAATGTGTTTTTCTGTTTCGATCGATCGAATGTTCCAAGACTACATTTTTGTTAGCATCAGTTTCTGTTGAAATTTTTTGGTCTCGAAAAATTTTTCAGGTTGTAAAATATTGATGTACTGCAAAATCTAAGAGCTCTGTAAAAATTCAATGAAGTGACTCCACATTGGGAGCGCGGAACCGCCGCAAATACCCCCTTCCCGCAGCGGTTCCGCCGCGCACTGTGGAGATCCCTGCACCAAATTTCTACAGTGTCCTTGTGGGCTTAAAATATGGGTTTTGGAATGTTAAATTTGGGCCCATAATTTCTGTGACTGCTACAGTATAGCTTGGGGGCCCACTTGTTAAATTTTGATCGATCGGATATTTTAAACACATTATTTCACAGTATTTACATTATATCTGCGACCGTGAATGTCACTAGATCGGTAAATCCGGTCTAACTGCTATAGCCCGGTTAGACGGATTTGCGAACGTGACTTTCACGTTGATGTTCTGTTTTTGCTGTGATGTTGCGGATCGGTCGTGGGGGATAACCTGGATGCAATGCTAGTACAGTTGTGGTTGTATTATGTACATTTGATATTGCGGGACGAGCGTCCGACATGTGGACTGCCGTCACTGCCTGTTTGTATTATTATTTTGGGGCACGGCCAGGTTGCGGTCGATGTACCCGTTGTATGTATATTTTACTTTCTATACTAGGATTACCCCGCGGAGGGGTGCATGGATAGCCGGGTTCTGGAAGGCAACAAGCCCGCATCTCATGTCATTGAGACGGAGGGGGCTTCACTCTAGAATTGGCGGGCTATTCGCCGCACTCGTAGGGGGTACAGGTTGACCCAGGAGGGGTGTCCAAGTTGCCGGATTCCGTGAAGTGCTGGGTGGTCCATTCACGTTGCTGAAGGGGGCTGCCTCGCTTCAGGTTTTGGCGGGTAACTTGCCGCGCCCGTAGGGGTCTAGGATTTCATTGCGGAGGCTATCCACACGACCAGGGGAACGTCGGGTTTCAGTAGTGGCTCTGTGAAACCCGAGGATCCCAAATATCTGTATTGTTTCTGTGATGCTGTTCATTCTCTGTCATGTTGCATTTTCTTTCACGCCTTGAGCGAATATAATATATTGGTATATATATTAGTAGATGTTGTATATGTTTTACATCCGCGCTAGTCCAGTCCCCGCTCTGTCGTTAGTTAGCTAACCTAACGGGTAATGACGGGACCCAGTGGCGAATGCGGATGGCATATACGTACATCAGTATATTTTCGTTCTTTTTGGTGTGATCAATTGATGGGACTACATTGATTCGGATCAATGCAAGTTAAAAACAAACCTAATCTGATGTTGTTGGAACACTTTTCAAAAAGCTGTTATTGTAAGGACGTTTACTTTTGTTTTGCATCGTGGTATTCAGTTGGAATATCCTGCTCCTCAGTCGACGAGGCAAGGGCCGAGATCCCTTCACCGGGAGTGACCCCTTGGACAGAAGTTTGCGTCAGGGCATTAACTTCACTATAGCCGATTGCTTTTGCTTTGCACCATGGTATTCAGTTGGAATATCCTGCACCTCATTCTACGGGGAAAGAGCCGAGATCCCTTCACCGGGAGTGACCTCTTTAGCAACGGTTTTCGTCACTATATTTTTAAAAGCTATCCGTTCCTTCGACGATATCAAGTTCATTACGTTAAAGGTTTTCGCCAGAAACCATTCGTAGCCCTCCGTCGTTTCAGACGGGTAGCACGTAGTATTCATGCTATGTTTGTTGGCCTTCGTCAAGGCATAGTGTATGGTAGCTGCTTGTTGCCTTTCTGTTGCATAGATAGATGCGTTGGTTTGGGACAGTCGTACTACTATTTTGGCCTACGTCAAGGGTATGTACGGGTGGGTTCAAATTAACCTGGATAATGATGGGCAGAACTTGACATGTGACTTATGATATTTTGACCTCACGCCAAGGTCATAAGAGCATGTGGCAGAAATCACATCGGGAGTTTCAAAAGAACTGAAACTTGCCAGATATGCGCATACCTTCTGGAGTGTGATACCGTGAGCGGATTCCGTCACGTTATCATGCGATGATAGTTGGATCCCGATTCCCACTGATGAGTTAGTTTACTCCTCGGGTGACCCCGACTAATTCTTCTTTTAGGTTTGGAGGAGAATTTGACGGTACAGTGGGAGGTTTCCAGATTAGATAAATTGGTAACCATTCTGATCTAGGTTAGAGTGCACGCTGAGTGTTTCTTTTCTCTCTCTCTTTGGCAGCGACCATTGACCCGACCCTAAGACTTTGACTCAGTGACCAAATTGACTGAACCTTCTTAAACACTGGCTTTTGGATTGTCAGAGTTGCAAACCTCATTGCCACTCCTACTTTTACCATTTTCTCCAGGACACCCCGTATTACTACGAACGTCCACTTCCATTGGAAAAAACCATCGTATGGTTAGATACGAACTCGAAGGAATTTATTCAAGGATGGTTTCCGGTTCTGGAGAAAACGGATAGGATTATTCAGTTGTCTTTTCCTTTTACCTTCTCTCAAGTTGTGAGTATTCCTTAGTTTAGGAGATAGTACACCTATTACGCAAATTGGACAGTCTTCTTCCAAACCATAGGCAGGTGTCGACCGGTAGGGAATGAAGAAAACCAATTAGCATAACGATGGTGTGCAGAAGGTATTAGGTTAAGACAAAGTAAGGGATTAGTAAGAGGGCAAAGTAAATTGCAACAGATATTCACAACCAAACCAAGTATTTCTTCGCCAATCCTAAATCACCTTTGTATTTCTCCAGGACACTCCGTATCACTACGAAGATCCACAGTTTATTGGATACTCCATCGTATGGTTATATACGAACTCGAAAGGAACTTGTTCCAGTTCGGGGATGGATTCTGGTTCAGGAGAAATAGGAATAAGATTTATTCGGTTGTCTTTTATCTTCACCCTCTCTTATTGCGAGTGTTCCTAGGATTGGGACAGTACACCCATTATGCTTATTGGATAGTCTTCTTCCAAACCATAGGCTGGTGCCGAACGGTAGGGAAGGAAGAAAACCATTTGGCCTAAAGGGGTGTGCAGAAGGTAATGACTAAAGACATATGAAGGGATTTGGAGAGGTGGCAAAGAACTATACGGTTACAGTCGTGAATCTGGAAGAGGCATTACTAGGAATACCAGGATACCCCATCGAAACATTCCATTGTTTCAGTTTCACTGTGTAATGTTAAAAGAAAACTGATTTCCCGATTAGATACTTACTCCAGGGTATGTATTTACCAGATATGATTCTCACATCTGTATGCTTTTACAGATGATGAGTGGGAGTAAGTTATTGGGAATTGGGTGATCATCCTCGTTATATCGGGATTCATTGTAATCGGTGATATTTGAGGAGATCACCTGGGCTGTTTGCCGATCGGCAAATATTTGGTTTTGAATATCCGATGTTATGCACCAACTTCAAATTGATATATCTGTACGTCTATTTTTATAGAGTGAGATATACCTTTTTGAAATTATGTCTACGACATTTACCTATATCAGTGGATGGTTAGGTAAGGAGCATTAAACAGCGGTGTAATTCTTCTTAACCATAAGTACAGTTTTCAACCTACGACACACAGTGAATGAGTTATCAGACTCAAGGGACTTATACAGAGTATTGTATGTTGTCCAGGGTCCATCAGGACAAAGGGGTAGGTCCTCGTACTATATTCGGTTTACTTATGACTTCTCTAGTTTTTAGACAGGTGTTTCGTGGAAACACAGGGTCCGAATTTTGAGAAGTTGTAGGTATTTGAATAGAGTAGAGAACCAGGTGTAGCAAGTATCGGGATTCTTCAAAGAGATCGAAGATGTAGATACTTGTGCATGGTATTCAGTTGATAGTAATGATTAAGAGATCTTGCTTCTCTTTCAGGTTATTCATAATTGGAAGCATTCCTAAGTTGAGTAACGCTGATCGGCCTCCTTCCATTTAGTTGACATGCACTGGAGACAGCTGCATGGTTTGAATCTGGTTCAATTAAATCAGTGCCTCTGTTTCTATATTGGATATAGAACAGTTCATATCTTAACGGTGTTAAGGTACGGGGAGTTGTCCGTTTTATGCTTAAAACCAGACACTGGACAACTCAAGGCACGTTTCTGTAATGGCTGTTTGTGGGTTGACCCAGGCTATGACGAGGGTTGACTTTCTACCATCTGGATGAACAATAGCAATATTGTTCTAGACTCGCCACAGTTTTATTAAAAATGGATTTTTTCAGAAAACAGTAGTGGGAGTATGGTAGAATTGGAAGTGATTCCAGAACCACAAACGATTACTGAAGATTTGATAAGGAACCTAAAGATTCAATCTGGATTGACATTCCATTGGCCACTCCGCAGATAAGGTGGGTAACCTCAGGCACCCGAGAGGTACTCCGGTAGCCTCAAGGACGGTGGCAGGGAGGTTCTTGTTTACCCACACTTGCCATTGCTGCTGTTCCAGGCTGCGAGACCCGGCAGGAGGATGAGTATAGCGTCGTTCTGAACTGGCTTCAGAAGTGTACGTGTATATGACTCTGCCAGAGGGTTGTCGTAGTCAGTGGGAGCAGCGGAAGCATTGGTAGACAGGTAGCTTATGTCTATTTATAGACTAAAGCAGATGTAGCGGAGATAGATCATCTATTTCTGACGTGACAGTCATGGGTTTGACTTCATCAGAATAAGGGATGGATCTGTTGAGAAGGTAGTAGGGTGTGATATCCTGGTATTTGGATGACATACACAGAGTAGGAAAGGAAACTCCTATACTACAATCGGTTATACTTTGGTCGTCACACAGTGGTTTCTCCACAAAGGAAATGGATTTTATATCAGACATACTGGTTACTAGATCTATGGTTTTAGATCTAGATTTGGGTAGTCTCCCAATCTGGGTACTTAGACAGCATTCTATGGGTATTTAGAATGGAAGACTCCATGCACGGTAGTGTTCCTGCAGAAGATGGAGTCACCCTCTCCAAAGGTGTCTTACAGACTATAGGGGAGAGGGACGTGCATGATTGGCAGATCACTTGCTCAGGCAATTGAGTCAATCATGGGATGTCAAGTACCACACCAGATATTGTTCTTGCCCTAGATGCAATAAGTTGACATTGATCCTATCCTGGAGAAACAGTCGGAAGCAGTTTTAGAACATAAGTGGATGTTCTAGGGATATGATAACGACAGCCTTATTCAGGAGACGGTTATCATTCCAGGCTTCCAAGGTGACATGGAAGACAAGGAGGTTGTCAGAGTTATAGTTTTTCCTTCTGACGAGGGGTAGTATTTTGGACAGGTGGTCCAAGGCAATACTGAGGGAGGCATGGCGCAGGATACTGATTAAGTTCAGTTGACGATACAGTCTAAGAAGTTTGGATTTGGAGTTCATTTATGAGCTATGTCCCATCAGACATCCAGACACATTCTAAGACAGGTATTGCTCATTTCGGGAGATGGTTTTCTCCGCGAACTTGAGATATAGAGAGACATAGAAAGAAACAACAAAGCGGATCCACTCACTTAGGCTATTCCTCGAACGCAATAGTTTCGCAAACGAGCTTTGTGAGACTGACTAGTAAAGGAGTTGGGTGTTCGGTATCACACGGGCTGTGAGTATGCGACATCGCAATAATTAGCCTTGAGTGCAAGTGGGAGATTGTTGGAGATAGTGCCCTTAGAGTCAATTATTAGGTCACAGGTACGTGATTGCAATGATTGATGGAGGACCTATCCCGGTAGGACAGTCTTACTCGAGATGATAGTATGCTATCTGGTTTGCCTTTATCATCGTGTACTGCTTTAGGTGACCTGACAAGTCGCTATTACAGGTTCATAGAGCCCCTAGGATTCTTGCTTGACCACCAGCAGTATGAGGGCGATCATATAAGTGGGAGCTGGGGTCTATAAGCATATCCTTAAATGGTCCCTAGTCGTGTGAGTTTCGAGACAGGGCATCGATACTCCAGAGTAGACTAGTGTATACAGTCGAGACCCCGACGAGGGGCAGTGTCCGGTCTCACAAGCCACTGGTGTCAGTTGGATCACCTAAGATGTATACAGGTGCTCATTGGGTTATGAGTACACCGGACAGGACTCGCCGGGAACATGCTAGTTGGTCATAGACCAGACGTCAGATGGCAGTTCCCTGGTGACATGTGTACAGGTTAGTTCATCGACCTGGGGATCGTCATTTGTCTCGTGTGAGTTCCCACTGTACTTTGATTACTACCCTACCATGGCTCAAAGGAGTCGTGCAAACAGGTTTTAGTTGGGTGCAGTCCCGAGCCACATGGAGGCAGTGAGCGCATCTTCAGGGGTTCGTCTCTCCCGGTATTGGGGGTGAGGTCGTGCTGTGTCTAGGAGAGCCATTACACGAAGCCCTCGGCCGAGGCAAGGAGATTTACTGGTAGGTATTCCAGTAGTATCTCAGAGTGTTCTGGGCTACACTCCGACACCACTTGTACCGCTTTTGGGGGTCTGACTTTTACCAACCCCTTAGGCCCGCCATGCGATGCTCATAGACGAACGGACCGGACTGTACGGATATTGTCACTGACAGGCTCAGTAGGGTTGTCAGGCTGAGTTCGCTCACAGACGTCCCTTTTAGTCAATACCTGGTGGCCCGTTACGTATTGGCTTATACCTCTGACGTGCTAGTGGTTAAATCCACAACCAAGATGTTGACGAGTCTTTAGAGTCCCCCACATTCAGTTACTCAGCTTTCGGGCGAAAGGTTGTAGAGGCCGTATGGAGATATGGCAAGGTCCGATCAGATACGTGCGGTATTGCACGCATCAGGATCGGACAGTTTGTACTATAGGCCGTATGGATATATGGCAGGGTTCGATCAGATACGTGCGGTATTGCACGGATCAGGATCGAACAGATATTACTAGCCGGCTTTGGTTTAAGCCGGATCCTAGTATAGTACAGTGTAGACTTTGTCTCATTGCATTTGTATTTCGGTCGAAATACAAATGCGGGTGTGTATGCACAGTATCGGGGTTTTCCTGTAATTTATTACGGGACCAGTTTTCTGGAGTTGCCAGTTTGCTTTCAGTTTCGGCCGATTTCCATTGTTCCGTTCATTGGCCGAAGATTGGTGGAGGAGGGCTTATTTGCATTGTTGCAAATAAGTGGCTGTGGAGGGGGTATTTGCATTTTGTTGTATCGTGATAGCTTTTCCTTGACCTTGACTTCTAGCTTTATCATGATGGCTTGACTTTGTAGACAATCATGGTTGTTGATGATTGTTGGTTGAGTATTGGTTTTGGGAGTGATCATTGTTTCTCATCATCACTTGTTTTTCAACCACCTTTTTGTCTTGACTCTCTCTCTTGCATGATAGATGAGAATGGCTCCCATTATCTTTTGATACACTACACTCTCATTCTCTCCTCTCCATTTTTTTTAAGATGGCCGGCCAAAGCATTAGGGGGCTGTCCAAAATTTTGAGGGTGTGTATTTGGTTCATTTCATGTTCCCAAATATCCACAAGTTCCATCTCCAAAGCTCCAAGTTCAATCCCTCCACAAAAGGCAACTCCACAAACCCCAAAATGAGACTTGCTCACTAGATATTCTATAGCAAACCTTGGGCACGTCGACTAGCCAGCTTCGTGCCCGAGTTGCCTCGGCATTGAGGTGGGAGCCCGTAAAAGAAGTAGGCGATGTGGTGCACTTCCGGCGACGAGGAGGAGACGGGACATTCCGCAGGAGATCGGGACGACGACGAGAAGACCGGAGGACTCGGATCTGTCGGTATATCTCTCTTCCCTTTCTTGTAGATAGCTAGGACTAGTTAGTGGTTCGATCCGGGTATTAGTGCGCGGCGGTTTTCCAGTCCAAGTAAAAATTAAAGTTTATCACCGCTTCCGCATTTGGCCGTCGGATTGACGGCCGGGGCGCCACCGTGCACTTACACATACTTTGTTGGTGAACATGGATTCCATCTCGGACCGCATAGCATCCAGCCATTTCACTGAGTCCCTACTCGTGATGGCCTGCTCGAAGCTAGTTGGGTCATCATCCTCCATGATGCAATCCTCGCTCCCACCATCCATGAGAAAACCGTAGTATCTCTCAGGTTGGTGAGGAACCCTACTAGATCGGCGGAGAGGCTGAGGTTCATTGGGAGTTACTGAATCCTCTGGTTCCACTAAATCTTCAGTTTGAGTTTGTGTAGCCGGAATTTCTTCCAGTTCTACCTTATCCCCACTAATTTCTTTTGCAAGAAATTCCTTTTCCAAAAAGGTGGCATGTCGAGAAACAAACACTTTTTGTTCCTCTGTATGTTAGAAAAGATATCCATATGAATGTTTGGGATATCCCACAAACTTGCATAGAACTGACCGTGCCTCGAGTTTGTCCGGATTTTGCCTTTTGACATAGGCCGGGCAACCCCATATCTTAACTCGTTTAAGACATGGTCTCTTCCCACTCCATATCTCATATGGTGTGGTAGGTACAGATTTAGTTGGAACTTGATTCAATAGGTATGCTGCTGTTTCCAGCGCATATCCCCAGAAGGAAATAGGTAACTCAGCTGTGCTCATCATAGAGCGCACCATATCTAATAGGGTGCGGTTCCTCCGTTCTGATACACCGTTGTGCTGTGGTGTATATGGAGGAGTCAGCTGAGAGAGAATCCCATTCTCTTTTAGGAAGTCCAGGAATTCATTGCTCAAGTATTCACCTCCTCGATCAGATCGAAGGATTTTAATACTTTTTCCGGTTTGGTTCTCGACTTCTTGTTTATATTTTCTAAATTTCTCAAAAGCTTCTGATTTGTGTTTCATCAGGAACACATATCCGAATCTAGAGAGATCGTCAGTGAATGTAATGAAGTACGAAGAACCATCCCTGGCATGTGTAGACATAGGACCGCATACATCACTATGTATCAGTCCCAAGAGTTCGGCAACTCTTTCTCCGTATCCCGTAAACGGAGTTTTGGTCATCTTGTCTTTGAGACATGACTGGCAAGTGTCATAAGATGAAAATTCAAACGGATTTAAATTTCCATTCTTATGCAACTTAGCCAGTCGTGTCGCATTGATGTGACCCAGTCTACAATGCCACAAGAAGGATTCGTTCAGTTCTGAACTCTTCCTCTTGTGTGTGTTTGTTATGCTCAGAACTGTTGATTGATTTAGAACATAAATGCCATTGCACAACGTGCCTGATCCAACAAACTTTTGGTTACGGAAAATGTTCATAACATTGTCCTGTAATACAAAATTATATCCCTCTTTTCTCAACAAAGAAACCGATATAATGTTGCATATCAGGTTCGGCATGTAATAGCATTCTTTCAGAACCAATGTATTACCAGTCGGTAATACAAGGTGATATTCCCCGACAGTCTTAGCTGCAACAATTGCACCATTTCCAACTCTAATGTCTTTATCACCTTCTCCAAGTTCTCTACCTTTCCTGAGCCCATGTAACTGATTACATATATGGGATCCTGACCCGGTATCTAATACCCAGGACGTGGAGCAAATGGAGAAACAGTTCTCTGTAGAGAACACACCCGAAGAAAATGCATCATCATGTACTTTCTTCATTCGGGTGGCATGGGAATCCTGGTATTCCCTTATATCCTGTTCAGTCCTATAACTCTTATAAGAAAGAATGGAACCAACGTTCCCCAGCACAGTATAACATGCGGGTTCGGTCAATACATCCATATTATTATCTTTATTAGGGCATGACATGGTCGCTACCTGGAGAGAGAGAGAAGAAAAGACTTTAGCGTATGCTCGTGCAAGATCAGATTGGTTATTATCTTATCTAATCAGGATGGCTCCCACTGGTTTTTATCAAATCTTCCTTGAAACCCTAAAAGGAAAGACTAGCCGGGATTAATTACACCCTACAACTTCGCCAATCTTTCAGCCAGGCCAGTGTCGGTACTTTGAGGGAGGTTCCTGTTGGAGATATTGCCCTCAGAGTCAATTATTGGATCACAGGCACGTGATTACAATGATTGATGGAGGACCTATTCCGATAGGACAGTCTTACTCGAGATGATAGTATGCTATCTGGTTTATCTTTATCATCGTGTACTGCTATAGGTGACCTGACAGGTCTCTATTGCACGTTTATAGAGCCCCTAGGATTCTTGCTTGACCACCAGCAGTATGAGGGCGATCATATACGTGGGAGCTGGTAGTCTATAAACACATCCTTAAATGGTCCCTAGTCGTGTGAGTTTCGAGATAGGGTATCGATACTCCAGAGTAGACTAGTGTGTACATTCGAGACCCCGACGAGGGGCGGTGGCCGGTCTCACAAGCCACTGGTGTCAGTTCGTTCACCTAAGATGTATACAGGTGCTCATTGGGTTATGAGTACACCGGACAGGACTCGCCGGGAACATGCTAGTTGGTCATATACCAGACGTCAGATGGCAGTTCCCTGGTGACATGTGTACTGGTTAGTTCATCGACCTGGGGATCGTCATTTGTCTCGTGTGAGTTCCCACTGTACTTTGATTACTACCCTACCACGGCTCAAAGGAGTCGTGCAAACAGGTTTTAGTTGGGTACAGTCCCGAGCCACAAGGAGGCAGTGAGCGCATCTTCAGGGGTTCGTCTCTCTCGGTATTGGGGGTGAGGTCGCGCTGTGTCTAGGAGAGCCATTACACGAAGCCCTCGGCCGAGGCAAGGAGATTTACTGGTAGGTATTCCAGTAGTATCTCAGGGTGTTCTGGGCTACACTCCGACACGACTTGTACCGCTTTTGGGGGTCTGACTTTTACCAACCCCCTAGGCCCGCCATGCGATGCTCATAGACGAACGGACCGGACTGTACGGATATTGTCACTGACAGGCTCAGTAGGGTTGTCAGGCTGAGTTCGCTCACAGACATCCCTTTTAGTCAATACCTGGTAGCCCGTTACGTATTGGCTTATACCTCTGACGTACTAGTGGTTAAATCCACAACCAAGGTGTTGACGAGTCTTTAGAGTCCCCCACATTCAGTTACTCAGCTTTCGGGCGAAAAGCTGTAGAGGCCGTATGGAGATATGGCAAGGTCCGATCAGATACGTGCGGTATTGCACAGATTAGGATCGGACAGTTTGTACTACAGGCCGTATGGATATATGGCAGGGTTCGATCAGATACGTGCAGTATTGCACGGATCAGGATCGAACGGATATTACTAGCCGGCTTTGGTTTAAGCCGGATCCTAGTATAGTACAGTGTAGAATTTGTCTCATTGCATTTGTATTTCGGTCGAAATACAGATGCGGGTGTGTATACACAGTATCGGGGTTTTCCTGTAATTTATTATGGGACCAGTTTTCTGGAGTTGCCAGTTTGCTTTCTGTTTCGGCCAATTTTCTTTGTATCGTTCATTGGCCGAAGATTGGTGGAGGAGGGCTTATTTGCAATTATGCAAATAAGCTTTTGTGGAGGGGATCTTTGCATATTTTTGTGTTATGATGGTTGCACCATTCTTTGACCTTGACTTCTTCTTCTATCATTGCTTGACTTTGTGAGGTGATAGTTGTGGTGGAGTGTTGGTTATAGTTTGTCATCATGGTTGTTGATGATGAGGTTGTTGAAGTGTTAGTTTAGGCTTGTGATCATTTCTTTTGATGATAGCCTTTTCTTCCTCTCACTTGGATTACTCTCTTATTCACTCTCCCTCTCACTCACTCACCCTCTTTCCAAGAAATGGCCGGCCATTCATTTGAGAGGGGGCTGTACCAATTTTGATGGGGGGATTTTGGTTGATATCATATCATTCTCTTCACCAAAATTCCCAAGAAAAACTCCAAGTATCATTCCTCCACCAAAGGCAACTCCATAACCCCAAATGAGACATGGTTCTTCACTACATTCTACAGCAAACCTTGGGCACGTCGACTAGCCACCTTCGTGCCCGAGTTGCCTCGGCATTGAGGTGGGAGCCCGTAAAAGATGCAGACGATGTGGTGCCCTTCCGGCAAGGAGGCGACGACCGGAGTTTCCGCAGGAGATCGGGACGACGACGAGAAGACCGGAGGACTTGGATCAGTCGGTATATCTCTCTTCCCCATCTTGTAGTTAGCTAGGACTAGTTAATGGTTCGATCCGGGTTTAGTGCGCGGTGGTGCCGGTATGCTAAGTTCGTAAAATTAAAGTTTATCACCGCTTCCGCATTTTGGCCCCTGAATGGAGGCCGGGGCGCCGCCGTGCACTTACAGTGGTATCAGAGCCTCACCATTAACTTAGTCTAGCTTTGTTTAATGTGTTTACATTTTGGATCGACCAAAATTCCAAAATCCGCATTTTTGTTTGCATCAGTTTTCTGTTGAAATTTTTTGGAGTCGAAAATTTTTTCAGGTTACAAAAAAGTGATGTACTGGAAACTATAAGGCTACTGTAGAAATTCGACAGAGTAATTCCATAGTGGGAGCGCGGAACCGCGGCCAAACCCCCCTTTGGGCCGCGGTTCCGCCGCACTATGATCAGATCACAGTGTCATTTTTCTTCAGTTGCTTTCTGGGCTCATTTTACGGTTTTTAGAATATTAATTTTGGGCCCAGAATTTCTTGATGTGCTACAGTAGTACTTGGGGGCCCACTTGGTAAATTTGATCGATCGGATATTTTAAACACATTAGTTAACAGTATTTACATTATATCTGCGACCGTGAATGTCACTTGATCGGTAAATCCAGTCTAACTGCTATAGCCCGGTTAGACGGATTTGCGAACGTGATTTTCACGTTGATGTTCTGTGTTATGCTGTGATGTTGCGGATTGGTCGTACGGGATAGCCTGGTTGCAATGCTAGTACAGTTTTGTTGTATTATGTACATTTGATATTGCGGGGCGAGCGTCCGACATGTGGACTGCCGTCACTGCCTGATTGTATTATTATTTTGGGGCACGGCCAGGTTGCGGTCGATGCACCCGTTGTATGTATATTTTACTTTCTGTACTAGGATTACCCCGCGGAGGAATGCACGGATAGCCGGGTTCTAGAGGGCAACGGGCCCGCATCTCATGGCATTGAGATGGAGGGGGCTTCACTGTAGGATTGGCGGGCTATTCGCCGCACTCGTAGGGGGTACAGGTTGACCCAGGAGGGGTGCCCAAGTTACCCGATTCCGTGAAGTGCTGGGTGGTCCATTCACGGTGCTGAAGGGGGCTGCCTCGCTTCAGGTTTTGGCGGGTAACTTGCCGCGCCCGTAGGGGTCTAGGATTACATTGCACAGGCTATCCACACGACCACAGGAACGTCGGGTTTCAGTAGTGGCTCTGTGAAAGCCGGGGATCCCAGATATCTGTATTGTTTCTGTGATGCTGTACATTTCTGTGATGTTGCATTTTATCACGCCTTGAGCGAAATATAATATATTGGTATATATATTAGTAGATGTTGTATATGTTTTGCATCCGCGCTAGTCCAGTCCCCGCTCTGTCGTTAGTTAGCTAACCTAACGGGTAATGACGGGACCCAGTGGCGAATGCGGATGGCATATACGTACATCAGTATATTTTCATTCTTTGTGGTGTGATCAATTGATGGGACTGCGTTGATTCGAATCAATGCAAGTTAAAAACAAACCTAATCTGATGTTGTTGGAACACTTTTCAAAAAGCTGTTATTGCAAGGACGTTCTCTTTTGTTTTGCATCGTGATATTCAGTTGGAATATCCCGCTCCTCAGTTGACGAGGCAAGGGCCGAGATCCCTTCACCGGGAGTGACCCCTTGGACAAAAAGTTTGCGTCAGGGCATTAACTTCACTATAGCCGATTACTTTTTCTATGCATCATGGTATTCAGTTGGAATATCCTTCACCTCATTCTACGGGGAAAGAGCCGAGATCCCTTCACCGGGAGTGACCTCTTTAGCAAAGGTTTTCGTCACTATATTTTTAAAAGCTATCCGTTCCTTCAACGATATCAAGTTCTTTACGTTAAAGGTTTTCGCCAGAAACTATTCGTAGCCCTCCGTCGTTTCATATGGGTGGTCAATAGTATTCAAGCTGTGTATGTTAGCCAAAGTCAAGGCACAGTGATTGGTAGCTATTGGAGTATTCATTTGCAGCATAGATAGATGCGTTGGTTTGGGACAGTCGTACTGCCATTTTGGCCAAAGTCAAGGGTATGTACGGATGGATTCAAATTAACCTGGAGAATGACGGGTAGAACTTGACATGTGACTTATGATATGTTGGCCAAAGTCAAGGTCATAAGAGCATGGGGCAGAAATCACATCGGGAGTTTCTAAAGAAACTGAAACTTGCCAGATATGCGCATACCTTCTGGAGTGTGATGACGTGAGCGGATTTCGTCACGTTGTTATGCGATGATAGTTGGATCCCGATTCTCACTGATGAGTTGGTTTACTCCTCGGGTGATCCCGACTAATTCTTCTTTCAGGTTTGGAGGAGAATTTGACGGTACAGTGGGAGGTGTCCAGATTAGATAAATTGGTAACCATTCTGATCTAGGTTAGAGTGCACGCTGAGTGTTTCTTTTCTTTCTCTCTCTTCGGCAGCGACCATTGACCCGACCCTAAGACTATGACTCAGTGACCAAGTTGACCGAACCTTCTTAACACTGGCTTTTGGATTGTCAGAGTCGCTAACCTCATTGCCACTCCTACTTTTACCCTCTTCTCCATGACACCCCGTATTACTACGAACGTCCACTTCCATTGGACAAAACCATCGTATGGTTAGATACGAACTCGAAGGAATTTACTCGAGGATGGTTTCCGGTTCTGGAGAAAACGGATAGGACTATTCAGTTGTCTTTTCCTTTTACCTTCTCTCAGGTTGCGAGTACTCCTTGGTTTAGGAGTAGTACACCTATTACGCAAATTGGATAGTCTTCTTCCAAACCTTAGGCTGGTGCCGACCGTAGGGAATGAAGAAAACCAATTAGCCTAACGATGGTGTACAGAAGGTATTGAGTTAAGACAAAGCAGGGGATTAGTAAGAGGGCAAAGTAAATTGCGACTGCTATTCACGACCAAACCAAGTATTCCTTCGCCAATCCTAAATCACCTTTGTATTTCTCCAGGACACTCCGTATCACTACGAAGATCCACAGTTTATTGGATACTCCATCATATGGTTATATACGAACTCGAAAGGAACTTGTTCGAGTTCGGGGATGGATTCTGGTTCAGGAGAAATAGGAATAAGATTTATTCTGGTGTCTTTTATCTTCACCTTCTCTCGCATTGCGAGTGTTCCTAGGATTAGGACAGTACACCCATTATGCTTATTGGATAGTCTTCTTCCAAACCATAGGCTGGTGCCGAACGGTAGGGAAGGAAGAAAACCATTTGGCCTAAAAGGGTGTACAGAAGGTAATGACTAAAGACATATGAAGGGATTTGGAGAGGTGGCAAAGAATTACACGGTTACAGTTGTGAATCTGGATAATGGAAGAGGCATTACTAGGAATACCAGAATACCCCTATGAAACATTTCAATGTTTCAGTTTCACTGTGTACTGTTAAAGGAAAACTGATTTCCCAGTTAGACACTTGCTCCAGGGTATGTATTTACCAGGTATGATTCTCACATCTGTATGGTTTTACAGATGATGAGTGGGAGTAAGTTATTGGGAATTGGGTGATCATCCTCATTATATCGGGATTCGTTGTAATCGGTGATATTTGAGGAAATCACCTGGGTAGTTTGCCGGTCGGCAAATATTTGGTTTTGAATATCCGCTGTTATGCACCAATTTCAAATCGATATATCTGTACGTCTATTTTCATAGAGTGAGATATACCTTTTTGAAATTATGTCTACGACATTTACCTATATCAGTGGATGGTTAGGTAAGGAGCATTAAGCATCGGTGTAATTCTTCATAACCAAAGGTACAGTTTTCAACCTACGACACACAGTGAATGAGTTATCAGACTCAAGGGACTTATACAGACTATTGTATGTTGTCCAGGGTCCACCAGGACAGAGGGGTTGGTCCTCGTACTATATTCGGTTTACTTATGACTTCTCTAGTTTTTTAGACAAGTGTTTCTTGGAAACACAGGGTCCGAATTTTGAGAAGTTATAGGTATTTGAATAAAGTAGAGAACCAGGTATTGCAAGTATCGGGATTCTTCAAAGTGATCGAAGATGTAGATACTTGAGTATGGTATTCAGTTGATAGTAATGATTAAGAGAACTTGCTTCTTTTTCAGGTTACTCATAATTGGAATCATTCCTAAGTTGAGTAACGCTGATCGGCCTCCTTCCATTTAGCTGCATGATTTGAATCTGGTTCAATTAAATCAGTGCCTCTGGTTCTATATTGGGTATAGAACAGTTCATATCTTAACGTTGTTAAGGTACGGGGAGTTGTCCAGCTTATGATTAAAACCAGACTCTGGATAACTCAAGGCACGTTTCTGTAATGGCTGTTTGTGGGTTGACCCAGGCTATGACGAGGGTTGATTTTCTACCATTTGGAAGATCAATAGCGATATTGTTCTAGACTCGCCACAGTTTTATTAAAAATGGATTTTTTTTTCAGAAAAAGGTAGTGGGAGTATGGTAGAACTGGAAGTGATTCCAGAACCACAAACGATTACTGAAGATTTGATAAGGAACCTAAAGATTCAATCTGGATTGACATTCCATTGGCCACTCCGCAGATAAGGTGGGTAACCTCAGGCACCCGAGAAGTACTCCGATAGCCTCAATGACGGTGGCAGGGAGGTTCTTATTTACCCACACTTGCCATTGCTGTTGTTCCAGACTGTGAGACCCGGCGGGAGGATGATTATAGCGTCATTCTAAACTAGTTTTAGAAGTGTACGTGTATATGACTCTGGCAGAGGGTTGTCGTAGTCAGTGGGAGCAGCGGAAGCATTGGTGGACAGGTAACTTATGTCTATTTATAGACTAAAGCAGTTATAGCGGAGATAGATCATCAATTTCTGATGTGACAGTCATAGGTTTGACTTCATCAGAATAGGGGATGGATCTGTTGAGAAGGTAGTAGGGTGTGATGTCATGGTATTTGGATGACATACACAGAGTAGGAAGTGATATTCCTATACTACAATCGGTTATACTTTGGTCGTCACACAGTGGTTTCTCTATATGGGACTTGGACATCATATCAGACATACTGGTTACTAGATCTATGGTTTTAGATCTAGATTTGGGTGGTTTCCCAATTAAGGGTACTTAGACGGCATTCTAAGAGTATTTAGAATGGACGACTCCTGGCACGGTAGTGTACCTGCAGGTGATGGAGTCACCCTCTCTAAAGGTGTCTTACAGACTAAAGTAGAGAGGGATGTGCATGATTGACAGATCACTTGCTTAGGCAATTGAGTCAATCATGAGATGTCAAGTACCACACCAGATATTGTTCTTGCACTAGATGCAATAAGTTGAGATTGATCCAATCCTGGAGAAACAGTCGGAAGCAGTTTTAGAACATAAGTGGATGTTCTAGGGATATGATAACGACAGCCTCATTCGGGAGACAGTTATCATTCCAGGCTTCCAAGGTGACCTGGACGACAAGGAGGTTGTCAGAGTTATAGTTTTCCTTCTGACGAGGGGCAGTATTTTGGACAGGTGGTCCAAGGCAATACCGAGGGTGGCATGGCGCAGGATACTGATTAAGTTCAGTTGACGATACAGTCTAAGAAGTTTGGATTTGGAGTTCATTTATGAGCTAGGTCCCATCAGACATCCAGACACATTCTAAGACAGGTATTGCTCATTTCGGCAGATGGGTTTCTCCGCGAACTTGAGATATAGAGAGACATAGAAAGAGACATCAAGGCGGATCCACTCACTATGGCAATTCCTCGAACGCAATAGTTTCGCAAGCGAGCTTTGTGAGACTGACTAGTAGAGGAGTTGGGTGTTCGGTATCACACGTGCTGTGAGTATGCGACATCACAATAATTAGCCTTGAGTGCAAGTGGGAGATTGTTGGAGATATTGCCCTCAGAGTCAATTATTGGATCACAGGCACGTGATTAGAATGATTGATGGAGGACCTATCCCGATAGGACAGTCTTACTCGAGATGATAGTATGCTATCTGGTTTATCTTTATCATCGTGTACTGCTTTAGGTGACCTGACAGGTCACTATTGCACGTTGATAGAGCCCCTAGGATTCTTGCTTGACCACCAGAAGTATGAGGGCGATCATAGACGTGGGAGCTGGTAGTCTATAAGCACATCCTTAAATGGTCCCTAGTCGTGTGAGTTTCGAGATAGGGCATCGATACTCCAGAGTAGACTAGTGTGTACATTCGAGACCCCGACGAGGGGCGGTGGCCGGTCTCACAAGCCACTGGTGTCAGTTCGTTCACCTAAAATGTATACAGGTGCTCATTGGGTTATGAGTACACCAGACAGGACTCGCCGGGAACATGCTAGTTGGTCATATACCAGACGTCAGATGGCAGTTCCCTGGTGACATGTGTACAGGTTAGTTCATCGACCTGGGGATCGTCATTTGTCTCGTGTGAGTTCCCACTGTACTTTGATTACTACCCTACCAAGGCTCAAAGGAGTCGTGCAAACAGGTTTTAGTTGGGTACAGTCCCGAGCCACAAGGAGGCAGTGAGCGCATCTTCAGGGGTTCGTCTCTCCCGGTATTGGGGGTGAGGTCGCGCTGTGTCTACGAGAGCCATTACACGAAGCCCTCGGCCAAGGCAAGGAGATTTACTGGTAGGTATTCCAGTAGTATCTCAGGGTGTTCTGGGCTACACTCCGACACGACTTGTACCGCTTTTGGGGGTCTGACTTTTACCAACCCCCTAGGCCCGCCATGCGATGCTCATAGACAAACGGACCGGACTGTACGGATATTGTCACTGACAGGCTCAGTAGGGTTGTCAGGCTGAGTTCGCTCACAGACGTCCCTTTTAGTCAATACCTGGTTGCCCGTTACGTATTGGCTTATACCTCTGACGTACTAGTGGTCAAATCCACAACCAAGGTGTTGACGAGTCTTTAGAGTCCCCCACATTCAGTTACTCAGCTTTCCGGCGAAAAGCTGTAGAGGCCGTATGGAGATATGGCAAGGTCCGATCAGATACGTGCGGTATTGCACAGATTAGGATCGGACAGTTTGTACTACAGGCCGTATGGATATATGGCAGGGTTCGATCAGATACGTACGGTATTGCATGGATCAGGATCGAACAGATATTACTAGCCGGCTTTGGTTTAAGCCAGATCCTAGTATAGTACAGTGTAGAATTTGTCTCATTGCATTTGTATTTCGGTCGAAATACAGATGCGGGTGTGTATACACAGTATCGGGGTTTTCCTGTAATTTATTACGGGACCAGTTTTCTGGAGTTGCCAGTTTGCTTTCCGTTTCGGCCAATTTCCTTTGTATCGTTCATTGGCCGAAGATTGGTGAAGGAGGGCTTATTTGCAATTGTGCAAATAAGCTTTTGTGGAGGGGATCTTTGCATATTCTTGTGTTATGATGATTGCACCATTCTTTGACCTTGACTTCTTCTTCTATCATTGCTTGACTTTGTGAGGTGATAGTTGTGGTGGAGTGTTGGTTATAGTTTGTCATCATGGTTGTTGATGATGAGGTTGTTGAAGTGTTAGTTTAGGCTTGTGATCATTTCTTTTGATGATAGCCTTTTCTTCCTCTCACTTGGATTACTCTCTCATTCACTCTCCCTCTCACTCACTCACCCTCTTGCTAAGAAATGGCCGGCCATTCATTTGAGAGGGGGCTGTCCCAATTTTGATGGGGGGATTTTGGTTGATATCATATCATTCTCTTCACCAAAATTCCCAAGAAAAACTCCAAGTATCATTCCTCCACCAAAGGCAACTCCATAACCCCAAATGAGACATGGTTCTTCACTATATTCTACAGCAAACCTTGGGCACGTCGACTAGCCAGCTTCGTGCCCGAGTTGCCTCGGCATTGAGGTGGGAGCCCGTAAAAGATGCAGACGATGTGGTGCCCTTCCGGCAAGGAGGCGACGACCGGAGTTTCCATAGGAGATCGGGATGACGACGAGAAGACCGGAGGACTTGGATCAGTCGGTATATCTCTCTTCCCCATCTTGTAGTTAGCTAGGACTAGTTAATGGTTCGAGGTTTAGTGCGCGGTGGTGCCGGTTTGCTAAGTTCGCAAAATTAAATTTTATCACCGCTTCCGCATTTTGGCCCCTGGATGGAGGCCGGGGCGCCGCCGTGCACTTACAGTTCCCCGTGCTTTCGCACGGACCTAATTAAAGTAAAGGTCGTTTTCCCAAAGGCGTAACCCCGTTGACACCTTTCTAGACACCTACTTGATCGGCTAATTGTAATGTGTAAAACTCTCCCAGGAGTAAATCTTACTCGCAGTGGGTATCGGGATCCAACTATCTCATAGAAGGTATGCAATCTCATTGCAAATTTCAACACTTGAAATTCCCGATAATGCTTTTGCCCCTAGCGTCCTATGACCTTGACAAAGGCCAACAAATCATAGGCTGCTAGTCAAGTTCAACCCGTCATTTCTTGATTGAATCAAACCCACCCGCACGACCCTTGACAAAGGCCAACAAGGTCGTACGACTACCCTGAAACAATCTGCATCACATGCACAAGCAGATAAGCACTATTCAGCTACCGCACACTACGCCTTGACAAAGGCCAACAAACGCAGCACGAATACTAAACAGTTCTTATCTGAAATGACGGAGGGCTACGACAGGTTTTTCTGAAAACCTATTGCGTAATGAACTTGATATCGTTGTAGAATCAAGTAAAGTTTTGAAATGGAGTGATTTTTGAGGCTTTTCTAGTTTTGCTTAAGGGGTCACTCCCGGTGAAGGGATCGTCGGCCCTTTCCTCGTCGAATGAGGTGCGGGATATATCATATATATCATTGTGCAAAGCAGAAACTATAGAAGCAATCATAAGTCAAACCGAGTGTGTAGCATCTGCCAGTTATTGCTAAAGGAGTCACTCCCGGTGAAGGGATCTCGGTCCTTTCCTCATCGAATAAGGTGCAGGATATATCACATATACCGCTGTGCAAAGCAAGAACTGTAGCTACCTGTTTTATTTTAAAATTTGATTCTACAACATCTTTTAGGTTTCTATTCTTTCATTAATCACATTAATGAAGTCCCATCATTTAAGTCACCTAAACATCACAGATAAATACGATGTACACTTATGCCATCCGCATTCGCCTCGATGTCCCCTCGTGCACCGTTAGGTTAGGTAACTAACGGCAGAGCGGGGCAGGGCTAGCGCGGGTGTAAAACATAAGTAACGTCTATATAATATATCATATATACTATATACTGTATCTATCACAGAACATCACAAATATCGCAACAGAAGAAACATATGAAACATTGGATATACTAGGACGTCCGTGTTTTCAATACGAGCCAGTACAAAACACGGATTCCACGGTCATGATGAATAGCCAATCCCACACCCCTAGACCCCTACGAGAGCGGCAAGCAACCCTACCAATTCTAGGGTTAGGAGACCCGGACTCGACTCCTCGAGATGGTCTCCCACTGGACCCTAGAACCCGGTTACTTGTGCTCCCCTCCTTGGGTCTATCCTAATGCGGAAAAGTAAATAATATACAAAAGGTGACAACTTCCGCAACCTGGAAGTGTCCCAATAAAAGAATATTACATACAAGTTTTTACATGAATGAAAATGAAAAACACTCATCTCACATAAAACCCCCCGGCTATTCAAACACTACGATCCAATATAACATATCCAGCAACACATAACATCACATGTCATCAACGTAAGTAAGTATGCATACCCTAATTGTCGTTGATGTATAGCAACGAAACCGGCGATATCGTCATACTACACTTACGGTCACAGAAAAGAAAGTGTAAAACTACAACAGTTGGAATCCGCAACCTCTTTAGACATCGCATGCCTAATCAAATGAAATACTTAGATATCACATGCCTAACAATTATAAACCCCGCATTTTAGTCTCATTATCGAAAACTCTTTTCAATATCATGTGAGACTAAACCGCTAGATTTATAACATTCATTCAGTTATCTCATAACTGTTTGTGAATTCTAATTATTGTATCCCATTTCGGATAAATAGAAAATATTAAACTTTCCGATCGAACATCCGAACACCCAAGTTTTCCCGAAACCGTTCAACACATGAAATAAGTTCAAAGACATTCATTTCATGCCTCAGTACCAACGGTCCAGCCGTAGAAGGGTCAAGCCAACGCCTCACATGTGGCACGCCGTACTGCCCCAAACCCTAAGGTTCAAAGGGCAGTTCAAGACGGTCACATAATCGAGTTAAGGTTTGTTGTCTTCTAGAGGGACCATCGCGTTACTTGCACTACTTAGAACGTCATTAAACTACGGAAAAGTCCAACAATTGGAAATTTCCCGGCAGGGGAAAGATTGGGTATTTACACCCCAGAAAACTCAACTCTTGAGTGCAAATTAAAAATTCCCAGAAAACTCAGCACCTGAAAACATGAATTACTGTGCAAAGTTTGGAGGCAAATCCCATCAAGTGGCCGCGGAACCGCCGCAGAAGCCAGGCTTCTGCCGCGGTTCCGCAGCGCTTTAGAGGCATCATGAAGTAATTTTTGCACCGTAATTCTTAGAATTCCCTGCTGAATTTTTTAAGCATTTTTAATCAGGAAAAAACCCGGTTTTTGAAAAAAGTCCAGAGAGCATGAATGATTAGGGTTTCGATGTTCGTTCGGATTTCAAACGTCTTCTAGACTTTGCCTAAGGCTCTAGCTAGGCTCTGATACCACTGTAGGGTTCCTAGGCACGCTAAGGAGGTCTCACAAGGCATCAACCATGCCAATTTCAAATTTTACAAGTGCCGAGAAACCCTAATACGGATTCGTTGACTAGAGTTTAGGCGAAAAGTGAAACTAGTTAACATCTTAACTAAAAGAAAGAAGCTACAACCTTTGTAGATCCGGTTCTCCACTTCCTTAGCTCCACGTAGATGTCCTCTCGCTGTCCATGTCGGATCCCGGACTCTAGCATTGGCTTCATCGGAGAAATGGGCGGGCTAGGTCGTCGGCTTCGATGCCGAAGATGATCTACGTCGAGGCAACACAAGATCAAGCTCCAACTTCACGAAGTCGTGAAACTTGTGAAGAAAACACCCTATACTACTTGGCAAGAGGTAGAGGATGAAGAAATAGGAGGTGGGTTCACTTTAGAATTGGATTTCTCACTCTTTTACTCAAGATGCCATTAAAGGACTCAAGCTTTCTTCTTGAAGATGAAGAGGAAGAAGAAGATAGAATATGATAAGTATTGCTTTTCAAAAATAAACTAATATGAATACTTATCATATACTAACCATGGTTATGTGTAGAGAATAGACTATGGTTGGTTTGATTGGTTAGGGTTAAGCATGAGACAAGAATGGTGGACTTGTTCAAAGCTTCATGAAGCTTCAACAAACAAACAAAATAAGCCACCATTCCTTTTATTTTCCAAAATGAATAAATAAATAAATAAATAAATAAACAAAACCCTAACCATTCATATAACCATGGTTTAGTCTTTACACATGCACAAGTTAACATGTATCATCAAACATGATACAAATCAGTGTACACAAAAATATATCACATATACAATGTGCACATCAAGTGAGAAAATCCCTTTTAAAGTGAACCAATACTAGTTAATGCAAAGTAATATATCCAATATATAATTATACATTAAATCATTAAATCAACACTTGATTCAATGATCCTGTCATGTCACACATAACCGACTAGTATCAAATGTATCGACTTATCGAATCAATCTTCAATTCGATAACTAGGTTATATCGCATACA
Source organism: Agapanthus africanus (assembly GCA_030015575.1). Lineage (NCBI taxonomy): Eukaryota > Viridiplantae > Streptophyta > Magnoliopsida > Asparagales > Amaryllidaceae > Agapanthus > Agapanthus africanus. The sequence goes on along the minus strand of JASDDO010000012.1, from coordinate 389,437,264 downwards.
ACCAATCGAAACATTCATCACGAGAATGAAATATGGTATCACATACACGCATTATTCTCGGTGCCGCACATATCTCATATGCGCTCCTATTTCGTTTCGCTTGAGCCAAGAAACCTCTGCGTAGGACTCTAAAGACTCGTCAATACGCCGGCAGCAGATGATGATCATATCAAGCACCCACAAGCCGCAAGCGGTCTGCTAAACGTAACGGCCACCCGGGTATTGAGTGATCAGAAGATCGACGAGCAAGCCCGCTCACACTCCTGTGAATCCAACCAGTAACACTTACCGTACAGTCCGGTCTGTTCGTCTGATATGTCGCATATCAAGTCTAGGGGTGGTAAACGTCAGACCCCAATAACCGATAAGTCGTACCGATGTGAGGCTCATAACGGGTCGAGAAACTACTGGTAACACTTACCAGCAAATCTCTGATCAGCCCTGGCCAGGGACTTCCCTGTTACGGCCAATCGAGCACAGCGCAACATCAACCCCCAATACCGGGAGATACGAAACCCCTCCTATCGCTCATTGCCTCCATGTGACTCGGGACCGTACCCAAAAACCACCGTTTTGCACGCCCTCATGGACGTGGTAAGGTGGAGATCAAAGCACAGTGGGAATCACACAAGACTCTATGACGATCTCGGGTCTACAGACTACTCTGCACAAGTGTCACCTGAGAACTGCCATATGACGTGAGGTATAATACCATCTGGGAGTTCTCGGCGAGTCCGTCCAGTGTACCCAGTCTCCACTGAGCACCCGTGTACCATCTCTGATGTCAAAACACCAATGGATATGGGATCATCCATCGCCCATCTCATGGGTCGAGAAGCGTATACGCTAGTCTACACTGGTATATCGATGCCCCGTCTCGATACACCCACGACTAGGGACCTTGAAGGATGTACTTATGGACTACCATCTCCCCACTAGTATGATCTGCATCATAGTCCAGGTAGTCAAGTACACATCCTAAGGGCTTTACCAACATGTTACTATAAGACAGTTTAAAGAGACTAGTATACATGTTAAGATAAAGAGTAACCAGATAGCATACTATCATATCGAGCAAGAAAGTCATCTCTATATATGTCCAAGCATCCAATATAATATACATCATCTGTACAATACTGGCCTCTAGGGCATACATACAACTAACATTACCCACCCCGGTTCTTTCGGGGAGGCGGAATAGGTAAAAATCGAAATTTTCCTCAAAAGGTAACATGGACCATCCATGAAGGATCTTTGCTAAACAAAAACTAACAAAAAATACTACAAGTTTTAGCTAATATGTAGAATGGTTATACCTAGGTCTTGAACTCCTTCTCTTCTTTTGGTGGTTCACCTCCTTGCTTTCTCCTCGTAGTGGCTTGAACGGCTTCTCCTCGTCATCTCCTATTTGCCGTAGATGGATCCACCCGAGGGCCTCGAACTTGAGCTCTTATCTCAACCTAGAGATAACTAAGGTGCTTGGTGTGCAAAACCTAGAACCTTAGAATGAGTAGAGAAGAGTTATGGTGGTTTTGTCTCAAAGGTTCATGATTTTCAACTCATGGAACGCTTGAACCTTGAGAGAGGAAGAGGGAGAGCTTTTTTCATGAGAGAGAAAGAAGATGATAGAATGAGCTCTCATAATGCAACCATCCTCACAAAAGCAAAAAATAATAATGATAATAATAATAATCAAGTATTGTGATGGTTAGTTTCAATGACCATTATCATTTCATGCAATTATTTCATTTTTGTAAAGAACAAGTAAACAAAAGTCATAGCAACGAAATGATGATGGTCAACAAGTCAACAATGATCAACCGGTCAACAAAGTCAACAAGTCAATAAAAGTCAAATGTTCAACTCAACCATGACACAATAATCCTTAATTAATATTATTAATCATAATATTTCTCATTCTCATTAGGGTTTAGAAAAAGTCAACGGTCAACAAGTCAACCAAAGTCAAATGGTCAACAAGTCAACCAAGTCAAATGGTCAACAGCCCTAATGAGAATTCTCTGCCTCTGCCTCTGTCAACTGTGCATACACACCCGCATCCGTGTTCCAAGGAACACGAATACACTGAGACAAAACCAATCCCAAAACAAATACTAGGATCTTAAACCAAAGTCCGCTAGTATTAACTTCTCGGACACTAAAACGTGCACAAGTGCGCGAGTGTGAACGAACCCTGTCACAAAACCATGCGACCTCTACTCTGTTTTGCCCAAAGGCGAGTAACCCTCTGTGTGGCACTCTAAAAGCTCAACACTACGCTGGCAGTGGGTTTAACCACAGGCCGCAAGCGGTACTAGCTGTACGTAACGGTCCCCAGGTAGATGCCGACAAGAAGACTGATGAGGTGAACCCATCCTAACTCCTACTGAGCCTGAATGTGACAATCTCCGTACAGTCCGGTCTGTTCGTCTGAGAATATCGCATAGCGGGCCTAGGGGGCGGTAAACGTCAGTCCCCTAATAGTGGTACAAGTCATGTCGGAGTGTAGCCCAAAACACCCAGAGAATCTACTGGAAAACCTACCAGCAATTCTCGCTTGCCCTGGCCAGGGATGACAATGTGTAATGGCTCTCCTAGACACAGCGCGATATCAACTCCCAATACCAGGAGAGACGAATCTTGTCTAACCGTCACTGCCTCCAAGTGCTTCGGGAGCACCCAACTACTACCTGTTTGCACGACTCAGTAGAGCCGTGGTAGGGTAGTAATCTAAGAACAATAGGAACACGCTCGAGGCGAAGTGACAGTGTCAAGTCAGCGGACTAAGCTGTACTCATGTCACCTGGGAACTATTAACTGACGATAGGTATAATACCAACCAACATTTCCCGACGAGTCTTGTCCAGTGTACTCGTAACCTAACGAGCACCTGCATACTATCTCCAGTACGACGTACCGATGGCTGTAGGACAGACCATCTCCCCTGCTGGGAAGAGAAGCGTATGCACCAGTCTACTCTGGAGTATCGATGCCCTGTCTCGATAATCCTACTACTAGGGACCAAAATAAGGATGTGCTTATAGACTACCCAGCCCCTACTAGTGTGATCGCCATCACAACGCCGGTAGTCAAGCAAAAATCCTAAGGGCTCTACCAATATGTTTTCAGCGATATGTTAAAAGAAACATATACACATATTAAGATAGAAACAAACCAAGTAGCATACTACTATATCGAGCAAGACTGTCGTAAACCCGTATATATATATCCCAAGCCTCCAAAATGTATTATACAAACTAGTACTATACAATAATGGCTTCTAGGGCATACATATCTAACAATCTCCCACTTGCACTAAAGGCCAGTAATTGGTGTACCGCATACCCAACGTCTGCACTAAGGCCAGCTGCTGCCGTACAACATACCCAATAGCTCAAAAAGTCGCTCGAACTGTATTTGAAGGAGGGCCCTTATGAATGGATCCTCCGTGTTGTCTTTTGTGTCCACTCTCCGTACCTCGATCTCCTGGAGATCAATGATCTCCCTGATCAGGTGATACCGCCTTAAGATGTGTCTGGATTTCTGATGGGACCTTGGTTCCTTTGCTAAATCTATAGCCCCATTGTTATCGCAATACAAAGGTATTAGGTCAACAATGGACGGAACCACCTGTAGTTCACTAATGAACTTCTTCATCCAGACCGCCTCTTTTGCGGCATCGCTTGCAGCAATGTATTCAGCCTCTATCGTCGAGTCTGCGACGGTATCCTGTTTGGAACTCCTCCAACATACCGCCCCTCCGTTGAGGGTAAACACAAAACCTGAGACAAATTTGCTGTCATCTTTGTCACTTTGGAAGCTTGAATCGGTAAAGGACTCAACCCTGAGGTCTCCATTACCGTAAACTAGGAACATCTCCTTAGTTCTTCTCAGGTACTTGAGAATGTTCTTCACTGCTGTCCATTGGTCCTCACCTGGATTTGACTGATACCGGCTCACCGCGCTAAGCGCGTAAGCTTCATCTGGTCTTGTACATAGCATCGCATACATATAGATCCTACCGCCGAAGCGTAGGGTATAGTGCTCATGCGAACCCTCTCCTCGTCAGTCTTAGGAGACATCTTCTTGGAGTGGGTGATTCCATGCAATGCGGGTATATTACCGCGCTTGGAATCTTCCATACTAAATCTCTTTAGTACGGTCTCTATGTACCCGGATTGCGAAAGTCCCAGTAGTCTCTTGGATCTATCTCTGTAGATCTTGATCCCCAGAATGTATGAGGCATCACCCTGGTCCTTCATGGAGAACCGTTGTGTCAAGAATAGCTTGACCGATTGTAGCATAGGAATGTCATTTCCTATCAAAAGAATGTCGTCCACGTACAAGACTAGGAACACGACAGTTCGTCGTACAATCATCTTATAGACACAAGGTTCATCTTCATTCTTGCTGAAATCAAATTCCTTGATTGCCTCATCAAAAAAGATGTTCCAGCTCCGCGATGCCTGCTTTAATCCATAAATGGATTTAAGCAACTTGCACACCTTCCCGCTGCTCCCACTGTCTACAAAACTCTCTGGCTGATCCATGTAAACGCACTCTTCTAAACAGCCGTTTAGAAAAGCCGTTTTTACGTCCATCTGCCAGATTTCATAGTCATGGAAGGCAGCAATGGCAAGTAGGATCCGAATGGATTTGAGCATAGCCAATAGAGAAAAAGTTGCGTCATAGTCCACACCAGGTATTTGACAAAAACCTTTTGCAACGAGTCTAGCCTTATAGGTTTCCACCTGCCCATCTACACCAAGTTTCCTTTTGTAGATCCATTTGCATCCAACGGGTTTTACCCCAGGTGGAGCAATATCCAAGGTCCACACTTTATTGGTGTACATGGACTCCATTTCGGATTGCATAGCTTCCAGCCACTTATCAAAGTCCCTACTGATAATGGCCTGCCTGAAACTGGTAGGGTCATCTTCTTCCAAGATGCAATCCTCTCGATCCCCATCTAAGAGAAAACAATAGTATCTCTCGGGCGGATGAGAAATCCTACCAGATCTGCGGAGTGGCTGAGGATCGTCTGGGGTTATTGAATCCTGAGGTTCTGTCAAATCTTCAGTTTCAGTTTGTGGTCGCTGAATTTTTTCCAATTCGACCGTGCTCCCACTAATTTCTTTTGCAAGAAACTCCGTTTCTAAGAAAACGGCATGCTGAGCAACAAACACCTTCTGTTCCTCGGTGTGGTAGAACAGATATCCATAACCATTCTTTGGATATCCCACAAACTTACATAAAACTGACCGTGTCTCCAGTTTATCTGGTTTATGCTTTTTAACATAAGCCGGACAACCCCATATCTTAAATCTTTTAAGATATGGCCTTTTTCCATTCCATATCTCGAATGGAGTCTTAGGCACTGATTTAGACGGAACATCATTCAATAGGTATGTTGCTGTTAAAAGAGCATGTCCCCAAAATGAAAGAGGCAACTCGGCACTACTCATCATGGAGCGAACCATATCCAATAGGGTACGATTCCTCCATTCCGATATACCGTTATGCTGTGGTGTATAAGGAGGAGTAAGCTGAGAGAGAATACCATTCTCTTTTAAGTAATCTAGGAATTCCGTGCTTAAGTACTCCCCTCCTCTATCGATTGGAGGATCTTGATACTTTTGCCAGTCTGGTTCTCTACTTCGTTTCTGAATTCCTTGAATTTCTCAAAAGCTTCAGATTTGTGTTTCATCTGATACACATATCCGAACCTAGAGAGATCGTCAGTGAATGTGATGAAGTACGAGAACCCACCCCTTGCATGTATAGACATCGGACCACATACATCACTGTGTATGAGTCCCAAGAGCTCTGCTGCCCTTTCTCCACGTCCGGTGAACGGAGATTTGGTCATCTTTCCTTTGAGACAAGACTGACAAGTTTCATAAGATGAAAACTCAAATGTATTCAAGAGTCCATCTTTATGCAACTTACTTAGTCTTTTCTCTCCGATATGACCAAGTCTACAATGCCACAAGTAGGATTCATTCGTATCTGAACTCTTCCTCTTGCGTGTGTTTTGTACATTGAGAACTGTATTCTGATTTAGAACGTAGATACCATTACACAGTATACCTTCTGCAACCAGTACCTTATGAAGGTAGATGTTCATGATATTCTTATCAAGAACAAAGTTATATCCATCTTTATCGAGTAAAGAAACTGATATTATGTTGCAAACCATGGAAGGTACATAGTAGCAATCGTTCAAAATCATAGCATTGCCATTTGGCAACACTAAGTGATATTCACCGACGGCTGCAGCATTAACTTGTGCTCCGTTCGCTACCCTGAGCGACATATCACCAGGTGCAACTCTACTACTTTTTATCAGTCCCTGCAATATATTACAGATATGAGATCCTGATCCGGTATCAAGTACCCAGGAGGTAGGGATGACCGTAAAGCAGTTCTCAATTATAAGAACACCTGAAGTAGATGGAAAACTATGCTTCTTCTTCAACTGGGTATCCTTGGAATCCATACAATCCTCTTTCTCTTGCTCATACTTATGACTGTTGTCGTAAGTTAGAGCCGAACCAACGTTCCCCAGTCCCGAATAAGAATTCGGATCGGTCAAGCGATACATTTTATTATCTTGATTAGGGCGTGAAATGGTTGCTACCTGGAGAGAGAGAAAAGAAACACTCAGCGTGCGCTCTTGCAAGATTAGATTGGTTTATTGATTTATCTAACCAGGATGGCTCCCACTGTTTCCTCAAATTCTTCTTCAAACCCTAAAAGAAGAACTAGTCAGGATTAATCGCACGTCACAATACTTGCTTAACCTTTCAGCCAGGCTGGTGTTGGTACTTCGAGGGAGGTTTTCCAACGCTTTCGCGAAGTTCCCTAATTAAATAACCTCTTTTCCCTGGAGGCGTAGCCCCGCTAACACTGTTCTAGACACCTACTTGGTTTATAGCATTGATCGTTAAGTGAAATATTCTCCCGAGAGTAATCCAATTCATCAGTGGGATCAGGATCTAACTATCATTGTGCGATGACCTAGATGTAATCCACTCTAGTCACCACACTCCAGAAGGTATGCTAAATCTGCAAGTTTCAGTTTCTTTAGAAACTCCCGATGTGGTTTTTGCCCCTAACGGTTTATGACCTTGACTAGGTCAACAAACCATAAACCGCCAGTCAAGTTCTACCCGTTATAATCTTGATTGCATTAAACCCACCCGTACATGCCCTTGACTAGGTCAACAAGGCCGCACGACTGTTCTAACCAATCACATTTGGCAATGCAGAGAAAAATATCACTTAGCTACCGTTCACTACGCCTTGACTAGGTCAACAAACGCAGCACAAATACTAAATAATACCAATCCGAAATGACGGAGGGCTATGGCTGGGTTTTTGGTGAAAAACCCGTTAACGTAATGAACTTGATATAGTTGAAGGAACATGATTGCCTTTTTGAAAATATAGTGGAGAAAACTTTGCTAAAGAGGTCACTCCCTGTGAAGGGATCTCGGCTCTTTCCTCGTCGAATGAGGTGCAGGATATTCCAAACTGAATACCTCGATGCAAAGCACGAATAATCGACTATAGTGAAGTTATTACCCTGACGCAAACTTTTTGTCTAAGGGGTCACTCCCGATGAAGGGATCTCGGCCCTTGCCTCATCGAGTGAGGTGCTGGGCATTCATAACCGAATACCTCTGTGCAAAACAAAAGAGAACGTCCTTGTAATTACAGCTTTTCGAAAATTGTTCCAACAACGTCTTTTTAGGTTTGTTTTTTCTTTGCATTAATATAATGCGTCCCATCAATTAATCCTACCATTGCAGAAAACAGCGAAAATATGACGTACGCTTATGCCATCCGCATTTGCCACGGGGCCCCGTCATTACCCGTTAGGTTACTTAACTAACGACAGAGCGGGAGCTGGACTAGCGCGGATGCAAAACATAAGCAACGCCTACTAGATATCATATATAGATATATACATTCGTCAGATGCAACGATAGCCATTCCAGTTCACAGATGAACACATTGGATATGCTAGGAATCCGCGTTTCGTTCGAGCCTGCAACGAAAGGCAGATTACACGGTCGTGATGAATAGCCAAACCCTACCCTAGACCCCTACGGGTGCGGCAAACTACCTGCCAAATACCCGAAGTGAAGCAGCCTCCCTCAACAACGTGAGTAGGCCACTCAGCACTTCAACATACCCGGTAGTTTGTGCACCCCACCTTGGGTCTATCCAAGGAGCAAAAATAGTAAAAGAAATAATATACAATGGCGGCTACAACCTTATCCCGGATGTGCGGCCATAAAAATAATATTACATCAATTTACATTTTACATCAAATGAAAGATAAAGAAAACTCTCATCTCACAAAACCCCGGCTATTCATCCGCGACAATCCAACAAGTTCATATACACAATCCAACAATATTTCAGATTACAGATATGCACAACCCCCACTAATCGACCTATAGCGATTAGCCGACGTTCAGTGCATATATCACATTACAGATATAACCATTTACCCAAAGTTTGTAGAATTCCGATCAAAATACAAATTTGTAACTACCTCCGAAAATAACATTTTTCTCTGGATAATCTGGGCAGAAACAAAATATCTCAAAAATCCTAAAACAGCAAACAGAGGAATCTGTAACAAATTTGAGCCGCGGCCGAGTCAACTCGGCCGCGGATCCGTGGCGGAACGCATGGTTCCACCGCGCTTCCGCGGTGAGTTGGCCGAGTCATGGGCTCAAATTTCTTGACAATCCCCAGAAAACCCTGCTTGTATTTTTCATGTCATAAAAAATATTTTTAGGCCAATTTTGAAAATCGACAGAAAATACATTTTTTCGGTTTGTTTTCGGGATTTTTTTCCGGATCGAAGTTCTAAACACTTTGCTAACAGTTAGTTGTTGCTTAGCTAGGCTCTGATACTACTGTTAGGTCCACGTTACCCACCCCGGTTTTTTCGGGGAGGCGTAATAGGTAAAAATCGAAATTTTCCTCAAAAGGTAACATGGACCATCCATGAAGGATCTTTGCTAAATAAAAACTAACAAAAAATACTACAAGTTTTAGCTACTATGTAGAATGGTTATACCTAGGTCTTGAACTCCTTCTCTTCTTTTGGTGGTTCACCTCCTTGCTTGCTCCTCGTAGTGGCTTGAACGGCTTCTCCTCGTCGTCTCCTCTTTGCCGTAGATAGATCCACCCGAGGGCCTCGAACTTGAGCTCTTATCTCAACCTAGAGTTAACTAAGATGCTTGGTGTGCTAAACCTAGAACCTTAGAATGAATAAAGAAGAGTTATGGTGGTTTTGTCTCAAAGGTTCATAATTTCCAACTCATGGAACACTTAAACTTTGAGAGAGAAAGAGGGAGAGCTTTTTTCATGAGAGAGAAAGAAGATGATAGAATGAGCTATCATAATGCAGCCATGCTCACAAAAGAAAAAAATAATAATGATAATAATAATAATCAAGTATTGTGATGGTTAGTTTCAATGACCATTATCATTTCATGCAATTATTGCATTTTTGTAAAGAACAACAAGTAAACAAAAGTCATAGCAATGAAATGATGATGGTCAACAAGTCAACAATGGTCAACCGGTCAACAAAGTCAACAAGTCAACAAAAGTCAAATGTTCAACTCAACCATGACACAATAATCCTTAATTAATATTATTAATCATATTATTTCTCATTCTCATTAGGGTTTAGAAAAAGTCAACGGTCAACAAGTCAACCAAAGTCAAATGGTCAACAAGTCAACCAAAGTCAAATGGTCAACAACCCTAATGAGAATCCTCTGCCTCTGCCTCTGTCAAGTGTGCATACACACCCGCATCCGTGTTCCAAGGAACATGAATACACTGAGACAAAACCAATCCCAAAACAAATACTAGGATCTGGCTTAAACCAAAGCCCGCTAGTAATAACTGCTCGGACACTAAAACGTGCACAAGTGCGTGAGTGTGAACGAACCCTGTCGCAAAACCATGTGACCTCTACTCTGTTTTGCCCAAAGGCGAGTAACCCTCTGTGTGGGACTCTAAAGGCTCGACACTACGCTGGCAGTGGGTTTAACCACAGGTCGCAAGCGGTACTCGCTGTACGTAACGGTCCCCAGGTAGATGCCGACAAGAAGACTGATGAGGTGAACCCATCCTAACTCCTACTGAGCCTGAATGTGACAATCTCCGTACAGTCCGGTCTGTTCGTCTGAGAATATCGCATGGCGGGCCTAGGGGGTGGTAAACGTCAGTCCTCTAATAGCGGTACAAGTCGTGTCGGAGTGTAGCCCAAAACATCCTGAGAATCTACTGGAAAACCTACCAGCAATTCTCGCTTGCCCTGGCCAGGGACGACAATGTGTAATGGCTCACCTAGACACAACGCGATATCAACTCCCAATACCGGGAGAGACGAATCCTGTCTAACCGTCACTGCCTCCAAGTTCTTCGGGACTACACCCAACTACTTCCTGTTTGCACGACTCAGTAGAGCCGTGGTAGGGTAGTAATCTAAGAACAGTGGGAACACACTCAAGGCGAAGTGACAGTGTCAAGTCAGCGGACTAAGCTGTACTCATGTCATCTGGGAACTGTTAACTGACGATAGGTATACTACCAACCAACAGTTCCCGACGAGTCCTGTCCAGTGTACTCGTAACCTAACGAGCACCTGCATACTATCTCCAGTACGACGTACTGATGGCTGTGGGACAGACCATCTCCCCTGCTGGGAAGAGAAGCGTATGCACCAGTCTACTCTGGAGTATCGATGCCCTATCTTGATAATCCTACGACTAGGGACCAAAATAAGGATGTGCTTATAGACTACCCAGCCCCCACTAGTGTGATCGCCATCACAACGCCGGTTGTCAAGCAAAAATCCTAAGGGCTCTACCAATATGTTTTCAGCGATATGTTAAAGGAAACATATACACATATTAAGATAGAAACAAACCAAGTAGCATACTACTATATCGAGCAAGACTGTCGTAAACCCGTATATATATATATATATATATATATATATCCCAAGCCTCCAAAATGTATTATACAAACTAGTACTATACAATAATGGCCTCTAGGGCATACATATCTAACAGTTATCATCTCGGCTTCTCTAGCTCCAGAGCAAGAGAACGCCCTTCTTACGGTCTTGCACAGCAATAGGCAATCTTTTGGCTGGTCAATGGCGGACATCAATGGGATTAGTCCCCTGATCGTTGAACATCACATTCATCTGATGGATGAGGCCAAACCAGCCAAGGATCCACAAAGGCGACTCAACCCAGTCATGAAGGAGGCTGTAAAAAAGGAGATCGTAAAGTGTCTGGATAGTGGTATCATTTACCCTATCTCTGATAGCCAGTGGGTTAGCCCCATTCACGTTGTCCCCAAGAAGTCGGGCATAACGGTCATAACCAATGAGGCGAACGAGTTAATCCCTACTCGCACCCAGACTGGGTGGCGAGTATGCATCGATTATAGAAAACTCAACGCCGCAATGCGGAAAGACCACTTTCCGCTACCTTTCATTGACCAAATGCTTGAACGATTGGCTGGACACGAGTACTACTGCTTTCTGGATGGCTTCTCCGACTATAATCAGATTCCCATCGCCGAAAAAGACCAGGGCAAGACCACATTCACCTGTCCTTTCGGCACGTTTGCATATCGTCGCATGCCCTTTGGGGTATGCAATGCACCCGCTACCTTCCAGCGGTGTATGATGGGAATCTTCTCAGACATGGTGGAAAAATTCTTGGAGATCTTTATTGATGATTTCTCCATTTTCGGCGATTCCTTTGATGAGTGTTTGCTTCATCTCGACGCTGTCCTTACCCGGTGTAAGGATAAGAACCTCACTTTAAACTGGGAAAAGTGTCACTTCATGGAACGGGAAGGTATTGTCCTAGGACATATCATCTCACAAAATGGTATTGAGGTAGATAAAGCAAAGATTGAAGTCATTTCCAATCTCCCTCCTCCCAGATGCGTCAGAGACATCCTAGCCTTCCTTGGCCACGCCGGTTTCTATAGACGGTTCATCAAGGACTTTAGCAAGATTGCTAGGCCCTTGACTCATTTGCTGTCCAAGGACACGACATTCGACTTCAACTCGAGCTGTGTGACTGGGTTCGAGTCATTAAAAAGCTCACCCACTTCTGCTCCCATTCTTTCTTCTCCTGACTGGACGTATCCATTTGAGATTATGTGCGATACATCCAACTTTGCCATCGGAGCTGTCCTTGGACAGCACATCGATAAAATGCCGCACGTAATCTATTATGCTAGCTGAACCCTGAACGATGCCCGAACTACACAACAACCGAGAAGGAATTTTTGGCTGTTGTGTTTGCTTTAGAAAAGTTCAGGCCTTACTTGATCGGCTCTCCAGTCATCGTCTACACGGACCATTCAGCTCTTCGCCATCTTTTTGCTAAGAAGGATGCAAAATCTCGGCTGATGATTGAAATTTTCGTTGTGATAAAATGTAAAGTGTTCACAATCAAAAATATTTGTACCGCAATCAATTAACGGTGTCGGTGTAGCGCGTTAATGAATACGGATCGTCCGCAAGGAAAGTGTGATTTGATCGATCTTGTTTTAGTTGCGTTGGAATTTAAAATATAAAAGAAAATTGATGAAGTTTACTTTCAAGAATCAAGAATTAGGTCTAAATTCAAGAATTGGTAACAAAATCAAGAAAATACCCAAAGTGTTTGAATTATCAAGATTTGAAGAAGGGCTCGTCGGAATCAATTGAATCGATAGTGATAATTGATGCTTAGAATTTCAAATTCTTATCTATTGAAGATTTGATGCTAGATCGATGATAATCAACGAGGTTTAGGGATCTATTGAAGAAACTAGGGTTTGTTCATTCTCGTCCCTTGTCCTTTCGTAAACTAGCATTCAAATTCTAGACTCTAGGAAATTCAATCATCGATTGTTGATCTCTAATTGAGAGCGAAAATATTCAAGAAAGAATCTCGCTCAAAAATAGGTCATCTTTGATTCAATTACCTAGGGTTTACAAAACTCATAAGACTTAAGAATCGTTTAAGAATTCATCAACATCATTCTATCTATTCTTTCGATTCCGATGCAAGCGGAGTTTTATTCACGCATCATTATAAAGGAATCAAGAATGAAAAATATCACAATGCGAGAATGAATAGAAAGCAAGATTAAAGATCGTTACCTTTTATTATTCGATGTTTCGTTACAATACACTCAAGAACTACAAGAATTGAGGAGGAATTAAAATCATCGAATCTAGCTTTGCATCGTCTTCTTGAGTCGCGGATCGTCTTAGATCTCTTGCTCGGATGAAGATCAGTGTCGCTTCAAAAGTATCGTGGATGCTTGCTCAATTTGGAATTCAATGAATCTTGATTTGGCTTTTTGAAATGGATTTGGGGCTAGGGTTTTGAGTTACAAGTTGTGTCACTCAACTTGTAGAAATTTTGCTCAATATTCAATAACCCTAAATCGTGTAACTAATGAACCACCCAAAACCCTAGATCTAGATCTCTTTTTATAACCACCTCATTTGTATCTTCCTTCCAAAGCTAGATTGTTAGGGAGAGTCTTCTAGAAGAAGTTTGTTGGAGGGAATATTCTAGAATAAGGTATATTCTAGGATAAGGTTGTTAGGCCGAGCCTTCTGGAAAAAACCACGTGCACTTTAGGAGTCTTCTGGAAGCCTGGCCGTTGCAAGAAGCCATGTGGAGAGAATTGGAGATGCTGACGTGTCCAACAGGCCGCGGATCCGCAGCCTATTGGTGGAGTTGGTGCTTCATTTCTCTGGGCTGTTATGTGTTGGCTCTTTTGGGCTTTACTGTATGTCAGGAATCTCATTGTGCTTTCTTGTTTACTGCCAGATCACAAGTCTTGGACTTGATGTATTTTTATCAGCACTTTAGCAATTCCGGCTCTTTTACCTGAAGAATTTCCTGCAAAAAATCTCGAGACAAGGATTGATATATATATAGATCGATGCTATTAGTAATAAAACACGTAATTTCCCTTTAGAATGCCGATTATAACTATAACACAGGTTATTTGGTATTTTCCGGATGAATTCGTAATCTGTGTTATAATTACAATAAACATCTATATATGAATGATAAGAGTAGGGAAATTAGCGTGTTGAGAATGCACTATTTTCGACTAATCAAATTCCCCCAAACTTAATTTTGGTCGTCTCGAACAAACATCTTTATTTAAAAAAAGGAGAAAATAAAGAAAGAGAAAAACTAACTAGCACACTTTCGTAGGCAACACGATTGCACTGAGCACGTGCAACAAGCCTTTAAACCTCTAGGTGTCCCTAGTAGGAGGAGTGTTGTCTCCTGAGGGTTTTCAGCGGATTGCACCCACAAAATCCCATAATAAAAGGAAGACCGTGAAAGTTATATATAAAAATAAGACCTGTAAAAGAAAGACTTTGAAAATCAGAGTTTCCAACTAATACTAGCTTTTCAGTTGCTATGAGCCCTATCTTAATAGTCATGGCAAGATGTTAGAAATCACATCATCCCTCAATAAAACATCATCCTTATTCTTCATTCCTACCTTTCTTCTAAACATCGATCATATAACCCTACGTGTGTGTAAAGACATCCCTTCACTCGGAGAATTCAATTCAAGCTATCATACTCTTGTCCATCTGCCTCAGTACTTTTTAATCGATATTTAGATGGATTTGCTCACACATTTTTCATGCGACCGTTAATACTTCTTGAGGTACTAACCGACCGATTACTCATATGCTTGCTGATTAGGTGTATTAGTATTTTCCTCGTCTTGCACCACCTAAGGTTTAGCAGTGACTCCCAAACCAGTTGGTCTAAAGCACTAGGTGATGAAGCACCCTCGGTATATTTTTTTTATTGCTGCCTTGGTAATAACAAAACCAGTGTTCATTTTTCTTTTCAAAATTTTATCTTTTATTTTCCATTTATTATTTCCTTCATAGTTTGGCATTTAGACAAGAGCATTTCAAGGTATCATCTACTATCCCGAGTTTCAAGACGTGTGTAAGTGCGTATAGTAAGGTATCAACATTCAAATGTTTGGCTTCCAGAATATGAACTATTTTTCAGACTTATTTTTATTCTCAGATTAGTGACTTCTTTCATCTTACTAACCCTTGGGACAACGGCTCATAACTACTTATTACTAGTTTCGTTTAAGAAAACTTCTAACTTTCTTGGTTTTCTTAAATCTTTCTAATCTTTTGGATGTAATTTTTCACTATCTAATCTTTTATTATCTTATTTATGTACAATTTTCTTATATGTATTGTGCTTATGCAAAGTATGATGCAATGATGCGTAAATAAGCACAAACCTCCCCCAAACTTATTTTCAACAGTGTCCTCACTGTTGCTATCTGTTAAAGCTCCAAAACCTGTAAGCTTGGGAAAACATTATTAATGGGGGCAAAAATAAGTGAATGTGAAAATCCTCCTCCAAACTTATTTTTGGCTCAAAAGTTATGTTCAAGAGCCAAAAATATACCTACATCCCCCAAACTTGAGTTAAACAATGTTAATCTTTTGAAATCACAAGAGGGGGTCAAAGTTTATTGGTCGATACCAAGCTTTGCAAAGACCAAAAGTCAACACCAACCATTCGAAGAATTTATCCGTGAAAAGCACCGGTTGGTGGAAGAATATGATGAATAGAGTCGGGAAGAATTGGGGAAGGGATAAGTGGTGTGAAAGAATGGGTTTGCGTCTCAATTTGGAGAGACGACACAGTGATAGTGATGATGGATTACTCGCATTCACATAATTGTCCAGAAGAAGGTGTGGAGGTTCAATTTCTTTTTCTTGTAGTTGATTCATCTCAACACCCGTGTTTTTCAAAAATGCGAGTTCATCAGCAAAGATTTCCTCAAAAGTCTCATCAATATCCCGAGGAATAATGTAATCAAAAAGCTCGGGGTGATCTTCAGACTCCAGAAACGGATCATAATCGGTGTTAGATGTTGACCCGGACAACTCAGTGGAAGAGTCCGTATATGTATGATACAAAGTTGGGTCAAACAACAACATATGAAAAGAGTCAAGATCAGTATCATGAGGCTTGTCAAATTCGCTGCTGTCGACATCCATTAATTCGACAGAACAAACCTGAGCAGTAGGTTCGGAGGGTACACTTCCCAACTTGTAAATGTTGAGCTCTATTGACATCTTTCCGAAGGATAGGGTCATAGAGCCATTACGACAGTTGATTATAGCATTGGAAGTAGCCAAAAGGGGACGACCAAGAATCACCGGAATTTGATTCCGTGGGTTCGCTACAGGCTGTGTATCAAGTACAATAAAATCCATAGGGAATACAAATTCCCCGATTTTTATCAACACATGCTCTAGTTCACCCCTAGGTTTGGTGATTGATCGGTCGGCCATCTGAAGAGTGTAGTGTGCTGGTTTCAACTCTCCGATCCCTAATTGCTCATAGAACGAGAAAGGAAGCAGGTTAACACTTGCGCCAAGGTCAAGTAGAGCACGGTTAATATGTTTATCCCTAATAGAAATAGAAATAGTAGGATATCCAGGATCCTTACGTTTTCTAGGCAATTGTTGGGGAAAAGCTGTGTCTACAGTCTTTGACATGAATACCTTCTTTGGCACTTGAGTCTTCCTCTTCCTAGTGCACAAGTCTTTGAGAATTTTCGCATAAGCGGGGACTTGTTGGATAGCATCTAGGAGAGGGATGTTGATGTTAACCTGTTTAAAGATTTCAGTGATCTTCTCCATTTGTGGACTTGGTCTGTTTCCCCTAAACCGATTCAGATAAGGAGTTTTAGCTATAAGAGCGGGGTCCAACATTGGAGAAGATCGTGTGGGTAGGAAAGATCCCAGAATAGGAATAGGGATCGTCTTTGGTGGAGTAGAAGGAGGATGCTGAGGGTTCGAGCCTTGGGGAAAACGGAGAATAGGCTCGGAAGAAGGTGGTGGGGTAGACGAACCGGGGTCAGAAGTAGAAGAAGAAGTGGAAGGAAAAGTCTCAGCCGGGGTATCATCGATTGATTCTTCATTATTATCAATCTCTTCACCGACATGGTTGTCAAGCACTCATCCAGATCTCAACGTGGTGATAGCGTTCATATGATGTGAATAGCCAAGATTGGGTAAAGGTTGAGCTGGAAGTTTCCCTTTTTCTCTAGCACTCAATTCGGCATTTATACGGGCAATTTGTACTTCCATCGATGTAATACTCTCACTTTGGGAGTCAGAGTTTTTCTGGATTTTATCGACGGAAGACTTTATTTCAGCCGAAACTTGCATGAAATTTGTCAGAAGCAAATTCATGAGTGAAGAGGATTCATTAGTACCGGTCAACTGCAAAGGATTATACGGTGCATGTGTGTTGACCGGATTTTGAAAGTTTTGTGATTGGTAGGGGTGCTGACTCAATTGAGGTGGTTGCTGTTGTGGTGGAGGAGCCCTTTGGAAATTGTTTTGATTTGGAACCGTGTTTTGAGTTTGTGATTGGTTCCAAGCAAAGTTAGGGTGATTCCTCCAACCCTGATTATAAGTGGAAGAATACGGATCGTTTCTAGGTCTTTGTTGGAAAGCAGCATTGGTATGCTCATGACCTTGAAACGGAGAATTCAATGGACATTCTTCCGTAAGATATGATGGATCAGAACAGCATCCACAAATAGTTTTAGAGAGTGACATCTGATTTAGGGCAGCTGCTAAAAATTTATTTTCCATAGTTTCGAGTTTCTTTTGCATTGCTGACATTTCAGCTCTAACTCCTATGGAAACATCAGATTGGTGATTACCACCCCTAGACGATGGTTGACTTACACTCTCCCACTGTAAATATTTTTCAGCGAAATCTTCTAAGAATCTCCAGGCTTCACCATCATCTTTAGTCATGAAGGTGCCTTGACACATGGATTCAAGGGTCTGTTTTGTGGTAGAATTAATGCCCTCATATATGATTCTGCACAGATCCCATCTAGGAATTCCGTGATGTGGACATTGAACTAACAGATCTTTGAAGCATTTAAAACACTTCGAGAATGGTTCATTCGGAAGCTGGGTAAATTGATTTATTTCGCTACGGACTCGAGCTGTCTTATGATTAGGGTAGAATTTCTTAAGAAATGCTGTTATGAATTCTCCCCAATTCGAAATGGAATGTGCGGCTGTGTTATAAAGCCACTTCTCGTCTATATCGCACAAGGTAAATGGGAGAAGACGTAATCTCATAGTATCCACAGAAAGCTGTGAAGTACCCATCATTGCGCATACATTTTCAAATTTTGTAATAAAGACATATGCGTCCTCAGACTTGAGACCGTGATATTTGGGTAGAAGATTGATGTATTGGGGTTTGATTTCAAAATTTTCCCCATTGGCTGGTGGAATAGTGAAACAGGTTGAAAGAGGACCTCGCATAGGGTAACATCTCTCTTGGAGAGAGATGCGGGGTGGATTCTGCGCACCTGCGGACGGTGGCAGAGTAGTGTTAAAGAAGTTCGATGGAGAATCGTCCATCGAAGTGGGTATGGTAGGGGGTATAGAAAAAGTAGACGTAGAATTACCAACTTCGGAGTCGATAGGAGGAACGCGGACAAGACGGGCACTAGAATCCCGTGTCCAGCCGAGCATGCACTAAATGGTATAGCACAAGTGACAGCGTTAAATGATAATTAAGGAAAAGATGAGATTGGTGTTTGGTTTTAAAAAAATACGGATTTTTGAAATATTCACACAAACAATGCACAAGCAACCCTAAATCTAGTGGTCACCTAGGTCAAGGCTCTAGACCGCTCCTAGACTTCCAGAAGGCAAGTCGCAAGATAGATCCTCTACTGCCTCTTTGCCCCTTCTGTGGCCAGGTAAGTGTCAGGTAAGTGGGAGGTTCTCCACTAAGTAAGTAGTGGCCTAATTAAGTAACCACTTGCCTTAGACACACTTGCCTTAGACACTACAAAAGAAACACGGATAAGCAATAGATTACCCACGACCTCCTTCTGTCCTAAGTGAGCGCGACGGTCCTTGAGTCATGTCTAGATATTTTTTAGTTAATGAGGGTGATACGGATGCAAGTTTGTGATTTTTGGGGCTTAAGACGGGTAATGAAATCCCGACCTAATCTGAATTTTGGTCGTTCCCCTTAATTTCCGTGTTAAAAATGCAAACAACCAATATCAAACACGCAACAATTTTTCTTTTTTTTTGGCGGCGCTGCGAATTTTTGCAAAGAAACCTGCAGAAATTGGTTAATGGAGCAGATGAGGGAAGAGATAAGAAAGACAGAGAAGACCTGAGAAATTTCCGTGCACTGAAACCCTAGACTTGTCGCCGTTCCGCCGCAAGATGCTACAATTGGCCGCGGATGCGCGGTCTGATGATGAGATACCTGCACAAAAATTTCAACAAATGTTCCTGTTGCCTCACTAAGCTCCCTGAAATGCTCTGAAAATTTTTTCTCTCGCTCCACAGATTCCAGATCTCCTTGCAACAAATCACAACAAATCGTTAAGCGTTTGTTACGAATTTTGATCTAAAAAACCAATGGAATAATAAATTTCCAACTCAAATTACAAAAATAAACAAATTAGCACATGATCGTCGGCAACGACGCCATTTGATTGAAATTTTCGTTGTGTTAAAATGTAAAGTGTTCACAATCAAAAATATTTATACCACAATCAATTAACGGTATCGGTGTTGCGCATTAATGAATACGGATCGTCCGCAGGGAAAGTGTGATTTGATCGATCTTTTTTTAGTTGCGTTGGAATTTAAAATATAAAAGAAAATTGATGAAGTTTACTTTCAAGAATCAAGAATTAGGTCTAAATTCAAGAATTGGTAACAAAATCAAGAAAATACCCAAAGTGTTTGAATTATCAAGATTTGAAGAAAGGCTCGTCGGAATCAATTGAATCGACAGTGATAATTGATGCTTAGAATTTCAAATTCTTATCTATTGAAGATTTGATGCTAGATCGATGATAATCAACGAAATTTAGGGATCTATTGAAGAAACTAGGGTTTCTTCATTCTCATCCCTTGTCCTTTCGTTAACTAGCATTCAAATTCTAACCTCTAGGAAATTCAATTATCGATTGTTGATCTCTAATTGAGAGCGAAAATATTCAAGAAAGAATCTCGCTCAAAACTAGGTCATCTTTGATTCAATTACCTAGAGTTTACAAAACTCATAAGACTTAAGGATCGTTCAAGAATTCATCAACATCATTCTATCTATTCTCTCGATTCCTATGCAAGCGGAGTTTTATTCACGCATCATTATAAAGAAATCAAGAATGAAAAATATCACAATGCGAGAATGAATAGAAAGCAAGATTAAAGATCGTCACCTTTTATTATTCGATGTTTCGTTACAATACACTCAAGAACTACAAGAATTGAGGAGGAACTAAAATCATCGAATCTAGCTTTGCATTGTCTTCTTGAGTCGCGGATCGTCTTGGATCTCTTGCTCGGATGAAGATCGGCGTCGCTTCAAAAGGATCGTGGATGCTTGCTCAATTTGGAACTCAATGAATCTTGATTTGGCTTTTTGAAATGGATTTGGGGCTAGGGTTTTGAGTTACAAGTTGTGTCACTCAACTTGTAGAAATTTTGCTCAATATTCAATAACCTTAAATTGTGCAACTAATGAACCACCCAAAACACTAGATCTAGATCTCTTTTTATAACCACCTCATTTGAATTCCCTCCAAAGCTAGGTTGTTAGGGAGTGTCTTCTAGAAGAAGTTTGTTGGAGGGAATATTCTAGAATAAGGTATATTCTAGGATAAGGTTGTTAGGCCGAGCCTTCTGGAAAAAGCCACGTACACTTTAGGAGTCTTCTGGAAGCCTGGCCGTTGCAACAAGCCACGTGGAGAAAATTAGAGATGCTGACGTGTCCAATAGGCCGCGGATCCGCGGCGGATATGCTGACTCGGTCGCGGATCCGCGGCCTATTGGTGGAGTTGGTGCTTCATTTCTCTGGGCTGTTATGTGTTTTCTCTTTTGGGCTTTACTGTATGTCAGGAATCTCATTGTGCTTTCTTGTTTATTGCCAGATCACAAGTCTTGGACTTGATGTATTTTTATCAGTACTTTAGCAATTCCGGCTCTTTTACCTGAAGAATTTCCTGCACAAAATCTCGAGACAAGGGTTGATATATACAGATCGATGCTATTAGTAATAAAACACATAATTTCCCTTTAGAATGCCGATTATAACTATAACACAGGTTATTTGGTATTTTCCGGATGAATTCGTAATCTTTGTTATAATTACAATAAACACCTATATATGAATGATAAGAGTAGGGAAATTAGCGTGTTGAGAATGCACTATTTTCGACTGATCAGTTGATACGTTGGATCCTCTTGCTTCAAGAGTTTGACCTTGTCATCAAGGAAAAAAGAGGATGTGAAAACGTAGTCGCCGACCATCTCTCACGACTTCCTTCTTTGCCTTCGCTTCAAATTCCGATTAACGACGTTTTTCCGGATGAACGGCTATCATGCGAACCCTGGTTCGCAGATATTGTGAACTATTTGGCTACAGGACTACTACCGAATGAATGGTCAAGTCAGGACAGACTTCAATTCTTATCCCAAGTAAAACACTTTTACTGGGACGAACCTTATCTGTTCAAGTAATGTTCCGACCAGATCATTCGTCGGTGTGTGCCTGATAATGAGTTCAAGAGTGTGCTGTCATTTTTCCACGATCAAGCATGTGGCGGGCATTTTGGCCCCAGAAAGTCAGCCGAGAAGATCTTGCAGTGTGGCTTCTACAGGCCACAACTCTTCAAAGACGCTCATGATTACTGCAAGACTTGCTCCCGGTGCCAACACTTGGGCCGGATATCCAGGAGAAACGAGATGTCGCTCCAACCAATCTTGGTTGTCTAGATTTTCGATGTTTGGGGTATTGACTTCATGGGGCCGTTTCCCAGCTCTTTTGGACCCTGTATATTCTTCTAGCTGTTGATTACGTCTCTAAATGGGTCGAGGCCGTACCCAGCCGGACTAATGACAACAAGGTTGTCGTTAGATTCCTTAAGGAAAACATCTTTTCCCGGTTTGGACACCCCCGTGCGATCATTAGTAACAATGGAACACATTTCTGTAATAGGACTTTCGAGGCCTTAATGCGGAAATATTCCATTAATCATAAGCTATCCACGCCCTACCACCCCCAAATATGTGGGCAAGCCGAAGTGTCTAATCGGCAAATCAAACAGATTTTGGAGAAGACGGTTTCCAAGAACCGTAAGGATTGGTCATTAAAACTCACTGATGCCTTTTGGGCATTTAGAACTTCTTATAAGACTGATCTTGGCATGTCTCATTATCGGCTTGTTTATGGGAAGGCTTTCCACCCTCCAGGGGAAATCGAACATCGCGCATTTTGGGCGATAAAGGAGCTGAATCTATCTCTCGAACATGCGGGCAGCTATCGGAAGCTGCAGTTGAACGAATTGAACGAGCTTCGGGATGAGGCTTACGACAACGCGGTTATTGTAAAGAACCGAACGAAGGTGTTTCATGATAAACGCCTTACGCGCAAAACTTTCACACCTGGTCAACAGGTACTTCTTTACGACACTCGACTACATTTCCATCCCGGTAAGCTCAGATCTCGCTGGAAAGGACCATTTTTTGTGCGGACTGTATACCAGCACGGCGCTGTGGATTTGGAGAATCCAAAGGACGGTTCATTTTTCAAAGTAAACGGACACAGACTAAAACCATACCTTAGCGCTGAACCATCAGAGGAGCTCCAGGTCTTGTAGGAGCCAGTTTACCCTGCATAATCTTCCTCTGCCTACCTCCAAACTTCGGTTATCCAGCCAAAAATAGTGGACACTGTTTCAAATAAGTTTGGGGGTATGTATATACTGCTTTTTGTATATATATGTGGATATTCTTGTCCGGTGCATATCCATTTTTGACGAGCAATCTTGTCCGGTGATGCTCATTTCTCATTCAAAAATAATAAAAATAATAAAAATAAAAAGATAAAATAATTGTATATATAACCGACGATTTTGACCCTTCATTATATTTGCCTTCTTGATGTACAATGACAGTGGGGGCACTGTCCAGTTTAAGTTTGGGGGTACGCTCGGTACGCATTTCTAACCTTCGTATTCATGTGTATATTTTTGCATTTGCATACTTATTAAAACCCATAAAAATCAGAAAATTTTCTAAAAACATAAAAACTTTGTCGTCAAGGTAGCTAGGGGGAAAACTAAGATTCAATATTTCGACGGTTTTGTTTGATAAGATAGGAACAACTAAATCCCATTTTTCGATTTTGAAAACCTGAAAGATAACCCTCCTTTGATGTTAACTATAGCTGATATACGTCTTTACATCACACTACACATGTCGTGAGTTTTTGAAAACTAGATGACAAGTCTTTTTATGTCTGAAAACTTTTAAATTGATAAACTATTTTCTGATGATCAAATAGGTTTGTTCTGAAATAAGTAATATTAAGAAGAGTTGATGAAGTGAAGTGGATATGAAGGGATGTTATTGATGCCTTAATTGGAACTAATTCTGAAGAATAACCCATCAGAAACTTGATTGGAGTGATTACACACCTGACCCACTTAACACGTCTTTTATCCTAAAAAAAATAATTGAACTACCGGTTATATCTCCGTTCGCATTAAATCATCATGATTTTCACGCTTAATTGGTCTTTTGTTTTAGGGCCTAGCTAACTTGAGTAATTAAGTCCGTTGGGGTGTCTCTACACCTAATGCCCTAAAACCAACTGGTTTGGGTGCATTGGCCCAAAGCTCGCTAAGAAACTTAGAAAGCCCAAATTTAAAACAAAGTCAAGCAACTGTTCTCTCCGAGTTAAAATTCCTAACAGTTCTTTGTTTGAGAATAATCTTGACAAAAGACAGGATTTTTATAAAAAATATTTTTAACGGAGATATGAAGGTTTTATCCTATGATAAATACTATTGCACGTTCACAGAGGTGTGTGTGAAACGAAAACAAGAAAAAGGTGGAGTGAAAAATAAGACCTAGTTTCCTGTTAAGGAAGATAGAAATTCTGAATATGAAACCAAATTGGAAAACGAAACTTGAGATGTACTTAACTCTTTATAAAACTTGTGTGATCCTTTGTAAATTTTATCTGGGCTTTATTTTGTGACATGACAACTTTAATCCACCCTTTTTGAAACTTAACGACACTATTTGCACTGCACGTAAAGACATATAGAATCTTAAGTTAAATAAAAAGAGAGGTGTGAAAAATAAAGGTTCGATGGTTCTAGATTTTGGATAATAGAATTGCTAGCTTTAAAACAAAACCTAAGGGTTTGAATCATAGTTATTTCGCAAAACTAGCTTGACGGGATTTTATGGGTGGAATCCGCTGAAAACCCTCAGGAGACAACACTCCTCCTACTAGGGACACCTAGAGGTTTAACGGCTTGTTGCATGAGCTTAGTGCAACCGCGTTCCCTGCGAAAGTGAGGCCAGGATTCTTTTCTTTTTAATTTGCTCGGGACGAGCAACAGATAAGTTTCGGGGTATTTGTTCATACCAGAATATTGCATTTTAATACCGCTCATTCAGTATCTATTTTTTGTATATATCGGTACTATTAACCTGTGTCTGCTCAGTATTATAGATTACAGGTATCCGGGACAAAATACTGGAAATACACTTAAAATCACGGATATATCATTTGTGAGCCGGCACTGCAACCAGAACCGCAAACCGACCGATACTTCATGAGTTTCATCTTGCAACATACATGTGTACACACTTTTTAGATAAATAGTCCAACACATACAGGTGTGAACACTAGCTTGTTGGTTCATGAACCTAGTGAAGAGGGCTGCCCATGGCATGATGACTTGGTGCAAGTGGCATGAGTGTGATGTGCATTTAATGCAAAAAGAGTTGATGTGATTTGAAGCTACAAGTTCCCTCCAAAACCCTGAGTGCATCAAAAGCCAAAACAGAGAAAATAAACAACACAAGAGTGATACTAGAGACAGCAAAAGACCACACACAAAATACGAGCCCTTGTGCTCGGATTTGACCCGAGCACAAGCCCACATGGTCCGAGCTCGCCGGCCCTATCTCACCCAAAGTGACTCAAACTTCTGTGGGCCCCTCCTTGCTGCCTTGTCATCATTTTGTTATTATTTGTTTATTCATCTTTTGAGCCTATAAATACAGAACAGAGGGCAAAGGAGTGGGAAACTTTTTTTTAGTTTTGTTTTAGAATTCTTGTAATTTGTAAGCTTGCTTCTCTTTGTATTTCTTGAGCTCTTGCCCCTTTGTCTTGACCTTGCAACTTCTTCATAGAACTTGCAAGCTTAAGGCTTAGGTTCTTGACTTCAAGATTAGTTGTAACTTGTTATAGTTCAATAAAATCCTCATTTCATTTCATTTCATATGTCTTGTTCTACATATTTGAACTTGTGAAATTTTTGCTCCACTTTGATCTTGCAACCTCTTAAGTGAGCTTGCAACCTTAAAGTTTGGTATTGGATTTCACATTGCACCGGGCTTAAGAACACTTGGAGATATTCGCACTTGGATTCATCGGTTCTCTCTTTATCTTTCATTCTTGCATCGTTCATTATGTTTCTTACTCTTGTCTGTTTTCTTTATTTTTACTTTGTGAATATGTGTGAGTAATCTTTTTACTTGTTAAGGGTGGAATATGGTTAGATTGTATTTGAAGGTGTTCTTTGTTAAAACTTTAAAAACCTTAAACTTTGCATTTGAAACTCCGTGCAAATCACTTGCAATTTCGTTCCGCTAGGCATCCTATCCTACCACGATAGCGATGATTCCTAATCGTGACCGGATCGCTAGAGGTTTGCCGGAGGCTAAAATCAAGAGATAACAACGGAAGGACAAGGGACAAGGAAGACGGATTTAGCGAAATGACGCAAATACCGTATTTCAAGTTCCCTGATCCGCGTTGTTACCTATTGCTTTAGAGTCAATACCAAAGTTGGGGCTATAAGGAATCGGCAAATGTCACCTTCATACAATCTAACCTATTACTATCCTTAACAAGTCTTTTTTTTATACATATCCTTGTTACGACTTTTAGCTTAACCAACAAATCAAAATACGTTGTTAACTCGTTAAAACAAGCTTAAAAACCTACCATCTCCCTGCGGACGACCCTTACTCATCGCGGCTCGCTACACGCGACACCGTTTTAATTGCGGTAATTTCAAAACTCTTTTTAAATACGACACGGCAAAAACGTAACAATTAAATGGCGCCGTTGCCGAGGAGACGGTAACGCTTTTATGCTTGTAGTCTCGGGTTAATTTGTGCATATTTTGTATAAAACTAATTTTCTAACACATTCAAACGGATAAAATCATTCTTTTTAAAACCAAAACCAACACAATAACATTCTTTTTTCTCTTCTCTGGATTTGTATTCTGCTAACACTCTGAGGTTTAAAGAAAAAAATCAAGTTATAAAAGTGGGATGAAATTACTTCACTGAGGAAGCACACAAAATTTGAGCCCATTCCCTCACACAAAAACCGGCGACAACACCTGGATTTCCGAGCGCGTCGGCCGTGTAGTCACCTTTTCACTTGTGGATTTTTGTGTTGCCTCCAGTTTTCTAATAGAATCCCATTTTTATTGTTTGATTTTCTTAATTATTTGTGTTCAGAATTTTGGTTATCCATATCGCTTTTTGGCTCAAATATCCGTATTTTTCCGACATATGCAGATTTGACGGATTGTGAACAGCGATCGTGCGGAACAAGGAGGCATTTTCAAGTACAAGGGGAGTGAACACTTTGTGCCAAAGATCAGGGTAGTTGGACCCGCGCAAGCGAATCATTCGACCACTCGGAGGCAATATCGACACGAGTTTTCTTAAACGCGACACTTTTTGGTACGTATTTCTCTAAACACTTCCTCTTCTCAAACCCGACGCTCCAATATCCTTGTCTTTGCAGGATTCTTAGCAACATCGCCGCAAAAAAAAGTCAAAGAAAAGACTAACCGTATTTGTTGCAGCGCCACATTTAAAGTAAAAAACGAATTTTTTGTTTGAAAACAAAACTTTGTTGATTTGCGCATTGCGTCATTTAATACGGACTTAAGGGGCTCTAACACCAATCCATATTGGGTGGGGATTTCATCACCCTTCCTAAGACCCCGGAAATCACTAATTGCATAAGTGTCACCTCAAGCTTAATAAAAAATATCTAGACTCAGCTAACTAAGGACTTGTCGCGCTCAATAGGACAAAGGAAGATTGTGGGCATTCGGTCGTTTATCTAAACATGACTTTTGTGGTGCCTAGGCTAGACAAGTGAGGAAGTAATTTTAAAAGGCCCGTCTCACGGTGATTCGTGAGCGGAACCCTCCTTACCTCACTTGTGCTTACCTGGCCACAACTTGCTGTGAAGAGGCGATTTGAGGGTTATCTCACAATTTGTCGCTTTGGAACAGTTTGGAGCAGGTCTAGTAGACTTAGAGGACCCTAGTCTAGGTGTGGATTGTGCATTTGTGATCGTGTTTGTTGAACCGTCGTTCCATTTTCCCATCCTTTTGATACAAACTCAAATTCGCCATTTTTACCACCTTCGCCCAGTTTTTCTTCACTTTCGTTTTCTTACCCTCACATTTTACGCTTTGACTACACTAAACTCGTTTAGTGTATGTCCGCTTGGACTAAGGACCCCAGTGCCCGTTTAGTCCGCGTTTCGTTAGTCCCTTTGGACTACGCGATCGATACTGCAGTCGAAACTCCTTCCACGCCTCTTTCACCCTTACCTTTGCCGGTCAACTCCGACGTTGACCGGGATTCTGTTCATATATCCTCACCTTCACTATCACCAAATTCTTCTTCTGAGATGTCAGGATTTCCTCCTAACATCCCTTTACCTCCCCCGAGACAGATTCCACCTCACTTGGGTGCGAATAACCCGCAACCACCTCCTGTTGCAACGCCACAACGAATCGTGCTCCAGGATCGTTTCTACCCTACCCGCTCTGCACTTCTGACCTGTCTTTCGCTTCCTCCTGCCAATGGGGATAATTTTGAAATTAAGCCCCACTTCATCAACATGTTGCCTAAATTTCACGGGCTGGAATCCGAAGATGCCTACATCTTCATCAATAAGTTCCAGAACGTCTGTGCAATGATGAAGACAACCCAACTGTCCGACGATGCTATACAACTATGAGTCATTCCTTTCACTCTGTGTGGCCTTGCTGAGAAGTAGCTGTATAGCACTGCATCGCATTCCATAACTAGTTGGGATGAGTTTGTAAAAGCGTTTCTTAAAAAATTCTACCCAAATCACAAAACCGTGAGGATCCGAAACGAAATCAACCAATTTTCCCAGCTTCTTATCGAACCTTTTTGGAAGTGCTTTGACCGATACAAAGACCTTTTTGTTTAGTGCCCTCATCACGGTATTGAGAGATGGCAACTTTGCCAAACCTTATATGAGGGCCTGAATCCAGCAACTAAGCAGTTGTTGGAAACCATTTGTCAGGGCCATTTCCCATCCAAATCCGACGAGGAAGCTTGGCAATTCTTCGATGATCTTGCGGAGCAAACGCTTCAATGGGAGAGCACCAGACCGAGCACTACTTCTTCTTCTTCTTCTACTTCTTCCGGTCAGTCTAGGGCAGGCATTCATCAACTCGATAACTCAATTGCAATGAAGGCAGAGATGGCTGCAATCACGCGAAAACTGGAAGCAATTGAGAGCAAATTCTCGTCTCCTTCTCCTGCCCCTGCTCTTCCCCCTCGTACCATCTGCGCTTGTTGTTCTGACCCATCACATTTGACCGAAGAGTGCCGCTGACGTTCTTGTGGTTAAACCCACTGCCAGCGTATTGACGAATCTTTAGAGTCCCACACAGAGGGTTTCCCTGCTTCGGGCGAAATGATGTAGAGGCCGTATGGTTTTACGGCAGGGTTCGTGTTAGGTTCTTGGGCACTAGAACAAAGTTCTACAAGAAATCAAACATGCCGTATTAAAAAATTTCAAGTGCCAAACAACCTAAGCAAGGATCTTTACTATAGAATTAGGGTTAGAAACAACAAGTAAACTACTTTACTACTAAGTGATTAAGGATTTCAACCTTTGCAGTCCGTTCCTTCGCTTCATAAGCTCCGAGTTGAGGTCCCTTCACTGCGATCATCAAGCTCCCGGACTCTAGAGAGGCTCCATGAGGTGAACGAAGCATCCTTGCTTGAAGACTTCACAATCAAAGATGATCTACCTTGAGGAAACACAAACCCAAGCTATCACTTCACTAATTAGAGATTAGTGAAGTTAACACACTAATCTATATGGCTAGTATAGAAGAAGATGATGAAGTAGGAATTTTGTTCACTTTAGAAATTTATTTCTCACTATTTTTCATCACATGAATAAATCAAGAGTGCAAGAAAAATGAAGAAGAAGAAACTCAAGCTCAAGTGAGAATGAAATTGTGATGAGGTTATAAATGCAACCATGGGCGAGTATATGTCTCACTAACTCTTGTAGAGACTAAACCATAGGTTAATTGATAAGGGTTAGGTTAATAAATATCTTAGGTAAAACAAAAATGGTGGACTTTGTCAATGCATCCACAAGCTTCCACAAGCTTCATGCATTTGTCCAAAATCCACCTCATGTTTGAATTACCTTAAATAAATATAAACCCACAATTATCAATAGCATGGTGTATGTCTCATACACCCTAGTTGCATGTATAACCTAGCATGTCACAATATTATATATCACATATATAATATTTAATGCAACAAAGGAAAAGAATGTATTAAACATATATCACATATATGTTAAATGTATCTAAATGTGAGAAAATGAAATACTTAAGTGAGCAATATATTAGTTAATGTAATTTAATATATCTAATATATAATTCTACATTAAATTATTAAATCAACACCTGATTTAATAATCCGGCTATATTACATATAACCGACTAATATAATATGTATCATTTTATCAAATCAACACTTAATCCGATAACCCGGCTATATCACATATAACCGGCCGATATCACATATCGCGAAAATAGAATATGGTATCACATATCGTATTAATCTCGGTCCCACACATATCACATATGTGCTCCTACTCCGTTTCGGCTGTGCCAGGAAACCTCTGTGTAGGTCTAAAGACTCGTCAATACGCCGGCAGTAGGTGATGATCATATCAAACACCCACAAGCTGCAAGCGGTCAGCTAAACGTAACAGCCACCCGGGTATTGAGCGATCAGAAGATCAACAAGCAAGCATGTACAAACTCCTGTGAATCCAATCAGTAACACTCCCGTACAGTCCGGTCTCTTCGTCTGATATGTCGCATATCCAGTCTAGGGGTGGTAAAAAATCAGACCTCAGTAACCGATAAGTCGTGTCGATGTGAGGCTCATAACGGGTCGAGAAACTACTAATAACACTTACCAGTAGATCTCCATATCAGCCCTGGTCAGGGACTTCCAGTTATAGCCAATCGAACACAGCGCAACATCAACCCCAAATACCGGGAGAGACGAAACCCCTCCTATCGCTCATTGCCTCCATGTGATTCGGGACTGTACCCAAAAGCCACCGTTTTGCACGTTCTCATGAACATGGTAAGGTGGAAATCAAAGCACAGTTGGAATCACACAAGACTCTATGACGATCTCGGGTCTACAGACTAACTTGCACCAGTGTCACCAGAGAACTGCTATCTGACGATAGGTATAATACCATCTAGGAGTTCTCGGCGAGTCCGTTCAGTGTACCCAGTCTCCACTGAGCACCCGTGTACCACCTTTGATGTCAAACACCAATGGATGTAGGATCATCCATCGCCCATCATATGGGGTCATGATGCGTATACGCTAGTCTACTCTGGAGTATCGATGCCCTGTTTCGATACACCCTCGACTAGGAACAGTTATAGGATGTACTTTTGGACTATCCTGGCCCCACTAGTATGATCTGCATCATAGTCCTAGTAGTCGAGTACATTTCCTAAGGGTTTTATCAACATGTGAGAGCAAGACAGTAACTTAATACGAGTCAACATGTTTAGACAAAGTGAAACCGATTAGCATACTATCATGTCGAGCAAGAAAGTCCTCTCTATATATATCCAAGCATGCACTATAATATACATCATATGTACAACAATGGCCTCTAGGGAATATACATAACTAACAGTTTGATCATATACGTGCACGTGTGCACGTATCATGATTCGTACGGAAAATGTTAGTGAGCTTTGGTTTAAGTCGGATCCTAGTATTATATTGTTGGATTATTTTCTTCTCTTTGTATTCGTATTTTTTGAAATACGGATGCGGGTATGTAAATGTAACACTTTGAATTTCCGTTAGAATGTCTTTCGTGATAATTAGTGATCGTACGTGTATTATATATATGTGTTCATAGGATTATTAGTTATATTTAGTAGTGTTTGCATATTGGGAATTTTCTTGTGTTAGTGCACACTTGCACACTTAGCCATTTTGATGTTAGTTGTATGTATGCCCTAGAGGCCAGTATTGTACAGATGTTGTATAATATATTGGATGCTTGGACATATATAGAGATGACTTTCTTGCTCGATATGATAGTATGCTATCTGGTTACTCTTTATCTTAACATGTACACTAGTCTCTTTATACTGTCTTGTAGTTACATGTTGGTAAAGCCCTTAGGATGTGTACTTGACTACCTGGACTATGATGCAGATCATACTAGTGGGGACATGGTAGTCCATAAGTACATCCTTCAAGGTCCCTAGTCGTGGGTGTATCGAGACGGGGCATCGATATACCAGAGTAGACTAGCGTATATGCTTCTCGACCCATGTGATGGGCGATGGATGATCCCATATCCATTGGTGTTTGACATCAGAGATGGTATACGGGTGCTCAGTGAAGACTGGGTACACTGGACGGACTCACCGAGAACTCCCAGATGGTATTATACCTCACGTCAGATGGCAGTTCTCAGGTGACACTTGTGCAGGTTAGTCTGTAGACCCGAGATCGTCATAGAGTCTTGTGTGATTCCCACTGTGCTTTGATCTCCACCTTACCACGTCCATGAGGGCGTGCAAAACGGTGGTCTTTGGGTACAGTCCTGAGTCACATGGAGTCAATGAGCGATAGGAGGGGTTTCGTCTCTCCCGGTATTGGGGGTTGATGTTGCGCTGTGCTCGATTGGCCGTAACAGGGAAGTCCCTGGCCAGGGCTGATTAGAGATTTGCTGGTAAGTGTTACCAGTAGTTTCTCAACCCGTTATAAGCCTCACATCGGCATAACTTATCGAGTATTAGGGTCTGACGTTTACCACCCCTAGACTTGATATGCGACGTATCAGACGAACAGACCGGACTGTACGGTAAGTGTTACTGGTTGGATTCACAGGAGTGTGAGCGGGTTAGCTCGTCGATCTTCTGATCGCTCAATACCCGGATGGCCGTTACGTTTAGCAGACCGCTTGCGGCTTGTGGGTGCTTGATATGATCATCATCTGCTACCGGCGTATTGACGAGTCTTTAGAGTACTACACAGAGGTTTCCTGGCTCAAGCGAAATGAAATAGGAGCGTATATGAGATATGTGCAGGACCGAGAATAATGCGTGTATGTGATACCGCATTTCATTCTCGCGATATATGTTTCGATTGGTTATATTCGATATGACCTAGTTATCGAATCATAGATTCGATAAATCGATACATTGGAGTCTAGTCGGTTATGTGCGACATGACCGGATCATTGAATCAAATGTTGATTTAATGATTTAATGCATAATTATATATTTAATATATTACTTTGCATTAGCTAGTATTGGTTCACTTTATTTGGATTTACTCACTCGATGTGCATGATGTATATGGGATATACTTTTGTGCACTTGTATGTATCATGTTTGATAATGCATGTTTATATGGTTAAGTATAAAGAATAAAACCGTGGTTAAGTAGATAATTAGGGTTATGTTTTAATCACTCATTTATTTATCCATTCCTTTTTATTTAATTAATTTTATGAAAACAAAATGGTTTTCTTTTTGTCATGAAGCTTGATGAAGCTTCATGAAGGTTTGACTCAAAGACTATTTTGTCTTCATGCTAAACCCTAACTATTCCCACTAACCATGGTTTGCTCTCTACACTTAACCTTAGTTTGATTATGATAAGTATTGTTTTTCTTTTCATTTTTAAATAGACTTATCATAATTCTAGCTCATCTTCTTCTTCATCTTCAAGTTTGAAACCTTGAGGCCATCAATAGCAACTTCAGCTTGAGAGTGAGAAATCCAATTCTAAAGAGAACCCACCTCCTATTTCTTCATCCTCTACCTCTTGCCAAGTAGTAGAGTGTGTTTTCTTCACAAGTTTCATCACTTTGTGAAGTGGGAGCTTGATCTAGCGATGCCTCGACGTAGATCATCTTCGGCATCGTCGTCGATGACCAAGCCCGTTCATTCTCCGATGAAGCCGACGCTAGAGCCCGGGGTTCGACTTGGACAGCGAGGAGACTTCATTGCGGAGCCGTGGAGGTGGATATCCGGATCTACAAAGGTTGTAATTTCCGTATACTTATAGTTAAGTGTTAACTAGTTTACTTTTTCGCCTAAACATCTAGTCTAAGATCCGTAGTCTAGGTTTTCTCGGCACCATTTTTTTTAAATTGGCATGTTCGATGCCTTGTGAGACCTCACTAGAGTGCCTAGGAACCCTACAGTGGTATCAGAGCCTAGCTAGAGCCTTAGGCGAAGTCTAGACGGAGTTTGAAACCCGAACGAACCCGAAACCCTAACCCGATAATGCTCTCTGGAAATTTTTCAAATATGTGGTTTTTTATCAATTAAAAATGCTTAAAAAATTCAGGAATGAAATACAAGAATTACGGTGCAAAAAGTTTCCCATGAACAGTGAAATGTGCGGCGGAACCGCGGCAGAAGCGGCGGTTCCGCGGCGGTTCCGCAGCGCTTTGATGACGTCATCCCATTGTTTTTGCACAGTAATTCCTGATAAATTGTTCTGAGTTTTCTGGGATTTTTAAATTGACTCCAGAGTACAGTGTTCTGGGGTTGAATAGGGAATCAATGATTCGATCGGATTATCAAACTTTGTCTAAGTATTTTCCGGATAATTTTTTTGAATATGTTAAAAAGTTCGACCGGATATAAATACCCAATCTTTCCCCTGCCAAAAATATCCAAGTGTTGGATTATTGTGTGGTTTAAGGACGTTCTGAGTAGTGCAAGTAACGCGATGGTCCCTCTAGAAGACAACAAACCTTAACTCGATTATGTGACCGTCTTGAACTGCCCTTTGAACCTCCGGGTTTGGAGCAGTACGGCGTGCCACATGTGAGGCGTTGGCTTGACCCTTCTACGGCTAGACCGTTGGTACTGAGGCATGAAACGAATGTTTTTGAACCAATTTCATGTGTTGGATGGTTTCGGGAAAACTTGGGTGTTCGAATGTTCGATCGGAAAGTTTAATATATTCTATTTATCTGGAATGGGATACAATAATTGGAATTCACAAACAGTTATGTGATAACTGAATGAATGATATAAATCTAGCGGTTTAGTTTCATTTGATATTGAAAAGAGTTTTCGATAATGAGACTAAAATGCGGGATTTATAATAATTAGGCATGTGATGTCTAAGATATTGGATTATGCATGTGATGTCTAAAGAAGTTGCGGATTCCAATTGTTGTAGTATTACACTTTCTTTTCTGTGACCGTAAGTGTAATATGTGATATCGCCGGTTTCGTTGCTATATGTCAACGACAATTGGGATGCGCATGTTTACTTACGTTGATGACATGTGATGTTATGTGTTGCTGGATATGTTATATTGGATCGTCGTGTTTGAATAGCCGGGGTTTTTTTTATGTGAGATGAGTGTTTTTCATTTTCATTCATGTAAAAACTTGTATGTAATATTCTTTTTATTTGGGGCACTTCCAGGTAGCGGAAGTTGTCACCCTTTGTATATTATTTACTTTTCCGCATTAGGATAGACCCAAGGAGGGGAGCACAAGTAACCGGGTTCTAGGGTCCAGTAGGAGACCAACTCGAGGAGTCGAGTCCGGGTCTCCTAACCCTAGAATTGGCAAGGTTGCTTGCCGCTCTCGTAGGGGTCTAGGGGTGTGGGATTGGCTATTCATCACGACCGTGGAATCCGTGTTTTATACTGGCTCGTATTGAAAACACGGACGTCCTAGTATATCCAATATTTCATATGTTTATTCTGCTGCGATATCTGTGTTGTGACTCTGTGATGGATATAGTATATAGTATATATGATATATTATATAGAAGTTACTTATGTTTTACACCCGCGCTAGCCCTGCCCTGCTCTGTCGTTAGTTACCTAACCTAACGGTGCACGAGGGGACATCGAGGCGAATGCGGATGGCATAAGTGTACGTCATATCTATCTGTGATGTTTAGGTATTTAAATGATGGGACTTCATTAATGTGATTAATGAAAGATAAGAAACCTAAGATGTTGTAGAATCAAATTTTAAAATAAAACAGGTAGCTACAGTTCTTGCTTTGCACAGCGGTATATATGATATATCCTGCACCTTATTCGATGAGGAAAGGACCGAGATCCCTTCACCGGGAGTGACTCCTTTAGCAATAACTGGCAGATGCTACACACTCGGTTTGCTTTTGACTGCTTTTGGGTTTTTGCTTTGCACAGCGATATATATGATATATCCCGCACCTCATTCGACGAGGAAAGGGCCGACGATCCCTTCACCGGGAGTGACCCCTTTAGCAAAACTAGTAAAGCCTCAAAATCACTCCATTTTTAAAACTTCATTTGATTCTACAACGATATCAAGTTCATTACGCAATAGGTTTTCAGAAAAACCTGACGTAGCCCTCCGTCATTTCAGATAAATCCTACTTAGTATTCGTGCTACGTTTGTTGACCTCCGTCAAGGCGTAGTGTGCGGTAGCTAACTAGTATTTTTGTGCTTGTGCATATGATGCAGATTGGATTAGGGTAGTCGTACGACCTTGTTGACCTCCGTCAAGGGTCGTGCGGGTGGGTTTGATTCAATCAAGAAATGACGGGTTGAACTTGACTTGCACCCTGTGGTTTGTTGACCTCCGTCAAGGTCATAGGATGCTTGGGGCAAAATATTATCGGGAATTTCAAGTGTTGAAATTTGCAATGAGATTGCATACCTTCTATGAGATAGTTGGATCCCGATACCCACTGCGAGTAAGAGTTACTCCTGGGAGAGTTTTACACATTGCAATTAGCTGATCAAGTAGGTGTCTAGAAAGGTGTCAACGGGGTTACGCCTCTGGGAAAACGAGGTTTACATTAATTAGGTTCGTGCGAAAGCATGGGGGACCTCCCTCAAAGTACCGACACTGGCCTGGCTGAAAGATTAGCGAACTTGTAGTGTGTAATTAATCCCGGCTAGTCTATCCTTTTAGGGTTTGGAGGAAGATTTGATAAAAAGCAGTGGGAGCCATCCTGATTAGATAAGATAATAACCAATCTGATCTTGCACGAGCATACGCTAAAGTGTTTTCTTCTCTTTCTCTCCAGGTAGCGACCATTTCATGCCCTAATGAAGATAATAATATGGATGTATTGACCGAACCCGCATGTTATACTGTGCTGGGGAACGTTGGTTCCGTTCTTTCTTATAAGAGTTATAGGAATGAACAGGATATAGGGGAATGCCAGGATTCCCATGCCACCCGAATGAAGAAAGTACATGTTGATGCATTTTCTTCGGGTGTGTTCGTTACTGCGAACTGTTTCTCCATTTGCTCTACGTCCTGGGTATTAGATACCGGGTCAGGATCCCATATATGTAATCAGTTACATGGGCTCAGGAAAGGTAGAAAACTTGGAGAAGGTGATAAAGACATTAGAGTCGGAAATGGCGCAATTGTTGCAGCTAAGACTGTCGGGGAATATCACCTTGTATTACCAACTGGTAATACATTGGTTTTGAACGAATGCTATTACATGCCGAACCTGATATGCAACATTATATCGGTTTCTTTATTAAGTAAAGAGGGATATAATTTTGTATTACAGGATAATGTTATGAACATTTTCCGTAACCAAAAGTTGGTTGGATCAGGCACGTTATGCAATGGCATTTATGTTCTAAATCAATCAACAGTTCTGAGCATAACAAACACACACAAGAGGAAGAGTTCTGAACTCAACGAATCCTTCTTGTGGCATTGTAGACTGGGCCACATCAATGCGACACGACTAGCTAAGTTGCATAAAGATGGATATTTAAATCCGTTTGAATTTTCATCTTATGACACTTGCCAGTCATGTCTCAAAAGCAAGATGACCAAAACTCTGTTTACGGGACACGGAGAAAGAGTTACCGAACTCTTGGGACTTATACATAGTTATGTATGCGGTCCCATGTCTACACATGCCAGGGATGGTTCTTCATACTTCATTACATTCACCGACGATCTCTCTAGATTCGGATATGTGTTCCTGATGAAACACAAATCAGAAGCTTTTGAGAAATTTAGAGAATATAAACAAGAAGTTGAGAACCAAACCGGAAAAAGTATTAAAATCCTACGATCTGATCGAGGAGGAGAATACTTGAGCATTGAATTCCTGGACTTCCTAAAAGAGAATGGGATTCTCTCTCAGCTAACTCCTCCGTATACACCACAGCACAACGGTGTATCGGAGCGGAGAAACCGCACCCTATTAGATATGGTG
This sequence comes from Agapanthus africanus, assembly GCA_030015575.1. Taxonomy (NCBI): domain Eukaryota; kingdom Viridiplantae; phylum Streptophyta; class Magnoliopsida; order Asparagales; family Amaryllidaceae; genus Agapanthus; species Agapanthus africanus. The sequence goes on along the minus strand of JASDDO010000012.1, from coordinate 389,399,471 downwards.
CGCTCTATGATGAGTGTAGCTGAGTTACCTGTTACCTTCTGGGGATATGCACTGGAAACGACAGCATACCTACTGAACAGGGTTCCTACCAAATCTGTGCCTACCACACCATATGAGATATGGGAAGGGAAGAGACCATATCTTAATTTTATAAAGATATGGGGTTGCCCGGCCTATGTCAAAAGACAAAAACCGGACAAACTCGAGGCAAGATCTGTTTTGTGTAAGTTTGTTGGATATCCCAAACATTCGCGAGGGTATATCTTCTACCACAGTGAGGAACAAAGAGTATTTGTTGCTCAACATGCCACCTTTTTAGAAAAGGAATTTCTTGCAAAAGAAATTAGTGGCTCTGAGGTAGAACTGGAAGAGGTTCCAGCTGAACAAAACACAACAGAAGATTTAGTGGAACCAGAGCATTCAGTAGCTTCCGACGAACCTCAGCCTCTCCGCCGATCTAGTAGGGTTCTTCGCCCACCTGAGAGATACTACGGTTTTCTCATGGATGGTGGGAGCGAGGATTGCATCATGGAGGATGATGACCCAACTAGCTTCGAGCAGGCCATCACGAGTGGTGACTCAGTGAAATGGCTGGATGCTATGCGGTCTGAGATGGATTCCATGTACACCAACAAAGTATGGACTTTGGAAGTTGCTCCTGAAGGGGTAAAACCCATTGGGAGCAAGTGGATCTTTAAGAAGAAACTTGGTGTAGATGGGAAAGTGGAGACTTTCAAAGCTAGACTTGTAGCAAAGGGTTTTCGTCAAAGACCAGGTGTGAACTATGACGAGACCTTTTCTCCAGTGGCTATGCTTAAATCCATCCGGATCATGCTTGCCATCGCTGCTTATCATGATTATGAAATCTGGCAAATGGATGTTAAGACCGCCTTTCTAAACGGTGATTTAGAAGAGTGCGTGTACATGACTCAGCCAGAGGGCTTCGTAGACAGTGGGAGCAGCGGGAAGGTGTGCAAGCTGCTTAAATCCATTTATGGATTAAAGCAAGCATCGCGGAGTTGGAACATCTGCTTTGACGTCGTTATCAAAGAGTTTGATTTCGTCAAAAACCCAGATGAACCTTGTATCTACAAGAAGGTGGCAGAGAGTAAGGTTGTCTTCCTCGTATTGTACGTGGACGACATACTCTTGATAGGAAATGATATTCCTATGCTGCAATCGGTCAAGCTCTTCTTATCACAAAGATTCTCAATGAAAGATCTTGGTGATGCCTCCTGCATATTGGGAATCGGGATCTATAGAGATAGATCCAAACGGATTTTGGGATTGCCCCAATCCAGGTACATTGACACCATACTAAAGAGGTTTAGTATGGAAGAGTCCAAGCGTGTGAACTTGCCCACGATCTCTGGAGTCACTCTCTCCAAAGAGATGTCTCCCAAGACTGATTTGGAGAGAGCTCGCATGCAAGGGATACCCTATGCTTCGGCAGTAGGCTCTATCATGTATGCGATGCTATGTACCAGACCCGATGTAGCATACTCACTAAGTGTAGTGAGCAGGTATCAAGCTGATCCTGGAGAGAGTCACTGGACAGCTGTGAAGAGCATTCTCAAGTACTTGCGAAGGACTAGAGATATATTCTTGGTGTATGGTAACGGAGAACTCCAAGTGGAGTCCTTTACCGATTCGAGCTTCCAGAGTGATAAGGACGACTCTAAGTCGCAGTCGGGCTTTGTCTTTACCCTTTACGGAGGGGCGGTTAGCTGGAAGAGTTCCAAGCAGGAAACCGTGGCAGACCCGACGATGGAGGCTGAATACATCGCTGCCAACGATGCTGCCAAAGAGGCTGTCTGGATCAAGAAGTTCATTGCTGAACTTGGAGTGGTTCCATCCATTGAGCATCCGATACCTTTGTATTGCGATAACAATGGAGCGGTGGCTTTGGCCAAGGAACCCAGGTCCCATCAGCGGTCCAGACATATTCTGAAGCGGTATCACCTGATCCGGGAAATAGTTGATCGCCGGGAGATCGAGGTCAGGAGGGTTGACACGAAGAACAACACGGCGGATCCACTCACGAAGGCCATTCCCCAGATACAGTTTGAGAGACTCTTCGGGATGCTCGGTATGCGATACTACAGCAGCTGGCCCTAGTGCAAGTGGGAGATTGTTAGTTGTATGTATGCCCTAGAGGCCAGTATTGTACAGATGTTGTATATTATATTGGATGCTTGGACATATATAGAGATGACTTTCTTGCTCGATATGATAGTATGCTATCTGGTTACTCTTTATCTTAACATGTACACTAGTCTCTTTATACTGTCTTGTAGTTACATGTTGGTAAAGCCCTTAGGATGTGTACTTGACTACCTGGACTATGATGCAGATCATACTAGTGGGGACATGGTAGTCCATAAGTACATCCTTCAAGGTCCCTAGTCGTGGGTGTATCGAGACGGGGCATCGATATACCAGAGTAGACTAGCGTATATGCTTCTCAACCCATGTGATGGGCGATGGATGATCCCATATCCATTGGTGTTTGACATCAGAGATGGTATACGGGTGCTCAGTGAAGACTAGGTACACTGGACGGACTCGGCGAGAACTCCCAGATGGTATTATACCTCACGTCAGATGGCAGTTCTCAGGTGACACTTGTGCAGGTTAGTCTGTAGACCCGAGATCGTCATAGAGTCTTGTGTGATTCCCACTGTGCTTTGATCCCCACCTTACCACGTCCATGAGGGCGTGCAAAACGGTGGTCATTGGGTACAGTCCCGAGTCACATGGAGTCAATGAGCGATAGGAGGGGTTTCGTCTCTCCCGGTATTGGGGGTTGATGTTGCGCTGTGCTCGATTGGCCGTAACAGGGAAGTCCCTGGCCAGGGCTGATCAGAGATTTGCTGGTAAGTGTTACCAGTAGTTTCTCAACCCGTTATAAGCCTCACATCGGCACAACTTATCGAGTATTGGGGTCTGACGTTTACCACCCCTAGACTTGATATGCGACGTATCAGACGAACAGACCGGACTGTACGGTAAGTGTTACTGGTTGGATTCACAGGAGTGTGAGCGGGCTAGCTCGTCGATCTTCTGACCGCTCAATACCCGGATGGCCGTTACGTTTAGCAGACCGCTTGCGGCTTGAGGGTGCTTGATATGATCATCATCTGCTACCGGCGTATTGACGAGTCTTTAGAGTCCTACACAGAGGTTTCCTGGCTAAAGCGAAACGAAATAGGAGCACATATGAGATATGTGCAGGACCGAGAATAATGCGTGTATGTGATACCGCATTTCATTCTCGTGATATATGTTTCGATTGGTTATATTCGATATGACCTAGTTATCGAATCATTGATTCGATAAATCGATACATTGGAGTCTAGTCGGTTATGTGCGACATGACCGGATCATTGAATCAAATGTTGATTTAATGATTTAATGCATAATTATATATTTGATATATTACTTTGCATTAGCTAGTATTGGTTCACTTTATATGGATTTACTCACTCGATGTGCATGATGTATATGTGATATACTTTTGTGCACTTGTATGTATCATGTTTGATGATGCATGTTTATATGGTTAAGTATAAAGAATAAAACCGTGGTTAAGTAGATAATTAGGGTTATGTTTTAATCACTCATTTATTTATCCATTCCTTTTTATTTAATTAATTTTATGAAAACAAAATGGTTTTCTTTTTGTCATGAAGCTTGATGAAGCTTCATGAAGGTTTGACTCAAAGACCATTTTGTCTTCATGCTAAACCCTAACTATTCCCACTAACCATGGTTTGCTCTCTATACTTAACCTTAGTTTGATTATGATAAGTATTGTTTTTCTTTTCATTTTTAAATAGACTTATCATAATTCTAGCTCATCTTCTTCTTCATCTTCAAGTTTGAAACCTTGAGGCCATCAATGGCAACTTGAGCTTGAGAGTGAGAATTCCAATTCTAAAGAGAACCCACCTCCTATTTAAGTGTTAGCCAAATTCTTTTGTTGCATGGTTGCTAACTTATTTTTCCCACCATTTTAATCTTTTCATAACCCTTTTCATAATTTAAAATCATAATAAACAAATGAGGCATGGGGGTTAGGTAAAGAGCTTGACTTTTGACCCATTTTTCCTTCTCTTCTCTCTCTCTTTCCCCATCTCAGAATTTCCTGCAGCTCCAGCAGAAAAACCCTCCCATTTTCTTCATCTTTTCTTCTCCTCTTCATGTCTCTTTGATCTCTACACAAATCCTACACATAAACCATACATTTCCTTCACAAAACATTAGGAAAAGTGAGCTTTTTGAGGTGTTTGAAGCAAATCTGCACACTAGAGGGAAAAGCTGAGACTTTTGGTGTTTTACACGGTTCTTAGAAGGTATTAACTCATATTAGCACTCCTTTTCCTTAAACTTGTAGCATTCTTTAGTAAAAATCTCATTTTTGTGCATTTTTGGTGATATTAAAGGATATTTGTGATTTCACATGTTAGATTAGGGTTTTGTTAGTTGTGTTAGCTCTATTATGTGTTATTAGAGCTATCTTAGGCCAGGTTTTGTTTCAGTTTGCACAAAAATACCCTAAAGTTCCATTTTAGTGCAAAAGTGTGGATTTTAACTAGAAATAAGGCTCTGTAGGATCTGCTGCTACCCGAGTTATTTCAGAGTGAAACTAGATGTTACTGAAGCATGTATGGGGGGTTTAGAGTGCACACACAAAACCTGGGAGCCCAATTCCCTACCCAGGCCGCCGAAATATGCATTCTGGCCTCAAATTGCGGCCAGATGGGGGTGCTTTGGGTTGGGGTTTGGGGTATGGGTGTCTGCTGCTATGTGGGTTATTTTGATATATATATTTTTACAATATCTTTTCTGTACCAAAATCTGGAGCAAAATATTCGCGACACGCGTGATATGTGTGTGTGGGTTTGGGGTTTCTGCATATCGTGACGCGTCGGAGTGGCTTCAGGCGCGTTATCGCACGTTTTAGTGTATCTCGCACACGCGCGCTTGGTTCACGAAACGACTTACTAGTTCGGATTTAATGTCGTATTTGTGTGATGTCAAGCTTATGTATGATGTATTGTGTAATTCTAGGTTCGCAGGCGAGTACGACGGACGCCGCGCAGAAGGGGAAACAAGTTGTTGGCTATACCTAGCGAGAGACTACGGTGAGTAGATTTCACATCTACGGGGATATCGCCCGCATGGCGTTCTACGTCAGGGATGATAGGACCTTATAGTTTCCTTTGTATACATTGACTATTCATGGCTACTATTTAGTGCATGCTGCATTCCCTGCTATTTGGATATAAACTAGAATTGATAGAACACCGCACCATTACTAACGGTCCATGTTGCACGAGCACTATCCTGCATGTTACACACACACACCGTTAGTAATTGCCATGACACTCACACTGTAGAATTTACATCGGATCATTATATTGTAGCTCATCTATATGTGACTTGACATGCTATTCATACTTGATGCATATATCACATCGGATCATTATATTGTAGCTCATCTTTATGTGACTTGACATGATATTCATATTTGATGCACATATCATATCGGATCATTGAGCATATTGGTTTGCATTATATGTGATTTCTGGATTTGGGAACCGTGGCTATTTCAATTATGTAATCATTTAAAAACCCGGTTCCCTTGATATGATATTTCGGTGCGTCCACCATGTGTTTCCTCGGTGCTAGAGTGATATATGTGAACCCGAATCGAGGAGCTGGTTGAGGCCGATTATGGGTACATGGTGGACCCGGTATGGTACCCCGGGGCGAGAACGGTTTCGCTGTGTAGTAGACGGTGAGCCTGGCAGAGGGACTACTACCTACCGGTGATTGGTTGGACCTGACAGTTATCCGGAGGGTACTGATCAGAGTCGATAGATGGATGCAGGGTGATCCGTACTGCCGGGGTCGAGGGCCGATACCGTAGACGGAGCCCGTGGGCCGACCCGGACTGACGGGGCCCGATGGATGAGGATTTGCGTGTCGATGCTGGACACGAGTATTTATGATATTTGGGTGCCGATGTTGGGCACTCGGGATTCTCAGAGATGTACAGGATTTGAGGGCCGATGAGAGTGCCGGCGCCTGAGCTATTTGGGGGATCTGGGTGCATTGATGGACACCGATTATATATTCCACGTTGACATTCCGTGCAGATATTATATTGCTCATGCTCAGCATTTATTATTGTACCTCATCCTATAGTTACATTACCTGATAGAGTACTTGCATGATTATTGCACATACTGCTTATCACATATTGATATCATCAGTTGGCATATGATAGAGTAGCGCAGTACGTGCATGCTCGCGATTACCTTTATATGTTATCTCTATTCACGAGTTGGCAACTCACCCCCGTTGTGCCACAGTGTTTGCAGGTTTCCCTTCGGAGTAGTCGCGGCAGGCCGCGTTTTGCAACTTTTGACACAGATACCCACATAGTTGGTGTACTAGCTCTTTTGCTGATAGGTGGGTTTTGTGTGGTATCTGTTTATCTTTCAGTTATGTATGTTGTATCTAGTACTCTCCATCTACCATGTATGTATTTGACTTAGAGACAGTGTGAGGACGATGATGTATTTTATTTGTATTCTGGTGTCAAGCTCACTGTGAGCCGACTGTACTTGCAGTTTAATTTATCTGTGATGTTCCCACTTGTGGATCTTGATCTTCGCTACGGCGTCGTATATTGTTATCTTGGTGATTGTTTACTTAGATTTCTTAACATGTTAGTAAGTGCTTTCATTTAAAACTTATAACACTCTTTACTTTCACTGGTTTGATTTCTGGGTTTTCGGTTCACTTAGTCGCGTTACGCCTGTAGACGTTACGTGGTTAAGTGCCGGTCACGGGCCAAACTTTGGGCCGTGACAAAGTTGGTATCAGAGCGTAGGTTTTACCTTTCGGAGTGTAGGATGACCCTGGTTTGATGGAGTAGGTAGCTGCAGCAGGGTAGCGTAGCGTGTGTATGTTCCGCGGCATACTCACGACACGGTACTCCGCCTACGCGACCTTAGGACTTGTTGACTTAAATTCCTTCTTGAGTCTATGCATTCTTGCGATTCGATTTCCGTATCCTTATCGAATCCTATTGTTCCTTCCAACCAATATGCCGCCAAAGACTACGAGGACGCAGAGAGTGGCCGCGAGGGCCGAGATTCGAGTTGACTCGTCCGAGACGAGGACTGATCCGGGTAGTACACCGGTTATGCCCGAGTAGGTTGTTCCTGCCGTGACAGATCAGATTGCTATGTTAGGGGCTGGTGTACAGGAGATACGCCAGACGATGTGATCCAGTGTACAGGAGATACGCCAGACGATGGGATCCAGTATGCAGGAGATGCGCCAGATGATGGGATCTCTAGTTGAGACACTTCGAGCGCAGCGACCAGAGGTAGTTCCACCCGTTGCAGAGACCGCGGTGGTACCCACAGTTCAGGCAGTTGCACCTGCGACTACAGAGGTTATTACAGTATCGCTGTCAGGGTTTATGAGGCTGAAGCCTCCGGTCTTCACAGGCACTGATGTGGCCGAGGACCCATAGTCTTTCATTGATAGGATGGCGCGGATATGTCGTTCACTTAGATGCGCAGATACGAGATGGGTTGAGTTCGCGAGCTTTCGTCTGGAAGGTCTTGCGCAGAAATGGTGCGAATCAGTCGAGAAGGATAGAGCAGCAGGTCTTCCTCCTATGACCTGGACTGAGTTCGTGGCGCTATTCCTTGCCCGCTTTCTTCCCCTGAGTGTCAGAGATGCTAGAGCACGCAGGTTCGAGTCCTTACGCCAGACGCCAGAGATGTCAGTGGCAGAGTACGATGTGCTGTTCATCGAGCTATCCGTTTATGCTCTGTATCTAGTGGCTACTGAGGAGTTGCGAGTCAGGAGATTTGTTCGAGGCTTTCTTACACCTCTATTCCACGCTATCAGCGCGCAGCATTACGAGACATATGCAGCAGCAGTAGATGCAGCATTATTAGTTGAGGAGCGCCTTGCTGAGACTTCGGCAGTTCCAGAGCCGAAGAGAGTTCGTGCAGATACGTCAGTGTAGAGACGGCCTTTCCGGCATCGTGACAGGCACCTTGCAGGTGGCAGAGATTCGAGACGAGGCCGATTGTTTAGCTCACATCCCCAGGAGGGTCAGCGACCATCATCGGGATGTTACCGTTGCAGGAGTTCTTATCATCATGTGCGAGATTGTCCTGAGGTACCCCGGAGTGAGGCGGCAGCACCGCATGTTACATTACCACCTTCACCGCCCCAGACGACATTGCCGATAGTACCTACTGTTACTCCGCGTTAGACGCATGCACAGAGAGGTCGTGGTCACGGAGGATTTGTTCATAGAGGACGAGGTGACCGAGGTAGAGGGAAGCCAGCGGCCGGCAGGGGACAGTTAGTTGCAGGTGGAGGACAGGCGCGAGTTTTTGCTTTGACACATCAGGACGCGCAGGCGTCCAATGCGGTGGTCTCAGGTATCCTTCCTGTATGTTCGGTTGATGCACACGTGTTATTCGATCCCGGATCCACACACTCGTACGTATCCACACACTTTGTGCCGAGTTTGGGTAGAGAGTTCGGTTTGCTTGACCAGCCGCTTGTTGTGACTACTCCTGTAGGAGAGTCGTTTGTTGCTAGGCACGTGTTCCGATCCTGTACCGTCCGTATTGGCGAGAGAGAGTTGCCGGTCGATTTGATCCTTATTGAGATGTTGGACTTTGACGTTCTTTTGGGCATGGATTGGTTAGCCACGTGCTATGTTTCTGTTGACTGCCGCGAGAAGACAGTTCGATTTTGTTTTCCCGGCGAGTCGGTTGTTGTTGTGTTGGGGGACCGTGGTGCCACCCCTCACAGTGTGATTTCTTCTTTTCGCGCTGGACAGCTTTTGCGGAAGGGATGTCAGGGATTTCTCGCCTATGTTTGTGATACTAGAGCTACAGAGGTTTCGATGGATCAGGTTCCGGTTGTTAGCGAGTTCCCTGATGTGTTCCCTGACGAGCTTCCTGGGCTACCGCCCGAGCATGATATTTCTTTCTGTATTAACTTGGTTCCTGGCACGGGGCCTATTTCTGTACCGCCTTATCGGATGGCCCCGGCGGAACTTAGAGAATTGAAGGGTCAGTTGCAGGATTTGCTGGATAAGGGACTTATTCGACCCAGTGTTTCTCCTTGGGGTGCTCCAGTCCTGTTTGTCAAAAAGGACGGCGGTATGCGTTTGTGTATCGACTACCGCCAGCTGAACAGGGTGACAATGCGGAACATATATCCTTTGCCACGCATCGACGATTTTTTCGACCAGCTTCACGGGGCAGGATACTTTTTGAGGATCGATTTGCGATCGGGCTACCATTAGCTGCGGGTTCGACATGAGGACATTCCTAGGACAGCCTTCCGCACACGTTACGACCATTATGAGTTTTTGGTGATGTCGTTCGGACTCACCAATGCGCCAGCAACATTCATGGACTTGATGAACCGCATTTTCTGGCCGTATCTTGATCTGTTCATCATAGTGTTCATTGACGATATCTTGGTGTATTCTCGGAGTAGAAAGGAGCACGAGCAGCACCTGCGGATTACACTGCAGACCTTGAGGGAGCATCAGCTTTTCGCCAAATTTTCAAAGTGTGCTTTCTGGCTAGACAGCGTAGACTTTTTGGGGCATGTGATTACACGATATGGTATATGTGTCGACCCGAGGAAGATCGAGGCAGTTCGGAGTTGGCCTAGACCCACGTCAGTGATGGAGGTTCGCAGCTTTCTAGGGCTGGTAGGCTATTACAGGCGATTTGTGCAGGACTTCTCTGGCATTGCTACACCTTTGACTGGGTTGACCCGGAAGGGAGTTTGCTTCGATTGGACGGAGGAGTGTGAGCACAGTTTCCAGCGGCTACGGGCTCTACTGACTACGACACCAGTGCTATCATTGCCTTCAGGATCAGGCGGATTTGTGGTCTACTGCGATGCTTCACGAGTAGGGCTAGGGTGCGTTTTGATGCAGCATGACAGGGTGATCGCGTATGCTTCACGGCAATTAAAGAAACATGAACAGAATTACCCCACTCATGATCTGGAGATGGCTGCAGTGGTCTTTGCACTCAAGATCTGGTGACATTATCTGTATGGAGAGTCGTGCCAGATATTCACTGACCACAAGAGCTTAAAGTACATATTTCAGCAGCGAGACCTGAACCTTAGACAACGCCGATGGATGGAGTTAGTGAAGGACTACGATTGTGAGATCTTGTATCACCCGGGCAGGGCGAATGTAGTGGCGGATGCCTTGAGCAGGAGGCCCGGGGGTAGTCTATCCTGTTTGAGCACAATACAGAGGCAGTCGTCGGCGGATTGGCAGATCTTATGCGACAGCCGGGTACAGTTCGAGTTTACGCCGATCGGAGGACAGATTGCGCATGTTCGTGCACGCCCACAGTTGCTTGACCGTATACATGAGGCACAGCACAGTGATGACCGCTGTTCAGAGATCAGGACGCAGATGGGACAGGGCAGATTTTCCGAGTTCGTGATCGATGATAAGGGGATACTACGATTTGGAGCTAGACTGTGCGTACCAGATGCTGAGGGATTGCGGCGCGAGATTCTTGAGGAGGCACATCGATCGGTATATAGTGTTCATCCCGGTTCCACCAAGATGTACCACGATATGAGAGATGTTTACTGGTGGGACGGTATGAAGAGGGACATTGCAGATTTTGTGTCGAGATGCCTGACTTGTCAGCAAGTCAAGGCTGAGCCCAGAGGCCCGCGGGAGAGCTACAGCCGTTACCCATTCCGGAGTGGAAATGGGAACAGATATCTATGGATTTCATTGTGGGTCTACCCAGGACTAGTCGAGGGTATGACTCCATCTGGGTGATCGTGGATCGTTTGACGAAGGCGGCTCACTTCCTACCGGTGAAGACGACTTTCGGATTCGCTTAGTATGCCCAGATTTATATTGATGAGATTGTACGACTGCACGGAGTTCCGACTTGTATCGTGTCCGATAGAGGCACCCAGTTTACCAGCCGACTATGGCAGAGGCTTCAGGAGGCTTTGGGCACTCGATTGAGTTTCAGCACAGCATTCCATCCGCAGAACGACGGGCAGTCAGAGCGGACTATTCAGACTCTCGAGAACATGCTCATTAAACTTCGGAGGTAGCTGGGATCATCATTTGCCCTTAGTAGAGTTCTCCTACAACAACAGCTACCAGGAGACCATTCAGATGGCACCGTTTGAGGCACTTTATGGGAGGAGATGCAGATCTCCCACCTGTTGGACGGAGCTCAGTGAGAGCAGTATCTTAGGCCCGCAGATTGTGGAGGAGACGACCGCGAAGATCCAGTTGATTCGCGATAGGATGAGAGCAGCCCAGAGTAGGCAGAGGTCTTATGCGGACCGTCGTCGGCGCAGACTTGAGTTTTCTGTTGGTGATCATGTTTTCTTGAGGGTCTCCCCAATGAAAGGCGTGATGAGATTTGGGAAGAAGGGGAAGCTTAGTCCCAGATATGTGGGCCCCTTCGAGATCCTTAAGCGTATTGGTGCGGTTGCGTATCGATTAGCCCTTCCGCCCAGTTTTCCAGACGTGCACCCCGTATTTCACGTTTCGATGCTCCGCAGATATCTTCATGATCCTTCGCATGCGATTCAGCACCCGACGATCCAGCTTGAGCGCGACCTTTCCTATGCAGAGCAGCCGGTGATGATCTTGGATCGACAAGTGAAGAAATTGAGGTCGAAAGAAATACCGTCTGTCAAGTTACTTTGGCGTGGCCAGAGCAGCGAGGAGGTCACTTGGGAGACCGAGAGCGAGATGAGGAAGAGGTATCCCCATCTTTTTAAAGGTGCGTATAGTTAGATTTTAAATTCGGGGACCGAATTTCTTTAAGGGGGGTAGATTGTAACACTTTGAATTTCCGTTAGAATGTCTTTCGTGATAATTAGTGATCGTACGTGTTATTATATATATGTGTTCATAGGATTATTAGTTATATTTAGTAGTGTTTGCATATTGGGAATTTTCTTGTGTTAGTGCACACTTGCACACTTTGCCATTTTGAGACATAGGTTTAAGTGTTAGCCAAATTCTTTTGTTGCATGGTTGCTAACTTATTTTTCCCACCATTTTAATCTTTCCATAACCCTTTTCATAATTTAAAATCATAATAAACAAATGAGGCATGGGGGTTAGGTAAAGAGCTTGACTTTTGACCCATTTTTCCCTCTCTTCTCTGTCTCTTTCCCCATCTCAGAATTTCCTGCAGCTCCAGCAGAAAAACCCTCCCATTTTCTTCATCTTTTCTTCTCCTCTTCATGTCTCTTTGATCTCTACACAAATCCTACACAAAAACCACACATTTCCTTCACAAAACCTTAGGAAAAGTGAGCTTTTTGAGGTGTTTGAAGCGAATCTGCACACTAGAGGGAAAAGCTGAGACTTTTGGTGTTTTACAAGGTTCTTAGAAGGTATTAAGTCATATTAGCACTCCTTTTCCTTAAACTTGTAGCATTCTTTAGTAAAAATCTCATTTTTGTGCATTTTTGGTGATATTAAAGGATAATTGTGATTTCACATGTTAGATTAGGGTTTTGTTAGTTGTGTTGGCTCTATTATGTGTTATTAGAGCTATCTTAGGCCATGTTTTGTTTCAGTTTGCACAAAAATACCCTAAAGTTCCATTTTAGTGCAAAAGTGTGGATTTTAACTAGAAGTAAGGCTCTGTAGGATCTGCTGCTACCCGAGTTATTTCAGAGTGAAACTAGATGTTACTGTAGCGTGTATGGGGGGTTTAGAGTGCACACACAAAACCTGGGAGCTCAATTCCCTACCCAGGCCGCCGAAATATGCATTCTGGCTGCAAATTGCGGCCAAATGGGGGTGCTTTGGGTTGGGGTTTGGGGTGTGGGTGTCTGCTGCTATGTGAGTTATTTTGATATATCTATTTTTACAATATCTTTTCTGTATCAAAATCAGGAGCAGAATACCTATTTCCCCGTATTTTCAATCTTTCGCGACACGCGTGATACGTGTGTGTGGGTTTGGGGTTTCTGCGTATCGTGACGCGTCGGAGTGGCTTCAGGCGCGTAATCGCACGTTTTAGCGTATCGCGCACACGCGTGCTTGGTTCACGGCACGAGTTACTAGTTCGGCTTTAATGTCGTGTTTGTGTGATGTCAAGCTTATGTATGATGTATTGTGTAATTCTAGGTTCGCAGGCGAGTACGACGGACGCCGCGCAGAAGGGGAAACAAGTTGTTGGCTATACCTAGCGAGAGACTACGGTGAGTAGATTTCACATCTACGGGGATATCGCCCGCATGGCATTCTACATCAGGGCTGATAAGACCTTATAGTTTCCTTTGTATACATTGACTATTCATGGCTACTATTTAGTGCATGCTGCATTCCCTGCTATTTAGATATAAACTAGAATTGATAGAACACCGCACCATTACTAACGGTCCATGTTGCACGAGCACTATCCTGCATGTTACACACACACCGTTAGTAATTGCCATGACACTCACACTGTAGAATTTACATCGGATCATTATATTGTAGCCCATCTATATGTGACTTGACATGCTATTCATACTTGATGCATATATCACATCGGATCATTATATTGTAGCTCATCTTTATGTGACTTGACATGATATTCATATTTGATGCACATATCATATCGAATCATTGACTTGTATATTGGTTTGCATTATATGTGATTTCTGGATTTGGGAACCGTGGCTATTTCAATTATGTAATCATTTAAAAACCCGGTTCCCTTGATATGATATTTCGGTGCGTCCACCATGTGTTTCCTCGGTGCTAGAGTGATATATGTGAACCCGAATCGAGGAGCTGGTTGACGCCGATTACGGGTACATGGTGGACCCGGTATGGTACCCCGGGGCGAGAACGGTTTCGCTGTGTAGTAGACGGTGAGCCTGGCAGAGGGACTACTACCTACCGGTGATTGGTTGGACCTGACAGTTATCCGGAGGGTACTGATCAGAGTCGATAGATGGATGCGGGGTGATCCGTACTGCCGGGGCCGAGGGCCGATACCGCAGACGGAGCCCGTGGGCTGACCCGGACTGACGGGGCCCGATGGATGAGGATTTACGTGTCGATACTGGACACGAGTATTTATGATATTTGGGTGCCGATGTTGGGCACTCGGGATTCTCAGAGATGTACAGGATTTGAGGGCCGATGAGAGTGCCGGCGCCCGAGCTATTTGGGGGATCTGGGTGCATTGATGGACACCGATTATATATTCCACGTTGACATTCCGTGTAGATATTATATTGCCCATGCTCGGCATTTATTATTTTACCTCATCCTGTAGTTACATTACCTGATACAGTACTTGCATGATTATTGCACATACTGCTTATCACATATTGATATCATTTGTTGGCATATGATAGAGTAGCGCAGTACGTGCATGCTCGCGATTACCTTTATATGTTATCTCTATTCACGAGTTGGCAACTCACCCCCGTTGTGCCACAGTGTTTGCAGGTTTCCCTTCGGAGTAGTCGCGGCAGGCCGCGTTTTACAACTTTTGACACAGATACCCCCATAGTTGGTGTACTAGCTCTTTTGCTGATAGGTGGGTTTTGTGCGGTATCTGTTTATCTTTCAGTTATGTATGCTGTATCTAGTACTCTCCATTTACCATGTATGTATTTGACTTAGAGACAGTGTGAGGTCGATGATGTATTTTATTTGTATTCTGGTGTCGAGCTCGCTGTGAGCCGACTGTACTTGCAGTTTATTTTATCTGTGATGTTCCCACTTGTGGATCTTGATATTCGCTACGGCGTCGTATATTGTTATCTTGGTGATTGTTTACTTAGATTTCTTAACATGTTAGTAAGTGCTTTCATTTAAAACTTATAACACTCTTCACTTTCACTGGTTTGATTTCTGGGTTTTCGGTTCACTTAGTCGCGTTACGCCTGTAGACGTTACGTGGTTAAGTGCCGGTCACGGGCCAAACTTTGGGTCGTGACAGTATATACGGATGAGGGGCATTCTTTTAATTGATTACAAGAAAGTTTCTAGAAGTTGCAACCTCATTATTGTTTTAATCTTTTTATTAAAAGGTTTAATCAGGTGGAGGGATGAGTGTGATATGCATTGATTGAAGCATGGTTCAAGGCATGACTCATGCTTGATATTTGTTGTGAGTGTTGTGAGATATTTGTGGTGGACTTGAGATATTATTCTTGCGTTGCTTTTATTATTTTACTCACACTCTCACAACACACACACACACAAAGGATGCCCATTTTCTTGAGTTGACAAAAAGCTTCGCACTCTTCTCTCTAATGGCTTATTCTTCTTCCTCCACCCTAACCCTCTCATGTGTTGGGAAACTTAGGATGTTTAGAGACAAATTAATCCCTCATTAGACTCTACATCTCTTAGGCTATCAAGTCTAGCAAACTAGATACCCTAGTTACTTCGGTTTTGGAGTAGGAGCTCGATTCATAGACTGTAACACCTTAGAATGCGATTAGTATTAATTAAGCAATAATGCGGGTTTTTAATAAAAATTTTACCAAAATAGTTTTCAAATATTTTATAAAAATTAATTAATATTTTATTAATATTTATTTTGGGTTTGCACACACATGTGCATGTTAACCTAGGGTTATTTTTAGTGGTAACCATGCTGAAGTAGCCATGGCACCTTAACCTCTTTCATTATGTTATATGTAATTAATTAATTATTTAGTTTTAAAAAAAAATATGATTTGAATTGTTGACTTGAGGAAGAGCGAGATGGGGGCATCATGAGGCATGGGGCAAGCATGCCATGCATTTAATGAAGAGAGAGGGAGGCATGGCTTATGCTAAACTCACCCCTCATTCCCTCACCCCTCACCCTCACACATACACACTCACATAATCCGTCACTCTCTCATTCACAACTCTTCTTCTTAATTATTTTTCCTCCTCTCATTTCCTCACACCCTCAACTGAACACTCACTAAACCCTAACCCAAATCCTCATAAACCCTCACAAATCTTCACAAAACTCATTAAACCCTTCATTAAACTTGATCTAGAGCCCTTGGAGATCACTTGGAGCATGGAAAGTTAGGATTTTGAGCAAGTGTGGATAGGTATAACCTCTAAACTGTTAATTAGGTAGTTATTTTGTAGTGTTGCTTTGTAGTTTTAGTTTAGAACGATAAAGATTTAGTTTTAGTGCAATATCGTGTTTTTAGTGTCTTTTTGGATGTCGGTAACCTGCTGTGTCTACGAGTCTTTACAGTGAAACTAGCAGTGTAGAAATGTTGTACTAGTTTCCATGAGTGTACACCAGGAGCACGAACCCAAACTGAATGGTTTTGGCCAACGACGAGAAAGGAAAATCCGGCGAGCTCTGTTTTTGGGGAGCCTGGGGTATTGTGGATTTTAGGGTAGTTGTCTGCAGTAGTTTTAGAGTGTTTGGTACTGCTGGATTTTGATGTTTTTACAGTGGGTAAAATCTGGGATCGATTAGCTAGTTTTTTTAGAGTTTCGATGACGCGCGTTACGATATCCGACACGGTGTCCGACTCAGTTCTGTGCTTCGCGATATTGCTGCACTTAGGGTTGTTATAGAGTGTTGCCACACACGTTAGCCGCTAAGCGAACACATTAGAGGGTGTTGGGGTCGGTGCATCGATTTAAACGTAATTATATGTATTATTGGTCGATTTCTGAGTGCACTTGCTATGTTGTGTGATTTTAGGATCGCAGGCGGGGACTTCGAAGGCTGCGAAGAAAGGGAAGCAGGTGGTTGGATATACCTAGCTCGAGATCACGTGAGTAGATTTAACATCTACGGGGGAATTGCCCGTATGGCGTTATGCGTCGGTGCTAGATTCAATGTAATGACTATTAGTTATAAGTGTATATATACATTGATTGTGCAGGTGTACCATTGTTTCATACCTCATTTCCTGTTGCATACGGACATAGTATTAATGAGACACAACACTGTTACTAACGGTTCATGTTGCACGAGCACTAAACTGTATGACGCACACACACCGTTAGTAATTGCCATGACACTCACACTATAGAATTACCATGGATAATACATTGCTTACCTTACCTTATCATTAGACATGATTCTTGTTCTATTATGCATATGAATTGCATTATGCGTACATACATACTTGCGTACCTACATACTTGCGTACATATATACCTTGTTATGACTACATATATGCTCATATATGATGTTGCATTGGATTTTGGAGAAATTGGGAACCGCATGAAACATTTAAAAACTTGATTCATTTAAAAGAGCGGTTTTCATTTGATATGCTCATATTACGGTTTTATGTTGCAAACATCATATTGCATGGATTTACGCATTTAGATATGGATTTCATGTGATTTATGGATTTGAGAAACGCGGTATTATTTCAAGAAAGTATGCAATGTTTTTGTTAGTTATATATTTGCCCTATGTAAGTCGATGTGCAACACCCCACGAGTTGCGGGGAGGCGGAAATATGAAAAACGATCTTGTTTTGAAGCGTACATCGACTAACCGAAGACCTTTGCTAAACGATAATTAACACAACCATAGAGTTCTAAGCTACAATGTAAAGAGATTATACCTAATGATTCTAGTCCTTCATCTTTGTGATCTCTACGTCCTCCTCGGCCTCCTTTCCGTAATAGAAGATCCACCCGAGTACCCTAATCCAAGCTACACCTCAAGACTTGAGGTAACTTTGTTTCTCTAGTTGCTAACCAAAGTAACTAAGATGATGTAGAGTTAGGTTATGGAGTGTTTAGTCTATCCCAATCCTTGGTCTCAACTCATGAGTGGTAGGATTAGGGTTTGAAGAAGGAGTGCACTTGAGAAGAGAGAAGGTGGAGATGATAATTAGAATGAAAAGCTTCTCACTTGAATATATGAAACATAATGAATTATCAAATAAATGAATATAAATGATTATTCACCATGCTTCATTAATTCAATAAGAGTGATTCACTATGTGATTCATTAAGCAATAAATGATGCATTAATGACATAGTGAATCACACTAATAAGTCACAATTTGCATTAAATGAAAATGCCACCTTAACCTCCTTAGTCACCCTCCTTCTAAAAGCTTCTCGGAAAATTACGAGAACGCCCCTCGCATCCGTGAAAACACGGAAAAACTATAGACTGTATAAATCCAATAACCCGATACTAGAATCTGGCTTAAACCAAAGTCGGCTAGTAAAAACTGTCCAAATGTCGTACGTGCGTTTAAACACGTATGCGTCCGAATCCTTTGTCGTAAAAACCGAACGACCTCTATATCATTTCGCCTGGAGTTGGGAAAACTCTGTGTGGGACTCTAAAGACTCGACTACTACGCTGGCAGTGGGTTTAACTACAGACCGCAAGTGGCACTAGCTGTACGTAACGGTCCCTAGGTAGATGTCGATAAGAAGGCCGCTGATGATACCTATCCGAACTCCTACTGAGCCTGTGCGTGACAATATCCATGCAGTCCGGTCTGTTCGTCTAAGAGTATCGCATGTATGGTCTAGGAAGGTGGTAAACGTCAGACCCCTAATAACCGTACAAGTCGTGTCGGTATGGCTCTATCACCATCCGAGAATCTACTGATCAATCTATCAGTAATTCTCAATCAGCCCTGGCCAGGGACATATGGTAATGACCAACCGATCACTGTGCGATATCAACTCCCTATACCGGGAGAGACGAATCCCTAACAGTCACTCACTGCCTCCACGTGGCTCGGGACTGTGCCCAACTAAAACCTGTTTGCACGACTCCTTTGAACCGTGGTAGGGCAGTAATCAAAGCACAGTGGGAACTCACACGAGACAAATGACGACTTTAAGTCAACGGACTATCTGCACACATGTCACCTGAGAACTGCTATCTGATGTTAGGTATAAATACCATCCAGTCAGTTCTCGGCGAGTCCTGTCCGGTGTACTCACACCCAGTGAGCATCTGTATACAATCTTAGGTGCACTCCACCGATGGCTGCGGGACCAATCCATCGCCCCTCCTCAGGGTCTAGATATGTATCACCAGTCTACTCCGGAGTATCGATGCCCAGTCTCGATACTCCTGCGACCAGGGACATCTAAGGATGTGCCTATTGACTATCCAGCTCCCACTAGCATGACTGCCATCATAACGCCGGATGTCAGGCAAACACCCTATGGGCTTTATCAACACGCATATATATATATATATATATGAATACTACGCAAAAAATATATCATATGTCAAGATAAAGACAAACCAAATAGCGTACTATCATATTAAGCAAGACTGTTATGTACATACATATCCCAGTATCCTATACAATGAAGGCCTCTAGGGCATATATATCCAACAATCTCCCACTTGCACTCGGGCCTATTATTGGCGCAATGAGTACCCACTGTCTTTACTATATCCAGTTGCTGGAGTACCGCATGCCCAACATCTCAAACAGCCTCTCGAACTGAACTTGAAGAATGGCCTTTGTGAATGGATCTGCCGTGTTGTCTTTTGTATCCACTCTCCATACCTCGATCTCCCGACGATCAACGATCTCCCTAATCAGGTGAAAACGCCTTAAGATATGCCTGGATTTCTGATGGGACCTGGGTTCCTTTGCCAATGCTATGGCCCCATTGTTATCATAATACAAAGGTATTGGATCGGCAATGGACGGAACCACCTGAAGTTCAGAGATGAACTTCCTCATCCAGACAGCCTCTTTTGCGGCTTCACTAGCAGCTATATACTCAGCCTCCATAGTTGAGTCTGCGACGGTATCCTGTTTCGAACTCTTCCAACATACTGCCCCTCTATTGAGGGTAAACACAAAACCCGAAATGGATTTAGAATCATCTTTGTCACTTTGGAAGCCGGAGTCCGTAAAAGCCTCTACCTGGAGGTCCCCATTACCGTAAATCAAGAACATCTCCTTAGTCCTTCTCAAGTACTTGAGAATGTTCTTTACCGCTATCCAATGTTTCTCACCTGGGTCAGACTGATACCTGCTTACCACACCAAGTGCGTAAGCTACATCCGGTCTTGTACATAACATCGCATACATTATAGATCCTACCGCCGAAGCGTAGGGTATAATGCCCATGCGATCCCTCTCTTCATCAGTCTTTAGAGACATCTCTTTGGAGAGGGTGATCCCATGACAAGCGGGCATGCTACCGCGCTTGAAATCTTCCATACTAAATCTTTTTAATATAGTGACAATATACCTGGACTGTGAAAGTCCCAACATTCTATTAGATCTATCACGATAGATCTTAATGCCCAAAATGTAGGTTGAATCACCCAAGTCTTTCATGGAGAATTTTTGTGACAAGAAGAGCTTTACTGATTGTAGCATAAGGACATCATTCCCTATCAGTAGTATGTCGTCAACGTATAAAACGAGGAAGACTACTGCTCCTTCTACAATCTTCCTATAAATACATGGTTCATCTGCATTTTTGATAAAGTCAAACTCTTTGACAGTCTCATCAAAGCAGATGTTCCAACTTCGCGATGCTTGCTTTAATCCATAAATGGATTTAAGCAACCTGCACACTCTTCCGCTGCTCCCACTGTCTAAGAAACCTTCTGGTTGATCCATGTAAACACTCTCTTCTAAATGTCCATTTAGAAAAGCTGTTTTTACGTCCATCTGCCAGATTTCATAGTCATGGAAGGCAGCAATGGCAAGCAGGATCCGAATGGATTTAAGCATAGCTACAGGTGAAAAGGTTTCATCATAGTCCAATCCTGGTCTTTGACGAAAACCTTTTGCAACGAGTCTAGCTTTGTAGGTTTCCACTTGTCCAAGTGCACCAATCTTCTTTTTGAAGATCCATTTGCATCCAACTGGTTTCACCCCAGGAGGAGCAACTTCTAAAGTCCATACTTTATTGGTGTACATGAATTCCATTTCGGATCTCATAGCATCCAGCCACTTCATCGAGTCAATACTCGTGATAGCCTGCTGAAAACTAGTAGGCTCATCATCATCGATGATGCAATCCTCTCGATCCCCATCTAGAAGAAAACCATAGTATCTCTCTGGAGGATGAGAAAACCAACTAGATCTGCGAAGTGGCGTTGGTTCGTCATGTTCTATTGAAATCTGAGGTTCTTCTAAGTCCTCGGTAGCAGTTTGAGGTTCTGGAATTTCTTCCAGCTCTACCGCGCTCCCACTAATTTCTTTTGCAAGAAATTCGCTCTCTAAGAAGACAATGTGGCGAGCGACAAACACCTTTTGTTCTTCAGTGTGGTAGACCATGTTCCCCCTTGAATGTTTGGGGTATCCTACAAACTTGCACAAAACCGATCGTGCCTCGAGCTTGTCCGGTCTATGCTTTTTAACATATGCCGGACATCCCCATATCTTGATATACTTGAGATATGGTCTCTTCCCGCTCCACATTTCATATGGAGTGGTAGGTACAGACTTAGTTGGAACTCTATTCAATAAGTATGCAGCTGATTCTAGAGCAAATCCCCAGAAGGAAAGTGGCAACTCAGCACTACTCATCATTGAACGCACCATATCTAATAGCGTGCGATTCCTCCTTTCTGATACACCATTATGCTGAGGTGTATAAGGTGGAGTAAGCTGAGAGAGAATTCCATTCTCTTTTAAGTATTCAAGGAAACTGGTACTTAAGTATTCTCCACCTCGATCAGATCGAAGTGTCTTGATGCTTTTACCAGTTTGTTTCCCTACTTCATTTTTATACTCCTTAAACTTCTCAAAGGTCTCTGATTTATGTTTCATTAAGAACACATGTCCATACCTAGAGAAGTCATCAGTAAAAGTGATGAAGTAGGAGTGACCGCTTCGTGCATGTGTAGACATTGGACCACATAAATCATTGTGTACAAGTCCCAAGAGTTCAGCAGCTCTTGCTCCGTGTCCAGAGAATAGAGATTTGGTCATTTTTCCTTTGATACATGATTGACAAGTTGCATATGATGAATATTCAAACGGATCTAGATATCCATCTTTATGTAACTTAGTCAACCTTGTTTCATTTATATGACCAAGTCTACAATGCCATAGGAAGGCTTGATTTGAATCTGGAGCCTTTCTTTTAAGTGTGTTTTGAATATTGAAAATTCTAGGTTGATTAAGTATGTATATGCCGTTTTCCAGTGTGCCATACCCAATCAGTTCTTGATTTAGGAGAATGTTCATGACATTACTTTCAAGCGCAAAATTATATCCTTTATTAGACAACAAAGATACTGATATAATATTACACAGCATACTGGGAATACAAAAACAGCTATACAACACCAAAACGTGCCCACTAGTCAACCCTAGGTGATACTCCCCTATTGCAACAGCATCTACATGCATTCCATTGCCCATCCGGAGAGTCATATCACCTGCCCCCAGTACTCTACTATTTCTCACATCCTGCAATGAATTACAGATGTGAGAACCGGAACCGGTATCAAGTACCCATGATGTAGAGTTTACTGAAAGACAATTTTCGATTACGAAAACACCTGAAGCAGAAGCAACCGCTTGCTTCATGTCCTTTGCCTTGAAGGCCATACAGTCCTTCTTCAAGTGCCCTTGCTTGTGACAATAATGTCATTCGTTTATATCCGCTTTCACCCTTCCTGCCTTGTTCTTTCCTTGCACCTTCTTGACCCCACCCTTCGGTTTGGTGGCTTTCATCTTCTTCTTCCCTTTAGCTTTTGCTTTAGATTTAGAAGAGGATGATTGGCCAACATACAGAACGGGGGTCTTCTCCTTTTTCAAAGAGGTCTCTGCTACCCTCAACATGTTGAGTAGCTTTGGAAGATCAGCTTCCATTTCGTGCATGTTGAAGCTAAGCACGAACTGAGAGAAGGTGTGGGGAAGGGACTGCAAAATCAAGTCGATATATAAATCATTCTCTAGCACGCATCCCAGGTTTGCGAGTTCCTCAATGAGGCTGATCATTTTGAGGACGTGCTCTCCTACAGGCGATCCTGGAGCTAACCTCATCTGGAATAGTTTCCTTGAGGTCTCGTACCTTGCGATACGGGAGTGCTCTCCATATAATTCCTTAACATGGAGAAAGATGGATACAATATCCATACTCTCGTGCTGTTTCTGGAGTTCATTGTTCATGGACGCCAGCACGATACACTTAGCTCGCTCACAATCAAGATCCCAAGTTTCACGAACTTCCTTGTCCACAACTGAGGAATCTGGTCCAGGGATAAGGGGAGGAACAGCGGTGGTAACATATGCTACTTTGTCATAAGTCAGTGCAATGTTGACGTTCCTTAGCCAATCTTTATAGTTCTGTCCGGTCAGTATATTTTTTTCAAGTAATAGTTTTAGTCCTGTCATGGTAGCTGCTAGAGAGAGAGAAAAGAAAACACTCAGCATATGCTTCTTGCAAGTTTAGATTGATTATTAATTTATCTAAACATGATGGCTCCCACTGTTCCCTCAAATCCTTCTTCAAAACCTAAAAGAAGAACTAGTCAGGATTTAATCACACGTCACAATACTTGCTTAACCTTTCAGCCAGGCTGGTGTTGGTACTTCGAGGGAGGTTTTCCAATGCTTTCGTGAAGTTCCTTAATTAAATAACCTCTTTTCCCTGGAGGCGTAGCCCCTCTAACACCTTTCGGGACACCTACTTGGTTTATAGCATTGATTGTTAAGTGAGAATGTTTCCCGAGAGTAATCCTACTCATCATGGGATCGGGATCCAACTATCATTGCATGATTCACTAGATGGAAGCCACTCTAGTCACCACGCTCCAGAAGGTATGCTAAATCTGCAAGTTTCCTTTATGTTTGAAACTCCCGATGTGAATTTTATAGCCCAAGCTCTTATAGACCTTGACGTAGGCCAACAAGTCATAAGACGCAAGTCAATTTCAACCCGTCGTTGTCCTGATTAATTTAGGTACATCGTACATGCCCTTGACGTAGGCCAACAAGGCTGTACGTCTGTCCTATACTAATGCATCTATCTATGCAACAAATAGGCAAACACACTGCTACCATACACTATGCCTTGACGTAGGCCAACAAGCATAGCATGAATACGATGTGCTATCTATCTGAAACGAAGGAGGGTTACGGCTGGTTTTTGGCAAAAAAACCGTTAACATAATGAACTTGATTTGATTGAAGGAACTAAGATAGCTTTTATTAAAAGGAGTGGTTTAAGCTCCGCATTTAAAATTTGCTTTTTCAAGAAAACCGAGTGGTTTTAGAAATTGTTCCAACGATTCAGTTTAGGTTTTATTTTTCTTTGCATTAAAAAATAATGCGTCCCATCTTTAACCTATCATTACAGATAACAACGAAAATACAACGTCCTCTGATGCCATCCGAATTCGCCACGGGGTACCGTCATCACCCGTTAGGTTACTTAACTAACGGCAGAGCGGGGGCTGGGCTAGCGCGGGTGTAAAACATAAGTGACGTCTAAATAGCTATCATATATAGATATTGTACATTTGTCAGACGCAATAATAAGCATTCCAGATCACAGATAAACTTTATTGGATATGCAAGCAATCCGCGTTTCTTTTGAGCCTGTAAGAAAATACGGATTACACAGTTGTGATGAATAGCCATTACCCCACCCTAGACACCTACGGGTACGGCAAACTACCCGCCAAGTACCCGAAGTGAAGCGGTCTCCCTCAACGACGTGAGTAGGCCACTAAACACTTCGAAATACCCGGTAGTTTGTGCACCCCACCTTGGGTCTATCCTAGGAGCAAAAATAGTAAAAAGAAATAATACAACGGTGGCTACAACCGCAACCTGGATGTGCCCCGCAAAATAATATTACAACTTATTACAATTGCATCGAATGAATAAATACAATAACCCATCACAAAACCCCGGCTAATCATCACAACAGTCCAATAGAGTTCATAATCACAAACAGTTAAAACATTACAGATATGTGCAACCCCCTGCCAACCGACATACTAGCAGTTAGGGGAGGTTTACGAACTCATAAAAGAGTTCACAGATATAATCAAACAAGCAAACATCGTATAATTTCGATCGATTAAACACATTAAATTCTACTCCAAATCTTCTCTGTAAATTTGAAACCTGAGCAGAAAATAAACAGTACCAGAAAATACAAAATATCACAAAAGATGCACAGAGGAAAACTGGGCTGAATCGGCCCCAACTCGGCCGCGGATCCGCGGCGGATCGGTGGGATCGGCCGCGGTTCTGCGGCGCAATGGCCAATTCAGGAGCCCATTTTTCTTCTGTGTTCTTATATTTTCTTGCTGGTCATTCTGGAGGAACCTGAAAAATTTTAGGACCTCATTTTAAAATCGACAGAAACTTTATGATATCCGTGTTTTTTCCGATTTGTTTTGCGTTCGAAATCCATACGACTTTGCAAGTGAGTTAATTATTGTTTAGTGAGGCTCCGATACCACTGTAAGTCGATGTGCAACACCCGACGAGTTGCGGGAAGGCGGAAATATGAAAAACGATCTTGTTTTGAAGCGTACATCGACTAACCGAAGATCTTTGCTAAACGATAATTAACAACAACCATAGAGTTCTAAGCTACTATGTAAAGAGATTATACCTAATGATTCTTGTCCTTCGTCTTTGTGATCTCTACGTCCTCCTCGGCCTCCTTTCCATAATAGAAGATCCACCCGAGTACCCTAATCCAAGCTACAGCTCAAGACTTGAGGTAACTTTGTTTCTGTAGTTGCTAACCAAAGTAACTAAGATGATGTAGAGTTAGGTTATGAAGTTTTAGTCAATCCCAATCCTTGAATATATGAAGCATAATGAATTATCAAATAAATGAATATAAATGATTATTCACCAGGCTTCATTAATTCAATAAGAGTGATTCACTATGTGAGTCATTAAGCAATAAATGATGCATTAATGACATAGTGAATCACACTAATGAGTCACAATTTGCATTAAATGAAAATGCCATCTTAACCTCCTTAGTCACCCTCCTTCTAGAAGCTTCTCGTAAAATTACGAGAATGCCCCTCACATCCGTGAAAACTCGGAAAAACTATAAACTGTATATACCCAATAACCCGATACTAGAATCTGGCTTAAACCAAAGCCGGCTAGTAAAAACTGTCCGAATGTCGTACGTGCGTTTAAACACGTATGCGTCCGAACCCTTTGTCGTAAAAACAGTACGACCATTATATCATTTCGCCTGGAGTTGGGAAAACTCTATGTGGGACTCTAAAGACTCGACTACTACGCTGGCAGTGGGTTTAACCATAGACCGCAAGTGGCACTAGCTGTACGTAACGGTCCCCAGGTAGATGTCGATAAGAAGGCCAGTGAGGATACCCATCTGAACTCCTACTGAGCCTGTGCGTGACAATATCCATGCAGTGCGGTCTGTTCGTCTAAGAGTATCGCATGTATGGTCTAGGGAGGTGGTAAACGTCAGACCCCTAATAACCGTACAAGTCGTGTCGGTATGGCTCTATCACCATCCGAGAATCTACTGATCAATCTATCAGTAATTCTCAATCAGCCCTGGCCAGGGACTTATGGTAATGACCAACCGATCACTGTGCGATATCAACTCCCTATACCGGGAGAGACGAATCCCTAACAGTCACTCACTGCCTCCACGTGGCTCGGGACTGTGCCCAACTAAAACCTGTTTGCACGACTCCTTTGAACCGTGGTAGGGTAGTAATCAAAGCACAGTGGGAACTCACACGTGACAAATGACGACTTTAAGTCAACGGACTATCTGCACACATGTCACCTGAGAACTGCTATCTGACGTTAGGTATAAATACCATCCAGTCAGTTCTCGGCGAGTCCTGTCCGGTGTACTCACACCCAGTGAGCATCTGTATACAATCTTAGGTACACTCCACCAATGGCTGCGGGACCAATCCATCGCCCCTCCTCAGGGTCTAGATATGTATACACCAGTCTACTCCGGAGTAATCGATGCCCAGTCTCGATACTCCTGCGAACAGGGACATCTAAGGATGTGCCTATTGACTATCCAGCTCCCACTAGTATGACTGCCATCATAATGCCGGAAGTCAGGCAAACACCCTATGAGATTTATCAACACGCATATATATATATATGAATACTACGCAGAATATATCATATGTCAAGATAAAGAAAAACCAAATAGCGTACTATCATATTAAGCAAGACTGTTATGTACGTACATATCCCAGTATCCTATACAATGAAGGCCTCTAGGGCATATATATCCAACAATCTCCCACTTGCACTAGGGCCTATTATTGGCGCAATGAGTACCCACTGTCTTTACTATATCCAGTTGCTGGAGTACCGCATGCCCAAAATCTCAAACAGCCTCTCGAACTGAACTTGAGGAATGGCCTTTGTGAATGGATCTGCCGTGTTGTCTTTTGTATCTACTCTCCGTACCTCGATCTCCCGACGATCAACGATCTCCCTAATCAGGTGAAAACGCCTTAAGATATGCCTGGATTTCTGATGGGACCTGGGTTCCTTTGCCAATGCTACGGCCCCATTGTTATCATAATACAAATGTATTGGATTGGCAATGGACGGAACCACCGGAAGTTCAGAGATGAACTTCCTCATCCAGACAGCCTCTTTTGCGGCTTCACTAGCAGCTATATACTCAGCCTCCATAGTTTAGTCTACGATGGTATCCTGTTTGGAACTCTTCCAACATACTACCCCTCTATTGAGGGTAAACACAAAACCCGAAATGGATTTAGAATCATCTTTGTCGCTTTGGAAGCCGGAGTCGGTAAAAGCCTCTACCTGGAGGTCCCCATTACCGTAAATCAAGAACATCTCCTTTGTCCTTCTCCAGTACTTGAGAATGTTCTTTACCGCTATCCAATGTTTCTCACCTGGGTCAGACTGATACCTGCTTACCACACCAAGTGCGTAAGCTACATCCGGTCTTGTACATAACATCGCATACATTATAGATCCTACCGCCGAAGCGTAGGGTATAATGCCCATGTGATCCCTCTCTTCATCAGTCTTTGGAGACATCTCTTTGGAGAGGGTGATCCCGTGACAAGCGGGCATGCTACCGCGCTTGGAATCTTCCATACTAAATCTTTTTAGTATAGTGTCAATATACCTGGACTGTGAAAGTCCCAACATTCTATTAGATCTATCACGATAGATCTTAATCCCCAAAATGTAGGTTGCATCACCCAAGTCTTTCATGGAGAATTTTTGTGACAAGAAGAGCTTTACTGATTGTAGCATAGGGACATCATTCCCTATCAGTAGTATGTCGTCGACGTACAAAACGAGGAAGACTACTGCTCCTTCTACAATCTTCCTATAAATACATGGTTCATCTGCATTTTTGATAAAGTCAAACTCTTTGACAGTCTCATCAAAGCAAATGTTCCAACTTCGCGATGCTTGCTTTAATTCATAAATGGATTTAAGCAACCTGCACACTCTTCTGCTGCTCCCACTGTCTAAGAAACCTTTTGGTTGATCCATTTAAACACTCTCTTCTAAATGTCCATTTAGAAAAGCTGTTTTTACGTCCATCTGACAGATTTCATAATCATGGAAGGCAGCAATGGCAAGCAGGATCCGAATGGATTTAAGCATAGCTTCAGGTAAAAAGGTTTCATCATAGTCCAATTCTGGTCTTTGACGAAAACCTTTTGCAACGAGTCTAGCTTTGTAGGTTTCCACTTGTCCAAGTGCACCAATCTTCTTTTTGAAGATCCATTTGCATCCAACTGGTTTCACCCCAGGAGGAGCAACTTCTAAAGTCCATACTTTATTGGTGTACATGGATCTCATAGCATCCAGCCACTTCATCGAGTCAATATTCGTGATAGCCTGCTGAAAACTAGTAGGCTCAAAATCATCGATGATGCAATCCTCTCGATCCCCATCTAGAAGAAAACCATAGTATCTCTCTGGAGGATGAGAAAACCAACTAGATCTGCGGAGTGGCGTTGGTTCGTCATGTTCTATTGAAATCTGAGGTTCTTCTAAGTCCTCGGTAGCAGTTTGAGGTTCTGGAATTTCTTCCAGCTCTACCGCGCTCCCACTAATTTCTTTTGCAAGAAATTCGCTCTCTAAGAAGACAATGTGGCGAGCGACAAACACCATTTGTTCTTCAGTGTGGTAGACCATGTACCCCCTTGAATGTTTGGGGTATCCTACAAACTTGCACAAAACCGATCGTGCCTCGAGCTTGTCCGGTCTATGCTTTTTAACATATGCCGGACATCCCCATATCTTGATATACTTGAGATATGGTCTCTTCCCGCTCCACATTTCATATGGAGTGGTAGGTACAGACTTAGTTGGAACTCTATTCAATAAGTAAGCTGCTGATTCTACAGCAAATCCCCAGAAGGAAAGTGGCAACTCAGTGTAAGTGCACGGCGGCGCCCCGGCCTCCATCCCGAGGCCAAATGCCGAAGCGATGGTTAACTTTAATTTTTCTTGAACCGGCACCACCGCGCACTAAAACCCGGATCGGGCCATTAACTAGTCCTAGCTAACTACAAGATGGGAAGAGAGATATACCGAGTGATCCGTGTCCTCCGGTCTTCTCGCCGTCGTCCCGATCTCCCGCGGAATGTCCGGTCTCCACCTCCTCGCCGGAAGGGCACCACGTCGCCTGCTTCTTTTACGGGCTCCCACCTCTATACTGAGCCAACTCGGACACGAAGCTGGCGAGTCGACGTGCCCAAGGTTTGCTGTAGGTTGTTTGTAGAACTCATATCTCATTTGGGGTTTGTATGGAGTTGCCTTTTGGTGGAGGAATGATATGTAGTTTGGAGATGGAACTTGTGGGAATTTTTTGCATAGCCAAATGAATAAAAACTCCACGCATGAACAATGGGCAGCCCCCCTCCTCTATGTGGCCGGCCATCACCAAATGGTGAGAGAGAAGAGGAAAAAGAGAGTGTGGTGAGTGTGTGAATGAGTGAGCCATCCAATAATCCTAGGGAGAGAGAGAAAAGGCTATCATGCTCAAGCATGATAACAAGCTAAAACCAACACTCCACCACAACCATCATGATATCCAAAGTCAAGCAATCATGAAAACTATTATGAAGCAAAAAGTCAAGTCAATGGACGGTGCACCATCATGATACAATAATAATGCAAAGAACACCCTCCACAAATGCTTATTTGCACAAATGCAAATAAGCTCTCCTCCACCAATCTTCGGCCAATGAAAGATACAAATGAAATATGGCCGAAACGGAAAGCAAACTGGCAACTCCAGAAAACTGGTTCCATAATAAATTACATGATAACCCCGCTACTGTGTATACACACCCGCATTTGTATTCCGACCGAAATACAAATGCAATGAGACAACATCTACACTGTACTATACTAGGATCCGTCTTAAACCAAAGCCGGCTAGTAATATCCGTTCGATCCTGATCCGTGCAATACCGCACGTATCTGATCGAACCCTGCCATATATCCATATGGCCTCTAGTACTAACCGTCCGATCCTGATCCGTGCAATACCGCATGTGTCTGATCGAACCCTGCCATATCTCCATACGGCCTCTACAGCGTTTCGCCCGAAACTTGAGTAACTGTATGTGGGGGACTCTAAAGACTCGTCAATACTATGGCTGCGGATTTAACCACTAACACGTCAGAGGTATTAGCCATACGTGACGGGCCACCAGCTATTGATCGAAAGGGACGTCGATGAGCGAACTCATCCTGACACCCTACTGAGCCTGTCAGTGACAATATCCGTACAGTCCGGTCCGTTCGTCTATGAGCATCGCATGGCGGGCTTAGGGGGTTGGTAAAAGTCAGGCCCCCAAAAGCGGTACAAGTCGTGTCGGAGTGTAGCCGAGAACACCTTGAGATACTACTGGAATACCTACCAGTAAATCTCCTGCCTTGGCCAAGGACTTCGTGTAATGGCTCTCCTAGACACAGCGCGACCTCACCCCCAATACCAGGAGAGACGGACCCCTGAAGATCCGCTCACTGCCTCCATGTGGCTCGGGACTGTACCCAACTAAAACCTGTTTGCACGTCTCCTTTGAGCGTGGTAGGGTAGTAATCAAAGTACAGTGGGAACTCACACGAGACAAATGATGATCCCCAGGTCGATGAACTAACCTGTACACATGTCACCAGGGAACTGCTATCTGACGTCAGATATAAGACCAACTAGCATGTTCCCGGCGAGTCCTTTCCGGTGTACTCATAACCCAATGAGCACCTGTATACATCTTAGGTGAACCAACTGACACCAGTAGCTTGTGAGACCGGCCACCGCCCCTCGTCGGGGTCTCGACTGTATACACTAGTCTACTCTGGAGTATCGATGCCCTATCTCGAAACTCCCACGACTAGGGACCTTTTAAGGATGTGCTTATAGACTACCAGCTCTCACGTATATGATCGCCCTCATACTGCTGGCAATCAAGCAAGAATCCTAAGGGCTTTACCAACGTGTAATAGCGACCTGTTAGGTCACCTAAAGCAGTACACGATGATAAAGATAAACCAGATAGCATACTATCATCTTGAGTAAGACTGTCCTACCGGGATAGGTCCTCCCTCAATCATTGCAATCACGTGCCTGTGATCCAATAATTGACTCTGAGGGCACTATCTCCAACAATCTCCCACTTGAACTCAAGGCTAATTATTGCGATGTCGCATACTCACAGCCCGTGTGATACCGAACACCCAATTCCTCTACTAGTCAGTCTCACAAAGCTCGTTTGCGAAACTATTGCGTTCGAGGAATAGCCTCAGTGAGTGGATCCGCTCTGATGTTTCTTTCTATGACTCTCTATATCTCAAGTTCGTGGAGAAAGCCATCTTCCGACATGAGCAATACCTGTCTTAGAATGTGTCTGGATGTCTGATGGGACCTAGCTCACAAATGAACTCCAAATCCAAACTTCTTAGTCTGTATCGTCAACTGAACTTAATCAGTATCCTACGCCATGCCTCCCTCAGTATTGCCTTAGACCACCTGTCCAAAATACTGCCCCTCGTCAGAAGGAAAAACTATAACTCTGACAACCTCCTTGTCGTCCAGGTCACCTTGGAAGCCTGGAATGATAACTGTCTCCCGAATGAGGCTGTCGTTATCATATCCCTTGAACATCCACTTATGTTCTAAAGCTGCTTCCGACTGTTTCTTCAGGATTGGATCAATGTCAACTTATTGCACCTAGTGCAAGAACAACATCTGGTGTGGTACTTGACATTTCATGATTGACTCAATTGCCTGAGCAAGTGATCTGCCAATCATGCACATCCCTCTCCCCTTTAGTCTATAAGACACCTTTAGAGAGGGTGACTCCATTACCTGCAGGTACACTACCATGCCAGGAGTCATCCATTCTAAATACTCTTAGAATGCTGTCTTAGTACCCAGATTGGGAAACCACCCAAATCTAGATCTAAAACCATAGATCCAGTAACCAGTATGTTAGATATAATATCCAAGTCCCTTTATGGAGAAACTACTGTGTGACGACCAAAGTATAACCGATTGTAGTATAGGAATATCACTTCCTACTCTGTGTATGTCATCCAAATACCAGGACATCACACCCTCTTACCTTCTCAACAGATCCATCCCCTATTCTGATGATGTCAAACCTATGACTGTCACGTCAGAAATAGATGATCTTTCTCCGCTACATCTGCTTTAGACTATAAATAGACATAAGCTGCCTGTCCACCAATGCTTCCGCTACTCCCACTGACCACGACAACCCTCTGGCAGAGTCATATAGACGTACACTTCTAAAGCCAGTTTAAGACGACGCTATACTCATCCTCCTGCCGGGTCTCGAAGCCTAGAACAACAGCAATGGCAAGTCTGGGTAAACAAGAACTTCCCAGTCACCGTCCTTGAGGCTACCGGAGTACCTCTCGGGTGCCTGAAGTTACCCACCTTATCTGCAGAGTGGCCAATGGAATGTCAAGCCAGATTGAATCTTTAGGTTCCTTATCAAATCTTCAGTAATCGTTTGCGGTTCAGGAATCGCTTCCAGTTCTACCATACTCCCACTATTGTTTTCTGAAAAAATCCATTTTTAATAAAACTGTGGCGAGTCTAGAACAATATTTCTATTGATTTGCCAGATGGTAGAAAGTCAACCCTCGTCATAGTCTGGGTCAACCCACAAACAGCCATTACAGAAACGTGCCTTGAGTTGTCCAGTGTCTGGTTTTAATTATAAGCCGAACAACTCCCCGTACCTTAACATCGTTAAGATGTGAACTGTTCTATATCCAATATAGAACCAGAGGCACTGATTTAATTGAACCAGATTCAAATCATGCAGCTGTCTCCAGTGCATGTCAACTAAATGGAAAGAGGCCGATCAGCGTTACTCAACTTAAGAATGCTTCCAATTATGAGTAACCTGAAAGAGAAGCAAATTCTCTTAATCACTACTATCAACTGAATACCATACTCAAGTATCTACATCTTCGATAATCTTGAAGAATCCCGATACTTGCAACACCTGGTACTCTACTTTATCCATATACCTATAACTTCTCAAAACTTAGACCCTGCGTTTCCATGAAACACCTGTCTAAAAACTAGAGAAGTCATAAGTAAACCGAATATAGTACGAGGACCAACCCCTCTGTCCTCATGGATGCTGGACAACATACAATACTCTGTATAAGTCCCTTGAGTCTGATAACTCACTCCCTGTGTGTCGTAGGTTGAAAACTGTATTATGGTTATGAAGAATTACACCGCTGTTTAATGCTCCTTACCTAACCATCCACTGATATAGGTAAATGTCATAGACATAATTTCAAAAAGGTATATCTCACTCTATGAAAATAGACGTACAGATATATCAATTTGAAATTGGTGCACAACAACGGATATTCAAAACCAAATATTTGCCATCCGGCAAACAACCCAGGTGACTTCCTGAAATATCACCGTTTACAACGAATCCCGATATAATGAGGATGATCACCCAATTCCCAATAACTTACTCCCACTCATCATCTGTAAAACCATACAGATGTGAGACTCAAACCTGGTAAATACATACCCTGGAGCAAGTGTCTAATTGGGAAATCAGTTTTCTATTTAACAGTACATTGTGAAACTGAAACATTGAAATGTTTCGATGGGGTATCCCGGTATTCCTAGTAATGCCTCTTCCATTATCCATATTCACAACTGTAACCTTGTAATTCTTTTCCATCTTTCCAAATCCCTTTCTATGTCTTTAGTCATTACCTTCTGTACACCCCTTTAGGCCAAATGGTTTTCTTCCTTCCCTACCGTTCGGCACCAGCCTATGGTTTGGAAGAAGACTATCCAATAAGCATAATGGGTGTACTGTCCTAATCCTAGGAACACTCGCAAAGCGAGAGAAGGTGAAGATAAAAGACAACCGAATAAACCTTATTCCTATTTCTCCTGAACCAGAATCCATCCCCGAACTGGAACAAGTTCCTTTCGAGTTCGTATATAACCATACGATGGAGTATCCAATAAACTGTGGATCTTCGTAGTGATACGGAGTGTTCTGGAGAAATACAAAGGTGATTTAAGATTGGCGAAGAAATACTTGGTTTGGTCGTGAATAGCAGTCGCAGTTTACTTTGCCCTCTTACTAATCCCTTGCTTTGTCTTAACTTAATACCTTCTGCACACCATCGTTATGCTAATTGGTTTTCTTCATTCCCCAGCGTTCGGCACCAGCCTAAGGTTTGGAAGAAGACTATCCAATTTGCGTAATAGGTGTACTACTCCTAAACCCAGGAGTACTCGCAACCTGAGAGAAGGAAAAAAGGAAAAGACAACTGAATAATCCTATCCGTTTTCTCCAGAACCGGAAACCATCCTCGAATTCATTCGAGTTCGTATATAACCATATGATGGTTTTGTCCAATGGAAGTGGACGTTCGTAGTAATACGGGGTGTCCTGGAGAAAAGGGTAAAAGTAGGAGTGGCAATGAGGTTAGCAACTCTGACAATCCAAAAGCCGGTGTTTAAGAAGATTCGGTTAATTTGGTCACTGAGTCATAGTCTTAGGGTCGGGTCAATGGTCGCTGCCAAAGAGAGAGAGAAAAGAAACACTCAGCGTGCACTCTAACCTAGATCAGAATGGTTACCAATTTATCTAATCTGGAAACCTCCCACTGTAACCTCAAATTCTCCTCCAAACCTGAAAGAAGAATTAGTCGGGATCACCTGAGGAGTAAACCAACTCATCAGTGGGAATCGGGATCCAACTATCATCGCATGATAATGTGACGGAATCCGCTCACGTCATCACACTCCAGAAGGTATGCGCATATCTGGCAAGTTTCAGTTTCTTTAGAAATCCCGATGTGATTTCTGCCCTATGCTCTTATGACCTTGACGAAGGTCAACAAATCATAAGTCACATGTCAAGTTCTACCCGTCATTGTCCAGGTTAATTTGAACCCACCCGTACAATCCTTTGACGAAGGTCAACAAGGCTATACGACTGTCCCAAACCAACGCATCTATCTATGCAGCAGAAAGGTAACAAGCAGCTACCATTCACTATGCCTTGACGAAGGTCAACAAACATAGCATGAATACTACGTGCTACCCGTCTGAAACGACGGAGGGCTACGAATGGTTTCTGGCAAAAACCTTTAACGTAATGAACTTGATATCGTTGAAGGAACTGGATAGCTTTTATGAAAATATAGTGACGAAAACCTTTGCTAAAGAGGTCACTCCCGGTGAAGGGATCTCGGCTCTTTCCCCGTAGAATGAGGTGCAGGATATTCCAACTAAATACCACGATGCAAAGCAAAAGTAATCGGCTATAGTGAAGTTATTGCCCTGACGCAAACTTTTTGTCCAAGGGGTCACTCCCGGTGAAGGGATCTCTGCCCTTGCCTCGTCGACTGAGGAGCAGGATATTCCAACTGAATACCACGATGCAAAACAAAAGAGAACGTCCTTGCAATAACAGCTTTTTGAAAAGTGTTCCAACAACATCAGATTAGGTTTGTTTTTAACTTGCATTGATCTGAATCAATGCAGTCCCATCAATTGATCACACCACAAAGAACGAAAATAATATGACGTACGTTTATGCCATCCGCATTCGCCACTGGGTCCCGTCATTACCCGTTAGGTTAGCTAACTAACGACAGAGCGGGGACTGGAATAGCGCGGATGCAAAACATATACAACATCTACTAATATATATACCAATATATTATATTTCGCTCAAGGCGTGATAAAATGCAACATCATAGAAATGTACAGCATCACAGAACAATACAGATATCTGGGATCCCCAGGTTTCACAGAGCCACTACTGAAACCCGACGTTCCCCTGGTCGTGTGGATAGCCTGTGCAATGAAATCCTAGACCCCTACGGGCACGGCAAGTTACCCGCCAAAACCTGAAGCGAGGCAGCCCCCTTCAGCAACGTGAATGGAGCACCCGGCACTTCACGGAATTCGGTAACTTGGGCACCCCTCCTGGGTCAACCTGTACCCCCTACGAGTGCGGCGAATAGCCCGCCAATTCTAGAGTAAAGCTTCCTCCGTCTCAATGCCATGAGATGCGGGCTTGTTGCCCTCTAGAACCCGGCTATCCGTGCACCCCACCTTGGGGTAATCCTAGTACAGAGAGTAAAATATACATACAACGGGTACATCGACCGCAACCTGGTCGTGCCCCAAAATAATAATACAAACAGGCAGTGACGGCAGTCCACATGTCGGGCGCTCGCCCCGCAATATCAAATATACATAATACAACAAAACTGTACTACCACTGCAACCAGGCTATCCCCCACGACCGATCCGCAACATTACAGCATAACACAGAACATCAACGTGAAAGTCACGTTCGCAAATCCGTCTAACCGGGCTATAGCAGTTAGACTGGATTTACCGATCAAGTGACATTCACGGTCGAAGATATAATGTAAATACTGTGAACTAATGTGTTTAAAATATCCGATCGATCAAATTTTACCAAGTGGGCCCCCAAGTACTACTGTAGCACAACAAGAAATTCTGGGCCCAAAAAGAATGTTCCAAAAACCCTATTTTCAAGTCAGGAGGCCTCTGTAAAAAATTGGTTCACTGATCACTCAAAACAGCGGCGGAACCGCGGCCCAAGCATGGGTTAGGCCACGGTTCCGCGGTCGAATAATGAGATCTCGCGACCAAATTTTTACAGTAGGCATATACTTCCCTGCACAGTATTCTGAGACTACCTGAAAATTTTTTTGAGACAAAAAAATTTCGGCAGAAAACTGTTGTTTTGAAAAACACGGTTTTCGAACATTTGTTCGATCGGAAGTGTAAACACGTTAGACAAAGCTAGACTATGTTAATGGCGAGTCTCTGATACCACTGTAAGTGCACGGCGGCGCCCCGGCCTCCATCCCGAGGCCAAATGCGGAAGCGATGGTTAACTTTAATTTTTCTTGAACCGGCACCACCGTGCACTAAAACCCGGATTGGGCCATTAACTAGTCCTAGCTAACTACAAGATGGGAAGAGAGATATACCGAGTGATCCGTGTCCTCCGGTCTTCTCGCCGTCGTCCCGATCTCCCGCGGAATGTCCGGTCTCCACCTCCTCGCCGGAAGGGTACCACGTCGCCTGCTTCTTTTACGGGCTCCCACCTCTATACCGAGGCAACTCGGGCACGAAGCTGGTGAGTCGACGTGCCCAAGGTTTGCTGTAGGTTGTTTGTAGAACTCATATCTCATTTGGGGTTTGTATGGAGTTGCCTTTTGGTGGAGGAATGATATGTAGTTTGGAGATGGAACTTGTGGGAATTTTTTGCAAAGCCAAATGAATAAAAACTCCACACATGAACAATGGGCAGCCCCCCTCCTCTATGTGGCCGGCCATCACCAAATGGTGAGAGAGAAGAGGAAAAAGAGAGTGTGGTAAGTGTGTGAATGAGTAAGCCATCCAATAATCCAAGGGAGAGATAGAAAAGGCTATCATGCTCAAGCATGATAACAAGGTAAAACCAACACTCCACCACAACCATCATGATATCCAAAGTCAAGCAATCATGAAAACTATCATGAAGCAAAAAGTCAAGTCAATGGATGGTGCACCATCATGATACAATAATAATGCAAAGAACACCCTCCACAAATGCTTATTTGCACAAATGCAAATAAACCCTCCTCCACCAATCTTCGGCCAATGAAAGATACAAATGAAATATGGCCGAAACGGAAAGCAAACTGGCAACTCCAGAAAACTGGTCCCGTAATAAATTACAGGATAACCCCGCTACTGTGTATACACACCCGCATTTGTATTCCGACCGAAATACAAATGCAATGAGACAACATCTACACTGTACTATACTAGGATCCGGCTTAAACCAAAGCCGGCTAGTAATATCCGTTCGATCCTGATCCGTGCAATACCGCACGTATCTGATCGAACCCTGCCATATATCCATATGGCCTCTAGTACTAACCGTCCGATCCTGATCCGTGCAATACCGCACGTGTCTGATCGAACCCTGCCATATCTCCATACGGCCTCTACAGCGTTTCGCCCGAAACTTGAGTAACTGTATGTGGGGGACTTTAAAGACTCGTCAATACTATGGCTGTGGGTTTAACCACTAACACGTCAGAGGTATTAGCCATACGTGACGGGCCACCAGCTATTGATCGAAAGGGACGTCGATGAGCGAACTCATCCTGACACCCTACTGAGCCTGTCAGTGACAATATCCGTACAGTCCGGTCCGTTCGTCTATGAGCATCGCATGACGGGCTTAGGGGGTTGGTAAAAGTCAGACCCCCAAAAGTGGTACAAGTCGTGTCGGAGTATAGCCGAGAACACCTTGAGATACTACTGAAATACCTACCGGTAAATCTCCTGCCTTGGCCAAGGACTTCGTGTAATGGCTCTCCTAGACACAACGCGACCTCACCGCCAATACCGGGAGAGATGAACCCCTGAAGATCCGCTCACTGCCT
This sequence comes from Agapanthus africanus, assembly GCA_030015575.1. Taxonomy (NCBI): domain Eukaryota; kingdom Viridiplantae; phylum Streptophyta; class Magnoliopsida; order Asparagales; family Amaryllidaceae; genus Agapanthus; species Agapanthus africanus. The sequence continues at coordinate 389,360,474 of JASDDO010000012.1, read as the reverse complement.
CCATGTGGCTCGGGACTGTACCCAACTAAAACCTGTTTGCACGTCTCCTTTGAGCGTGGTAGGGTAGTAATCAAAGTGCAGTGGGAACTCACACGAGACAAATGACGATCCCCAGGTCGATGAACTAACCTGTACACATGTCACCAGGGAACTGCTATCTGACGTCAGGTATAAGACCAACTAGCATGTTCCCGGCGTGTCCTGTCCGGTGTACTCATAACCCAATGAGCACATGTATACATCTTAGGTGAACCAACTGACACCAGTGGCTTGTGCGACCGGCCACCGCCCCTCGTCGGGGCCTCGACTGTATACACTAGTCTACTGTGGAGTATCGATGCCCTATCTCGAAACTCCCACGACTAGGGACCTTTCAAGGATGTGCTTATAGACTACCAGCTCTCACGTATATGATCGCCCTCATACTGCTGGCAGTCAAGCAAGAATCCTAGGGGCTTTACCAACGTGTAATAGCGACCTATCAGGTCACCTAGAGTAGTACACGATGATAAAGATAAACCAGATAGCATACTATCATCTTGAGTAAGATTGTCCTACCGGGATAGGTCCTCCTTCAATCATTGCAATCACGTGCCTGTGATCCAATAATTGACTTTGAGGGCACTATCTCCAACACTCAGCCCTACTCATCATTGAACGCGCCATATCTAATAGCGTGCGATTCCTCCTTTCTGATACACCATTATGCTGAGGTGTATAAGGTGGAGTAAGCTGAGAGAGAATTCCATTCTCTTTTAAGTATTCAAAGAAACTGGTGCTTAAGTATTCTCCACCTCGATCAGATCGAAGTGTCTTGATGCTTTTACCAGTTTGTTTCTCTACTTCATTTTTATACTCCTTAAACTTCTCAAAGGTCTCTGATTTATGTTTCATTAAGAACACATGTCCATACCTAGAGAAGTCATCAGTAAAAGTGATGAAGTAGGAGTGACCGTTTCGCGCATGTGTAGACATTAGACCACATACATCACTGTGTACAAGTCCTAAGAGTTCAGTAGCTCTTGCTCCGTGTCCGGAGAATGGAGATTTGGTCATTTTTCCTTTGATACATGATTGATTGACAAGTTGCATATGATGAATATTCAAACGGATCTAGATATCCATCTTTATGTAACTTAGTCAACCTTGTTTCGTTTATATGACCAAGTCTACAATGCCATAGGAAGGCTTGATTTGAATCTGGAGCCTTTCTTTTAAGTGTGTTTTGAATATTGAAAATTCGAGGTTGATTATGTATGTATATGCCGTTTTCCAGTGTGCCATACCTAATCAGTTCTTGATTTAGGGAATGTTCATGACATTACTTTCAAGCGCAAAATTATATCCTTTATTAGACAACAAAGATACTGATATAATATTACACAGCATACTGGGAATACAAAAACAGCTATACAACACCAAAACGTGCCCACTAGTCAACCCTAGGTGATACTCCCCTATTGCAACAGCATCTACATGCATTCCATTGCCCATCCGGAGAGTCATATCACCTGCCCCGAGTACTCTACTATTTCTTAGATCCTGCAATGAATTACAGATGTTAGAACCGGAACCGGTATCAAGTACCCATGATGTAGAGTTTACTGAAAGACAATTTTCGATTACGAAAACACCTGAAGCAGAAGCAACCGCTTGCTTCATGTCCTTTGCCTTGAAGGCCATACAGTCCTTCTTCCAGTGCCCTTGCTTGTGACAATAATGGCATTCGTTTATATCCGCTTTCACCCTTCCTGCCTTGTTCTTTCCTTGCACCTTCTTGACCCCACCCTTCGGTTTGGTGGCTTTCATCTTCTTCTTCCCTTTAGCTTTCGCTTTAGATTTAGAAGAGGATGTTTGGCCAACATACAGAACGGGGGTCTTCTCCTTTTTCAAGGAGGTCTCTGCTACCCTCAACATGTTGAGGAGCTTTGGAAGATCAGCTTCCATTTCGTGCATGTTGAAGCTAAGCATGAACTGAGAGAAGGTGTGGGGAAGGGACTGCAAAATCAAGTCGATATACAAATCATTCTCTAGCACGCATCCTAGGTTTGCGAGTTCCTCAATGAGGCTGATCATTTTGAGGACGTGCTCTCCTACAGGCGATCCTGGAGCTAACCTCATCTGGAATAGTTTCCTTGAGGTCTCGTACCTTGCGATACGGGAGTGCTCTCCATATAATTCCTTAACATGGAGAAAGATGGATACAATATCCATACTCTCGTGCTGTTTCTGGAGTTCATTGTTCATGGACGCCAGCACGATACACTTAGCTCGCTCAAAATCAAGATCCCAAGTTTCGCGAACTTCCTTGTCCACAACTGAGGAATCTGGTCCAGGGATAAGGGGAGGAACAGCGGTGGTAACATATGCTACTTTGTCATAAGTCAGTGCAATGTTGACGTTCCTTAGCCAATCTTTATAGTTCTGTCCGGTCAGTATATTTTTTTCAAGTAATAGTTTTAGTCCTGTCATGGTAGCTGCTAGAGAGAGAGAAAAGAAAACACTCAGCATATGCTTCTTGCAAGTTTAGATTGGTTATTAATTTATCTAAACATGATGGCTCCCACTGTTCCCTCAAATCCTTCTTAAAAACCTAAAAGAAGAACTAGTCAGGATTTAATCACACGTCACAATACTTGCTTAACCTTTTAGCCAGGCTGGTGCTGGTACTTCGAGGGAGGTTTTCCAACGCTTTCGCGAAGTTCCTTAATTAAATAACCTCTTTTCCCTGGAGGCGTAGCCCCTCTAACACCTTTCGGGACACCTACTTGGTTTATAGCATTGATTGTTAAGTGAGAATGTTTCCCGAGAGTAATCCTACTCATCATGGGATCGGGATCCAACTATCATTGCATGATGCACTAGATGGAAGCCACTCTAGTCACCACGCTCCAGAAGGTATGCTAAATCTGCAAGTTTCCTTTATGTTTGAAACTCCCGATGTGATTTTTATACCCCAAGCTCTTATAGACCTTGACGTAGGCCAACAAGTCATAAGACGCAAGTCAATTTCTACCCGTCGTTGTCCTGATTAATTTAGGTACATCGTACATGCCCTTGACGAAGGCCAACAAGGCTGTACGTCTGTCCTAGACTAATGCATCTATCTATGCAACAAATAGGCAAACACACTGCTACCATACACTATGCCTTGACGTAGGCCAACAAGCATAGCATGAATACGATGTGCTGTCTATCTGAAACGACGGAGGGTTACGGCTGGTTTTTGGCAAAAAAACCGTTAACGTAATGAACTTGATTTGATTGAAGGAACTAAGATAGCTTTTATTAAAAGGAGTGGTTTAAGCTCCGCATTTAAAATTTGCTTTTTCAAGAAAACCGAGTGGCTTTAGAAATTGTTCCAACGATTCAGTTTAGGTTTTATTTTTCTTTGCATTAAAAAATAATGCGTCCCATCTTTAACCTATCATTACAGATAACAACGAAAATACAACGTCCTCTTATGCCATCCGCATTCGCCACGGGGTCCCGTCATCACCCGTTAGGTTACTTAACTAACGGCAGAGCGGGGGCTGGGCTAGCGCGGGTGTAAAACATAAGTGACGTCTAAATAGCTATCATATATAGATATTGTACATTCGTCAGACGCAATAATAGGCATTCCAGATCACAGATAAACTTTATTGGATATGCAAGCAATCCGCGTTTCTTTTGAGCCTGTAAGAAAATACGGATTACACAGTTGTGATGAATAGCCATTACCCCACCCTAGACACCTACGGGTACGGAAAACTACCCGCCAAGTACCCGAAGTGAAGCGGTCTCCCTCAACGACGTGAGTAGGCCACTAAACACTTCGAAATACCCGGTAGTTTGTGCACCCCACCTTGGGTCTATCCTAGGAGCAAAAACAGTAAAAAGAAATAATACAACGGTGGCTACAACCGCAACCTGGATGTGCCCCGCAAAATAATATTACAACTTATTACAATTGCATCGAATGAATAAATACAATAACCCATCACAAAACCCCGGCTAATCATCACAACAGTCCAATAGAGTTCATAATCACAAACAGTTAAAACATTACAGATATCTGCAACCCTCTGCCAACCGACATACTAGCAGTTAGGGGAGGTTTACGATCACATAAAATAGTTCACAGATATAATCAAACAAGCAAACATCGTATAATTTCGATCGATTAAACACATTAAATTCTACTCCAAATCTTCTCTGTAAATTTGAAACCTGTGCAGAAAATAAACAGTACCAGAAAATACAAAATATCACAAAAGATGCACAGAGGAAAACTGGGCTGAATCGGCCCCAACTCGGCCGCGGATCCGCGGCGGATCGGTAGGATCGGCCGCGGTTCTGCGGCGCAGTGGCCGATTCAGGAGCCCATTTTTCTTCTGTGTTCTTATATTTTCTTGCTGGTCATTCTGGAGGAACCTGAAAAATTTTAGGACCTCATTTTAAAATCGACAGAAACTTTATGATATCCGTGCTTTTTCCGATTTGTTTTGCGTTCGAAATTTATACGACTTTGCAAGTGAGTTAATTATTGTTTAGTGAGGCTCTGATACCACTGTAAGTCGATGTGCAACACCCCACGAGTTGCGGGGAGGCGGAAATATGAAAAACGATCTTGTTTTGAAGCGTACATCGACTAACCGAAGATCTTTGCTAAACGATAATTAACAACAAGCATAGAGTTCTAAGCTACTATGTAAAGAGATTATACCTAATGATTCTAGTCCTTCGACTTTTTGATCTCTACGTCCTCCTCGGCCTCCTTTCCGTAATAGAAGATCCACCCGAGTACCCTAATCCAAGCTACACCTCAATACTTGAGGTAACTTTGTTTCTCTAGTTGCTAACCAAAGTAACTAAGATGATGTAGAGTTAGGTTATGGAGTGTTTAGTGTATCCCAATCCTTGGTCTCAACTCATGAGTGGTAGGATTAGGGTTTGAAGAAGGAGTGCACTTGAGGAGAGAGAAGGTGGAGATGATAATTAGAATGAAAAGCTTCTCACTTGAATATATGAAGCATAATGAATTATCAAATAAATGAATATAAATGATTATTCACCATGCTTCATTAATTCAATAAGAGTGATTCACTATGTGAGTCATTAAGCAATAAATGATGCATTAATGACATAGTGAATCACACTAATGAGTCACAATTTGCATTAAATGAAAATGCCACCTTAACCTCCTTAGTCACCCTCCTTCTAGAAGCTTCTCGGAAAATTACGAGAACGCCCCTCGCATCCGTGAAAACATGGAAAAACTATAGACTGTATAAACCCAATAACCCGATACTAGAATCTGGCTTAAACCAAAACCAGCTAGTAAAAACTGTCCGAATGTTGTACGTGCGTTTAAACACGTATACGTCCGAACCGTTTGTCGTAAAAACCGTATGCGTTTAAACACGTATGCGTCCGAACCCTTTGTCGTAAAGTCTAAGGATGTGCCTATTGACTATCCAGCTCCCACTAGTATGACTGCCATCATAACGCCGGAAGTCAGGCAAACACCCTATGGGCTTTATCAACACGCATATATATATATATATATATATATATGAATACTACGCAAAATATATCATATGTCAAGATAAAGACAAACCAAATAGCGTACTATCATATTAAGCAAGACTGTTACGTACATACATATCCCAGTATCTTATACAATGAAGGCCTCTATGGCATATATATCTAACACCCTAGAGGCCATTGTTGTATATATGATGTATATTATAGTGGATGCTTGGATATATATAGAGCGGACTTTCTTGCTCGACATGATAGTATGCTATTTGGTTTCACTTTGTCTTAACATGTTGACTTATATTAGTTTACTGTCTTACTCTCACATGTTGATAAAGCTCTTAGGATATGTACTTGACTACGAGGACTATGATGAGCTCATACTAGTGGGGCCATGATAGTCAACGAGTACATCCTATAACTGTTCCTAGTCGAGGGAGTATCGAGGCAGGAATCGATACTCCAGAGTAGACTAGCGTATACGCATCTTGACCCATATGATGGGCGATGGATGATCCCATATCCATCGGTGTTTGACATCAAAGATGGTGTACGGGTGCTCAGTGGAGACTGGGTACACTGAATGGACTCGCCGAGAACTCCTAGATGGTATTATACCTATCGTCGGATAGCAGTTCTCCGGTGACTCTGGTACAGGTTAGTCTGTAGACCCGAGATCGTCATAGAGTCTTGTGTGATTCCCATTGTTCTTTGATTTCCACCTTACCACGTCCAAGAGGGCGTGCAAAACGGTGGCTTTTGGGTACAGTCCCGAATCACTTGGAGGCAATGAGCGATAGGAGGGGTTTCATCTCTCCCGGTATAGGGAGTTGATGTTGCGCTGTGTTCGATTGGCTATAACTGGAAGTCCCTGGTCAGGGCTGATATGGAGTGCTGCTGGTAAGAGTTTTCAGTAGTTTCTTGACCCGTTATGAGCCTCACATAGACACGACTTATCGGTTACTGGGGTCTGACGTTTACCACCCCTAGACTTGATATGCGACATATCAGACGAAGACACCGGACTGTACGGTAGTGTTACTGATTGGATTCACAGGAGAATATACAGGCTTGCTTGTTGATCTTCTGATCGCTCAATACCTGGGTGGCTGTTACGTTTAGCTGACCGCTTGCAGCTTGTAGGTGTTTGATATAATCATCACCTACTGCCGGCGTATTGACGATTCTTTAGAGGCCTATATAGAGGTTTACTGGCTCAGGAAAAATGGAGTAGAAGCGCATATGTGATATGTGCGGCACCGAGAATAATACGATATGAGATACCGTATTCTATTCTCGCGATTTGAGATATCGGCCGGGTATATGTGATATAGCCGGGTCATCGGATCAAGTGTTGATTCGATGAATTGGTACAAATTATATTAGTCGGTTATATGTAATATAGCCGGGGTATCGGATCAAGTGTTGATTCGATAATTAAATGTATATTATATATGAGATATATTACATTACATTAACTAATATAAGCTCGCTTTATTGATTCATTTTCTCACCGGATAATACATTGATGTATATGCGATATATGTTAATTGTATTATTTTCCTTTGTTACATTATATATTATATCTGTGATATATAATATTGTAACATGTTAGTGTTACAAAAGCAACATGCTTTGTTGAGTTTAAACCAAGTTAGGGTTTGGATTAGGGTTAGCTTTTGGGTTAGATTTTGGATGAAGCTTTCATGAAGCTTCATGAAGCTCTCTTTTGTCTTTAGCTTTGATATTTTGTGTTGATATTTGTTAACCCAACCCAAACGCTTAACCCATGGTTTATTCTCTACAATGGTTAAGCCTTTCATTCTTAACCTAGGATTGCAATTGTAACCACAACAATTATTCTTTATTCATCACAAAGGCTTTCTTCTTCTTCCTCCTCCTTGAAAAGCTTGCTAGCTTTTTGTGTGTGATGAATTAGTGTGAGAAATTGAAAACAAAAGAGAGCTAAATTCCTACTTCATCATCCTCATCTATTTTAGCCACTTAGATTAGGGTGTTCGCTTCTCTAATTACTTCATTAGTGAAGTGTAAGCTTGGGTTTAAGATTCTTCAAGGTAGATCATCTTAGATCATGAAGACTACAAGCAAGGTGCCTCATTCACCTCATGGAGCCTCTCTAGAGTCGGACTTCTTGATGATCGCAGCGAAGGGACCTCAACACGGAGCTTATGAAGAGAATGAATGGACTACAAAGGTTCTAATCCCTATCTCTTTTACTTATTTGTATGTGATACAAACTTGATTCCCTAGTAATTCTAGCATGATTCTTTGTTTGCTTGCTTTGCACCTATCTAAATTTTAAAATGGCATGAGTGATGCTACCAAACCCTAGACTAGGTGCAAGGGAAGACCAACAGTAGTATCAAATCCAAACTAGAATTCTAGATACGGTGTTATAACAATTACGAAAATGAAATCCACTCCGAAATACGATATTATGACACCCCATTTTGCTCTCTAGAAATTTTCCAAAAAGTCCTTTAAAATTTTTTCAAACGACTGCAGAATGATATTTGGACAATTCTAAGAACTTGTGTGAAATACCGGGGGGCTCGGATTTTGGCCGAGCCCCATGCTTAAATTTCTGGCCAGGCCAGCCCTGGGGACTCCTCTGCCCCCCGTATTCCTCCTGTGCTCTTTTGTGTTCAATTTGGGTTTCCTAGTATTGTTTATTTAGCCCAATTTTCATGTGATGATCTGTTTGACCTGAGGCTAATTCGTAGTGCTTCGTAGTCGTATAACTTAACACTGTATTGGTAACATTGACTATTTTTAGTAGTTCGATCGAACTTCGCACACCGTATTTTTTACCTCGCTGAAATTTCCAAGTGTTGTAATTTTCCGAAGTTGATCGTACTCGTAAAATTGTGCAAGTACCCCTATGGACCCCCTAGAAGACTATAATAACCTTAATTCGATTCTATGCCCACGGAACCGTGTTCGAACCTTCGGGTTTGCCGTAGTTCCGTGGTGTCATAGGTGAGGCGTTGGTTAACTCCTTCTACGGCTGGACCATAGACACCGTGGCACGGTTTTTGAGTGTTTTGACTTTGCTCAAGTGTTGAGCTCACGGGGGTAATTTGTGAGTCTGTTGATTCGATCGAAACGTTAAACATCGTCATGATATTCTGTAATGTGATACAATATGTGGAATTCATATAGTTAGGCATGAAATCCGTAATATGTGATAGTTCGGGTTTACGATGTCTAAGTCGATTATGGATTCCAAATGTTGTAGTTTTACACTTTCTTTTCTGTGACCGTAAGCATAGTATGTGGGGTATTCCGGCTTCGTTGCTATACATCAATGACAATCGGGATACGCATACTTGCTTACGTTGATGATATGAGATATTATGTGTTGCTGTGATATATTATATTGGATCATCATGTTATTGAATAGCCGGGGGTTTTATGTGAGATGAGGGTTTTTATTTTCATTCATGTAAAATTCATTGTATGTAATATTCTTTTATTCGGGCACTTCTGGGTTGAGGATGATGTCACCATTGTATATTATTTACTTTTCCGCATTAGGATAGACCCAAGGCGGAGAGCACAAGTAGCCGAGTTCTAGGGTCTAGTGGGAGGCCATCTCGAGGAGTCGAGACCGGGTCTCCTAACCCTGGAATTGGCAGAGTTACTTGCCTCTCTCGTAGGGGTCTAGGGATGTGGGTTTGTCTATTCATCGCGACCGTGGAATCCGTGTTTTATACAGGCTCGAAATAAAACACGGACCTCCAAGTATATCTAATATTTCATATGTTTCTTCTGCTGCTGATATACTGTGATGTGATCATATTATATGCGTGAGACTAATGTTTTATTATTATATATGTTATATATAGTAGACGTTGCTTATGTTTTACACCCGCGCTATTCCCGTCCCGGTATGCCGTTAGTTAAGTAACCTAACGGTGCATAACGGAACATTGAGGCGAATGCGGATGGCATAAGCGTAGTTTCTTCTGTGATGCTTAGGAAGCATAAATGATGGAATTTATTAATGAGATTAATAAAAGAAAAGAAAGCTAAAAGATGTTGTAGAATCAAATTTTCAAAAAGGGTAGCTACAGTTTTTGCTTTGCATAGAGGTATATGCGATATACCCTGCACCTTATTCGATAAGGAAAGAGCCGAGATCCCTTCACCGGGAGTGGCCTCTTTAGCAAAACTGCCAGATGCTACAAACTCACGGTTTAATTTTTGATTGCTTATATAGTTCTTGCTTTGCACAACGGTATTTATGAAATATCCTGTACCTTATTCGATAAGGAAAGAGCCGAGATCCCTTCACCGGGAGGGACCTCTTTAGAAAAACTAGAAAAGCCTCAAAAACACTCCTTTTCAAAATCACTTCTTCTACAACGATATCAAGTTCATTACGCTCATGGTTTTCTAAAAAACCTGCATAGCCCTCCGACATTTCAGATAAGTAATACTTAGTATTCGTGTTGCGTTTGTTGGCTTTCGTCAAGGCGTAGTGTGCGGTAGCTAACTATTGCTTATCTGCAGCATATGATGCGATTGGGTTAGGATAGTCGTACGGCTCTGTCACGACCCAAAGTTCGGCCCGTGACTGGCACTTAACCACGTAACGTCTACATGCGTAACGCGACTAAGTAAGCCGAAACCCAAAAATCAAAACCATTAAATTTAGAGTGTTAAAACATTTTTGTAAAAACAGTTATAAATGTTTAGAAAACTTTAATTAATTTAGTAGAAACCCTTTTTAAGTTCAAGTGTTGTTTAATAATTTTGGCAACATTTCCTTTATAAAAATTTGTCCCGAGAAGCGGGTAAAAGACGAGATGTAAGTAAAATGACATGTAGAATGAATAGAGCATCACAATGATAATGTACGACTGAGAGAAAAATGAAATGGAGACAGCAAGAAATATAGAACTGCATAAATAAAGTCGGCTCACAGCGAGCTCGACACCAGAATACAAAATAACATACGTCGTCCTCACAACTGTCTCTAAGTCATTGCATAAAGGTAGATGGAGAATACTAGATACATAAATATACAACTTAAAGTAAACAGATACCGTACAAAACCCACCTACTAGCAAAGGGCTAACACGCCTCAGCAAAGGTATCTGTGTCAAAAGATGCGGTAAACAGCCAGCCGCGACTACTCCAAAGGGAAACCTGCAAGCACTGTGGCACAACGGGGGTGAGTTGCCAACTCGTGAGTAGTAGATAACATATAAAGGTAATCGCGAGTATGCACGTGCTGCGATGTTCTAATCTATGCCAACAGGTAACATCTATATGATGAACTGGATGCTCAATATCATGCAACAAGTGCGATCTAATAACATCTCTATGTAATGAGCAAGATATGTGATAATCAGGCATGACAATGTAATCTAACAACCCTATATATGATAAGCAGGGTACGTAATGATATGCAAGCATGCGTACTCTATCAGGTATGCTAGCTACAGGATGAGATATTAAGTACTGAATGCTGAGTATGGGAAGAGATAATGTCTACACGGAATATCAATGTGGAAAAATAACTGGTGTCTATCAATACACCCAAATCCCAGTACAACTCAGGCGCCGTCATCCACATCGGCCCTCAAATCCTGTAATTTCATAAAATCGTGAGTGCCCAACATCGGCACCCAAATATCAAGAAAACTCGTGTCCAGCATCGACACGCAAAACCTCATATCTCGGGCATCCGTCAGTCCGAGTCAGCCTACGGGCTCTGTCTGTAGTATCGGCCCTCGGCCCCGGCAGTACGAGTCGTCCCGTATCCATCTCTCGACTCTGGTCAGTATCCTCCGGATAACCGCCAGGTCCAACCAATCACCGGTAGGTAGTATTCCCTCTGCCAGGCTCACCGTCTACTGCACAGCGATCCGTTCTCGCCCCGGGGTACCATACCGTGTTAGTGTATATGCCCTAGAGGCCATTACTGTATCATACTAGTTTGTATATTACTTAATGGAAGCTTGGGATATTCACCTTGTATATACAATCTTGCTCAAAATAGTAGTATGCTACTTGGTTTGTTTCTACTTCAATGTGTACATGTGTTTATTTTTGTATATCGCCTATACACATTAGTGGAGCCCTTAGGATCTTTGCTTGATTACCGGCTATGTGATGGCCGTCACACTAGTGGGGCTGGGTAATCTATAAGCACATCCTTATGCAGGTCCCTGGTCGCAGGACTATCGAGACAGGGCATCGATACTCCGGAGTAGACCAGCGCATGCGCTTCTCATCCCAGTGTGGGAGACGGTCTGTCCCACAGCCGTCAGTACGTCGTACTTGAGATAGTATGCGGGTGCTCGTTAGGTTACGGGTACACTGGACAGGACTCGTCGGGAACTGATTGGTTGGTATTATGCCTATCGTCAGTTATCAGTTCCCAGGTGACATGAGTACAGCTTAGTCCGCTGACTTGACACTGTCACTTCGCCTCGAGTGTGTTCCCACTGTATTTTGATCACTACCCTACCACGGCTCAAAGGAGTCGTGCAAACAGGTAGTGGTTGGTTGCAGTCCCGAAGCACTTGGAGGCAGTGACGGTTAGACAGGATTCGTCTCTCCCGGTATTGGGGGTTGACATCGCGCTGTGTCTAGGAGAGCCATTACACGAGTAGTCCCTGGCCAGGGCAAACGAGATATACTGGTAGGCTTCCAGTGTTATCTCAGGGTGTTTTGGGCTTCGCTCCGGCACGACTTGTACCGCTATTGGGGGACTGACGTTTACCGCCCCCTAGGCCCGCCATGCGATGTATTAGACGAACAGACCGGACTGTACGGAGAATGTCACACTCAGGCTCAGTAGGAGTTCAGATGGGTTTCGCCTCGTCGGTCTTCTTGTCGGCATTACCTGGGGACCGTTACGCACAGCTAGTGCCGCTTGCGGTCTGTGGTTAAACCCACTGCCAGCGTAGTGTCGAGTCTTTAGAGTCCCACACAGAAAGCTTTTCTCCTTTAGGCAAAAGAGTAGAGGTCACATGGTATTGCGACAGGTCGCATGGTTTTGCGACAGGGTTCGGTCACATCCGTGCACTTGTGCACGTACATTGTTCGGACAGTTTACACTAGCGGGCTTTGGTTTAAGCCAGATCCTAGTGTACCTTTTGGGATTGGATTTATCCAGTATGCATTCGTGTTCCTCGGAACGCGGATGCGGGTGTGTATGCACAGTTGACAGGGAGGCAGAGGCAGCGGATTCTCATTAGGGTTGTTGACAGTTGACCGTTGACTATTTGACTTTTTGCTCAACCCTAATGAGAATATGATATGTGATTAACTATTATATTAATTAAGTATTATGGTGACATGGTTGTTGACTTTTGTTGACTTTGTTGACTTGTTGACTTTTGTTGACTTGTTGACTTTGTTGACCAGTTGACTAGGCTTGACTAGTTGACCATCATGATAACCATAGCCATCATTTCATGGCAAAGACTTTTACTTGCTTGCTCATTTGTCTAAAATGAGTGCATGATATGATATGGTTATGGTTGCTTCAACCATCACATAAGACTTTTTTGATATGATGAGTTATCATTACTTTGGATTATGAGAGGGTGAGAGACAAAAGACTTGCTCATTCTTTCTTGCTCATTCTCTCTCTTGTTTTTGAGCTCTCTTGTTTTGCTCTCACCCTCAACCTCTTGCTCCCTCTCTTGACTCTATGGTTCATATCTCTCATGAGTTGAGAATCAAGAATCATAGATAAAATCTCATTCTAATTCTTCTCTACTCAATCTAGTTCACTAGGTTTAGCAAACCAAGTGAACTAGTTTCTTCAAAGAACGAAGGAGCTAAAGGTTGGAGCTTTCAGGTGGATCTATCTTCGGCGTACGGAGACGACGAGAAGAAGCCAATCGGACCACCATCGGAGCTTGAAGACGAAGGAGTTCAAGACAAGTAAGGTATAACCCCCTAACCGAGTAGCTAGAAACTCATAGTTAGGTTGTTAGATAGGTGTTTAACCAAGATCCGGGTTTTAGGTCCATGTTACCACCTCCGTAAAAATCGTTTTTTACCAAATTCCGCATTCCCGAAAGTACCGGGAGAGGTAGCATGGACTTACAGTGGTATCAGAGCCTAGTTAAACTCTATGTAGCATGTTAGCAAGTAACTAGAAGATCGATCAAAGAAAATGTCCCGAAAATGAACCCCAAAAATTCGAGTTTCTGTCGATTTTTTTTACTGTTCAAAAGTTGATTATTTTAACACCTAAAATCGGCTCAGGGTTTTTAGAAGTCACTGTAGAAAAATCACCAACCGATCCCTCTAAACGACCGCGGAAACGCGGCAATAGCTTGCTATTGCCGCGGTTCCGCGGCCTCCTTGGCGCCTCTCTGGTGTTTCTTTGCTACAGTGTGCATCTGGGGGTATTTTGGGAATTTTGGTACATGTATTTTCAACCCAGATTTTCCAGAACGAAAATTTTATTTTGGGGTCCCGAAAATCCGTATTTTTGATCGAACTTCTAAAAGACTTAAGCTAACGGGTTTTTCTGTAATGTGATATTTGTATTGAACGTCTACTAATCGCTATATGTCGATTAGTGGGGGTTATACAAATCTGTGATCTGTAATGTGCTGGAATGTGTATATGAATATGTTGGACTGTCGCGGGTGAATAGCGGGGGGTTGTGAGACGAGAGTTTTCTTTTATTTCAATTCATGTAATTTTGTAAATTGATGTAATAATTATTTGTATGGCTGCACAACCGGGTCGGGGTTGTAGCCGTCATTGTATAATTTCTTTTTACTGTTTTTGCTCCTAGGATAGACCCATGGAGGGGTGCACAAACTACCGGGTATGCCGAAGTGTCGAGTGGCCTACTCATGGAGATGAGGGAGGTTGCTACGCTTCGGGTACTTGGCGGGTAGTTTGCCGCACCCGTAGGGGTCTTGGGTGGGGTATTGGCTATTCACCGCGACCGTGTAATCTGTCTTTCGTTACAGCCTCGTACGAATTACAGATTCCTAGTATATCCAATGTATTCATCTGTGATCTGAAATGTTTATCATTGCAGTATATCTATATATGATATTATTTTGGCGTTGCTTATGTTTTACAGACGCGGTAGCCCCGCCCCCTCTCTGTCGTTAGTTAAGTAACCTAACGGGTAATGACGGGGCCCAGTGGCGAATGCGAATGGCATAAGCGTACGTCATATTTTGGTTGTTTTCTGCAATGGTAGGATAAATGATGGGACGCATTAAAAGAACTAATGCAAGAATATCACGCATTAAAAGAACTAATGCAAGATAATAAACCAAGTTAAAGTCGTTGGAACACTTTCGAAAAACCACTCGGTTCTTTTCAAAACCAACTTTTAAATACGGAGCTTGAGCCACTCCTTTTAAAAGCTATCTCGTTCCATCGACCAAATCAAGTTCACTACGTTCACGGTTTTGCCAAAACCATTCGTAGCCCTCCGTCGTTTCACATGAATAGTCAATAGTATTCAAGCTGTGTATGTTGGCCAAAGTCAAGGCACAGTGATTGGTAGCTATTGGGTGTTCATGTGTAGCAAAGATAAATGCGTTGGTTTGCGACAGTCGTACTGCCATTTTGGCCAAAGTCAAGGGTAGGTACGGATGGATCCAAATTAACCTGGATAATGACGGGTAGAACTTGACATGTGACTTATGATATTTTGGCCAAAGTCAAGGTCATAAGAGCATGGGGCAAAAATCCACATCGGGAGTTTCATAAGTACTGAAACTTGCTAGATTTGCATACCATTTGGAGTGTGATGATTCTGGTAGGATTCCTTCAGTTTCGTCACGCAATGATATTTGGATCCCGATCCTACTGTGAGTATATGCTACTCCTCGAGAAATTTCTCACTAATCGATCAATGCTATAAACCTAGTAGGTGCCTAGAAAGGTGTTAGCGGGGCTACGCCCCCAGGGAAAAGAGGTTCTTTAATTAAGGAACTTCGCGAAAGCGTTGGAAAACCTCCCTCGAAGTACCGACACCGGCCTGGCTGAACGGTTAAGCAAGTATTGTACGGTGAGATTGATCCTGACTAATTCTTCCTTTTTGGTTTTAAGGAGGGATTCGAGAAACAGTGGGAGCCATCCTGTTTAGACAAACTAAAAACCATTCTAAACTTGCAAGAGCATCATGCTGAGTGTTTCTTCTTCTCTCTCCTAATTGCAGCGACCAATCAACATGACTGGACTTAAGTTACTCCTAGATAAAAATATACTGACAGGTCCAAACTACAAAGATTGGCTCAGGAATGTCAAAATGGCAATCACTTACGACAAGATGGGGTATCTTCTTACCACCAAAGCTCCCCTTGCCCCTGGTCCCACTTCCAGCGTCGCGGATAAGGAAATCCGCAAGACTTGGGAGATTGATAGCGCGAAGGCCAAGTGCCTCGTACTTGCCTCGATGGACAACGAACATCAGAGGAGGCACGAGAATATGGACCTTGAATCCATATTTCTCCATACAAAAGAACTGTATGGAGAGCAATCTCGTATCGCAAGATACGAAGCGTCGAAAAGTTATTTTCGGCAAAGATGGCCGTCGGATCATCAGTAGCCGAGCACGTGCTAAAGATGATCGGCTACATTGAGGAGCTCGCGGACCTAGGGACCACATTGGAGGGTGAACTCTATACGGATATAGTTCTCCAGTCCCTTCCTTCCACTTACGCCCAGTTCATACTGAACTTCAACTTACAAGAAAAAGAGGTTGAACTTTCAGAGCTCCTCAACATGCTGAGGAGCGCAGAGGACACCCTATAGAAAGGTAGGGAAACATCCACTTTGTTTGTAGGAGGATCATCTTCTTCTAGGTCCAAGGCGAAAGCCAAGGGAAAGAAGAAGAAAGCCCCCGCCAAACCAAGGGGCGGTGTTAGTAAAGTGGATACGAAGGGAAAAGCAAAAGCAACAAAGTTAGCGGGGAAGCTTGTGGATAAGGAAGAATGCTTCTATTGTCATAAGAAAGGTCACTGGAAAAATGATTGCAGGGCTTGGAAAGCCAGGACACAGGAATTGAAGCAAGTTGCAGCTTCAGCTTCAGGTGTGTACGTTATTGAAAACTGTCTTTCAATAAACTCTACTTCCTGGGTATTGGATACCGGATCAGGATCTCATATCTGTAATTCTTTGTAGGCGTTGAGAAACCGTAGTGTTTTGAAAGCAGGTGACATGACCCTCAGAGTTGCGAACGGAGCTAGCATTGATGCTAAAGCCGTGGGGGACTATCACCTGGGAATGTCAGATGGACATGTTTTGGTTTTGCGTAATTGCTTTTTTGTACCTAACGCAACTTGTAATATCATTTCCGTATCTTTAGTTTCTAAAGAAGGTTATGAATTTGCGTTTGTAAGTAATGTTGTAAACATTCACCTTAATCAAGTTTTGATTGGGTCAGGTACATTGAGTAATGGTATATACGTGTTAAACCAACCACAGATTTTTAATGTCCAGAATACACACAAAAGAAAGTCTCCAGAAATAAATCAGACTTTCTTATGGCATTGTAGACTGAGTCACATCAATGAGAGAAGGTTGACGAAGTTACATACAGAAGGGTATTTGAATGCATTCGAATATCAGTCGTATGCCACTTGTCAATCCTGTCTCAAAGGAAAGATGACAAAGACTCCGTTTACTGGACATGGAGTAAGAGCGAGGGAGCTCTTGGGACTCGTACACAGTGACGTGTGCGGTCCAATGTCTACACATGCCCGAAGCGGACATTCTTACTTCATTACTTTTACGGATGACTTCTCAAGGTACGGTTATGTCTTCTTAATGAAACATAAGTCCGAGGCCTTTGGAAAATTCCAGGAGTATAAGAATGAAGTAGAGAAACAGACCGGCAAAAGTATTAAGATTCTAAGATCGGATCGAGGTGGAGAATACTTAAGTGCCGAGTTCCTGGACTATTTAAAAGAGAACGGAATTCTCTCTCAGCTTACTCCTCCATACACCCCGCAACATAACGGTGTATCGGAGAGACGGAACCGCACCCTATTGGATATGGTGCGGTCCATGATGAGTAACGCTGAGTTGCCGCGATCATTCTGGGGATATGCGCTAGAATCAGCCGCATACCTTTTGAACCGAGTTCCTACTAAGACTGTGCCTACTACGCCATTTGAGATGTTGTGTGGGAAGAGACCCCATCTTAATCACATTAAGACATGGGGAAGTCCAGCTTTTGTCAAAAAGCAACATGCGGACAAGCTCGAGGCACGCTCAGTACTGTGCAAGTTTGTGTGATATCCAAAGAATTCCAAGGGATATTTCTTTTACTGCGAAGAGGAACAAAAAGTTCTTGTTTCTCGTCATGCCCACTTTCTAGAACACCAGTTCTTAGAAAAGGAAATAAGTGGGAGCGCAGTAGAACTGGAAGAAATTCCAGAACCACAGACTATTACTGAAAGCTTAGTGGAACCAGAGGGTTCAAAAGAACAGGACATTCCTACGCCGCTCCGCAGAAGTAGTAGGCAGTCTCATCCGCCCGAGAGATACTACGGTTTTCTCATAGACGGGGATAGAGAGGATTGCATCATAGATTATGATGAGCCTACTAGCTTCCAGCAGGCCGTTCAGAGCGTTGACTCGGTGAAATGGCTGGATGCAATGCGGACCGAAATGGAGTCCATGTACACCAACAAGGTATGGACGTTGGACATTGCTCCAGACGGGGTAAAACCCGTAGGATGCAAGTGGATCTTCAAAAGGAAGATTGGTGTAGATGGACAGGTTGAGACCTATAAAGCTAGGCTGGTAGCAAAGGGTTTTCGTCAAAGACCTGGCTTGGACTATGACGAAACCTTCTCTCCAGTAGCCATGCTGAAATCCATTCGGATCCTTCTTGCCATTGCTGCCTTCCACGATTATGAGATTTGGCAAATGGACGTAAAGACAGCTTTTCTAAATGGAAATTTACAGGAGTGCGTCTATATGGACCAGCCAGAGGGTTTCATTCAGAGTGGGAGCAGCGGAAAGGTGTGCAAGTTGCTTAAGTCCATCTATGGACTAAAGCAGGCATCGCGGAGTTGGAACATCTGCTTTGATGAGACGGTCAAAGAATTTGGCTTTATCAAAAATCCAGATGAACCATGCATCTATAGTAGATTTGTAGCGAGAACTGTAGTATTCCTCGTTTTATACGTGGATGACATTCTCTTAATAGGAAATGACATTCCTATGCTACAATCTGTCAAGGGGTTCTTGTCACACAGGTTCTCCATGAAAGACCTGGGTGATGCCTCGTACATTCTGGGTATCCGGATCTACCGTGACAGATCCAAGAGGATATTAGGACTTTCACAGTCCAGGTACATCGACACCATACTGAAGAGATTCAGTATGGAATATTCCAAGCGCGGTAACCTACCGGCTTGTCACGGGACCACCCTCTCTAAAGAGATGTCTCCCAAGACTGATTTGGAGAGGGATCGCATGTCTATTATACCCTACGCTTTTGCGGTAGGCTCTATAATGTATGCGATGTTGTGTACCAGACCGGATGTAGTTTATGCACAGAGTGTGGTAAGCCGGTATCAGTCAAACCCTGGGGAGAAACACTGGATAGCGGTAAAGAACATTCTCAAGTACCTGAGAAGGACTAAGGAGATGTTCTTGGTGTATGGCGGAAAGGACCTCCAGATCGAGGCCTTTGCTGACTCCAGCTTCCAGAGTGACAAGGATGATTCCAAGTCCATGTCGGGCTTTGTCTTTACCCTCAATGGAGGGGCGGTGTGTTGGAAGAGTTCCAAACAAGAAACCGTTGCAGACTCGACGATGGAAGCAGAATACATCGCTGCATCTGATGCCGCAAAAGAAGCTGTCTGGATAAGGAAGTTCTTGAAAGAACTTCAGGTGGTTCCGTCCATTGTTGATCCAATACCTCTGTATTGCGACAACAACGGGGCTATAGCTTTAGCGAAGGAACCCAGGTACCATCAGAGATCCAGGCACATCTTGAGGCGGTATCACCTGATCAGGGAGATCGTGGATCGCCAGGAGATCGAGGTACGGAGAGTCGCTTCAGAAGATAACACTGCAGATCCATTCACCAAGGCCCTGCCCCAGACTCAGTTCGAGCGGCTGATCGAGATGATAGGTCTTCGATACGCCAGTACATGGCCTTAGTGCAAGTGGGAGATTGTTAGTGTATATGCCCTAGAGGCCATTACTGTATCATACTAGTTTGTATATTACTTAATGGAAGCTTGGGATATTCACCTTGTATATACAATCTTGCTCAAAATAGTAGTATGCTACTTGGTTTGTTTCTACTTCAATGTGTACATGTGTTTATTTTTGTATATCGCCTATACACATTAGTGGAGCCCTTAGGATCTTTGCTTGATTACCAACGATGTGATGGCCGTCACACTAGTGGGGCTGGGTAATCTATAAGCACATCCTTATGCAGGTCCCTGGTCGCAGGACTATCGAGACAGGGCATCGATACTCTGGAGTAGACCAGCGCATGCGCTTCTCATCCCAGTGTGGGAGACGGTCTGTCCCACAGCCGTCAGTACGTCGTACTTGAGATAGTATGCGGGTGCTCGTTAGGTTTCGGGTACACTGGACAGGACTCATCAGGAACTGATTAGTTGGTATTATGCCTATCGTCAGTTATCAGTTCCCAGGTGACATGAGTACAGCTTAGTCCGCTGACTTGACACTGTCACTTCGCCTCGAGTGTGTTCCCACTGTACTTTGATCACTACCCTACCACGGCTCAAAGGAGTCGTGCAAACAGGTAGTGGTTGGGTGGTGTCCCGAAGCACTTGGAGGCAGTGACGGTTAGACAGGATTCGTCTCTCCCGGTATTGGGGGTTGACATCGCGCTGTGTCTAGGAGAGCCATTACACGAGTAGTCCCTGGCCAGGGCAAACGAGATATACTGGTAGGCTTCCAGTGTTATCTCAGGGTGTTTTGGGCTTCGCTCTGGCACGACTTGTACCGCTATTGGGGGACTGACGTTTACCGCCCCCTAGGCCCGCCATGCGATGTATTAGACGAACAGACCGGACTGTACGGAGAATGTCACACTCAGGCTCAGTAGGAGTTCAGATGGGTTTCGCCTCGTCGGTCTTCTTGTCGGCATTACCTGGGGACCGTTACGCACAGCTAGTGCCGCTTGCGGTCTGTGGTTAAACCCACTGCCAGGGTAGTGTCGAGTCTTTAGAGTCCCACACAGAAAGCTTTTCTCCTTTAGGCAAAAGAGTAGAGGTCGCATGGTATTGCGACAGGTCGCATGGTTTTGCGACAGGGTTCGGTCACATCCGTGCACTTGTGCACGTACATTCTCCGGACAGTTTACACTAGCGGGCTTTGGTTTAAGCCAGATCCTGGTGTACCTTTTGGGATTGGATTTATCCAGTGTGCATTCGTGTTCCTCGGAACGCGGATGCGGGTGTGTATGCATAGTTGACAGGGAGGCAGTGGCAGCGGATTCTCATTAGGGTTGTTGACAGTTGACCGTTGACTATTTGACTTTTTGCTCAACCCTAATGAGAATATGATATGTGATTAACTATTATATTAATTAAGTATTATGGTGACGTGGTTGTTGACTTTTGTTGACTTTGTTGACTTGTTGACTTTTGTTGACTTGTTGACTTTGTTGACCGGTTGACTAGGCTTGACTAGTTGACCATCATGATAACCATAGCCATCATTTCATGGCAAAGACTTTTACTTGCTTGCTCATTTGTCTAAAATGAGTGCATGATATGATATGGTTATGGTTGCTTCAACCATCACATAAGACTTTTTTGATATGATGAGTTATCATTACTTTGGATTATGAGAGGGTGAGAGACAAAAGACTTGCTCATTCTTTCTTGCTCATTCTCTCTCTTGTTTTTGAGCTCTCTTGTTTTGCTCTCACCCTCAACCTCTTGCTCCCTCTCTTGACTCTATGGTTCATATCTCTCATGAGTTGAGAATCAAGAATCATAGATAAAATCCCATTCTAATTCTTCTCTACTCATTCTAGTTCACTAGGTTTAGCAAACCAAGTGAACTAGTTTCTTCAAAGAACGAAGAAGGAGCTAAAGGTTGGAGCTTTCAGGTGGATCTATCTTCGGCGTACGGAGACGACGAGAAGAAGCCAATCGGACCACCATCGGAGCTTGAAGACGAAGGAGTTCAAGACAAGCAAGGTATAACCCCCTAACCGAGTAGCTAGAAACTCATAGTTAGGTTGTTAGATAGATGTTTAACCAAGATCCGGGTTTTAGGTCCATGTTACCACCTCCGTAAAAATCGTTTTTTACCAAATTCCGCATTCCCGAAAGTACCGGGAGAGGTAGCATGGACTTACATACCGGGTCCACCATGTACCCGCAATCAGCCTCGTCCAGCTCCTCGACTCGGGTTCACATGTATCGCTCTAGCACCGAGAAAACACATGGTGGACGCACTGAAATATCGTATCAAGGGAAACCGGGTTTTTAAACAGTGCGTATTTCCTTAAAATAGTACTCCGGTTCCCAAATCAAGAAATCACATAAATCAATCTAATGCGTAAATCCATGCCATGCGTCGTATGACACTAAGGGTAAAAGAAAGGGAAAACCGCCATTTTTAAAAGATCCAGTTTGGAAGATATCACATGTGCTCCCTTAGTTTTTAAATCAAGTCAATGTCATCAATGTATGTAACCTATGAATATGAGTATAGGTAGAGATGTGCGACATGATAAGTATGCTAAGTGAATGTAGCAATATACATGTACACTAATGTGGACATATGACGTATATGTATCCAAGTACGAATAGATGATATAGGTGACATAAGCATGAATATGTGATGTATCTGTGCCAAGCATGAATGTATGTGACGTATAGGACACAAGTATGAACATGTGATGTATCTGTGCCAAGTATGAATATATGTGATGTATAGGGCACCAGGGTAAACATATCAAGATATATATATATATATATATATATATATATATATATATATATATATATATATGCACTATGACGAAATATAAGGGTATATGTGCACAGGTAGTGATATATCAATAAAGGTATGAACAACCGTAAGTATATAGTGTACATGGTATGAATATAACCTATGCTGATATGTGGCAAATCATGACAACGTCAGTAAAACGGAATCAATATAATATATGATTTCTAGCAATCCTATACTGTGAGTGTCATGGCAATCACTAACGGTGTGAGTGTAGCATATAAATCGTGCTCGTGCAACTTGTACCGTTAGTGACAGTGCAGTGTTCTATACTACCAGTTCTATATATAACAAATGGTATGCTACTCTAGTATGAACCCATAAAACTAAATATCCTATTACGCCCTGACGCTTAACGCCATACGGGCGATTTCCCCGTAGATGTTAAATCTACTCACCTGGTCGCGTGCTAAGTATAGCCGACCACCTGCTTCCCTTTCCTGGCGGCGTCTGACGTCACTACTACAAATAATGGTTGCCCCTACGGATTTATCCGTAGTGGCAACCCACTGCCCCTACGGATATATGCGTAGGGGCGAAAAAATACCCCGTAGGTGCAAAAGCCGCAGGTGCAAGTTGAAGCCCTGAACTTGCCCCTACGGGCAAATTCTTGCCCCTACGGATTTCTGTGTAGGTCTTGTTGCCCCTACGGACTACGCCGTAGCTGTTGCCCCTACGGACTACGCCGCAGGGTAAATTTTTTTATATTATTTACGGTTTTTTTAATATATTAAGTGTACCTACGGACATGTCCGTAGGTCCAAGTTATACCCCCTAAGGATAGCTACGTGGGTATTTATTCGTAGGGTCAAAATATCAGGAATCCTGATATTTTGCCCCTACGGATATCTCCGTAGGGGAGAGGCAGTGGCCCCTACGGTTATGTCCGTAGGGGCACTCCCAACCCCCTGGTACTGAGATCAGGGGGGAAATATCAGTTACTGCTGATATTTTGCCCCTACGGATATCTCCGTAGGGGCAACATGTGTACCTACGGATTAATCCGTAGGTACATATTATCTGTATTTTTTTTTAAAAAAATGGGCTGCTTGATTTTTTCCCACCCTGTACACAAATATATATATATCAATCAAATATAAAAATAATCATCACACAACATATATCACAGTATTCATAATCACATCTCACGCATATAATATACAAAAGAAATCCAAAATCTGAATATGATATAAATATAAACCAATATCGATATCGTTTCAAAATGTAGTACAATGTGTATGATATAAATAAATACATGTTTCAAAAAATAAGAACCAAAAAGCTACCCTAGTTCGGTCCAGCTCCACCTCTGAATAACGATAGAATAACGCGCGCCTGCTCCTCGGTCAATAAACTCTGCAATTCGGCGCGAGCGGGAGTCTGAGCGGCCTGTGGAGCTGGCGATGTGGTCTGCGCAGCCGCCGTCGAGGTAGTCGCTTGCGGAGCCGCGGCTGCGGGAGTCTGAGTGGGCGGTGGAGCTACAGGAGCTGTCTGCGGAAGCGTAGCCGATGTAGTGGCTTGCGGAGCCGCAGCCGAAGGAGATGCATGTGGAGGCTCGGCCGATGTACCCTGTCGCGTCTGGACCTAACGTGTGTAATAAGCGTGTAAGAACTGTGTATTATTCGAATTCGTATCATTATTAAGTTATTTCGAAACCCCGTTTGGATATCTAGTTTGTTGTTTATTTTAATTACATCTGTATGTATGATTAATCAAACTTAAGTCTAAAACCAAATAAGCTCAAGCTACGTACTAATTATGGATATGTTGATATCTATATAATATGACATGATATTTTACTATAAAGCAGTATACATACCAGCATCTCCTTCAACTCCTGAACGGTGGCCCTCAAGCTCTCCAGTTCTTGATGGACACGTCGGTCACCGGAGACGGAGGAAGTAACCGCCGGGGTGGAGTCCAACCTCATATGGGCCCTGCTAGGGCCTAGTCCCCGGCCTCTCTCCCAACCTCCGTGGTGCCCTCCCTGTGCGGTGTCCAGAACTGGGGTCAGCAGCCTCGGATCGCTCTGTCCGGTAAAATCGATCCCCGAGGCCTGGGCCTGCTCAACCACCCGCTCCTACACCCACATTAAGAAGTAAAGTATAAGTATAAGATTTAAACTTGAACCTTCTAAAACTAAAATTTCAAATTTGGGTAGAAAAAATATTAACACTTACGCAGTACTCCTGGGTAGCGACGTCGGGATATCGAAGCTCGCCCGTGGCGGGATCTGTCAAGGTGCCATGGACGGCAAGATATGCGGACAGCACGCTCGGTGTACCACCTGACACCACTGTCCGAGATGTCTGCAATATTAGAAAGTAACTCTTAATATTAGAAATATTAGAAAATAACTCTTAATATTGCAGAATATCACAAAAGTCGGTCTA
Source organism: Agapanthus africanus (assembly GCA_030015575.1). Taxonomy (NCBI): domain Eukaryota; kingdom Viridiplantae; phylum Streptophyta; class Magnoliopsida; order Asparagales; family Amaryllidaceae; genus Agapanthus; species Agapanthus africanus. Next base: position 389,335,563 of record JASDDO010000012.1, on the reverse strand, counting down.
TTGTAATTTACCGATAACTCCATGGCTCGAGTAATGTTCCTCGAGCCACCTGTGTAAGTGGGGCGACCCCTCTTCGCCGACTTCCCGTTCTCTGTATTCTGAGCGGCCTGTTTCTGCACAACGCATTAACATTTAGTTTTCTAATTAAGAAACACAAAGAAATAAATTATATCATAAATAATGAATTACATTTAAAATACATACCTGTTTGCGTTGGGAGTCGAAATAAGCGCACAATAGAGGCCATGTCTCTACGCGACTCTCGCAAATGCCGGAGTAGATAGGAGGGCCGCTCTCTCTGCCACGGGGGTCGCCATCCACAGGGAGTAGCAGTCGTCCTTCAGCTCATTCCTGTTGTATCGGATCTTGGCCTGCATGTTCTTCATTAGGCCATTGTACAGAGCATGAAGGTCGAGCACCCTCCCCGGGTGATCAGGGTCGGCTACAGGCTGAAAATCGTAATCCAACTGAAAATACAAAAAAAACATTGTTATTAGATTGCAATTGTTAATAATAAATATATTGGATGGATCAAATGAAAATATATATTAATACATACCCGAGCCTGATTAAAGAAGAGGGCGAATGAGCGCTGGTGCTGCTCGCCCCACTCAACGTGAAGTGGATAGTTCTTCACGAGCCGGCTCTCGTCCCCCAAATACCGGCCGAACCTCTCAGCATGAGGACCGGTATAGCGATAGTCAAGGGTAAAAAAAAGGGGGAATGCTGCCTCACCCCTAGCTCTGTCAGGCCTCAGCCTATGGGACTGATTCGGGCCTCGAGTCCCCCTCTGGGGATAGGGAGGCCCTGCGTCTGCACGAAATATCAAGACAATCAATAATAAGACAAAGTTGTATTAAGAAATCAAGGTTAAACGAAAATTCTAGTGTGATATATACCTCCGGTGACTATCGCACGAGCCTCGGCCCGGGCAGCAGCACGAGCGGGACGATAGTTCCTCCGGTGAGGAACAACCGGGGTCCCGGATGCGGACGCATCCCTTCCAACTAGAAAATAAACATCGACGCTAAATTTCCATGAAGTTCATATTTATTCTATAGAGCATATGTAAAATGAGTAAATATTTTAAATTTATTCATACTAACCTGCAGACGATGCGGAGGGTATGGAAGCGGCAGGAGTGGCCCCTGCGGAAGATGTGGACGCACCACCTATAATTAGACAATTAAAAATAGATTATATAAGTAATTGCAAAAAGAATGTATAGATCAATAATACAACGTTCTAAATCAATATGCATGCACTATAGGATATATAAACATACCCGCAGGTGCGGTGGTGTCACCACCTACAGCTAGACAATAATAAAAATTGCTAAGTAAGAGCAAAAGGAATGTGTGTATTTATGATATAGCATTCTAAATCAATATACATACACTATATGATATATAAACATACCAGGAGGAGCGGGGGTGGCCTCTGTCCCAGATGTGGACGCATCACCAACAACTAGACAATCAAACATTGACAATATAAGTAATTTTGACATAAACAGGCATGAATATCTGTAATATTACATTCAAAATGGATATGCGTGCAGTATACCTGGAGATGTGGCAAAATCCACACGGAAGGAGGCATCCGAAGGGGTCTCCGATCTGGGTGCAAGACCGGCCCTCTGAAGCTCCCTACGGAGCTCTCCGGGCCGCAGAACCGCTCTGCCTCTGCCTCTGCCGCGGCTGGAGCTCCTGCCGCCCCTCGCTGCTCCCGACATCGTCATTAAATCTAGATATACGGTTCGTGGATGCATTAGACAATCATTAAAAGTATTGACTATATATGTATAGAGCGTAAAATGTGAAGTAATAATATAACATTACTGATAACCTTTTTCGTTTCGTGGGCGCATCATACATATCTACTTAGATTTCATCGTCGATGTCATTTCTAACCCACGTAACTTCATGATCGGTCGAAGACAACCCGTCCTTCGAAACAGACGGTCGGAGCACTTTAAGCCTTCTCTCTTCTTCGTCCTCATCGTTGTTCTCGTATTCTGGGACATCGTAGACATCTCTGGGTTTCCATCGGCATACAACACTCCACCCCGGATGCTTCAAACACTGTGAATAGTATACTTGGAACGCTTGGTTCGGAAAGATAAACGGATCGTCCTGACCGTAAAATCGAAGTGTGTTCACACTGGTCAATCCATATTCATCTTTCCAAGTCCCAAGACTGCTTCTCCACCTGTCCGTATCGGTTCGCGGATCGTACCAAGTACACTGGAATATATAAAAGGGTTCTGATCGTCCGGGATAGTGGATGCCGAGTATACAATTTAAGTACCCATAGTAATTCACACCGTCCGATCGTACCATCGTAATCCCACTATTCTGAGTGGTTCTAGATGTTTCTATGTCCTTAACTTCGAATTTGTATCCAAGGACACCAAATCCTTTGTAATATGCAACCTCCATACTAGAAAATTGAGCTAAACATCTTGAATCACTCTCAAATGATGCAGACAAGTTCGGATCGTGGATCTAACAAAATAAATTTTACGACAAATACATAACGATACAAGTTTAGATTAAAACTGATAGCAATAAAATGTAATTCGAATAACTTACATGCGCTGTGACCCAATCACAAAAATTATCCTGATGGTATTTTTCCAAACGTTCTTCGTTCCAATCAGGATGCCCCTCACGTACCTCGTTAAAATGAGTTCTGTTTTCGACAGATAATTATGACATTAATATTATGTCATTTCATACACACACAAACACAGATATAACAATTAATCCAAAAGAACTTACTCTCTAATTTGTTCAAGACATGCGCAATTAAGCAAGATAAACCGGTATATCTTGTTGATAAACATAGTGTCTACCCTCTTATACTCGGCTTTACCATATGGACCGTCTTGAATTCTTCGTGGTCGGTTAATCCTTGTCTCAATGTTCTCGTCCAGATAGCGGGAACAAAATATGGTTGCTTCATCAAGAAGATAACCTTGCATGATAGAACCCTCTGGTCGATTTTTATTGCGTATATACTTCTTAAGAGTGTAAAGGTACCTAATGAGAATATGTTGAATAAATAAATACGGGCATACAGGACAATAATAAATTTATAAATTACGCGAAACGAAAAATTACACGTACCTCTCGACGGGATACATCCATCGATATTGTACCGGTCCGGCTAACTTCGCCTCAGTTGCAAGATGAACCGTCAAGTGTATTATGATATCGAAGAATGACGGTGGAAAAATACGCTCAAACTTGCAAAGTATCAACGCAATAGAATTTTCTAGTTTATCCAGCGTCGCAACCTCCAGTGTTTTAGCACACAACTCCCTGAAAAAACAACATAGGTCGTTGATTACTAGACCAACCGAGTCGGGGAGAGAAGTCCTGAGGGCTAATGGAAGAAGGTGCTCCACGATAACATGGTGATCATGACTTTTCAGCCCATCGATCTTGCCCTTCACAATTTTTATTTTCTTACTGAATGATCCTGAGAAACCTGTAGGGACTTTCAAATCATGCAACACCTGCAGGAATCTTTACTTCTCCGGCTATGACATATGATAAGCGGCATTGGGAAGTACAAACTTGCCCGGTTTACCCGCTACCGGTTTAGGGTGCAGTTCACTTCTTATTCCCCACTCTTGTAGATCCATCCGAGCATTCATGTTGTCTTTCGATTTACCGTCTTTACACAGAAGCAAGTTAAGTATGTGCTCTGATACTCCCTTCTCTATATGCATGACGTCCAGACAATGACGCACTGAATTTGTAGACCAGTACGGAAGCTCGAAGAAAATGCTTAACTTGTTCCAATATTGTGGTTTGACCTGTTTCGTCGGATCCATCCCGAAGGTCACGTTATTGTAACCATCCCATTTAGCAGTCACGTCCTCTCCGGACAATGGGGATGGAGGCCCAAGAATCTCCTGATGACCATCAAAGTGAACCGTGTCTAACCTATAGGGGTGGTCTGGAGGCAGAAAACGTCGATGGCCGCAATAACAAACCTTCCTGCTAAAATTCAAAAATTTTGATGTTGTGTGTTCATGGAAATGAGGACATGCTTTGTGACCATGTACGGACCAACCTGATAGCATTCCATACGCAGGAAAGTCATTAATTGTCTACATTAAAGCCGCACGCAGTATGAAGGTTGTATTTGTGTTTGAATCATATGTCTATACACCATCAATGAACAAAGTTTTCAGCTCCTCGATCAGAAGTCGGAGATAGACGTCGATATTGTTCCCCGGTGAGTTTGGTCCGTCGATAAGAAGAGGCATCATAAAGTATGATTGGTCCATAGCCAACCAAGGCGACAGATTATAAATTATCATTACAACGGGCCATGTACTGTGACTTCCAGCCATATAGTTGAATGGGTAGAAGCCATCGGTAACCAGTCCGAGCCGGACATTGCGAGGATCGCTACTGAATATTACGTGTCTCCTATCGAAATCCTTCCATGCCGGTGAATCTCTTGGATGGCTCATTTTTCCATTTTCCCTTGGAGGAGCACGGTGATGCCAAATCATTGCCTCGGCTATTTTCTTGCACCTGAATAGCCTCTGTAGCCTCTGTGTTATGGGAAAGTATCGTGCTATCTCCACAGGTATATCAGGCTTCTTATTAGAATCTTTCGGTTTATACCTGGCCTCTCCGCATGTTGGACACTCTTTCAAATCTGAATTCTCTTTCCGGTACAACACGCAATTTTTAGGACATGCTTGAATCTTCTCGCACTTTAGACCCAAATCGAACATCATCTTCTGGGCTTCGTACCAGCTTTCGGGCACATTATTTCCCGGAGGCATAGAATCTTTCAAGAACGAAAGAAGCATTGTGAATGACTTGTTGCTCCATCCATTTAGACACTTAATCTGGAAAAGTTGGACGAACCATGAGAGGGTGGAATACTTCGCATTCTCATAAATTGGTTTCCTAGCATCATTCATGAAATTTTCATATTTATCCGCACGCGGTCCTTGACCGGAAGGAATGTCATCTTCGGTATGAATAGATTCACCTAGGGCAGCCTCTACCATATCCTCCATTTCTTCTGATGGAAATAAATTTCCGTCTCCTTCCGTATTACCGAATTCTTCTTCTTCTCCTGCCGCATTATCGTGTTCTCCTTCTTCTTCTACCGCAGTACTACATTCTTCTCCTTCCCCGTGATATTTCCAAGTTGAATAAAGTATAGTAAACCCATGTTTTACAATATAAAGCTCTGCCAATTCTACCTTCTGCCAGTACTTATTGCCACATCTATCGCACGGACAGAGAATCTTCTCTATTATGATCTTATTATGTGCGCGTGCAAATTCAAGGAAAGCAGCAACTCCTGCGACAAACTTAGGTTGCATGCGTTGTTTCCAATCCACATACATCCAGTCCTTAACTCTGACGTACTCATGGGCCATGTTAGACTGAATAACATATAAATTGTAAGTTATGCTGACTATATTGAGAAATATAAGAACGGGATAGTGACTGACAAAGGAGAAAATCCGTGTATATGCTTTGTGTGTGCGTTTGTCGTTGAAAAGAATAAATTATCGCACGTGTGTTAACCGATAGACGGGGACTAAGTGGCGCTTTTAGTTTCATATATGAGTATCGATGGGAATATGAAAGTTTCATATTATCATATATTGGTTTTAACCCGAACATCTCGAATCGCTCTCTAATTATGCATTTGTATGTGTGTGTTCCGGCTGTCGGGGGTAGGCTTCTATCCCATTAAGAATGTATAGAGCGAACGCCCATCACTTGTGCTTTCAACCGTTTCGAGTAAATTTCGGCAGCACCTCCTCGCTGTTCTCCGAGTACACTGTAATAGAATAGATAATCATTTCAAAGCAGTGAAACAACGTTGAAATGAACATCTAATCTATCTTTGTACACGGAGAACCAGCGGAAAGGTACCGACGAAATATCTCGAAACGGATGAAAACACAAGTGAATGAAGGCGTTTGCTTTATACATTCTTAACTTGTCCACACGGGACAAATCTATGGGTTACCATATGATTGAATTTTCTCGTCGCGTAGACTATACGACGGTTGTTAGTATCGAGCTATACTGTCCGATATTTAACAACCATCGTATAGTTCTAGGTCAACACGAGCATCGCACGTATGTTAACCGATAGACGGGGACTAAGTGGCGCTTTTAGTTTCATATATGAGTATCGATGGGAATATGAAGGTTTCATATTATCATCGTGTATCATATATTGGTTTTAACCCGAACATCTCGAATCGCTCTCTAATTATGCGTTTGTTGTGTATTCTTGTTGTATGTGTGTGTTCCGGCTGTCGGGGGTAGGCTTCTATCCCATTAAGAATGTATAGAGCGAACGCCCATCACTTGTGCTTTCAACCATTTCGAGTAAATTTCGGCAGCACCTCCCCGCTGTTCTCCGAGTACACTGTAATAGAATAGATAATCATTTCAAAGCTGTGAAACAAAATGAACATCTAATCAATCTTTGTACACGGAGAACCAGCGGAAAGGTACCGACGAAATATCTCGAAACGGATGAAAACACAAGTGAATGAAGGCGTTTGCTTTATACATTCTTAACTTGTCCATACGGGACAAATCTATGGGTTACCATACGATTGAATTTTCTCGTCGCGTAGACTATACGACGGTTGTTAGTATCGAGCTATACTGTCCGATATTTAACAACCTTCGTATAGTTCTAGGTCACAACGAGCATCGCACGTATGTTAACCGATAGACAGGGACTAAGTGGCGCTTTTAGTTTCATATATGAGTATCGATGGGAATATGAAGGTTTCATATTATCATCGCGTATCATATATTGGTTTTAACCCGAACATCTCGAATCGCTCTCTAATTATCCGTTTGTTGTGTATTCTTGTTGTATGTGTGTGTTCCGGCTGTCGGGGGTAGGCTTCTATCCCTTTAAGAATGTATAGAGCGAACGCCCATAACTTGTGCTTTCAACCGTTTCGAGTAAATTTCGGCAGCACCTCCCCGCTGTTCTCCGAGTACACTGTAATAAAATAGATAATCATTTCAAAGCTGTGAAACAACGTTGAAATGAACATCTAATCTATCTTTGTACACGGAGAACCAGCGGAAAGGTACCAACGAAATATCTCGAAACGGATGAAAACACAAGTGAATGAAGGCGTTTGCTTTATACATTCTTAACTTGTCCACACGGGACAAATCTATGGGTTACCATACGATTGAATTTTCTCGTCGCGTAGACTATACGGCGGTTGTTAGTATCGAGCTATACTGTCCGATATTTAACAACCTTCGTATAGTTCTAGGTCACGACGAGCATCGCACGTTTGTTAACCGATAGACGGGGACTAAGTGGCGCTTTTAGTTTCATATATGAGTATCGATGGGAATATTAAGGTTTCATATTATCATCGAGTATCATATATTGGTTTTAACCTGAATATCTCGAATCGCTCTCTAATTATGCGTTTGTTGTGCATTCGTGTTGTATGTGTAACATGATTTTAAACCATTGAGATCAAGATTGATAGAACTGATCATCCTACAATGCAATAGCATTCATCAACCAAAAACTATTATTGCAATGGTATTCATCTATAACAATCAACAATTAAAACTACAAATGTAGGATACTGATATCATAAAGCGTTATACGCAACATTGATAGAACTGATAAATAAAAAAACAAAACACAAACCGTATCAAGATTTAACAACTTTGATTATGTCATATACGCGGGCCGATATTTTCATATTAGCCAATAGGCAAAAATAGATTGCGGTCTAGATATGGCATATTGGCAGATGTTACCTATATGCATACATGCATGTTGTCTCCCCATTTTTTCATAAATCAAACCAACTACATACATCAAACTAGTCCATGCCACCAATCGGAAACTCCACTATGTCTTTGAATTATTATTTTTCCAAATAGCATTGAGCTCCTATTGACATTGTCCCATCCAACAAATTTGTTATGCTTGCCTCGACCTTCATCTAGCTTTCACATGCCATACACATTAGATGAGTAATATAGTTATAAATTATGGTATTTTGTTGTCATCAATCCACCTAACCCTAACCCCAACCTAACCCTAGCCCCAGCTCCAGCCCCAGCCCAGCCCAGCCCAGCCTCGCCCCAACCTAACCCTAACCCCAGCGCGGCTAGCTAAACCCCAACACCAACCCTAAGGCAAACCCTAACCCCAGCCCCAGCCCCAGCAGCAGCCGAACCCCAACCCTAACCCTAACCCCAACCCCGACCCCGACCGCGACCCCTGCCGAACCCCAACTCGCGCGCGCAACCCCAGACCCAGCCATGAACCCTAAGCCCAAAATAATCAAAAAATTCTTTAATTTACCTGAAGATTTACTCACCTGAACGGCGGTGGCGACGACCTGAACGGCGGTGGCGACGACGAGAACGGTGGTGGCGACGAGAACAGCGGTGGCGACGAGGAGAACGGCGGTGGCGATGAAGAGAACGGCGCGATTTGGGGATTTTTTTCGCGCGCGATCGAGAGAGAGAGAAAGAAAGTGAGCGTAGGCGATGGATCTGTGCCTTTATTAAATCGATATTTATTTGCCCCTACGGATTTGCCCGTAGGTCCTTTGTTTGCGGCTCCGTAGGGGCAAACACCAAATTAAGAATTAATATTTTTATTCTTGGACGTCTGGGCCCGTAGGGGCAACCATTTAGCCCTACGGATTAATCCGTAGGGCCAAGTTAAATATGCCCCTACGGATTTCAATATCCGTAGGGGCAACCCCATATTTTACTAATGCGTACCCGCCTGCGAACTTGGAATTTACACAAGAATCCAAATATAATCAAAAATCTTGCAAAACGCGATATCAAAACAAAGTGAGAAACCCGCGTCGCGAATTAACGCGCGTGTGTGCGATACGCTGAAACGTGCGTGTATGTGCCTAACGCTTAACCCGACAAGCCGCGATATGCTGAATCACAGAACCCACTCGCGTATCGCGCAAACTAAAAACACCAGAAAACGATACACTGCCCCAGATTTTACCTAGATCAAAATATTACAAAACTATATATACCAGAGACCTACAAAATGTAGCAGACACGTACCCTGGAAACCCTGGGACTTATCTCCCTAGTCTGGCCGCAATTTGCGGCCAGAATGAATATTTTGGCGGCTTGCGTTTGGGTTGGTGGGGTCGGGCTCTGGTGGTGTGGTCAGGATATCTCTAGTAGGCTACAGTCCACTCAAATTCATCCTGAACTCACCGGGTCTAAAGCAGATTTTAAAAGGCTAAGTTTTGCTCAAAAACGTCAAGTTTTGCACCAATTTGAAAACTCAGGGTATTTTGTGTAATCTGGGGTTTGCCTAGGTTAACTTGGCCCTAACAATACCTAATTAGTATAGTCTAACCAACACTAACATCGCTTTAACTCAAATCCACACAAATCAACAAAATCGTATAATTATTGCTAAAAGGATACGCGTGCGTGAAACTAAACGCGCGTGCACACGACACGTCACGATGCGCACGAACTCACCAGAACCAACCTTGATGCGCTGTGTCGCGCAGCGCGCCACAGAACCACGCGGATCACGCACGTGTTGCACAAGTTCTAAAAACATCGATAACTCACTTATAGCTCCAGATTTTGTCTCTGGGCCAAATCTAAAAAGTTACAGATACCAAAACCCTAAGCTACCCAGAAGAACCCCACAGCCAAAAACCCAACACCCCAACCCCAGATCTAGCCGCAATTTGCGGCCAAATGGAATAAACCGGCGGCCTCAACTTGGAAGTGGGTCCCCGTGCTTTGTGTGTGTGTGTCTGCTAATCTCACCATGCTACAGTTTCACCAATTTTATTCTGGGAGGTTCAGGTCAACAACAGATCTAACAGAGGCTGAAAACTCGCTAAAACGCTAAACTACGTCAACTCGAACAAATCGGGTATTTTTAAGGAATCCGGGACCAAATTTGGGTGATCTAGTCTCAACAGCACCTAATTAGGTTATACTAACCATTAAAATCATCGCTTTGCAATATCTCACTCAAAATTACTACAACTAGCACTAAACTACATATTATGACCACTAACTACACTACAACCATAACTTAGCAAATAGGAGTCGAGTTAAGGGGTTATACCTCTAGAGATCCTAGGTGAGGGAGAAGAGGAGAAGGAGGAAGTGTGTATGCTGCTGTTATAGCTCCTAGTGCTGCAAAATTTGGGCTGAAATGAGCTGCTGCTGCTGCTGCTGTTCCAGGCTGCTGCTGCTTCTGTTGTTTTTTTTTTGAAGCTGAAGATAAATTTTTTGGTTTGTGAGTAGCTGTTGTAGCAGCTGGGGGAATGTTTGTGTGTGTGTTGTTGTGTGGGGTGAAGTGTAGGTATATGATGAGGGTGTGTGTGTGAGTGAGAGATGTGAAAGAGAGGGTTTGAAAGATGGTAAAAAGCTTTGAAATGAGATGGATTGTGACTCAACCTTAAAGCCACCCATCTCTCACTTCATCATAAATGCTTGCATGTGCCCAAGCCACCATGCATTCTCTCTCTCATTCCCTCAAGTCAACCAAAAGAATTTAAAATTTTAAAACCAAAACAAAAACCCTAATCACTCTTAACCAAAGCTAAGACTTTAACTAAAACTAATTAGTTTAACAAGAAGGGGTTAGACCACCATGGTTTCCTAACCTGGTTCACCCTAAATTTAACCCTAGTTTACATGCACATGTGTGTGCGGTCGAGATAAAATTCTAGAAAAATCTTTATTAATTTTGCTAAAATATTTGAAAAGAAATTTGGTAAACTTAAAAAAAACACTTATTAAAATATAATTAGTCACTAACATATTCCCAGTTGTTACAGTCTTCCCCTTAAGAAAATTCGTCCCCGAATTTAAAATATATGACTACGCGTACCTTCAAAGAGATGAGGGAATTTCTTCCGCATCTCCCCCTCGGCCTCCCAAGTGATCTCCTCACCATTCGGGCTGCGCCAAAGAACCTTTACCGACGGAAGGACCCTAGATCGAAGTTTCTTCACCTGCCGATCCAATATCTCAACTGGCTGCACGGTGAACGAAAGGTCGGGCTCAAGATGAACTGTCTGATGCTGGATCGTGTGGGAAGGGTCATGAAGATATCTGCGTAGCATCGATACGTGGAAGACGGGGTGAACATCCGAAAGACTGGGTGGAAGAGCCAAACGATATGCTACTGCGCCTACCCGCTCGAGGATCTCGAAAGGACCTATGAATCTGGGGCTAAGCTTCCCCTTTCGTCCAAACCTCATCACTCCCTTCATTAGAGAGACCCTCAGAAAAACGTGATCGCCAACTGCGAACTCTAATCTGCGGCGGCGCCCGTCAGCATACGATTTCTGCCTGCTCTGAGCTGTCCTCGTCCTATCTCGAATCAGCTGTATCTTCTCGGTCGTCTCCTGTACGATCTGTGGCCCCAAAATACTGCTCTCGCTCAGCTCTGTCCAACAGACGGGTGATCTACATCTCCTCCCATACAAAGCCTCGAAAGGTGCCATCTGAATAGTGTCCTGGAAGCTATTATTGTAGGAGAACTCTATCAAGGGTAAATGATGATCCCAGTTACCACCAAAGTCTAAAACGCCCGCTCGGAGTATGTCCTCGAGAGTCTGAATGGTCCGCTCTGACTGTCCGTCGGTCTGCGGATGAAATGCCGTGCTGAAACTCAAACGAGTGCCCAAAGCCTCCTGAAGCCTCTGCCATAGTCTGCTCGTAAACTGGGTGCCTATGTCGGACACAATACACGTCGGGACCCCATGTAGTCGTACAATCTCGTCGATATATATCTGGGCGTACTGAGCAAATTCGAAAATCGTCTTCACCGGCAGGAAGTGAGCCGCTTTCGTTAAACGATCCACGATCACCCAAATGGAGTCATACCCCCGCCTAGTCCTGGGTAGACCCATAACGAAATCCATCAAAATCTGTTCCCATTTCCACTCCGGAATGGGTAACGGCTGTAGCTCTCCTGCGGGCCTCTGGTGCTCGGCCTTGACTTGCTGACAAGTTAGGAATCTTGATACAAAATCTGCGATGTCCCTCTTCATTCCGTCCCACCAGTAGACCTCTCTCATATCATGGTACATCTTGGTGGAATCGGGTTGGACACTGTACACCGATCGATGTGCCTCCTCAAGAATATCGCGTCGCAATCCCTCAGCATCTGGTACGCACAGTCTAGACCCAAATCGTAATATCCCCTGATCATCAATCAAGAACTCGGAGAATCCGCCCTGTCCAATCTGTGCCATGATCTCAGAGCAACGGTCATCCCTGCGCTGTGCCTCATATATACGGTCAAGCAACTGTGGTCGTGCACGAACATGCGCAAGCTGTCCCCCGATCTGCGTGAACTCGAACTGCACTCGGCTGTCGCATAATATCTGCCAATCTGCCGACGACTGCCTCTGTATGGCACTCAAACACGCTAGACTACCCTCGGGCCTCCTACTCAAACCATCTGCTACTACGTTAGCCTTGTGTCACGACCCGAGAATTCGACTCGTGACCGGCACTTAACCACGCAACGTCTACAGGCGCAACGCGGCTAAGTAAGCCGAACCCAGAAATCAAAACCAATAAATAGAGTGATTTAATACGTTTTGAAAAAAAAACAATAGTAAATGTCTGAAAAACTTCCATTTATTTAGTAGAAATTCCTTTTAGGTTCACAAGTTATGAGTTTTATCATTTTGGTAACATTTCCTTTTTAAACATTAGCCCCGGAAGTCGGGTAAAAGTAAGGTGTAGCGGAAATAACAAGTGACATGAATAAAGCATCACAATATGATATACGACGCCGTAGCGAAGAATACACAGTAAAACAAGGACAATATCATAAAAGATAAGACTGCATAAAGTAACGTCGGCTCACATGCGAGCTCGACACCAGAACATAAAACCATACATATCGTCCTCACAACTGTCTCTAAGTCAATACAAAAGGTAGATGGAGAGTACTAGATACATCAATATACAGCTGAAAGATAACAGATACCGTACAAAACCCACCTAAACAGCAAAAGGGCTATCTCTGCTCAAAAGGGGTATCTGTGCCAAAAGATGAGGTAACAGCCAGCCGTGACTACTCCCAAGGCAACCTGCAAACACTGTGGCACAACGGGGGTGAGTTGCCAACTCGTGAATAGAGATAACATATAAAGGTAATCGCAAGCATGCACATATAGCGTGGCTCTACTAATGCCAGCAGATAATATCAATGCGATGTGGCAGTATGCATAATAATAATGCCAGTCCTCTATCAGGTGATATACTACAGGATGAAATGTGATAATGAATGCTGAGCATGGGGATATAGTATCTACATGAAGTATCGAGGTGGACTACATAAGTATGTATGCACCACATTTCCCAACATCTCAAACGCCGGTACTCCATCGGCCCTCATACCCTGTATATCCCTGAAAATCCTGAGTGCCCAACATCGGCACCCAAATATCATAAATACTCGTGTCTAGCATCGACACGCAAAACATCCTGTATCGGCCTCCGTCAATCCGGGTCAGCCCTCTCTCAAGTATATACCGGGAATCCGTCAGTCCGGGTCATCCCTCTCTCAATATATATCGGGCGTCCGTCAGTCCGGGTCAGCCCTATATCAATCCATCGGGCATCCGTCAGTCCGGGTCAGCCCTCTATCAATCCATCGGGCATCCGTCAGTCCGGGTCAGCCCTCTATCAATCCATCGGGCATCCGTCAGTCCGGGTCAGCCCTCTATTAATCCATCGGGCATCCGTCAGTCCGGGTCAGCCCTCTATCAATCCATCGGGCATCCGTCAGTCCGGGTCAGCCCTCTATCAATCCATCGGGCATCCGTCAGTCCGGGTCAGCCCTCTATCAATCCATCGGGCATCCGTCAGTCCGGGTCAGCCCTCTATCAATCCGTGCCTCAAGCACCGAGAAAACACGGGGCGACGCCCCAAATTATCATATCAAGGGAACCGGGTTTTTAAATGGTTCTTATTTGAAAAGGCCACGGTTCCCAAATCCATAAATCATATGAAATCCCAACAATAATACAAGTAACTGCGATGTGATAGGTGCATCAATGTGTATATCAAGTCATGTCACATGAGAATGAACTACAATGCAATGATCCACTGTGATATAGGTATCAAGTCTAGATGAGTTACAACAATATACAATAGTATGATCATGGCAGTTCTATCAGTTCTAAGCAATATGTATATATGTATAGCAGGGAATGCGATATGCAATGACAGTCTATGGGGTGCATGAAACATATAATAACAGATTCCTATCAGCCCTGACGCATAACGCCATGCGGGCGATATCCCCGTAGATGTGAAATCTACTCACCGTGTCTCGCGCTAAGTGTAGCCGACGACTTGCTTTCCCTTCTTCGCAGCGTCCGTCTCACTGGCCTGCGAACCTAAAATCACATAACATATCACACATATAAGCTCAATTTTACCAAAAACGCGACATTACGGTCAAGCTAGAAACTCGTGTCGCAAACTAGTCGCGCGTGTGCGCGATACGCTAAAACGTGTAATCACGCGCCACGAAACTACCCCGACGCGCCGCGATACGCAGAAACCCAAACCTACTCACGTATCACGCGTGTCGCGAAGGTTTAGAAAACGGCAAAATAGTTATTCAGCTCCAGATTTTGATACAGGAAAGATATTGAAAAACTAAATATACCAAAATAACTCCCAGACAAACAGAGACCTACACCCCAAACCCCAACCCAAATCTCCCCAATCTGGCCGCAATTTGCGGCCAGAATGCCCATTTCGGCGGCCAGACTTGGGAATTGTGTCCCCAGGTTTGGTTTGTGCACTCTACACCACACATACATGCTACAGTAATCACTAGTTTTGTTCTGAAAAGTCTCGGGTAGTAGCAGATCCAGAAAGCTCAAATTGTGCACAAAAACGACATTTGCATCAAATATGAAATCTGGTGGTATTTTAGTGTAATAGGGGTTGGACTAGGTTACAATGGTCTCAACAGACCTCAAGCATCCTACTGAAACCAAATCATCTCCCAATTGCACAAAGTTCCCACTAAACATCCCATATCGCACTAAAACGCACCAATAACCATTAACCGATGCAAATCTACACTAACCAAGCTAACTAGGGACTAAATTAGGAAATATACCTCAAACTTAACCCTAGGGAGCTGGAGGAAGGTGGAGAAGTGAAGAGAAAAGACTGCACTGGGAGCTGGGGGCTGCTACTGCTCACTGCCTCTGCTGTTGCTACTGTTTTGTGCTTGTTGCTGCTGCTTCTTCTTGCTGCTGCTGCTCTCATGCTGCTGCTGCTGCTGCTTCCATGTTGCTGCTGCTGCTTCTGGCCTCAGGTAAGTGGGTGTGTGAGTGTTTGTGAGTGTTGGAGAGAAAACAAGAAATGAGAGAAAAACAACCTACACTCAAGGGTCAACCCCTCACTCTCTCTCTTCATTAATGGCAAGCATGGGCTAAGCCATGATGCCCTCTCTCTCTCTCCTTCTCACAACTCAACACTAAATCTAAAATTCAAATTAAAGCAACTTTTAACTAATTAATAAAACCCACTTAAGAATCCAAAAGAATTAATCCTACAATTAACCCACCATGGTTAATAATTATGGTATTTTCTTCATTTAAAAACCCTAGTTTACATGCACATGTGTGTGCAAGCTTAGGAAAATTTTGGAAAAAAATTTATTAGATTAGGAAAAATATTTAAGACACAATTTGGTAAACTTTTTATTAAAAACCATTATTTAATTATAATTATTCACTAACCCTTATCCTAAGGTGTTACACCTTGCCCGGGTGATATAAGATCTCGCAGTCGTAATCCTTCACCAGTTCCATCCAACGGCGCTGTTGGAGATTCAGGTCTCGCTGCTGAAATATATACTTTAGGCTCTTGTGATCAGTGAATATCTGGCACGACTCGCCGTATAGGTAATGTCGCCAGATCTTAAGTGCAAAGACCACTGCGGCCATGTCCAAATCGTGAGTGGGGTAATTCTGTTCATGTTTCTTCAATTGCCGGGAAGCATAAGCGATCACCCTACCCTGCTGCATCAATACGCATCCTAGCCCCACTCGTGAAGCGTCACAATAGACTACAAATCCGCCCGATCCTGAAGGTAATGATAACACTGGCACCGTAGTCAAACAAATCCGTAGCTGTTGGAAACTGCGCTCGCACTCCTCCGTCCAAACGAAAGGAACTCCCTTCCGGGTCAATCCGGTCAAAGGTGCAGCAATACGGGAGAAATCCTGTACAAATCGCCTGTAGTAGCCGGCCAGTCCTAGAAAGCTGCCTATCTCAGTAATAGATGTAGGTCTGGGCCAACTCCGAACAGCCTCGACCTTCCTCGGGTCTACACAAATACCATCTCGGGTAATCACGTGACCCAAGAAGTCCACGCTGTCTAACTAGAATGCGCACTTGGAGAATTTTGCATAAAGCTGGTGCTCCCTCAAAGTCTGCAGTGTGATCCGCAGGTGCTGCTCGTGCTCCGGGAATACATCAATATATCGTCAATGAATACGATGATGAACAAGTCAAGATACGGCTTGAATATACGGTTCATCAAGTCCATGAAGGCTACTGGTGCGTTGGTGAGTCCAAACGACATCACCAAAAACTCATAATGACCATAACGCGTACGGAAAGCTATCTTCGGAATGTCCTCCTGTCGAACTCGCAGCTGATGATAGCCTGATCGCAAATCGATCCTAGAAAAATACCCTGCCCCCTGAAGCTGGTCGAACAGGTCATCAATGCGTGGCAACGGATATCTGTTCCGCACGGTCACCCTGTTCAGCTGCCGGTAATCGATACACAAGCGTAAGCTTCCGTCCTTCTTCTTGACAAACAGGACCGGAGCACCCCAAGGAGAAACACTGGGTCAAATAAGTCCCTTATCCAGCAACTCTTCCAACTGACTCTTCAACTCGCTAAGCTCCGCCGGGGCCATCCGATAAGGCGGTATAGAAATAGGCCCCGTGCCGGGAATCAAATCAATACAGAACACAACATCACGCTCAGGCGATAGCCCAGGAAGCTCGTCAGGGAACACGTCAGGGAACTCACATACAATCGGAACCTGGTCTAATGGAACATCTGTAGCTCTAGTGTCGCAAACATAGGCTAGAATTCCCTGACATCCATTATTCAAAAGCTGTCTGGCGCGAAGAAAAGAAATCAATCTGTGAGGGGCGGCACCACGGTCCCCCTGCACAACAAAAGCCGACTCGCCGGGAAAACAAAATCTAACTGTCTTCTCGTGGCAATCCACAGACGCATAGCACGTGGCTAACCAATCCATGCCCAAAAGAACATCGAAGTCCAACATCTCCAGAAGGATCAAGTCGACAGGCAAATCTCTCTCGCCAATACGGACAACACAGGATCGGAACACGTGCCTAGCAACAAACGACATTCCCACAGGAGTGGTCACAACAAACGGCTGATCAAGCAACCCAGACTCTCTACCCAAACTCGGCATAAAATGTGTGGAAATGTACGAGTGCGTGGATCCAGGATCGAACAATACGTGTGCATCAATAGAACATACTGATAAGGTACCTGAGACCACCGCATTGGACGCCTGCGCGTCCTGATGCGTCAACGCGAAAACCCGTGCCTGTCCTCCACCTGCAACTGGCGGCCGCCTACTAGCAACTGGCTATACTTTGCCGGTGGCTGGCTGTCCTCTGCCTCGACCGCCTCGCCCTCTAGGAACAAACCCTCCGCGACCACGGTCTCTCTGTGCCTGAGTCTGACGCGGAGCAACTATGGGTACAATGGGCAACGCCCTCTGAGGTGGTGAAGGTGGTAGTGTGACATGTGGTACGGCTGCCTCCCTATGGGGTATCTCAGGACACTCTCGCACACGATGATAGAAACTCCCGCATCGGAAACATTCGGATTATGCTGGCTGACCCTCCTGGGGATAAGAGCTGAAAAGCTGACCTCGTCTCGAGCCTCTGCCACCTGCGAGGTGTCTGTCGCGGCGCCTGAATGGCCGTCTCTGGGCCGGTATATCAGTACAAACTCTCTTTGGCCCTGGAACTGTCGAAATCTCTGCAAGGCGCGCCTCGACTAATAGGGCTGCGTCTACGGCTGCTGCATATGTCTCGTAATGCTGTGCGCTGGTCGCAAGGAACAGTGGTGTAAGCAAGCCTCGGACAAATCTCTTGACTCGCAACTCCTCAGTAGCCACTAGGTACGGAGCATAGACTGATAGCTCAGTGAATAGAACATCGTACTCTGCCATGGTCATCTCTGGCGTCTGGCGCAAGGACTCAAATCCGCGTGCTCGGGCATCCCTAACACTCTGGGGAAGGAAGCGGGCAAGGAACATCGTCACGAACTCTGTCCAGGTCATAAGAGGAAGACCTGCTGCTCTGCCCTTCTCAACCGATTCGCACCATTTCTGCGCAAGTCCTTCCAGGCGAAAGCTCGCGAACTCTATCCATCTCGTATCTGAGCATCTGAGCAATCGGCATATCTGGGCCATCCAATCAATGAAAGACTGCGGGTCCTCGGCTGGATCGGTGCCTGTGAAGACCGGAGGCTTCAGCCTCATGAATTCTGCTAACGATACTGTAATCACCTTCGTGGCTGCAGGGGCAACTGGCAGTGCTGTAGATACCATCGCAGTCCCCGTGACTGGTGGAGCTACCTCTGGTCGCTGCGCTCGAAGCGTCTCAACTAGCGAGTCTATCATCTGACGCATCTCCTGCATGCTGGATCGCACCATCTGGCGCATCTCTTGCATGCCAGCCCCTAGTGTGGCGATCTGATCTGTCATAGGAGGGACAGTCTGCTCGGGTGCAACGGGTGCACTGCCTGGATCAGTCCTCGTCTCGGACGAGTCAACTCGCATCTCGACCCTCGCGGCCGCTCTCTGTGCCCTCGTAGTCTTTGGCGGCATAATGAATGAAAGGAAGGTAGGATTCGATGAGGATACAGAAATCGAATAGTAAGAATGTACATCAAGAAGGAATTTCAATCAATAAGTCCTAAGGTCGCTTAGGCGGGGTACCGTGTCGTGAGTATGCTGCGGAACATGCACACGCCACGCCACCCTGCTGCAGCTACTTACTCCATCATACCAGGGTAATCCTACACTCCGAAGGTAAAACCTACGCTCTGATATCAACTTTGTCACGTCCCAAAGTTCGGCCCGTTACCGGCACTTAACCACGTAACGTCTACAGGCGTAACACGACTAAGTAAGCCGAAACCCAGAAATCAAAACCATTAAATTTAGAGTGTTAAAACATTTTTGTAAAAACAGTTATAAATGTTTAGAAAACTTTAATTAATTTAGTAGAAACCCTTTTTAAGTTCAAGTGTTGTTTAATAATTTTGGCAACATTTCCTTTATAAAAATTTGTCCCGAGAAGCGGGTAAAAGACGAGATGTAAGTAAAATGACATGTGGAATGAATAGAGCATCACAATGATAATGTACGACTGAGAGAAAAATGAAATGGAGACAGCAAGAAATATAGAACTGCATAAATAAAGTCGGCTCACAGCGAGCTCGACACCAGAGTACAAAATAACATACGTCGTCCTCACAACTGTCTCTAAGTCAATACATAAAGGTAGATGGAGAATACTAGATACATCAATATATAACTGAAAGTAAACAGATACCGTACAAAACCCACATACTAGCAAAGGGCTAACACGCTTCAGCAAAGGTATCTGTGTCAAAAGATGCGGTAAACAGCCAGCCGCGACTACTCCAAAGGGCAACCTGCAAGCACTGTGGCACAACGGGGGTGAGTTGCCAAATCGTGAGTAGTAGATAACATATAAAGATAATCGCGAGTATGCACGTGCTGCGATACTCTAAGCTATGCCAACAGGTAACATCTATATAATGAACTGGATGCTCAATATCATGCAACAAGTGCGATCTAATAACATCTCTATGTAATGAGCAAGATATGTGATAATCAAGCATGGCAATGTAATCTAACAACCCTATATATGATGAGCAGGGTACGTAATGATATGCAAGCATGTGTACTTTATCAGGTATGCTAGCTACAGGATGAGATGTCAAGTACTGAATGCTGAGTATGGGAAAAGATAATGTCTACACGGAATATCAACGTGGAAAAATAACTGGTGTCTATCAATACACCCAAATCCCAGTACAACTCAGGCACCGTCATCCACATCGGCCCTCAAATCCTGTAATTTCATAAAATCGTGAGTGCCCAACATCGGCACCCAAATATCAAGAAAACTCGTGTCCAGCATCGACACGCAAAACCTCATATCTCGGGCATCCATCAGTCCGGGTCAGCCCACGGGCTCTGTCTGCGGTATCGGCCCTCGGCCCCGGCAGTACGAGTCGTCCCGTATCCATCTCTCGACTCTGGTCAGTATCCTCCGAATAACCGCCAGGTCCAACCAATCACCGGTAGGTAGTAGTCCCTCTGCCAGGCTTACCATCTACTGCACATCGATCCGTTCTCGCCCCCGGGTACCATACCGGGTCCACCATCTACCCACAATCGGCCTCGTCCAGCTCCTCGACTCGGGTTCACATGTATCGCTCTAGCACCGAGAAAACACATGGTGGACGCACTGAAATATCATATCAAGGCAAACCGGGTTTTTAAACAGTGCGTATTTCCTTAAAATAGTACTCCGGTTCCCAAATCCAGAAATCACATAAATCAATCTAATGCGTAAATCCATGCCATGCGTCGTATGACACTAAGGGTAAAAGAAAGAGAAAACCGCCCATTTTAAAAGATCCAGTTTGGAAGATATCACATGCGGTCCCTTAGTTTTTAAATCAAGTCAATGTCATCCATGTATGTAACCTATGAATATGAGTATAGGTAGAGATGTGCGACAAGATAAGTATGCTAAGTGAATGTAGCAATATACATGTACACTAATGTGGACATATGATGTATATGTATCCAAGTACGAATAGATGATATAGGTGGCATAAGCATGAATATGTGATGTATCTGTGCCAAGCATGAATGTATGTGACTTATAGGACACAAGTATGAACATGTGATGTATCTGTGCCAAGTATGAATATATGTGATGTATAGGGCACCAGGGTAAACATATCAAGATATATATATATGCACTATGATGAAATATAAGGGTACATGTGCACAGGTAGTGATATATCAATGAAGGTATGCACAACCGTAAGTATATAGTGTACATGGTATGAATATAACCTATGCTGATATGTGGCAAATCATGACAACGTCAGTAAAACGGAATCAATATAATATATGATTTCTAGCAATCCTATACTGTGAGTGTCATGGCAATCACTAACGGTGTGAGTGTAGCATATAAATCGTGCTCGTGCAACTTGTACCGTTAGTGACAGTGCAGTGTTCTATACTACCAGTTCTATATATAACAAAAGGTATGCTACTCTAGTATGAACCCATAAAACTAAATAACCTATTACGCCCTGACGCCTAACGCTATACGGGCGATTTCCCCGTAGATGTTAAATCTACTCACCTGGTCGCGTGCTAAGTATAGCCGACCACCTGCTTCCCTTTCCTGGCTACGTCTGACGTACCCGCCTGCGAACCTGGAATTTACACAAGAATCCAAATATAGTCAAAAATCTCGCAAAACGCGATATCAAAACAATACGAGAAACCCGCGTCGCGAATTAACGCGCGTGTGTACGATACACTGAAACGTGCGTGTATGTGCCTAACGCTTAACCCGACACGCCGCGATACGCTGAATCACAGAACCCACTCGCGTATCGCGCAAACTAAAAACACCAGAAAACGATACACTGCCCCAGATTTTACCCAGATCAAAATATTATAAAACTATATATACCAGAGACCTACAAAATGTAGCATACACGTACCCTGAAAACCCTGGGACTTATCTCCCTAGTCTGGTCGCAATTTGCGGCCAGAATGAATATTTTGGCGGCCTAGGTTTGGGTTGGTGGGGTCGGGCTCTGGTGGTGTGGTCAGGATATCTCTAGTAGGCTACAGTCCACTCAAATTCATCCTGAACTCACCGAGTTTAAAGCAGATTTTAAAAGGCTAAGTTTTGCTCAAAAACGTCAAGTTTTGCACCAATTTGAAAACTCAGGGTATTTTGTGTAATCTGGGGTTTACCTAGGTTAACTTGGCCCTAACAATACCAAATTAAGATAGTCTAACCAACACTAACATCGCTAACACAAATCACCAAAATCGTATAATTATCGCTAAAAGGATACGCGTGCGTGAAACTAAACGCGTGTGCACACGACACGTCGCGACGCGCGCGAACTCACCAGAACCAACCTTGACCCGCTGTGTCGCGCAGCGCGCCACAGAACCACGCGGATCACGTGCGTGTCGCACAAGTTCTAAAAACATCGATAACTCGCTTATAGCTCCAGATTTTGCAAGTCTACAGTAGCGCCCCGGCCGTCTACAGACGCCAAATACGGTACAAAAACTTTTTAACTGGCTCTATCGTATACTTTAACCCGGATCTGCCATTATTGCTAAACTAACAAACTATAAAGAGAGTAGAAAGGTTATACCGAACGATCCGAGTCCTTCGTTCTTTAACCATCATCCCACGCTCCGTTGCGTCTGCTCCGATCTCGTCGATCTCTGATCTCCTCGTCCAGGTGGCACCACGTCAACGATTCTTTAAACGGGCTCCCACCTCTGACTCGAGGCAACTCGGTCGTCAAGTTTGCTAAAAGAGACGACCAAGAATGATGTAGAGAATGAGTAGATGACTTTGTCTCGTTCCGTCCAATGCTATGGACGAACGGTTAATGAAGTTGCCATGGGAATCGGGTGATGGAATAAAATGAGCTGTGAAATTCCATATCATCTTTTTTCCAAGTGAATCAAATCAAGTGAGTGAAAAATCACATCGGCACTAAGGAGGGGGCCGTCCACAATATATAGAGGTGGGGGGGTGAGTGTAGGAGAGGGGGAGGTGACAATAAAAAAATATCTCTAGTGTGAACACACTTAATGAAATGATGAATCATTAACCTAGTCATCAAACATTAATGGAATCATTAAATGCAACCATGACTCACTAAACACCTCACCACTTCTAGAAGCTTCTAGAAGCTTCCACACTCATCTCAAGAAAAGATAAATCCGTATTTAACCAAATGTGAAATACGACTGATAGAAAACAGGAAACTGGCAACTTCCAAAAGTAATCCTGAAACGAATTTCAGGATAACCCCGTAACTGTATAAATATACCCGCATTTGTATTACGACCGAATACAAATGCAACTGAGACAAAGATATTATATCTACTCAATATAATACTCGGATCCGGCTTAAACCAAAGCCGACCAGTATTATCTGCCAGAAAAATGACACGTGCGCAAACGCATGTGCATTTTCCGAACCCTGCCATAAAACCATACGGCCTCTACAACGTTTCGCCCGAACTTGGGAAACTGTCTGTGGGGGACTCTAATGACTCGTCAGTACCCTGGCAGTGGGTTTAACCACAAACCGTCAGCGGCACTAGCTATGCGTAACGGCTGCCCATGGACTGACCTCAAGGGTGGCCGATGAGAGAACTCACCCGAAAACCCTACTGAGCCTAACAGTGACAATGTATATACAGTCCGGTCCGTTCGTCTATGAGTATCGCATATCTGCCTAGGGGGCTAGTAACGTCAGACCCCCAATAGCAGTATAAGTCGTGTCGGAGTGTAGCCCAATAACACCCTGAGATACTACTGGAGTACCTACCAGTAAATCTCCTGCCACGGCCGTGGGCTTTGTGTAATGGCTCTCCTAGACACAGCACGACCTCGCCCATAATACCGGGAGAGACGAATCCCCTGCCGATGCGCTCACTTGCCTCCATATGGCTCGGGACTGTACCCAAAAACTACCTGTTTCCACGACTCCTTTGATCCGTGGTAGGGTAGAAATAAAAGCACAGTGGGAACTCACACGAGACAAATGACGACCTCAGGTCGATGAACTAACCTGTACACATGTCACCAGGGAACTGCTATCTGACGATATGTATAATACCAACTAGCAGGTTCCCGGCGAGTCCTGTCCGGTGAACTCATAACCCAATGAGCACCTGTATACATCTTAGGTGATCCAACTGACACCATGGCTTGTAAGACCGGCCACCGCCCCTCGTCGGGGTCTCGATTGTATACACTAGTCTACTCCGGAGTATCGATGCCCTGTCTCGAAACTCCCACGACTAGGGACCACAATTAAGGATATGCGTATAAACCACCCTACTCTCACGTATATGATCGCCATCATACTGTAGGTAGTAAATCAAGATCCTAAGGGCTCTATCAAAGTGTAACAGTGATCAGTCACCTGAAACTGTACACGACTGATAAAGGCAAACCAGATAGCATACTATCATCTCGAGTAAGACTATCCTACCGGTATAGGTCCTCCGCAATCATTGCAATCACGTGCCTGCGATCCAATAATTTACTCTGAGGGCACTATCTCCATCAGATTTTTCCTCTGTGCCAAACCTAAAAAGTTACAGATACCAAAACCCTAAGCTACCCAGAAGAACCCCACAGCCAAAAACCCAACACCCCAACCCCAGTTCTGGCCGCAATTTGCGGCCAGATGGAATAAACCGGCGGCCTCAACTTGGAGGTGGGTCCCCATGCTTTGTGTGTGTGTGTCTGCTAATCTCACCATGCTACAGTTTCATCCAATAATTGACTCTGAGGGCACTATCTCCAACAATCTCCCACTTGCACTCAAGGCTAATTATTGTGATGTCGACTACTCACAGCCCGTGTGAAACCGAACATCCAACTCCTCTACTAATCAGTTTCACAAAGCCCGTTTGTAAAACTATTGTGTTCGAGAAATAGCCTCAGTGAGTGGATCCGCCTAGATGTTTCTTTCTATATCTCTCTTAATCTCAAGTTCGCGGAGAAAGCCATCTCCCGAATTGAGTAATACCTGTCTTAGAATATGTCTGGATATCTGATGGGACCTAGTTCATAAATGAACTCCAAATCCAAACTTCTTAGACTGTATCGATCACTGAAACTAATCAGTATCCGGCACCATGCCTCCCACAGTATCCTCTTGGACCACCTGTCCATAATACTTTCCCTCATCAGAGGGAAAACTATAACTCTGACAATCACTCTGTCAACCATGTCACCTTTGAAGCCTGGAATGATAATCGTCTCCCGAAGGAGGCTGCCGTCATCAAATCCGTAGAACATGCACTTATGTTCTAAAACTGCTTTCTTATGTTTCTCCAGGATTGGATTAATACAAACTTATTGCATCTAGTGCAAAAACAACATTTGGTGTGGTACTTGACATCTCATGATTGACTCAATTGCCTAAGCAAGTGATCTGCCAATTATGCGCATCTCTCTCCCCTTTAGTCTGTAAGACACCTTTAGAGAGGGTGACTCCATCACCTGCAGGTACACCACCATGCCAGGAGTCATCTATTCTAAAAACCATTAGAATACTGTCAAAGTACCCACATTGGGAAACTACCCAAATACAGATCTAAAACCATAGATCTAGAAACCTGAATGTCAAATATTATATCCATATCCTGTCTGGAGAAACAACTGTATGACGACCACAGTACAACCGATCGTAGTATAGGAATTTTACTTCCTACTCTGTGTATGTCATCCAGATACCTTGACATCACACCCTACTACCTTCTTAACAGATCCATCCCCTATTCTGATGAAGTCAAACCTATGACTGTCACATCAAAATTAGATGATCTATCTCCGCTATAACTGCTCAAGTCTATAAATAGACATAAGCTACTTGCCCACTAAACTTCCGCTGCTCCCACTGACTACGACAACCCTCCTACCGGGTCTCATAGCCTGGAACATCAGTAGTGTCAAGTCTGGGTAGATAAGAACCTCCCTGTCACCGTCCTTGAGGCTACCGAAGTACCTCTCGGGTGTCTGAGGTTACCCACCATATCTGCGGAGTGGCTAATGGAATGTAAAACCTGATTGAATATATAGGTCCTATTAAATTTTCCGTAATCATTCACGGTTCTGGAATCATTTCCAGTTCTACCATACTCCCACTACTGTTTGCTGAAAAAGATCCATTTTACTAAAACTCTGGCGAGTCAAGAACAATATCACTATTGATCTTCCAAATGGTACAATATCAACCCTCGTCATAGCCAGGGTCAATCCACAAACAGCCATTACAGAAACGTGCCCTGAGTTATCCAGAGTCTGGTTTAAGCATAAGCTGGACAACTCCTCGTACCTTAACATCTTTTAAGGTACGAACCATTCTATATCCAATATAAAAACTTTGGCACTAATTTAATTGGAACCATATTCAAATTATACAGCTGTCTCCAGTGCATATCAACTTAATGAAAAGAGGTTAATCAGCATTACTCAACTTAGGAATCCATCCAATTATGAGTAGCCTGAAAGAGAAACACGTTTCTCAAAATCATTACTATCATCTGAATACCAATCACAAGAATCTACATCTTCGATCTCTTTGAAGAATCCCGATACTTGTGACACCTGGTTCTCTACTTTATTCTTATACCCACAACTTCTCAAAACTTAGACCTTGTATTTCTTCGAAACACTTGTCTAAATACTAGAGAAGTTATAAGTAAACAGAACATAGTACGAGGACCTACCCCTTTGTCCTGATGGACACTGGACAACATACAATACTCTGTATAAGTCCGCTGAGTTTAAGCAACTCAAAACCTGTGCGTCGTAGGTTGAAAACTATACCCTGGCGATTTCTTCAAATATCACCAATTACAACGAATTCCGATATAATGAGGATAATCACCTAATTCCCAATAACTTACTCCCTCTTATCATCTGTAAAACCATAAAGATATAAGAATGAAACCTGGTAAATACATACCCTTGGAGTAAGTATCTAATCGGGAAAACAGTTTTTCTTTAACAATGCACTGAAACATGAAAATGTTTCATAGGGGTATCCTGGTATTCATAGTAATGCCTCTTCCATAATCCAATTCATGACTTTAACCGTATATTTCTTTGCCATCTTTCCAAATCCCTTTATTTGTCTTTAGTCGTTACCTTCTGTACACCATCGTTAGGCTAAATGGTTTTCTTCCTTCCCTACCGTTCGGCACCAGCCTATGGTTTGGAAGAAGACTATCCAATAAGCATAATAGGTGTACCCTCCTAAACCAAGGAGTACTCGGATCTTGAGAGAAGGTGATGATAAAAGACAACTGAATAATACCTTATTCATTTAAAGGTGAAATAGGAGTGGCGATGAAGTACGCGGTTTGGTCGTGAATGATATCAGTCACAATTTACTTTGCCCTCTTTCTAATCCCTTTATTTTGTCTTTACATATTACCTTCTGCACACCCTACTTAGGCTAATTGGTTTTCTTCATTCCCTACCTTTCAGCACCTGCCTATGGTTTGGAATAAGACTATCCAATAAGCGTAATAGGTGTACTCTTCTAAACCAAGGAGCCCTCGCAACCTGAGAGAAGGTGATAATAAAAGACAACTGAATAAACAATTCTATTTCTCCTGAACCTGGATCCATCCTCGAAGAAGTCCCTTCGAGTTCGTATATAACCATACGATGGATCTATCCAATGGAAGTGGATGTCCGTAGTAAAACGGGTGTTCTGAGAAATGCAAAGGGTAAAAGAAGGAGTGGCAATGACTTATGCAACATAGACAATCCAAAAGCCAGTATTTTAAGAAGGTTCGGTCAACTTGGTCACTGAGTCATAGTCTAGGGTCGGTCAAAGGTCGCTGCCAAAGAGAGAGAGAAAAGAAACACTCTGCGTGCACTCTAACCTAGATCAGAATGGTTATCACTTTATCTAATCCGAAAACCTCCTACTGTCCTGTCAAATTCTCCTCCAAACCTAAAAGAAGAATCAATCGGGATCACCCGAAAAGTAAACTAACTCATCAGTGGGAATCGGGATCCAACTCTCATCGCATGATAACGTGATGGAATGCATCCACGTTACTCATACTCCAGAAGGTATACGCATACTTCGCAAGTTTCAGTTTCTTTAGAAACTCCCGATATGATTTTTGCCCCATGCTCTTATAACCTTGGCTTTGGTCAAAATGTCATAAGTCACATGCCAAGTTCTACCCGTCACTATCTTGTCAATTTGAACCCACCCGCACATGCCCCTGGCTTTGGCCAAATGGCAGAACGACTGTCCCAAACCAACTCATCTATCTATGCAACAAATGAATACCCAGCAGCTACCAAACACTATGCCTTAACTTTGGCTAAAATGCATAGCTTGAATACTACTGAATACCCAAAAGAAGTGACGGAGGGCTACGGCTGGTTTTTGGCGAAAAACCTTTAACGTAACGAACTTGATATCGCTGAAGGAACCTGATAGCTTTTTAAAATATAGTGGCGAAAACCTTTTGCTAAAGAGGTCATTCCCGGTGAAGGGATCTCGGCTCTTTCCTCGTGGAATGAGGTGCAGGATATTCCACTGAATACCGCGATGCAAAGCAACTTGTAATCGACTATTGTGAAGTTATTACCCTGACGAAAACTTCAGCCCAAGGGGTCAGTCCCGGTGAAGGGATATCGGCCCTTGCCCCGTCGAATGAGGTGCAGGATATTCCACTGAATACCGCTATGCAAAACAAAAGGAAACGTCTTTGCAATAACACTTTTTAAATTTGTTCCAACAACTGCAAACAGGTTTGTTTTCCTTTGCATTGATCAGAATCAATGCAGTCCCATCATTAATCACACCAGAAAAGAACGAAAATAAAATGTACGTATATGCCATCCGCATTCGTCACTGGGTCCCGTCATCGCCCGTTAGGTTACTTAACTAGGGACTAGACTAGCGCAGGTGTAAAACATATACAACATCTAATAGTATATAAACCAATATACAATAATCGCTCCAGGCATGATAATATGCAACATTACAGAAAAGTAATAAGCACCAAAGAACAATACAGATAATCTGGGATCCCCGAGTTTCACAGAGCCGCTGCTGAAACCCGACGTTCCCATGTCGTGTCGATAGCCTGTGCAATGAAACCTAGACCCCTACGGGTGCGGCAAGTTACCCGCCAAAACCTGAAGCGAGGCAGCCCCTACAGCAAAGTGAATGGACCACCCTGCACTTCACGTAAACTTGGGCACCCTTCATTGGGTCAACCTGTACCCCTTACGAGTGCGGCGAATAGTCTGCCAATTCTAGAGTGAGGCCCCTCTGCCTCTCAAAGCCATGAGATGCGGACCCGTTGCCCCCCAGAACCCGGCTATCCGTGCACTGTGTCGCGGGGCAAAACCTAGTACAGTAATGAAAAATAGTACAACAGGTACATCGACCGCAACCTGGTCGTACCCCAAAAGAATATTATACAACAGGCAGTGACGGCAGTCCACATGTTGGACCCTCGCCCCGCAATATCAAATGTACAAATAAACTCAAACTGCACTATCATTGCACACTGTTATCCACCACGACAAATCCGCAACATCACAGCACAACACAGAACATCAACGCGAATGTCACGTTCGCATACCCGTCTAAAAGAACTATAGCAATCAGACGCGGTTTACCGATCAAATGACATTCCAGTTCGGAGATATAATGTAAGCACTGTAAACTAACATGTTTAAATTTCGATCGACTAAATATCACGAAGTGGGCCCCACGAACAATTGGTGAACAGTAACAAAATCTGGGCCCAAAAGATATATACCAAAAACCCCAATTTCCAGAGAAGAATATACTGTGCAAATTTGGGGGCATGATCATACCAAATGGCCGCGGATGCGCGGTCAAACCCTAGGTTTGACCGTGATTCCGCGGCGGTTTGGTCGTATCATGTGCCCAAATTTTTACAGTATTCTTAGAAAACCCTGCACAACTTTCTGTGATATGTAGAATAATTTTAGGACATCATTTAAAATCTACAGAAACTGTGAAATTGTAAAATGCGGTTTTTGATTTCCGGTTCGATCGATATTTTAAAAACGTTAACACAAGTTAGTATAGCAAAATGGTGAGGCTCTGATACCACTGTAAGTCTACGGTAGCACCCCGGCCGTCTACAGACGCCAAATGCGGAACAAAAACTTTTTAACTGACGCTATCGTATACTTTAACCCGGATCTGCCAGTATTGCTAAACTAACAAACTGTAAAAAGAGTAGAAAGGTTATACCGAACGATCCGAGTCCTTCGTTCTTTAACCATCATCCCACGCTCCGTTGCGGCTGCTCCGATCTCGTCGATCTCTGATCCCCTCATCCAGGTGGCACCACGTCAACGATTCTTTAAACGGGCTCCCGCCTCTGACTCGAGGCAACTCGGCCGTCAAGTTTGCTAAAAGAGACGACCAAGAATAATGTAGAGAATGAGTAGATGACTTTGTCTCGTTCCGTCCAAAGCTGTGGACGAACGGTTAATGAAGTTGCCATGGGAATCGGGTGATGGAATGAAATGAGCTGTGAAATTCCATACACCGAAACCTATCATCTTTTTCCCAAATGAATCAAATCAACTGAGTGAAAAATCTCATCGGCACCAAGGAAGGGGCCGGCCACAATATATAGAGGTGGGGGTGAGTGTAGGAGAGGGGAAGGTGACAATAAGAAAATATCTCTAGTGTGAACACAAAGTGTGAACACACTTAATGAAATGATGAATCATTAACCTAGTCATCAAGCATTAATGGAATCATTAAATGCAACCATGACTCACTAAACACCTCACCACTTCTAGAACCTTTTAGAAGCTTCCACACTCATCTCAAGAAAAGATAAATCCGTATTTAACCAAATGTTAAATACGGCTGATAGAAAACAGGAAACTGGCAACTTCCAAAAGTGATCCTGAAACGAATTTCAGGATAACCCCGTAACTGTATAAATATACCCGCATTTGTATTACGACCGAATACAAATGCAACTGAGACAAAGATATTATATCTACTCAATATAATACTCGGATCCGGCTTAAACCAAAGCCGACCAGTATTATCTGCCAGAAAAATGACACGTGCGCAAACGCATGTGCATTTTCCGAACCCTGCCATAAAACCATACGGCCTCTACAACGTTTCGCCCGAACTTGGGAAACTGTCTGTGGGGGACTCTAATGACTCGTCAGTACCCTGGCAGTGGGTTTAACCACAAACCGTCAGCGGCACTAGCTATGCGTAACGGCTGCCCATGGACTGACCTCAAGGGTGGCCGATGAGAGAACTCACCCGAAAACCCTACTGAGCCTAACAGTGACAATGTATATACAGTCTGGTCCGTTCGTCTATGAGTATCGCATATCTGCCTAGGGGGCTAGTAACGTCAGACCCCCAATAGCAGTATAAGTCGTGTCGGAGTGTAGCCCAATAACACCCTGAGATACTACTGGAGTACCTACCAGTAAATCTCCTGCCATGGCCGTAGGCGTTGTGTAATGGCTCTCCTAGACACAGCACGACCTCGCCCCCAATACCGGGAGAGACGAATCCCCTGCCGATCCGCTCACTTGCCTCCATATGGCTCGGGACTGTACCCAAAAACTACCTGTTTGCACGACTCCTTTTAGCCGTGGTAGGGTAGAAATCAAAGCACAGTGGGAACTCACACGAGACAAATGACGACCTCAGGTCGATGAACTAACCTGTACACATGTCACCAGGGAACTGCTATCTGACGATATGTATAATACCAACTAGCAGGTTCCCGGCGAGTCCTGTCCGGTGTACTCATAACCCAATGAGCACCTGTATACATCTTAGGTGATCCAACTGACACCATGGCTTATAAGACCGGCCACCGCCCCTCGTCGGGGTCTTGATTGTATACACTAGTCTACTCCGGAGTATCGATGCCCTGTCTCGAAACTCCGACGACTAAGGACCACAATTAAGGATATGCGTATAAACCACCCTACTCTCACGTATATGATCGCCATCATACTGTAGGTAGTAAATCAAGATCCTAAGGGCTCTATCAAAGTGTAACAGTGATCAGTCACCTGAAACTGTACACGACTGATAAAGGCAAACCAGATAGCATACTATCATCTCGAGTAAGACTATTCTACCGGTATAGGTCCTCCGCAATCATTGCAATCACGTGCCTGGGATCCAATAATTTACTCTGAGGGCACTATCTCCAACAGATTTTTCCTCTGTGCCAAACCTAAAAAGTTACAGATACCAAAACCCTAAGCTACCCAGAAGAACCCCACAGCCAAAAACCCAACACCCCAACCCCAGTTCTGGCCGCAATTTGCGGCCAGATGGAATAAACCGGCGGCCTCAACTTGGAGGTGGGTCCCCATGCTTTGTGTGTGTGTGTCTGCTAATCTCACCATGCTACAGTTTCACCAATTTTATTCTGGGAGGTTCGGCTCAACAACAGATCTAACAGAGGCTGAAAACTCGCTAAAACGCTAAATTACGCCAACTCGAACAAATCGGGTATTTTTAAGGAATCTGGGACCAAACTTGGGTGATCAAGTCTGAACAGCACCTAATTAGGTTATACTAACCATTAAAATCATCACTTTGCAATATCTCACTCAAAATTACTACAACTAGCACTAAACTACATATTATGACCACTAACTACACTACAACCATAACTTAGCAAATAGGAGTCGAGTTAAGGGCTTATACCTCTAGAGATCCTAGTTGAGGGAGAAGATGAGAAGGAGGAAGTGTGTATGCTGCTGTTATAGCTCCTAGTGCTGCAAAATTTGGGCTGAAATGAGCTGCTGCTGTTCCAGGCTGCTGCTGCTTTTGGTTTTTTTTTTTAAAGCTGAAGCTAAAGTTTTTGGTGTGTGAGTTGCTGTTGTAGCAGCTGGGGGAATTGTTGTGTGTGTGTTGTTGTGTGGGGTGAAGTGTAGGTATATGATGAGGGTGGGTGTGTGAGTGAGAGATCTGAAAGTGAGGGTTTGAAAGATGGCAAAAAGCTTTGAAATGAGATAGATTGTGACTCAACCTTAAAGCCACCCATCTCTCACTTCATCATAAATGCTTGCATGTGCCCAAGCCACCATGCATTCTCTCTGTCATTCCCTCAAGTCAACCAAAAGAATTTAAAATTTTAAAACCAAAACAAAAACCCTAATCACTCTTAACCAAAGCTAAGACTTTAACTAAAACTAATCAGTTTAACAAGAAGGGGTTAGACCACCATGGTTGCCTAACCTGGTTCACCCTAAATTTAACCCTAGTTTACATGCACATGTGTGTGCGGTCGAGATAAAATTCTAGAAAAATCTTTATTAATTTTGATAAAATATTTGAAAAGCAATTTGGTAAACTTAAAAAAAACTTATTAAAATATAATTAGTCACTAACATATTCCCAGTTGTTACAGGCTCTGTTGGCTTTCGTCAAGGGTCGTGCGGGTGGGTTTAATTCAATCAAGAATTGTACGGGTTGAACTTGACTAGCGGACTATGGTTTGTTGGCATTCGTCAAGGTCATAGCATATAAGGGGTAAAAGAATTATCGGGAATTTCATGTGTTGAAATTTGCAATGAGATTGCATACCTCCTATGAGATAGTTGGATCCCGATACCCACTGCGAGTAAGAGTTACTCCTGGGAGAATTTTACACAGGACAATTAGCCGATCAAGTAGGTGTCTAGAAAGGTGTTTATGGGGTTATGCCTCTGGAAAAACGAGGTTTATTCTAATTAGGTCCGTGCGAAAGTACGGGGAAGTTCCCTCAAAGTACCAATACTGGCATGGCTGAAAGATTGGCGAACTTGTAAAGTGTAATTAATCCCGGCTAGTCTTACCATTTTAGGAATTTAAGGAAGATTTGATAAAAAGCAGTGGGAGCCATCCTGATTAGATAAGATAATAACCAATCTAATCTTGCAAGAGCATACGCTAAAGTGTTTTCTTCTCTCTCTCTCCAGGTAGCGACCATATCAGGCCATAATCAAGATAATAATATGGATGTATTGACTGAACCCTCTTATTGTACTAAGTAGGGGAACGTTGGTCCCGCTCCAACTTATAATTGTTATAAGACAGAGCAGGAATTAAGAGAATATCCAGATTCTCACGCCACCCAAACGAAGAATAAGCATGCTGATGCATCTTCTTCAGGTGTGTTAGTTATCGAGAACTGTTTCTCAGTTCACTCTACGTCCTGGGTATTAGATACCGGATCGGGATCCCATATATGTAATATGTTACATGGGCTACGTAAAGGTAGGGAACTGGGAGAGGGTGATCATTCCGTAAAAGTAGGGAATGGTGCAAATGTTGCAGCCAAAGCAGTTGGCGAATATCACCTTGTATTACCAAATGGTAATACATTGGTTCTGAACGAATGCTATTACATTCCGACCCTGATATGCAATCTTATATCAGTTTCTTTATTGAGCAAAGAAGGATATAATTTTGTAGTACAGGATAATGTTATGAACATATTCCTGAATCAAAAGTTGATTGGATCAGGATTGTTAAATAATGGCATATACGTTCTCGACCAAACTACAGTACTTAATGTCCAAAACATGCACAAGAAGAAGAGTTCAGAAATGAACGAATCCTTCTTGTGGCATTGTAGACTAGGTCATATCAATGCGACACGGCTAGCTAAGTTGCATAAGGATGGATATTTGAATCCGTTCGAATTTTCATCTTATGACACTTGCCAGTCATGTCTCAAAGGCAAAATGACCAAAACTCCGTTTAGTGGACATGGAGAAAGAGTTACAGAACTTTTGGGACTGATACATAGTTATGTATGTGGTCCCATGTCTACACATGCCAGGAACGGTTCTTCCTACTTCATTACATTCACTGACGATCTCTCAAGATACGGACATGTGTTCCTGTTGAAACACAAGTCTGAAGCTTTTGAGAAATTCAGGGAATATAAGCACGAAGTAGAGAACCAAACGGGCAAAAGTATTAAGATCCTTTGATCAGATCGAGGAGGAGAATACTTGAGTAATGATTTTCTGGACTATGTAAAAGAGAATGGGATTCTCTCTCAGCTTACTCCTCTTTATACATCACAGCACAACGGTGTATCGGAGAGGAGGAAGCGCACCCTATTAGATATGGTGCGCTCTATGATGAGCAATGCTGAGTTGCCTATTTCCTTCTAGGGGTATGCGCTTGAGACAGCCATACACCTATTGAATATGGTTCCTACCAAATCAGTGCCTACCACTCCATATGAGATATGGAAGGGGAAGAGACCATCTCTTAAGTATGTTAAGATATGGGGTTGTCCGGCCTATGTCAAAAGGCACAATCCAGACAAACTCGAGGCAAGGTCTGTCCTGTGCAAGTTTGTAGGATATCCCAAGAACTCACAAGGGTATATATTCTACCACACTGAGGAACAAAAGGTGTTTGTTTCTCGACATGCCACCTTTTTAGAAAAGGAATTTCTTGCAAGGGAAATTTGTGGCGAGGAGGTAGAACTGGAAGAAGTTCCAGCAACAGAAACTACGACAGAAGATTTGGTGGAACAGATGATTCAGTAGTCCCCGATGAACCCCAGCCTCTCCGTCGATCTAGCAGGGTTCCTCCTCCACCTGAGAGATACTACGGTTTTCTCGTAGATGGTGGGAGCGAGGATTGCATCATGGAAGATGATGACCCAACTAACTTAGAGTAGGCCATCACGAGTGGTGACTCTGTGAAATGGCTGGATGCAATACGATCTGAGATGGAATCCATGTACACCAACAAAGTATGGACTTTGGAAGTTGCTCCTGAAGGGGTAAAACCCATTGGGAGCAAATGGATCTTTAAGAAGAAACTTGGTGTAGATGGAAAAGTTAAGACTTTTAAAGCTAGAATTGTTGCAAAGGGTTTTTGTCAACGACCAGGTGTGGATTATGACGAAACCTTTTCTCCAGTGGCTATGCTTAAATCCATCTGGATCTTACTTGCCATTACTGCATACCATCACTACGAAATCTGGCAAATATAGAGTTGACTTTCTTGCTTGTCATGATAGTTTGCTATTTGGTTTCTCTTTATCTTAACATGTTGACTTATATTAGTTTACTGTCTTACTCTCATATGTTGATAAAGCCCTTAGGATATGTACTCGACTACTAGGACTATGATGAGATCTTACAAGTGGGGCCACGGTAGTCGATGAGTACATCCTATAACTGTTCCTAGTCGAGGGTGTGTCGAAACAGGGCATCGATACACCAGAGTAGACTAGCATATACGCATCTTGACCCATATGATGGGCGATGGATGATCCCATATCCATCGGTGTTTTGACATCAAGGATGGTGTACGGGTGCTCAGTGGAGACTGGGTACACTGGACGGACTCACCGAGAACTCCCAGATGGTATTATACCTCACGTCAGATGGCAGTTCTCCGGTGACACTGGTACAGGGTAGTCTGTAGACCCGAGATCGTCATAGAGTCTTATGTGATTCCCACTGTGCTTTGATTTACACCTTACCACATCCAAGAGGGCGTGCAAAACGGTGGCTTTTGGGTACAGTCCCGAATCACATGGAGGCAATGAGCGATAGGAGGGGATTCGTCCCTCCCGGTATAGGGAGTTGATATTGTGCTATGTTCGATTGGCTATAACTGGAAGTCCCTGGCCAAGGCTGATATAGAGTACTACTGGTAAGTGTTATCAGTAGGTTCTCGACCTGTTATGAGCCTCACATCGACACGACTTATCGGTTACTGGGGTCTGACGTATACCACAACTAGACTAGATATGCGACATATCAGACGAAGAGACCGGACTGTATGGGAGTGTTACTGATTGGATTCACAGGAGAATGTACAGGCTTGCTTGTTGATCTTCCGATCGCTCAATACCTGGGTGGCTGTTATGTTTAGCTGACCGCTTGCAGCTTGTGGGTGTTTGATATGATCATCACCTGCTACCGGCGTATTGACGATTCTTTAGAGTCCTACACAGAAGTTTCTTGACTCAGGAAAAACGAAGTAGGGGCACATATGTGATATGTGCAGGACCGAGGATAACACGATATGAGATACCGTATTCTATTCTCACGATATTTTGATATGAGCCGAATCATCGGATCAAGTGTTGAT
The DNA here is from genome assembly GCA_030015575.1 of Agapanthus africanus. Classification (NCBI taxonomy): domain Eukaryota; kingdom Viridiplantae; phylum Streptophyta; class Magnoliopsida; order Asparagales; family Amaryllidaceae; genus Agapanthus; species Agapanthus africanus. Next base: position 389,298,442 of record JASDDO010000012.1, on the reverse strand, counting down.
TCGATGAATCGGTACATGATATATTAGTCGGTTATATTCGATATAGCCGGATTGTCGGATCAAGTGTTGATTCGATAATTTAATGTATAATTATATATATGATATATTGCATTACATTATCTAATATTGGCTCGCTTTATTGATTCATTTTCTCACCGGGTAATACATTGATATATATGCGATATATGTTAATTGTATTATTTTCATTTGTTACAAAATATATTATATATGTGATATATAATATTGTAACATGTTATAATTACTAATACAACATGATTAGTGGAGATTAAACATGGTTAGGGTTTGATTTGGGTTAGTTCTTTCATGAACCTTCTAGAAGGTTTCCTTTTGTTTCTTGCAAAGATATTATGATAGATATTTTGTGAGATATTTTCCTTACCCAAACCACACCCTTAACCCTAGTTAACTCTCTACATGGGTTAGCCTTGTCATCTTTGACCATGGTTGCATTTGTAATCATATAATGATTTTCATTATTCATCACAAAAGAATAATTCATTCATATTCTTCTTCTTCTTCCTTGAGCTTTGAAAAAGCTTTCTAGGTTTTCTTTATATGATGATTTAGAGTGAGAATTTGATAATAAAAGAGAGCATAAATCCTACTTCATCATCCTCATCTAATCTTGCCAATTAGATTAGGGTGTTCACCTCATTAGTGAGAAGGAGCTTGAGTTAAAGGAACTTCGAGGTAGATCATCAGAGAAAAGGAAGACTACAAGCTAGCATGGATCATTCGGGTTATGGAGCCTCTCTTGAGTCCGGGAGATCATCGATCGCGGCGAAGGGACTTCTACTCGGAGCTTATGAAGCGAAGGAGCGGACTAAAAAGGTTGTAATCCCTCTCTCTTAGTTGTAAATATGTTTACTTGCATGTGAAACCCTAATTATCTAGCAAAGATCCTAGCTTTGGGTTGTTCGGCACGTCTAAATGTTAAATCGGGCATGGTTGATGCCTTATAGACCCTTGTATGAGTGCCTAGGAACCCTACAGTAGAATCAAACTTTTAAAATGGGTAACTCTAGTTTTTGCTTTGCATAGTGGTATTCCTTGATGAATATCCAGCACCTCATTCGATAAGGAATGGGCCGAGATCCCTTCACCGGGAGTGACCCCTTTAGCGAAACTAGCAAATGTTACAAAGCACTCGATTGTTTTTATAGTTGATCTAGCTTTTACTTTGCATCGTAGTATTCATGAATATCCTGCACCTCATTCGATGAGGAAAGAGCCGAGTGTAAGTCCACGTTGCCCACCCCGGTGCTTGCGGGGAGGCGGAAAACGGAATAAAAATCGGATTTTTACTACTCTAGGCAACATGGACTAGACAAAGTCGGGATCTTTTCTAAACTAAAACTAACTAAAAGCTAACTAGATTTAGCTAAAGGGTAGAAAGGTTATACCTTGGGCTTTATGTCCTTCTCTCCTTGCTCCTTGAAGTGGTAGAAAGGGATCACCTTGTCGCCTTCTCTAGTCGAAGAAGGATCCACCCGAGAGCCTCAACCTTTGGCTTCAACTTCAAGCTAGAAGTAACTAAGGTGCTAGAAGTTCTAATCCTAGAACCCTAGATGAGAGTAGAGATTATTATGGAGTGGTTTTTCTCAAGCTCAAGTGTTTCTCAACACATGAGAGGGGAGAGCTTGAGGAAGAGGAATAGCAAGAGAGAGAAAGTATATGATAGAATGAGAGAATAATAGAACCATTCTCACATATATGTGTGAATTAAGTAAATTGATAATTAGAAAGATAATTGTCATGGCTTAATCAAGACATGATCATTATCATTTCATATTTAATGCTAATTGCAATGATCAAAGAGCATCTTTTATATGGAATGATGATGGTCAACATGTCAACTAAGGTCAACAAGTCAAGATAGTCAAAATGTCAACAACCCTAACCACGCACAATTATATATAACTAATATCAATTAATCATAATACACACATAAGCATTAGGGTTAATAAAAAGACAATAGTCATTAACCCTAATCAAAGTCCTATCCCTCTGTCTCAATCAACTGTGCATACGCACCCGTATTCGTGATCCGAGGAACACGAATACAATGAGATAAAAACCAACCCCAAATCATATACTAGGATCTGGCTTAAACCAAAGCCCGCTAGTATAAGCTGTCCGGACAGCAAACGTGCACAAGTGCGCGGATGTGAACGGACCCTGTCGCAAAACCATTCGACCTCTACTCATTTTGCCTAAAGGCGAATAGCTCTCTGTGTGGGACTCTAAAGACTCGACACTACGCTGGCAGTAGGTTTAACCACAGACCGCAAGCGGCACTAGCTGTACGTAACGGTCCCCAGGTAGATGCCGATAAGAAGACTGACGAGGTGACGCCATCTGAACTCCTACTGAGCCTGTATGTGACAATCTTCGTACAGTCCGGTTTGTTCGTCTGATACATCGCATGGCGGGCCTAGGGGGCGGTGAACGTCAGTCCCCTAATAGCGGTACAAGTCGTGTCGGAGTGTAGCCCAGAACACCCTGAGATAACACTGGAAACCTACCAGTATATCTCGCTTGCCCTGGCCAGGAACTTCTTGTGTAATGGCTCTCCTGGACACAGCGCGATGTCAACCCCCAATACCGGGAGAGACAAATCCTGTCTAACCGTCACTGCCTCCAAGTGCTTCGGGAATGCACCCAAAAACTACCTGTTTGCACGACTCCTTTGAGCCATGGTAAGGTAGTAATCAAAGTGCAGTGGGAACACACTCGAGGCGAAGTGACAGTGTCAAGTCAGCGGACTAAGCTGTACTCATGTCACCTGGGAACTGATAACCGACGATAGGTATAATACAAACCAACAGTTCCCGACGAGTCCTGTCCAGTGTACTCGTAACCTAACGAGCACTCGCATACTATCTCAAGTATGACGTACTGACGGCTGTAGGACAGACCGTCTCCCACGCTGGGATGAGAAGCGCATACGCTAGTCTACTCCGGAGTATCGATGCCCTGTCTCGATAGTCCAACGACTAGGGACCAGTATAAGGATGTGCTTATGGATTACCCAGCCCCCACGAGTGTGAGAGCCATCACAACGCTGGTAATCAAGCAATAATCCTAAGGGCTCTACTAATATGTATACAAGCGATATGCTAAAAGAAACACATGCACATATTGAAGTAGAGACAAACCAAGTAGCATACTACCATTTCGAGCAAGATTGTATATACAACTGTGAATATCCCAAGCTTCCATTAAGTAATATACAAACTAGTATGATACAGTAATGGCCTCTAGGGCATATACATTAACAATCTCCCACTTGCACTAAGGCCATGTACTGGCGTATCGAAGACCTATCATCTCGATCAGCCGCTCGAACTGAGTCTGGGGCAAGGCCTTGGTGAATGGATCTGCAGTGTTATCTTCTGAAGCAACCCTCCGAACCTCGATCTCCTAGCGATCCACGATCTCCCTAATCAGGTGATACCGCCTTAAGATGTGTCTGGATTTCTGATGGGACCTGGGTTCCTTCGCTAAAGCTATAGCCCCGTTGTTGTCGCAATACAGAGGTATTGGGTCAACAATGGACGGAACCACCTGAAGTTCTTTCAAGAACTTCCTCATCCAGACAGCTTCTTTTGCGGCATCAGATGCAGTGATGTATTCCGCTTCCATAGTCGAGTCAGCAACGGTTTCCTGTTTGGAGATTTTCCAACACACCGCCCCTCTATTGAGGGTAAAGACAAAACCCGACATGGACTTGGAATCATCCTTGTCACTCTGGAAGCTGGAGTCAACAAAGGCCTCAATCTGGAGGTCTTTTTCGCCATACACCAAGAACATCTCCTTAGTCCTTCTCAGGTACTTGAGAATGTTCTTTACCGCTATCCAATGTTTCTCCCCAGGGTTTGACTGATACCTGCTTACCACACTCAGTGCATAAGCCACATCTGGTCTGGTACACAACATCGCATACATTATAGAGCCTACCGTAGAAGCGTAGGGTATAATAGACATGCGATCCCTCTCCAAATCAGTCTTGGGAGACATCTCTTTGGAGAAGGTGATCCCGTGACAAGCCGGTAGATTACTGCGCTTGGAATCTTACATACTGAATCTTTTCAGTATGGTGTCGATGTACCTGGACTGTGAAAGTCCTAATATCCTCTTGGATCTGTCACGGTAGATCCGGATACCCAGAATGTAAGAGGCATCACCCAGGTCTTTCATGGAGAACCTGTGTGACAAGAACCCATTGACAGATTGTAGCATAGGAATGTCATTTCCTATTAAGAGAATGTCATCCACGTATAAAACGAGGAATACCACAGTTCTCGCTACAAATCTACAATAGATACATGGTTCATCTGGATTTTTGATAAAGCCAAATTCCTTGACCGTCTCATCAAAACAGATGTTCCAACTCCGCGATGCCTGCTTTAGTCCATAAATGGACTTAAGCAACTTGCACACCTTTCCGCTGCTCCCACTATGAATGAAACCCTCTGGCTGGTCCATATAAACACACTCCTCTAAATGTCCATTTAGAAAAGCGGTCTTTACGTCCATCTGCCAAATCTCATAATCGTGGAAGGCAGCAATGGCAAGAAGGATCCGAATGGATTTCAGCATAGCTACTGGAGAAAAGGTTTCGTCATAGTCCAAACCAGGTCGCTGACGAAAACCCTTTGCAACCAGTCTATCTTTATAGGTCTCAACCTGTCCATCTACACCAATCTTCCTTTTGAAGATCCACTTGCATACTACGGGTTTTACCCCATCTGGAGCAATGTCCAACGTCCATACTTTGTTGGTGTACATGGACTCCATTTCGGCCCGTATTGCATCCAGCCATTTTACCGAGTCAACGCTCTGAATGGCTTGCTGGAAGCTAGTAGGCTCATCACAATCTATGATGCAATCCTCTCTATCCCCGTCAATGAGAAAACCGTAGTATCTCTCGGGCGGATGAGACTGCCTACTACTCCTGCGGAGTGGCGTGGGAATGTCCTGATCATTCGAACCCTCTAGTTCTACTAAGCTTTCAGTAATAGCTCATGGTTCTGGAATTTCTTCCAGTTCTATTGCGCTCCCACTTATTTCTTTTTCTATGAACTGGTGTTCTAGAAAGTGGGCATGGCGAGAAACAAAGACCTTTTGTTCCTCTTCGTAATAGAAGAAATATCCCTTGGAGTTCTTTGGATATCCCACAAACTTGCACTGTACTGAGCGTGCCTCGAGCTTGTCCGCATGCTGCTTTTTTACAAAAGCTGGACATCCCCATGTCTTAATGTGATTATGATAGGGTCTCTTCCCACACCACATATGATATGGTGTAGTAGGCACAGTCTTAGTCGGAACTCGGTTCAAAAGGTATGCAGCTGATTCTAGCGCATATCCCAAGAACTATCGCGGCAACTCAGCGTTACTCATCATGGACCGTACCATATCCAATAAGGTTCGGTTCCGTCTCTCCGATACACCGTTATGTTGCGGAGTGTATGGAGGAGTAAGCTGAGAGAGAATTCCATTCTCTTTTAAGTAACTCAGGAACTCGGCACTCAAGTATTCACCACCTCGATCAGATCTCAGTGCCTTGATACTTTTGCCTGTTTGTTTTTCTACTTCATTTTTGTATTCCTGGAATTTTTCAAAAGCCTCGGATTAATGTTTCATTAAGAAGACATAACCGTACCTTGAAAAGTCATCCGTAAAAGTAATGAAGTAAGAATAACCGCTTCGCGCATGCGTAGACATTGGACCGCACACGTCGCTGTGTACGAGTCCTAAGAGCTCGCTCGCTCTTACTCCGTGTCCAGTGAACGGAGTCTTTGTCATCTTTCCTTTGAGACAGGATTGACAAGTTGCATACGATTGATATTCGAACGGATCCAAATATCCTTCTGCATGTAACTTAGTCAACCTTCTCTCATTGATGTGACCCAGTCTACAATGCCATAAGAAAGTTTTATTGATTTCTGGAGACTTTCTTTTGTGTGTATTCTGGACATTGAAAATCTGTGGTTGGTTTAATACGTATATACCGTTGTTCAATGTACCTGACCCAATCAAAACTTGATTAAGGTGAATGTTCACTACATTACTTACAAATGCAAATTCATAACCTTCTTTAGATAATAAAGATACAGAAATGATATTACAGGTTGCATTTGGTACATAATAACAACTATGCAAAAACAAAAAGTGTCCATCCGACAATCCCAGGTGATAGTCCCCCACGGCCTCAGCATCCATGCTAGAACCGTTTGCAACTCTGAGGGTCATGTCACCTGCTTTCAAAACTCTACGCTTTCTCAACGCCTGCAAAGAATTACAGATATGAGATCCTGATCCGGTATCCAATACCCACCGATTATTTTTCCACGTTGATATTTCTGTGTAGATGTTGTTTATCCCATGCTCAGCATTGACTATCATGCATCTCATCCTGTAGTTATTTTACCTGACAGAGCACTTGCATGATTATTGCACCTATTGCTTATGTTAGTGTTTATGCCCTAGAAGGCCATTACTGTATCATACTAGCTTGTATATTACTTAATAGAAGCTTGGGATATTCACATGTATATAACAGTCTTGCTAAACATGGTAGTATGCTACTTGGTTTTTCTATCTTAATATGTGAGTGTACGTATTGATAGAGCTCTTAGGATCTTGCTTGTCTACCAGCGTTGTGATGGCAGTCACACTAGTGGGGGCTGGGTAGTCTACAAGCACATCCTTATTCAGGTCCCTGGTCGTTGGATTATCGAGACAGAGCATCGATACTCCGGAGTAGACTAGTGTGTACGCTTCTCATCCCAGTTGGGGAGATGGTCTGTCCCACAGCCGTCAGTACGTCGTACTGGAGATAGTATACAGGTGCTCGTTAGGTTACGGGTACACCGGACAGGACTCACAGGGAACTGTTGGTTGGTTTGATACCAGTCGTCAGTGAACAGTTCCCAGGTGACATGAGTACAGCGTAGTCCGCAGACTTGACACTGCTACTTCGCCTCGAGTGTGTCCCACTGTTATTAGATTGCTACCCTACCACAGCTCAAAGGAGTCGTGCAAACAGGTAGCAGTTGGGTGCAGTCCCGAGCACTTGGAGGCAGTGGCGGTTAGACAGGATTCGTCCCTCCCGGTATTGGGAGTAGATATCGTGCTGTGTCAGAGAGCCATTACGCAAAGTCCCTGGCCAGGGCAAGCGAGATTTGCTGGTAGGTTCCAGTAGTTTCTCAGGGTGTAATGGGCTTCACTCCGACACGACTTATACCGCTATTAGGGGACTGACGCTTGCCGCCCCCCTAGGCCCGATATGCGATAGTCTTGGACGAACGGACCGGACTGTATGGAGATTGTCACATCAGACTCAGTAGGAGTTCGGATGGGTTTTCTCATCGGCCTTCTTATCGACAACTACCTGGGGACCGTTACGTACAGCTAGTGCCGCTTGCGGTCTGTGGTTAAACCCACTGCCAGCGTAGTAGTCGAGTCTCTAGAGTCCCACACAGAGAGTTTCCTACTCCAGGCGAAACGATATAGAGGTTGCATGGTTTTGCGACAAAGGGTTCGGACGCATACGTGCGTTTACGCACGTACGACTTTCGGACAGTTTTTACCAGTCGGCTTTGGTTTAAGCCAGTTACTGGTATCCGGTTATTGGATTTTTACAGTCTAAAGTTTTTCCGTATTTTTGCGGATCGGAGGGGCGTTCTCGTAATTGTACGAGAAGCTTCTAGAAGATGTGACTAAGGAGGTTACTTTGGATGAGGTTGTGAGTCATTGTGGTGATTCATTCATTTCATTAATGCACATTTATTGCTTAATGACTCATGCTAATGAATCACCACTAGATATTTTATGAAGCATGCTTATTCATTTCTTTTATTCATTATTGATAAATGAGAATGCTTCATAATATATTATGATACACTCTCTCTCCTCTCATGATCTTATCTCATATTCTCTCTCCTCAAGCTCTCATCTTCAAGATACTAATCCTTAATCCTCATGTGTTGAGATCAAAGGTTTAGTTAGACTTAAGCATCCATTACCTTTACTCTATATCATCCTTTCATCTTTGATTAGCAATCAAAGTTGATTAGTTACCTCAAGTTAGAGGTGTAGCTTGGTGTTTTGCTCTCGGGTGGATCGTCTACTACCTAGAGAAGGCCGAGGAGAACAAAGGAGGACACAAAGACGAAGGACTAGTTTCAATAGGTATAATCCCTTAACACTATAGTTTAGTATAGCTATGTGTTCGGTTATTATTTGTTTAGCTTCGATTCAAGCGGTTAGTCGATGTTCGTTGTTTAAACTTGATCATTTTTGTAAATTCCGCCTCCCCATAAGTACTGGGGTGTACTACATCGACTTACAGTGGTATCAGAGCCTCGCTAAACAATAAATAACTTAATTGCAAATTTGTACGAATTTCGAACGGAAAAACAAAGCCGCAAAACCCTAATTCTGTCAAGTTTCTGTCGAAGTTAAAATGAAGTCCTAAAATTTTTCAGGAGTGTTCAGAGAGCTTGACATGACCACAGGAGAACACCCAAGAAATTCGAGCCCATGATTCGACTAAAGCGCCGCGGAAGGGCGGCGGATCCCACCGATCCGCCGCGCTTCCGCGGCCGAGTTGCCGAGTCATGGGCTCATCTTTCATGGGTGGGTCCTCTCTGGTGTTTGGGGTTTTCTGGAATATTTAATTATTGCTCAGGTTACTGTTTAACAGAGCAGATTTTGGAGCAATATTGATGTTGTTTATTCGATCGAATTGTACAGTATTTGCATATTGGATTATATCTGTGATTGTTTAATGTGTTCGTAAACCTCCCCTAACTGCTAGTATGTCGGTTGGCAGGGGGTTGCACATTTCTGAAATGGTTATATCTGTTTGTGCATATAAACTGTATTGGACTGTTGTGGTGTATAGCCGGGGTTAGCAATGGGTTATTGTTTAATTCATTTGTTGTAAATGTAATTTGTTGTAATATTATTTTTGCGGGGCACTTCCAGGTTGCGGTCGTAGCCACCGTTGTATTATTTCATTTTACTGTTTTTGCTCCTAGGACTGACCCAAGGTGGGGTACACAGACTGCCGGGTGGGTAGTTTGCCGTACCCGTAGGGGTCGAGGGTGGGGTAACGGCTATTCATCACAACTGTGTAATCTGTCTTTTCTTGCAGGCTCAAAAGAAATACAGATTGCTTGCAAATCCAATATTGTTTATCTGTGTTCTGGAATGTATATCATTGCGTCAGACGAATGTAAAATATCTATATTTATGATAGCTATTTAGACGCCACTTATGTTTTACACCCGCGCTAGCCCAGCCCCCGCTCTGTCGTTAGTTAAGTAACCTAACGGGTGATGACGGGACCCCGTGGCGAATGCGGATGGCATAAGAGGACGTTGTATTTTCGTTGTTTTCTGCAATGATAGGTTAATGATGGGACGCATTATCTATAATGCAAAGTAAAATAAACCAAAGTTTAAATCGTTGGAACAATTTAAAAGAAACCACTCGGTTAATTTTAAAAAACAGATATTTTTAAATGCGGAGATTTAACCACTCCTTTTAAAAGCTATCAAGTTCCTTCGGTTATATCAAGTTCACTACGTTCACGGTTTCGCCAAAACCAGTCGTAGCCCTCCGTCATTTCTTATGAATGGTCAGTAGTATTCAAGCTATGTTTGTTTGGCCCTTAGTCAAGACATAGTGTTTGGTAGCTGCTGGGGTATTCATTTGTTGCATAGATAGATGAGTTGGTTTGGGACAGTCGTATTACTTTGTTTGGCCCTTAGTCAAGAGTATACGGATGGGTTCAAATCAACAGGATAATGATGGGCAGAACTTGACATGTGACTTATGATTTGTTGGCCCTTAGTCAAGATCATAAGAGCATGGGGCAAAAATATATATCGGGAATTTCTAAAGAAACTGAAATTTGCAAAGAGATGCATACCATTTGGAGTTTGATGAATGTTGGTAGGATTCCTTCAACATTATCATACGATGATATTTGGATCCCGATCCTACTGTGAGTATATGCTACTTATCAGGATATTCGTCGCTTAACGATCAATGCTATAAACCTAGTAGGTGTCCAGAAAAGTGTCAGCGGGGTTACGCCCCCAGAGAAAAGAGGTTATTTAATTAAGGAACTTCGTGAAAGCGTTGGAAAACCTCCCTCGAAGTATCGACACCGGCCTGGCTGAACGGTTAAGCAAGTATTGTACGGTGAGAATAGTCTTGGCTAATTCTTCTTTTATGGTTTGAGGAAGGATTCGAGAAACAGTGGGAGCCATCCAGTTTAGATAAACTAAAAACCACTCTAAACTTGCAAGAGCATCATGCTAAAGAGTTTTCTTCTCTCTCTCCTAATTGCAGCGACCCTGAAAATGACTGGACTTAAGTTACTTTTAGAGAAAAATATACTGACGGGGCCAAACTATAAAGATTGGCTGCGGAATGTCAAGATGGCTTTGACCTATGACAAACTGGGGTACGTCCTCACCGCTACAGCACCTGCTGTCCTTGGTCCCAAATCCAGCAATGCGGATAAGGAAATCCGCAAAACCTGGGATTTAGATTGCGCGAGAGCCAAGTGAATCGTGCTTGCCTCGATGAACAATGAACATCAGAGGAGGCACGAGGATATGTCCCTAGATGGCATATTTCTCCATACAAAGGAACTTTATGGAGAGCAATCTCGTATAGCAAGATACGAGACCTCTAAGAAATTGTTTCGAGCGAGGTTGGCTGTCGGGTCATCGGTAGGTGAACATGTCCTACAGATGATTGGCTACATAGAAGAGCTCGCAGACCTTGGGACGACTTTGGATAATGAGCTCTATACAGACCTTGTTCTCCAGTCCCTTCCTCCCACCTACGCCCAGTTTATCCTCAACTTCAATCTTCAAGGAAAAGAAGTTGAACTTGCGGAACTCCTGAACATGTTAAGGAGTGCAGAGGGCACCTTGCAGAAGGCAAGGGAAACACCCACTATGTTTGTTGGCGGTGCATCTTCTTCCGGGTCCAAGGCTAGGGCCAAAGGAAGGAAGAAGAAGGCCGCACCCAGACCTAGAGGAGGTGTTAGTAAGGTGGGAAAGAAGGGAAAGAAAAAGTTTACAGCACCGGTAGTTGGCCTGGATGAGTGCTTCCATTGTCACAGGAAAGGGCACTGGAAGAAAGATTGCAAGGCGTGGAACGCCAAGAACCAGGAACCGAAGCAAGCTGTGGCTTCGACTTCAGGTGTGTTTGTAATTGAGAATTGTCTGTCAATCAACTCTACTTCCTGGGTATTGGATACCGGATCAGGATCTCATATTTGCAATTCATTGCAGGCACTGAGAAACCGTAGAGTGCTGAAGGAAGGTGATATGATCCTCAGGGTTGCTAACGGAGCTAGCGTGGGAGCTGCGTCCGTCGGGGATTATCACCTAGGATTGACGAGTGGACACATTTTGGTTTTACATAACTGTTATTTTGTACCCAGCTTAACGTGTAATATCATATCAGTTTCCTTGTTATCAAATAAAGGTTATGATTTCACGTTTGTAAGAGATGTTGTCAACATCCACCTTAATCATGGTTTGATTGGGTCCGGTACTCTAAATAATGGCATATATGTGTTAAACCAACTCCAAATTTTCAATGTCCAGAACACACTAAAAAGAAAGTCTCCAGATTTAAATAAAGCTTTCTTATGGCATTGTAGACTGGGTCACATCAATGAGAGAAGGTTGACTAAGTTGCATAGAGAAGGATATTTGGACACGTTCGAATATCAAACTTATGACACTTGTCAATCTTGTCTCAAAGGAAAGATGACAAAGACTCCATTCACTGGACAAGGAGTAAGAGCGAGCGAGCTCTTAGGACTCATACACAGCGATGTATGCGGTCCAATGTCTACACATGCGAGAGGTGGTTATTCCTACTTCATTACTTTTACAGATGATTTCTCTAGGTATGGATATGTTTTCTTAATGAAGCATAAATCAGAGGCCTTTGAGAAATTCCTGGAATTCAAGAGTGAAGCGGAAAACCAAACAGGCAAAAGTATTAAGACACTAAGATCTGATCGAGGTGGAGAATACTTAAGTGCCGAGTTCCTAGGTTACCTAAAAGAGAAAGGAATTCTCTCTCAGCTTACTCCTCCATACACTCCACAGCACAACGGTGTATCGGAGAGACGGAATCGAACCCTATTGGATATGGTACGATCCATGATGAGTAATACTGAGTTACCGCGATCTTTCTGGGGTTATGCGCTAGAATCAGCGGCATATCTTTTGAACCAGGTTCCAACCAAGACTGTGCCTACCACACCATATCAGATGTGGAGTGGGAAGAAACCCTGTCTAAAACATTTTAGGACATGGGGGTGTCCAGCTTTTGTAAAAAAGCAGCATGTGGACAAGCTCGAGGCACGCTCAGTACTGTGTAAGCTTGTGGGATATCCAAAGAACTCCAAGGGATATTATTTCTATTACGCAGAGGAACAAAAGGTTTTTGTTTCTCGTCATGCCCACTTCTTAGAAACTGAATTTTTAGAAAATCAGAAGAGTGGGAGCGAAATAGAACTGGAAGAAATTCCAGAACCACAAACTGCTACTGAAAGTTTGGTAGAACCAGAGGTTCAAGAAGAACAGAACATTCCCGCACCCCTCCGCAGGAGTAGTAGGCCATCTCATCCGCCTGAGAGATACTACGGTTTTCTCATAGACGGGGATAGAGAGGATTGCATCATAGATAATGATGAACCTACTGACTTCCAGCAGGCCATCCAGAGCGGCGACTCGGTACGATGGCTAGATGCAATGCGGACCGAGATGGAGTCCATGTACACCAACAAAGTATGGACTTTGGACTTTGCTCCAGATGGGGTAAAACCCATAGGATGCAAATGGATCTTCAAGAAAAAGATTGGTGTAGATGGACAGGTGGAAACCTATAAGGCTAGACTTGTTGCAAAGGGTTTTCGTCAAAGACCTGGTTTGGACTATGACGAAACTTTTTCTCCAGTGGCTATGCTCAAATCCATTCGGGTCCTTCTTGCTATTGCTGCCTTCCATGATTATGAAATCTGGCAGATGGACGTAAAGACGGCTTTTCTGAATGGAAATTTAGAAGAGAGCGTCTATATGGATCAGCCAGAGGGTTTCAATCAGAGTGGGAGCAGAGGGAAAGTATGCAAGCTGCTTAAGTCTATTTATGGACTAAAGCAGGCATCGCGGAGTTGGAACATCTGTTTTGATGAGACAGTCAAAGAATATGACTTTATCAAAAATCCAGATGAACCGTGCATATATAGTAAAGTCGTGGCCAGAAGTGTTGTATTCCTCGTCTTGTACGTGGATGACATTCTATTGATAGGAAATGACATTCCTATGCTACAATCTGTCAAAGGATTCTTGTCACACAGGTTCTCCATGAAAGACCTGGGTGATGCCTCTTACATTCTGGGGATCCGGATCTATCGTGATAGATCCAAGAGGATGTTGGGACTTTCGCAGTCCAGGTATATCGACACTGTACTGAAAAGATTCAGTATGGAAGATTCTAAGCGCGGTAATCTACCGGCTTGTCACGGAATCACCCTCTCCAAAGAGATGTCTCCCAAGACTGATTTGGAAAGGGAACGCATGTCTATTATACCCTACGCTTCTGCGGTAGGCTCTATAATGTATGCGATGTTGTGTACCAGACCAGATATAGCTTACGCACTAAGCGTGGTAAGCCGGTATCAGTCAGACCCAGGGGAGAAACACTGGATAGCAGTAAAGAACATTCTCAAGTACCTGAGGAGGACTAAGGAGATGTTCTTGGTTTACGGCGCAAAAGACCTCAGGTTGGAGGCCTTTGCTGATTCCGGCTTCCAGAGTGATAAGGACGATTCCAAGTCCATGTCGGGTTATGTCTTTACCCTCAATGGAGGGGCGGTGTGCTGGAAGAGCTCCAAGCAGGACACCGTTGCTGACTCGACGATGGAAGCGGAGTATATAGCTGCTTGCGATGCCGCAAAAGAAGCAGTCTGGATGAAGAAGTTCCTAACAGAACTTCAGGTGGTTCCTACCATAGTTGATCCAATACCTCTGTATTGCGACAACAACGGAGCTATAGCTTTAGCGAAGGAACCAAGGTCCCATCAGAAGTCCAGACACATCTTGAGGCGGTATCACCTGATCAGGGAGATCATTGATCGTCAGGAGATCGAGGTTCGGAGAGTTGCTTCAGAAGAGAACATTGCTGATCCATTCACGAAGGCCCTTCCTCAGATTCAGTTCGAGAAGCTGCTCGAGATCATTGGTCTATGATATGCCAGTACATGGCCCTAGTGCAAGTGGGAGATTGTTAGTGTTTATGCCCTAGAAGGCCATTACTGTATCATACTAGCTTGTATATTACTTAATGGAAGCTTGGGATATTCACATGTATATAACAGTCTTGCTAAACATGGTAGTATGCTACTTGGTTTTTCTATCTTAATATGTGAGTGTACGTATTGATAGAGCTCTTAGGATCTTGCTTGTCTACCAGCGTTGTGATGGCAGTCACACTAGTGGGGGCTGGGTAGTCTACAAGCACATCCTTATTCAGGTCCCTGGTCGTTGGATTATCGAGACAGAGCATCGATACTCCGGAGTAGACTAGTGTGTACGCTTCTCATCCCAGTTGGGGAGATGGTCTGTCCCACAGCCGTCAGTACGTCGTACTGGAGATAGTATACAGGTGCTCGTTAGGTTACGGGTACACCGGACAGGACTCACAGGGAACTGTTGGTTGGTTTGATACCAGTCGTCAGTGAACAGTTCCCAGGTGACATGAGTACAGCGTAGTCCGCAGACTTGACACTGCTACTTCGCCTCGAGTGTGTCCCACTGTTCTTAGATTGCTACCCTACCACGGCTCAAAGGAGTCGTGCAAACAGGTAGCAGTTGGGTGCAGTCCCGAGCACTTGGAGGCAGTGGCGGTTAGACAGGATTCGTCCCTCCCGGTATTGGGAGTAGATATCGTGCTGTGTCAGAGAGCCATTACGCAAAGTCCCTGGCCAGGGCAAGCGAGATTTGCTGGTAGGTTCCAGTAGTTTATCAGGGTGTAATGGGCTTCACTCTGACATGACTTATACCGCTATTAGGAGACTGACGCTTGCCGCCCCCTAGGCCCGATATGCGATAGTCTTGGACGAACGGACCGGACTGTATGGAGATTGTCACATCAGACTCAGTAGGAGTTCGGATGGGTTTTCTCATCGGCCTTCTTATCGATAACTACCTGGGGACCGTTACGTACAGCTAGTGCCGCTTGCGGTCTGTGGTTAAACCCACTGCCAGCGTAGTAGTCGAGTCTCTAGAGTCCCACACAGAGAGTTTCCTACTCCAGGCGAAACGATATAGAGGTTGCATGGTTTTGCGACAAAGGGTTCGGACGCATACGTGCGTTTACGCACGTACGACTTTCGGACAGTTTTTACCAGTCGGCTTTGGTTTAAGCCAGTTACTGGTATCCGGTTATTGGATTTTTACCGTCTAAAGTTTTTCCGTATTTTTGCGGATCGGAGGGGCGTTCTCGTAATTGTACGAGAAGCTTCTAGAAGATGTGACTAAGGAGGTTACTTTGGATGAGGTTGTGAGTCATTGTGGTGATTCATTCATTTCATTAATGCACATTTATTGCTTAATGACTCATGCTAATGAATCACCACTAGATATTTTATGAAGCATGCTTATTCATTTCTTTTATTCATTATTGATAAATGAGAATGCTTCATAATATATTATGATACACTCTCTCTCCTCTCATGATCTTATCTTATATTCTCTCTCCTCAAGCTCTCATCTTCAAGATACTAATCCTTAATCCTCATGTGTTGAGATCAAAGGTTTAGTTAGACTTAAGCATCCATTACCTTTACTCTATATCATCCTTTCATCTTTGATTAGCAATCAAAGTTGATTAGTTACCTCAAGTTAGAGGTGTAGCTTGGTGTTTTGCTCTCGGGTGGATCGTCTACTACCTAGAGAAGGTCGAGGAGAACAAAGGAGGACACAAAGACGAAGGACTAGTTTCGATAGGTATAATCCCTTAACACTATAGTTTAGTATAGCTATGTGTTCGGTTATTATTTGTTTAGCTTCAATTCAAGCGGTTAGTCGATGTTCGTTGTTTAAACTTGATCATTTTTGTAAATTCCGCCTCCCCATAAGTACTGGGGTGTACTACATCGACTTACAGCTTATCGCATATAGATTTTACCTGCTAGCATATGTTAGAGTAGCGCAGTACGTGCATGCTCGCGATTACCTTTATATGTTATCTACTATTCACGAGTTGGCAACTCACCCCCGTTGTGCCACAGTATTTGCAGGTTGCCCCTCAGAGTATGTTAGTTGTAGGTATCCCCTAGAGGTCAGTATTGTACAGATGATGTATATTATATTGGATGCTTGGACATATATAGAGAGGACTTTCTTACTCGATATGATAGTATGCTATCTGGTTGCACTTTACTTTAACATGTATACTTGTCTCTTTATACTGTCTTATAGTTACATGTTGGTAAAGCCCTTAGGATGTGTACTTGACTACCTGGACTATGATGCGGATCATACTAGTGGGGACATGGTAGTCCATAAGTACATCCTTCAAGGTCCCTAGTCGTGGGTGTATCGAGACGGGGCATCGATATATCAGTGTAGACTAGCGTATACACTTCTCAACCCATGAGATTGGCGATGGATGATCACATATCCATTGGTGTTTGACATCAGAGATGGTATACGGGTGCTCAGTGGAGACTGCGTACACTGGACGGACTCGCCGAGAACTCCCAGATGGTATTATACCTCACGTCAGATGGCAGTTCTCTGGTGACACTTGTGCAGGTTAGTCTGTAGACCCGAGATCGTCATAGAGTCTTGTGTGATTCCCACTGTGCTTTAATTTCCACCTTACCATGTCCATGAGGGCATGCAAAACGGTGGTTTTTTAGGTACAGTCCCGAGTCACATGGAGGCAATGAGCGATAGGAGGGGTTTCGTCCCTCCCGGTATTGGGGGTTGATGTTGCGCTGTGCTCGATTGGCCGTAACAGGGAAGTCCCTGGCCAGGGCTGATTAGAGATTTACTGGTAAGTGTTACCAGTAGTTTCTCGACCCGTTATGAGCCTCACATCGGCACGACTTATCGGTTATTGGGGTCTGACGTTTACCACCCTTAGACTTGATATGCGACATATCAGACGAGGAGACCAGACTGTACGGGAAGTGTTACCGGAAGGCTTTTATAGGAGTTGGAGCGGGCTTGCTTGCTGATCTTCTGATCGCTCAATACCCGGGTAGCCGTTACGTCCAGCTAGTACCGCTGACGGCTTGTGGGTGCTTGATGTGATCATCACCTACTGCCGGCGTATTGACGAGTCTTTAGAGTCCTACATAGAGGTTTTACTGGCTCAGGCAAAACGAAATAGGAGCGCATATGTGATATGTGCGGGACCGAGAATAATGCGTGTATGTGATACCGTGTTCTATTCTCACAACTTTTTGTATCGGTCGGTTATATATGATATAGCCGGGTTATCGAATCAAGTGTTGATTCGATAAGTCGATACAATGGGTGTTAGTCGATTATATGAGATATGACCGGATTATTAAGTCAAGTGTTGATTTAATAATTAAGTGTATAATTGTATATTCGATATACTAGTTTACATTTACTAACACTTGTTCACATTAGGTTTTTTCTCACATGAACACAACTTTAATATATATGTGATATATATTAAAATGTGTTTTCTTTTAGTATCATGGTTGATGATACACTTGACATGGGTGTATAAGACATACACCATTCTATTTTTATGGTGGGTTATAATTATTTAAGGTAATTACAAAATTGGTGGAATTTTGGAAAGAGCATGAAGCTTGTAGAAGCTTGCTTTGCTTTGACAAAGTCCACTACCTTTGTCTTCACCTTGGATTTTTTATTAACCTAACCATTTAGATTAGCCATGGTTATGTCTCTTCAAGAGTTAGTATATGATACTCACTCACCATGGTTACCTTTCTCACTTGATCATTATCCTCATCTCTTTCTTTTGTTCTTCTTCTTCATTGTTAAAAAGAAAAAGCTTGCTAGGGTTTGATCCAAAATGAGAAAGATTGTGAGAAATAAAATTCTAAAGAGAACCCACTTCGTATTTCTCCATCCTCTACTAGACTAGCACTTTAGTTTAGGGTGTTTGCTTCATTAATTCTCAAGTTTGTGAAGTAGAAGCTTGAGTTGGCATCCTCTCGACTTAGATCATCTTCGGCCTCGAAGACTTCAAGCAAGGACGCTCCTTTGCCTCGTGAAGCCATGCAAGAGTCCGGGAGAACCACGATCGCAGCGAAGGGACTTCAACAAGGAGCTAAAGAAGTGAAGGACCGATCTACAAAGGTTGTATTTCGTATTCACTTAGTCATAGATGCTAGTTACTTGCATATGAAACCCTAATTTTCTAGCAACGATCTTGTTTAGGGTTATTCGGCACGGCTAAAATTTTAAACGGGCATGGTTGATACTTTGTAGAACCTTATTAGAGTGCCTAGTAACCCTACAGTGGTATCAGAGCCTAGCTAGAACATTAGGCGTTGTGTTAACGAAGTTAAAACTCAGAACGAACCCGAACACGTCAAGATAACCCCCTCTCTATACATTTTTTAAAAACTGGGTTTTTTCTGAATTAAAAATACCTAAAAAATCAGCAGGGAATTCTAAGAGTTTCCATAAAATTCGACATCATAATTCCGTACAACCGCCGCGGAACCGCGGCCCCAACCAACTATTGGCGGCGGTTCCGCGGCAGGTAAAGTGAATCATGAATAGTATTTTATGCAGTAACCACCGTAGCTATTCCTATATTCTTCTGGGTATTTTTAAACTGACTCATGTGTTGAGTATTTTGGAGTTTATTTTGTAATCGTCGATTCGATCGGAGAATTTAATTTTGTTATGTTATTCCGGATAATTTAGAAAGTATTAAAATGTTCGAACAGATATCATTAACTCAATTTTTCCCGGCACGAAAAACATTCAAGTATTGAATTTTTCTCGGGTTTAAATCTTTCGAAAAAACGTGCATGTGACGCGATGGACCCTCTAGAAGACAACAAACCTTAACTCGATTATGTGACCATCTTGAACTGCCTTTTGAACCTTGGGGTTTGGGGCAGTACGGCGTGCCACATGTGAGGCGTTGGCTTGACCCTTCTACGGCTGGACCGTTGCTACTGTGACGTATTCTGGAATTTTTGAACTCCGCTCAAGTGTTGAGCTATTTTGAAAATCTTGGGTATTTGATTATTCGATCGGAAAATTTAATACTGTCTATTTATCTAGAATGTGATACAATATGTGGAATTCACACAGTTAGGCATGAAATGCGAAATATGTGATATTTCAGATTTACAATGTCTAAAGAGATTGTGGATTCCAAATGTTGTAGTTTTACACTTTCTTTTCTGTGACCGTAAGTGTAATATGTGATATCGCCGGTTTCGTTGCTATATGTCAACGACAATTAGGATGCGCATATTTACTTACGTTGATGACATATGATGTTATGTGTTGCTGGATATGTTATATTGGATCGTCGCGTTCTGAATAGCCGCGGGTTTTATGTGAGATAAGAGTTTTTATTTTCATTCATGTAAAGTAAAATGTATGTAATATTCTTTTATTGGGGAACTTCCGGGATGAGGTTGATGTCACCTTTTGTATATTATTTACTTTTCCGCACTAGGATAGACCCAAGGAGGAGAGCAAAGTAACCGGGTTCTGGAGTCCAGTGGGAGACCAACTCGAGGAGTCGAGTCCGGGTCTCCTAACTCTAGAATTGGTAGGGTTGCTTGCCGCTCTCGTAGGGGTCTAGGGGTGTGGGTTTGGCTATTCATCGCGACCGTGGAATCCGTGTTTTATAGAAGCTCAAAATAAAACACGGACGTCCTAGTATATCCAATGTTTCATATGTTTCTTCTGCTGCTATATCTGTGATGTGATCATTTGATGTGCTGTGATAGATACTGTATATAGTATATATGATATATTATATAGGCGTTACTTATGTTTTACACCCGCGCTAGCCCTGCCCCGCTCTGCCGTTAGTTACCTAACCTAACGGTGCACGAGGGGACATCGAGGCGAATGCAGATGGCATAAGTGTACGTCGTATTTATCTGTGATGTTTAGGTGACTTTTATGATGGGACTTCATTAATGTGATTAATGAAAGAAAAGAAACCTAAAAGATGTTGTAGAATCAAATTTTTCAAAAAGGGTAGCTACAGTTTTGCTTTGCATAGCGGTATATATGATATACCTTGCACCTTATTCCATGAGGAAAGAGCCGAGATCCCTTCACCAGGAGTGACCTCTTTAGCGAAACTGGCAGATGCTACAACACTCGGTTTGGTTTTTGATTGCTTTTGGAGTTTTGCTTTGCATAGTGATATATATGATATATCCTGCACCTTATTCGATGAGGAAAGAGCCGAGATCCCTTCACCGGGAGTGACCTCTTTAGCAAAACTAATAAAAGCCTCCAAATCACTCCATTTCAAAATTCACATGATTCTACAACGATATCAAGTTCATTACGCAATAGGTTTTCAGAAAAACCTGTCGTAGCCCTCCATCATTTCAGATAAGTCCTACTTAGTATTCGTGCTACGTTTGTTGACCTCCGTCAAGGCGTAGTGTGCGGTAGCTAACTAGTATTTATCTACTTATGCATATGATGCAGATTGGATTAGGGTAGTCGTACGACCTTGTTGACCTCCGTCAAGGGTCGTGCGGGTGGGTTTGATTCAATCAAGAAATGATGGGTTGAACTTGACTTGCACCATGTGGTTTGTTGACCTCCGTCAAGGTCATGGGATGCTTGGGGCAAAATATTATCGGGAATTTCAAGTGTTGAGATTTGCAATTAGATTGCATACCTTGTATGAGATAGTTGGATCCCGATACCCACTGCGAGTAATTGTTACTCCTGGGTGAGTTTTACACAGGACAATTAGCCGATCAAGTAGGTGTCTAGAAAGGTGTCAACGGGGTTATGCCTCTGGGAAAACGAGATTTACTTTAATTAGGTCCGTGCGAAAGCACGGGGAACCTCCCTCAAAGTACCGACACTGGCCTGGCTGAAAGATTGGCGAAGTTGTAGGGTGTAATTAATCCCGGCTAGTCTTTCCTTTTAGGGTTTGAAGGAAGATTTGATAAAAACAGTGGGAGCCATCCTGATTAGATAAAATAATAACCAATCTAATCTTGCAAGAGCACACGCTAAAGTGTTTTCTTCTCTCTATCTCCAGGTAGCGACCATATCATGTCTAAATAAAGATAATAATATGGATGTATTGACCGAACCCGCATGTTATACTGTGCTAGGGAACGTTGGTTCCGTTCTTTCTTATAAAAGTTATAAGACTGAACAGGATATAGGGGAATACCAGGATTTCCATGCCACCCGAATGAAGAAAGTACATGTTGATGCATTTTCTTCGGGTGTGTTCATTACAGAGAACTGTTTCTCCATTTGCTCTACGTCCTGGGTATTAGATACCGGGTCAGGATCCCATATATGTAATCAGTTACATGGGCTTAGGAAAGGTAGAGAACTTGGAGAAGGTAATAAAGACATAAGGGTTGGAAATGGTGCAATTGTTGCAGCTAAAACCGTCGGGGAATATCACCTTGTATTGCCAACTGGTAATACATTGATTCTGAACGAATGTTATTTCATGCCGAACCTGATATGCAACATTATATCGGTTTTTTTGTTGAGTAAAGATGGATATAATTTTGTATTACAGGATAATGTTATGAACATTTTCCTTAACCAAAAGTTGGTTGGATCAGGCACATTGTGCAATGGCATTTATGTTCTAAATCAATCAACAGTTCTGAGCATAACAAACACGCACAAGAGAAAGAGTTCAGAAATGAACGAATCCTTCTTGTGGCATTGTAGACTGGGTCACATCAATGCGACATGACTAGCTAAGTTGCATAAGGATGGATATTTAAATCCGTTTGAATTTTCATCTTATGACACTTGCTAGTCATGTCTCAAAGGCAAGATGACCAAAACTCCGTTTACGGGACACGGAGAAAGAGTTACCGAACTCTTGGGACTGATACATAGTGATGTATGCGGTCCCATGTCTACACATGCCAGGGATGGTTCTTCGTACTTCATTACATTCACTGACGATCTTTCTAGATTCGGATATGTGTTCCTGATGAAACACAAATCAGAAGCTTTTGAGAAATTTTGAGAATATAAACAAGAAGTCGAGAACCAATCCGGGAAAAGTATTAAAATCCTTCGATCTGATCGAGGAGGTGAATACTTGAGCAATGAATTCCTGGACTTCCTAAAAGAGAATGGGATTCTCTCTCAGCTAACTCCTCTATATACACCACAACACAACGGTATATCGGAACGGAGGAACCGCACCCTATTAGATATGGTGCGCTCTATGATGAGTATAGCTGAGTTACCTATTACCTTCTGGGGATATGCACTTGAGACAGCAGCATACCTACTGAATAGGGTTCCTACCAAATCTGTGCCTACCACCCCATATGAGATATGGGAGGGGAAGAGACCATATCTTAATTTTATTAAGATATGGGGTTGCCCGGCCTATGTCAAAAGACAAAAAAAAGACAAAAACCGGAAAAACTCGAGGCAAGATCTGTTTTGTGTAAGTTTGTTGGATATCCCAAGCATTCGCGAGGGTATATCTTCTACCACAGTGAGGAACAAAGGGTGTTTGTTACTCAACACACCACCTTTTTAGAAAAGGAATTTCTTGCAAAAGAGATTAGTGGCTCTGAGGTAGAACTGGAAGATGTTCCAGTTGTACAAACCACAACAGTAGATTTGGTGGAACCATAGGATTCGGTAGTTCCCGATGAACCCCAGCCACTCCGCCGATCTAGCAGGGTTCCTCACCCACCTGAGAGATACTATGGTTTTCTCATGGATGGTGGGAGCGAGGATTGCATCATGGTTGATGATGACCCAACTAGCTTCGAGCTGGCCATCACGAATGGGGACTCAGTGAAATGGCTGGATGCAATGCGGTCCGAGATGGAATCCATGTACACCAACAAAGTGTGGACTTTGGAAGTTGCTCCTGAAGGGGTAAAACCCATTGGGAGTAAGTGGATCTTCAAGAAAAAACTTGGTGTAGATGGGAAAGTGGAGACTTTCAAAGCTAGACTTGTTGCAAAGGGTTTTCGTCAAAGACCAGGTGTGGACTATGACGAAACCTTTTCTCCAGTGGCTATGCTTAAATCCATCCAGATCATGCTTGCCATCGCTGCATATCATAACTACGAAATCTGGCAAATGGATGTTAAGACCGCCTTTCTAAACGGTGATTTAGAAGAGTACGTGTATATGACTCAGCCAGAGGGCTTCGTAGATAGTGGGAGCAGCGGGAAGGTGTGCAAGCTGCTTAAATCCATTTATGGATTAAAGCAAGCATCGCGGAGTTAGAACATCTGCTTTGACGTCGTTATCAAAGAGTTTGATTTCGTCAAAAACGTAGATGAACCTTGTATCTATAAGAAGGTGGCAGAGAGTAAGGTTGTCTTCCTCGTATTGTACGTGGATGACATACTCTTGATAGGAAATGACATTCCTATGCTGCAATCGGTCAAGCTCTTCTTATCACAAAGATTCTCAATGAAAGATCTTGGTGATGCCTCCTGCATATTGGGAATTATGATCTATAGAGATAGATCTAAAAGGATATTGGGATTGTCCCAATCCAGGTACATTGACACCATACTAAAGAGGTTTAGTATGGAAGGGTCCAAACGTGGGTTTTTACCAACGATCTCAGGGCTCACTCTCTCCAAAGAGATGTCTCCCAAGACTGATTTGGAGAGAGCTCACATGCAAGGGATACCCTATGCTTCGGCTGTAGGCTAAATCATGTACGAGATGCTATGTACCAGACCCGATGTAGCATACTCACAAAGTATAGTGAGTAGGTATCAAGCTGATCCTGGAGAGAGTCACTGGACAGCTGTGAAGAGCATTCTCAAGTACTTGCGAAGGACTAAAGAGATGCTCTTGGTGTATGGTAACGGAGAACTCCAAGTGGAGTCCTTTACCGATTCGAGCTTCCAGAGTGATAAGGACGACTCTAAGTCACAGTCGGGATTTGTCTTTACCCTTTACGGAGGGGCGGTTAGCTGTAAGAGTTCCAAGCAGGAAACTGTGGCAGACTCGACGATGGAGGCTGAATACATCGCTGCCAACGATGCTACGAAAGAGGCTGTCTGGATCAAGAAGTTCATTACTGAACTTGGAGTAGTTCCATCCATTGAGCATCCAATACCTTTGTATTGTGATAACAATGGAGCGGTGGCTTTGGCCAAGGAACCCAGGTCCCATCAGCGATCCAGGCATATTCTGAGGCGGTATCACCTGATCCGGGAGATAGTTGATCACCGGGAGATCGAGGTCAGGAGGGTTGACACGAAGAAAAACACAGCGGATCCACTCACGAAGGCCATTCTCCAGATATAGTTTGAGAGACTCTTCGGGATGCTTGGTATGCGATACTACAGCAGCTGGCCCTAGTGCAAGTGGGAGATTGTTAGTTGTATGTATGCCCTAGAGGCCAGTATTGTACAGATGATGTATATTATATTCGATACTTGGACATATATAGAGAGGACTTTCTTGCTCGATATGATAGTATGCTATCTGGTTGCACTTTACTTTAACATGTATACTTGTCTCTTTATACTATCTTATAGTTACATGTTGGTAAAGCCCTTAGGATGTGTACTTGACTACCTGGACAATGATGCGGATCATACTAGTGGGGACATGGTAGTCCATAAGTACATCCTTCAAGGTCCCTAGTCGTGGGTGTATCGAGACGGGGTATCGATATACCAGTGTAGACTAGCGTATACGCTTCTCGACCCATGAGATGGGCGATGGATGATCCCATATCCATTGGTGTTTGACATCAGAGATGGTATACGGGTGCTCAGTGGAGACTGGGTACACTGGACGGACTCACCGAGAACTCCGAGATGGTATTATACCTCACATCAGATGGCAGTTCTCTGGTGACACTTGTGCAGGTTAGTCTGTAGACCCGAGATCGTCATAGAGTCTTGTATGATTCCCACTGTGCTTTGATTTCCACCTTACCACGTCCATGAGGGCATGCAAAACGATGGTTTTTTAGGTACAGTCCCGAGTCACATGGAGGCAATGAGCGATAGGAGGGGTTTCGTCTCTCCCGGTATTGGGGGTTGATGTTGCGCTGTGCTCGATTGGCCGTAACAGGGAAGTCCCTGGCCAGAGCTGAATAGAGATTTACTGGTAAGTGTTACCAGTAGTTTCTCGACCCGTTATGAGCCTTACATCGAAACGACTTATCGGTTATTGGGGTCTGACGTTTACCACCCCTAGACTTGATATGCGACATATCAGACGAGGAGACCAGACTGTATGGGAAGTGTTACCGGCAGGCTTTTACAGGAGTTGGAGCGGGCTTGCTTGCTGATCTTCTGATCGCTCAATACCCGGGTAGCCGTTACGTCCAGCTAGTACCGCTGACGGCTTGTGGGTGCTTAATGTGATCATCACCTACTGCCGGCGTATTGACGAGTCTTTAGAGTCCTACATAGAGGTTTTACTGGCTCAGGCAAAATGAAATAGGAGCGCATATGTGATATGTGCGGGACCGAGAATAATGCGTGCATGTCATACCGTATTCTATTCTCGCGACTTTTTGTATCGGTCGGTTATATATGATATAGCCGGGTTATCAAATCAAGTGTTGATTCGATAAGTCAATACAATGGGTGTTAGTCGGTTATATGAGATATGACCGGATTGTTAAGTCAAGTGTTGATTTAATAATTAAGTGTATAATTGTATATTAGATATACTAGTTTACATTTACTAACACTAGTTCACTTTAGGTTTTTTCTCACAAGAACACAACATTAATATATATGTGATATATATTAAAATGTGTTTTCTTTTAGTTTCATGGTTGATGATACACTTGATATGGGTGTACAAGACATACACCATTCTATTTTTATGGTGGGTTATAATTATTTAAGGTAATTACAAAATTGGTGGAATTTTGGAAAGAGCATGAAGCTTGTAGAAGCTTGCTTTGCTTTGACAAAGTCCACTACCTTTGTTTTCACCTTAGATTTTTTATTAACCTAACCATTTAGATTAGCCATGGTTATGTCTCTACAAGAGTTAGTATATGATACCCACTCACCATGGTTACCTTTCTCACTTGATCATTATCCTCATCTCTTTCTTTTGTTCTTCTTCTTCATTGTTAAAAAGAAAAAGCTTGCTAGGGTTTGATCCAAAGTGAGAAAGATTGTGAGAAATAAAATTCTAAAGAGAACCCACTTCCTATTTCTCCATCCTCTACTAGACTAGAACTTTAGTTTAGGGTGTTTGCTTCACTAATTCTCAAGTTAGTGAAGTAGAAGCTTGAGTTGGCATCCCCTCGACATAGATCATCTTCGGCATCGAAGACTTCAAGCAAGGACGCTCCTTTGCCTCGTGAAGCCATGCAAGAGTCCGGGAGAACCACGATCGCAGTGAAGGGACTTCAACAAGGAGCTAAAGAAGTGAAGGACCGATCTACAAAGGTTGTATTTCGTATTCACTTAGTCATAGATGCTAATTACTTGCATATGAAACCCTAATTTTCTAGCAACGATCTTGTTTAGGGTTATTCGGCACGGCTAAAATTTTAAACGGGCATGGTTGATGCTTTGTAGAACCTTATTAGAGTGCCTAGTAACCCTACAGAGTAGTCGCGGCAGGCTGCCTTTTGCATCTTTTGGCTACAGATACCACTTCAGTTGGTGCGAGAGCTGTTTTGCTATTAGGTGGGTTGTGGTATCTGATTACTTTTATTGTACACCATTTTGTATCTAGTATTCTCCATCTACCATATATGTACTGGACTTAGAGACAATGTGAGGACGATGATGTATATTTTTGTATTCTGGTGCCGAGCTCGTGGGTGCCGACTGTTTATTTATGCAGTTCATTATTCTGTGATGTTTACTTATTGCTCATTCTTCTCTACGGCGTCGTATATTACTCTTGTGGTGATGGTTTCCGCCGTTGGACGTGATTGCTCCTGTTTGGGGATGCTTTATTTCATTATATATCATTTTCACTTATATCCTGCTTATACCCGATTTCGGGGTTACTTTTACAAAGGAAATGCTGCCAAAATTATTTAAATGATAACTTAACTTTAAAAGAATTTATTGAACTAATTAAGGTTTTCTAAATGTTTTAATTAAATCTTTTCAACACTCGCTACTTTTAAATGGTTTTGATTCTGGGTTCGGCTTACTTAGTCGCGTTACGCCTGTAGACGTTGCGTGGTTAAGTGCCGGTCACGAGTCGAAAGATTCGGGTCGTGACAAACCTGTACCAGTGTCACCATAGAACTGCTATCTGACGATAGCTATAATACCATCTAGGAGTTCTCAGCGAGTCCTGTTCGGTGTACCCATTCTCCGATGAGCACCTATGTACAATATTTGATGTCAAACACCAATGGATGTGGGATCATCCATCGCCCCATACAGGGTCAAGAAACGTACACACTAGTCTATTCTGGAATATTGATGCCATGTCTCGATACTCCCTCGACTAGGAACAATTAAAGGATGTACTTGTGGACTACCCTGGCCCCACTAGTATGATCTGCATCATAGTCCTGGTAGTCAAGTACATATCCTAAGGGCTTTATCAACATGTAATGGAGAGACAGTGTAATTATACAAGTGTACATGTTAAGATAAAGGGCAACCGGATAGCATACTATTATGTTGAGCAAGAAAGTCCTCTCTATATATGTCCAAGAATCCACTATAATATACAATCATGTACAATAATGGCCTCTAGGGCATACATATAACTAACATAGATGTGTTATGAGATCGATAAGATATGTTGTACGAGACCTTAGATCTGTACCTTGTTGATGAATAGGACGATAGAATCCCTATTCTGTGTGTTGACCCCGTACGATGGATTACTGTACGCGATGAGTTATACCGGATGATTGATCCGCGCTCGTGATTTGATGATGATGATAAAGGATATTGCCATATCGGATGCTATGAGGCAGGATCGCCGACGTAAAGATGCTACCTGAACCATACTTATTTCTAAAACTGACGAATCGTATGCATCTTTTAAACGGAAACCTCAAGGGACGCTACGGATTTTCAAATGGTGTATTTTCCTTAAAAACATCATAGCCCCCACTTTCAAAACTACGATTCGTATCTTTTAAAACTGACTGTATGGTTCATGTATAGATATATATACCTGTTGATTAGTCATGTTTGTGTGGGATTATCCCTCGTGACTTATGTACCAGGATCCCGGTATTTATTGTTATATGATATCAGCTGCTAATACACCTGCACAATTACCGATGATGCGCATGTTACACTTACACCGATTTGCCGGCTCACACACATTCATCATCGGTAATTGCCATGGTACTTACACAGTAGGACTGCCATATCATGATATTAATCTTAACCGTAAAAGTACACTCATTGTTCAGCACTATCATAAGACATGCTTGCATGATATACTTGACATGCTCATATTACTGTTCTATGTTTGCATACATCGTACTTTATGATTACCTATATTGAGGTGCTGTTTTTATGAGATCTATGGATTTGAGAACCGTAGTTATATTTCAAAGGAAATTATGTATTGTTTTAAAAACACGGTTTCTCTTGATATGATATTTCATGTCCACCATGAGTCTTCTTGGTTATGAGTTATAAGCATACCCGATTCAAGAAGAGAGGAGGCACCATCTGCGGGTACATGGTGGACCCGGTATGGTACCCCAGGGCAAGAAGCTCAAGATGTAGACGATGAGCCTGGCAGGGGAGTACTACGTGCCGGTGATAGTTTGGACCCGGCGGTTATCCGGAGGATACCGACCGGAGTCATGAGATGGATATGAGGGTTGATCAGAGGATGCGGCGCCTGTGGGCCGATCAGAGGATGTGGAGCCTGAGATATGAGGATTTACGTGTCGATACTGGACACGGGTTTCATGATGTTTCGAGCATCGGTGTTGGACACTCAGTTTCCATGATATTGATATGCCATTGATGGACACATGCTGGTTGATTTTCCTCATACATACAGGCATTTGATTCAAATGATTGCTTTTACATGTCATTGGCATCGATTATATTGTTGATACATATGAATACATAGTCACCCAAGATATCATAGTATTACCTTCATGATACAGTATGACTTTATTCGATTTCTACCTACCGATGTTTTCTACTGACCAGTTGGCTACTCACCCCCGTTGTGTCACAGTTTCTTGCAGATTCGACCACTTGGATTAGCAGCAGTATCGCTGGCACACAGTTTCATTCAGGGTGTTTGCTATGGTAGGTGGGCCACATTTGATCATGCCCACTCTTTTACTTATTATTTCTATTGTATCTAGATAAACTCCATCAATCAGAAACTAGACTTTGTATATTTGTAGACCTAGTCAGACTTGTGTTGCGAGACTCAGTGTTGGGTGTATGTTCGCTTCTTTTTAGGTCTTGATGTCTCGCTTTATTATTTGTTTCTTTCTGTGTTTGATCTTCGCCATTGGGCGTCGTATATATATTGCTTACTTGCGTGGTTGTGTCTCCGCCAATTGGCGAAGAGCTAGCTCCCGCTTAGGGATGCCTATATATATATTGCTTGTATGTAGTTTTGGATCAAAATTTACAAGGGAGGTGCTGCCCAAATTTTTTAAAGGACAAAAAATATTTTCAACTTGTATATAATCCACTTGAATTTTCATATATCATTATTTATACATTTAAAGAAAAACTTGATTTTATTATACCTTTATTTCAAAACTGCACCTCCACTATTATCCGCAAAAAGGTTTAGATTTCTAGGCTTTAGCTTACTTGAATTACGTTACGCCTTTAGACGTTGCATGATTTAACTGCCGGTCACGAGCTAGATTCCGGGTCGTGACATGGCACAGGAAGAGCTAGGAGGGGTATAGGTGCCTGAATGGCTGGCCTCTATGGAGCTGTAACTGCGGGTCTTGGTGCTGGTGCTGTGTTAATACGATATGGGCATGCTCCTATAGCGTGAGTAGATGCACCACAAATCAAACACAGGTCATTTGTACGCCTACAGTCCTTCGCCAAGTATCCAGTTCTTTTGCAGTAGAAACAGAAATCTGGACTGCACCGGTTATACGATCCTCCTGGCCTCTTGGGTAAAAAATTGGCCTAAAAAAGGCTCCTCCTGTCATCTGGGTAGCAGGGCATTTGATTCTGGCTGTTTGAGGCTTACCCTTCTTCTTGACCACAGCCTCATAACGACGTGCTGCCTTCAGTGCGAGTTTATGAGTTGGATAGTCGCCTGTGGCTAAAGCCGCCTGAATCTCCGAATCTAAGCCTTGTTGGAATCGTCTTGCCCGAATCTCATCGGTCGGGATCAAGTGTGTCGCGAACCTGATAAGATGTTGATGTCAGGATAGTGATGTGTTTTACGGAACAAAATTTAATACGAATTCTTTACCTGCTGAGCATAATGAATTCGGCATCATATTCCACTTATTTTACCCACATAGAGCCTTGTTGTAGGTGGATGAGTTGTTGTTTCATCTCAAAACGAGCAGTCTCGTGGAAAAACTTCGCATCGAATAGATCGCGGAACGTTTTCCACTCTATTGGTTGTGTGAGCCGGCTTTCCTTGGCTTTCCACTAGACTCTTGCATTGTCGGTGAGCTAGAGCTTGGCCACACGAACCCAAGCTATATCTGGTACCTGCGCTACTGCAAGGTTGTCCTCGATACTTTGGGCCCATTCTTCAGCCTCAATAGGACTCTCTTTCCCTGAAATGTTCATTGGATGCAATGCACGAAATTGCTTTACTCAAGGTGTTTCGGCTTCAGGGTGGTTCATGAGAATAGCAATTTGTTGCTGCTGGCCCTCCAGAAGACTTTTGATGGCTTCTAGAAGCATCGTCTGTTCGTTGTTTGGAGCAGCAATGGTAGGGGAAGGTGGTAAGGTAGGTGGTGGTGTGTTGCCATTGATGTTGGTGCTGGTGTTGTTGGGAGAATCCATTACCTTGATAGAAAAGGAAAGGTTAGGATAGATTCATGAAATTTGAAATGCAAGGAATGTATAGTTGCTGATTCTTATAATTCTTGTGATATATTTCTTAAGACTTCATACAGAACTGACCCTGCATGGGCCACCAAAAAAAACTATCATGCCCCACTTCCCAGTAGACGGAAACGGTGACGTGGCAAGCCCACAACGTATTTACTATGAAAATACGTTAAGCGTAATTAAGCAATATAACAATGTTCAAGAATAACAAGAGTAATAAAATGAAACAACAACTTTATTTACATTCAAATTTACATACAACTATTTGTAATAAAAAGATACAATGATAAAACAAATGCCTAAACAATGGCATACTGGAAGTAAATACAAGCAGGAGCTAAAAATCAGGCTGAGAAGCGAACTGGTCCAAGTCTTCCGGGCTCAGCTCTATCTCCTCCAAATCTAGTCCTCCTGACGAACATTCCAAAGAAAGAACATAGATGAATGTCTTCAGCGAACTAGCACTCGGTAAGTCCCTAAAGAAGTTAAAGAAGATAGTATATAAAGTGAAGAAAAACCAAGTAAAAGTGAACATGCATGATTATATAAGAGAGTATCTAAGCATGTTTATTTACCGGTATAAGATGGTTATTCTAACGTGGTTATTTGTAGTTTGATAAAGAAGCTATTCATGTATACGAGAGGAGTCCATCTTACCCTCTGGACTATGGTTACATGTAGTACAAGGCCTCGTCATAACCCACGGGACAACGGCACATGAATTCTGTTAGTGATATATGACCTAAAGGCCATTATTGTATAGTACTGGATTGTATATTACATTTTGGAAGCTTGGGATATACATGGATATAATAACAGTCTTGCTCAAAATGATAGTATGCTATCTTATTTGATTCTATCTTAATATGTGTATATGTTTCTTTTAACATATCGCTTGTTGATAGAGCCCTTAGGATGTTTGCTTGGCTACCAGCATTGTGATGGCAATCACACTAGTGGGGGTTGGGTAGTCTATAAGCACATCCTTATACTTGTCCCTAGTTGTAGGATTATCGAGACAGGGCATCGATACTCTAGAGTAGACTGGTGTATACGCTTCTCATCCCAGTTCGGGAGATGTCCTGTCCCGCAGCCATTGGTATGCGATACCGGAGATAGTATACAGGTGCTCATTGGGTTATGAGTTACACTGGATGGACTCGCGGGGGGACTGTTGGTTGGTATTATACCTATCGTCAGTTAGCAGTTCCCGGGTGACATGAGTACAGGTTAGTCCGTTGACTTGACATCACTATTCATCTTGAGTGTGTTCCCACTGTACTTAGATCACTACCCTACTCTCAAATGATTCGTGCAAACAGTTAGTGGTTGGGTGCAATCCCGAAGCACTTGGAGGCAGTAGTGGTTAGATAGGATTCGTCTCTCCCGATATTAGGGGTTGATATCGCGCTGTGTTCGGATAGCCATTACACAAAGCCCCTGGCCAGGGCAAGCGAGATTTACTGGTAGGTACACCAATAGTTTCTCAGGGTGTATTGGGCTCTACACCGACATGACTTATTACGCTATTAGGGGTCTGACTATTACCACCCTCTAGGTCCGATATGCGATACTCTTAGATGAACAGACCGGACTGTACGGAGATTGTCACAGATAGGATTAGTAGGAGTTCGGATGAGTTTGCTCATCGGCCTTCTTATCGACAGATACCAGCGTAGCCGTTACGTACAACTAGTGCCACTGACGGACTTGTGGTTAAACCCACTGCCAGCGTACTGTCGAGTCTTTAGAGTCCCACACAAAGGGTTTCCCCGCTTCGGGTTAAACGATGTAGAGGCCGTATGGTTCAGCGGAAGGGTTCCAATCATATACGTGTACTGTCTGGACGGATGTTGTTCGGACGGATAATACTAGTGGGCATTGGTTTAAGCCAGATTCTAGTATTATATTATTGGATTATTATTATCTCATTGTATTCGTATTTTTCGGAATACGAATACAGGTATGTATATATTGTGAGGGCATTCTTGTAATTTCACAAGAGATGCTTCTAGAAGGGGACACCTCATTATTTGGTTTATCTATTTTTAGAAATAGATTAATGAGGTGAAAATTGGAGATATTTGTGGCATGGTGCAGCATGGCCTGTTTTCATTTATTTATTTGTTTGGACTCACTATTCAAGCATGGTTATTTTTTTCAATTGGAAAATATTGCATGCTTGATGGGGTAAGGGGAATGAGCCATCCTTCACATGCCAAGACTTAGCTCATTTGTGTTTTCACTTTCTCTCTCCATTTTTCTCTCCTTCTTCCTCAAGACCTAAAACCCTCACATGAGTTGTGAACCATTATATCTCTTGAGATTAAATACTCCAATAAACACTCTACATCTTCTAAGATACCTAGATTAGCGAACTAGATACCTTAGTTACCTCGGTTTAGAGGTTGGAGCCTGAAGCATGGACTCTCGGGTGGATCATCTTCGACACGAGGAGGCCGATGATCAAGCACGATCCGGATCTTCGAGGAGCTCAAGCAAAGAAGGAGAAGAAGACCCGAAGGACTAGAATCAAGGAGGTATAAAAACTTATCATAGTAGTTAGAACCTCCAAGTAGTATAGCTAATTAAGGTTTTTGTAAAGATCCTGGAGTTAAAGTCGGTGTTGCAAAGTATGAAAATCTTTTTTTTTTGTAAATTCCGCCTCCCCACAAGTGTGTGGGGTGTGCGACATCACTTAAAAAATCATGTAGGTGTCTTTTAAAGTGACATCTCGTGCCACGATATATGTTCCATACTAATCTACCCTTTATCCCCGCATATTGTATTGTATAGATTAAAATTACAGGTCATGGCCGAATCAATGGATATAAAATGTACAGGTTCATGTTCAAGATGTAATCTTGTGTTCAGGTATTCATGTCAAGTTATAAGCATGGTTCGGTCAAGTCGAGTCAAGTATTCAAGTTTGAGTTTGATATTTGAATTCGAGTGTTCAGGTTCATGATCAAGTATTCAAGTTCGTGTTTGATTTCGGATTCTGATTTGAGTATGAATTCAGGTTGAAGTCAGATGTTATGAAAAGATTTAGTTCTTGAAATTTCTTAAGTTCGGGAGTAATCGGCAACTGATGCACATGGACGACAGGATTTGTGTCTTTTTCTAAGACAATTACCATTGATAACTCCGTTAAGTTGTCTAATCTGAATAGGCAAGCACTCACTTTCTCCGGCTCTCTGGGACTCAAGAGAAATGATACCGCTTAAACCTATATTAATCTAGAGTCCTTAAATATTGTTTGCATATCTCGAGAGAGTTTTATGAAAAATACTTTAATATAGTTTAAAAATAAACCTCGAGGGTGATTTGTAATATTTAGGGTTTTATGAACATGTATTTTAATTGTTATGGTATTTTAGTGATAAAAACCAAGCTTTTAAAAGTTTATGGTATTTTTATGAAAATTGGCTCTTTTGGAAACTTGATGTTATTTTATTAAAAATTCCAATCTTTCATTTTAAAAATATAGTTTCATAATATGTTTTTATTGAAAATACGGATTCAGAATTTTATATAATTTCCAAAGTTTAGTTTTGTTTAGAAAAGTTGCGTTTTCTTAAATATCGTATTTTATTTCCTTTCGAGATCGAATACTTCGTGAGGAGTTCTATATCTCGCTCTACTATCCCAAGGATGTGTGATAATCCGTACCATATATTAGCGGGTCCCCTAACAAGGGTTGTAGAGACGCAATTGCCAAGGATTTAAAATATCGATTAAAAGAAAATCGTTTTTGTAAAAATGTGGTATTTTAATATAAAAACCTATTCTTTAAATAAACTCTATGTTTAGAGTCTCGTGATATGAAACCATAGTGTGCATGTGGGGTAGGTCGTTACCTCGTGAATTTCCTAGAGGTATATCTGGTAGTTATCGAAATAGGGGTTATACTAAAGTTCATGGTATTTTTCTGGAAAAAAAAATCGTTATATGATTATTGAACAAGAAGTTTTGGTTACGCCAAAAGGAAATTGATGTAAATATTACCTTGAAGTGATATTAAAGAATTTGTATAAACTTTTAAATATGGCAAAGTGACAAAAATTGTTTTAAAGACGAGGCTTATATGCTAACTCCGCTTTTGTCAATATGTCTTAGAAATAATATAGAAGTGAAAAGAAAGAGAGAGAGAGAAAGAGAGAGAGAGAGAGAGAAATGAAAGGACTTACTAGTTGTGTAGTGCTAGGATGAGGATAAGTAAGAGAGAGGGGGTCTTGGTCTCGTCGGAGTTGCTCCGGTCGTCGGAATTTGATTGCTACTCCCTTTGACTTGGTTAACTCTACTTGAGTAGCCTTAACCCTTCTTGAACTTAGAGAATTTTGAGGAAATTTTCAGAATAGAGGAGAGTTAGGGCATGGGTGGTATTTATAGGGAAAAAATGAGAGAGGGTGTGAAATAAAAATGAATTAAAATGGATTTAATTGTGTTAATTAGGGATTTGAAGAGTCTCTGTTTAATTGCAGGAAAATCAAACAGTGTAGGGGAGTTGGGGAGCTGAAGGGACGTGTGCAAAGCACGGAGCGATTTGGTGCATATCGGACCATCGGCGGTGGCCATTTGATGGAAATGGGCAGTCAGATTTTAGGGTCTCGCATCGAGATTCGTGCCACGTATGTAGATCTGTGTTTGCTCTTCTTTGCGTCTATTTGATTTTTCTGAAACCTTTCGATTCCCCGTGAATTGCACGTGCAACTCTTGGGCTTCCGAAAAATTAAAAATAAAAATCTTTAAAAATAATTGGGACTGATGGGAATCAAATGAATATGCTATATCACAACAGTGTAGAGGCTTTACCACTTAGCTATAAATTGCTTCTTGCTTTTATTGAACAAAAATAACTTATAACTCCTACACAGGCTGAAATACCATTTTCTATACATTTAAACAAATAATTCTATACAGGAATTTCTAAGTCATTACAGTTTGATGTGGGATTAGGTTCAAGAGTGTTAAGGGGCAGACAAATATCAAAATTCTGGAATGGTTTGTTACCCCCTAAGAAAGGACAGTTGTCAAAAATGTGGGAAGAATCTTGACAATTTGAATAAAAGAATTGGGTATGTGTATAAACAAAAGAATACGGACCGTGAAGAATCAAATTGAACCGTGTATCACCCATATTAACAAGTATTCACAAAATCATAAAAACATAGAATATCACACCCCTGACAGTCTATGTTTTGCTAAGTCAACTAGACCTGCTCAAGAACCTGATTGTTGAAGTAAAATTGTATCGAGAAACGAGCTTAAGATATACTGATCATGAAGTTAAGTAAGTGCAGAGATAGAGGGAGGTTGTCCAATGCTTTCACAAAGTTCCTTAATTAGAGTAACCCTTTCTCTATCGGTGGTTATGCCTATCACACTTGTTTAGACACCCAGTGAACAATATAACATTAAGCAGTGTTCTAATCAAAATTAACTTTCCCTATTGATCGTGAATCCTTAAATTCAGAGTTCTAATCGATTTTAAAATTACCATGGGTATACAAGAATGCAGTTTTGTGATTTGTGGGCCACGGAAAAAGGTGATGAAATCCTTTACTGTATTTTATGGGGTTCTTTTGACCTTAAGTCCATATTAAGATACAAATGCGCAATCAATAAAAGAATTTAAGAAATCAAACAATCAAACACATCTTTTTCATTTTAGGCTTAGGCGCTGCAATAAATATAGGTTAGTTCTCTTTTGGCAATTGGCGATGAACTTGCAAAGAATCATGCAAAGAATAGAATATTGGAATATATCGGGATTCGAGAGAGGAGTTTAGAAAAATACATACCAAAATGTTTGGGTTAATAAACCCTCGTTGATTCGATCCCTGAATAGCTTGGAAAGTTCACTTCTTAGGGCACAACTATCCGTATTTTTGGCACTGTACTTCATTAAAGACATATTCTTGAAAGTTCAATTTGCTCCGCACATTCACTAGTCGTAAGTTTATCTAAAACTGAAATGTCAAAAATATCAGAAAATTTAGCAGAAAAGCGATATATATGTCCAATATGCTACACACAATTATGAAATTTAAAGTATCAAATGTTTCAATAACAAAACAATATACCAGACACCAAAAATTTGGAGCAATCAGAGTAGTTTGGGTCGCAAATTGTGGCGTTTGGGAATAAATTGGCGGCCAACTTTTGGAGTTGGGGCTCCAAATTTTTGTTTTGTTCTTTGGGTTCTATAAGTGTCATATTTTTATACTTCAAATATTCCAATTGAACTTAGAGTGATAGCAGATAAAAAAAGACAGAGAACAAAATGTCAAAATGTTAGATTTTTGTTTTGTTTTGAAAATTTTTTGTTAGTTTGTTGGTTTTGTATATACAAATGAACCTGAAATAACACCCCTTAATTTCTACCGCATCCCCGGAAACAGCGCCAAAAACTTGTTAGGACTTCACGCACGTGTGCCTATGCGTTTTGAAAAGAGAAGGATTTTAGAAATTCGGCATACGTGGGCTCGGGCTCATTTTAAAATATATAACCGCAATTGCACGGCTCGTTGTAGCTAGCCGGCAAGTACGGGTCGATCCAAAGATAATTGGTGATTAAAGGATTTTACGTCAAGTTCAAAGAGAAAAGAATGAGTTTTGTTTTAGTTTTTCATAGAAAAATAGAAAACGATGTGTAAGAAAAGAAAAGCGGCCGTGGCTTCGGTTTGAATGGAGAATTGTGGCGAATTCTCGAACTTTCTCTTGATCATGAGTGTTCTCTCCTCTTGTTGGATCCAATCATGAAGCATGGATTATCAAAGCGGTTGCGAGGCATAAACCATCAAGACGATGCGATATCGCAATGCGAGGTATGAAACTATCTGTTACGTTCTCACTTACCATTTGTATGTCCGAGAATGATGTATCAAAACTAAGAACAAAGGTTAGCAAGCATACAACATCACAAATAAACAATTAGCACATGAGAAGTAAAAGTTTGCATTAATCTTGCTAAGTAGGTGGATGATAGTAAAGGGTATATGCTTGATGAAGGGTGTCAAGCAACATAAGCAAAATACCATATCTAAACTACCTAGCAAGCTTAACATAAATATGATTCTAACTTTAACATTCCAAACTGGTGATAATAAGAGAATAAGGTATATGATAAAGGTTACAAGTAACCATCAAAATTAAAATACCATATCAAATATATCCATAAAATAATCTTAAGGTTATAATCAAGTTTTGAGCACTTTAAATATTCACAAGAGAAGGAGGATGGCAAAGCCATTCATCTCACATCCTCACTATCACCACAATCAAAGAAATTACTCAAACATCACAAAGAGAAAATGAAAACACAAGAGAAGAAACATGAATGAGCAAGTAAAGAAAATAGCAAAGAAATTAAAGCAAAAGAGTGCAAGTCTTTATTCACAAAATGGAGGGATTAAGCTACAAGATAGATAGCAACTTCAAACTAGTTAATAGAGCTCTCAAATAAGAGCTCAAAAAGGGAAGAAGAAGAAACTATCAAATGTTACACACAATTTCTCACTCCAAAAGCCAACCCAGAACTTAATCTGTGATCTGCTATTTATAGGAAACTCAAAATAAAAAAAAATAAAAATAGACTGATAAGACAATATAAATTAGAGGCCAGATGTTAAAGAATGGGGCCCATCCTTGTACTGTGGTCTTATGTGCTAAATATATTCTCTCTGGTATTGCTATTTCTTCAAATTAGCACGAGGGTGATATCTGGAGGTTTTTTGAAAGGAAAGATCAATGTTAAAGACATCACATAAATACTTTACAAGCCATTCATCACCCAAGTCCACTTGCAAGACCACTTGGGCATCCACTTGAAGCAATTTGTGTTCACACATGTCTCCTTGCTGGTTCCTGCATCATTTTGAACAAAGTTCACACTTGTATTTTGTACATGTTGGACCATTTATTTAAAAATGTTGCAAAACCCATAGACTTGATCGGTTTTCTGTCCCGTTTGCAGTTTGGCTCAATTCTGTCGAATCCGTGCATGTAGAGTATTGTTTCCAGTGTTTTTACCTGTGGACATGTAACTTGTACTAATATGCAGACACGGATAAAATTACACTATTTATTGACAGAATAATAGGAAATGAGCGGTATTAAATTGTAATTAATCATGCCGAACACTTCCGTGGTGGGTTTACCTTCCAACTATCGGTCAACCAACCTGCATTGTCAGTATTTTTCTTCAACCCAGTTTTTGAACACAAACCAATCTATGATTGGGTGATTTATTACTCGATGGTATAACTAATAATCTGGGTGATCGACTGCATTTTGTAGGGTTCCTAGGCACACACTAGAGGTCTCACA
Source organism: Agapanthus africanus (assembly GCA_030015575.1). Taxonomy (NCBI): domain Eukaryota; kingdom Viridiplantae; phylum Streptophyta; class Magnoliopsida; order Asparagales; family Amaryllidaceae; genus Agapanthus; species Agapanthus africanus. Next base: position 389,258,844 of record JASDDO010000012.1, on the reverse strand, counting down.
AGGCATCAACCATGCCAATTTATAATTTTACAAGTGCCGAGAAACCCTAATACGGATCGTTAACTAGAATTTTAGGCGACAAAAGAAACTAGTTAACAACTTAACTAAAAGAATGGAAATACAACCTTTGTAGATCCGGTCCTCCACCTCCATAGCTCCGCAATGAAGTCTCCTCACTGTCCAAATGGAATCCCGGGCTCTAGCGTCGGCTTCATCGGAGAAATGGGCGGGCAAGATCGTCGGCTTCGTGCCGAAGATGATCTACGTCGAGGCATCACTAGATCAAGCTCCCACTTCACCAAGTCATGAAACTTGTGAAGAAAACACACTCTACTACTTGGCAAGAGGTAGAGGATGAAGAAATAGGAAGTGGGTTCACTTTAGAATTGGATTTCTTACTCTTTTTCTCACTTTGCATTGATGAAGGCAAGGTTTCTTTTCTTGAAGAAGAAGAAGAAGATGATGAATATTATGATAAGTTTTTTGAATAGAAAAGAAAAATCAATCCTTATCATAATCTTAACTATAGTTATGTGTAGAGAATTGACCAAGGTTAAAAGAATGGTTAGGGTTAAGGAGATGAAGACAAAATGGTTACTTTGGTCAAAGCTTCATGAAGCTTCAACAAGCTTCATGAAGAAAAGCAACCTTTTGTTTTCATTTCTCATTCTTTTAATCCAAAAATAAATAGATAAATGAATGAATAATCAAATAAAAACCCTAACCATTTATTTAACCAAGGTTTAATTCTTTACACAAACCCTAGCAATCATATATCATCAAACATGATACAATCAAGTGCACAAAATATATCACATATACAATGTGCACATCCGAGTGAGAAAATCCATCTTAAATGAACCAATACTAGTTAATGCAAAGTAATATATCAAATATATAATTATGCATTAAATCATTAAATCAACACTTGATTTAATGATCCGATCATATCGCATATAACCGACTAATATTAACAGTAACAACTTATCGAATCAACACTTGATCCGATAACCCGGCTATAACGCATATAACCGATCAATGTTACAAATCGCGAGAATCGAACACAGTATCACATACTGGTATTATTCTCGGTCCCGCACATATCTCATATGCGCTCCTATTTCGTTTTGCTTGATCCAGGAAACCTCTGTGTAGGACTCTAAAGACTCGTCAATACGCCGGCAGCAGGTGATGATCATATCAAGCACCCACAAGCCGCAAGCGGTCTGCTAAACGTAACGGCCACCCGGGTATTGAGCGATCAGAAGATCGACGAGCAAGCCCGCTCACACTCCAGTGAATCCAACCAGTAACACTACCATACAGTCCGGTCTCGTCGTCTGATATGTCGCATATCTTGCCTAGGGGTGGTAAACGTCAGACCCCAATAGCTCGATAAGTCGTGTCGATATGAGGTCTATAACAGTTCGAGAAACTACAGGTAACACTTACCAGTAAATCTCAGCAACCCTGGCCAGGGATTTCCGGTTATAGCCAATCGAACACAGTGCAACATCAACTCCCTATACCGGGAGAGACGAATCCCCTCCTATCGCTCATTGCCTCCATGTGATTCGGGACTGTACCCAAAAGCCACCGTTTTGCACGCCCTCTTGGACGTGGTAAGGTGGAAATCAAAGCACAGTGGGAATCACACAAGACTCTATGACGATCTCGGGTCTACAGACTAACCTGTACCAGTGTCACCAGAGAACTGCTATCTGACATGAGGTATAATACCATCTGGGAGTTCTCGGGGAGTCCGTCCAGTGTACCTAGTCTCTACTGAGCACCCGTATATCATCTCCGATGTCAAACACCAATGGATATGGGATCATCCATCGCCCATCTGTATGGGTCGAGAAGGTATACGCTAGTCTACTCTGGTATATCGATGCCCTGTCTCGATACACCCATGACTAGGGACCTTGAAGGATGTACTTATGGACTACCCTGTCCCCACTAGTATGATCCGCATCATAGTCCAGGTAGTCAAGTACACATCCTAAGGGCTTTACCAACATGAAACAGAGAGACAATCAGTATACACGTTAAGGTAAAGAGTAACCAGATAGCATACTATCATGTCGAGCAAGAAAGTCCTCCCTATATATGTCCCAGCATCCACTACAATATACATCCTATGTATAGTAATGGCCTCTAGGGCATACATATAACTAACAATCTCCCACTTGCACTAGGGCCATCTGTAGCAGTGGTTGAAGTATCTCATACTCAACCATCCCATAAAAGTCTTTCTCTGGGAATAGGCCTTTGTGAGTGGATCCGCCGTGTTGTCCTCTGAGTCTGCTCTCCTAACCTCGATCAGCCTGGAGATCAACCATCTCCATGATCAGGTGATACTGCCCTAGAATATGTCTGGATCACTGATGGGACGGACCTTCCTTGGCAAAAGCCACAACTCCATTGTCACACAATGGGAGGAACTAAGTTCATCTCATGAACATGTATACATCCAGACTGCCTCTTTGGTAGCAACTTAAGTAGCGATGTATCCAGCCTTTATCGTCTAGTATGCCACGGTATCTAGCTTGGAACTCTTCCAACATACCGTCCCTTTACTGAGGGTAAAGACAATGCCCGCGACTGACATTCAGTCGTCTTTATCACCCTGGAACCCTTCCAGTGAATCTCCCCAGAATCGTTTGATATCATCTCACTACAACTAGTGAGAATCCTAATATCCAATTAAATCTATCTCACAGATCCAAAACTCAGGATTTAGGAGGTATCATTTTGATCCTATATGGAGAATCATTGTGATAAGCGGAGATTGATCGAGCATAGCATAGGAAACTTCTTCCCTATCAAGAGTATGTCTTCCACGTACTCTACGAGGATCGCCACCATACTCCCTACTACCTTTTTGTTTATACAAGGTTCATCTACCATTTTGATGATGTCAAACTCTTTGACTAACACATCAAAACAGACGTTCCAACTCCGCGATGCCTGCTTTATCACATAAAACATCTTGCTCACGTTTCCGCTGCTCCCACTGTCTACGAGGCCTTCTGGCTGTGTACTTATAGACACACTCTTCTAAAACATCATTTAGAAAAGCTGTCATGACACCCAACCACCAGATATCGTAGTCATGGTATGTAGCCGTGGCAAATAGGATCTGGATGGACTTAAGCATAGCTACTTGAAAAGGTTTCATCATTATCCATGCCTGGTCGATGACGGAAACCTTTAACAAGTCTAGCTTTGAAAGTCTCAACTTTTCCATCTACACCAAGTAATCTTCTCAAGATATACTTGCTCCTGATGGGGATTTAACCCTTCAGATATAGCAACCAAAGTCCATACTTTGTTGGTGTATAAGGATTCCATCTCAGATCACTAAACATCCAGCCATTCTTATAGAGTCTTACTCCTGATGGCCAGCTCGAAATTAGTTGGGTCATCATCTCATGATGCAATCCTCGCTCCCACTGTCATCGAGAAACCGAAGCAACTCTCAGGTGGGTGAGGAACCCTACTAGATCGGCGGAGAGGCTGAGGTTCGTTGGAATCTACTGAATCCTTTGGTTGTACCAAATCATCTGCTGTAGTTTGTATAGCTGGAACATTTCCAGTTGTACATGTCAGACCTTGCCTCGAGCTTGTCCGGATTATGCTTTTAGACATAGGCCGGACAACCCCAAATCTTAACTAACTTAAGAGATGGGCCCTTCCCTTATCATATCAAATATGAAGTGGTAGGCAACTGATTTGATTTGAACCCTTTTCAATAGGTATGCAGCTTCTCAAGTGCATAACCCCCAAAAGGAAATAGGTAACTCAGTAGCACTCATCATAGAGCACGCCATATCAAATAGGGTGTATCTTCTCCGCCCCTATATACCATCGTGCAATGGTGTATTCGGAGGAGTAATCCTGTGAGAGAATCTCATTCTCCTTTTGAATAGTCCAAGAATTCCGTGCTCAAGTATTCTCCTCCTTGATCTCATCATAGGACATAATACTTTTACCCGTATTTTGGTTCTCTACTTCTAACTTATATTCTGTGAATATCTTAAAAGGTTCGGACTTGTGTTTCAACAGGAACATAGGTCTGAATCTCGAAAGATCATCAGAGAATGTAATGAAGTAAAAAGAACCGGTCTTGGTATGTATAGACAGGGGACTTACACACATCAACATGTATCAGTCCCAAGAGTTCATTAACTCTTTCTCTGTTTCCAATAAACAGGGCTATGGTCATCTTATCTCTGTGACATGACTGGCAAGTTTCACAAGATGTAAATTCAAACTGATTTAAATATGCATCTACATGTAACTTCAGCTAGTCGGGTCGCATTGATATGACCTAGTCTACAATGCCTCAAGAAGGATTCGTTCATTTCTGAACTCTTCCTCTTGTGTGTGTTCTGTATACTAAGAACTGTAGTTTGATTTAGAAAATCAACGCTTTTAGATAACGTGCCTGAACCGATCAACTTTTGATATAGGAAATGTTCAAAACATTATCCAACAATACAAAATTTTATCATTTCTTTACTAATAAAGAGACTGATATGATTTTGTATATCAGGTTCGGTATCTAATAATATTCGTTCAGAATCAATGTATTCTGGTAATACAGGGTGACAGTGACCAACAGACTTGGCTGCAACACTTGCCCCGTTTTCTGTCTCATGAAACTTATCACCCGTTCTCAGTTTTTCTACCTTTTTGTAGCCCTATGTAACAGATTACATATCTGGGATCCTTATCCGGTATCATATACCCTGGATGCAGAGGATATTGAGAAACAGTTCTTTGTAACGAACACACCCGAAGATGATGCATCAGCATGCACTCTCTTCGTTTGGGCGGCACGGGAAATCTGGTATTCCCCAATTTCCTGCTCTGTCTTATAACAATTATAAGTTGGAGCGGGACCAACGTTCCCCAGCTCAGTATAACAAGCGGGTTCGGTCAATATTCCGTATTATTATCTTGATTAAGGCGTGATATGGTCGCTACCTGGAGAGAGAGAGAGAAGAAAACACTCAGCGTGCGCTCTTGCAAGAATAGATTGGTTATTATTTTATCTAATCAGGATGGCTCCCACTGCTTTTTATCAAATCTTCCTTCAAACCCTAAAAGGAAAGACTAGCCGGGATTAATTACACGCTACAAGTTCGCCAATCTTTCAGCCAGGCCAGTGTCGGTACTTTGAGGGAGGTCCCCCGTGCTTTCGCACGAACCTTATTAATGTAAACCTCGTTTTCCCAGAGGCGTAACCTCGTTAACACCTTTCTAGACACCTACTTGATCGGCTAATTGTAATGTGTAAAACTCTCCCAGGAGTAACAATTACTCGCAGCGGGTATCGGGATCCAACTATCTCATAGAAGGTATGCAATCTCATTGCAAATTACAACACTTGAAATTCCCGATAATATTTTGCCCCAAGCGTCCTATGACATTGACAGAGGTCAACAAATCATAGGCTGCTAGTCAAGTTCAACCCGTCATTTCTTGATTGAAGTAAACCCACCCACATGACCCTTGACAGAGGTCAACAAGGTCGCACGACTACCCTAAATCAATCACATCATATGCTTATGCAGATAAGCGCTAATCAGCTACCGCACACTACGCCTTGACAGAGGTCAACAAACGCAGCACGAATACTAACCAGTACATATCTGAAATGACGGAGGGCTACGACAGGTTTTTCTGAAAACCTATTGCGTAATGAACTTGATATCGTTGTAGAATCAAATGAATTTTAAAATGGAGTGTTTTTTAGGCTTTTCTAGTTTTGCTAAAGGAGTCACTCCCGGTGAAGGGATCTCGGTTCTTTCCTCATCGAATAAGGTGCAGGATATATCGTATATCCCGCTGTGCAAAGCAAAAACTCTTAAAAGCAATCAAAAGACAAACCGAGTGTGTAGTATCTGCCAGTTATTGCTAAAGGAGTCACTCCCGGTGAAGGGATCTCGGTCCTTTCCTCGTCGAATGAGGTGCGGGATATATCATATACATCACTGTGCAAAGAAAGAACTGTAGCTACCTGTTTTATTTTGAAATTCGATTCTACAACATCTTTAGGTTTCTTTTATATTCATTAATCACATTAATGAAGTCCCATCATTTAAGTTACCTAAACATCACAGATAAATACGACGTACACTTATGCCATCCGCATTCGCCTCGATGTCCCCTCATGCACCGTTAGGTTAGGTAACTAACGGCGGAGCTGGGCAGGGCTAGCGCGGGTGTAAAACATAAGTAATATATACTATATACAGTATCTATCACAGAACATCACATGATCACATCACAGATATCGCAGCAGAAGAAACATATGAAATATTGGATATACTAGGACGTCCGTGTTTTCAATACGAGCCAGTATAAAACACGGATTCCACGGTCGTGATGAATAACCAAACCCACACCCCTAGACCCCTACGAGAGCGGCAAGTAACCCTACCAATTCTAGAGTTAGGAGACCCGGACTCGACTCCTCGAGTTGGTCTCCCACTGGACTCCAGAACCCGGTTACTTGTGCCCTCCTCCTTGGGTCTATCCTAGTGCGGAAAAGTAAATAATATACATCAACGGCGACAACTTCCTCAACCTGGAAGTGCCCCAATAAAAGAATATTACATACAAGTTTTTACATGAATGAAAATGAAAAACACTCATCTCACATAAAAAACCCCGGCTATTCAAACACGACGATCCAATATAACATATACAGCAACACATAACATCACATGTCATCAACGTAAGTAAACATGCGTATCCCTATTGTCGTTGACATATAGCAACGAAACCGGCGATATCACATATTACACTTACGGTCACAGAAAAGAAAGTGTAAAACTACAACAGTTGGAATCCGCAATCTCTTTAGACATCGCATGCCTAATCAAATGAAATACTTAGACATCGCATGCCTAACAATTATAAACCCCGCATTTTAGTCTCAAAATCGAAAACTCTTTTCTATATCAAGTCGGGCAATTCAACAAGATTCCCGAAAATTTGATCGAATGCTCGTCGCAAACTTTAGTAGGCGGCCGCACCCCTGATACCGTCGACGAAGTGCACCAAGGCGGAACACCGCTGCCGCGAGCACCCGGATGGATGCTTTCGGCGACGGGGTTCTCCTACAGTCACTTGGTCGGGGCTATGGGGTGTAGCTGTCTATTAAGTTTATCCGGCGAGTATCCGCGTACGCTACGTGATTGCGACGGACTTTTGATCACATCAAAATTCCGTGGCAACCGATCAAGTGAGACTAAAGTGCTGTGTTTATAACATTCATTCAGTTATCACATAACTATTTGTGAATTCCAATTATTGTATCCCATTCCAGATAAATAGAAAATGTTAAACTTTCCGATCGAACAGCCAAACACCCAAGTTTTCTCGATACAGCTCAACACATGAAATAAGTCTAAAAACATTCAGTTCATGCCTCAGTACCAACGGTCCAGCCGTAGAAGGGTCAAGCCAACGCCTCACATGTGGCACGCCGTACTGCCCCAAACCCGAAGGTTCAAAGGGTAGTTCAAGACGGTCACATAATCGAGTTAAGGTTTGTTGTCTTCTAGAGGGACCATTGCGTTACTTGCACTACTTAGAACGTTATTAAACCACGGAAAGATCCAACACTTGGAAATTTCCCGACAGGGGAAAAATTGGGTATTTATATCCGGTCGAACTTTTTAACATATTCATAAATTACCCGGAAAAACACATAGACAAAATTTGACAATCCGATCGAAACACCGAGTCCCCAATACAACCCAGAAAAATCAACTCTTGAATAAATATTAAAAATTCCCAAGAAAACCAGCACTGCAACTTATGAATTACTGTGCCAAAACCAATGCAAGAAACGACAAAATGGCCGCGGAACCGCCGCACAAGCCATGCTTGTGCCGCGGTTCCGCCGCGTTATAGTGGAATCATGGACACGTGTTGCACAGTAATTCTTAGGATTCCCTGCTGATTTTTCTGCATATTTTTAATGTTGAAAAATGCACAGTTTTGAAAAAAGTACAGAGAGCATGTTTTTAATTAGAGTTTCGGTTCGATCGGACTTCAAACTCCGTCTGGACTTTGCCTAAGGCACTAGCTAGTCTCTGATACCACTGTAGGGTTCCTAGGAACACACTAGAGGTCTCACAAGGCATTAACCATGCCAATTTATAATTTTGCAAGTGCCGAGAAACCCTAATATGGATCGTTAACTAGAATTTTAGGCGACAAAAGAAACTAGTTAACAACTTAACTAAAAGAACAGAAATACAACCTTTGTAGATCCGGTCCTCCACCTCCATAGCTCCGCAATGAAGTCTCCTCGCTGTCCAAATGGAATCCCGGGCTCTAGCGTCGGCTTCATCGGAGAAATGGGCGGGCAAGATCGTCGGCTTCGTGCCGAAGATGATCTACGTCGAGGCATCACTAGATCAAGCTCCCACTTCACCAAGTCATGAAACTTGTGAAGAAAACACACTCTACTACTTGGCAAGAGGTAGAGGATGAAGAAATAGGAAGTGGGTTCACTTTAGAATTGGATTTCTCACTCTGTTTCTCACTTTGCCATTGATGAAGGCAAGGTTTCTTTTCTTGAAGAAGAAGAAGAAGAAGAAAATGAATATTATGATAATTTTTTTGAATAGAAAAGAAAAATCAATCCTTATCATAATCTTAACTATAGTTATGTGTAGAGAATTGACCAAGGTTAAAGAAATGGTTAGGGTTAAGGAGATGAAGACAAAATGGTTACTTTGGTCAAAGCTTCATGAAGAAAAGCAACCTTTTGTTTTCATTTCTCATTCTTTTAATCCAAAAATAAATAGATAAATGAATGAATAATCAAATAAAAACCCTAACCAAGGTTTAATTCTTTACACAAACCCTAGCAATCATATATCATCAAACATGATACAATCAAGTGCACAAAACATATCACATATACAATGTGCACATCCGAGTGAGAAAATCCATCTTAAATGAACCGATACTAGTTAATGCAAAATAATATATCAAATATATAATTGTGCATTAAATCATTAAATCAACACTTGATTTAATGATCCGGTCATATCGCATATAACCGACTAATATCAACAGTAACAACTTATCGAATCAACACTTGATCCGATAACCCGGCTATAACGCATATAACCGATCAATGTTACAAATCGCGAGAATCGAACACAGTATCACATACTGGTATTATTCTCGGTCCCGCACATATCTCATATGCGCTCCTATTTCGTTTCGCTTGAGCCAGGAAACCTCTGTGTAGGACTCTAAAGACTCGTCAATACGCCGGCAGCAGGTGATGATCATATCAAGCACCCACAAGCCGCAAGCGGTCTGCTAAATGTAACGTCCACCCGGGTATTGAGCGATCAGAAGATCGACGAGCAAGCCCGCTCACACTCCAGTGAATCCAACCAGTAACACTACCGTACAGTCCGGTCTCGTCGTCTGATATGTCGCATATCTTGCCTAGGGGTGGTAAACGTCAGACCCCAATAGCTCGATAAGTCGTGTCGATATGAGGTCTATAACAGTTCGAGAAACTACAGGTAACACTTACCAATAAATCTCAGCAACCCTGGCCAGGGATTTCCGGTTATAGCCAATCGAACACAGTGCAACATCAACTCCCTATACCGGGAGAGACGAATCCCCTCCTATCGCTCATTGCCTCCATGTGATTCGGAACTGTACCCAAAAGCCACCGTTTTGCACGCCCTCTTGGACGTGGTAAGGTGGAAATCAAAGCACAGTGGGAATCACACAAGACTCTATGACGATCTCGGGTCTACAGACTAACCTGTACCAGTGTCACCAGAGAACTGCCATCTGACGTGTGGTATAATACCATCTGGGAGTTCTCGGCGAGTCCGTCCAGTGTACCCAGTCTCTACTAAGCACCCGTATATCATCTCCGATGTCAAACACCAATGGATATGGGATCATCCATCGCCCATCTGTATGGGTCGAGAAGGTATACGCTAGTCTACTCTGGTATATCGATGCCCCGTCTCGATACACCCACGACTAGGGACCATGAAGGATGTACTTATGGACTACCCTGTCCCCACTAGTATGATCCGCATCATAGTCCAGGTAGTCAAGTACACATCCTAAGGGCTTTACTAACATGAAACAGAGAGACAATCAGTATACACGTTAAGGTAAAGAGTGACCAGATAGCATACTATCATGTCGAGCAAGAAAGTCCTCCCTATATATGTCCCAACATCTTCTACAATATACATCCTATGTACAGTAATGGCCTCTAGGACATACATATAACTAACACATTTGCTTGCTTTGGTCATCGGGATTCTGGATGTGACGGCATCTGGTACTTCATGACGAGGCCAAATATCTTCTTTGTATTATCTCGAGGTAAAAAGTACTCCCGCCCCATCTTCTTTATAAAGGATGGAATTTAACCGAACTTATTCTGATGGATAGACATTTTGGGACTGCTCTGTTGTTTTTGGCTATTATCAACAATCATCGCCTAATTCTTGTTCTTGTTGCTTTGAGTTCTCCTTCTTCATAGGAGGATGAAGGCATATATGGTTGAGGAGTATCACATTTTATCCCTTCTATGGATTTCTTATTTAGGCGCTGTTGTCTGTCCATTTCATATTCGGACATCTCATGGCTTTGGTTTTCTTTTCTTGCTTGAAAAGCTTTCCTTATCATCCTATCAATCTTGTCTTCTAGTGACGAGCTTGAAGTTCTGTGTGTGGGCCCTGCCCCCTGCTCGGTTGTGTTGTTTATCGGCAAAGCCTTTCCTTCTTTGTTTTTGATATGGCAGTTGTGAGTTCGCTCCCACTTCTTGGACCAAATATATCCCAATCTGGTAGTATCGAGCTTCTCGTTGGGATTAATTTCGCGAGTCCCAGGCACTTCCAAGATCCTTTTGTAGAATTGGGCTTCTCGAACGGTTTGCTCGAACGGTACCCCTTGACGCTTCAAGAACTCCTTTAATCCTTTCGTGAAGTATCTCGGCATGCAGATGGGCTACAACCTGTCAAGGTTTAGGTTGATTCCATGCTAGGTTTCTTTTTCCACTTTGGTCCCTTCAGATTTGTAGAAGAGAATTGCCTTTTCACCTCTATGCTTGGGAAGTACATAGATGGTTATTAGCTCCTCTACATTGTCGGTGGTATCGAGCTCTTTATAGTGTCGAGGCGGAACCATCGTGACGTGCAAATTCCGATCAGCTTCATCGAGGGATTTCACCAAAAGATGGGTGGAGAATATCGCTTCAACCTCCTGCTCAGAATCACTCTCAAAGATAGGAATGATGGGTGTCAGCTTTTGTTCACCATTCTTTGACTTGGGTTTGCCGGAGAACACTATTTCCTCCTCTTCTTCCATATCTCTTCTGAATATTGGGATAGTCACTACATGTTTTTGTTTGTTTTTCGGTTTGCTGCATCTCTTGGTATTCTCGAAATCTGGCAAGAAGTACCTGTCATCTTCATACTTTCGTACATCATTGACCGAAAAAGAATTGAGCTCGCCTGTGATGACGTGCTCTTTACTATCTTTGAAATATTTCATACACTAATGTTGTGTAGAAAGGATGATATTATACTCGTGCAACCATGGCCTACCGAGCAGAGCTTTGTAGCACGTCTTAGCATCAATCACATAGAACTTGACGTCCGTTACTAGCTGTCTGAAATGAAGCGTCAATATCACAGAACTAAGTGTCCGTGAGGATTGTGAGTCGAATCTCGAGATGATAATTTTCTATCGTGCTAGGTACTGAAATTCCATGCATAGTTCCTTTAATACTCTTACATTGAGCAGGTTGACTGAAGATCCGTTGTTGATGAGGATCTTATTTATCCTTTTATCTTCGCAGTAGCCGGCTACGTATAGCGGTCAGTTATGCTCGCACATCCCCAAGAGTAGATCTTCCTTACTAAAGGTAATATCGACGGTGTAGACTTCTGCCAATTCATCCTTCATCTCTTCTTCGGTGAAGAAATCTTAGAACTGGCCAGACACTTTCAAGGCTTTAATGAGAGATTCCTGTAGTTTCTTTGACAAGAGCAGAGTATCGTATATGCTCAAGTGCCAAGGAAACTTCTTCAAATGGGCTAACACATTGTAGTCTGCCTTGATTTTCTTGGGCAGATCCTTGGCAGTGAGATCTTTGGTGATCCTTCATCTACCTCGATCTCTTCGAGCACTCTTTCTTTCTCTTTATTCTACTTCTTCGAAGTTTTTTATGTTGGTCCAAGGTTTTTCTCGGGTAGAGTGCGATTTCGCAACTGAATATTATCACATGCTTTCGTCGCTTCTTCTGCTGAGTCGATGATTATAAAAAGAGGATTGAAGAGAACTTCTTCTTCAGAACCACTTCTAAAGGTGGGAATTTTAGAGGTTCCTTCTTTTGAAGACTGTTCTTTGGTCATATGACAACTTTCCATATGCTCTTCGGAAGGACCATCATCCCAACCATGTTTTGGATCAGGATAGCAATCTTATTCATTTTAGCGGCCATTTCTGCCGCTTCTTTGTCTTTCTTCTAAGTGTATATGCCCTAGGGGCCATTATTGTATCATACTTGTATGTATATTACTTAATGGAAGCTTGGGATATTCACAGTTATATATACAGTCTTGCTAAAAATGGTAGTATGCTACTTGGTTTGTGTCTACTTTAATATGTGCATATGTTTCTTGTAACGTATCACTCATACATATTAGTAGAGCCTATAGGATCTTTGCTTGATTACCAGCGTTGCGATGGCAGTCACACTAGTAGGGGCTGGGTAGTCTATAAGCAACATCCTATATTTGTCCCTAGTCGTAGGATTATCGAGACAGGGCATCGATACTCCAGAGTAGACTAGTGTGTATGCTTCTTATCCCAGTTGGGGAGATGGTCTGTCCCACAGCCGTCAGTACGTCGTACTGGAGATAGTATACACGTGCTCGTTAGGTTACGGGTACACCGGACAGGACTCGCAGGGGAACTGATTGGTTGGTATTATACCCGTCGTCAGTTAACAGTTCCCAGGTGACATGATTACAGCATAGTCCGCAGACTTGACACTGCTACTTTGCCTCGAGTGTGTCCCACCGTTCTTAGATTGCTACCCTACCACGGCTCAAAGGAGTCGTGCAAACAGGTAGCAGTTGGGTGCAGTCCCGAGCACTTGGAGGCAGTGGCGGTTAGACAGGATTCGTCTCTCCCGGTATTGGGAGTTGATATCGCGCTGTATCAGAGAGCCATTACGCAAAGTCGCTGGCCAGGGCAAGCAAGATTTACTGGTAGGTTCCAGTAGTTTCTCAGGGTGTAATGGGCTACGCTTCGACACAACTTATACCGCTATTAGGGGACTGACGCTTGCCGCCCCCTAGGCTCGATATGCGATAGTCTTAGACGAACAGACCGGACTGTACGGAGATTGTCACATCAGGCTCAGTAGGAGTTCGGATGGTTTTCCACATCGTCCTTCTTATCGACATCTACCTGGGGACCGTTACGTACAGCTAGTGCCGCTTGAGGTATGTGGTTAAACCCACTGCCAGCGTAGTGTCGAGTCTTTAGAGTCCCACACAGAGAGTTTCCCTGCTCCAGGCGAAACGATATAGAGGTCGTATGGTTTTACGACAAGGGTTTGGACGCATACGTGTTTAAACGCACGTACGACGTTCGGACAGTTTTTACTAGTCGGCTTTGGTTTAAGCCAGATTCTAGTATCAGGTTATTGGATTTATACAGTCTAAAGTTTTTCCGTGTTTTCACGGATTGGAGGGGCGTTCTCGTAATTTTCCGGGAAGCTTCTTGAAGCATGGTGATTTGTGGGTTAAGGTGGCATTTGCATTAATTGGATAAGTGAGTCATGGTGTGATTCATACATGGAGTTAATGAATCATTTATGATTTATATGGCTCATGTGATGAATCACTCAGTGTATTAATGAAACATGATGATATATCATTATTAGTTATTCATTTAATTATATGATATGTTTCATATATATACACAAATGATTCATTCATCCAAAAGGATTCTCATTCTCACCTTCTCTCTCTTCAAGCTCTCTCTCTTCAAACCCTAACCATAACCTCTCATGTGTTGATATCAAGGGTTAGCTAGACTAATACATCCATAACCTCACTCTATATCCCCTAGGTAGCTTAGATTAGCACTTTGAGCAACCTAGTTATCTCAAGTTAGAGATCAAGCTTGGCGTAGGAGCTCTCGGGTGGATCGTCTTTGACTCAAGGAGGCCGTTGAGGTGCCGATGTTCCAAGGAGCCTACGAGGAGTGGAGGACGGTGATGAAGACCCGAAGGACAAGTAACGTGAGGTATAATTTCGAATCCGAGTAGTTAAATCTCTCGTAGTTTGCTAGTAACGATTTAGATACGATTCATGCGCTCAAGTCCGTGTTACGAAGTTTTGATAATCGTTTTTCATATATTCCGCCTCCCCGCAAGTTCGTGGGGTGCTTGACATGGACTTACAGTGGTATCAGAGCCAACTAAACCATTACTAGCTTGTTAGCAACTAATTAGAAGTTCGATCGACGGAAAACACGAAAACGAAACCCCGAAACCCTAACAGTTTCTGTTAATTTTAAACATGTCTAAAAAATTATATGATATGCCTTAAAATTCACAGCAGGGAAATATAAGAATACTGGGAAAATATGAGCCCCTAACTCGGCAAGACGGCCACGGATCCGCGGCAAGAAGGTGCTTTTGGCCGCAAATCCGCCGCCGAGTCAACTCCGAGTTGACTCGTATTTGCTCAGTAATTCATATTTTTTGGTGTTTTGGTTTCCTGTATGTTCTGTTTCTACCCAGGTTACTTCAGTGCAGGTTTGCTTTTGGGGTAGACACAGATAAAGGTTGTCGATCGATGTTCTAAGTTATTTGCTAATTGGGTTTTTATCTGTAATGTTTAATGTGTTCGTAAACCTCCCCTAACTGCTAGTATGTCGGTTGGCAGGGGGTTGCACATTTCTGTAATGTTTACTGTTTATGTATATGGACTTGATTGGAGTGTTGTGATGATTAGCCGAGATTTGAGATGGGTTTAATATTCATTCATTCGATGTAAATGTAATATGATGTAATATTCTTTTGCGGGGCACATCCAGGTTGCGGTTGTAGCCACCGTTGTATTATTTCTTTTTACTGTTTTTGCTCCTAGGTTAGACCCAAGGCGGGGTACACAAACTACCGGGTATGTTGAAGTGTTTAGTGTCCTACTCACGTTGTTGAGGGAGACCGCTTCACTTCGGGTACTTGGCGAGTAGTTTGCCGTACCCGTAGGGGTCTAGGGTTGGGGTAATGGCTATTCATCACAACTGTGTAATCCGTCTTTTATTGCAGACTCAAAGCAAATGCGGATTGCTAGTATATCCAATAAAGTTCATCTGTGATCTGGAATGCTTATTATTGCGTCTGACGAATGTACAATATCTATATATGATAGCTATTAGACGTCACTTATGTTTTACACCCGCGCTAGCCCAGCCCCTGCTCTGTCGTTAGTTAAGTAACCTAACGGGTGATGACGGGACCCCGTGGCGAATGCGGATGGCATAAGAGGACGTGGTATTTTCGTTGTTTTCTGCAATGATAGGATAAATGATGGGACACATTATTATAATGCAAAGAAAATAAACCAAAATTCAATCTTTGGAACAAATTTAAAAGAAACCACTCGGTTATTTTAAAAGATCAGAATTTTTAATTGCGGAGCTTTAACCTCTCCTTTTAAAAAGTATCAGGTTCCTTCGATTATATCAAGTTCACTACGTTCACGGTTTTGCCAAAACCATTCATAGCCCTCCGTCATTTCATATAGATAGTCAATAGTATTCAAGCTATGTTTGTTGACTAAAGTCAAGGCACAGTGTTTGGTAGCTGTTGGATATTCATATGCAGCATAGATAGATGCATTGGTTTGGGACAGTCGTATTACCTTGTTGACTAAAGTCAAGGGTATGTACGGGTGGGTTCAAATTAACCTGGATAATGACGGGTAGAACTTGACATGTGACTTATGATTTGTTGACTAAAGTCAAGGTCATAAGAGCATGGGGCAAAAATCCATATAGGCAATTTCTAAAGAAACTGAAATTTACAGAGAGATGCATACCATTTTGGAGTTTGATGAATGTTGGTAGGATTCCTTCAACATTATCATACGATGATATTTTGGATCCCGATCCTACTGTGAGTATAGACTACTTATCAGGAGATTCGTCACTTAACGATCAATGCTATAAACCAAGTAGGTGCCTAGAAAGGTGTCAGAGGGGTTACGCCCTTAGAGAAAAGAGGTTCTTTAATTAAGGAACTTCGCGAAAGCGTTGGAAAACCTCCCTCGAAGTATCGACACTGACCTGGCTGAACGGTTAAGCAAGTATTGTACGGTGAGAATAGTCCTGGCTAATTCTTCTTTTATGGTTTGAGGAAGGATTCGAGAAACAGTGGGAGCCATCCAGTTTAGATAAACTAAAAACCAATCTAAACTTGCAAGAGCAACATGCTAAAATGTTTTCTTCTCTTTCTCTCATTGCAGCAACCTTGTGACCACACATAGGTTACATCTAGATAACAAATTGACTGAATCTGACTTATATGACTGGCAAAGGTCTGTCCAGATGTCCATTGCATATGACAAGCTGGACCACCCTATTACTACTCAAGATCCCGCCGTCACAGGTCCAGTTTCCACCGTCACGGATATGGATATCCGCCAGACAAGGGAAAAAGATATAGCAAAAGCTAAGTGCCTCGTGTTAGCTTCAGTTGATGGTGTATACCAGAAGCAGCACGAGAAAATGGACTCAGTTTCCATCTTTCTCCATAACAAAGATTTATATGGAGAGCAATCTCATATCACAAGATATGAAACCTCGACCGAATTAATTCAAGCGAGGTTGGCCGTCGGGTCATCTGTAGGGTACAACGTCCTTACAATGACTAGCTATATTTATGATCTAAAGGACCTGCAGACCACGTTGGGAAACAGGTCAGATACTGACTTGGTTCTTCAGTCTCTGCCTTCTAACCTGAAGGAAACCAGGGATATAGAAGGAAATAGAAAGGCAAAAGTTTCGGGACTGGATATAGTAAAAGAGGGACATTCCTATTGTTACAGGAATGAACATTGGCAGAAGGATTGCAGGGCTAGCAAAGCCAGTAGCCAGGATTCGAAGCATGTTGTGGCTTCGGCTTCAAGTGTGTTTGTAATTGAGAACTGTTTGTCAATTAACTCTACTTCCTATGTATTAGATACCAGAGCAGGATCTCATATCTGTAATTCATTACATGCTTTGAGAAACCGTAGAGTTATAAAGGTAGGTGATTGGTCTCTTAGAGTTGCAAACGGAATGAGCGTGGACGCTGAATCCGTGGGAGAATATCGCCTAAGTTTGACAAGTGAGAAGATATTGATTCTATGTAACTGTCTGTATGTACCTAGTATGACTTGTAATATCATATCAGTATCCTCACTTTCGAGAGAGGGATATGATTTTACATTCGTAGGCGATGTAGTTCACATCCACCTAAATCAAGTTTTGATTGGGTCCGGTACATTAGATGACGGCATATACGTATTGAGTCAAGCTCAGGTTTTCAATGTCCGGAACACACTTAAAAGAAAGTCTCCAGAATTAAATCAGGCTTTCTTATGGCATTGTAGACTGGGTCACATCAACGAGAGATGGTTGACTAAGTTACATAGAGAAGGATATTTGAATCCGTTCGAATATCAATCTTATGCTACTTATGAATCTTGTCTCATAGGAAAGATGACAAAAACTCCGTTTACAGGACACGGAGTAAGAGATAGCGAGTTCTTAGGGATCATGCACAGTGATGTGTGTGGTCCAATGTCTACACATGCGCGAAGCGGTTATTCATACTTCATTACTTTTACGGACGACTTTTCAAGGTACAAATATGTCTTCTTAATGAAACATAAATCTGAAGCCTTTGAAAAATTCCATGAATACAAGAATGAAGTAGAAAACCAAACAGGCAAAAGTATCAAGACACTGAGATCTGATCGAGGTGGTGAATACTTAAGTGCCGAGTTCCTAGGTTACTTAAAAGAGAATGGAATTCTCTCTCAGCTTACTCCTCCATACACACCACAACATAACGGTATATCGGAGAGACGGAACCGAACCCTATTGGATATGGTACGGTCCATGATGAGTAACGCTGAGTTACCGCGATCATTCTGGGGATATGCACTAGAATCAGCTGCATATCTTTTGAACCAAGTTCCAACCAAGATTGTGCCTACCACACCATATCAGATGTGGAGTGGGAAGAAACCCTGTCTTAAGTATCTTAAGACATGGGGATGTCCGGCTTTTGTAAAGAAGCAACATACGGACAAACTCGAGGCATGCTCAGTACAGTGTAAGTTTGTGGGATATCCAAAGAACTCCATAGGATATTATTTCTATTACGCAGAGGAACAAAAGGTCTTTGTTTCTCAACTTGCCCGCTTCTTGGAAACTGAATTTTTGGAAAATTAGAAGAGTGGGAGCACAATAGAACTGGAAGAAATTCCAGAACCACAAGCTATTACTGAAAGCTTGGTAGAACCAGAGGTTTCAGAAGAAAGGGACATCCCGACGCCACTCCGCAGGAGTAATAGGAAGTCTCATCCGCCCGTGAGATACTACGGTTTTCTCATAGACGGGGATAGAGAGGATTGCACTATTGACTATGATGAGCCTACTAGCTTCCAGCAAGCCATTCAGAGCGGTGACTCGGTAAAATGGCTGGATGCAATGCGGACCGAAATGGAGTCCATGTACACTAACAAAGTGTGGACTTTGGACATTGCTCCAGATGGGGTAAAACCCGTAGGATGCAAATGGATCTTCAAAAAGAAGATTGGTGTAGATAGACAGGTTGAAACCTACAAGGCTAGACTTGTTGCAAAAGGTTTCCGTCAAAGACCTGGTTTGGACTATGACGAAACCTTTTCTCCAGTGGCTATGCTTAAATCCATTCGAGTCCTTCTTGCTATTGCTGCCTTCCACGATTATGAAATCTGGCAGATGGACGTAAAGACGGCCTTTCTAAATGGTAATTTAGAAGAGAGCGTCTATATGGATCAGCCAGAGGGATTCATTCAGAGTGGGAGCAGCGGTAAAGTATGCAAGTTGCTTAAGTCCATTTATGGACTAAAGCAGGCATCGCGGAGTTGGAACATCTGTTTTGATGATGCTGTCAAAGAATTCGACTTTATCAAAAATCCAGATGAACCATACATATACAGTAAGATTGTAGGGAGAGCTGTAGTATTTCTCGTCTTGTACGTGGATGACATTCTCCTAATAGTAAATGATATTCCTATGTTACAGTCAGTTAAAAGATTCTTATCACAGAAATTCTCCATGAAAGACCTGGGTGATGCCACCTACATTCTAGGGATCCGGATCTATCGTGATAGATCAAAGAGGATGTTGGGACTTTCGCAGTCCAGGTACATAGACACCATAGTGAAGAGATTCAGTATGGAAGATTCTAAGCGCGGTAACCTACCGGCTTGTCACGGAATCACCCTCTCCAAAGAGATGTCTCCCAAGACTGATTTGGAAAGGGATCGCATGTCGATTATACCCTACGCTTCAGCGGTAGGCTCTATAATGTATGCGATGTTATATACCAGACCAGATGTAGCATACGCATTGAGCGTTGTAAGCCGGTATCAGGAAAACCCAGGGGAGAATCACTGGATAGTAGTAAAGAAAATTCTCAAGTACCTAAGAAGGACTAAAGATATGTTCTTGGTGTATGGCGGAAAAGACCTCCAGATTGAGGCCTATGCCGACTCCGGCTTCTAGAGTGACAAAGATGACTCCAAGTCCATGTCAGTTTATGTCTTTACCCTCAATGGAGGGGCGGTCTGTTGGAAAAGTTCCAAACAGGAGACCGTTGCAGACTCAACGATGGAAGCGGAGTACGTAGCTGCTTGCGATACCGCAAAAGAAGCTGTCTGGATGAAGAAGTTCCTCACAGAACTTCAGGTGGTTCCTACCAGTGTTGATCCAATACCTCTGTATTGTGACAATAACGGAGCTATAGCTTTAGCGAAGGAACCCAGGTCCCATCAAAAATCCAGACACATCTTAAGGCGGTATCACCTGAAGATCGCCGGGAGATCGAGATAAAGAGAGTAGAGACGGAGAATAACATTGCTGATCCATTCAAAAAGGCCATTCCTCAGACGCAGTTCGAGAGGCTATTCGAGATGATAGGTCTACGATATGCCAGCTCATGGCCCTAGTGCAAGTGGGAGATTGTTAGTGTATATACCCTAGGGGCCATTATTGTATCATACTTGTATGTATATTACTTAATGGAAGCTTGGGATATTTACAGTTGTATACAGTCTTGCTAAAAATGGTAGTATGATACTTGGTTTGTGTCTACTTTAATATGTGCATATGTTTCTTGTAAAGTATCACTCATACATATTAGTAGAGCCCATAGGAACTTTTCTTGATTACCAGCGTTGTGATGGCAGTCAGACTAGTGGGGGCTGGGTAGTCTATAAGCAACATCCTATACTTGTCCCTAGTCGTAGGATTATCGAGACATGGTATCGATACTCCAGAGTAGACTAGTGTGTACGCTTCTCATCCCAGTTGGGGAGATGGTCTGTCCCACAGCCATCAGTACGTCGTACTGTAGATAGTATACAGGTGCTCGTTAGGTTACGGGTACACCGAACAGGACTCGTAGGGGAACTGATTGGTTGGTATTATACCCGTCATCAGTTAACAGTTCCCAGGTGATATGAGTACAGCATAGTCCACAGACTTGACACTGCTACTTCGCCTCGAGTGTGTCCTACTGTTCTTAGATTGATACCCTACAACGGCTCAAAGGAGTCGTGCAAACAGGTAGCAGTTGGGTGCAGTCCCAAGCACTTGGAGGCAGTGGCGGGTAGACAGGATCCGTCTCTCCCGGTATTAGGAGTTGATATCGCGCTGTGTCAGAGAGCCATTACGCAAAGTCCCTGGCCAGGGCAAGCGAGATTTACTGGTAGGTTCCAGTAGTTTCTCAGGGTGTAATGGGCTACGCTCCGACACGACTTATACCGCTATTAGGGGACAGCCGCTTGCCGCCCCTAGGCTCGATATGCGATAGTCTTAGACGAATAGACCGGACTGTACGGAGATTGTCACATCAGGCTCGGTAGGAGTTCGGATGGTTTTCCATATCGGCCTTCTTATCGACATCTCCCTGGGGACCGTTACGTACAGCTAGTGCCGCTTGCGGTCTGTGGTTAAACCCACTGCCAGCTTAGTGTCGAGTCTTTAGAGTCCCACACAGAGAGTTTCCCTGCTCCAGGAGAAACGATATAGAGGTCGTATGGTTTTACGACAAGGGTTTGGACGCATACGTGTTTAAACGCACGTATGACGTTCGGACAGTTTTTACTAGTCGGCTTTGGTTTAAGCCAGATTCTAGTATCAGGTTATTGGATTTATACAGTCTAAAGTTTTTCCGTGTTTTCACGGATTGGAGGGGCGTTCTCGTAATTTTCCGGGAAGCTTCTTGAAGCATGGTGACTTGGGGGTTAAGGTGGCATTTGCATTAATTGGATAAGTGAGTCATGGTGTGATTCATACATGGAGTTAATGAATCATTTATGATTTATATGACTCATGTGATGAATCACTTAGTGTATTAATGAAACATGATGATATATCATTATTGGTTATTCATTTAATTATATGATATGTTTCATATATACACAAATGATTCATTCATCCAAAAGGATTCTCATTCTCACCTTATCTCTCCTCAAGCTCTCTCTCTCTTCAAACCCTAACCCTAACCACTCATATGTTGAGATCAAGGGTTAGTTAGACTAATACATCCGTAACCTCACTCTATTGTAGGGTTCCTAGACACTCCCAAGGGGTCTCACAAGGCATCAATCATGCCAATTTCTAATTTTACGGTGCCGAGAAACCCTAGACTACGGATCGTTAACTAGATATATAGTCGAAACAAGCAAGTAAACGGAAATGTATCTAAAGGAAAGGGACTACAACCTTTGTAGATCCGGTCCACCACCTCCTAGGCTCCGTGATGAAGTCCCTCCGCTGTCCAAAACGAACCCATGACTCTAGCATCGGCATCATCGAAGAATGGGCGGGCTTGATCGTCGGTTCGATGCCGAAGATGATCTACGTCGAGGCATCGCAAGAACAAGCTCCAACTTAACCAAGCCATGAAAACTTGTGAAGGAAACACCCTATACAACTTGGCAAGAGGTAGAGGATGAAGAAATAGGAAGTGGGTAGACTTTAGAATTGGATTTCTCACTTGATTTCTCAAGTTGCCATTGGTGTAGAAAGCTTTTCTTCTTCTTGCTCATGAAGAAGAAGAAGAAAAAGATATGATAAGTCTTAATGAAAAATGAAAAAGGATTAATTCTTATCATCTTCTAACCTTAGTTAAGTATAGAGAATGAATTAGGGTTAGTTTAAATGATTAGGGTTAAGTATAAGACAAGAATGAAGACTAAGTCAAAACTTCAAGAATGTTCAACTAAAAACAAAACAAGAAACCATTCATTTATCCTTTTCATTTTCCAAAATGAATAAATAAATAAGATAAATGAATAAGTAATTAATTAAAAAAAAACCTAATCATTAACTTAACCATATTTTAATTCTTTACACTTAACCAAATAAGCATGTATCATCAAACATGATACAATCATGTGCATAAAAGTATATCACATATACAACTTGCATAATTCAAGTGAGAAAATCCATTTAAAGTGAACCAATACTAGTTAATGCAAAGTAATATATCAAATACATAATTATACATTAAATCATTAAATCTACACTTGATTCAATGATCCGGTCATGTCGCATATAACCGGCTAGTATCCAATGTATCGGCTTATCGAATCAATCCTTGATTCGATAACTAGGTTATATCGCATATAACCAATCAATACATTCATCGCGAGAATGAAATACGGTATCACATACACGCATTATTCTCGGTCCCGCACATATCTCATATGCGCTCCTATTTCGTTTCGCTTGAGCCAGGAAACCTCTGTGTAGGACTCTAAAGACTCGTCAATACGCCGGTAGCAGATGATGATCATATCAAACACCCACAAGCCGCAAGCGGTCTGCTAAACGTAACGGCCACCCGGGTATTGAGCGATCAGAAGATCGACGAGCAAGCCCGCTCACACTCCTGTGAATCCAACCAGTAACACTTACCGTACAGTCCGGTCTGTCCGTCTGATATGTCACATATCTCGCCTAGGGGTGGTAAACGTCAGACCCAGTAGCTTGATAAGACCTCATCAGCGGAGGTTTCGGAGGAGCTCATGCTGACGTGAGGTCCATAACATTCGTGAAACTACTGATAACTCTTACCAGTATATCACTGCAACCCTGGCCAGGAATTTCCTGTTATGGCCAGTCGAGCATAGCGCAGCATCAACCCCCAATACCGGGAGAGACGAATCCCCTCCTATCGCTCATTGCCTCCATGTGAATCGGGACTGTACCCAATAACCACCTGTTTGCACAACTCAGTAGAGCCGTGGTAGGGTGGAAATCAAAGCACAGTGGGAGACACACAAGACTCTATGACGATCTCGAGTCAACAGACTAAGCTGTACCGGTGTTACCAGAGAACTGCCATCTGACGTGAGGTATAATACCATCTGGGAGTTCTCGGCGAGTCCGTTCAGTGTACCCAGTCTCCACTGAGCACCCGCATACCATCTTCGATGTCAAACACCAATGGATATGGGATCATCCATCTCCCATCGCATGGGTCGAGAAGATACGCGCTAGTCTACTCTGGAATATCGATGCCCCGTCTCGATATTCCCTCGACTAGGAACATTTGAAGGATGTACTCATGGACTACCCAGGCCCCACTAGTATGATCTACATCATAGTCCTGGAAGCCGAGTACACATCCTAAGGGCTTTATCAACATGTAATCAGAGAGACAGAAAGTATACATGTTAAGATAAAGTGCAACCAGATAGCGTACTATCATGTTGAGCAAGAAAGTCCTACCTATATATGTCCCAGCATCCACTACAATATACATCCAATGTACAGTAATGGCCTCTAGGGCATACATATAACTAACAATCTCCCACTTGCACTAGGGCCATCTGTAGCAGTGGTTGCAGTATCACATACTCAACCATCCCCTAAAAGTCTCTCTTTGGGAAAAGGCCTTCGTGAGTGGATCCGCCGTGTTGTCCTCAGAGTCTACTCTCCTAACCTCGATCAACCTGGAGATCAACTATCTCCATGATCAGGTGATGCTTCCTCAGAATTTGTCTGGGTCACTGACGGGACCAAGATTCCAGGGCCGAAGCCACACTTCCATTGTCATACAATGGCAGGAACCTAGTTCATCTTATGAACCAATATACACCCAAACTTCCTCTTTGGTAGTATTTTCAATAGCGATGTTACCAGCCTTTATCATCTAGTTTGCCACGGTATCTAGCTTGGAACTCTTCCAACATACCGTCCCTCTACTGAGGGTAAAGACAATGCCCGTGACTGACATTCAGTCGTCTTTATCACCCTGGAACTCTTCCAGTGATTCTCCCCAGGATCGATTAATACCATCTCACTACATCTAGTGAGAATCCTAGCATCCAATTACATCTATCTCATAGATGAAAACTCAGGATTTAGGATGTATCACTTTGATCCTATTTGGAAAATCCTTGTGATAATAGGAGATTGACCGATCGTAGTATAGAAAACTCTTTTCCTAACAAGAGTATGTTGTCTACGTACAATACGAAGATGGCCACCTTACTCTCTACTACCCTTTTGTATATACAAGGTTCGTCTACCATTTTGATGAAGTCAAACACTTTGACTATCACATCAAAACAGACGTTCCAACTCCGCGATGCCTGCTTTATTCTGTAAAGCAACTTGCACACGTTTCCGCTGCTCCCACTGTCTACGAGGCCCTCTGGCTGTGTACTTACAGACGTTCTCTTCTAAATCAGTATTTAGAAAAGCAGTCATGGCACCCAACCGCCAGATATCGTAGTCATGGTATGTAGCCGTGGTAAGTAGGATCTGGATAGACTTAAGCATAGCTACTGGAAAAAGGTTTCATCACTATCCACGCCTGGTCGATGACGAAAAACTTTAACAAGTCTAGCTTTGAAAGTATCAACTTTTCCATCTACACCAAGTAATCTTCTCAAGATATACTTGCTCCTGATGGGGATTTAACCCTTCAGATATAGCAGCTAAAGTCCATACTTTGCTGGTGTACATGGATTCCATCTCAGATCGCTAAGCATCCAGCCATTCTTACAGAGTCCCTACTCTCGATGGCCTGCTTGAAACTAGTTGGGTCATCATCTTATGATGCATTCCTCGCTCCCACTGTCATCAAGAAAACGAGGTATCTCTCAGGCGGATGAGGAACCCTACTAGATCGGCGGAGAGGCTGAGGTTCGTCGGGAACTATAGAATCCTTTGGTTCTGTCAAATCATCAACTGCAGTTTTGTATAGCTGGAACCTTTCCAGTTCTACAGAACTGATCCTGCCTCGATCTTGTCCAGATTTTTCTTTTGACATAGGCCGGACAATCCCAAATCTTAACTCGCTTAAAAGATAGGTTCTTCCCATACCATATCTCATATGGAGTGGTAGGCACTGATTTGATTCAAACCTAATTCAATAGGTATGCAGCTTCTCAAGTGCACAACTCCCAAAAGGAAACAGGTAACTCAGTAGTACTCATCATAGAGCACACCTTATCATATAGGGTGTGATTGCCCCGCCCCGATATACCATCGTGCTATGGTGTATACGGAGGAGTAATGCTGAGAGAGAATCTCATTCTCCTTTAGAATAGTCCAGGAATTCTATGCACAAGTATTCTCCTCCCTGATCTCATCATAGGACATAATACTTATACCCGTATTTTGGTTCTCTACTTCTAACTTATATTCTGCGAATATCTCAAAAGGTTCGGACTTATGTTTCAACAGGAACATATGGCTGAATCTTGAGAGATTATCAGAGAATACAATAAAGTATAAAGAACCAGTCCTGGCATGTGTAGACAGGAGACTTTACATACATCATCATGTATCAGTCCCAAGAGTTCATTAACTCTTTCTCGGCTTCCAGTAAGCAGAGCTGGTGTCATTATATCTTTGTGACATGACTGGCAAGTTTCACAAGATGTAAATTCAAACTGATTTAAATATACATCTAAATGTAACTTCAGCTAGTCGGGTCGCATTGATATGACCTAGTCTACAATATCTCAAGAAGAATTTGTTCATTTCTGAACTCTTCCTCTTGTGTGTGTTCAGTATACAAGGAACTGTAGTTTGATTTAGAACGTCAATGCTTTTAGATAACGTGCCTGAACCGATCAACTTTTGATATAGGAAATGTTCAAAACATTATCCAACAATACAAAATTATATCATTTCTTTACTAATAAAGAGACTGATATGATTTTGTATATCAGGTTCGATATCTAATAGCATTTGTTCAGAATCAATGTATTGGTAATACATGGTGACAGTGACCAACAGACTTGGCTGCAACACTTGCCCCGTTTTCTGCCTCATGAAACTTATCACCCGTTCTCAGTTTTTCTACCTTTTGTAGCCCTATATAACATATTACATATCTGGGATCCTGATCCGGTATCATATACCCAGGATGCAGAGGATACTGAGAAACAGTTCTTTGTAATGAACACACCCGAAGGAGATGCATCATATGCACTTTCTTCGTTTGGGCGGCATAGGAATTCTGGTATTCCTCAATTTCTTGCTCTGTCTTATAACAATTATAAGTTGGAGCGGGACCAACGTTCCCCAGCTCAGTATAACAAGCGGGTTCGGTCAATACATCCATATTATTATCTTGATTAAGGCGTGATATGGTCGCTCCCTGGAGAGAGAGAGAGAAGAAAACACTCTGCGTGCGCTCTTGCAAGATCAGATTGGTTATATATTTTATCTAATCAGGATGGCTCCCACTGTTTTTATCAAATCTTCCTTCAAACCCTAAAAGAAAAGACTAGCCGGGATTAATTACACTCTACAAGTTCGCCAATCTTTCAGCCAGGCCAGTGTCGGTACTTTGAGGGAGGTTCCCCGTGCTTTCGCACGGACCTAATTACAGTAAACCTCGTTTTCCCAGAGGCGTAACCCCGTTGACACCTTTCTAGACACCTACTTGATCGGCTAATTGTAAAGTGCAAAACTCTCCCAGGAGTAACAATTACTCGCAGTGGGTATCGGGATCCAACTATCATATAGAAGGTATGCAATCTCATTGCAAGTTTCAACACTTGAAACTCCCGATAAAGGTTTTTACCCCTAGCACCTATGACCTTAACTATGGTCAACAAATCATAAGTACTAGTCAAGTTCTACCCGTCATTTCGTGATTAATCAGACCCACCCACATGACCCTTAACTAAGGTCAACAAAGTCACGCGACTGTCCTAACTAATCGCATCATATGCGGTGTAGGAAGACATCACTTAGCTACCGTACACTGTGCCTTAACTAAAGTCAACAAACACAGCACGAATACTAAGTACTCTACTTCCTAAAATGACGGAGGGTTGCGGCTGGTTTTTATGAAAACCTTTAATGCTTTGAACTTGATCTCGTTGTAGAATCAAATAGTTTTTAAATGGAATGTTTTTTAGGCTTTTCTAGTTTTGCTAAAGGGGTCACTCCCGGTGAAGGGATCGTCGGCCCTTTCCTCGTCGAATGAGGTGCGGGATATATCATATATATCACTGTGCAAAGCAGAAACTATAGAAGCTATCAAAAGACAAACCGAGGGTTGTAGCATCTGCCAGTTATTGCTAAAGGAGTCACTCCCGGTGAAGGGATCTCGGTCCTTTCCTCATCGAATAAGGTGCAGGATGTTCTATAATGAACACCGCGATGCAAAGCAAGAACTGTAGCTACCTGGTTTTATTTTGAAATTCGATTCCACAACATCATTTAGTTTTATTTTCTTTCATTAATCTCATTAATGAATATCCCATCATTTAAGTCCACCTAACCATCACAGATAAATATAACGTACGCTTATGCCATCCGCATTCGCCTCGATGTCCCGTCTGCACCGTTAGGTTAGGTAACTAATGCCAGAGCAAGGCAGGGCTAGCGCGGGTGTAAAACATAAGCAACGTCTATATAATATATCATATATACTATATACTATATCTATCACAGAACATCACATGATCACATCACAGATAACGCAGCAGAAAGTATAATATGAAATATTGGATATACTAGGACGTCCGTACAAGCCAGTATAAAACACGGATTCCACGGTCGTGATGAATAGCCAATCCCACACCCCTAGACCCCTACGAGAGCGGCAAGAAACCCTACCAATTCTAGGGTTAGGAGACCCGGACTCGACTCCTCGAGTTGGTCTCCCACTGGACCCCAGAACCCGGCTACTTGTGCTCCCCTCCTTGGGTCTATCCTAGTGCAGATAAGTAAATAATATACATCAACGGTGACAACTTCCGCAACCTGGAAGTGCCCCAATAAAATAATATTACATACAAGTTTTTACATGAATGAAAATGAAAAACACTCATCTCACATAAAAAACCCCGGCTATTCAAACACGACGATCCAATATAACATATCCAGCAATACATAACATCACATGTCATCAACGTAAGTAAATATGCGCATACCAATTGTCGTTGACATATAGCAACGAAACCGGCGATATCACATATTACACTTACGGTCACAGAAAAGAAAGTGTAAAACTACAACAGTTGGAATCCGCAATCTCTTTTAGACATCACATGCCTAATAAAATGAATTCTTTAGACATCACATACCTAACAATTATAAACCCCGCATTTTAGTCTCATTATCGAAAACTCTTTTCAATGTCAAGTCGGGCAATTCAACAGGATTCCCGACATTCTGATCGAATGCTCGTTATAAACTTCAGTAGACGGCCGCACCCCCGATGCCATCGACGAAGTGCACCAAGGCGGAACACCGCTACTGCGAGCACCCGAATGGATGCTTTCGGCGACGGGGTTCTCCTACAATCACTTGGTCGGGGCAATGGAGTGAGGCTGTCTATTAAGTTTACCCGGCGAGTATCCGCGTACGCTACGTGATTGCGACGGACTTTTGATCACATCAAAATTCCGTGGCAACCGATCAAGTGAGACTAAATTGCTATGTTTATAACATTCATCCAGTCATCTCATAACTATTTGCGAATTCCAAGTATTGTATCACATTCCGGATAAATAGAAAATGTTAAACTTTCCGGTCGAACAATCGAACACCCAAGTTTTCCCGATATAGTCCAACACATGAAATAAGTCTAACAACATTCAGTTCGTGCCTCAGTACCAATGGTCCAGCCGTAGAAGGGTCAAGCCAACGCCTCACATGTGGCACGCCGTACTGCCCCAAACCCGAAGGTTCAAAGGGCAGTTCAAGACGGTCACATAATCGAGTTAAGGTTTGTTGTCTTCTAGAGGGTCCATCGTGTTACTTGCACTACTTAGAACGTAGTTAAACTACGGAAAAATCCAACACTTGGAAATTTCCCGACAGGGGAAAAATTGGGTATTTATATCCGGTCGAACTTTTTAACATATTCTAAAATTTATCCGGAAAAGCACACAGACAGAATTAGACAATCCGATCGATACACCGAGTCCCCAAAACAACCTAGAAAATACAACTCTGGAAAAAAATTGTAACGTTTTAAAAATAATTAAATAAATAAATAAATGAATAAAATTGTTTAAGTGAAATTTTTGATTTTCGGTAAAATAAAATGTATTTTTCGTAAAACTAAACCGTGATTGTTTTTCATTATAATTTCAAAAATACCTATATTAATTATGTAATTACTAGTAAATAGTGTTTATTTAGCCACTTATAAATTTTTAGTTTAATTAAATATTTTTCCTAAATTAATTATTTTAAATATTAACAAAAGCTTTATTTTTACACTAAATTAGTGTAAATTACAAATTTAAATGGTTTTAATTTGTAAAAATGAACCATGACATATTAGAATTTAGTGTGTTTCATGCAAAATTTATTTGCAAATCTTTCCTTGTTTCTAGATTATTCTTGAGTTATTTTAGAAAAGAAATAAAAAGAAATTAAGTAAAGTTGTGAAAAGACATTAAGATGATGACATTGTGGACAAGCTTCTACACCATTCCTCATGTGTTTCTTCCTCTCTTTCCCTACCTCTAGTGGCCGGCCATCACTCCATGGCAGCCCCCCCCCCCATTTCCCACTTCATTTTGTTCAAAAATCCATCAAATTACATCAAAAATTCAACAAAAAATGCACAAAATCTTAATTATTTCCTACCCTTTATTCCTTGCTCTTCTTTACATGGATTTTGGAGATGGATAACATGCATTTTGGGGGTTCATTTTCATGTTTGGACTTTAGGTTGTGGAGGTATAAATTCTTCTCTTTTGAATTATTTCTATTAAATGTTCTTTTAAAGCATAATTAGATTTATTATATTAATTCTAGTTGTAAATTCTAAAATTCAAGTTAGGGTTTGCAAATTCAAGAGGTGGTTTTTATTAATTAATTAGGGTTATAATAGCTAGTTTAACATCTTTTAGAGTGGAAAATTCTTGCATGGTTGTGGTATAGTAAATTGTTTATCGAAATTGTTTTAATTAAACTATTTAGCTAACTAGATTTTTCTAAAATGTGTTTGTGGGTAAAATAAAATTCTTATTAAGGTTGTTATCATTAGATGGTAGTTTTAATAAGAATATTAGCATATTAATTGAATGAAAAACTTAGTTTGATCACTAGTTTCTTTTGATAATTAGAAAAATACTAATTAAAATGCTATTTTTTGTAAACTAGATTTTGGAAATTCCTAAATAAATGAGATTAAAAAATATAATTATGGTTTCATCATATCATTATCATCAAGAATTGTAGTTTAATATATTAATTCATGCAAAATCATGTTTTGTTGTGGAATTGTGAATTTTGCTTGAAAGATGTCGAAAATTGCTAATGGTTGCAAACTAGAAATTTCAAATTAATGCAAATTTGTGTAATAAAAATATAGTAAGGGGTTGTATAGTCTAGTTATGATATTTAATGAGTTTTATGACCATTGGTTTCATTTAAATGTCAAGTTTTGAAGAAAAACGGTAAATTGGCATTTCGGGTTTTACGAAATCGGGCGATTTGATGGATTTCAGTGTTTCGATGAATTAAATCATGCTTTATATTATAAGTAACGAGTTTTAAAACTACAAGTTGTTTGTTGATGTTTATCTCGATCCATCGGAGTTTGTACGCCGATATCGAGCGATATTTGGTTCTTTTGCGTGGACGGGACCTAGGTTTTAACCTATGCTTGTTCCTTGCGTCGTTTTGACTTTTGTATGTGATTCAGTTTACGATACTATTTATATGTTTGCGTTTAGGTACCCTTCACGTGGACTGCGGGTGATGAAGAAGAGGATGGCGACACCGTCTTCGGCAGACATGGACCAGGTGAGTAGATGTATATCTATGGGGGGAAGTCGAGTGGATGGCGTTTAGCACCCCCGCAACGTAGAATAGGAATAGTACTTATTGACATTAGGAAACCAGATGTGACCTAGTAGGACCCTAGTATTGACCCTAGGCTGGACTAGACTGATTTAGGAAAACCATATCAGAGGATGAGTACCTTGGAAGAGATTCGTAGGTTTCAGATAGAAACACACTGAAACTCGACATGGGGTATACGGGTATATATATATATATAGAACTAGGTATAGGTATATACATATATATACAACAGGCATATGTGATTCATTGATGTGATATGATATCCGAGGTATGATGAAATAGTGTAACTGGGCTTGATGCCGTGATTCTTGGCTATACAGTCGTATTAAGTGTTAGCGGATCATTAGAGAATGAGATAATGAACATGTATACTTAAATTATAAGGGGTAGTGATGAGATTGAGGTACATGGGACTCTAAAATAGTACCCGGACTATAACTTATGATTGATCACGATATGGGTTATGTATGACTTGATTACGATATGATACATATGACATGATATTCCTGAGGATAAACTAATGATACTTATTATGATGACAATGATATATGATTGATGTAGGCGATTACAGTTTAGCACCTTGATCATGAGATGTGTTGGTGATGACATTATACGAATAATGAGACACCTAGGAGATACTTGACCCGTACCCCGATATTGGGATGCCGTACGATGGATTTTACCGTACGAGGCATAGATATGATGATTGATCCGCACTCTTGATTCGAGGAAGCCGTACTACGTACGTGACGCTATTGAGGCTGGATCGCCGACTATTAGAGATATTGATTCAGACCTAGGTAGACTCTTGTTTCTTAATGACTAGTTTCTTAGGTTTAGTTCCTTAGGAGGTTAGATGGACACTAGGTTAGTTTCGAGTCATATAGTGGTAGTGATAATTGTATATCAAATGTGTGGATAACACACATCCGTCTTTACTTTCACACTGTAATCATCATGTTGCATGTTCATACATATGTTGCTATAATCAGTATAAACTGTACCTGTTAGGACACCAGCACCATTACCGATGATGCGCATATTCCACGCACACTTATTTGCCGGCTCACACACATCATCATCGGTAATTGCTATGTCACGTACACTTTAGATCATATTATCTTTTATTGATAAAATCAGTTAACAACTAGACCGATATAATATTTTGATTTCTTTCTGATGTTAGTATAGACATGATATTTATCACTTAGACATTCATGCATTCATATTTTCATGTTATCATGCAGAATCTAGGCATATGCCGACACTTATCATATACTTACTCATGACTTTAAGATTTGGATTTCTATGAGATTTCTGGATTTTTGGGGAAAACCGCAAGAATATATAAAACTTCTCTCTCTCTTCTCTTCTCTTTTCAAAATAAGATGCGGTTTTCTCGTGATGTACGTGTCGTCCACCATGAGATTTCATGTTTTCTGTTGGATTTCGAGACCCGATTCGAGGAGTGGATGAACCGTCTCGGGTACATGGTGGGCCCGGTATGGTACCCCGAGGCAAGAAGATCGAATTGTAGACGATGAGCCTGGCAGGGGAGAGCTACCTACCGGTGATGTCTGGCACGGCGGATATCCGGAGGATACCGACCGTTGTCGTGAGATTTGATGATATGGGCCGATCCGGACTGACGGAGCCCGAGGTATTGAGACTACGAGACTTGAGATTTACATGTTTGTGTCGATGCTTGACACGGATTTCCATGGATTTCATTGTTGATATTTCAGATTTCTATACACGTTTTACTATGATAACAGCTAAAGATTTCTTATACAGATATATCTGGATTTCAGGTTTGATTATGTTATATTCATGGTGCATGCATATCCATTCATATGACATAGTACTATATGAGGCACTGACACGAGCACGGAGTATCTGCAGTTACACGTAGTTTTACCCTGCTATTACTAGATGATTAGGTTTTGATATTGTATTATTATGACCTAGGATAGCGTCGTGCATTCGATTTCGTTTCGTAGATGTCTTCTACTCACGAGTTGGTAACTCACCCCCGTTGTGCCAAATTTTATTACAGGTTGACGTACAGGGTTCCTTGGCAGATTGTTGGCACATGATTTCTTTCCGGGTGATTTGCACGGTAGGTTGGTTCATTTGTATCTGGACCGCCGTTGTATTTTTATTATTTCATTTGTATCTAGAAAGCTCCATCAACCATACTTGTATTACTTGATAAGTTTATTGGACCAGTCTTTTATTTCGACCTTAGAGTCGCGCATGTATTATTCTGATCTGGTGGTTTTGTTTTCTTTGAGTTTTGAGCCTCTCTCTTTGGCGTTGTATACTATTGTGATTATTGTGGTTGTTTCCGCCTGTTGGCGTTGAGCTAGCTCCCGTTGGGGATGCTTTTTATTGTTTATGTATATTTTATACTTGTTGTTCCCGTTTGGGGCCAGTTTTTACAGAGGAGACTCTGCCGAAATGTTTGGGAAAATTTGCTGATGCTTTCAAACTTGTTTTCTTTTTCTTCTTCTTCTTCTTTTATGGTTTAGATTTCTGGGCTTCGGCTTACTTAGGTTACGTGGCGCCTCTAGACGCTTCGTAATCTATGTGGCGGTCACGTTCCGTACTTTCGGGTCGTGACAAAGTTGGTATCAGAGCGCTAGGTTTAACCTTGTATAAGTCTAGGTGACCCTTGGTTGATGGAGTAGGCGATTTAGGTAGAGTAATGTACCGTGGGTATGGTCCGCGGCATACTTACGATATGCTACTCTGCTTAAGGAGCCTTAGGATGTACATTTGTTTGCACCGTATTTCATTCGTTCTTTTGATCTATCTTCGTCGATATCGGAGGGTAGTTTCTGTTACCACGGGCGCACGGGCAGAGGGAGTTCGGCTCGAATGCGATAACCATTAGGGTATCGTTCATTTTTGAGGATTGGAACATTGTTTAGCATGCGGACGAAGGGTATTCACATGGTGTCCAGGCGAAGTTAAAGGATTTGAACGATTATCAGAAAACCATTTTCCCAAGTTAAGGTATTCGGAAGAACATGCAGGTATTTCGATGGACCCTCTAGAAGAATGAAACCCTAACTCAACATAATGACCACGAGAACGCCCTTGAACCTTAGGGTTTACGGCAGTTCCGCAGTGCCATTAGTGAGGCTTGGGTTTGCCCTTCTACGGCTGGATCATCGATGCTGGGGTATGTACCGGATATTTTTAAACTGTACTTGAGTGTTGAGCTCTCGGGAAATTATGGGATTTTGATGGATCGATCGAAAAGATTAATGTAGTCTGGATATCAAGTGAAGGGATCGACTACGTGGGAGACTCTAGATATGAGTATTGCCATGGGTAGCACAGTCAGCACAGCTACGAAGAGACGAGTTCGAAGCAATCGACATCAGAGGAAAGAGGCGGACATTGACAATAGTGTTTACGATTGTGATTTAGTGATTTGAATTTCATATTTTCGTTGATTGGATTTTGGTATTTTGAGGACTTTGTTCTACGATTGGTATTTCATGTGTGTACCTTCATTTCATTCTATTTGTGTTTCATATATCAGTTGTATTGATGTTGTTTAGTACACACCAAGTACACTTGGTTTGGTTTTATATATTTTGAGATCTTTGATTTGATTTCGTGCATAGGGGTTACACATGATTTTGACATATGTTTCGACCTAGTTTTCATGCATTTTTGTGTTGTGATTTCGATTTTGATATTCGATGTATGTTTTTGTGCACCATGTGCACCTGATTAGGATTCTTGCACATACTTGGCGCACTTGATGCGATTTTGTGCACACCAGATGCACTAAATCGGGGTTTTGTGCAGATTAGATGCACCTGATATTGAGTCGTGCACGCCCGTTGCACTTGACAGATGTTTTTGGTGCACACCTGTTGCACTTAGTTCTGTTGTTGTGTGTATTCATGGTATCTGTATTTGGTTTCGATTTCAGTGCGCACCGGACGCACATGATATTTTATTGATGTGATTGGGATTGATTTCAGTTTGAGCAGTGTGTTTTCATAATCATTATTATTCGATTTAGTAATAAAGCGGGACGTGTATGTTAAATGAAAGATATATATATAGCTATTTTTTTTAAATTAAACGTCCGCTACTTATGCCGTGACACGTGCATTGCACGGCGATTTTCAAGAGGGGTTTTTGTATGCTTCTTTATTATGATGTTTAGGCGATTTTACTATGATGCACACTATATATAAGTTATAGATTGATGTATATTATGATGGTTTTCACAATGGGTTTTGATATTTTATTCTCTCCATAACTCCGATGATTGCGTTATGCTTGACGGAGTTGATTTTAGTTATGTATTGATGATTTCGGAGCCCCGACGATTTTAGTGTTTGCTAAATGTTTTAGTATTTTGAAGGGGAATTTTAATTTAAATTCGGGGACCGAATTTCTTAAAGGGGGAAAGATTGTAACGTTTTAAAAATAATTAAATAAATAATTAAATGAATAAAATATTTTAAGTGAAATTTTTGATTTTCGGTAAAGTAAAATGTATTTTTCGTAAAACTAAACCGTGATTGTTTTTCATTATAATTTCAAAAATACCTATTTTAATTATGTAATTACTAGTAAATAGTGTTTATTTAGCCACTTATAAATTTTTAGTTTAATTAAATATTTTTCCTAAATTAATTATTTTAAATATTAACATAAGCTTTATTTTTACACTAAATTAGTGTAAATTACAAATTTAAATGGTTTTAATTTATAAAAATGAACCATGGCATATTAGAATTTAGTGTGTTTCATGCAAAATTTATTTGCAAATCTTTCCTTGTTTCTAGATTATTCTTGAGTTATTTTAGAAAAGAAATAAAAAGAAATTAAGTAAAGTTGTGAAAAGACATTAAGATGATGACATTGTAGAGAAGCTTCTACACCATTCCTCATGTGTTTCTTCCTCTCTTTCCCTACCTCTAGTGGCCGGCCATCACTCCATGGCAGCCCCCCCCCCTCCATTTCCCACTTCATTTTGTGCAAAAATCCATCAAATTACATCAAAAATTCAACAAAAAATGCACAAAATCTTAATTATTTCCTACCCTTTATTCCTTGCTCTTCTTTACATGGATTTTGGAGATGGATAACATGCATTTTGGGGGTTCATTTTCATGTTTGGACTTTAGGTTGTGGAGGTATAAATTCTTCTCTTTTGAATTATTTCTATTAAATGTTCTTTTAAAGCATAATTAGATTTATTATATTAATTCTAGTTGTAAATTCTAAAATTCAAGTTAGGGTTTGCAAATTCAAGAGGTGGTTTTTATTAATTAATTAGGGTTATAATAGCTAGTTTAACATCTTTTAGAGTGGAAAATTCTTGCATGGTTGTGGTATAGTAAATTGTTTATCGAAATTGTTTTAATTAAACTATTTAGCTAACTAGATTTTTCTAAAATGTGTTTGTGGGTAAAATAAAATTCTTATTAAGGTTGTTATCATTAGATGGTAGTTTAAATGAGAATATTAGCATATTAATTGAATGAAAAACTTTGTTTGATCACTAGTTTCTTTTGATAATTAGAAAAATACTAATTAAAATGCAATTTTTTGTAAACTAGATTTTGGAAATTCCTAAATAAATGAGATTAAAAAATATAATTATGGTTTCATCATATCATTATCATCATGAATTGTAGTTTAATATATTAATTCATGCAAAATCATGTTTTGTTGTGGAATTGTGAATTTTGCTTGAAAGATGTCGAAAATTGCTAATGGTTGCAAACTAGAAATTTCAAATTAATGCAAATTTGTGTAATAAAAATATAGTAAGGGGTTGTATAGTCTAGTTATGCTATTTAATGAGTTTTATGACTATTGGTTTCATTTAAATGTCAAGTTTTGAAGAAAAACGGTAAATTGGCATTTCGGGTTTTACGAAATCGGGCGATTTGATGGATTTCAGTGTTTCGATGAATTAAATCATGCTTTATATTATAAGTAACGAGTTTTAAAACTACAAGTTGTTTGTTGATGTTTATCTCGATCCATCGGAGTTTGTATGCCGATATCGAGCGATATTTGGTTCTTTTGCGTGGACGGGACCTAGGTTTTAACCTATGCTTGTTCCTTGCGTCGTTTTGACTTTTGTATGTGATTCAGTTTACGATACTATTTATATGTTTGCGTTTAGGTACCCTTCACGTAGACTGCGGGTGATGAAGAGGAGGATGGCGACACCGTCTTCGGCAGACATGGACCAAGTGAGTAGATGTATATCTACGGGGGAAGTCGGGTGGATGGCGTTTAGCACCCCCGCAACGTAGAATAGGAATAGTACTTATTGACATTAGGAAACCAGATGTGACCCTAGTAGGACCCTAGTATTGACCCTAGGCTGGACTAGACTGATTTAGGAAAACCATATCAGAGGATGAGTACCTTGGAAGAGGTTCGTAGGTTTCAGATAGAAACACACTGAAACTCGACATGGGGTATACGTGTATGTATATATATATAGAACTAGGTATAGGTATATACATATATATACAACACGCATATGTGATTCATTGATGTGATATGATATCCGAGGTATGATGAAATAGTGTAACTGGGCTTGATGCCGTGATTCTTGGCTATACAGTCGTATTAAGTGTTAGCGGATCATTAGAGAATGAGATAATGAACATGTATACTTAAATTATAAGGGGTAGTGATGAGATTGAGGTACATGGGACTCTAAAATAGTACCCGGACTATAACTTGTGATTGATCACGATATGGGATATGTATGACTTGATTACGATATGATACATATGACATGATATTCCTGAGGATAAACTAATAATACTTATTATGATGACAATGATATATGATTGATGTAGGCGATTACAGTTTAGCACCTTGATCATGAGATGTGTTGGTGATGACATTATACGAATAATGAGACACCTAGGAGATACTTGACCCGTACCCCGATATTGGGATGCCGTACGATGGATTTTACCGTACGAGGCATAGATATGATGATTGATCCGCACTCTTGATTCGAGGAAGCCGTACTACGTACGTGACGCTATTGAGGCTGGATCGCCGACTATTAGAGATATTGATTCAGACCT
Organism: Agapanthus africanus; assembly: GCA_030015575.1. NCBI lineage: Eukaryota > Viridiplantae > Streptophyta > Magnoliopsida > Asparagales > Amaryllidaceae > Agapanthus > Agapanthus africanus. Next base: position 389,220,067 of record JASDDO010000012.1, on the reverse strand, counting down.
AGGTAGACTCTTGTTTCTTAATGACTAGTTTCTTAGGTTTAGTTCCTTAGGAGGTTAGATGGACACTAGGTTAGTTTCGAGTCATATAGTGGTAGTGATAATTGTATATCAAATGTATGGATAACACTCATCCGTCTTTACTTTCACACTGTAATCATCATGTTGCATGTTCATACATATGTTGCTATAATCAGTATAAACTATACCTGTTAGGACACCAGCACCATTACCGATGATGCGCATATTCCACGCACACTTATTTGCCGGCTCACACACATCATCATCGGTAATTACTATGTCACGTACACTTTAGATCATATTATCTTTTATTGATAGAATCAGTTAACAACTAGACAGATATAATATTTTGATTTCTTTCTGATGTTAGTATAGACATGATATTTATCACTTAGACATTCATGCATTCATATTTTCATGTTATCATGCAGAATCATAGGCATATGCCGACACTTATCATATACTTACTCATGACTTTAAGATTTGGATTTCTATGAGATTTCTGGATTTTTGGGGAAAACCGCAAGAATATATAAAACTTCTCTCTCTCTCCTCTTCTCTTTTCAAAATAAGATGCGGTTTTCTCGTGATGTATGTGTCGTCCACCATGAGATTTCATGTTTTCTGTTGGATTTCGAGACCCGATTCGAGGAGTGGATGAACCGTCTCGGGTACATGGTGGGCCCGGTATGGTACCCGGGGCAAGAAGATCGAGTTGTAGACGATGAGCCTGGCAGGGGAGAGCTACCTACCGGTGATGTCTGGCGCGGCGGATATCCGGAGGATACCGACCGTTGTCGTGAGATTTGATGATATGGGCCGATCCGGACTGACGGAGCCCGAGGTATTGAGACTACGAGACTTGAGATTTACATGTTTGTGTCGATGCTTGACACGGATTTCCATGGATTTCATTGTTGATATTTCAGATTTCTATACACGTTTTACTATGATAACAGCTAAAGATTTCTTATACAGATATATCTGGATTTCAGGTTTGATTATGTTATATTCATGGTGCATGCATATCCATTCATATGACATAGTACTATATGAGGCACTGACACGAGCACGGAGTATCTGCATTTACACGTAGTTTTACCCTGCTATTACTAGATGATTAGGTTATGATATTGTATTATTATGACCTAGGATAGCGTCGTGCATTCGATTTCGTTTCGTAGATGTCTTCTACTCACGAGTTGGCAACTCACCCCCGTTGTGCCAAATTTTATTACAGGTTGACGTACAGGGTTCCTTGGCAGATTGTTGGCACATGATTTCTTTCCGGGTGATTTGCACGGTAGGTTGGTTCATTTGTATCTGGACCGCCGTTGTATTTTTATTATTTCATTTATATCTAGAAAGCTTCATCAACCATACTTGTATTACTTGATAAGTTTATTGGACCAGTCTTTTATTTCGACCTTAGAGTCGCGCATGTATTATTCTGATCTGGTGGTTTTGTTTTCTTTGAGTTTTGAGCCTCGCTCTTTGGCGTTGTATACTATTGTGATTATTGTGGTTGTTTCCGCCTGTTGGCGTTGAGCTAGCTCCCGTTGGGGATGCTTTTTATTGTTTATGTATATTTTATACTTGTTGTTCCCGTTTGGGGCCAGTTTTTACAGAGGAGACTCTGCCGAAATTTTTGGGAAAATTTGCTGATGCTTTTAAACTTGTTTTCTTTTTCTTCTTCTTCTTCTTTTATGGTTTAGATTTCTGGGCTTCGGCTTACTTAGGTTACGTGGCGCCTCTAGACGCTTCGTAATCTAAGTGTCGGTCACGTTCCGTACTTTCGGGTCGTGACAAAAATATTAAAAATTCCCAGAATGACCAGCACAGAAAACTAAGAATTACTGTGCAAAAACATCTGTCTGAAGAGACTAAATAGCCGCGGAACCGCCGCATTAGGCATGCATATGCGGCGGTTCCGCCGCACTATTAACAACTCAGAGCCCCCGATTTAAACAGTAATTCTTAGAATATTGCACTGAGGTTTCTGAATATTTTTAATCTACAAAAATCCACATTTTACAGAATTGTCCAGAGAGCATTTTTAAGTCGGGGTTTTGGGTTCGTTCGGACTTCAAACTCCGTCTGGACTTCACCTATGGCTCTAGCTAGGCTCTGATACCACTGTAGGGTTCCTAGACACTCCCAAGAGGTCTCACAAGGCATCAATCATGCCAATTTCTAATTTTACGGTGCCGAGAAACCCTAGACTACGGATCGTTAACTAGATATATAGGCAAAACAAGCAAGTAAACGGAAATGTATCTAAAGGAAAGGGACTACAACCTTTGTAGATCCGGTCCACCACCTCCTAGGCTCCGTGATGAAGTCCCTCCGCCGTCCAAAATGAACCCATGACTCTAGCATCGGCATCATCGAAGAATGGGCGGGCTTGATCGTCGGTTCGATGCCGAAGATGATCTACTTCGAGGCATCACAAGAACAAGCTCCAACTTCACCAAGCCATGAAAACTTGTGAAGGAAACACCCTATACAACTTGGCAAGAGGTAGAGGATGAAGAAATAGGAAGTGGGTAGACTTTAGAATTGGATTTCTCACTTGATTTCTCAAGTTGCCATTGGTGTAGAAAGCTTTTTCTTCTTCTTGCTCATGAAGAAGAAGAAGAAAAAGATATGATAAGTCTTAATGAAAAATGAAAAAGAATTAATTCTTATCATCTTCTAACCTTAGTTAAGTGTAGAGAATGAATTAGGGTTAGTTTAAATGGTTAGGGTTAAGTATAAGACAAGAATGAAGACTAAGTCAAAACTTCAAGAATGTTCAACTAAAAACAAAACAAGTAACCATTCATTTATCCTTTTCATTTTCCAAAATGAATAAATAAATAAGATAAATGAATAAGTAATTAAGTAAACAAAACCCTAATCATTAACTTAACCATATTTTAATTCTTTACACTTAACCAAATAAGCATGTATCATCTAACATGATACAATCATGTGCACAAAAGTATATCACATATACAACTTGCACAATTCAAGTGAGAAAATCCATTTAAAGTGAACCAATACTAGTTAATGCAAATTAATATATCAAATACATAATTATACATTAAATCATTAAATCAACACTTGATTCAATGATCCGGTCATGTCGCATATAACCGACTAGTATCCAATTTATCGGCTTATCGAATCAATCCTTGATTCGATAACTAGGTTATATCGCATATAACCAATCAATACATTCATCGCGAGAATGAAATACGGTATCACATACACGCATTATTCTCGGTCCCGCACATATCTCATATGCGCTCCTATTTCGTTTCGCTTGAGCCAGGAAACCTCTGTGTAGGACTCTAAAGACTCGTCAATACACCGGTAGCAGATGATGATCATATCAAACACCCACAAGCCGCAAGTGGTCTGCTAAACGTAACGGCCACCTGGGTATTGAGCGATCAGAAGATCGACGAGCAAGCCCGCTCACACTCCTGTGAATCCAACCAGTAACACTTACCGTACAGTCCGGTCTGTCCGTCTGATATGTCGCATATCTCGCCTAGGGGTGGTAAACGTCAGACCCCGGTAGCTTGATAAGTCATGCCGACGTGAGGTCCATAACATTCGTGAAACTACTGATAACTCTTACCAGTATATCACTGCAACCCTGGCCAGGGATTTCCTGTTATGGCCAGTCGAGCATAGTGCAACATCAACCCCCAATACTGGGAGAGACGAATCCCCTCCTATCGCTCATTGCCTCCATGTGAATCGGGACTGTACCCAATAACCACCTGTTTGCATAACTCAGTAGAGCCGTGGTAGGGTGGAAATCAAAGCACAGTGGGAGACACACAAGACTCTATGACGATATCGGGTCAACAGACTAAGCTGTACCAGTGTCACCAGAGAACTTCCATCTGACGTGAGGTATAATACCATCTGGGAGTTCTCGGCGAGTCCGTTCAGTGTACCCAGTCTCCACTGAGCACCCGCATACCATCTTCGATGTCAAACACCAATGGATATGGGATCATCCATCGCCCATCGCATGGGTCGAGAAGATATGCGCTAGTCTACTCTGGAATATCGATGCCCTGTCTCGATATTCCCTCGACTAGGAACATTTGAAGGATGTACTCATGGACTACCCAGGCCCCACTAGTATGATCTACATCATAGTCCTGGAAGTCGAGTACACATCCTAAGGGCTTTATCAACATGTAATCAGAGAGACAGAAAGTATACATGTTAAGATAAAGTGCAACCAGATAGCGTACTATCATGTCGAGCAAGAAAGTCCTACCTATATATGTCCCAGCATCCACTACAATATACATCCAATGTACAGTAATGGCCTCTAGGGCATACATATAACTAACATTTATATCCCCTAGGTAGCTTAGATTAGCACTTTGAGCAACCTAGTTATCTCAAGTTAGAGATCAAGCTTGGCGTAGGAGCTCTCGGGTGGATCGTCTTTGACTCGAGGAGGCTGTTGAGGTGTCGATGTTCCAAGGAGCCTACGAGGAGTGGAGGACAGCGATGAAGACCCGAATGACAAGTAACATGAGGTATAACTTCTAATCCGAGTAGTTAAACCTCTCGTAGTTTGCTAGTAACGGTTTAGATACGATTCATGCGCTCAAGTCCGTGTTACGAAGTTTTGATAATCGTTTTTCATATATTCCGCCTCCCCGCAAGTTCGTGGGGTGCGTGACATGGACTTACATTTCTTACTTAGGGCACGCTTCTAGAAGTCCACATCAGACTCTTGTCATATCGGTTCTTCTGATTCATTCTTCAGGTTTGCTTTTGGCAAAGGACTAGAAAGGGCAGCTGCTTAAACAAGCATTTCTTGCATCTTTTCCTGTTATTTTTGTGCTTTCGTCAGAGACCGAGTATGGGGCCTATGATTGATGGAAGCATTGCTTTCACCTAAAAAATTCATCCTGTACACGGTATGGACTATCATGCCCCCGTGCTTAGGGTGCTTGAAATCTCGCCGCTTGAGCTTTTCCTTTGGCGCTTGAGTTTTTTCTGGCCTCTGTCTTTTGTGAGAAGCCATCTCAAATTTGGGAGAAAACATGTCATCCCACGGCTGACTCTTCATCTTCTTTGGTTGGTGAGGGTAACTTCATTGAAAAACATGAACTTCCTTCCAGATTTATGAATCATCGAGAAAAGTCATTTGGTGAGCATGCTAACTTTGGCTCGTTTGGTATCTTTGCAGGAGGTAGAGATTTTTTTAGCACCACGGTAGGAGAGTTGTGTTTTACCATCCTTAATGGTTCGAAACTGTTTCTAGTTGGAACAGCAGCATGGACAACTAGCATCGGAGATGGTGGAGTCAGCCTGGATGGCAAGCTACCCCCCAGCTTGTCTTAGTCGATGCTAGTTACGATGTCGAGCACCTCTTGAGGTAGGAGCTTCTTCGGCTTTGGGAGCTTCTTCAGTATACCTCCTGCGTTGCTTAGGAACTTCATTAAACGTCAGTCAGTAGAAGACCGACGTCTTCGGTTGAGCGGGAGAAAGAGCTTGAGGTGCCAGCCTGTTGAAGACAGGTTGTCGTAGAGGTGAAGCGCTCATCAGCGCCGCGGGGGAAGCAGGAGCTGCAAGGATAGCCTCTTAAAGAATGACTTCTTAGGGATTATAGGCTTCTTGGAGGGGCCCATGAAGCTTGTATTCAGCCTTCTGAGGACTGATCCTTGAGACTTGGCAGGCTTCTTGGAAGGGCCTGTCGAGGTAGATGTCAACCGATCGAAGACCTCCTTCTTTTGGGTTTCTTCATTCAGCGTTAAGGCATTGAAGGTAGGGGTGGGAGTATCGACCCAAAAAAAGTCCATTCATTCCTTGCATAGCTTTGGCTGCTGAAATGCAGAGCATTGGGGCTGTGAGTGGCCTATACTTGACCCCGCCAGATGGGGTGGTGCTTGCATTGCAGTTACTGCAGAATGATGCCATTGACTACACAGAAATGAAACTCCATCTTTAGTATCCCAAAACCAAGAGCAGCCATAAACATAGTTTACCGCGATTTTGTTCGCGAAACACGACACATAAAATGTGAATTTGAAAGAGAAAAAGGTCCCACTGGGCGTGCCAGAATCTATTTACCGCCGGAGACCGGACTGAGGTGCGGGGAGTCCTTCTAGCCTGAATCGGGGGCAGATGCATAGGTTTGATCCATCCACCTCTCTGTTGACACCTAGTTGATTTATGACACCGTATATCATAGATTTAGACAGATGTGACCGATGTAAATGATTTTAGATTTCCTCTCACGGATGAGAGGTTTATTGATTGTGAAGAGGCTTTTTCCTGCAGGCAAAAGCCCCTACAGTTAATTAGGTTATCGTGAATGATAACAACTTTCTGCACTCCATGTATATTCCTTCATGTGTTGTGTTTTAGTTTATTTTTGGTTAACCTTGAAGTGTATATGGAGACTAATGTATGTCGTTGCCCATAGGGCATGTTGGATATGTATGCCCTAGAGGCCATTATTTTGTGTGTGTGCGTGTATAGTGGATGCTTGGACATATGTATGTACAGGACAAGTTCGATATGATAGTATGCTATTTGGTTTGTCATTATCTTAACATGTGTATATGTTTTACTTGTTATTATGTATCATTAATACATGTTGATAAAGCCCGTAGGATTATTGCTTGACTACCAGCGTTATGATGGTGATCATACATGTGGAGGCTGGGTAATCAATAAGCACATCCTTAAATGTCCTTAGTCGTGAGAGTATCGAGACTGGGCATCGACATTCCAGAGTAGATTGCTATATGCGTTTCTAGACCCCCGATGAGGGGTGATGGTTAGTCCCACAACCATTGGTCTATGGCACCTGAGATCATATACAAGTTCTCACTGGGGATGAGTACACTGGACGGAATCACCGAGAACTTCTAGATGGTACTATACTTATCATCAGATAGTAGTTCTTAGGTCACATGAGTACAGGTTAGTTTTTAGACCTGAGATCATCATTTGTCTTGTGTGAGTTCCCACTGTACTTAGATTACTACCCTACCACGGCTTTACTGATTCGTGCAAATAGGTTTTAGTTGGGTACAGTCCCAAGCCATATGGAGGCAATGAGCAATTGTTGGGGATTCGTCTCTCCCAGTATAGGGAGTCGATATCGCACTGCGTTCGGTTGGCCAACACCATAAGACCTTAGCCAAGGTAGTTGGGATTTACTGATAGTTAGATCAGTAGTTTCCCGGATTGGTCCTGAGCCACATCGACATGAATTATCAGGTTATTAGGGCCTGACGTTTACCACTCCCTGGACCCGGTATGTGATACTCTTATACGAAGAGACCGGACTGTACGGAGATTGTCACAGATAGGCTCAGTATGGGTTCGGATGATCTTGCTCGTCGGCCTTCCTTTTCAACAGGTACCTGGGTAGCCGTTACGTACAGCTAATGTCGCTGACGTGCTTGTGGTTAAACCTACTGTCAGCATACTATCGAGTCTTAAGAGTCCCAGACATTGGGTTTCCCTGATTCAGGCGAAATGATATAGTGGTCGTATTTTGATACGCGCAGGGTTCTGATCAAATGAGTGTATTAGCTACCCGGACTTTCGATCGGACGACTAATAATACTAGCGGACTTAAGATTAAGCCGGATTATCAAATCATGTATTGATTTACTAATTTACATATATATTTCGATTTGTATATTCTAGTATTATGTTCATTGTATTATTCTATCTCTTTGGGTATTCGTATTTTGATACGATTACGGGTATGTATATACAGTAGAATGTATTTTGTATTTATACGGAAATATATTATAGAAGGAGGACACCTCATTTTGATTTATCCATTTACTTATTTAAATGGAAATGAGGTGCAGAGGTGAGGTGGCTAAGAAATGGTGAGAGGCATGGTTGAATAGTTTAGACAAATGAATTTTAACGCATTTGTCTACGCTATTCAAGTATAGTTGCTATATTATATTTGCAAAAATGATTTATCAAAACCATGGTAATGTTTTTCTGTCACTAGATTTATTTATTCCACCATTCTCTTTCTCTCTCCCTTTCTTGAGCTCCTCCTCCTTCTTCCTCCCTACACTCTCATGTGTTGAGAATCAAGGGTAGAAGTGAGCTAGAAAAATACTAGAACAAAATACTACATCTATAGACATCCTAGTGTAGCAAGCTAGGATCTTTAGTTGCACCACTTGATTCTTAGTGTAGAGATAGAGCCATGAACCATATCTCTCGGGTGGATCACCTTCAACAGAGGAAAATCGACAGTCAAGCTCGATCATAGAGACCCCGTGGAGCTAAAGAAAAGGGTAAAAGATCGAAGGACACAGATCATTTGGTATAACCCTTCTATCATAGTATCTTAACCTCTTTGTATTTGTCTAGTTTAAGTGTTTGGTTTCGATTCTAGGGTTTAGAGTTTCTAGCGCCTCTAGTTTTTTTTTATTTTCCATTCCGTATAGGCCACGGTTGTGGCAGCTAGGGCTCTAGAAACTGTAACATAGTATCAGAGCCACCCAAACACATAAATTAGTTAGTTATGACATTCGAATTCCGCCATTTTTTCACGCAAAAACTGCCGACAAAAACAGTCCCGAAAATCCAAGTTTAAAGATATTTGCACTCCCCGCGGGCTCATGGTTTTGACCAAGAAGCCAGGGGTATTGCGTGGGTACCCCGGAGATCGCCCCGGGGGGATGAAGGTCAGGCCCACCCCCCGAGACCACCACAAGGTGGCCTTAGGGTTGGGGACCCGAGACCTACCCAATATAGGTAGTCTCGGATCTGATTCAGCCTGCAGGCCACCTCGCTGTGGCCTCGAGAGGTGGGTACCCTCTCAAACCCCTAGCGATAGTTAATTTTGGGTACTTCACTTCCGCGAAGGTTCGGGTGATTTTCGAGTTCATTTTGACTCCCGGATTAGCTTAAAACGTTGGAATTTTGGGGTTTAGTAAACTGTTTTTTCCGGCTTTGGAAAAACTTATTTTGTTTACTATTTGTGCACAGAATTATATTGACATAGTTTTTGTTACTTACTTTTGTGATGCGTATATGTATTTTTTAACGTCTTCTAATCGCTATACATTGATTAGAAGGGGACGCATCTTGTTTACTTGTGATGTTGCTTGTGATATCTTTGTGTTGGTTTCGACGTATTGTCGTGATAGATATCCTTTTGTGCAATGTCTATTGTACAGTTTTGAATTCATTTGTATATTCATTATTTTGGGGCAAGCGTCCAACCTGTGGACAACCATTTCTGTCTGTTTTTATATTCTTTTATTTGGACACGACCGAGTTGAGGTCGATATCACTATTGTATATTATTTCATTTATGTACTAGAATAAACCCTACGGCGGAGTGCTCGAGTTGCCGGGTTCTAGAGAGCAACAGGCCTCCATCTCATAGCGTTGAGACCGGGGTGCTTTACTCTAGAATTGGTGGGCTATTCTCCGCACTCGTAAGGGGTATAGGATGACCTACGGTGGACTGCTCAAGTTACCGGATTCCGTGAAGTGTTGGGTGGTCCACTCACTTCGTTGTTTAGGGTTGCCTCGCTTCTGGGATAGGCGGGTAACTTGCCGCACTTGTAGGTGTCTTGGTTCTACATTGTACAAGCTATCCACATGACCAGGGACGTCAAGTTTCATTTGTGGCTCAAATGAAACCCCGGGCTCCTAGATTATCTGCTTTTCGATATTGCTTATCGCGTTTCTGTGATGTTGTTTATATCATGCCTGAGATGACTATATATTTTTATATAGATAAATACGAACAACAACAACAACAACTGAGCCTTTTATCCCAAGCATATGGGGTAGGCTACATGAACCAACATGAGAATCACGCAAGGTCCAGCACATGAATCCTCCGCCTCCACTCACTCTTATCGAACAATATACTTTCATTGAGTCCTTTGGCAACCATATAATTTCGTATCACCTCCATCCATGTTTTCTTCGGTCTCCCTTTTGCCCTTTTGCCATTGCCCATATCGAGAGTATCTATTCGTCGAACCGGTGCTTCCATAGGTCTGAGTCGTACATGACCAAACCATCTTAGTCGGTTTTCCCGCATCTTCTCCTCCATAGGTGCTACACCAACTTTTGCACGAATATCCTCATTTCGCACCTTATCTTTTCTAGTGTTACTGCACATCCAACGAAGCATGCGCATCTCCTCTACGTGCATCTTCTGTGTATGATGCTTCTTAGGGGCCCAGCATTCTGTACCATATAATAAGGCAGGCCGAATAATGCTCCGATAAAACTTCCCTTTCAATTTTAACGGAAAGTTACGATCACACAAATCCCTGTTGCACTCCTCCATTTCAACCAGCCAGCTTGGATCTTTTGATTAACATCACTATCGATCTCCCCATTCTTTTGGATGATGGAACCTAGATATCTAAACTGGTCGCTCGGTGATATCTCTTGCCTTTCCAATGTTATACCAATATCGTTTTGACTTCTCTGGTTACTAAATTTGCAATGCATATATGCTGTCTTGGACCTGCTCAATCTGAATCCCCGAGATTCCAATGTTTGCCTCCATAATTCCAATTTGGAATTAACCCCTGCTTTCGTCTCATTTACTAGAACAATATCATCAGCGAATAGCATACATCAAGGTACCTCATCTTAGATAGTTCTAGTAAGCTCATCCATCACGATGGTAAACATGAATGGACTTAATGCAGATCCTTGATGTAAACCAATTGTAATCGGAAAATCACTCGTTAAGTCGCCGCAAGTTTGCCTCCATAAATAAATGTTTGCCTCCGTAAATAAATGTTGTATATATTTTGCATCCGCGCTAGTCCAGCCCCCACTCTGCTGTTAGTTAAGTAACTTAACGGTGCATAACGGTGCCCCGTGGCGAATGTGGATGGCATATACGTACATTCTATTTTCATTCTTTTCTGGTGTGATAGGTTTTAATTGATGGAACCGCATTAATTTTGATTAATGTAAGGAAAAATAAACCTAAAAGATGTTGTCATAACAAATTTTTCAAAAAACTATAGTCGTATTTTTTTTGTTTGCATAGAGGTATTCATTTAGGAATATCTTGCACCTCATTCTACAAGGCAAAAGCCTAGATCCCTTCACGGGGAGTGATCTCTTGAGAAAAAGTTTATGTTACTATAGATTACTCGGTTTTCTTCAAAACTACCAGTTTTCAAAATCGGAGCCTAAACCACTCCTTTTCAAAACTGCTCAGTTCCTTCAACGATATCAAGCTCATTACGTTAAAGGTTTTTTCGCCAAAAACCAGCCGTAGCCATCCGTCATTTCTTACAAGTGTTACTTAGTATTCGTGCTATGTGTTTTGACCTAGTCAAGGCGTAGTGTTCGGTAACTGAGTCGTGCTTTTTTCTTGCAAGTGTTGCGATTATCTAGGACAACTGCATAACCATTTTGACCTAGTTAAAGGTCTATGCTGGTGGGTCCAAATTAATCTAGGATAATGATGGGTTGAACTTGACTAGTAGTTTATGATATGTTGACCTAGTCAAGGTCATAAGCCGTTAGGGGCAACAACCATATCAGGAGTTTCAAATATACAGGAAACTTGCTAGTGATGCATACCTTCTAGAGTGCGGTGACTAGAGTCGCTTCCATCTAGGTTATCACACAATGATAGTTAGGTCCCGACTTACTGATGAGTAGAATTACTCTTGGGAGATATTTTTCACTTCATAATTAGCTAACCTATTAGGTGTCTGGAAAAGTGTTAATGGGGCTATACTTATGTAGAAACAAGGTTTATTCTAATTAGGTCCGTGTGAGAGCACAAGGAACCTCACTCGGAGTACCAACACCTACCTGGCTGAACGGTTAGTGAACTTGTAAGGTGTTAATGATCTCGACTAGTTCTCTTTGTAAGGTTTGAAGGAGCATTCGAGAAAACAGTGGGAGCCATCATGCTTAGATAAAATAATAATCAATCTAAACTTGCAAAAGCGCACGCTGAGTGTTTCTGTTCTCTCTCTCCAGGTAGCAACCACTTCACGCCTTAATCAAGATAATAAAATATATGACTTGACTAACCCGGATTCTTATTCGGGGCTGGGGAACGTCGGTTCAGCTCTAACTTGTGACAACTGTCATAAGTATGAGCAAAAAAAGAGGATTGCATGGACTTCCACATGACCCTAATGTAGGAGAAACATTCTTATGCATCTTCTTCGGGTGTTCTTGTTATTGAGAACTGTTTTTCGGTCAGTCATACCTCCTACATACTAGATACTGGATCAGGATCTCATATCTATAATTTATTATAGGGACTGAGAAAAAGTAGGATGGTTGGACCTGATGATACGTCCCTCAGAGTAGGGAATGGAGCACAAGTTGATGCTGCTGCCGTCGGTGAATATCACCTAGTATTGCCAAGCAGCAATTCTGTGATTTTGAACAACTGTTACTATGTAACTTCTATGGTTTGAAACATCATATCAGTTTCTTTACTTGATAAAGATGGATATAACTTTGTTCTAGATAGAAATATCATGACTATTTACCTTAATCAGGTATTGGTTGCAGAAGGCACACTGTGTAATGGTATCTACGTTCTAAATCAAAACACGGTTTTCAATATACAAAACACACGCAAGAGGAAAAGTTCAAATATGAACGAAACCTACTTGTGGCATTGTAGACTTGATCATATCAATGAGAAAAGACTAGCCAAGTTGCATAAGGATGGATTTCTGAATTCGTTCGAATTTTCATCTTATGAAACTTTCCAGTCCTGTTTCAAAGGAAAGATGACAAAAACTTCGTTTACGGGACACGGAGAAAGAGCTATAAAGGTCTTGTGACTCATACACAGTGATATATGTGGTCCAATGTCTATACATGCAAAGGGTGGGTTCTCCGACTTCATTACATTCACTGACTATCTTTCTAGGTTCGGATATGTGTATCTTTTGAAACAAAAATCTGAAACTTTTGAGAAATTCAAAGAATACAGAAATGAAGTAGAGAATTAGATTGGCAAAAGTATCAAGATCCTCCGATCTGATAGAGGAAGGGAGTACTTAAGCACGTAATTCCTCGACTGCTTAAAAGATAATGGAATTCTCTCTCAGCTTACTCCTCCTTATACATCACAGCACAACAGTGTATTGGAGCGAAGGAACCATACCCTTTTAGATATGGTTCGTTCAATGATGAGTAATGCCGAGTTACTTCTATCCTTCTAGGGATATGCTCTTCAGACAGCAACATACCTACTGAATGATGTTCCATCCAAATCTGTACCTAAAACACCATTTGAAATTTGGAATGGTAAGAAACCATATCTTAAAAGATTTAAGATATGGGGTTGTCCGGCTTATGTTAAAAAAACATAACCCAGACAAACTTAAGGCACGATCAGTTCTTTATAAGTTTGTGGGATATCCTAAGAATAGCTATGGATATATGTTCTACCACACCGAGGAACAGGAGGTGTTTGTTGCTCAGCATGCCATTTTTTTAGAATGGCAATTTCTTGCAAAAGAAATTAGTGGGAGTATGGTAGAACTAAAATCGGAACCACAAACTAAAACTAAGGAATTTGTAGAACCGGAGAATTCAATAATCCCGGACGAACCTCAGCCACTCCGCAAATCTAGTAGGATTTTTCATCCTCCCGAGAGATACTACGATTTTCTCATAGACAGGGATTGAGAGGATTACATCTTGGAAGAAGATGATCCTACTAATTTCAATCGAGAGGATTACATCTTGGAAGTAGGCCATTACCAGTAGGGACTCTAATAAATGGCTGGATGCTATGCGATCCGAAATGAAGTCCATGTACACCAACAAAGTTTGGACCTTGGATATTGCTCCTCCTGGAGTAAAACTGTAACGTTTTAAAAATAAATAAATAAATAAAATCCTTTAGGTAAATTTTCTGATAATCGGTAAAATAAACCGTATTTTCCGTAAAACTCAACTACATTTATTTTTCAATATAGATTTAAATACGCCTATTTTAACTATGTAATTACTAGTAAATGGTGTTTATTTAGTGACTTATAAATTATTAGTTTACTAAAATATTTTCCGTTATTAATTAATTTTCAATATTTATATAAGCTTTTAATTATACATTTAATTAGTGATAAATACAAATTTGAATAGGTTAATTTTACAAATGTGAACCATGACAATTTAAAACAAGTGTGTATCATGCAAAATTATTTTTCAAATCTCTCCATGGTTCTACAAATTTCTAGGAAAAGGATTAAATTGAAAAAGTTAGATAATTAAGGGTTTAAGTGAAAGATACATTTAATCATGAACTTTCTACACAATACCACACATTTTTCTCTCTCTCTTTCTTCCTCCCTCCTCATGGACGAGCCTCATCATGGTGCAGCCCAAAATTTTACTCTCTCATTCCCACTTCATCTCAATACAAAAATCCATTCAAAAATCATACAAAATCCCACAAATTCCTAATTTAAATCCTACCCATTATTCTTTGATAAATCTTGCTTGAATACTTAGAGAAAAGAGATCATTTTGGAGACAAGTTTGCATGTTTGGATCTCAAGTTGGAGGTATAATCCTAACCCTAGTGTTAAGTGTAGGTTAATTACTCAAATTGAATAGATTTCGGTATTTAATTAGGTTTCTAGTTGCTAAATTAAAAATTCAAGAAAGGGTTTATGATCAAGCTAGGGTTTTTATAAATTGTTCATGGTTTTAAAATATAGCTTAACACATAAAGACATGTAAAATCTAATCTAGATTGTTAAGTTACTAATTGTTACAACTAATTTGTTCAAATTACTTAATGGTTGCAAACTAGGTTTTTGTAAAATATATTTATATGTGAGATAAAATTCTAGTGAGGGTTTTTATCATTTGATTATGGTTTTAGTGAGTAGTTTAACATGTTAATTGAATGCAAAAGCTAATCTAGTTACTCGTTTCAAATTGTTAGTTGGAAATTATGCTAATTATGCTAATTTTGCTAACTAGGTTTTTAGAAATTGGTTAAATAGTTGGGATTAAAATCTAATTAGGGTTTCTATGACATTATTAACATTTTAAATTGTAATTTAACACTTTAGTTCATGCAAAATTTAGCTTAGCTGTTGAATTGTGAATTTTGCTTTAAAAAAGTATTAAAATTGATATTTTTGCAAACTAGAATTTTCAATTTATACAAATTAGTGTGATAAAAAATATAGTAATGGTTTATATAACCTAGTTATGATATTTAGTGAATATTATGGCCATTAGTTTCATTTAAACATCAAGTTTTGAAGTAAAACGGTTGATTGACGCTTTCTAGGATTTTGCGAAATAAAACGGTTTGATTGATTTTAAGGTTTTGATGATTTAAACCCTGTTTTATATTATAATTAATGAGTTTTGGAACTACGAATTGTACGTTTGTGTTTTATCTCGATCAATCGGTGTTTGTACGCCGATATCGAGTGTTATTTGGTTCTTTTGCATGAGCGGGTCATAGGTTTTAACCTATGCGCGTTTCGTTCGCCATTTTGGTTTTGTCCGCGATTCGGTTTACGATATTATATATGTTTGCGTATAGGTACCCTTCACGTAGACTTCGTACGAGGAAGAAGAGGAGGGCGACATCGACTTCGGCAGACAAGGACCAGGTGAGTAGATGTATATTTACGGGGGAAGTCGGGTGGATGGCGTATAGCACCCCCGCAAACGTAGAATAAGGATATTACGTACTGTTATTAGGAAGTCGGACGTGACCTTAGATTCTTGGCGAGTAGGGTCCTATTGAAGACTTTAGGTTGGACTAGACTAATTTAGAAAGACTTAACCAAAGGATGACTGCCTTGGAGGGAATTCGTAGGTTTCATGTAGACACACACACGCGCGCACACGTAAACTTGACTTGGTGTATGTGTGTGTGTGTGTGTGTGTGTATAGAAATGTGTGTGTGTGTGTGTATACAACATATACATATGATATGAGGAGGTTATATAATACATGGGGATAAGTCGATATGACTATGCTTGATTCCGTGATATATTGGATATATGATCGAGTTATGACATGAGATGTGTTATGATAGTAGCGGATCATTGGGCAATGAGATTATATAAGATATATTTTTATAAACGATAATATGTGTTGATGACATTAGAATGAACGAGACTCTAGAACAGAACCCAGATTGTAATATGTGAATTAATCACGATATGACATATGACATGATATTTTAGTAGATCATTTGACAATGTATATTTACACAGACGATGATATATGTTTGATAATATTGGGATGTATGTGATTATAGTATAGTACCCTTGATCATGATATTGTTTGATGATGATACTATATGAGCGATGATGTATATATGTGATGATTAATCCGCACTCTTGACTTGAGGAAGTCGTACTATGTATGTGACGCTATTGAGGATGGATCGCCAACTACTAGAGATATCGACTGAGACTTTAGAAGGATTCTTCTTACCATTCGACTAGTGTCTTTAGTTAGTTCCTTAGTTGGTTAGGTAGATCTTAGTTTAGGTTCGAGTCATACTTATTTTCAAAACTAACGAATCATGCGGATTTTTAAAGACAGCCTGAGAGATACTACGGATTTTTCAAAGGACATATCTTTCTTAAAAACCCCGTAGTCCTTAATTTTGTAAAAACGACGATTCATGCTTTTTCAAACAACAAACTGTATGACTCCTAATTAGTAGGTATTCTCTAGTTGTGCGTTTACTACACATTCATCGTTATATTCATGTTGTATTCATCGCATTGCATGTTCATACATATGTTTCTTTAGCTAATATGATACTCTTCATGTTAGGACACCAGCACAATTACCAATGATGCGCATAATCCACGTAAACTTATTTGCCGGCTCACACACATCATCATCGGTAATTGCCATGTCACGTACACTTTAGAACATATTATCTTTATTGATATAATCAGCTAAATGCTAAACCAATATAATATTGTGTGAGTACTCTCATGTGCTAGTTTAGACATTGCATTTATTACATAGACACTTCATGCATTCATATTTTCATATTATCATGCAGTATTGTAGGGCTTATGCTGATACTCATTATTTACTTACTCATGATTTTAGGATTTTGGATTTCTATGAGATTTCTGGATTTTGGAGAAAACTGCAAGAATATATATAAAAACTTCTCCCTCTTTCTCCCTCTCATTTTAAAATACAAGTTGCAATTTTCACGTGATGTATGTGTCGTCCACCATGAGATTTCATGTTTTCTGTTGGATTTCGAGACCCGATTCGAGGAGTGTATGAACCGTCTCGGGTACATGGTGGGCCGGGTATGGTACCCCGGGGCAAGAAGCTCGAGTTGTAGATGATGAGCCTGGCAGGGGAAGACTACCTACCGGCGATGTCTGGCGCGGCGGATATCCGGAGGATACCGACCGTTGTCGTGAGATTTGATGATACGGGCCGATCCGGACTGACGAATCCCGAGATATTAAGACTATGAGATATTGAGACTATGAGGTATTGAGACTTTGAGATTTACATGTTTTGTGTCGATGCTTGATACGGATTTCCATGGATTTCATTGATGATGTTTCGGATTACCATACAAATTTTACTATGATAAAAGTTACAGATTTCTTATACAGATATATCCAGATTTCATGGTTGATTGTTTTACATTCATGGTGCATACATACTCATACACATGACATGCTACTACTTGAGGCACTGACACGAGCACTGAGCATTGCACTTATTTATAGATTAATACCCTGCCACTACTAGATGAATAGTATTATATTAAGTATATTATTATGACCTAGAAGATCGTCGTGCATGCGATTTTGTTAGTGTATATGCCCTAGAGGCCATTACTGTATCATACTAGTTTGTATATTACTTGATGGAAGCTTGGGATATTCACAGTTGTATATACAATCTTGCTCGAAATGGTAGTATGCTACTTGGTTTGTCTCTACTTCAATATGTGCATGTGTTTCTTTTAGCATATCGCTTATATACATATTAGTAGAGCCCTTAGGATCTTTTCTTGATTACCAGGGTTGTTATGGCGCTCATACTCGTGGGGGCTGGGTAATCCATAAGCACATCCTTATACAGTTCCCTGGTCGTTGGACTATCGAGACAGGGCATCGATACTCCGGAGTAGACTAGCGTATGCGCTTCTCATCCCAGTGTGGGAGACGGTATGTCCCACAGCCGTCAGTACGTCGTACTTGAGATAGTATGCGGGTGCTCGTTAGGTTACGAGTACACTGGACAGGACTCGTCGGGAACTGTTGGTTGGTATTATACCTATCGTCAGTTATCAGTTCCCAGGTGACATGAGTACAGCTTAGTCCGCTGACTTGACACTGTCACTTCGCCTCGAGTGTGTTCCCACTGCACTTTGATTAGTACCCTACCACGGCTCAAAGGAGTCGTGCAAATAGGTAGTTTTTGGGTGCAGTCCCGAAGCACTTGGTGGCAGTGACGGTTAGACAGGATTCGTCTCTCCCGGTATTGGGGGTTGACATCGCGCTGTGTCCAGGAGAGCCATTACACAAGTAGTCCCTGGCCAGGGTAAGCGAGATATACTGGTAGGTTTCCAGTGTTATCTCAGGGTGTTCTGGGCTACACTGCGACACGACTTGTACCGCTATTAGGGGACTGACGTTCACCGCCCCCCTAGGCCCGCCATGCAATGTATCAGACGAACAGACCGGACTGTACGGAGACTGTCATATTCAGGCTCAGTAGGTGTTCAGATGGGGTTCACCTCATCAGTCTTCTTATCGGCATCTACCTGGGGACCGTTACGTTCAGCTAGTGCCACTTGCGGTCTGTGGTTAAACCCACTGCCAGCGTAGTGTCGAGTCTTTAGAGTCCCACACAGAGAACTATTCGCCTTTAGGAAAAATGAGTAGAGGTCGTATGGTTTTGCGACAGGGTTCGTTCACATCCGCGCACTTGTGCACATTTGCTGTCCGGACAGCTTATACTAGCGGGCTTTAGTTTAAGCCAGATCCTAGTATATGATTTGGGATTGGTTTTATCTCTTTGTATTCGTGTTCCTCGGATCACGAATGCGGGTGCGTATGCACAGTTGATTGAGTCAGAGGAAGAGGACTTTGATTAGGGTTAATGACCATTGTCATTTTATTAACCCTAATGCTTATGTGTGTATTATAATTAATTGATATTAGCTATATATATATATATATATATAATTGTGCATGGTTAGGATTGTTGACATTTTGACCATACTTGACTTGTTGACCTTAGTTAATATGTTGACCATCATCATTCCATATAAAAGATGCTCTTTGATCCTTGCAATTTTCATTTAATGTGAAATGATAATGGTCAAGTCTTGATTAACCATGACAATTATCTAGATAATTATCTATTTTTTATAATTCACACATATATGTGAGAATGGCTTATTATTCTCTCATTCTATGATATACTTTCTCTCTCTTGCTCTTCCTCTTCCTCAAGCTCTCCCCTCTCATGTGTTGAGAAACACTTGAGCTTGAGAGAAAACCTCTTCTAGATAATCTTTACTCTCCTCTAGGGTTCTAGGATTAGCACTTCTAGCACCTTAGTTACTTCTAGCTTGAAGTTGAAGCCAAAGGTTGAGGCTTTCGGGTGGATCCTTCTTCGACTCGAGAAGGCGACAAGGCGATCTCTTTCTTACACTCCAAGGAGCAAGTAGAGAAGGACATAAAGCCCTAGGTATAACCATTCTTCCTTGTAGCTAATTTCTAGTTAGCTTTTAGTTAGTTTTGTTTAGTAAACATCCCGACTTTGTCTAGTCCATGTTGCCTAGAGTAGTAAAAATCCGATTTTTATTCCGTTTTCCGCCTCTCCGCAAGCACCGGGGTGGGCAACGTGGACTTACAGTAGTATCAGAGCCTAACTAAACATAAACTAGCTTGGTAGTACACTAGTAAAATAGGGGGTTGCCCCTACGGATGGAAATATCCGTAGGGGCATATTTAACTTGGCCCTACGGATTAATCCGTAGGGCTAAAAGGTTGCCCCTACGGGCACTGACGTCTAAGAATAAAAATATTAATTCTTAATTTGGTGTTTGCCCCTACAGAGCCGCAAACAAAGGACCTACGGGTATATCCGTAGGGGCAAGTAAATATCGTTTTAAAATAAAGCCAGATCGAAAAGCCTACGCTCATTTTCTCTCTCTCCCTCAAACGCGCGCGAAAAACCCCAAATCGCCACCGTCGCGTCGCCACCGTCGTTGGGCAGAGTCGCCACCGTCGTCGCCACCGCCGATTTCGTCGCCACCGTCGTCGCCACCGCCGGTTTCGTCGCCACCGCCGGTTTCTTCGCCAATTCTCCACCGTCGTCGCTCCAGCCCACCAGCGCACCCGTTCAGGTATAAATCTCGAGGTAAATTAAAGCATTTTTGGATTATTCATGGCTGGATCTGGGTTGCGCGCGCGAGAGTTGGGTTTGGGCAGGGGCGCGGTGGCGGTCGGGGTCGGGGTCGGGGTCGGGGTAGGGTTAGGGTTGGGGTTCGGCTGCTGCTGGGGTGGGGCTGGGGTTAGGGTTACGGTGGGGCTGGGGTTAGGGTTACTGTGGGGCTGGGGTAGGGTTACGGTGGGGCTGGGGTTAGGGTTGGGGCTGGGGTTAGGGTTACTGTGGGGCTGGGGTTAGGGTTATGAGAGGCATGTCAGCATATTTATGTGTAATGATTGAGAGGATCAAGCTAAGTTCTATGCAAGCAGTCCCTCAGAATACATAGATAGCTAGCCTTACATTTTAAATTAACATATTCCATAGTTGTCTTAATGGTAAGGCAGATACCCATATTGTGTAAGAGCTGACATTAATACAACCATAGGGAGCTGACAGATTATACATCTCATGTGGCATTAAAATCTATAAATGGACATACGAGATAATGCAAAGAAAGAGCAATAGATCAAGACTCAATCAACTTTCCTATGCTTTATGATTTCAGCGGATAGCTCAAGTTTAGTTTCAACTTTATATTCTTATTTTTCTCTCTTTTTTCTTTAGTGCTTCTTCCTCCATTTCTTTGAAGAGTCTCTCACAGCGAAACACACTCCAATTGCTGTTGAAGATTTTAGAATGTATCCAGAATTTAAGAAAAAAATGTTGTGCCCCTTATGCTTCTGTTATTCAACTCCTTCCATACACTCTGGACTTCTCAAATTTAAAAACTATTAGAAGTGTACTTGTTTATCATACATTGAACACACCATGCATGCTATTTCTTTCACTCTCTTGTGGCATGATATTGATAGTTTATGTGAGAGTAAGACCATAACAAACATAGAAAATATTTCAACTAAGATATGAGAGACCGCTCCTAAAGAAAAACTAAAAGAGGTTAACAATGTAAAGATCAATTCCTATTCATTCTTTCCAATGTATAAAAAAAAATCACATTTTTTTAACATTACAAATCTTTGCACAAGCGTGCAGCCGCACACAAATAGCCGTGTCCCTAACTAATATGTAACCATGACACATGGCAGATGAGGTGTCTCATAACTCAATATTAGCGATTTCCATGATCACGACACGTGGCAGATGAGGTGTCTCATAACGCTTTATGATATCAGTATCCTATATTTAAAGTTTTAATTGTTGATTGTTATAGATGTATACCATTGCAATAATAGTTTTTGGTTGATGAATGCTATTGCAATGTAGGATGATCAGTTCTATCAATCTTGATCTCAATGGTTTAAAATTATGTTACACATACAGCACGAATGCACAACAAACGCATAATTAGAGAGAGAATCGAGATATTCGGGTTAAAACCAATATATGATACTCGATGATGATATGAAACCTTCATATTCCCATCGATACCCGTATATGAAACTAAAAGCGCCACTTAGTCCCCGTCTATCGGTTAACATACGTGCGATGCTCATCGTGACCTAGAACTATACGAAGGTTGTTAAATATCGGACAGTATAGCTCGATACTAACAACCGTCGTATAGTCTACGCGACGAGAAAATTCAATCGTATGGTAACCCATAGATTTGTCCCGTATGGACAAGTTAAGAATGTATAAAGCAAACGCCTTCATTCACTTGTGTTTTCATCCGTTTCGAGATATTTCGTCGGTACCTTTCCGCTGGTTCTCCGTGTACAAAGATAGATTAGATGTTCATTTCAACGTTGTTTCACAGCTTTGAAATGATTATCTATTCTATTACAGTGTACTCGGAGAACAGCGGGGAGGTGCTGCCGAAATTTACTCGAAACGGTTGAAAGCACAAGTGATGGGCGTTCGCTCTATACATTCTTAATGGGATAGAAGCCTACCCCCGACAGCCGGAACACATACATACAAACGCATAATTAGAGAGCGATTCGAGATGTTCGGGTTAAAACCAATATATGATACTCGATGATAATATGAAACCTTCATATTCCCATCGATACCCATATATGAAACTAAAAGCGCCACTTAGTCCCCGTCTATCGGTTAACATACGTGCGATGCTCGTCGTGACCTAGAACTATACGAAGGCTGTTAAATATCGGACCGTATAGCTCGATACTAACAACCGTCGTATAGTCTACGCGACGAGAAAATTCAATCGTATGGTAACCCATAGATTTGTCCCGTGTGGACAAGTTAAGAATGTATAAAGCAAACGCCTTCATTCACTTGTGTTTTCATCCGTTTCGAGATATTTCGTCAGTATCTTTCCGCTGGTTCTCCGTGTACAAAGATAGATTAGATGTTCATTTCAACGTTGTTTCACAGCTTTGAAATGATTATCTATTCTATTACAGTGTACTCGGAGAACAGCGGGGAGGTGCTGCCGAAATTTACTCGAAACGGTTGAAAGCACAAGTGATGGGCGTTCGCTCTATACATTCTTAATGGGATAGAAGCCTACCCCCGACAGCCGGAACACATACATACAAACGCATAATCAGAGAGCGATTCGAGATGTTCGGGTTAAAACCAATATATGATAATATGAAACCTTCATATTCCCATCGATACCCATATATGAAACTAAAAGCGCCACTTAGTCCCCGTCTATCGGTCAACATAACGTGCGATAATTTATTCTTTTCAACGACAAACGCACACACAAAGCATATACATGGATTTTCTCCTTTGTCAGTAACTATCCCGTTCTTATATTTCTCAATATAGTCAGCATAACCTACAATTTATATGTTATTCAGTCTAACATGGCCCATGAGTACGTCAGAGTTAAGGACTGGATGTATGTGGATTGGAAACAACGTATGCAACCTAAGTTTGTCGCAGGAGTTGCTGCTTTCCTTGAATTTGCACGAGCACATAATAAGATCATAATAGAGAAGATTCTTTGTCCGTGCGATAGATGTGGCAATAAGTACTGGCAGAAGGTAGAATTGGCAGAGCTTCATATTGTAAAACATGGGTTTACTAGACTTTATTCAACTTGGAAATATCACGGGGAAGGAGAAGAATGCAGTACTGCGGTAGAAGAAGGAGAACACGATAATGCGGCAGGAGAAGAAGAAGAATTCGGTAATACGGCAGGATACGGAAATTTATTTCCATCAGAAGAAATGGAGGATATGGTAGAGGCTGCCCTAGGTGAATCTATTCGTACCGAAGATGACATTCCTTCCGGTCAAGGACCGCGTGCGGATAAATATGAAAATTTCATGAATGATGCTAGGAAACCAATTTATGAGAATGCGAAGTATTCCACCCTCTCATGGTTCGTCCAACTTTTCCAAATTAAGTGCCTAAATGGATGGAGCAACAAGTCATTCACAATGCTTCTTTCGTTCTTGAAAGATTCTATGCCTCCGGGAAATAATGTGCCCGAAAGCTGGTACGAAGCCCAGAAAATGATGTCTGATTTGGGTCTAAAGTGCGAGAAGATTCAAGCATGTCCTAAAAATTGCGTGTTGTACCGGAAAGAGAATTCAGATTTGAAAGAGTGTCCAACATGCGGAGAGGCCAGGTATAAGCCGAAAGATTCTGATAAGAAGCCTGATATACCTGTGAAGATAGCACGATATTTTCCTATAACACAGAGGCTACAGAGGCTATTCAGGTGCAAGAAAACAGCCGAGGCAATGATTTGGCATCACCGTGCTCCTCCAACCGAAAATGGAAAAATGAGCCATCCAAGAGATTCACCGGCATGGAAGGATTTCGATAAGAGGCACGCAATATTCAGTAGCGATCCTCGCAATGTCCGGCTCGGACTGGCTGCCGATGGCTTCTGCCCATTCAACTATATGGCTGGAAGTCACAGTACATGGCCCGTTGTAATGATAATTTATAATCTGTCGCCTTGGTTGGCTATGGACCAATCATACTTTATGATGCCTCTTCTTATCGACGGACCAAACTCACCGGGGAACAATATCGACGTCTATCTCCGACCTCTGATTGAGGAGCTGAAAACTTTGTTCATTGATGGTGTAGAGACATATGATTCAAACACAAATACAACCTTCATACTGCGTGCGGCTTTAATGTGGACAATTAATGACTTTCCTGCGTATGGAATGCTTTCAGGTTGGTCCATACATGGTCACAAAGCATGTCCTCATAGCCATGAACACACAACATCAAAATTTTTGAATTTTAGCAGGAAGGTTTGTTATTGCGGCCATCGACGTTTTCTGCCTCCAGACCACCCCTATAGGTTAGACACGGTTCACTTTGATGGTCATCAGGAGCTTCTTGGGCCTCCATCCCCATTGTCCGGAGAGGACGTGACTGCTAAATGGGATGGTTACAATAACGTGACCTTCGGGATGGATCTGACGAGACAGGTCAAACCACAATATTGGAACAAGTTAAGCATTTTCTTCGAGCTTCCGTACTGGTCTACAAATTCAGTGCGTCATTGTCTGGACGTCATGCATATAGAGAAGGGAGTATCAGAGCACATACTTAACTTGCTTCTGTGTAAAGACGGGAAATCGAAAGACAACATGAATGCCCGGATGGATCTACAAGAGTGGGGAATAAGAAGTGAACTGCACCCTAAACCGGTAGCGGGTAAACCGGGCAAGTTTGTACTTCCCAATGCCGCTTATCATATGTCACAACCGGAGAAGAAAAGATTCCTGCAGGTGTTGCATGATTTGAAAGTCCCCACAGGTTTCTCAGGATCATTCAGCAAGAAAATAAAAATTGTGAAGGGCAAGATCGATGGGCTGAAAAGTCATGACCACCATGTTATCGTGGAGCACCTTCTTCCATTAGCCCTCAGGACTTCTCTCCCCGACTCGGTTGGTCTAGTAATCAACGACCTATGTTGTTTTTTCAGGGAGTTGTGTGCTAAAACGCTGGAGGTTGCGACGCTGGATAAACTAGAAAATTCTATTGCGTTGATACTTTGCAAGTTTGAGCGTATTTTCCCACCGTCATTCTTCGATATCATAATACACTTGACGGTTCATCTTGCAACTGAGGCGAAGTTAGCCGGACCGGTACAATATCGATGGATGTATCCCGTCGAGAGGTACGTGTAATTTTTCGTTTCGCGCAATTTATAAATTTATTTATGTCATGTATGCCCGTGTTTATTTATTCAACATATTCTCATTAGGTACCTTTACACTCTTAAGAAGTATATACGCAATAAAAATCGACCAGAGGGTTCTATCATGCAAGGTTATCTTCTTGATGAAGAAACCATATTTTGTTCCCGCTATCTGGACGAGAACATTGAGACAAGGCTTAACCGACCACGAAGAATTCAAGACGGGCCATATGGTAAAGCCGAGTATAAGAGGGTAGACACTATGTTTATCAACAAGATATACCGGTTTATCTTGCTTAATTGCGTATGTCTTGAACAAATTAGAGAGTAAGTTCTTTTGGATTAATTGTTATATCTGTGTTTGTGTGTATATGAAACGACATAATATTAATGTCACAATTATTTGTCGAAAACAGAACTCATTTTAACGAGGTACCTGAGGGGCATCCTGATTGGAACGAAGAGCGTTTGGAAAAATACCATCAGGATAATTTTTGTGATTGGGTCACAGAGCATGTAAGTTATTCGAATTACATTTTATTGCTATCAGTTTTAATCTAAACTTGTATCGTTATGTATTTATCGTAAAATTTGTTTTGTTAGATCCACGATCCGAACTTGTCTGCATCATTTGAGAGTGATTCAAGATGTTTAGCTCAATTTCCTAGTATGGAGGTTGCACATTACAAAGGATTTGGTGTCCTTGGATACAAATTCAAAGTTAAGGATATAGAAACATCTAGAATCACTCAGAATAGTGGGATTGCGACGGTAGGATCGGACGGTGTGATTTACTATGGGTACTTAAATTGTATACTCGGCATCCACTATCCCGGACGATCAGAACCCTTTTATATATTCCACTGTACTTGGTACGATCCGCGAACCGATACAGACAGGTGGAGAAGCAGTCTTAGGACTTGGAAAGATGAATATGGATTGACCAGTGTGAACACACTTCGATTTTACGGTCAGGACGATCCGTTTATCTTTCCGAACCAAGCGTTCCAAGTATACTACTCACAGTGTTTGAAGCATCCGGGGTGGAGTGTTGTATGCCGATGGAAACCTAGAGATGTCTACGATGTCCCAGAATACGAGGACAGCGATGAGGACGAAGAAGAGAGAAGGCTTAAAGTGCTCCGACCGTCTGTTTCGAAGGACGGGTTTTCTTCGACCGATCATGAAGTTACGTGGGTTAGAAATGACATCGACGATGAAATCCAAGTAAATATGTATGATGCGCCCACGAAACGAAAAAGGTTATCAGTAATGTTATATTATTACTTCACATTTTACGCTCTAGATCATATATAGTCAATACTTTTAATGATTGTCTAATGCGTCCACGACCCGTTTATCTAGATTTGATGACGATGTCGGGAGCAGCGAGGGGCGGCAGGAGCTCCAGCCGCGGCAGAGGCAGAGGCAGAGGCAGAGCGGTTCTGCCGCCCGGAGAGCTCCGTAGGGAGCTTCAGAGGGCCGGTCTTGCACCCAGATCGGAGACCCCTTCGGATGCCTCCTTCCGTGTTGATTTGGCCACACCTCCAGGTATACTGCACGCATATCCATTTTGAATGTAATATTACAGATATTCATGCATGTTTATGTCAAAATTACTTATATTGTCAATGTTTGATTGTCTAGTTGTTGGTGATGCGTCCACATCTGGGACAGAGGCCACCCCCGCTCCTCCAGGTATGTTTATATATCATATAGTGTATGTATATTGATTTAGAATGCTATATCATAAATATACACATTCTTTTTGCTCTTACTTAGCAATTTTTATTATTGTCTAGCTGTAGGTGGTGACACCACCGCACCTGCGGGTATGTTTATATGTCCTATAGTGCATGCATATTGATTTAGAACGTTATATTATTGATCTACACATTCTTTTTGCAATTACTTATAAAATCTATTTTTAATTGTCTAGTTGTTGGTCCTGCGTCCACATCTGGGACAGAGGCCACCCCCGCTCCTCCAGGTATGTTTATATATCATATAGTGTATGTATATTGATTTAGAATGCTATATCATAAATATACACATTCCTTTTGCTCTTACTTAGCAATTTTTATTATTGTCTAGCTGTAGGTGGTGACACCACCGCACCTGCGGGTATGTTTATATGTCCTATAGTGCATGCATATTGATTTAGAACGTTATATTATTGATCTACACATTCTTTTTGCAATTACTTATAAAATCTATTTTTAATTGTCTAGTTGTTGGTCCTGCGTCCACATCTGGGACAGAGGCCACCCCTGCTCCTCCAGGTATGTTTATATATCATATAGTGTATGTATATTGATTTAGAATGCTATATCATAAATATACACATTCCTTTTGCTCTTACTTAGCGATTTTTATTATTGTCTAGCTGTAGGTGGTGACACCACCGCACCTGCGGGTATGTTTATATGTCCTATAGTGCATGCATATTGATTTAGAACGTTATATTATTGATCTACACATTCTTTTTGCAATTACTTATAAAATCTATTTTTAATTGTCTAATTATAGGTGGTGCGTCCACACCTTCCACAGGGGCCACTCCTGCCGCTTCCATACCCTCCGCACGTCTGCAGGTTAGTATGAATAAATTTAAAATATTTATTTATTTTACATATGCTCTATAGAATAAATATGAACTTCATGGAGATTTAGCGTCGATGTTTATTTTATAGTTGGAGGAGTTGCGTCCGGGTCCGGGACCCCGGTTGTTCCTCACCGGAGGAACTATCGTCCCGCTCGTGCTGCTGCTCGGGCCCAGGCTCGTGCGCTATTCACCGGAGGTATATATCACACTTGAATTTTTGTTTAACCTTGATTTCTTAATACAACTTTGTCTTATTATTGATTGTCTTGATATTTCGTGCAGACGCAGGGCCTCTCCATCCCCAGAGGGGGACTCGAGGCCCGAATCAGTCCCATAGGCTGAGGCCTGATAGAGCTAGGGGGAGGCAGCATTCCCCCTATTTTTTACCCTTGACTATCGCTATACCGGTCCTCATTCCGAGAGGTTCGGCCGGTATTTGGGGGACGAGAGCCGGATCGTGAAGAACTATCCACTTAACGTTGAGTGGGGCGAGCAGCACCAGCGCTCATTCGCCCTCTTCTTTGAACAGACTCGGGTATGTATTAATATATATTTTCATTTGATCTATCCAATATATTTATTATTAACACTTGCAATCTAATAACAATGTTTTTTTTTGTATTTTCAGTTGGATTACGATTTTCAGCCTGTAGCCGACCCTGATCACCCGGGGAGGGTGCTCGACCTTCATGCTCTGTACAATGGCCTGATGAAGAACATGCAGGCCAAGGTCCGATACAACAGGAATGAGCTGAAGGCCGACTGCTACTCCCTGTGGATAGCAACCCCCGAGGCAGAGAGAGCGGCCCTCCTATCTACTCCGGCGTTTGCGAGAGTCGACGTAGAGACATGGCCTATATTGTGCGCTTATTTCGACTCCGAACGCAAACAAGTATGTATTTTAAATTTAATTCATTATTTATGATATAATTTATTTCTTTGTGTTTCTTAATTAGAAAACTAAATGTTAATGCGTTGTGCAGAAACAGTCTGCTCAGAATACGGAGAACAGGAAGTCGGCGAAGAGGGGTCGCCCCACTTACACAGGTGGCTCGAGGAACATTACTCGAGCCATGGAGTTATCGGTAAATTAAGAGTTATTCTCTAATATTCTGCAATATTAAGAGTTATTCTCTAATATTTCTAATATTAAGAGTTACTTTCTAATATTGCAGACATCTCGGACCGTGGCGTCAGGTGGTACACCGAGCGTGCTGTCCGCATATCTTGCCGTCTACGGCACCTCGACAGATCCCGCCACGGGCGAGCTTCGATGTCCCGACGTCGCTACCCAGGAGTACTGCGTAAGTGTTAATATTTTTTCTACCCAAATTTGAAATTTTAGTTTTGGAGGGTTCAAGTTTAAATTTTATACTTATACTTTACTGCTTAATGTGGGTGTAGGAGCGGGTGCTTGAGCAGGCCCAGGCCTCGGGGATCGATTTTACCGGACAGAACGATCCGAGGCTGCTGACCCCAGTTCTGGACGCCGCACACGAAGGGCACCACGGAGGTTGGGAGAGAGGCCGGGGATTGGGCCCTAGCAGGGCCCATATGAGGTTGGACTCCACCCCGGCGGTTACTTCCTCCGTCTCCAGTGACCGGCATGTCCATCAGGAACTGGATAGCTTGAGGGCTACCGTTCAGGAGTTGAAGGAGATGCTGGTATGTATACTACTTTATAGTAAAATATCATTTCATATTATATACATATCAACATATCCATAATTAGTACGTAGCTTGAGCTTATTTGGTTTTAGACTTAAGTTTGATTAATCATACATACAATGTAATTAAAATAAACAACGCTTTTCCAAACTAGATATCCAAACAGGGTTTCGAAATAACTTAATAATGAAACGAATTCGAATAATACACAGTTCTTACACGCTTCTTACACACGTTATGTCCAGACGCGACAGGGTAGATCGGCCGAGCCTCCACATGCATCTCCTTCGGCTGCGGCTCCGCAAGCTACTACATCGGCTGCGGTTCCGCAGACAGCTCCTGTAGCTCCACCGCCCACTCAGACTCCCGCAGCCGCGGCTCCGCAAGCGACTACCTCGACGGTGGCTGCGCAGACCACATCGCCAGCTCCACATGCCGCTCAGACTCCCTTATATGTAGCATTGCAGAGTGTATTGACCGAGGAGCAGGCGCGCGTTATTCTAACGTTATTCGGAGGTGGAGCTGGACCGAACTAGGGTAGCTTTTTGGTTCTTATTTTTTGAAACATGTATTTATATCACATTGTACTACATTTTGAAACGATATTGATATTGGTTTGTATTTATATCATATTCAGTTTTTGGGTTTCTTTTGTATATTATATATATGCGTGAGATGTGATTTTGAATACTGCAATATATGATTTGATTGATGTATATAGTATTGTGCACTGGGCGGGAAAAAATCTAGCAGCCCATTTTTTAAAAAAAAATACAGACAATATGTACCTACGGATTAAGCCGTAGGTATATATGTTGCCCCTACGGGCATATCCGTAGGGGCAAACTATCAGGAAACCTGATATTTTCCCACCTGATATCAGTGCAGGGTGTTGGGAGTGCCCCTACGGATATGTCCGTAGGGGCAACTGTTTATCCCCTACGAATTTATCCGTAGGGGCAAAATATCAGGTTTCCTGATATTTTCCCCCCCGATCTCAGTGCAGGGTGTTGGGAAGGCCCCTACGGACCTATCCGTAGGGGCTACTTTATATCCCCTACGGAGGTATCCGTAGGGGTAGAAAAAGGACCTACGGATATATCCGTAGGTATATACAATATATTCAAAAAAAAAATTAAATATATGATTTTATTACCCCTACGGGGTACTCCATAGGGGCTATAACACCTACTGAGATATCCGTAGGGGCATAAATTTGTCCGTAGGGGCAAGTTCAGGGCCTCAACTTGCACCTGCGGCCTTTGCACCTACGGGGTCTTTTTTCGCCCCTACGTATATATCCGTAGGGGCAGTGGGTTGCCCCTACCGATAAATCCGTAGGGGCAACCCTTATTTGTAGTAGTGGTAAAGTGTATGGAAGTTCAATCGGAAAAAAATCACAAAACTAAAAACACAAAACCCTAACTTTCTGTTGAATTTTTTTCTGTTCAAAATAAAATAAATCTTACGTCAAAAATCATCTCAGGGTTTTGTGAAGAAAGCCACTAAAAACGATCCAGTGAATCGCTCAAAGCGCGGCGGTTCCGCGGCAAAAGCATGCCTATTGCCGCGGAACCGCGGCCGTTTTGACTCGGTTCTGGGTCGGGTTTGGTGCAGTGTTCTTCTGGCTTGGTTTTGGGATTTTTAAGATGGTGTATTTGAGCCCAGGTTTTCCAGAAAAGAAATTTGTTTTTGGGGGCCTATAAATCCGTATTTTTGATCAAACTTCACTACACTTTGACTAATGGGTTATATCTGTGATGTTTATATGTATTGAACGTCTACTAATCGCTATAAGTCGATTAGTGGGGGTTATACATATCTGTGATCTGTGTTTGATGATGGTATGTGTATATAAATGCGTTGGATTGTCGTGGGTGAATAGCCGGGGTGGATGTGAGATGAGTGTTTCTTTTTCTTTCATTCATTGTAATATGTAAATTGATGTATTATTATTTGTTTGGCCGCACAACCGGGTCGAGGTTGTAGCCGTCATTGTATAATTCTTTTTACTGTTTTTGCTCCTAGGATAGACCCATGGAGGGGTGCACAAACTACCGGGTATCTCGAAGTACCGAGTGGCCTACTCACGGTGTTGAGGGAGGTTGCTTCGCTTCGGGTACTTGGCGGGTAGTTTGCCGCACCCGTAGGGGTCTTAGGTGGGGTATTGGCTATTCACCGCGACCGTGTAATCCTCTTTTCGTTGCAGGCTCGAACGAGTTGCGGATTCCTAGTATATCCAATGTATTCATCTGTGATCTGTAATGTCTATCATTGCTATATATATTTGTAACACCTTAGATTGTGTTTTGTAGCTAATTATATTTTTAAAGTATGGTTTTTAATAAAAAGTTTACCAAATTAAGTTTTAAATATTTTATCCTATTTAATGAGTATTTTATTAGAAATTTGTTAGGCGCACACACACTTGTGCATGTAAACTAGGTTGTTAAGTGTGGTTTAGCCATCTCTTAATCTAGTTTTATGTTTTGTTAAGTGTTATGGTTGTATTAGTTCATGGTTGTTTTAAAAAAAAATAAAAAGGGTTTTATTTGGTTGAATGGTTGACTTGAGAAGAGAATTGGGCATGGGGCAACATTGCTTGTGCCATGCCCATTTAATGAAGAGAGAGAGTGAGAATGGGAGGGGTCTTTGTGTTTACCCTCACTCTCACTCATTTCTCTCATTTCCTTGCTCTCATTCTCTCACACTCACACACACACACACACACACTCACCTGCAGAGAGAAGCAACAGCAGCAGCTCCTTCATCAGCAGCCTCAGCATCAGCAAGAGCAGCACCAGCAACAACAGAAACAAAAACAACATCAGCAGTAGCACAGGCAGCAGTAGCAACACAAGGAGAAATTGCAGCAGCTCATCTCCTCTTTCCACTTCTTCTCCTGCTCTCTAGGGTCCTTTTGGGTATATTTCCTTAACCCAATTTCCTAGTTTGCTTAGCTTGTATGGTTTAGTGTCGGTTTGTGTTAAATTGTTAGTTTAGTGTTAGATTGTGGTGTTTATGTGGAACTTTGATTAAGTAATGATTGAGTGGGTAAACCTAGTCTATTTTAGTGTTAATAGGGTCACCTTAACTGAGTTTAACCGAGATTACACTAAAATACCATAAGGTTTCCAAATTGTGCAAATTGGTGATTTTAAAGCGATATATGGACATTCTGTGATCTGCTTTTGACCCGGATCCTTCAGAACAAAATTGAGGAAACTGGAACATGCTACCTAGGTCTAGATACCACCACCAGAACATGAGCCCCTCATTCAAAATCCTGGCCGCAGATTTAATCTTATTGGCCGCAAATTGCGGCCAGGGTAGGGTGTTGGGTCTTGAGGTTTTGGGTAAGGTAGTCTGCAGTGTATTGTAGTGTTTTGGCATGTATAGTATTGTAAGTTTTGACCTGTAGGAAAATATGGGACTATGTATCGTATTTGATGTTCGTTGTGTTTGCGCGATACGCGCGATACGTGAGAGGGTTCTGTGATCCAGCGTATCGCGGCGTGTCGCGATGGTTTTAGACGCGTACACACACGATTCAGCGTATCGTGCACACGCGCGTTTAGTTCGCGACGCGAGTTTCTCGTTTTGGTTCGATATCGCGTTTTGCGAGATATTTGGCTTTTATATGATTTCCATGTCTTATTTGCAGGTTTGCAGGCAGGGACTACGGACACTACTACAGGGGGAGCAGATGGTAGGATTCACCTAGCGTGGAGTGTAGGTGAGTAGATTTAACATCTACAGGGGAATCTCCTGCATGACGTTATGCGTCTGGGCTAGGATTCTAATACTTGTCGCATATTCTACGTCATTGTTAGAATTGCGCCTTTACCCTATTTTACTTAGTTATAGTTGTACTATGACTAGTAGCCGTAGGGCACTGCACACATTATTGACGGTTCATGTTGCACGAGCACGGATTGTATGCTACACACACACCGTCAATAATTGCCATGTCACACACTAACCATTATAGATACTTTTGTTTGTCACACATGACATCTAGCTTATTGGTATACCGGTAGTGTATCATACCTTTAGTGATAGGTACATATACACCTTGCGATACAGCTACAGGTATACCTTGCACATGTTTTACTTATACCGGGGGGATATCCTACATATTTTACTTATACCAGGGGGTATACGACATCAGTTCCTATAGGTAGATACCTATACATAGCTGTACCTTATTGGTTTCGCATACATCTGGTTTCAGCTACATATTCTCTGTTATATGCTCGCATTTTAGATATATCGTATATATTTATTCCTGGATTGCGCATTCTATTTATTTTGATTTTACATGATGTTTTCTGGATTTGGGAACCGCGGGAGTTAATGAAATTATGCATACATTGAAAAACTCGGTTTCCTTGATATGATATTTGCACATCCACCATGGGTTTGATCGGTGTTGATTATTTATACCCCATGCGAGGAGGCGTAGAGGCCGCATGAGGGTACATGGTGGGGCCCGAAGGTACCCCGGGGCGAGAACGGATCGCTGGATTTGTTAGACGGTGAGCCGGTCAGGGGAACCATACCGTCCGGTGATATTACCTTTTACTCGGCGGTTATCTTGGGGATACCGACCGGAGTCTTGTACGTATGCATACGTGAAAGGCGAGGGTCAGAGCTAGGCACTCGTGCTTTCGGGACAGCGTATGATACGTACCTATCAGGATTTCTGTGTCGATGCTTGGCACATTGTTTCATGATATTTCTTTTAATACCTTTGTATATATAACAGGGGATTAGCCGTTGTTATATATGCCCTTACACCAATATTAGTGGAATGGGACGCTAATATATGTGTATTGCCCCCATCATATTTATTTCTGCAAATATATATACCTTAGGATGTTAGAAACTTACTTGAGTTTCGACTTGGGATATATGTGATTCATTGAGATTGGATATTGGATATGAAAGAGATTGTTGATTTGTACATTCGAGATATAGGAGATTACTCGATATTGTACATTGAGGTGATGTGAGACTTATATGATGTGAGAGCCCAATTTGGGGGCTGATTTGAGGATTTGGGATTTGAGTGTCTTGATGGATTGTGATCCTACCACGATGTCAGGTTTCCGTGGAAATGACATATTCCACCCTATACCTCACACTTATCTATTTTATGTACAGATTCATATATTGGTAGTACCTGTTAGTGTACCCTTATGATAGCTGCATATTTACATTCTCATATCCCTATTGCATGGTTATTGCATGTTATTGTCATGTTACTGTTGCTTCACATATTGATTGTACCTGCTAGTGTACTTACCTTTATTCAGCATTTGCATGACATGTTATTACTGTAATCGCATATCTTAGATTCATGCTGTAAGTGCATTCCTGCGATTACCTGCATATGTTATCTACTATTCACGAGTTGGTAACTCACCCTCGTTGTGCCACAGGTGTTTCAGGTTGTTCCCCAGAGTAGTCGAGGCAGGCTATTCAGCGTTTCAGCTATCATCTTTTGCTACAGATACCGCATCAGCTCACAGTACTATTTTGCTTAGGTGGATTTTGGTGGTCATCTATATTTTGTATTGTACATTCGTTGTATATTGTACTCTCCATCTATTATGTTGTTGTTGACTTAGAGACTTGGTGAGGACGATACTGTATATTATTTGTGGGTTTGTTGTCTTTTATATACAGCTTTCTTTCTATTATTTTCCTTTCAGTATTTTTATGGTTTAGATTTCTGGGTTTTGGCTTTATTTTACTGCGCTACGTCTTTAGGCGTTGCGTAGTATTAGGGCCGTCACGGGCCAATTTTTGGGTCATGACAAAGTTGGTATCAGAGCGCTAGGTTTTACCTTTCGGATTGTAGGATGACCTTAGTATGATGGAGTAGGTAGCTTAAGCATAATAACGTAGTGTGTGTATGTCTGCAGCATACCCACGATGCTGTACTTTGCATTAAGTGACCTAAGTACAAATTGTTTGAAATTTCTTCCTTGATGATTCCTATCCTTGAGATTCGATTTCCTTATTCTCATCGAATCTTATATCTATTTATAGCCTTGCCGCCGATGACTATGGGGACTCAGAGTGATGCAGCGAGGGCCGAGGTCAGAGTTGGCTCGGGTGAGACGAGTACTGACCAGGATAGCACTCTAGTTGCACAGGTGCAGACGGATCAGCCTACGACATATACTATTAATAGGCTTGTGGCAGAGATGCAGGATTTCCGCCAGACTATGAGTTCATTGGTTGATGTCGTTCGGGAGCTACGACAGGAGGTTGTTACCCCTATTACTCAATTGTCACTTGCGATCAGCGTGCAGCAGTCCGTCACCTACATAGCACCAGTGGTTGCAGCTCCAGTTGATGAGGCGCATGTTCCAGAGGCTCAGAGAGTTCCAGGACAGTGGAGGACTCGTACCAGTGTACCAGCCCAGAGACAGAGGTTTGGTCATCGAGACAGATTTCGTAGCCGTCGCGGGAGTAGCAGAGGCTTAGGACGAGGACAGTCGTTCAGCTCTCATCCCCAGGATGGTCAGCAGTCAGCGCATGGATGCTTTCGATGCGGGAGCCTTCAGCACTTCGTCAGGGATTTTTCCTTAGCACCTCATCATGATCGTTTTCAGAGAGGCCATGGATGTGGAAGATTTGCTCAGAGGGCTCAGTCTACAAGAGGAGTTCAGCCAGCTGCGAGTAGAGGGCAGACACGGGAGTTTACTTCTACTCATCGGGACGTGCAGACGTCCAATGTGGAGTTTTCAGGTACCCTTGATTTATATGTTCTTTTCATGTATTCGTTTGTTTTCATGTATGTACCGTGGTTGGGTAGATTAGTCGTAGTTGTGTTAACTTCTGTCAGCGATTCTTTTGTTGCGCGACACGTATTTCAGTTGTGTGCCAATCGGATAGGAGATAGAGGTTTGTCCGTCGTTTTGATCCTTCTAAAGATGTTGGATTTGACGTTCTCCTGGGCACGGACCGGTTAACTACGTGCTAGGCGTCTGTGGACTACCGTGAGGAAACAGTCAGGAATTGTTTTCCCGGCAAGTCAGTTCTCGTTGTGCAGGTAGATAATTGTGCCGCCTCTCACAGCTTGAATTCAGCCTTTTTCGCTAATCGGCTTCTGAGGAGATGTCATGGATTCTTAGCGTTCATTCGTGATACTGGAGCCACAGTGGGATTGTTGGACCGGGTTACTTTCGTGCGAGAGTTCTTCCGACGTTGTTCCGGATGAGCCGGCGAAGCTTGGGAACTAAAGGATCAGCTGCAGAGTTTTGGTTGGGGAGTTTTGTGTGTCGGAGTGTTTCGCTTTTGGAAGCTCCTATTTCTGTTCGTCGAGGAGGAAGACAGCAGTTTGAGGTTGTGTATCGACGGATCGTCAATTGAACCGGCTTACGGTGCGGATAGGTATCCTTCACCTCGCCGTGACGATTTCCTTGATCAGCTCCAGAGTGTGAGACATTTCCTAAGTTTGTTTGGGATCAGGTCATCATTATTGCGGATTCGGAGTGATGGCATTCCAAAGACTGCCTTGTGCGTGCGACGAGCTTTGTGTGTTTTTGTGAGTCGTTGGATTCACTGATGCCCTAGCAGCATTCGTAGATGTGATGAACCAGATTTCTTCAGGCCGTTCCTCGACCAGTTTTTGTTGTCTTATTTACGACATTCTGGTCTATTTAATGTGTCTTGAGGGACAGTAGTAGCACTTGAGGATTTGTTATGCAGACTCTGGGAGAGTACCAGCAGTTTGCTAAATTCTCGGAGTGTTTCTTCAGGCTTGTTTTGTTTGACTCCTAGGTCTTGTAGTCACGGGAGACGGTTTCGTATGGTTCCTAGGGAGATCGTGGTCATACAGTTTAGTCCCAGACTTGTGTGCTGGACGGAGATCCGCATATTGTTGGGCTTAGCAGGTTTTACCGCCGTTTCGTGCAGGATTACTAGAGTAGTGCTGCGCCGTCGACTGAATGGACCGAGATGGAGATTTCTTTTCTGTGGACTGAGGCATGTGTACGGAGTTTTCGGCAGTTGGAGATTCGGTTAACAACTGCATCAGTTCTTTCTTTGCCTTTGGTTCTGACGACCTTGTTGCTTAACTGTAATGTTTCTTGAGTGGGCTCGAGTGTGTACTTATGTGACACTACAGAGTCATCGCCTTTGCTTCCCTACATTGGAGGAAGTACGAGAAGGATATTCCACTCATGATCTGGAGATGGCCGCGGTGGTTTTGCGTTGGAGATTTGGGGGCACTGCTTGTTTGAGAGTCGTATCAGATTTTCGACGGACCACCAGAGTTTAATGAACATCTTCCTGCAGCGGATTTTGATTGTTGTGTTAGTCTTCTGCAGATTTAAAGTTTTTGTGTGATCGTTGAGTATAGCTTAAGTTCGTCTCTACGGAGGGGACAGCTTGCTCATGTCCGCGCCCGACCACTATCCTTAATCGTTTTCGCGAGACACTACCCGTCGATGCTCGTTCGTTAGTGATACTTGAACATGCTCGGCTGGGTAATGATTCGGAGACCTTGAATTGTGATAATGGTGTGCTAAGTTAGGGACGCGTTTGTGTACCTGATATCATCGGGTAGAGACGTGTAATCCTAGAACATGCACATCTGTCAACTCTCTATATGCATTCAAGTTCCACCAACATTTAACATGACTTGTAAGATAGTTACGGGTGGACAGAGATGTAAAGAGAAGTTTCAGGTTTCGTTTCAAAGTGTCTGTCTTGTTGTGTGCTTGGGTCGAGCATCTGAGGCCGGTCGGAGAGTTGCAATCTTTTACCGTTCCGAAGTAGGAGTGGGAGCAGATCTCCACGAATTTCGTTATGGTTTCTACCCAAGTTTAGTCAGGGTATGACTCCATTCGGATTCTTGTCGTCCGGTTTTACTCAATGTGCTCAGTTGTTTCTTGTTAAGTTGTGTGTTTGTATTGTTTGTTGTCAGCAGTTGGGGATCATCACTCGCCATCGTTCGGGTTCTCCTTCGATAGCTGTTATCAGGAGACACTCCAATTGGCCACCTTTAGGCTTAGGGGTTAGGTCGTGTCGATCACCAGTCTGTTGTTTTGCTGACTCTGCGTAAATAGGACTTTGGGCCCCAGCTAGTCTAGAGACTTCGGAGATAGTCCAGCTGTGTTAGGTCAGGATGGGAATTGTCCATTACGAACTGAGGTCTTATGCCGACTGTGTTAGCCATAGACTCGAGTCCGCAGGGACAGATCATGTATTCCTACGGACTTTCCGATGAATGACGTGTTGGATTTTGGGAAGCTTATCCCAGGATTTAGGTCCTTCTGAGATCCTATAAGCGAGTTAGTTTCGTTGCCTTTAAATTGGCACTTCCGCCCAGATTATTGGATTTTCACCCCGTATTCCTTGTGATGATACTCTACAATTACCTTCATGACCTTTCTCACATGATTTAGCACTAGACCATTTAGCTTACACGCGATCTTTCTTTCACCAACATCCAATTGTGTTAATGGCTCAGCAGGTGGAGGAACATCGGTCAAGGGTCCTGCTATCTGTGGAGGGTTTTCTTGGACGTAGCCGTATAGTGAGGTAATCACTTGGGAGGCCGCAAGCGAGATTTGAGAGTTGTAATTTTCAACTTGAAGGTACGCGTATCGGTATATTTTTAAATTCGGGGACGAATTTCTTTTAAGGGGGGAGATTGTAACACCTTAGATTGTGTTTTGTAGCTAATTATATTTTTAAAGTATGGTTTTTAATAAAAAGTTTACCAAACTAAGTTTTAAATATTTTATCCTATTTAATGAGTATTTTATTAGAATTTTGTTAGGCACACACACACTTGTGCATGTAAACTAGGTTGTTAAGTGTGGTTTAGCCATCTCTTAATCTAGTTTTATGTTTTGTTAAGTGTTATGGTTGTATTTGTTCATGGTTGTTTTAAAAAAAATAAAAAGGGTTTTATTTGGTTGAATGGTTGACTTGAGAAGAGAATTGGGCATGGGGCAACATGGCTTGTGCCATGCTCATTTAATGAAGAGAGAGAGTGAGAATGGGAGGGGTCTTTGTGTTTACCCTCACTCTCACTCATTTCTCTCATTTCCTTGTTCTCATTCTCTCACACTCTCTCTCACACACACACACACTCACCTGCAGAGAGAAGCAACAGCAGCAGCTCCTTCATCAGCAGCCTCAGCATCAGCAAGA
The DNA here is from genome assembly GCA_030015575.1 of Agapanthus africanus. NCBI lineage: Eukaryota > Viridiplantae > Streptophyta > Magnoliopsida > Asparagales > Amaryllidaceae > Agapanthus > Agapanthus africanus. The sequence goes on along the minus strand of JASDDO010000012.1, from coordinate 389,180,084 downwards.
GCAACACCAGCAACAACAGAAACAAAAGCAACATCAGCAGTAGCACAGGCAGCAGTAGCAACACAAGGAGAAATTGAAGCAGCTCATCTCCTCTTTCCACTTCTTCTCCTGCTCTCTAGGGTCCTTTTGGGTATATTTCCTTAACCCAATTTCCTAGTTTGCTTAGCTTGTATGGTTTAGTGTCGGTTTGTGTTAAATTGCTAGTTTAGTGCTAGATTATGGTGTTTATGTGGAACTTTGATTAAGTAATGATTGAGTGGGTAAACCTAGTCTATTTTAGTGTTAATAGGGTCACCTTAACTGAGTTTAACCCAGATTACACTAAAATACCATAAGGTTTCCAAATTGTGCAAATTGGTGATTTTAAAGCGTATATGGACATTCTGTGATCTGCTTTTGACCCGGATCCTTCAGAACAAAATTGAGGAAACTGGAACATGCTACCTAGGTCTAGATACCACCACCAGAACACGAGCCCCTCATTTAAAATCCTGGCCGCAGATTTAATCTTATTGGCCGCAAATTGCGGCCAGGGTAGGGTGTTAGGTCTTGAGGTTTTGGGTAAGGCAGTCTGCAGTGTATTGTAGTGTTTTGGCATAATTAGTTTTGTAAGTTTTGACCTGTAGGAAAATCTGGGACTATGTATCATATTTGATATTCGTTGTGTTTGCGCGATACGTGCGATACGTGAGAGGGTTCAGTGATCCAGCGTATCGCGGCGTGTCGCGATGGTTTTAGACGCGTACACACACGATTCAGCGTATCGTGCACACGCGCGTTTAGTTCACGACGTGAGTTTCTCGTTTTGGTTCGATATCGCGTTTTGCGAGATATTTGGCTTTTATATGATTTCCATGTCCTATTTGCAGGTTTGCAGGCAGGGACTACGGACACTACTACAGGGGGGAGCAGATGGTAGGATTCACCTAGCGTGGAGTGTAGGTGAGTAGATTTAACATCTACAGGGGAATCGCCTGCATGGCGTTATGCGTCTGGGCTAGGATTCTAATACTTGTCGCATATTCTACGTCAATGTTAGAATTGCGCCTTTATCCTATTTTACTTATATATAGTTGTACTGTGACTAGTAGCCGTAGGGCACTGCACACATTATTGACGGTTCATGTTGCACGAGCACGGATTGTATGCTACACACACACCGTCAATAATTGCCATGTCACACACTAACCATTATAGATACTTTTGTTTGTCACACATGACATCTAGCTTATCGGTATACCGGTAGTGTATCATACCTTTAGTGATAGGTACATATACACCTTGCGATACAGCTACAGGTATACCTTGCACATGTTTTACTTATACCGGGGGGATATCCTATATATTTTACTTATACCCAGGGGGGTATACGACATCAGTTCCTATAGGTAGATACCTATACATAGCTGTACCTTATTGGTTTCGCATACATCTGGTTTCAGCTACATATTCTCTGTTATATGCTCGCATTTCAGATATATCGTATATATTTATTCCTGGATTGCGCATTCTTATTATTTGGATTTTACATGATGTTTTCTGGATTTGGGAACCGCGGGAGTTCATGAAATTATGCATACATTGAAAAACCTGGTTTCCTTGATATGATATTTGCGCATCCACCATGGGTTTTATCGGTGCTGATTATTTATACCCCATGCGAGGAGGCGTAGAGGCCGTATGAGGGTACATGGTGGGACCCGAAGGTACCCCGGGGCGAGAACGGATCGCTGGATTTGTTAGACGGTGAGCCTGTCAGGGGAACCATACCGTCCGGTGATATTACCTTTTACTCGGCGGTTATCTTCGGGATACCGACCGGAGTCTTGTACGTATGCATACGTGAAAGGCGAGGGTCAGAGCTAGGCACTCGTGCTTTCGGGACAACGTATGATACGTACCTATCAGGATTTCTGTGTCGATGCTTGGCACATTGTTTCATGATATTTCTTTTAATACCTTTGTATATATAACAGGGGATTAGCCGTTGTTATATATGCCCTTACACCAATATTAGTGGAATGGGACGCTAATATATGTGTATTGCCCCCATCATATTTATTTCTGCAAATATATATACCTTAGGATGTTAGAAACTTACTTGAGTTTCGACTTGGGATATATGTGATTCATTGAGATTGGATATTGGATATGAAAGAGATTGTTGATTTGTACATTCGAGATATAGGAGATTACTTGATATTGTACATTGAGGTGATGTGAGACTTATATGATGTGAGAGCCCAATTTGGGGGCTGATTTGAGGATTTGGGATTTGAGTGTCTTGATGGATTGTGATCCTACCACGATGTCAGGTTTCCGTGGAAATGACATATTCCACCCTATACCTCACACTTATCTATTTTATGCACAGATTCATATATTGGTAGTACCTGTTAGTGTACCCTTATGATAGTTGCATATTTACATTCTCATATCCCTATTGCATGGTTATTGCATGTTATTGTCATGTTACTGTTGCTTCACATATTGATTGTACCTGCTAATGTACTTACCTTTATTCAGCATTTACATGATATGTTATTACTGTAATCGCATATCTTAGATTCATGCTGTACGTGCATTCCTGCGATTACCTGCATATGTTATCTATTATTCACGAGTTGGCAACTCACCCCCGTTGTGCCACAGGTGTTTCAGGTTGTTCCCCAGAGTAGTCGAGGCAGGCTATTCAGCGTTTCAGCTATCATCTTTTGCTACAGATACCGCATCAGCTCACAGTACTATTTTGCTTAGGTGGGTTTTGGTGGTCATCTGTATTTTGTATTGTACATTCGTTGTATCTTGTACTCTCCATCTATTATTATGTTGTTGACTTAGAGACTTGGTGAGGACGATACTGTATATTATTTGTGGGTTTGTTGTCTTTTATATACAAGTTTCTCTCTATTATTTTCCTTTCAGTATTTTTATGGTTTAGATTTCTGGGTTTTGGCTTTCTTTTACTGCGCTACGTCTTTAGGCGTTGCGTAGTATTAGGGCCGTCACGGGCCAATTTTTGGGTCGTGACAATATTTATATATGATAACTATTTAGGCGTTGCTTATGTTTTACAGCCGCGCTAGCCCAGCCCCCGCTCTGTCGTTAGTTAAGTAACCTAACGGGTGATGACGGGGCCCCGTGGCGAATGCGAATGGCATAAGCGTACGTCATATTTTGGTTGTTTTCTGCAATGGTAGGAATAAATGATGGGACGCATTAAAAGAACTAATGCAAGAAAATAAACCAAGTAAAAGTCGATTGGAACACTTTGAAAACCACTCGGTTCTTTTCAAAACTAAACTTTTAAACGCGGAGCTTGAACCACTCCTTTTAAAAGCTATCTCATTCCATCGATTATATCAAGTTCACTACGTTCACGGTTTCGCCAAAACCATTCGTAGCCCTCCGTCATTCCACATGAATGGTCAAAAAGTATTCAAGCTATGTATTTTGGCCAAAGTCAAGGCATAGTGATTGGTAGCTATTGGGTATTCATGTGCAGCATAGATAGATGCGTTGGTTTGGGACAGTCGTGCTGCCATTTTGGCCAAAGTCAAGGGTAGGTACGGGTGGGTCCAAATTAACCAGGAGAATGACGGGTAGAACTTGACATGTGACTTATGATATTTTGGCCAAAGTCAAGGTCATAAGAGCATGGGACAAAAATCCACATCGGGAGTTTCATAAGCACTGAAACTTGCTAGCGCTGCATACCATTTAGAGTGTGATAATTCTGGTAGGATTCCTTCGGTTTTATCACGCGATGATATTTGGATCCCGATCCTACTGTGAGTATATGCTACTCCTCGGGAAAACTCTCACTTAACGATCAATGCTATAAACCTAGTAAGTGTCTAGAAAGGTGTTAGCGGGACTACGCCCACAGGGAAAAGAGGTTACTTAATTAAGGAACTTCGCGAAAGCGTTGGAAAACCTCCCTCGAAGTACCGACACTGGCCTGGCTGAACGGTTAAGCAAGTATTGTACGGTGAGATTGATCCCGACTAATTCTTTCTTTACGGTTTAAGAAGGGATTCGAGAGACAGTGGGAGCCATCCTGTTTAGACAAAATAAAAACCACTCTAAACTTGCAAGAGCATCATGCTAAAGTGTTTCTTTTCTCTCTCCTAATTGCAGCGACCATTCAACATTACCGGACTTAAGTTATTACTAGATAAAAACATACTGACAGGGCCAAACTACAAAGATTGGTTCAGGAATGTCAAGATGGCAATCACTTATGACAAGTTGGGGTATGTCCTTACCACCAAAGCTCCCCCTGTCCCAGGCCCTACCTCCAGCGTCGCGGATAAAGAAATCCGTAAGACATGGGAGATCGATTGCGCGAAGGCCAAATGCCTCGTGCTTGCCTCGATGGACAACGAACATCAGAGGAGGCATGAGAATATGGACCTAGAGTCCATATTTCTCCATACAAAAGAACTGTATGGAGAGCAGTCTCGTATCGCAAGATACGAAGTGTCGAAGAAGCTTTTTTCGGAAAGATTGGCTGTCGGATCATCAGTAGCGGAACACGTGCTTAAGATGATTGGCTGCATCGAGGAGCTCACGGACCTTGGGACCACGTTGGAGAATGAACTTGTAACATTTCCAAAATAATAAAATATTATTTTTAGGAATTTTTATAATTTAATATTATTTTATTGATTATTTTAATATTAAATTAATATTTAAATGCAAATAAATGGAGAAAAATTATGGAAAATTATGGAAAATTCTAAAATGGGTTAATTATTGGAATTATGACATTTTTAGGTTATTGTGATCATTTTGACACTAATTTAGTGCTAATCGCGATTAAAATCGCTAATCGGGTTTTTTTTGGCAATTTTGTGCAAAACTTGCACATATCACATTTTCTACACTTGTGCATTTTTCTAGCCATGGATTTCATTTGGGTTTACTATTCTTGTGAGAAGGATTATGGTTTAAAAGAAAAGAGAAAAGAAAAGAAAATGAGGGTAGGTGAGAGAGAGAGGTGGACTTTGACTTATACCCTTAGCCATACCCCTTCATTCCTCATTTCTCTCCCTCTTCCTCTCCTCTTGCTGCTGCTGCCCCCTTCCTCATCTCCCTCCCCTCTTCAAGCCATGAATCATCTCAAAATCAACCCCAAAACCTCATATCCGTTTCATTAAAAGTGTGCACGAGCCCGAGATCTACAAGATGGACCAAGAAAGCATGGATTGTGGCCACTAGGGGCAACTCAAGAAAATTCTTGAGTTGCCAATTGAGATAATTTCTGAACCATAGTCTTAGTTTTAGCTTTACATATACCCCTATGCAAGTTTAGAATCGATATCGGGTAAATTTGTGGACTTGGTGAAAACTAGTTAGGGTTTGAGGGTTTTGTGAGTTGTGATGGGGAATTTGAGTTTAGTAGAGATCATATGAGCACCCTAGAGCTAGAAACCCAGCCCAATCCCACTGGAAACCAAAAATACGGAATTACGGGACTTTCATGTCGGTTTGTGAGCGTTTAGAGTGTGCAGGGAAATCTGGAACACACTGGGACTGTTTCAGGCAAATTCAACAATACCAGGGACCAAATTGAGACCATAGGAGGCCACCCTGACCAAACGGACCCCATTGGGCATAGGGGGGCCGGCGAGGCCGGTTTTGGGAGTGTTGTGGCCGGACAAGTGAAGGTGGAATGCTTCGGGGTTGGTCCAGTAGCTCAAATACATCATATATAGCACCCTAGAGTTGTTGATTTGCCCTGATTTGGCCTGAGACGAAATCTGGGATCGTTTTCATGGGTTGCTGCCTTAAATTCAGTATTTGGTTTTGCGTATTTTGATTTGGTGATTTTGGTATTTGTGTGTTATCTCGATCGTGTGACGTTTATACGTCTATATCGAGTGATTCCGGGTTGTTTTGCGAAGGCTAGCCATAGGTTCTAACCTATAGGCCTTTTCGCGTATCGTGTTGGTTTTAGCGTGTCGTTTTGGATTTAGTGTGTCGTTTCAAGTGTTGATTTGGTTTTGATGCGATGCGTTACGTGTGATATGTGTAGGTATACCGCGACGATCCGAGGCGATGCGGAAGATGACGGTGACATCGACACCGACACGCAGGATACAGGTGAGTAGATTATATCTACAGGGGGAAGTCGCGTGGATGGCGTATAGCACCCCCGCAGTCCGTAATTAGTATTATGTAGTATATTTATGTGTGTGATAGTTATAGTGTGTTATGGTTAGTTAAGGCTAGAAATACCTAGCGTAGTTCCTAGTTGCGAACCACAGGATAGATTTGCACCCACACGCATACACATGTGTGTTTCTTATACTTGCACTGTACTTGATGTTATGGGATGACTTTGGAGATGAGTCGATGATGTGGGCTTTGTGCCGCGAGATCGGTGATTTGATATGATTCGTATTTGGGATACGAAATGTGATTCTTGCGGGCTTGGGATATGTGTTTACCCCCGCATGCATACTTCTTTGATGGTATCGTTTTTGTGCTAGACATAGAATAGTACCCCAGATTATGTGATCTGTTGATAGTGATACCTATTATGTGATGAGACAGTGAGATGTTGAGCCCTACCCAGCTATTGGGGATGCCGTACGATGATTTACCGTACGAGCCGATATTGATGATAGATCCGCACTCATAACTCGAGGATACCTTACGATATGACATTGAGGCGGGATCACCGACTATATATCTATATATATATCGACTCAGATGTTAGGCGGTTTCCTTACCTGTAGTTCAGCTTGTTAGTTCAGCCGGTATAGTTAGTGTAGTTGTTAGAGTGGATTAAACTTCTTACCTATTTCAAAAACTAACGAATCGTGGGCATTTTTAAAGACAGCTCAAGGGAATCTACGGATATTTCAAAAATGACGTATCTTTTCATAAAAACACCGTAGCCCCTATTTTCAAAACTCCATGATTCGTGTTATTTCAAAAGGCACCAATTGTAGGACTTATGCTAGATTAATGCAGATTAGTTTTAGTTACGTCCAGTTTCAGCTCCCACTCCCTTTTTGTGGTTCGCTTTGCATCGCATTTTTATACTATGTTTCATACTCCAGTATTAATATCATGCTGATAGGACACCAGCACCATTACCGATGATGCGTATGTACCACGTACACTTACTTGCCGGCTCACACACATCTTCATCGGTAATTGCCATGTCACGTACACCTTAGAATATATATTATTGCTTGACATAGCCTTTTAGCTAATAGTTTAGACATTGTAGTTATTACCTGCTATTTCATGCATACTGTTATTCATTGTTATGCCGCATTCATGGATTCTCATGCATATATTCACTATTTTGCATGCTATTGAGGTTTGGATTTGGATTTCTATGAGATTTTCTGGATTTGGAGGAAAACCGCAAAAACACAAATAATCATATTCTCTCTTTTAAAATAAAAGTGCGGTTTTCCCGTGATGTATGAGTCGTCCACCATGAGTTTGCTGATGGATTTGGAAACCCGATTCGAGGAGACGGATGAACCGTTTCGGGTACATGGTGGACCCGGTACGGTACCCCGGGGCAAGAGGAATGTGGTGATGACGTTGAGCCTGGCAGGGGAGTACTACCTACCGGTGATTTTACCCGACGCGTCGGATATCCGGAGGATACCGTCGTGGTCTGAGATTTATGGTAGGGGCCGGTCTGGACTGACGGCGCCCTAGATATTGTGGCTGAGACCTTGAGATATCAGGATATTGGGATTTCGTTTGTGCCGATGCTAGGCACAGTTTTATGCTGATTTCATTGTGGTACCTTATTTTTAAAATACAGGGGAAATCTCACTAAAGTATGAAAACAGTTGTTTCAAGTGAATGTATTCTGTTTTCACGCATTCATATCTCATTCATATGCTATATTGTTATCTGAGGCACTGACACAGACACATGAGATTGCACTCGGGTTAGATATTTACCCTAGCCTTGCTATAGGCTGCATGTTTTATATTGAGGATTTTCTATACTGATCGTATTGACCTAGGATTATGTCTTGTATTCGGTTTCTGCTTGTAGATGTTTCTATTCACGAGTTGGCAACTCACCCCCGTTGTGCCACAGTTCTTGCAGGTTCTGCCGTACAGATTTCATTGCGGCATTTCTGGCACACTGCCTTTTTGCGGGTGATTTGCTTTGGTAGGTGGATTCTTTCGTATCAAGAATCACCATTTTATTCATGTATTTCATTGTATCTAGAAATTGTCCATCAACCAAAACTTGTATATTCTTTCAGACTTAGAGACAGTGTTGTATTATTCGACCTTAGAGTCGCGCTTAGTTGTATTGCGGATTTCCTTGTTGCTTTTGAGCTTTCTTTTGGATTTGATCCTCGCCACTTGGCGTTGTATATTATCATATCATTGTGTGGTTGTGACCGTCGATTGACGAAGAGCTAGCTCCCGCTTGGGGATGCCTTATCATTGTTTATATTGTTATCCATGTTGTACCCCATTCGGGGCCCGTTTTCCAAAGGGAACTCTGCCGAAATTTTTAGAAAGGACTGTACTGTTTTTAAATGCATATTCGGCTTAGTTATTTAAAAACCTTGATTTCAAACCTGTATTTCTTCACTTCTTTAAAACCAGTTTCCTTTACTCATTCTTAAAAATGGTTTTAGATTTCTGGGCTTTTGGCTTACTTGGATCAGATGGAGTCCTATAGACTTCATATGTTTCAAGGGCCAGTCACGTGCTCTTTCGGGTCGTGACAAAGTTGGTATCAGAGCGCTAGGTTGACCTTGGTTCGAGTCTAAGTTTGACTATGTGGAGCCTAGGGAGTTGTTTATATACGGAACTTAGGCTTGACCTTACGGAACTTAGACTTGGTCGAGGGGGTGTAAACCCGAACTTTCGTCATTTTAGGATGACCCTTGGTTGATGGATTAGGTGACTAAAGTAGAGTGACGTACCGTTGGTATGTTCCGCGGCATACTTACGACACGCCACTCCGCTTAAGGAACCTTAGGATGTACATACTTTCGAGATCAGTGATTCTCTTCATATCTAGGATTATTCATCCATTTGAGATCCCCGATTCAATTAGTTTCGTGATCATACCTTCATTGATACTGTTCCTTCCTATGATCATGTATCCACTTTGGATCTGTTGTTTCCCTTCTTGCCACTGGTATACTCTCTTTGGTACTCGATTGAGATTCCTGTCACCGTGTTTGAGCGCAGTTTGGGCTGCTGCTAGGGTTACGGCCGATGTGAGCTCGTTTGGTATGAGGGCCGACCATTGTGTTTTCTGGTGACATGGGAACGTCTCGAGTTAGTATTGGTGATTGTGACCTCTAGTGGAGGCGAGTGCTTGGTCTTGCACCGGATGATCGGGCCATTGTTAAAGCTGCCAGTTGAGAGAGGACTGTTGATGTACAGCATACCTCAGAGATTGTGATGTCGCCTACAGTGCAGACAGATGGACCAGCTGTTGCTGAAATTGACAGGATGTTGCTTTCGGAGCTTACGAGTTGAGATTGCCGTAGCTTTCAGGCAGATATGCGACAGATGATAGCTAGTCTACCCGATTTGAGAGACGAAGGTGATTCGTCCGATTTTGCGCCAGAGCGGGCCCAGTTGAGCTGAAGATTTCCAGTGTGAAGAGTCTTACTCAGATCTAGAGCAGGCTGATTCAGAGATGACCGCTTATGTATTGCCTTTCCTGGAGGATTGAGGCATTGTTCGGCGTACAGGCATTTGAGCCAGTTGTTGCTGCGAATGATGAGATATCGCCCAGGTGATTGGAGCTACTGCAGCATGAGCATGTACTTAGAGAGATGATAGCGAGTTGCTAGTCACCGAGGATGAATGACTAGGACGTGTGGTGAATTCGCTTACCCCGATGCGAGGTCATCAAGTGGATTGTTTCCAGCTAGAGACGACTTCACGCAGATTCGTTGAGAGTCGATAGAGACGATCGAATGTCAGGAGCCTATTTTCCAAGTTTAAAGTATACGGAAAGACATGCAGGTGATTCTATGGACCCTCTAGAAGAATGAAACCCTAACTCGACTTAATGACCGTGTGACAGCCTTTGAACCTTAGGGTTTACGGCGGTTCCGCGGCGCCATTAGTAAGGCTTGGGTTTGCCCTTCTACGGCTGGACCACCGACGCTGTGGTATGTACTCGATACTATTAAACTGTACCCGAGATGTGAGCTCTTGGGGGATTATGAGGGTCTGACGAGTCGATCGGATGGTTCGACATCTTTCGGATATCGTGATGGGACACTGCTTGGGAGACTCCAGATGCGAGCATAGCCGTCGGAGCGCAGTTCGTGTAGCCACGATGAGTTAAGTCCGAAGCTGTCGACATTTGAGCAGAGTGAAGAAAAGAGTTCGTACGAGATTTCGACGAGATGATGTCCCACTCCGCTGACATTAAAGATGTGATATGCACCCCGAGGCGTGGTATATGGATATATCTTCCAGAAAGAAGCGCGATAAGTATGCAGCTGTTCCGGAATAAGCTTTAGCTTCAGCATTGGATGATGACTTCCGGGCATTTCGGCAGGATTGAGATTTGAGAAAGGAACCTCGACAGGACCTTTCTGGGGTATGATACGAGAAGACCTAGACCAGGAGTGGTCGTGTTGCGCACACCCAGCAGGCCAAAGTTCGGTATTGTCGACGAGGTAGTTGACCAGGATCGGATAAAGGAACTTACCCAGATGCGTTACGAATTGATCAAGGACGGACGAGTGATGAGTTCTCCTCCGATGGTAGGGACGTGTTCCCGAGGACCTGTTCGACCAGACAGCTTCTACGGAATGATGAAGCTACAGAGTACGCGATTTCGAGTCCGTGCGAGAGACTTCAGATGGGTCAGAGCTGATAACATTGCAGTGCGCAGATAGAAACGTGACGTCGCAAGACGACGATAGAGACAGGTGAAACAAGAGGTTCGTGTGAGACACTGACGAGCTGTCATTGCTTCCCGTCGAGACTAGAGACCTGATATGCTTACAGAGACGTTGGGATGCGACTGGTTTCCGAGAAATGATGTGCTGAGGATACAGATGCCCTTTGAGCGAGAAGAGGTTATGCAGGAGAGCTAGCCTCTGTACAGATCGGCATAGGCATGATTGGAAGAGACCTTGAGCAGGATTCCTTCCAGGATATTGCTGCAATGATGTTTGCACCCAGGATCAGATATGTGACGGGCATTCAGAGAGTCAGAGGCCGACGTCAGTAATTTGCTGCCTTACGAGTGGTCGTGAGGTTTGACCGAGAGGTGACCAGAGAAGTGCCAGCACGGAATCGTCCCCGTTAGCACACCTGACAGGGCCGATGAGCCGATTGACCGCGTGATAGGTAATCCGCAGAGAAGATAAGGACCCAGAGAGTCAGAAGACACCAGGCCGTGAGCAAGAGGCAGGTAGATATCCTGCGCTGCTAGCAGTGGATTGCACCGACTCCTTCTCGACCTTGAAGGAGGAGCTACCGACGACGGTATTTATGATTTGTGATTTTGTGATTCGGTCATCACGTATCCGTCATGTTGGATTTCGGTATTTTTGGGCGTTCTGTTGCATGATTTAGTTTTGATGATTGAGTTTCATGATATTTGTTTCATGCACCCACTGGATATTTATATATTTTGCGCCTAGCTATTACATTTGAGAGATTGATTGAGATTTCATGCCTACCGTATGCAGTGATTTGATTTGCACTTCCAGCATGGTTTTCATGCACCTTTAGTGCTTTGATATACGATTTTGGTGCACACCCGATGCACTAAATCGAGATTTCTTCGTGCATGTCAGATGCACCGGATTTTGGCTGTCAGGCATATACGTTGCCTATGACTGATGCTTCGTGCACACCCGTTGCACCTAGATGTTGATTTGTGCACCTGTTTAGCACATATTTGGATTTTTGATTTCCGTGCGCACCAGACGCACGGGATTGTGTTACGTGCATTTTTGGGATTTATTCCTTTTGGAGCAGTACTTTTTATGATGTTGGATTTTGCTTTCATACTGAGCAGGACTAGTCAGTGGACGGTACCTGGATATACTTTTGCATGCATCGATAGTTTTCGAAGGGATTTCCAAGGAGCGAGCTATAGTCTCGATATATATATACTTACGTGTCTGGTATGACACGAAATGTTTTAAAACAAGGAAACCCTTCTAAATTGCTTTTAAAACGGCGGAACGTGTTTGGTAAACGAAGGATATATATACTTATATAGTTTTTCTTGTGAAAAACGTCCGCCACTGTGCAGTGTTAGGTGCATCGCACAGCGACAAAAAAAAGATTTGGCATGCTTTTGCATCAGCTATTTACATGTATAGATTGGATGTCTACATGTATAGTTCTGATCCATATCATATCGATTTTGTATTGGATTTGACATTGTGTTTTTACCCTGACTCCGATGATTGCGGGATGCTTGATGGAGCGTTGTTTTTGAGTTATCTGCTCAGTACCTTTGCGCATGCATTGCGCTGTGACGTTCTATGTGTTGATGATTTCGGAGCCCCGACGACTTGGGATTTGTATCGAAATGTTTTAGTACTTGGGGGTTTTAAATTTAAATTCGGGGACCGAATTTCTTTAAGGGGGGGTATATTGTAACATTTCCAAAATAATAAAATATTATTTTTAGGAATTTTTATAATTTAATATTATTTTATTGATTATTTTAATATTAAATTAATATTTAAATGCAAATAAATGGAGAAAAATTATGGAAAATTATGGAAAATTCTAAAATGGGTTAATTATTGGAATTATGACATTTTTAGGTTATTGTGATCATTTTGAAACTAATTTAGTGCTAATCGCGATTAAAATCGCTAATCGGGTTTTTTTTGGCAATTTTGTGCAAAACTTGCACATATCACATTTTCTACACTTGTGCATTTTTCTAGCCATGGATTTCATTTGGGTTTACTATTCTTGTGAGAAGGATTATGGTTTAAAAGAAAAGAGAAAAGAAAAGAAAATGAGGGTAGGTGAGAGAGAGAGGTGGACTTTGACTTATACCCTTAGCCATACCCCTTCATTCCTCATTTCTCTCCCTCTTCCTCTCCTCTTGCTGCTGCTGCCCCCTTCCTCATCTCCCTCCCCTCTTCAAGCCATGAATCATCTCAAAATCAACCCCAAAACCTCATATCCGTTTCATTAAAAGTGTGCACGAGCCCGAGATCTACAAGATGGACCAAGAAAGCAAGGATTGTGGCCACTAGGGGCAACTCAAGAAAATTCTTGAGTTGCCAATTGAGGTAATTTCTGAACCATAGTCTTAGTTTTAGCTTTACATATACCCCTATGCAAGTTTAGAATCGATATCGGGTAAATTTGTGGACTTGGTGAAAACTAGTTAGGGTTTGAGGGTTTTGTGAGTTGTGATGGGGAATTTGAGTATAGTAGAGATCATATGAGCACCCTAGAGCTAGAAACCCAGCCCAATCCCACTGGAAACCAAAAATACGGAATTACGGGACTTTCATGTCGGTTTGTGAGCGTTTAGAGTGTGCAGGGAAATCTGGAACACACTGGGACTGTTTCAGGCAAATTCAACAATACCAGGGACCAAATTGAGACCATAGGAGGCCACCCTGACCAAACGGACCCCATTGGGCATAGGGGGGCCGGCGAGGCCGGTTTTGGGAGTGTTGTGGCCGGACAAGTGAAGGTGGAATGCTTCGGGGTTGGTCCAGTAGCTCAAATACATCATATATAGCACCCTAGAGTTGTTGATTTGCCCTGATTTGGCCTGAGACGAAATCTGGGATCGTTTTCATGGGTTGCTGCCTTAAATTCAGTATTTGGTTTTGCGTATTTTGATTTGGTGATTTTGGTATTTGTGTGTTATCTCGATCGTGTGACGTTTATACGTCTATATCGAGTGATTCCGGGTTGTTTTGCGAAGGCTAGCCATAGGTTCTAACCTATAGGCCTTTTCGCGTATCGTGTTGGTTTTAGCGTGTCGTTTTGGATTTAGTGTGTCGTTTCAAGTGTTGATTTGGTTTTGATGCGATGCGTTACGTGTGATATGTATAGGTATACCGCGACGATCCGAGGCGATGCGGAAGATGACGGTGACATCGACACCGACACGCAGGATACAGGTGAGTAGATTATATCTACAGGGGGAAGTCGGGTGGATGGCGTATAGCACCCCCGCAGTCCGTAATTAGTATTATGTAGTATATTTATGTGTGTGATAGTTATAGTGTGTTATAGTTAGTTAAGGCTAGAAATACCTAGCGTAGTTCCTAGTTGCGAACCACAGGATAGATTTGCACCCACACGCATACACATGTGTGTTTCTTATACTTGCACTGTACTTGATGTTATGGGATGACTTTGGAGATGAGTCGATGATGTGGGCTTTGTGCCGCGAGATCGGTGATTTGATATGATTCGTATTTGGGATACGAAATGTGATTCTTGCGGGCTTGGGATATGTGTTTACCCCCGCATGCATACTTCTTTGATGGTATCGTTTTTGTGCTAGACATAGAATAGTACCCCAGATTATGTGATCTGTTGATAGTGATACCTATTATGTGATGAGACAGTGAGATGTTGAACCCTACCCAGCTATTGGGGATGCCGTACGATGATTTACCGTACGAGCCGATATTGATGATAGATCCGCACTCATAACTCGAGGATACCTTACGATATGACATTGAGGCGGGATCACCGACTATATATCTATATATATATCGACTCAGATGTTAGGCGGTTTCCTTACCTGTAGTTCAGCTTGTTAGTTCAGCCGGTATAGTTAGTGTAGTTGTTAGAGTGGATTAAACTTCTTACCTATTTCAAAAACTAACGAATCGTGGGCATTTTTAAAGACAGCTCAAGGGAATCTACGGATATTTCAAAAACGACGTATCTTTTCATAAAAACACCGTAGCCCCTATTTTCAAAACTCCATGATTCGTGTTATTTCAAAAGGCACCAATTGTAGGACTTATGCTAGATTAATGCAGATTAGTTTTAGTTACGTCCAGTTTCAGCTCCCACTCCCTTTTTGTGGTTCGCTTTGCATCGCATTTTTATACTATGTTTCATACTCCAGTATTAATATCATGCTGATAGGACACCAGCACCATTACCGATGATGCGTATGTACCACGTACACTTACTTGCCGGCTCACACACATCTTCATCGGTAATTGCCATGTCACGTACACCTTAGAATATATATTATTGCTTGACATAGCCTTTTAGCTAATAGTTTAGACATTGTAGTTATTACCTGCTATTTCATGCATACTGTTATTCATTGTTATGCCGCATTCATGGATTCTCATGCATATATTCACTATTTTGCATGCTATTGAGGTTTGGATTTGGATTTCTATGAGATTTTCTGGATTTGGAGGAAAACCGCAAAAACACAAATAATCATATTCTCTCTTTTAAAATAAAAGTGCGGTTTTCCCGTGATGTATGAGTCGTCCACCATGAGTTTGCTGATGGATTTGGAAACCCGATTCGAGGAGACGGATGAACCGTTTCGGGTACATGGTGGACCCGGTACGGTACCCCGGGGCAAGAGGAATATGGTGATGACGTTGAGCCTGGCAGGGGAGTACTACCTACCGGTGATTTTACCCGACGCGTCGGATATCCGGAGGATACCGTCGTGGTCTGAGATTTATGGTAGGGGCCGGTCTGGACTGACGGCGCCCTAGATATTGTGGCTGAGACCTTGAGATATCAGGATATTGGGATTTCGTTTGTGCCGATGCTAGGCACAGTTTTATGCTGATTTCATTGTGGTACCTTATTTTTAAAATACAGGGGAAATCTCACTAAAGTATGAAAACAGTTGTTTCAAGTGAATGTATTCTGTTTTCACGCATTCATATCTCATTCATATGCTACATTGTTATCTGAGGCACTGACACACAGACACATGAGATTGCACTCGGGTTAGATATTTACCCTAGCCTTGCTATAGGCTGCATGTTTTATATTGAGGATTTTCTATACTGATCGTATTGACCTAGGATTATGTCTTGTATTCGGTTTCTGCTTGTAGATGTTTCTATTCACGAGTTGGCAACTCACCCCCGTTGTGCCACAGTTCTTGCAGGTTCTGCCGTACAGATTTCATTGCGGCATTTCTGGCACACTGCATTTTTGCGGGTGATTTGCTTTGGTAGGTGGATTCTTTCGTATCAAGAATCACCATTTTATTCATGTATTTCATTGTATCTAGAAATTGTCCATCAACCAAAACTTGTATATTCTTTCAGACTTAGAGACAGTGTTGTATTATTCGACCTTAGAGTCGCGCTTAGTTGTATTGCGGATTTCCTTGTTGCTTTTGAGCTTTCTTTTGGATTTGATCCTCGCCACTTGGCGTTGTATATTATCATATCATTGTGTGGTTGTGACCGTCGATTGACGAAGAGCTAGCTCCCGCTTGGGGATGCCTTATCATTGTTTATATTGTTATCCATGTTGTACCCCATTCGGGGCCCGTTTTCCAAAGGGAACTCTGCCGAAATTTTTAGAAAGGACTGTACTGTTTTTAAATGCATATTCGGCTTAGTTATTTAAAAACCTTGATTTCAAACCTGTATTTCTTCACTTCTTTAAAACCAGTTTCCTTTACTCATTCTTAAAAATGGTTTTAGATTTCTGGGCTTTTGGCTTACTTGGATCAGATGGAGTCCTATAGACTTCATATGTTTCAAGGGCCAGTCACGTGCTCTTTCGGGTCGTGACAGAACTCTACACTGATTTGATTCTCCAGTCCCTTCCTTCCACTTACGCCCAGTTTGTCCTAAACCTCAACATGCAAGGAAAAGAGGTTGAACATTCTGAACTTCTGAACATGTTGAGGAGTGCTGAGGGCACCCTACAGAAGGGTACGGAGACATCCACTTTGTTTGTAGGAGGATCTTCCTCTTCTAGATCCAGGGCGAAAGCCAAGGGTAAGAAGAAGAAAGCCCCCGCCAAACCAAGAGGCGGTGTCAGTAAAGTGGATACGAAGGGAAAGGGAAAGGCAACAAAGATAGCGGGAAAGCTGGTGGGGAAGGAAGAATGCTTCTACTGTCACAAAAGTGGACACTGGAAACAGGATTGCAAGGCTTGGAAGGCCAGAACACAGGATTTGAAGCGAGTTGCGGCTTCAGCTTCAGGTGTGTATGTTATTGAAAACTGTCTATCAATAAACTCTACATCCTGGGTATTGGATACCGGATCAGGATCTCATATCTGTAATTCTTTGCAGGCGTTGAGAAAACGTAGAGTTTTGAAGACAGGTGACATGACCCTCAGAGTTGCAAACGGTGCTAGCATGGATGCTAGGGCTGTGGGGGACTATCACCTGGGATTGTCGGATGGACACTTTTTGGTTTTGCGTAGTTGTTATTATGTACCAAATGCAACCTGTAATATCATTTCTGTATCTTTATTATCTAAAGAAGGTTATGAATTTGCATTTGTAAGTAATGTAGTGAACATTCACCTTAATCAAGTTTTGATTGGGTCAGGTACATTGAATAACGGTATATACGTATTAAACCAACCACAGATTTTCAATGTCCAGAATACACACAAAAGAAAGTCTCCAGAAATCAATAAAACTTTCTTATGGCATTGTAGACTGGGTCACATCAATGAGAGAAGTTTGACTAAGTTACATGCAGAAGGATATTTGGATCCGTTCGAATATCAATCGTATGCAACTTGTCAATCCTGTCTCAAAGGAAAGATGACAAAGACTCCGTTCACTGGACACGGAGTAAGAGCGAGCGAGCTCTTGGGACTCGTACACAGCGACGTGTGCGGTCCAATGTCTACACATGCACGAAGCGGTTATTCCTACTTCATTACTTTTACGGATGACTTTTCAAGGTACGGTTATGTCTTCTTAATGAAACATAAATCCGAGGCTTTTGAAAAATTCCAGGAATATAAGAATGAAGCAGAAAAACAAACAGGCAAAAGTATCAAGGCACTGAGATCTGATCGAGGTGGTGAATACTTGAGTGCCGAGTTCCTGGGTTACTTAAAAGAGAATAGAATTCTCTCTCAGCTTACTCCTCCATACACTCCGCAACATAACGGTGTATCGGAGAGATGGAACCGAACCCTATTGGATATGGTACGGTCCATGATGAGTAACGCTGAGTTGCCGCGATCGTTCTGGGGATATGCGCTAGAATCAGCTGCATACCTTTTGAACCGAGTTCCAACTAAGAATGTGCCTACTACACCATATCAGATATGGTGTGGGAAGAGACCCTATCTTAATCATATTAAGACATGGGGATGTCCAGCTTTTGTAAAAAAGCAGCATGCGGACAAGCTCGAGGCACGCTCAGTACAGTGCAAGTTTGTGGGATATCCAAAGAACTCCAAGGGATATTTCATCTATTGCGAAGAGGAACAAAAGGTTTTTGTTTCTTGCCATGCCCACTTTCCAGAACACCAGTTCATAGAAAAAGAACTAAGTGGGAGCGCAATAGAACTGGAAGAAATTCCAGAACCACGAGCTATTACTGAAAGCTTAGTAGAACCAGAGGGTTCGAAAGATCAGGACATTCCCACGCCACTCCGCAGGAGTATTAGGCAGTCTCATCCGCCCGAGAGATACTACGGTTTTCTCATTGACGGGGATAGAGAGGATTGCATCATAGATTGTGATGAGCCTACTAGCTTCCAGCAAGTCATTCAGAGCGTCGACTCGGTAAAATGGCTGGATGCAATGCGGACCGAAATGGAGTCCATGTACACCAACAAAGTATGGACGTTGGACATTGCTCCAGATGGGGTAAAACCCGTAGGATGCAAGTGGATCTTCAAAAGGAAGATTGGTGTAGATGGACAGGTTGAGACCTATAAAGCTAGACTGGTTGCAAAGGGTTTTCATCAGCGACCTAGTTTGGACTATGACGAAACCTTTTCTCCGGTAGCTATGCTGAAATCCATTCGGATCCTTCTTGCCATTGCCGCCTTCCACGATTATGAAATTTGGCAGATGGACGTAAAGACCGCTTTTCTAAATGGAAATTTAGAGGAGTGTGTCTATATGGACCAGCCAGAGTGTTTCATTCAGAGTGGGAGCAGCGGAAAGGTGTGCAAGTTGCTTAAGTCCATTTATGGACTAAAGCAAGCATCGCGGAGTTGGAACATCTGTTTTGATGAGACGGTCAAGGAATTTGGCTTTATCAAAAATCCAGATGAACCATGCATCTATTGTAGATTTGTAGCGAGAACTGTATTATTCCTCGTTTTATACGTGGATGACATTCTCTTAATAGGAAATGACATTCCTATGCTACAATCTGTCAAGGGGTTCTTGTCACACAGGTTCTCCATGAAAGACCTGGGTGATGCCTCATACATTCTGGGTATCCGGATCTACCGTGACAGATCCAAGAGGATATTAGGACTTTCACAGTCCAGGTACATCGACACCATACTGAAGAGATTCGGTATGGAAGATTCCAAGCGCGGTAATCTACCGGCTTGTCACGGGATCACCCTCTCTAAAGAGATGTCTCCCAAGACTGATTTGGAGAGGGATCGCATGTCTGTTATACCCTACGCTTCTGCGGTAGGCTCTATAATGTATGCGATGTTGTGTATAAGACCGGATGTGGCTTATGCACTGAGTGTGGTAAGCAGGTATCAGTCAAACCCAGGGGAGAAACATTGGATAGCGGTAAAGAACATTCTCAAGTACCTGAGAAGGACTAAGGAGATGTTCTTGGTGTATGGCGGAAAAGACCTCCAGATTCAGGCCGTTGCTGACTCCAGCTTCCAGAGTGACAAGGATGATTCCAAGTCCATGTCGGGTTTTGTCTTTACTCTCAATGGAGGGGCGGTGTGTTGCAAGAGCTCCAAACAGGAAACCGTTGCTGACTCGACTATGGAAGCGGAATACATCGCTGCATCTGATGCCGCAAAAGAAGCTGCCTCGATGAGGAAGTTCTTGAAAGAACTTCAGGTGGTTCCGTCCATTGTTGACCCAATACCTCTGTATTGAGACAACAACGGGGCTATAGCTTTAGCGAAGGAACCTAGGTCCCATCAGAAATCCAGACACATCTTGAGGCGGTATCACCTGATCAGGGAGATCGTGGATCGCCAGGAGATCGAGGTTCGGAGGGTTGCTTCAGAAGATAACACTGCAGATCCATTCACCAAGGCCTTGCCCCAGACTCAGTTCGAACGGCTGATCGAGATGATAGGTCTTCAATACGCCAGTACATGGCCTTAGTGCAAGTGGGAGATTGTTAGTGTATATGCCCTAGAGGCCATTACTGTATCATACTAGTTTGTATATTACTTGATGGAAGCTTGGGATATTCACAGTTGTATATACAATCTTGCTCGAAATGGTAGTATGCTACTTGGTTTGTCTCTACTTCAATATGTGCATGTGTTTCTTTTAGCATATCGCTTATATACATATTAGTAGAGCCCTTAGGATCTTTGCTTGATTACCAGCGTTGTGATGGCGCTCACACTCGTGGGGGCTGGGTAATCCATAAGCACATCCTTATACAGGTCCCTGGTCGTTGGACTATCGAGACAGGGCATCGATACTCCGGAGTAGACTAGCGTATGCGCTTCTCATCCCAGTGTGGGAGACGATCTGTCCCACAGCCGTCAGTACGTCGTACTTGAGATAGTATGCGGGTGCTCGTTAGGTTACGAGTACACTGGACAGGACTCGTCGAGAACTGTTGGTTGGTATTATACCTATCGTCAGTTATCAGTTCCCATGTGACATGAGTACAGCTTAGTCCGCTGACTTGACACTGTCACTTCGCCTCGAGTGTGTTCCCACTGCACTTTGATTACTACCCTACCATGGCTCAAAGGAGTCGTGCAAGCAGGTAGTTTTTGGGTGCAGTCCCGAAGCACTTGGAGGCAGTGACGGTTAGACAGGATTCGTCTCTCCCGGTATTGGGGGTTGACATCGCGCTGTGTCCAGGAGAGCCATTACACAAGTAGTCCCTGGCCAGGGCAAGCGAGATATACTGGTAGGTTTCCAGTGTTATCTCAGGGTGTTCTGGGCTACACTCCGACACGACTTGTACCGCTATTAGGGGATTGACGTTCACCTCCCCCCTAGGCCCGCCATGCGATGTATCAGACGAACAGACCGGACTGTACGGAGACTGTCACATTCAGGCTCAGTAGGAGTTCAGATGGGGTTCACCTCGTCGGTCTTCTTATCGGCATCTACCTGGGGACCGTTACGTTCAGCTAGTGCCGCTTGCGGTCTGTGGTTAAACCCACTGCCAGCGTGGTGTCGAGTCTTTAGAGTCCCACACAGAGAGCTATTCGCCTTTAGGCAAAATGAGTAGAGGTCGCATGGTTTTGCGACAGGGTTCGTTCACATCCGCGCACTTGTGCACGTTTGCTGTCCGGATAGCTTATACTAGCGGGCTTTGGTTTAAGCCAGATCCTAGTATATGATTTGGGATTGGTTTTATCTCTTTGTATTCGTGTTCCTCGGATCACGAATGCGGGTGCGTATGCACAGTTGATTGAGTCAGAGGAAGAGGACTTTGATTAGGGTTAATGACCATTGTCATTTTATTAACCCTAATGCTTATGTGTGTATTATAATTAATTGATATTAACTATATATATATATATAATTGTGCATGGTTAGGATTGTTGACATTTTGACAATACTTGACTTGTTGACCTTAGTTGATATGTTGACCATCATCATTCCATATAAAAGATGCTCTTTGATCCTTGCAATTTTCATTTAATGTGAAATGATAATGGTCAAGTCTTGATTAACCATGACAATTATCTAGCTAATTATCTATTTTTTATAATTCACACATATATGTGAGAATGGCTTATTATTCTCTCATTCTATGATATACTTTCTTTCTCTTGCTCTTCCTCTTCCTCAAGCTCCCCCCTCTCATGTGTTGAGAAACACTTGAGCTTGAGAGAAAACCTCTTCTAGATAATCTTTACTCTCCTCTAGGGTTCTAGGATTAGCACTTCTAGCACCTTAGTTACTTCTAGCTTGAAGTTGAAGCCAAAGGTTGAGGCTTTCAGGTGGATCCTTCTTCGACTCGAGAAGGCGACAAGGCGATCTCTTTCTTACACTCCAAGGAGCAAGGAGAGAAGGACATAAAGCCCTAGGTATAACCATTCTTCCTTGTAGCTAATTTCTAGTTAGCTTTTAGTTAGTTTTGTTTAGTAAAGATCCCGACTTTGTCTAGTCCAATAAAAATCCGATTTTTATTCCGTTTTCCGCCTCCCCGCAAGCACCGGGGTAGGCAACGTGGACTTACAGATTTCTACTCGCAGATGTCTTCTACTCACGAGTTGGCAACTCACCCCCGTTGTGCCAAATTTTCTTACAGGTTTCGATGTACAGGTTTCCTTGGCAGCTTGCTGGCACTTCATTTCATTCAGGGTGATTTGCTCGGTAGGTTGGTTCACTTGTATCAGGACCGTCGTTGTACTTTTATTATTTCATTTTTATCTAGTAATCTCCATCAACAAGACTTGTATTTCTTGATAGATTTAGAAGACCAGTTGTTTATTCTTTTGACCTTAGAGTCGCGCTTGTACTATTATGGTTTCTGGTGGTTTTGATGGTTTTCTTTGAGTTTTGTTTCTCGCCCTTCGGCGTTGTATATTATATGTTAGTTATATGTATGCCCTAGAGGCCATTACTGTACATTGGATGTATATTGTAGTGGATGCAGGGACATATATAGGGAGGACTTTCTTGCTCGACATGATAGTATGCTATCTGGTTACTCTTTACCTTAACGTGTACACTGATTGTCTCTCCGATACATGTTGGTAAAGCCCTTAGGATGTGTACTTGACTACCTGGACTATGATGCAGATCATACTAGTGGGGACATGGTAGTCTATAAGTACATCCTTCAAAGTCCCTAGTCGTGGGTGTATCAAGACGGGGCATCGATATACCAGAGTAGACTAGCGTATACCTTCTCGACCCATACAGATGGGCGATGGATGATCCCATATCTATTGGTGTTTGACATCAGAGATGATATACGGGTGCTCAGTAGAGACTGGGTACACTGGAGGGACTCGCCGAGAACTCCCAGATGGTATTATACCTTACGTCAGATGGCAGTTCTCTGGTGACACTGGTACAGAGTAGTCTGTTGACCCGAGATCGTCATAGAGTCTTGTGTGGTTCCCACTGTGCTTTGATTTCCACCTTACCACGTCCAAGAGGGCGTGCAAAACGGTGGTTTTTGGGTACAGTCCCGAATCACATGGAGGCAATGAGCGATAGGAGGGGATTCGTCTCTCCCGGTATAGGGAGTTGATGTTGCGCAGTGTTCGATTGGCTATAACCGGAAATCCCTGGCCAGGGTTGCTGAGATATACTGGTAAGTGTTACCAGTAGTTTCTCGAACTGTTATAGACCTCATATCGACACGACTTATCGAGCTATTGGGGTCTGACGTTTACCACCCCTAGGCGAGATATGCGACATATCAGACGAACAGACCGGACTGTACGGTTAGTGTTACTGGTTGGATTCACTGGAGTGTGAGCGGGCTTGCTCGTCGATCTTCTGATCGCTCAATACCCGGGTGGCCGTTATGTTTAGCAGACCGCTTGCGGCTTGTGGGTGCTTGATATGATCATCATCTGCTGCCGGCGAATTGACGAGTCTTTAGAGTCCTACACAGAGGTTTCCTGGCTCAAGATAAACGAAATTGGAGCGCATATGAGATATGTGCAGGACCGAGAATGATACCAGTATGTGATACTGTATTTGATTCTCGCGATATGTGACATTGCTCGGTTATATGCGAAATAGCCGGGTTATCGGATCAAGTGTTGTTTCGATAAGTTGTTACTGATGATACTAGTCGGTTATATGCTATATGACCGGATCATTAAATCAAGTGTTGATTTAATGATTTAATGTATAATTATATATATGATATATTACTTTGCATTAACTAGTATCGGTTCACTTTAAAAGGATTTTCTCACTTGGTTGTACAAGTTGTATATGTGATATACTTTTTGTGCAAATGATTGTATCATGTTTGATGATACATGTTAACTTGGTTAAGTGTAAAGATTAAACCATGGTTAAATTGATGATTAGGGTTTTCTTTTTCTTAATCATTTATTTATTTATTTATTTGGAAAAGATATGAAATGAAATGTTTGCATGTTTTGTTTTTTTTTTCTTTGAAGCTTCATGAAGCTTTGACTTTGTGACCATTTTGTCTCATGCTTAACCCTAACCACTTCCACTTAACCTTGGTTTATTCTCTACACTTAACCATGGTAACTATTATGATAAGAATGAATGGGATTATCTTTTCAAGTTAATCTTTTTATTCTATCATATCATTATCATCTTCTTCTTCTTCTTCTTCAAGATGAAGAACCTTGACTTCATCAATGGTGATTGATGAAAATGAGTGAGAAATCCAATTCTAAAGTCTACCCACTTCCTATTTCTTCATCCTCTACCTCTTGCCAAGTAGTAGAGTGTGTTTTCTTCACAAGTTTCATGACTTGGAGAAGTGGGAGCTTGATCTTTTGATGCCTCGACGTAGATCATCTTCGGCACGAAGCCGACGACCTTGCCCGCCCATTTCTCCGATGAAGCCGACGCTAGAGCCCGGGATTGCATTTGTACAGCGGAGAGGACTTCATCATGGAGCCGTGGAGGTGGAGGACCGGATCTACAAAGGTTGTATATCCGTACTCTTAATTAAAGTAGTTAACTAGTTTCTTTTTCGCCTAAACTTCTAGCCAACGATCCGTATTAGGGTTTCTCGGCACCGTTAAAATTTGAAATTGGCATGGTTGATGCCTTGTGAGACCTCATTAGAGTGCCTAGGAACCCTACA
This sequence comes from Agapanthus africanus, assembly GCA_030015575.1. NCBI lineage: Eukaryota > Viridiplantae > Streptophyta > Magnoliopsida > Asparagales > Amaryllidaceae > Agapanthus > Agapanthus africanus. Next base: position 389,155,219 of record JASDDO010000012.1, on the reverse strand, counting down.
GTGGTATCAGAGCCTAGCTAGAGCCTTAGGCGAAGTCTAGACGGATTTTGAAGTCCGATCGAACCAAAACACGAACCCGAAACATGCTCTCTGGACTTTTTCTAAAAACTGGGTTTTTTCCAGATTAAAAATGCTTAAAAAATTCAACAGGGAATTCTAAGAATTACGGCGCAAAAATTCATTCATGAACAGCGCAAACGGCGGCGGAACCACGGCAGAAGCCTGGCTTCTGCGGCGGTTCCGCGGCATTAGTGGACGTCACACTCCCATTTTTGCACAGTAACTTCTTTTATTCAGTGCTGAGTTCTCTGGGTATTTTAAATATTATTCAAGAGTTGAATTTTCTGGGGTTGTTTTGGGGATTCGGTGTTTCGATCGGAATATCAGATTTTGTCTATGTTGTTTTCCGGATAATTTTTTGAATATGTTAAAAAGTTCGACCGGATATAAATACCCAAATTTTCCCCTGTCGGGAAATTTCCAAGTGTTGGATTTTTCCGTGGTTTAAAGACGTTCTAAGTAGTGCAAGTAACGCAATGGACCCTCTAGAAGACAACAAACCTTAACTCGATTATGTGACCGTCTTGAACTGCCCTTTGAACCTTCGGGTTTGGGGCAGTACGGCGTGCCACATGTGAGGCGTTGGCTTGACCCTTCTACGGCTGGACCGTTGGTACTGAGGCACGAACTGAATGTTTTTAGACTTGTTTCATGTGTTGATCTGTATCGGGAAAACTTGGGTGTTCGATTGTTCGATCAGAAAGTTTGACATTTTCTATTTATCCGGAATGGGATACAATAATTGGAATTCACAAGTAGTTATGAGATAACTGAATGAATGTTATAAACATAGCAGTTTAGTCTCACTTGATCGGTTGCCACGGAATTTTGATGTGATCAAAAGTCCGTCGCAATCACGTAGCGTACGCGGATACTCGCCGGGTAAACTTAATAGACAACCTCACTCCATAGCCCCGACCAAGTGACTGTAGGAGAACCCCGTCGCCGAAAGCATCCGTTCGGGTTCTCGCGGCAGCGGTGTTCCGCCTTGGTGCACTTCGTCGACGGTATCGGGGGTGCGGCCGTCTACTGAAGTTTGCGACGAGTATCCGATCAGGATGTCGGGATTCTTGTTGAATTACCCGACTTGATATTGAAAAGTGTTTTCGATAATGAGACTAAAATGCGGGGTTTATAATTGTCAGGCATGCGATGTCTAAAGAATTCATTTGATTAGGCATGCGATGTCTAGAGAGATTGCGGATTCCAACTGTTGTAGTTTTACACTTTTTTTTCTGTGACCGTAAGTGTAATATGTGATATTGCCGGTTTCGTTGCTATATGTCAACGACAATTGGGATGCGCATATTTACTTACGTTGATGACATGTGATGTTATGTGTTGCTGGATATGTTATATTGGATCGTCGTGTTTGAATAGCCGGGGGTTTTTATGTGAGATGAGTGTTTTTCATTTTCATTCATGTAAAAACTTGTATGTAATATTCTTTTATTGGGGCACTTCCAGGTTGCGGAAGTTGTCACCGTTGATGTATATTATTTACTTTTCCGCACTAGGATAGACCCAAGGAGGGGAGCACAAGTAACCGGGTTCTGGAGTCCAGTGGGAGACCAACTCGAGGAGTCGAGTCTCGGTCTCCTAACTCTAGAATTGGTAGGATTGCTTGCCGCTCTCGTAGGGGTCTAGGGGTGTGGGTTTGGCTATTCATCGCGACCGTGGAATCCGTGTTTTATACTGGCTCGTATTGAAAACACGGACGTCTTAGTATATCCAATATTTCATATGATTCTTCTGCTGCGATATCTGTGATGTGATCATGTGATGTTCTTTGATAGATACAGTATATAGTATATATGATATATTATATAGGCGTTACTTATGTTTTACACCCGTGCTAGCCCTGCCCTGCTCTGCCGTTAGTTACCTAACCTAACGGTGCACGAGGGGACATCGAGGGGAATGCGGATGGCATAAGTGTACGTCGTATTTATCTGTGATGTTTAGGTATATAAATGATGGGATTTCATTAATATGATTAATGAAATAAAAGAAACCTAAGATGTTGTAGAATCGAATTTCAAAATAAAACAGGTAGCTACAGTTCTTGCTTTGCACAGCGGTATATATGATATATCCTGCACCTTATTCGATGAGGAAAGGACCGAGATCCCTTCACCGGGAGTGACTCCTTTAGCAATAACTGGCAGATGCTACACACTCGGTTTGTCTTTTGATTGCTTTTAAGAGTTTTGCATTGCACAGTGATATATATGATATATCCCGCACCTCATTCGACGAGGAAAGGACCGACGATCCCTTCACCGTGAGTGACTCCTTTAGTAAAACTACAAAAGCCTCAAAGACACTCCATTTCAAAATTCATTCGATCCTACAACGATATCAAGTTCATTACGCAATAGGTTTTCAGAAAAAACCTGTCGTAGCCCTCCGTCATTTCAGATAAATCATGTTTAGTATTCGTGCTGCGTTTGTTGACCTTGTCAAGGCGCAGTGTGCGGTAGCTAACCAGTATTTATCTGCTTATGCATATGATGCAGATTGGGTTAGGGTAGTCGTGCGGCCTTGTTGACCTTGTCAAGGGTCGTGCGGGTGGGTTTGATTCAATCAAGAAATGACGGGTTGAACTTGACTTGCGGTCTATGTTTTGTTGACCTTGTCAAGGTCATAGATCGTTCGGAGCAAAATATTATAGGGAATTTCAAGTGTTGAAATTTGCAATGAGATTGCATACCTTCTATGAGATAGTTGGATCCCGATACCCGCTGCGAGTAAGAGTTACTCCTGGGAAAGTTTTACACATTACAATTAGCCGATCAAGTAGGTGTCTAGAAAGGTGTCAACGGGGTTACGCCTCTGGGAAAACGAGGTTTACATTAATTAGGTTCGTGCGAAAGCACGGGGGCCTCTCTCAAAGTACCGACACTAGCCTGGCTGAAAGATTGGCGAACTTGTAGTGTGTAATTAATCCCGGCTAGTCTTTCCTTTTAGGGTTTGAAGGAAGATTTGATAAAAACAGTGGGAGCCATCCTGATTAGATAAAATAAACCAATCTATTCTTGCAAGAGCGCACGCTGAGTGTTTTCTTCTCTCTCTCTCCAGGTAGCGACCATATCACGCCTTAATCAAGATAATAAAATGGATAATTGACCGAACCCTCTTGTTATACTGAGCTGGGGAACGTTGGTCCCGCTCCAACTTATAATTGTTATAAGACAGAGCAGGAAATTGGGGAATACCAGATTTCCCGTGCCGCCCAAACGAAGAGAGTGCATGCTGATGCATCATCTTTGGGTGTGTTCATTATACAGAACTGTTTCTCAATGTCCTTTACGTCCTGGGTATATGATACCGGATCAGGATCCCGCATATGTAATATGTTACATGGGCTACAGAAAGGTAAAGAACTGAGAACGGGTGATAAGTTTCATGAGGCAGAAAACGGGGCAAGTGTTGCAGCCAAGTCTGTCGGTCACTGTCACCCTGTATTACCAATACATTGATTCTGAACAAATGTTATTAGATACCGAACCTGATATACAAAATCATATCATTCTCTTTATTAGTAAAGAAATGATAAAATTTTGTATTGATGGATAATGTTTTGAACATTTCCTATATCAAAAGTTGATCGGTTCAGGCACGTTATCTAAAAGCATTAACGTTCTAAATCAAACTACAGTTCTTAGTATACTGAACACACACAAGAGGAAGAGTTCAGAAATGAACGGATCCTTCTTGAGGTATTGTAGACTAGGTCATATCAATGCGACCCGACTAGCTGAAGTTACATTTAGATGCATATTTAAATCAGTTTGAATTTACATCTTGTGAAACTCGCCAGTCATGTCACAAAGATAAGACGACCATAGCTCTGTTTATTGGAAGCAGAGAAAGAGTTAGTAAACTCTTGGGATGATACATGTTGATGTATGTAGGTCCCTAGTCTACACATGCCAAGACCGGTTCTTTGTACTTCATTACATTCTCTGATAATCTCTTTAGATTCAGACATATGTTCCTGTTGAAACATAAGTCCGAACCTTTTGAGATATTCACAGAATATGATTTAGAAGTAGAGAACCAAAATACGGGTATAAGTATTATGTCCTTTGATGTGATCGAAGAGGAGAATACTTGAATACGGAAATTCCTGGACTATTCTAAAGGAGAATGAGATTCTCTCTCAGAATTACTCCTCCGTATACACCATAGCACGATGGTATATCGGGGCGGAGCAGATACACCCTATATGATAAGGTGTGCTCTATGATGAGTACTACTGAGCTACCTATTTCTATATGGGAGTTATGCACTTGAGAAGATGCATACCTATTGAATAGAGTTCAAATCAAATCAGTTGCCTACCACTCCATATGAGATATGGTATGGGAAGAGCCCATGTCATAAGCTAGTTAAGATTTGGGGTTGTCCGGCCTATGCCAAAAAGCAAAATCCGGATAAGCTCGAGGGAAGGTCTGTTATGTACAACTGGAAATGTTCCAGCTATACAAACTACAGCTGATGATTTGGTAGAACCAAAGGATTCAGTAGATTCCAACGAACCTCAGCCTCTCCGCCGATCTAGTAGGGTTCCTCACCCACCTGAGAGATACTTCGTGTTCTCTATGACAGTAGGAGCGAGGATTGTGTCATGAGATGATAACCCAACTAGCTTCGAGCTGGCCATCAGGAGTAAGACTCTGTAAGAATGGCTGGATGCTTAGTGATCTGAGATGGAATCCATATACACCAACAAAGTATGGACTTTGGTTGCTATATCTGAAGGGTTAAATCCCCATCAGGAGCAAGTATATCTTGAGAAGATTACTTGGTGTACATGGAAAAGTTGAGACTTTCAAAGCTAGACTTGTTAAAGGTTTTCGTCATTGACCAGGCGTGGATAATGATGAAACCTTTTCCAGTACCTATGCTTAAGTCCATCAAGATCCTACTTGCCACGGCTACATACCATGACTACGATATCTTGTGGTTGGGTGTCATGACAGCTTTTTTAAATGATGTTTTAGAAGAGAGCGTCTATAAGTATACAGCCAGAGGGCTTCGTAGACAGTGGGAGTAGCGGAAACGTACGCAAGATGCTTTATAGGATTAAAGCAGGCATCGCGGAGTTGGAACATCTGTTTTGATGGATTAGTCAAAGAGTTTGACATCATCAAAATGGTAGATGAACCTTGTATAAACAAAAAGGTAGTAGGGAGAATGGTGGTGATCCTCGTAGAGTACGTGGATGACATACTCTTGATAGGGAAGGAGTTTCCTATGCTACGCTCGATCAATCTCCGCTTATCACAATGATTCTCCACATAGGATCAAAGTGATACCTACTGAATCCTGGATTTTGGATCTATGAGATAGATCTAAATGGATGTTAGGATTCTCACTAGTTGTAGTGAGATGGTATCAATCGATCCTGGGGAGAATCACTGGAATTGTTCCAGGGTGATAAAGACGACTGAATGTCAGTTGCAGGCATTGTTTTTACCCTCAGAAAAGGGACGGTATGTTGGAAGAGTTCCAAGCTAGATACCGTGGCAAACTAGACGATAAAGGTTGGATACATCGCTACTTAAGATGCTACCAAAGAGGCTGTTTGGGTGTATATTGGTTCATGAGATGAACTAGGTTCCTACCATTGTGTGACAATGGAGTTGTGGCTTATGCCAAGGAACGCAGGTCCCATCAGTGATCCAGACATATTCTAAGGCAGTATCACCTGATCATGGAGATGGTTGATCTCTAAGGGATCGAGGCAGTCCCACAGCCGTCAGTACGCCGTACTTGAGATAGTATGCAGGTGCTCGTTAGGTTACGAGTACACTGGACAGGACTCGTCGAGAACTGTTGGTTGGTATTATACCTATCATCAGTTATCAGTTCCCAGGTGACATGAGTACAGCTTAGTCCGCTGACTTGACACTGTCACTTCGCCTCGAGTGTGTTCCTACTGCACTTTGATTACTACCCTACCACGGCTCAAAGGAGTCGTACAAATAGGTAGTTTTTGGGTGCAGTCCCGAAGCACTTGGAGGCAGTGACGGTTATGTTAGTTATATGTATGCCCTAGAGGCCATTACTGTACATAGGATGTATATTGTAGTGGATGCTGGGACATATATAGGGAGGACTTTCTTGCTCGACATGATAGTATGCTATCTGGTTACTCTTTACCTTAACGTGTGCACTGATTGTCTCTCTGTTACATGTTGGTAAAGCCCTTAGGATGTGTACTTGACTACCTGGACTATGATGCGGTTCATACTAGTGGGGACATGGTAGTCCATAAGTACATCCTTCAAAGTCCCTAGTCGTGGGTGTATCGAGACGGGGCATCGATATACCAGAGTAGACTAGCGTGTAGCTTCTCGACCCATACAGATGGGCGATGGATGATCCCATATCCATTGGTGTTTGACATCGGAGATGATATACGGGTGCTCAGTAGAGACTGGGTACACTAGACGGACTCGTCGAGAACTCCCAGATGGTATTATACCTCACGTCAGATGGCAGTTCTCTGGTGACACTGGTACAGAGTAGTCTGTTGACCCGAGATCGTCATAGAGTCTTGTGTGGTTCCCACTGTGCTTTGATTTCCATCTTACCACGTCCAAGAGGGCGTGCAAAACGGTGGTTTTTGGGTACAGTCCCGAGTCATATGGAGGCAATGAGCGATAGGAGGGGATTCGTCTCTCCCGGTATAGGGAGTTGATGTTGCGCTGTGTTTGATTGGCTATAACAGGAAATCCCTGGCCAGGGTTGCAGAGATTTACTGGTAAGTGTTACCAGTAGTTTCTCAAATTGTTATAGACCTCATATCGACACGACTTATCGAACTATTGGGGTCTGACGTTTACCACCCCTAGGCGAGATATGCGACATATCAGACAATCAGACCGGACTGTACGGTAGTGTTACTGGTTGGATTCACTGGAGTGTGAGCGGGCTTGCTCGTCGATCTTCTGATCGCTCAATACCCGGGTGGCCGTTACGTTTAGCAGACCGCTTGCGGCTTGTGGGTGCTTAATATGATCATCACCTGCTGCCGGCGTATTGACGAGTCTTTAGAGTCCTACACAGAGGTTTCCTGGCTCAAGCGAAACGAAATAGGAGCGCATATGAGATATGTGCGGGACCGAGAATAATGCGAGTATGTGATACCGTATTTCATTCTCGCGATCAATGTGTCGAATGGTTGTATGCGATATAACCTAGTTATCGATTCAAGCGTTGATTCGATAAGCCATACATTGTATACTAGTCGGTTGTGTGCGACATGACCGGATCATTGAATCAAGTGTTGATTTAATGATTTAATGCATAATTATATATTTGATATATTACTTTGCATTAACTAGTATTGGTTTACTTTAAATGAATTTTCTCGCTCGGATGTGCACATTGTATATTTGATATAGTTTCGTGCACATGATTGTATCATGTTTGATGATGCATACTTACTTGGTTTGTGTAAAGAATTAAACCATGGTTATTTAAATGGTTAGGGTTTTGGTTTTCCTTATTCATTTATTTATCTTTTTCATTTATTCTTTTTGGAAATAAATAAATTGGCATAAGAGGATAATGGTGGCTTAGTTTGTTTTTTAGTTGAACATTCATGAAACTTTGACTAAGTCATCATTCTTATCTCTTGCTTAACCCTAACCATTTGAACTAACTCTAGTTGATTCTCTACACTTAACTATGGTGAAGAATATGATAAAAATGAATTCTTTTTCAATTATCTAATATACTTATGATATTCTTCATCTTCTTCTTCTTCTTCACTTCTAGAAAAAGCTTGAAAGCTTTAATGGCAAAGTAAGAAAAATAGTGAGAAATCCAATTCTAAAGTCTACCCACTTCCTATCTCTTCATCCTCTACCTCTTGCCAAGTAGTAGAGTGTGTTTCCTTCACAAGTTTTCATGACTTGGTGAAGGTGGAGCTTGATTCAGCGATGCTTCGACGTAGATCATCTTCGGCACGTCGTCGACGACCTAGCCCGTCCATTCTCCGATGAAGCTGACGCTAGAGCCTGGAAATGCACTAGGACAGCGAGGGGACTTCGTTGCGGAGCTATGGAGGTGGAGCACCGGATCTACAAAGGTTGTATATCCATATTCTCATAGTTAAGTGTTAACTAGATTTCCTTTTCGCCTAAATATCTAGCCGACGATCCGTAGTCGGGTTTCGCGGAACCCATAATTTTTGAAATTGGCATGTTCGATGCCTTGTGAGACCTCCTTGGTGTGCCTAGGAACCCTACAGGTTAGACAGGATTCGTCTCTCCCGGTATTGGGGGTTGACATCGCGCTGTGTCCAAGAGAGCCATTACACAAGTAGTCCCTGGCCAGGGCAAGCGAGATATACTGGTAGGTTTCCAGTGTTATCTCAGGGTGTTCTGGGCTACACTCCGACACAACTTGTACCGCCATTAGGGGACTGACGTTCACCGCCCCCCTAGGCCCGCCATGCGATGTATCAGACGAACAGACCGGACTGTACGGAGACTGTCACATTCAGGCTCAGTAGGAGTTCAGATGGGGTTCACCTTGTCAGTCTTCTTATCGGCATCTACCTGGGGACCGTTACGTTCAGCTAGTGCTGCTTGCGGTCTGTGGTTAAACCCACTGCCAGCGTAGTGTCGAGTCTTTAGAGTCCCACACAGAGAGCTATTCGCCTTTCGGCAAAATGAGTAGAGGTCGCATGGTTTTGCGACAGGGTTCGTTCACATCCGCGCACTTGTGCACGTTTGCTGTCCGGATAGCTTATACTAGCGGGCTTTGGTTTAAGCCAGATCCTAGTATATGATTTGGGATTGGTTTTATCTCTTTGTATTCGTGTTCCTCGGATCACGAATGCGGGTGCGTATGCACAGTTGATTGAGTCAGAGGAAGAGGACTTTGATTAGGGTTAATGACCATTGTCATTTTATTAACCCTAATGCTTATGTGTGTATTATAATTAATTGATATTAACTATATATATATATATATATAATTGTGCATGGTTAGGATTGTTGACATTTTGACAATACTTGACTTGTTGACCTTAGTTGATATGTTGACCATCATCATTCCATATAAAAGATGCTCTTTGATCCTTGCAATTTTCATTTAATGTGAAATGATAATGGTCAAGTCTTGATTAACCATGACAATTATCTAGCTAATTATCTATTTTTTATAATTCACACATATATGTGAGAATGGCTTATTATTCTCTCATTCTATGATATACTTTCTCTCTCTTGCTCTTCCTCTTCCTCAAGCTCTCCCCTCTCATGTGTTGAGAAACACTTGAGCTTGAGAGAAAACCTCTTCTAGATAATCTTTACTCTCCTCTAGGGTTCTAGGATTAGCACTTCTAGCACCTTAGTTACTTCTAGCTTGAAGTTGAAGCCAAAGGTTGAGGCATTCGGATGGATCCTTCTTCGACTCGACAAGGCGACAAGGCGATCTCTTTCTTACACTCCAAGGAGCAAGGAGAGAAGGACATAAAGCCCTAGGTATAACCATTCTTCCTTGTAGCTAATTTCTAGTTAGCTTTTAGTTAGTTTTGTTTAGTAAAGATCCCGACTTTGTCTAGTCCATGTTGCCTAGTGTAATAAAAATCCGATTTTGATTCCGTTTTCCGCCTCCCCGCAAGCACCGGGGTAGGCAACGTGGACTTACAGATTTCTACTCGCAGATGTCTTCTACTCACGAGTTGGCAACTCACTCCCGTTGTGCCAAATTTTCTTACAGGTTTCGATGTACAGGTTTCCTTGGCAGCTTGCTGGCACTTCATTTCATTCAGGGTGATTTGCTCGGTAGGTTGGTTCACTTGTATCAGGACCGTCGTTGTACTTTTATTATTTCATTTTTATCTAGTAATCTCCATCAACAAGACTTGTATTTCTTGATAGATTTAGAAGACCAATTGTTTATTCTTTTGACCTTAGAGTCGCGCTTGTACTATTATGGTTTCTGGTGGTTTTGATGGTTTTCTTTGAGTTTTGTTTCTCGCCCTTCGGCGTTGTATATTATATGTTAGTTATATGTATGCCCTAGAGGCCATTACTGTACATTGGATGTATATTGTAGTGGATGCTGGGACATATATAGGGAGGACTTTCTTGCTCGACATGATAGTATGTTATCTGGTTACTTTTTACCTTAACGTGTACACTGATTGTCTCTCCGATACATGTTGGTAAAGCCCTTAGGATGTGTACTTGACTACCTGGACTATGATGCGGATCATACTAGGGGGGACATGGTAGTCTATAAGTACATCCTTCAAAGTCCCTAGTCGTGGGTGTATCGAGACGGTGCATCGATATACCAGAGTAGACTAGCGTATACCTTCTCGACCCATACAGATGGGCGATGGATGATCCCATATCCATTGGTGTTTGACATCAGAGATGATATACGGGTGCTCAGTAGAGACTGGGTACACTGGACGGACTCGCCGAGAACTCCCAGATGGTATTATACCTTACGTCAGATGGCAGTTCTCTGGTGACACTGGTACAGAGTAGTCTGTTGAACCGAGATCGTCATAGAGTCTTGTGTGGTTCCCACAATGCTTTGATTTTCACCTTACCACGTCCAAGAGGACGTGCAAAACGGTGGTTTTTGGGGACAGTCCCGAATCACATGGAGGCAATGAGCGATAGGAGGGGATTCGTCTCTCCCGGTATAGGGAGTTGATGTTGCGCAGTGTTCGATTGGCTATAACCGGAAATCCCTGGCCAGGGTTGCTGAGATATACTGGTAAGTGTTACCAGTAGTTTCTCGAACTGTTATAGACCTCATATCGACACGACTTATCGAGCTATTGGGGTCTGACGTTTACCACCGCTAGGCGAGATATGCGACATATCAGACGAACAGACCGGACTGTACGGTTAGTGTTACTGGTTGGATTCACTGGAGTGTGAGCGGGCTTGCTCGTCGATCTTCTGATCGCTCAATACCCGGGTGGCCGTTACGTTTAGCAGACCGCTTGCGGCTTGTGGGTGCTTGATATGATCATCATCTGCTGCCGGCGTATTGACGAGTCTTTAGAGTCCTACACAGAGGTTTCCTGGCTCAAGCGAAACGAAATAGGAGCGCATATGAGATATGTGCGGGACCGAGAATGATACCAGTATGTGATACTGTATTTGATTCTCGCAATATGTGACATTGCTCGGTTATATGCGATATAGCCGGGTTATCGGATCAAGTGTTGTTTCGATAAGTTGTTACTGATGATACTAGTCGGTTATATGCTATATGACCGGATCATTAAATCAAGTGTTGATTTAATGATTTAATGTATAATTATATATATGATATATTACTTTGCATTAACTAGTATCAGTTCACTTTAAAAGGATTTTCTCACTTGGTTGTACAAGTTGTATATGTGATATACTTTTTGTGCAAATGATTGTATCATGTTTGATGATACATGTTAACTTGGTTCAGTGTAAAGATTAAACCATGGTTAAATTGATGATTAGGGTTTTCTTTTTCTTAATCATTTATTTATTTATTTATTTGGAAAAGATATGAAATGAAATGGTTGCAAGTTTTGTTTTTTTTTTCTTTGAAGCTTCATGAAGCTTTGACTTTGTGACCATTTTGTCTCATGCTTAACCCTAACCACTTCACTTAACCTTGGTTCATTCTCTACACTTAACCATGGTAACTATTATGATAAGAATGAATGGGATTATCTTTTCAAGTTAATCTTTTTATTCTATCATATCATTATCATCTTCTTCTTCTTCTTCTTCAAGATGAAGAACCTTGACTTCATCAATGGTGATTGATGAAAATGAGTGAGAAATCCAATTCTAAAGTCTACCCACTTCCTATTTCTTCATCCTCTACCTCTTGCCAAGTAGTAGAGTCTGTTTTCTTCACAAGTTTCATGACTTGGAGAAGTGGGAGATTGATCTTGTGATGCCTCGGCGTAGATCATCTTCGGCACGAAGCCGACGACCTTGCCCTCCCATTTCTCCGATGAAGCCGACGCTAGAGCCCGGGATTGCATTTGTACAGCGGAGAAGACTTCATCATGGAGCCGTGGAGGTGTAGGACTGGATCTACAAAGGTTGTATATCCGTACTCTTAGTTAAAGTAGTTAACTAGTTTCTTTTTCGCCTAAACTTCTAGCCAACGATCCTTATTAGGGTTTCTCGGCACCGTTAAAATTTGAAATTGGCATGGTTGATGCCTTGTGAGACCTTATTAGAGTGCCTAGGAACCCTACATTATATTGCTTGCGTGGTTGTGACCGCCAATTGGCGAAGAGCTAGCTCCCGCTTGGGTTTGCCTTTTTATTATTGCTTATGTATATATTCTTATTTATACCCGTTTGGGGCCAATTTTTACAAAGGAGACTCTGCCGAATTTTTTTTTGAGAAATTTGATGTTGCTTTTAAACATGTTTTCCTTTACTTATTCTTTTAAATGGTTTAGATTTCTGGGCTTCGGCTTACTTAGATTACGTTGCGCATCTAGACGCTTCGTAATTTAAGTGCCAGTCACATTCCGTACTTTCAGGTCGTGACAAAGTTGGTATCAGAGCGCTAGGTTTAACCCTTGTCTAAGTCTAGGTTGACCTTGGTTGATGGAGTAGGTGACATAGGTAGAGTGACGTACCGTGGGTATGATTCGCGGCATACTTATGATACACTACTTCGCTTAAGAAGCCTAAGGATGTACATTTCTTTGCACTGTATTCTATTCGTTCCTTTGATCTATCTTCGTCGATATCGGATTGTGGTTTCTGTTACCACGGTCGCACGGGCAGAGAGAGCTGCGGCTAGAATACGATGACCGTTAGGGTATTCACTATTCTGGAGGGTTGAAGCATTGCTTAGCATGCCGACGAAGGGCATTCACATGTCGTCCATACGAAGTTAAAAGGTTCGAACGAATGTCAGAAACCCATTTTCCCAAGTTTAAGGTATTCGGAAGAACATGCAGGTATTTCTATGGACCCTCTAGAAGAATAAAACCCTAACTCGATATAATGACCATGAGAACGCTGGTGAACCTTAGGGTTTGCGGAAGTTCCGCGGTGCCATTAGTGAGGCTTTGGGTTTGCTCTTCTACGGCTGGTCCGCAGATGCTGGGGCATGTACTGGATATTTTTAAACTGTACTTGAGTGTTAAGCTCTCGGGGAATTATGGGATTTTGATGAATCGATCAGAAAGTTTAATGTAGTCCAGATATCAGGTGAAGGGATAGATTACGTGGGAGACTCTAGATATGAGCATAGCCGTTTGTAGCGCAGTCAGCAGAGCTACGGAGAGACGAATTCGAATCAGTCGACACCAGAGGAAAGAGGAGCAAATTGACGTCAGTGTAACGATTTGCGATTGGTGATTCAAATATCACATTTCCGTTGTTTGGATTTTGGTATTTTGAGGATTTTGTTTTATGATTGGTATTCCTATGTACTCATTCTATTCACTCGATTCGTGTTCCATGTATCAGATGTATTGATGTTCGTTTTGTGCATGCCCATTGCACTTGATTTTGATTTTATACATTTTGAGATACTGATTTGATTTCGTGTATATGGGTTGCACATGATTTTATATATTCGATTTATGTTTTCTTGCACCATGTGCACTTGATTGAGATTCTTGCGCACACTTGGCGCACTTGATGCGATTTGTGCACACTAGATGCACTAAATCGGGGTTTTGTGCAGATTAGATGCACCTGATATTATTGTCATGCACGCTCGTTGCACTTGACAGATGTTTTTGGTGCACACCCATTGCACTCAGTTTTGTTTCCGTGCGTATTCATGGCATCTGTATTTGATTTCGATTTCCGTACGCACCGGATGCACGTGGTACCTCGTATACTGTATTTGAGATTGATTTCATTTTGAGCAGTACGTTTTTATGATATTTACTATTCGGTTTAATAATCGAGCAGGATTGTCCTAAGACCAGTACCTAGGTGTTTTTGCATGCTTCTCTATTCAGATGTTTGGACGATTTTACTATGATGCGCACTATATACAAGTTATAGTTTTGATGTATTTCATGTTGGTTTTCGTATTGGACTTCGACATTGTATTTTCACTATAACTCCGATGATTGCGTTATACTTGACGGAGTTGATTTTTAGTTATGTATTGATGATTTCGGAGCCCCGACAATTTAAGTGTTTTGCTAAATGTTTTAGTATTTGGGGGGAGTTTTAATTTAAATTCGGGGACCGAATTTCATTAAGGAGGGAAGATTGTAACGTTTTAAAAATAAATAAATAAAAAATCTTTTAGGTGAATTTTCTGATAATCGGTAAAATAAACCGTATTTTCCGTAAAACTCAACTACAGTTATTTTTCAATATAGATTTAAATACGCCTATTTTAACTATGTAATTACTAGTAAATGGTGTTTATTTAGTGACTTATAAATTATTAGTTTACTAAAATATTTTCCGTAATTAATTAATTTTCAATATTTACATAAGCTTTTAATTATACATTTAATTAGTGATAAATACAAATTTGAATGGGTTAATTTTACAAATGTGAACCATGACAATTTAAAACAAGTGTGTACCATGAAAAATTCTTTTTCAAATCTCTCCATGGTTCTAGAAATTTCTAGGAAAAGGATTAAATTGAAAAAGTTAGATAATTAAGGGTTTAAGTGAAAGATGCATTTAATCATGAACTTTCTACACAATACCATACATTTCTCTCTCTCTCTTTCTTCCTCCCTCCTCATGGCTGAGCCTCATCATGGTGCAGCCCAAAATTTTGCTCTCTCATTCCCACTTCATTTCAAAACAAAAATCCATTCAAAAATCATACAAAATCCCACAAATTCCTAATTTAAATCCTACCCATTATTCTTTGATCAATCTTGCTTGAATCCTTGGAGAAAAGAGATCATTTTGGAGACAAGTTTCATGTTTGGATCTCAAGTTGGAGGTATAATCCTAACCCTAGTGTTAAGTGTAGGTTAATTACTCAAATTGAATAGATTTCGGTATTTAATTAGGATTCTAGTTGCTAAATTAAAAATTCAAGAAAGGGTTTGTGATCAAGCTAGGGCTTTTATAAATTGTTCATGGTTTTAAAATGTAGCTTAACACATAAAGACATGTAAAATCTAATCTAGATTTTTAAGTTACTAATTGTTACAACTAATTTGTTCAAATTGCATAATGGTTGCAAACTAGGTTTTTGTAAAATATATTTATATGTGAGACAAAATTCTAGTGAGGGTTTTTATCATTAGATTACTGTTTTAGTGAGTAGTTTAATATATTAATTGAATGCAAAAGCTAATCTAGTTACTAGTTTCAAATTGTTAGTTGGAAATTATGCTAATTATGCTAATTTTGCTAACTAGGTTTTTAGAAATTGGTTAAATAGTTGGGATTAAAATCTAATTAGGGATTTTATGACATTATTAATATTTTAAATTGTAGTTTAACACTTTAGTTCATGCAAAATCTAGCTTAGTTGTTGAATTGTAAATTTTGCTTTAAAAAAGTATTAAAAATTGATATTTTTGCAAACTAGAATTTTCAATTTATACAAATTAGTGTGATAAAAAATATAGTAATGGTTTATATAACCTAGTTATGATATTTAGTGAATATTATGGCCATTAGTTTCGTTTAAACATCAAGTTTTGAAGTAAAACGGTTGATTAACGCTTTCTAGGATTTTGCGAAATAGAACGGTTTGATTGATTTTAAGGTTTTGATGATTTAAACCCTGTTTTATATTATAATTAATGAGTTTTGGAACTACGAATTGTACGTTTGTGTTTTATCTCGATCAATTGGCATTTGTACGCCGATATCGAGGGTTATTTGGTTCTTTTGCATGAGCGGGTCATAGGTTTTAACCTATGCGCGTTTCGTGCGCCGTTTTGGTTTTGTCCGCCATTCAGTTTACAATATTATATATGTTTGTGTATAGGTACCCTTCACGTAGACTTCGGACGAGGAAGAAGAGGAGGGCGACATCGACTTTGGCACACAAGGACCAGGTGAGTAGATGTATATCTACGGGGGAAGTCGGGTGGATGGCGTATAGCATCCCCGCAAACGTAGAATACGGATATTACGTACTGTTTTTAAGAAGTCGGACGTGACCTTAGGTTCTTGGCGAGTAGGGTCCTATTGAAGACTTTACGTTGGACTAGACTGATTTAGAAAGACTTAACCAAAGGATGACTGCCTTGGAGGGAATTCGTAGGTTTCATGTAGCACACACACGCGCGCGCACACGTAAACTTGACTTGGTGTATATGTGTGTGTGTGTGTGTAGGAATGTGTGTGTGTGTGTACAACATATACATGTGATATGAGGAGGTTATATCATACATGGGGATGAGTCGATATGACTAGGCTTGATGCCGTGATATATTGGATAAATGATCGAGTTATGACATGAGATGTGTTATGATAGTAGCGGATCGTTGGGCAATGAGATTATATAAAATATATTTATATAAACGATAATATGTGTTGATGACATTGGAATGAACGAGACTATAGAACAGAACCCAAATTGTAATATGTGACTTAATCACGATATGACATATGACATGATATTTTAGTGGATCATTTGACAATGTATATTTACACAGACGATGATATATGTTTCATAATATTGGGATGTATGCGATTATAGTATAGTACATTTGATCATGATATTGTTTGATGATGATACTATACGAACGATGATGTATATATGTGATGATTGATCCGCACTCTTAACTTGAGAAAGTCGTACTATGTACGTGACACTATTGAGGCTGGATCGCCGACTACTAGAGATATCGACTGAGACTTCAAGAGGATTCTTCTTACCTTTCGACTAGTGTCTTTAGTTAGTTTCTTAGTTGGTTAGGTAGATCTTAGTTTAGGCTCGAGTCATGCTTATTTTCAAAACTAACGAATCGTGCAGAATTTTAAAGATAGCCTGAGGGATACTACGGATTTTTCAAAGGACATATCTTTCATAAAAACCCCGTAGTCCCTAATTTTCTAAAAACCACGATTCGTGCTTTTTCAAACAACAAACTGTATGACTCGTAATTATTAGGTATTCTCTAGTTATGTGTTTACTACACATTCATCGTTATATTCATGTTGTATTCATCGCATTGCATGTTCATACATATGTTTCTTTAGCTAATATAAAACTCTGCCTGTTAGGACACCAGCACAATTACCGATGATGCACATGATCCACGTACACTTATTTTTCGGCTTACACACATCATCATCGGTAATTGTCATGTCACGTACACTTTAGAACATATTATCTTTATTGATATAATCAGCTAAATGCTAGACCAATATAATATTGTGCGAGTACTCTCATGTGCTAGTTTAGACATTGCATTTATTACTTAGACACTTCATGTAAGTCCACGTTGCTCACCCCGGTTCTTACGGGGAGGCGGAAACGGCGAAAAACAATAATTTGGCGCAAGGCAACATGAACTCAAAAGCAAGGATCTTGGCTAAACTAGAAACTAGCAAACAAGTAGAGGCTTTAACTACTATGCTGTAGAAAATATACCTCACGGAACCGGTCCTTCGGGTCTTCTCTCAGCTGTCCGGCTCGTCCATCCACGCTCCAAGGGTCGATCCGGATCTTGGTCACCTCCGCAGCCTTCTTGAGTCGAAGACGATCCACCCGAGAGTTGTACACCGAGCTCCACCTCAAGCCGAGGTAACTAGGGCAACGAGATCGCTAATCTAGTTGCTCTAGGTTGTGTAGAAGAGAAAGATGGAAGTGTTTGTCTATGTGGATTCTTTTTCTCTCAACACATGAGATCAAAAGAATTTTCAAGAGGAGGAAGATGAAGGAGAGACTCTAGCAACCATGGAGCTTTTCTTTTCTTCTCACTTCAAGAGAGAGAATGAGAAGAGAATAATGAAAAGATTAACTAAAGAAAACCAACCATGGTTGCAATAATACACCAAATCATCATTACTAATCCTATCATGATAAAGTTGATGCTACATTGAATTGACCATTTTCATAACTCAAAAATCAAAAAGAAAATCAAAGAAGAGTGTAGATCTCTCTTGAAGGTCAATGGTCAACACGGTCAACGGGTCACAAAGTCAAGAGAAGTCTAAGTGGTCAAATGGTCAATGCAATTAGCCATCACTAATCTATCACTAAAAGGATTAGTAAACAATGTCTCCGGATCATAATGGTTTCGACCAAACGAATTGCCAAAATCCTAATGAGTCTGCCACATTACGGTTTTGGCCGAACTAACTGCCAAAACCCTAATGGGGCACCTTCTCCTTTATCGCTCCTTAAAACTGTGCATACACACCCGCATCCCCATTCCATAGAATGCGGATGCACAGAAGACAAATCAAATCCATCCATGCAATACTAGGATCTGGCTTAAACCAAAGCCCACTAGTATTGCATGCCCGAACAGTATACGCACACAAGTGCGCGTAAGTGATCGTATCCCTGCCGTAAAACCATACGACCTCTACACGTTTCGCTCAGTGTAGGGAAACTCTCTGTGTGGGACTCTAAAGACTCGACACTACGCTGGCAGTGGGTTTAACCATAGACCGCAAGCGGCACTAGCTGTACGTAACGGTCCTCAGGTAGATGTCGATAAGAAGGCCGATGAGGTAAACCCATCCGAACTCCGACTGAGCCTGTATGTGACAATCTTCGTATAGTCCGGTCTGTTCGTCTGATACATCGCATGGCGGGCCTAGGGGGCGGTGAACGTCGGTCCCCTAATAGCGGTACAAGTCGTGTCGGAGTGTAGCCCAGAACACCCTGAGATAACACTGGAAACCTACCAGTATATCTCGCTTGCCCTGGCCAGGGACTACTTGTGTAATGGCTCTCCTAGACACAGCGTGATGTCAACCCCCAATACCGGGAGAGACGAATCCTGTCTAACCGTCACTGCCTCCAAGTGCTTCGGGACTGTACCTAACTACTACCTGTTTGCACGACTCCTTTGAGCCGTGGTAGGGTAGTAATCTAAGTACAGTGGGAACACACTCGAGGCGAAGTGACATTGTCAAGTCAGCGGACTAAGCTGTACTCATATCACCTGGGAACTGATAACTGACGATAGGTATAGTACCGACCAACAGTTCCTGATGAGTCCTGTCCAGTGTACTCGTAACCTAACGAGCACCCGCATACTATCTCAAGTACGACGTACTGACGGCTGTGGAACAGACCGTCTCCCCCGCTGGGATGAGAAGCGCATACGCTAGTCTACTCCGGAGTATCGATGCCCTGTCTCGATAGTCCTACGACCAGGGACCTGTATAAGAATGTGCTTATGGATTACCCAGCCCCCACGAGTATGACTGCCATCACAACGCTGGTAATCAAGCAAAGATCCTAAGGGCTCTACTAATATGTATAAGCGATATGCTAAAAGAAACACATGCACATATTGAAGTAGAATCAAACCAAGTAGCATACTACCATTTTTGAGCAAGATTGTCTATACAACTGTGAATATCCCAAGCTTCCATCAAGTAATATACAAACTAGTATGATACAGTAATGGCCTCTAGGGCATATACACTAACAATCTCCCACTTGCACTAAGGCCATGAACTGACGTATCGAAGACCTATCATCTCGATCAGCCGCTCGAACTGAGTCTGGGGCAGGGCCTTCATGAGTGGATCTGCAGTGTTGTTCTCCGTATTTACTCTCTTCACCTTGATCTCCCGGCGATCTACGATCTCCCTGATCAGGTGATACCGCCTCAAAATGTGCATGGACTTCTGATGGGACCTGGGTTCCTTCGCTAAAGCTATAGCGCCGTTATTGTCGCAATACAGCGGTATTGGATCAACAATGGTAGGAACCACCTGAAGCTCCATAAGGAACTTCTTCATCCAGACAGCTTCCTTTGCGGCATCGTAAGCAGCTATGTACTCCGCTTCCATAGTTGAGTCAGCAACGGTCTCCTGCTTGGACCTCTTCCAGCAAACCGCCCCTCCATTGAGGGTAAAGATATAACCCGACATGGACTTGGAGTCATCCTTGTCACTCTGGAAGCTGGAGTCAGCAAAGGCCTCGAGCTGGAGGTCTTTTCCTCCATACACCAAGAACATCTCCTTAGTCCTTCTCAGGTACTTGAGAATGTTCTTTACCGCTATCCAGTGTTTCTCTCCTGGGTTTGACTGATACCGGCTTACAACGCTCAATGCGTATGCTACATCTGGTCTGGTACATAACATCGCATACATTATAGAGCCTACCGTAGAAGCGTAGGGTATAATAGACATGCGATCCCTTTCCAAATCAGTCTTGGAAGACATCTCTTTGGAGAGGGTGATCCCGTGACAAGCCGATAGATTACCGCGCTTGGAATCTTCCATACTGAATCTTTTCAGTATGGTGTCAATGTACCTGGACTGTGAAAGTCCCAACATCCTCTTAGATCTATCACGATAGATCTGGATCCCCAGAATGTAGTTGGCATCGCCCAGGTCCTTCATGGAGAACCTCTGTGACAAGAATCCTTTGACTGACTGTAGCATAGGAATATCATTTCCTATTAGGAGAATGTCATCGACGTACAAGACAAGGAATACCACAGTTCTCCCTACAATCTTACTGTAAATGCATGGTTCATCTGGGTTTTTGATAAAGTCGAATTCTTTGATAGTATAATCAAAGTAGATGTTCCAACTCCGCGATGCCTGCTTAAGTCCATAGATGGACTTTAGCAACTTGCACACTCTACCGCTGCTCCCACTCTGAATGAATCCTTCCGACTGATCCATATAGACGCACTCTTCCAAATTTCCATTTAGGAAAGCCGTCTTTACGTCCATCTGCCAGATTTCATAATCGTGGAAGGCAGCAAAGGCAAGAAAGATCCGAATGGATTTCAGCATAGCCACTGGAGAAAATGTCTCGTCATAGTCCAAACCAGGTCTTTGACGAAAACCCTTTGCAACAAGTCTAGCTTTATAGGTCTCAACCTGCCCATCTACACCAATCTTCATTCTGAAGATCAATTTGCAGCCTACGGGTTTTACCTTTTCTAATAAGGAATTCCGGCTCGGCCCGGGAAAGCGCCGCGGCACGAAAAAATGAAGAAGCTGGAATAACTCAGAAAGAGAGTGGCGCCTAGCCGTTGAGAGCCTTCTGGAGCAAAGTCCAAAGTCCAAACTTTGTTGGTGTACATGGACTCCATTTCGGTCCGCATTGCATCCAGCCATTTTACCGAGTCACCGCTCTGAATGGCTTGCTGGAAGCTAGTAGGCTCACCATAATTCATAGTGCAATCCTCTATATCCCCGTCAATGAGAAAACCGTAATATCTCTCGGGCGGATGAGACTGCCTACTACTCCTGCGGAGTGGCGTTGGGATGTCCGGTTCTCTTGAAACTTTTGGTTCTTCCAAGCTTTCAGTAATAGCTTGTGGTTCTGGAATTTCTTCCAGTTCTATTACGCTCCCACTTGCTTCTTTTTCTAAAAACTGATGTTCCAGAAAATGGGCATGACGAGAAACAAAAACCTTTTGTTCCTCTGCGTAATAGAAAAAATACCCCCTGGAGTTCTTTGGGTATCCCACAAACTTACACAGTACTGAGCGTGCCTCGAGCTTGTCCTCATGCTGCTTTTTTACAAAAGCTGGACATCCCCATATCTTCAGATACTTAAGACAGGGTTTCTTCCCACACCATATCTGATATGGTGTGGTAGGCACAGTCTTGGAGGGAACCTTGTTCAAAAGATATGCAGCTGATTCTAGTGCATAACCCCAGAAGGATCGCGGTAACTCAGCCTTACTCATCATGGAAAGAACCATATCCAATAGGGTTCGATTCCTCCTTTCCGATACACCGTTGTGTTGTGGTGTGTATGGAGGAGTAAGCTGAGAGAGAATTCCATTCTCTTTTAAGAAGCCCAGAAACTCGGCACTCAAGTATTCACCACCTCGATCAGATCTCAGTGTCTTGATACTTTTGCCTGCTTGTTTTTCAACTTCATTCTTGTATTCTTGAAATTTCTCAAAGGCCTCAGATTTGTGCTTCATCAAGAAGACATATCCATACCTAGAGAAATCGTCTGTGAAAGTAATGAAGTATGAATAACCACCTCGCGCATGTGTAGACATTGGACCACACACATCACTGTGTATGAGTCCCAAGAGCTCGCTCTCTCTTTCTCCGTGTCCAGTGAACGGAGTCTTTGTCATCTTTCCCATGAGACAAGATTCATAAGTGGCATAAGACTGATACTCAAACGGATTCAAGTATCCCTCTTTATATAACTTTGTTAACCGTGTCTCATTAATGTGACCCAGTCTACAATGCCATAAGAAAGCCTGATTTAAATCCGGAGACTTTCTTTTAAGTGTGTTCTGGACACTGAAGACCTGAGCTTGATTCAAAACGTATATACCGTTTTTCAATGTACCTGACCCAATCAGAACTTGATTTAGGTGGATGTTTACTACATCGCTTACAAAAGTAAAATCATATCCTTCTTTAGAAAGTAAGGATACAGATATGATGTTACAAGTCGCACCTGGTACATAAAAACAGTCACGCAGAATCAATATCTGCCAAGTTGTCAGTCGTAAATGATATTCCCCTACGGATTCAGCATACATGCTCATTCCGTTAGCAACCCTGAGAGTCATATCACCTTTCTTGATAACCCTACGGTTTCTCAGAGCCTGTAACGAATTACAGATATGAGATACTGATCCGGTATCCAATACCCAGGAAATAGGGTTAACTGACATACAGTTCTCTATTACAAACACACCCGAAGCCGAAGCCACAACATGCTTCGAATTCTGGCTACTGGCTTTGCAAGCCCTGCAATCCTTCTGCCCATATTCATTCCCGTAACAATAGGAACATCCCTCTTTTACTATATCCAGTCCCAAAACTTCTGCCCTTCCCTTTCTTTCTACTTCCCTGGTTTCCTTCAGGGTAGTAGGTAGAGACTGTTGAACTAAGTCAGCATCTGACCCGTTCTTCAACGTGGTCTTCAGGTCCGTGAGCTCAAAAGAGCTGGTCTATGTAAGGACGTTGCCCCCTACAGATGACCCGATAGCCAACCTGGCTGGAAGCAATTCGTTCGAGGTCTCATATCTTGCGATACGAGATTGCTCTCCACATAAATCTTTGTTATGGAGGAAGATAGAAACTAAGACCATCTTCTCGTGCTGCCTCTGGTATGTACCATCAACTGAGGCTAACAAAAGGCACTTGGCTTTCACACAGTCTTCTTCTGATGTCCTACGGATATCAATATCCGTGACAGGGGAAACTGGACCTGAGACGGCAGGGGTTGGATTAGTTAAGAGGTGTCCCAGCTTGTCATGGGCAATGGACATCTGGACAGACCTTTGCCAGTCATAACAGTCAGATTCAGTCATTTTATTATCTAGATGTAACTTAGGTGCGGTCACTGGGCCGCTGCAATTAATAGAGAGAGAAGAAAACACTTAGCATGATGCTCTTGCAAATTTAGATTGGTTTTTAATTTATCTAAACAGGATGGCTCCCACTGTCTCTCGAATCCCTCCTCAAACCATAAAGGAAGAATTAGTCAGGATCAATCTCACCGTACAATACTTGCTTAACCGTTCAGCCAGGCCAGTGTTGGTACTTCGAGGGAGGTTTTTCAACGCTTTCGTGAAGTTCCTTAATTAAGTAACCTCTTTTCCCTGTGGGCGTAGCCCCGCTAACACCTTTCTAGACACCTACTAGGATTATAGCATTGATCGTTAAGTGAGAAAGTTCCCGAGGAGTAGCATATACTCACAGTAGGATCGGGATCCAAATATCATCGCGTGACAAAACAAAAGGAATCCTACCAGAATCATCACACTCCAAATGGTATGCAGCGCTAGCAAGTTTCAGTACTTTTGAAACTCCCGATGTGGATTTTTGCCCCTTGCTCTTATGACCTTGACGAAGGCCAACATATCATAAGTCACATGTCAAGTTCTACCCGTCATCGTCCAGGTTAATTTGAAACCACCCGTACATACCCTTGACGAAGGCCAAAATAGTAGTACGACTGTCCCAAACCAACGCATCTATCTATGCTACAGATAAATATTCAGCAGCTACCAATCACTATGCCTTGGCGAAGGTCAAAATACATAGCTTGAATACTACTGAATATTTAACCGAGATGACGGAGGGCTACGAATGGTTTTGGCGAAACCGTGAACATAGTGAACTTGATATAATCGATGGAACGAGATAGCTTTTTAAAAGGAGTGGTTCAAGCTCCGCGTTTAAAATGCTGGTTTTTGAAAAGAACCGAGTGGTTTTCAAAGTGTTCCAACGACTTTTACTTGGTTTATTTTATTGCATTAATTCCAATGCGTCCCATCATTTAATCCTACCATTGCAGAAAACAACCAAAATATGGCGTACGCTTATGCCATCCGCATTCTCCATGGGGCCCCGTCATCACCCATTAGGTTACTTAACTAACGACAGAGTGGGGGCTGGACTAGCGCGAATGCAAAACATAAGCAACACCTAAATAGATATCATATAAAGATATATAGCAATGATAGACATTACAGATCACAGATGAACACTTTGGATATACTAGGAATCCGCGATTCGTTCGAGCCTGCAACGAAAAGCGGATTACACGGTCGCGATGAATAGCCAAACCCCACCCTAGACCCCTACGGGTGCGGCAAACTACCCGCCAAGTAACCGAAGCGAAGCAACCTCCCTCAACACCGTGAGTAGGCCACTCGGCACTTCGAGATACCCGGTAGTTTGTGCACCCCACCTTGGGTCTATCCTAGGGGTAAAAACAGTAAAAAGAAATTATACAATGACGGCTACAACCCCGACCCGGTTGTGCGGCCAAACAAATAATATTACATCAATTTACAAATTTTACAATAAATGAAAGAAAAAAGAAACTCTCATCTCACACCCATTCCTGGCTATTCATCCGCGACAATCCAACGAGTTCATATACACAAACCATCAACTTTACAGATCACAGATATGTATAACCCCCACTAATCGACGTATAGCGATTAGCGGACGTTCAATACATATATCACATCACAGATAATATCCATTAGCTAAAGTGTATGGAATATCGATCAAAATACGGATTTTTAACCACCCCAAAAGTCAATTTGCTCTCTGGAAAATTTGGGTAGAAAAAACATGTACTAAAAATCCCAAAACAGTCAAATAAAAACACTGCAAAAAACCCGGTCCACGACCGAGTCAAATCGGCCGCGGAACCGCGGCAATAAGCATGTTCTTGCCGCGGAACCGCGGCGGTTTGATCGGTTCAGTGGACTGGTTTTCTGCCGTGGTTTTAGAAAACCCTGAGCCAAATTTTTATGTATGTTAAATTATTTTTTGAACAGTATAAAAATTCGACAGAAACATGGTTTATCCCGGACTTGTTTTGCGACTTTTTCCGATCGATATTCTTAACACTTTGCTAACTTGCTAGTTTATGTTTAGCTAGGCTCTGATACCACTGTAAGTCCACGTTGCTCACCCCGGTTCTTACGGGGAGGCGGAAACGGCGAAAAACAATAATTTGGCACAAGGCAACATGGACTCAAAAGCAAGGATCTTGGCTAAACTAGAAACTAGCAAACAAGTAGAGGCTTTAACTACTATGCTGTAGAAAATATACCTCACGGAACCGGTCCTTCGGGTCTTCTCTCCGCTGTCCGACTCGTCCATCCACGCTCCGAGGGTCGATCTGGATCTTGGTCACCTCCGCGGCCTTCTTGAGTCGAAGACGATCCACCCGAGAGTTGTACACCGAGCTCCACCTCAAGCCGAGGCAACTAGGGCAACGAGATCGCTAATCTAGTTGCTCTAGGTTGTGTAGAAGAGAAAGATGGAAGTGTTTGTCTATGTGGATTCTTTTTCTCTTAACACGTGAGATCAAAAGAATTTTCAAGAGGAGGAAGATGAAGGAGAGACTCTAGCAACCATGGAGCTTTTCTTTTCTTCTCACTTCAAGAGAGAGAATGAGAAGAGAATAATGAAAAGATTACCTAAAGAAAACCAACAATGGTTGCAATAATACACCAAAATCATCATTACTAATCCTATCATAATAAAGTTGATGCTACATTGAATTGACCATTTTCATAACTCAAGAATTAAAAAGAAAATCAAAGAAGAGTGTAGATCTTTCTTGAAGGTTAATGGTCAACACGGTCAACGGGTCAACAAAGTCAAGAGAGGTCTAAGTGGTCAAATGGTCAATGCAATTAGCCATCACTAATCTATCACTAAAAGGATTAGTAAACAATGTCTCCGGATCATAATGGTTTCGACCAAACGAATTGTCAAAACCCTAATGAGTCAGCCACATTACGGTTTTGGCCGAACCAACTGCCAAAACCCTAATGGGGCACCTTCTCCTTTATCGCTCCTCAAAACTGTGCATACACACCCGCATCCGCATTCCGTAGAATGCGGATGCACAGAAGACAAATCAAATCCATCCGTGCAATACTAGGATCTGGCTTAAACCAAAGCCCACTAGTATTGCCTGCCCGAACAGTATACGCACACAAGTGCGTGTAAGTGATCGTAGACCTGCCGTAAAACCATACGGCCTCCACACGTTTCGCTCAGTGCAGGGAAACTCTCTGTGTTGGACTCTAAAGACTCGACACTACGCTGGCAGTGACTTTAACCACAGACCGCAAGCGGCACTAGCTGTACGTAACGGTCCCCAGGTAGATGTCGATAAGAAGGCCGATGAGGTAAACCCATTCGAACTCCTACTGAGCCTGTATGCGACAATCTCCGTACAGTCCGGCCTGTTCGTCTGATACATCGCATGGCGGGCCTAGGGGGGCGGTGAACGTCAGTCCCCTAATAGCGGTACAAGTCGTGTCGGAGTGTAGCCCGGAACACCCTGAGATAATACTGGAAACCTACCAGTATATCTCGCTTGCCCTGGCCAGGGACTACTTTTGTAATGGCTCTCCTAGGCACAGCGCGATGTCAACCCCCAATACCGGGAGAGACGAATCCTATCTAACCGTCACTGCCTCCAAGTGCTTCGGGACTGTACCCAACTACTACCTGTTTGCACGACTCCTTTGAGCCGTGGTAGGGTAGTAATCTAAGTACAGTGGGAACACACTCGATGCGAAGTGACAGTGTCAAGTCAACGGACTAAGCTGTACTCATGTCACCTGGGAACTGATAACTGACGATAGGTATAATACCAACCAACAGTTCCCGACGAGTCCTGTCCAGTGTACTCGTAACCTAACGAGCACCCGCATACTATCTCAAGTACGACGTACTGACGGCTGTGGGACAGACCGTCTCCCCCGCTGGAATGAGAAGCGCATACGCTAGTCTACTCCGGAGTATCGATGCCCTGTCTCGATAGTCCTATGACCAGGGACCTGTATAAGAATGTGCTTATGGATTACCCAGCCCCCACGAGTATGACTGCTATCACAACGCTGGTAATCAAGCAAAGATCCTAAGGGCTCTACTAATATGCATAAGCGATATGCTAAAAGAAATACATGCACATATTGAAGTAGAATCAAACCAAGTAGCATACTACCATTTTTGAGCAAGATTGTCTATACAACTGTGAATATCCCAAGCTTCCATCAAGTAATATACAAACTAGTATGATACAGTAATGGCCTCTAGGGCATATACACTAACACTTCATGCATTCACATTTTCATATTATCATGCAATATTGTGGGGCTTGTGCTGATACTCATTATTTACTTACTCATGATTTTGGGATTTTGGATTTCTATGAGATTTCTGGATTTTGGGGAAAACCGCAAGAATATATATAAAAACTTCTCTCTCTCTCCCTCCCATTTTAAAATACAAGTTGCAGTTTTCTCGTGATGTATGTGTCGTCCACCATGAGATTTCATGTTTTCTGTTAGATTTCGAGACCCGATTCGAGGAGTGGATGAACCGTCTCGGGTACATGGTGGGTGTAACAACCGAGTTCATTTATACCAATTCCAATTCCCGTATTTATATATATCTGTGGTATTTTATTGGTCTAACATATTTGGGGCGAATGGTTGTTTACATTTTACATTGCATTTTACCCGCTTGCTTGAACCTGTTGATTCATGTTTATAAATTACCCTAGCTTGTTACATAGACACGCGCCTCTAGTGGATACTGCATATTAACATTTCACCTAGTATCGTGTATTTTACATATAACATTTTAGATCATGTAAAATACATTAAAATTGCATTTCATAGCCTTCATGATACCCCTAACCCCGTGGTAGCGTTCCGCGCATCGTGTTCTCATCCCGTTCAGTGAAACGAACGTGTTTGGATAGCTTCGCGCACGTATGTGCGTCCGTTCTTGGGGGTAGGCATTTCTGTTAACTAAACATTCATTTTAAAATTTGGAAGTTGCATATAATTTTCGTATTTTAAATCTAAATTTTTGGACCCGACCCGGGCGCATTTTTGAAACATTTTATTTCCCTCTAAAATTCAATTATATAATTTTAAAATTTTATTCTAACATTTTTTTAACAGCTCAGAGATTTCCAAAAACAGTATAAATCTTTTTCTCAATCTTTAAAATCTTTTCTTTAATTTTTCATCTGCTCTCTCTCTCTTTTTCTCTCTCCCTTTCCCCACGAGCCAATCATTTTTCCACTTTTCTTTGCGCTGGGCCCTACACCTCTCTCTCTATCTCTCTCCCCTTCGCTGATGTCTCTCTCTCTCTCTTCCACTACGCGGCGAATTTATCTCTCCTCCCCTCTCTCTCTCTTCTCGATCTCTCTCTTCTCTCTCTCTCTCCCCCTCTCTCAGAATCTCTCTCTCTCCTCTCGCAAATTCTTTTTCTCTCTCCCTCTCTGTATATATTCTTTCTTCCTCCTTTCTTTTTTAAAAACGAACCCATAACCTAAAACCCTAGCCGCCTCTTTCTCGCCGTCGCCCACAGCCCGACGACGCCTCCCTGACCTCGTCGCCTCCTCACCATCATCACCTCCGTCTCCACTCTCCTTCCCCGAGCCCCTGCAAGCGCACCGAGCACACCAGAGAGCACAGCCGAACCCTGCACACCGCTTCACCGCGACGATCACCGGAGTGATCTCGTCTTCATCCATCGTCCTAGATCGACGCAACAGTGAGCTGAGCACACCCCTTTCCTCCTTCTTTCCTTTCTTCTTCCTTTCTTTTATTTTCTTTCTTCTGTTTATTTTATTGTCCGCTGTCCTCTGCAGTTTTTTCGCCGGAGCTCCGTCGACGCCGTCGACCCCCTCATGACTCTCTTCGCCGACCACAGTAAGCCTCCTCTTCTCAATCTTCTTCTTCCTCCTTCCAATCCTCTCATTTTTCCTTTCTTCCATACCTTTCTTTCTTTATGAATGTTCACTGTTCTTTTAGTTCGTCGGAATCCGGTCATGCCATCGACAATCCCGACGACCCAGCAAGCATATCTGACCCGTGTGATCCTCTTGTGCGTTGTTTGGATCCGTTCCGTGTACCGTGCGCGCGTCACGAATTTTCCCGCCGACGTGTGACGTTCCGTATAACCGTTTCTTGATCCGTCGAGGCAAGTAAAACTTGCTACATGCTACTTATATTATTTTATAAGTATTTAATTCCATGTTAAACCTGTAAATTAAATCTAGGGCCATATGTTCCATTTTAACGCTTCAATGTCCATTTATATCATTTTAGATTCAGAACTTGAAACATACCATGTTGCATTTTAGTTTACCATACGTGGTACCCACGTTCATAATTAAATCACATAATAATTATTTGCATAGCCCATAATACCATTTTAATAGTTTAAAACCTTTCGGACACCGTCTGCATCCATTTAACCTATTATATATATAATTGCATCCCTAGATCATTTAACCCATAATAATGAGATTTTAACATTCCATATTTGATAAAGTGTATTTAATTAGTGTTGGAACCATAACCCTAACTCAAATCGATAACCGTGCATCCATATGTTTTAATATGTACCTATTTGCATACCACATTACAATGTTCCATTTTATTGTTCCATTAGTACCCCATACTTGTTTTATATACCCATGCTTATTTTTAGTTTGATTATGAGCATCCACGTGACATGTTGTGCACCCCTGACATGACTTGATATACCATTACATGACACGACATGATACCGTGCACTTCTTGATATGACATGATACCTATATACTACCTGACTTGACCTGAGATACCATGGCTTTACCTGTTACCTGATCTTGTTATTAATGCCAACAACCTTGACATGTTGTCCCTACAGACATTTCCTGTTGTCTGCTAGACAAACCTGTACCTGCGTGATCCTGTGTTGGCATTAACTCCAGATTTATTAATACCTGATTTGACATATATAACTTGGGGGTATAAGGAAATCAGGAATGTAACCGAACGTAACTCAAAGGGCCATCCTATTGTTTGCCGCTTTTCCGGGCATTACGGAATACCTATTGTTTGTCATTTTTCCGGGCGTTACGGAATACCTATTGTTTGTCGTTTTTCCGGGCGTTACGGAATACCTATTGTTTGCCGTTTTTCCGGGCGTTACGGAATACCTATTGTTTGCCGTTTTTCCGGGCGTTACGGAATAATCACCGATGGGTTACGATGAGGATTACATTACTTGGTTTCGAAGACTTTAGAATAGATAACCCTGTAGCACAGTTTAGATATCACTGCACGTCACTTATACTGTCATACTCACTGTTATATATTCTTGTTATATTCTTGTTCATACTCATACATGCATGTCTTGCTACCCCTGCTTATAGTATTGCTTGTTATTATGACGCATTGACGTATGGGTTTTGCATGGCCCAGATGCTCTACCCTTGTTGCTGACTGATCAGGAGTACTGCCGTTGTTAGACCGAGCGGTGAGGACCCTGTTGGTATCCAGATTTACTTTCTAGGTGTTTTATTTTTAGATCTTTTGCTTCCGCATATTGTATTATTTCTTGACTCGTTTATTCAGGCTCATGGACATGTACTAGATAGTTTAGTGTACTTTCCTGTTCTTGATATCTCTACAGCCGTAATGTGACTGTGGAAGGATTTTCCAATCCACGGGTAGCATAGCTGGCTATGTCGCGTGCCTATCTTAGCTTACTCTGGGAAGCGGGGCGTGACATGGTTCTTTTGGTATCAGAGCCATAGGATATAGGTTAATCGAGTTTGATTCTTTTGTACTTGGTTATTAGACCTAATATACGAATCAGAATACTCGTGATTAAGAACATGTCCTGCCACCTTGTTATCGTGATTCTTGAATCATATCTTTCTCTTATCCTTTGCCTTGACGGTATGCAAACCACTTTGCATACCGACTTGAAACCTTTTGGTTCTCTATTGTTTCTCCATGTTTCTTGATTCTGATACTAGGATTTGGGCGACTTGAGTGGAGTTATGTGATTGTAACTATGAACTGCAGCATGATTACAATGCGGTACTCTATTTAAGTAACTTGGAATTCTAGTTTTGATTCATTTCCTTGTTTTATGATCGTTATATTACCTTGCTTCTCTCGGTTTCATTGCTTACCTGTTCTTGTTTTATCGCCAGCTTGAATCATGTTTACCGTGCTTAATCCTCTTCAGTATCTTGACTTCGGATGAAGTCATCTCGGTATCTTACTTGTTCATGTTTCCCCGCCTTAGAATTATTCAATCCTGGTGCATCCCTTTGTTTGAAGTTTTCTTGGGAATGGATTTTCTCGGCACCTTCCACGCTCACATTGATTGTAGGGTAAGGAAAGTGATTTTCCAGATTCCCGGACATCCGGAGTTTGTTTTGCTGGAGGAAGCAGTTCTGTCGGGCCAGTCGAGTTTAGGGCTTGGCCGACAAATAATGTTCTTTCGTCGATGGAAGTTGATAAGGATGAAGCGCCAGCTGTTGTTTGAGATTTCATGGACGTGTTCGAGGACATCTCGGGTTTACCGCCAAAACGAGATGTGGAGTTCGCGATTGATCTTGTTCCTGGTGCAACGCCAATCTCAAAGGCGTACTATCCGACGGCACCTGTGGAGTTAGAAGAAGTAAAGAAGCAGGTTACCGAATTGCTAGAGAAGGGTTGAATTCGCAGCAGCAATTCACCTTGGGGAGCTCCAGTTCTTCTAGTAAAGAAGAAGATGGCACAAGGAGGATGTGCATCGACCATCGAGAATTAAATCGGGTGACTATTAAGAACAAGTACCCGATCCCTCGCATCGGCGAATTATTTGAGCAGCTCAGTGGCGCGAGGGTATTCTCGAAGCTGGATTTGTGATCCGGATATCATCAGGTCCGAGTTAAGACAGAAGAGATTTGCAAGACGGCGTTCCGGACTCGGTATGGACATTACGAGTATTTAGTGATGCCCTTCGGAGTAACGAATGCACCGGCGATATTTATGGATTTGATGAACCGAATCTTTTCACCATTCTTGGACCAGTTTATAGTGGTGTTTATTGATGATATTTTGGTCTACTCAAAGAGTATTGAAGAGCATGCTGAACATTTGAAGATTGCACTGTAGACGTTGAGGCAAGAAAAATTGTATGCAAAGATGAGCAAGTGCTAGTTTTGGTTTGAAGAAGTGAAGTTTTTGGGACACGTCGTGTCTGGAGATGGAATCGCCGTTGATCCCGAAAAAATTGCAGCAGTTCGAGATTGGCCGATTCCGAAGAATGTTGCGGAGATAAGAAGCTTTCTTGGACTTGTCGGGTATTACAGAAGGTTCGTGGAGAACTTTGCTCGTCTGGCGGAGCCGTTGACCAAGCTTACGCGCAAGGAGGTACTATTTGTGTGGACGGATAAGTGTGCGTCAGCCTTTGAGGCGTTGAAGCAGAGATTGATAACCGCTCCTATTCTGACCGTGCCAGACAATTCCGGAGGATTGGTGATTCACAGAGACGCATCTGAGAAAGGATTGAGATGTGTTTTGATGCAGCATAGAAGGTTATAGCGTACGCATCGAGACAGCTGAAAACCCATGAGAAGAATTACCCAACTCATGACTTGGAGCTAGCAGCTGTGATTTTCGCTTTGAAGATTTAGAGACACTACCTATTGGGCGAAAGGGTCGAGGTTTTCACCGATCAAAAAAGCTTGAAGTTTGTGTTCACGCAGAAGGAGCTTAATATGAGGAAGCGTAGATGGTTAGAGCTGATGGCTGACTACGATCTTGATCTTAAGTACCATCCGGGGAAAGTTAATGTTGTGCCGGATGTGCTTAGTCGGTTGCTAGAAATTCAGATGTTGACTGCACAGAAGGAACTTATAGAAGACTTTCGAAGATTTGATCTGGAGGTTGTGCTACCGCATTCTTCGGGACAGTTGATGCAGCTGCAGGTACAATCATCGTTGATCGAGAATATTAAAGCAGCGCAATTGCAGGACCTAAGATTCGAGAACAGGTTGAAGCTGGACTTCGAACAGACTTATTGATCCATGAAGATGGTTCATTGCGTTATGGTAGCCGTTTGTGTGTGCCAAAGGGAGATATTCGCGAAGAGCTTATGAAGGAAGCGCACAGTTCAGCATATTCCGTACATCCAGGAGGCACGAAGATGTACTGAGATATATGACAGCAATTCTGGTGGGAAGGCATGAAACGGGAGATTGCCCGCTTTGTGGCAAAGTGCTTGGTGTGTCAGCAAGTTAAGGCTGAACATCAAAGGATTGCTGGTTTATTGCAACCACTTCCGATCCCTCAATGGAAGTGGGAACATATAACCATGAATTTCGTGACGGCTTTACCGCGGAGTCCAAAGGGCAACAATGCAGTTTGGGTGATTGTTGATCGATTGACCAAGGCAGCTCATTTCATCCCTTTTCAAGTTGGTCAATCAACAGAAACCTTGGCAGAACGGTACATGCAGGAGATTGTAAGACTGCATGGAGTATCGGTGAGCATCGTGTCCGACCGTGACACTCGTTTCTTATCACACTTTTGGAGGAGCTTACAGGAAAGCATGGGGACTCGATTGAAGTTTAGCATAGCTTATCATCCTCAGACATATGGCAGTCGGAGAGAACGATCCAAACTCTTGAAGACATGTTGAGAGCCTGCATGTTAGACTTCAAGGGTTCATGGGAGGATCATCTATATTTGGTAAAGTTTTCTTACAATAACAGTTTCCAGGTGACTATTCAGATGGCTCCCTTCAAAGCTTTATATGTTCGCAAGTGTTGTTCACCTGTTTGTTGGGAGGATGTTGCTGAACGAAGATTGTTGGGACCAGATTTGGTCGTGCAGACAGATGAGAAGGTTAATACTATCCGGAATCATATGAAAGCAGCACAAGACCGACATAAGAGTTGGGCAGATACGTCGAGAAGACTTCTAGAGTTCGCCGTGGGTGATTTGGTATTCTTGAAGATATCACCGACTAGAGGGGTGATTCTTTTCGGAGGTCGAGAAAAGCTTAGTCCTCGATTCGTTGGACCTTTTAAGATTTTGGAGCGTGTTGGAGAAGCGGCGTATCGTTTGGCGTAACCGCAATCCTTGGCGAATGTTCATGACGTGTTTCATGTATCTCAACTCCGTAAATATTTTCGAGATGAAACACACGTGCTGGATCATTCGGAGCTTATTGTCCGAGAAGATTTGACTTTTGAGGAGCGACCGATGTCGATTGTGGATCGAAGAGAAAAGGTTCTTAAGAACAAAGTTATCCCTCTTGTACTTGTTTCTTGGGGTAATCGCTCACATGGAGAATCAACTTGGGAACGAGAAGATGAAATCCGGTAGAACTTTCCATATCTATTCTTGTAGTTTGTTGTTTGTTTATCCTTTCTTGTTCTTGGAATTTCGAGGACGAAATTCTTTTGTAGATGGGTATAATGTAACAACCGAGTTCATTTATACCAATTCCAATTCCCGTATTTATATATATCTGTGGTATTTTATTGGTCTAACATATTTGGGGCGAATGGTAGTTTACATTTTACATTGCATTTGACCCGCTTGCTTGAACCTGTTGATTCATGTTTATAAATTACCCTGGCTTGTTACATAGACACGTGCATCTAGTGGATACTACATATTATCATTTCACCTAGCATCGTGTATTTTACATGTAACATTTTAGATCACGTAAAATACATTAAAATTGCATTTCATAGCCTGCATGATACCCCTAACACCGTGGTAGCGTCCGCGCATCGTGTTCTCGTCCCGTTCAGTGAAACAGACGTGTTTGGATAGCTTCGCGCACGTACGTGCGTCCGTTCTTGGGGGTATGCATTTTTGTTAAATAAACATTCATTTTAAAATTTGGAAGTTGCATATAATTTTCGTATTTTAAATCTAAAGTTTTGGACCCGACCCGGGCGCATTTTTGAAACATTTTATTTCCCGCTAAAATTCAATTATTTAATTTTAAAATTTTATTCTAACATTTTTTTAACCGCTCATAGATTTCCAAAAACAGTTTAAATCTTTTTTTCAATCTTTAAAATCTTTTTTTTATTTTTCCTCAGCTCTCTCTCTCTTTTTCTCTCTCCCTTTCCCCACGAGCCAATCATTTTTCCCCTTTTCTTTGCGTCGGGCCCCACACCTCTCTCTATCTTTCTCCCCTTCGCTGATGTCTCTCTCTCACTTCCACTACGCGACGAATTTATCTCTCCTCCCCTCTCTCTCTCTCCTCTCGATCTCTCTCTCACTCTCTCAGAATCTCTCTCTCTCCTCTCGCTAATTCTTTCTCTCTCTCCTTCTCTATATATATTCTTTCTTCCTCCTTTCTTTTTTTAAAACGAACCCATAACCTAAAACCATAACCGCCTCCTTCTCGTCGTCGCCCACAGCCCGACGACGCCTCCCCGACCTCGTCGCCTCCTCACTATCATCACCTCCATCTCCACTCTCCTTCCCCGAGCCCCTGCATGCGCACCGAGCACACCCGAGAGCACAGCCGAGCCCTGCACACCGTTTCACCGTGACGATCACCGGAGTGATCTCGTCGTCGTCCATCGCCCCAGATCGACGCAACGGTGAGCTGAGCGCAACCCCTTCCTCCTTCTTCTTCCTTTCTTTTATTTTCTTTCTTCTGTTTATTTTATTGGCCGCTGTCCTCTGCAGTTTGTTCGCCGGAGCTCCGTCGATGCCATCGACCCCCTCACGACCCTCTTCGCCGACCACAGTAAGCCTCCTCTTCTCAATCTTCTTCTTCCTCCTTCCATTCCTCTCTTTTCCTTTCTTCCATACATTTCTTTCGTTATGAATGTTCACTGTTCTTTTAGTTCGTCAGAATCCGGCCGTGCCATCGATGATCCCGACGACCCAGCAAGCATATCTGACCCGTGTGATCCCCTTGTGCGTTGTTTGGATTCGTTCCGTGTACCATGCGCGCGTCGCGATTTTTCCCGCCGACGTGTGACGTTCCGTATACCCGTTTCTTGATCCGTCGAGACAAGTAAAACTTGCTACATGCTACTTAAATTATTTTATACGTATTTAATTGTAAGTTAAACCTGTAAATTAAATCTAGGGCCATATGTTCCATTTTAACGCTTCGATGTCCACTTATATCATTTTAGATTCAGAACTTGAAACATACCATGTTGCATTTTAGTTTACCATACGTGGTACCTAGGTTCATAATTAAATCACATAATAATTATTTGCATAGCCCATAATACCATTTTAATAGTTTAAAACCTTCCGGACACCGTCTGCATCCATTTAACCTATTATATATATAATTGCATCCCTAGATCATTTAACCCATAATAATGAGATTTTAACATTCCATATTTGATAAAGTGTATTTAATTAGTGTTGGAACCATAACCCTAACTCAAATCGATAACCGTGCATCCATATGTTTTAATATGTACCTATTTGCATACCACATTACAATGTTTCATTTTATTGTTCCATTAGTACCCCATACTTGTTTTATATACCCATGCTTATTTTTAGTTTGATTATGAGCATCCACGTGATATGTTGTGCATCCCTGACATGACTTGATATACCATTACTTGACACGACATGATACCGTGCACTTCTTGATATGACATGATACCTATATACTACCTGACTTGACCTGAGATACCATGGCTTTACCTGTTACCTGATCTTGTTATTAATGCCAACAACCTTGACATGTTGTCCCTACAGACATTTCCTGTTTTCTGCTAGAAAAACCTGTACCTGCTTGATCCTGTGTTGGCATTAACTCCAGATTTATTAATACCTGACTTGACATATATAACTTGGGGTATAAGGAAATCAGGAATGTAACCGAACGTAACTCAAAGGGCCATCCTATTGTTTGCCGTAGCCCTCCGTCATTTCGGATTAATGTTAGTTAGTATTCGTGCTGCGTTTGTTGACCTGGTCAAGGCGTAGTGAACGGTAGCTAAATAATATTTTCTGTGGATTGCAAATGTGATTGGTTAGGACAGTCGTGCGGCCTTGTTAACCTAGTCAAGGGCACGTACGGGTGGGTCTAATGCAATCAGGATTATGACGGGTAGAACTTGTCTAACAGTTTGTGGCTTGTTGACCTAGTCAAGGTCATGAACAGTTAGGGGCAAAAACCACATCGGGAGTTTCAAAAGAACTGAAACTTGCAGATTTAGCATACCTTCTGGAGTGTGGTGACTAGAGTGGATTCCATCTAGGTTATCACACAATGACAGTTGGATCCCGATCCCACTGATGAGTTGGTTTACTCTCGGGAGATTATTTCACTTAACGATCAATGCTATAAACCTAGTAGGTGTCTAGAAAGGTGTTAGCGGGGTTACGCCCCCAGGGAAAAGAGGTTCTTTAATTAAGGAATTTCGCGAAAGCGTTGGAAAACCTCCCTCGAAGTACCGACACTAGCCTGGCTGAAAGGTTAAGCAAGTATTGTGAGGTGAATTAAAACCCGGCTAGTTCTTCTTTTAAAAAGGTTTTAAGAAGAATTTGAGGAAACAGTGGGAGACATCCTGGTTAGATAAATTAATAAACCAATCTAATCTTGCAAGAGCATACGCTGAGTGTTTCTTTTCTCTCTCTCCAGGCAGCAACCTTTTCACGCCCTAATCAAGATAAAAAAATGTATCGCTTGACCGATCCGAATTCTTATTCGAGACTGGGGAAAGTTGGTTCAGCTCTAACTTGTGACAACAGTCATGAGTATGAGAATGGGAAATAGGAAAGTATGGATTTCCAGGAAACCCAGTTGAAGAAGAAGCATGGTTTTGCATCTACTTTAGGTGTTCTTGTGATTGAGAACTGTTTTACGGTCAGCCCTACCTCCTGGGTACTTGATACCGAATCAGGATCTCATATCTGTAATTTATTGCAAGGACTGAGAAAAAGTAGGAAAGTTGCACCGGGTGATATGTCGCTCAGAGTAGCGAACGAAGCACAAGTTAATGCGGCAGCCGTCGGTGAATATCACCTAGTATTGCCAAATGGCAAGACTATGATTTTGAACGATTGCTACTATGTACCCTCCATGGTTTGCAACATCATATCAGTTTCTTTACTCGATAAAGATGGATATAACTTTGTTCTTGAAAAGAATATCATGAACATTTACCTTCATAAGGTACTGGTTGCAGAGGGTACACTGTGTAATGGTATCTACGTTCTAAATCAGAATACAGTTCTCAATATACAAAACACACGCAAGAGGAAGAATTCAGATACGAATGAATCCTACTTGTGGCATTGTAGACTTGGTCATATCGGAGAGAAAAGACTGAGTAAGTTGCATAAAGATAGACTCTTGAATGCGTTCGAGTTTTCATCTTATGGAACTTGTCAGTCTTGTCTCAAAGGGAAGATGACCAAATCTCCGTTCACCGGACATGGAGAAAGAGCAACCGAGCTCTTGGGACTCGTACATAGTGATGTATGCGGTCCGATGTCTATACATGCAAGGGGTGGGTTCTCGTACTTCATCACATTCACTGACGATCTCTCTAGGTTCGGATATGTGTATCTGATGAAACACAAATCTGAAGCTTTTGAGAAATTCAAGGAATTCAGAAACGAAGTAGAGAACCAGACAGGCAAAAGTATCAAGATCCTCCGGTCTGACATGGGAGGGGAGTACTTAAGCACGGAATTCCTAGATTACTTAAAAGAGAATGGTATTCTCTCTCAGCTTACTCCTCCTTATACACCACAGCACAACGTTGTTTCAGAGCGGAGGAATCGTACCCTACTGGATATGGTTCGCTCCATGATGAGTAATGCCGAGTTACCTCTTTCATTTTGGGGACATGCACTATTGACAGCAGCATACCTATTGAATGATGTTCCGTCTAAATCAGTGCCTAAGACTCCGTTCGAGATATGGAATGGAAAGAGGCCATATCTTAAAAGATCTAAGATATGGGGTTGTCCGGCTTATGTTAAATCGCATAAACCAGATAAACTAGAGGCACGATCAGTTTTATGTAAGTTTGTGGGATATCCAAAGAATGGTTATGGATATCTATTCTACCACACCGAGGAACAGAAGGTGTTTGTTGCTCAGCATGCCGTTTTCTTAGAAACGGAGTTTCTTGCAAAAGAAATTAGTGGGAGCACGGTAGAATTGGAAGAAATTCAGCGACCACAAACTGAAACTGAAAATTTGACA
Organism: Agapanthus africanus; assembly: GCA_030015575.1. Lineage (NCBI taxonomy): Eukaryota > Viridiplantae > Streptophyta > Magnoliopsida > Asparagales > Amaryllidaceae > Agapanthus > Agapanthus africanus. The sequence continues at coordinate 389,115,564 of JASDDO010000012.1, read as the reverse complement.
AAACCTCAAGATTCAATAACCCCAGACGAACCTCAGCCACTCCGCAGATCTGGTAGGATTTCTCATCCGCCCGAGAGATACTACGGTTTTCTCATAGACGGGGATCGAGAGGATTGCATCTTGGAAGAATATGACCCTACCAGTTTCAGGCAGGCCATTATCAGTAGGGACTCTGATAAGTGGCAGGAAGCAATGCAATCCGAAATGGAGTCCATGTACGCCAATAAAGTGTGGACCTTGGATATTGCTCCACCTGGGGTAAAACCCGTTGGATGCAAATGGATCTACAAAAGGAAACTTGGTGTAGATGGGGAGGTGGAAACCTATAAAGCTAGACTCGTTGCAAAAGGTTTTCGTCAAAGACCTGGTTTGGACTATGACGAGACTTTTTCTCCGGTGGCTATGCTCAAATCCATTCGGATCCTACTTGCCATTGCTGCCTTCCATGACTATGAAATCTGGCAGATGGATGTTAATGTAAGTCGATGTAGTACACCCCAGTACTTGTGGGGAGGCGGATTTTACAAAAACGATCAAGTTTAAGGAACGAACATCGACTAACCGCTTAAATCGAAGCTAAACAAATAATAACCAAACACATAGCTATACTAAACTATAGTGTTAAGGGATTATACCGATCGAAACTAGTCCTTCGTCTTTGTGTCCTCCTTTGTTCTCCTCGACCTTCTCTAGGTAGTAGACGATCCACCCGAGAGCAAAACACCAAGCTAAACCTCTAACTTGAGGTAACTAATCAACTTTGATCGCTAATCAAAGATGAAAGGATGATATAGAGTAAAGGTAATGGATTGTTTAGTCTAACTAATCCTTTGATCTCAACACATGAGGATTAAGGATTAGGGTTTGAAGATGAGAGCTTGAGGAGAGAGAATGTGTGATAAGATAATAAGAGGAGAGAGAGTGTATCATAATATATTATGAAGCATTTCTTTTTAACAATAATGAATAAAGGAAATGAATAAGCATGCTTCATAAAATATCTAGTGGTGATTCATTAGCATGAGTCATTAAGCAATAAATGTGCATTAATGAAATGAATGAATCACCACCATGACTCACTTTCTTATCCAAAAGAAACCTCCTTAGTCACATCTTCTAGAAGCTTCTCGAGTAATTACGAGAACGCCCCTCCGATCCGTAAAAATACGGAAAATCTTTAGACTGTATAAATCCAATAACCGGATACCAGTAACTGGCTTAAACCAAAGCCGACTGGTAAAAACTGTCCGAAAGTCGTACGCGCGTAAACGCACGTATGCGTCCGAACCCTTTGTCGCAAAACCATGCAACCTCTATATCGTTTCGCCTGGAGTAGGAAACTCTCTGTGTGGGACTCTAGAGACTCGACTACTACGCTGGCAGTGGGTTTAACCACAGACCGCAAGCGGCACTAGCTGTACGTAACGGTCCCCAGGTAGTTGTCGATAAGAAGGCCGATGAGTAAACCCATCCGAACTCCTACTGAGTCTGATGTGACAATCTCCATACAGTCCGGTCCGTTCGTCCAAGACTATCGCATATCGGGCCTAGGGGGGCGGCAAGCATCAGTCCCCTAATAGTGGTATAAGTCGTGTCGGAGTGAAGCCCATTACACCCTGAGAAACTACTGGAACCTACCAGCAAATCTCGCTTGCCCTGGCCAGGGACTTTGCGTAATGGCTCTCTGACACAGCACGATATCTACTCCCAATACCGGGAGGGACGAATCCTGTCTAACCGCCACTGCCTCCAAGTGCTCGGGACTGCACCCAACTGCCACCTGTTTGCACGACTCCTTTGAGCCGTGGTAGGGTAGCAATCTAAGAACAGTGGGACACACTCGAGGCGAAGTAGCAGTGTCAAGTCTGCGGACTACGCTGTACTCATGTCACCTGGGAACTGTTCACTGACGACTGGTATCAAACCAACCAACAGTTCCCTGTGAGTCCTGTCCGGTGTACCCGTAACCTAACGAGCACCTGTATACTATCTCCAGTACGACGTACTGACGGCTGTGGGACAGACCATCTCCCCAACTGGGATGAGAAGCGTACACACTAGTCTACTCCGGAGTATCGATGCTCTGTCTCGATAATCCAACGACCAGGGACCTGAATAAGGATGTGCTTGTAGACTACCCAGCCCCCACTAGTGTGACTGCCATCACAACGCTGGTAGACAAGCAAGATCCTAAGAGCTCTATCAATACGTATACTCACATATTAAGATAGAAAAACCAAGTAGCATACTACCATGTTTAGCAAGACTGTTATATACATGTGAATATCCCAAGCTTCCATTAAGTAATATACAAGCTAGTATGATACAGTAATGGCCTTCTAGGGCATAAACACTAACAATCTCCCACTTGCACTAGGGCCATGTACTGGCATATCGTAGACCAATGATCTCGAGCAGCCTCTCGAACTGAATCTGAGGAAGGGCCTTCGTGAATGGATCAGCAATGTTCTCTTCTGAAGCAACTCTCCGAACCTCGATCTCCTGACGATCAATGATCTCCCTGATCAGGTGATACCGCCTCAAGATGTGTCTGGACTTCTGATGGGACCTTGGTTCCTTTGCTAAAGCTATAGCTCCGTTGTTGTCGCAATACAGAGGTATTGGATCAACTATGGTAGGAACCACCTGAAGTTCTGTTAGGAACTTCTTCATCCAGACTGCTTCTTTTGCGGCATCGCAAGCAGCTATATACTCCGCTTCCATCGTCGAGTCAGCAACGGTGTCCTGCTTGGAGCTCTTCCAGCACACCGCCCCTCCATTGAGGGTAAAGACATAACCCGACATGGACTTGGAATCGTCCTTATCACTCTGGAAGCCGGAATCAGCAAAGGCCTCCAACCTGAGGTCTTTTCCGCCGTAAACCAAGAACATCTCCTTAGTCCTCCTTAGGTACTTGAGAATGTTCTTTACTGCTATCCAGTGCTTCTCCCCTGGGTCTGACTGATACCGGCTTACCACGCTTAGTGCGTAAGCTACATCTGGTCTGGTACACAACATCGCATACATTATAGAGCCTACCGCAGAAGCGTAGGGTATAATAGACATGCGTTCCCTTTCCAAATCAGTCTTGGGAGACATCTCTTTGGAGAGGGTGATTCCGTGACAAGCCGGTAGATTACCGCGCTTTGAATCTTCCATACTGAATCTTTTCAGTATAGTGTCGATATACCTGGACTGCGAAAGTCCCAACATCCTCTTGGATCTATCACGATAGATCCGGATCCCCAGAATGTAAGAGGCATCACCCAGGTCTTTCATGGAGAACCTGTGTGACAAGAATCCTTTGACAGATTGTAGCATAGGAATGTCATTTCCTATCAATAGAATGTCATCCACGTACAAGACGAGGAATACGACACTTCTGGCCACAACTTTACTATATATGCACGGTTCATCTGGATTTTTGATAAAGTCATATTCTTTGACTGTCTCATCAAAACAGATGTTCCAACTCCGCGATGCCTGCTTTAGTCCGTAAATGGACTTAAGCAGCTTGCATACTTTCCCGCTGCTCCCACTCTGATTGAAACCCTCTGGCTGATCCATATAGACGCTCTCTTCTATATTTCCATTCAGAAAAGCCGTCTTTACGTCCATCTGCCAGATTTCATAATCATGGAAGGCAGCAATAGCAAGAAGGACCCGAATGGATTTGAGCATAGCCACTGGAGAAAAAGTTTCGTCATAGTCCAAACCAGGTCTTTGACGAAAACCCTTTGCAACAAGTCTAGCCTTATAGGTTTCCACCTGTCCATCTACACCAATCTTTTTCTTGAAGATCCATTTGCATCCTATGGGTTTTACCCCATCTGGAGCAAAGTCCAAAGTCCATACTTTGTTGGTGTACATGGACTCCATCTCGGTCCGCATTGCATCTAGCCATCGTACCGAGTCGCCGCTCTGGATGGCCTGCTGGAAGTCAGTAGGTTCATCATCATCTATGATGCAATCCTCTCTATCCTGCGGAGGGGTGCGGGAATGTTCTGTTCTTCTTGAACCTCTGGTTCTACCAAAATTTCAGTAGCAGCTTGTGGTTCTGGAATTTCTTCCAGTTCTATTTCGCTCCCATTTGTATCCTTTTCTAAAACTTGTTGTTCTAAAAAATGGGCATTACGAGAAACAAAAACCTTTTGTTCCTCTGCGTAATAGAAGCAATATCCCTTGGAGTTCTTTGGATATCCTACAAGCTTACACAGTACTGATCGTGCCTCGAGCTTGTCCACATACTGCTTTTTTACAAAAGCTGGACATCCCCAAATCCTTATATACTGAAGATAGGGTTTCTTCCCACTCCACATCTGATATGGTGTGGTAGGCACAGTTTTGGTTGGAACTCTGTTCAAAATATATGTCGCTGATTCTAGCGCATATCCCCAGAAAGATCGCGGTAACTCAGTATTACTCATCATGGATCGTACCATATCCAATAGGGTTCGATTCCGTCTCTCCGATACACCGTTGTGCTGTGGAGTGTATGGAGGAGTAAGCTGAGAGAGAATTCCTTTCTCTTTTAGGTAACCTAGGAACTCGGCACTTAAGTATTCTCCACCTCGATCAGATCTTAGTGTCTTAATACTTTTGCCTGTTTGGTTTTCCGCTTCACTCTTGAATTCCAGGAATTTCTCAAAGGCCTCTGATTTATGCTTCATTAAGAAAACATATCCATACCTAGAGAAATCATCTGTAAAAGTAATGAAGTAGGAATAACCACCTCTCGCATGTGTAGACATTGGACCGCATACATCGCCGTGTATGAGTCCTAAGAGCTCGCTCGCTCTTACTCCTTGTCCAGTGAATGGAGTCTTTGTCATTTTTCCTTTGAGACAAGATTGACAAGTGTCATAAGTTTGATATTCGAACGTGTCCAAATATCCTTCTCTATGCAACTTAGTCAACCTTCTCTCATTGATGTGACCCAGTCTACAATGCCATAAGAAAGCTTTATTTAAATCTGGAGACTTTCTTTTTAGTGTGTTCTGGACATTGAAAATTTAGAGTTGGTTTAACACATATATGCCGTTATTTAGAGTACCGGACCCAATCAAACCATGATTAAGGTGGATGTTGACAACATCTCTTACAAACGTGAAATCATAACCTTTATTTGATAACAAGGAAACTGATATGATATTACACGTTAAGCTGGGTACAAAATAACAGTTATGTAAAACCAAAATGTGTCCACTTGTCAATCCTAGGTGATAATCCCCGACGGACGTAGCTCCCACGCTAGCTCCGTTAGCAACCCTGAGGATCATATCACCTTCCTTCAGCACTCTACGGTTTCTCAGTGCCTGCAATGAATTGCAAATATGAGATCCTGATCCGGTATCCAATACCCAGGAAGCAGAGTTGATTGACAGACAATTCTCAATTACAAACACACCTGAAGTCGAAGCCACAGCTTGCTTCGGTTCCTGGTTCTTGGCGTTCCACGCCTTGCAATCCTTCTTCCAGTGCCCTTTCCTGTGACAATGGAAGCACTCATCCAGGCCAACTACCGGTGCTGTAAACTTTTTCTTTCCCTTCTTTCCCACCTTACTAACACCTCCTCTAGGTCTGGGTGCGGCCTTCTTCTTCCTTCCTTTGGCCCTAGCCTTGGACCCGGAAGAAGATGCACCGCCAACAAACATAGCGGGTGTTTCCCTTGCCTTCTGCAAGGTGCCCTCTGCACTCCTTAACATGTTCAGGAGTTCCGCAAGTTCAACTTCTTTTCCTTGAAGATTGAAGTTGAGGATAAACTGGGCGTAGGTGGGAGGAAGGGACTGGAGAACAAGGTCTGTATAGAGCTCATTATCCAAAGTCGTCCCAAGGTCTGCGAGCTCTTCTATGTAGCCAATCATCTGTAGGACATGTTCACCTACCGATGACCCGACAGCCAACCTCGCTCGAAACAATTTTTTAGAGGTCTCGTATCTTGCTATACGAGATTGCTCTCCATAAAGTTCCTTTGTATGGAGAAATATGCCATCTAGGGACATATCCTCGTGCCTCCTCTGATGTTCATTGTTCATCGAGGCAAGAACGATGCACTTGGCTCTCGTGCAATCTAAATCCCAGGTTTTGCGGATTTCCTTATCCGCATTGCTGGATTTGGGACCAAGGACAGCAGGTGCTGTAGCGGTGAGGACGTACCCCAGTTTGTCATAGGTCAAAGCCATCTTGACATTCCGCAGCCAATCTTTATAGTTTGGCCCCGTCAGTATATTTTTCTCTAAAAGTAACTTAAGTCCAGTCATTTTCAGGGTCGCTGCAATTAGGAGAGAGAGAAGAAAACTCTTTAGCATGATGCTCTTGCAAGTTTAGAATGGTTTTTAGTTTATCTAAACTGGATGGCTCCCACTGTTTCTCGAATCCTTCCTCAAACCATAAAAGAAGAATTAGCCAAGACTATTCTCACCGTACAATACTTGATTAACCGTTCAGCCAGGCCGGTGTCGATACTTCGAGGGAGGTTTTCCAACGCTTTCGCGAAGTTCCTTAATTAAATAACCTCTTTTCTCTGGGGGCGTAACCCCGCTGACACTTTTCTGGACACCTACTAGGTTTATAGCATTGATCGTTAAGTGACGAATATCCTGATAAGTATCATATACTCACAGTAGGATCGGGATCCAAATATCATCGTCTGATAATGTTGTAGGAATGCTACCAACATTCATCAAACTCAAAATGGTATGCATCTCTTTGCAAATTTCAGTTTCTTTAGAAATTCCCGATATAAGTTTTTACCCCATGCCCTTATGACCTTGGCGTTGGTCAAAATGTCATAAGTCACATGTCAAGTTCTACCCATCATTATCTTGTTAATTTGAACCCATCCGTATATATCCCTGACGTTGGCCAAATGATAATACGACTGTCCCAAACCAACTCATCTATCTATGCAACAAATGAATATCCAGCAGCTACCAAACACTATGCCATGACGTTAGCCAAAACTGCATAGCTTGAATACTACTGAATACCCAAATGAAATGACGGAGGGCTACGACTGGTTTTGGCGAAACCGTGAACGTAGTGAACTTGATATAACCGAAGGAACCTGATAGCTTTTAAAAGGAGTGGTTAAGACTCCGAATTTAAAAATATCTGTTTTAAAAATAACCGAGTGGTTTCTTTTAAATTGTTCCAACGATTTAAACTTTGGTTTATTTTACTTTGCATTATAGATAATGCGTCCCATCATTAACCTATCATTGCAGAAAACAACGAAAATACAACGTCCTCTTATGCTATCCGCATTCGCCACGGGGTCCCGTCATCACCCGTTAGGTTACTTAACTAACGACAGAGCGGGGGCTGGGCTAGCGCGGGTGTAAAACATAAGTGGCGTCTAAATAGCTATCATAAATATAGATATTTTACATTCGTCTGACGCAATGATATTCATTCCAGAACACAGATAAACAATATTGGATTTGCAAGCAATCTGTATTTCTTTTGAGCCTGCAAGAAAAGACAGATTACACAGTTGTGATGAATAGCCGTTACCCCACCCTCGACCCCTACGGGTACGGCAAACTACCCACCCGGCAGTCTGTGCACCCCACCTTGGGTCAGTCCTAGGAGCAAAAACAGTAAAATGAAATAATACAACGGTGGCGACAACCGCAACCTGGAAGTGCCCCGCGAAAATAATATTACAACAAATTACATTTACAACAAATGAATTAACCAATAACCCATTGCGAACCCCGGCTATACACCACAACAGTCCAATACAGTTTATATGCACAAACAGATATAACCATTTCAGAAATGTGCAACCCCCTGCCAACCGACATACTAGCAGTTGGGGGAGGTTTACGAACACATTAAACAATCACAGATATAATCCAATACGCAAATACTGTACAATTCGATCGAATAAACAACATCAATATTGCTCCAAAATCTGCTCTGTTAAACAGTAACCTGAGCAATAATTAAACATTCCAGAAAACCCAAAACACCACAGGGGACCCACCCAAAAAAAACGAGCTCCTGACTCGTCAACTCGGCCGCGGTTGCGCGGCGGATCGGTGGGATCCGCCGCCCTTCCGCGGCGCTTTAGACGAATCAGAAGCCCAAATTTTTTGGGGGTTCTACTGTGGTCATGTCAAGCTCTCTGAACATACCTGAAAAATTTTCTGACTTCATTTTAACTTCGACAGAAACTTGACAGAATTAGGGTTTTGCGGCTTTGTTTTTCCGTTCGAAATTCGTACAAATTTGCAATTAAGTTATTTATTGTTTAGCGAGGCTCTTATACCACTGTAAGTCGATGTAGTACACCCCAGTACTTGTGGGGAGGCGGATTTTACAAAAACGATCAAGTTTAAGGAACGAACATCGACTAACCGCTTAAATCGAAGCTAAACAAATAATAACCAAACACATAGCTATACTAAACTATAGTGTTAAGGGATTATACCGATCGAAACTAGTCCTTCGTCTTTGTGTCCTCCTTTGTTCTCCTCGACCTTCTCTAGGTAGTAGACGATCCACCCGAGAGCAAAACACCAAGCTAAACCTCTAACTTGAGGTAACTAATCAACTTTGATCGCTAATCAAAGATGAAAGGATGATATAGAGTAAAGGTAATGGATTGTTTAGTCTAACTAATCCTTTGATCTCAACACATGAGGATTAAGGATTAGGGTTTGAAGATGAGAGCTTGAGGAGAGAGAATGTGTGATAAGATAATAAGAGGAGAGAGAGTGTATCATAATATATTATGAAGCATTTCTTTTTAACAATAATGAATAAAGGAAATGAATAAGCATGCTTCATAAAATATCTAGTGGTGATTCATTAGCATGAGTCCTTAAGCAATAAATGTGCATTAATGAAATGAATGAATCACCACCATGACTCACTTTCTTATCCAAAAGAAACCTCCTTAGTCACATCTTCTAGAAGCTTCTCGAGTAATTACGAGAACGCCCCTCCGATCCGTAAAAATACGGAAAATCTTTAGACTGTATAAATCCAATAACCGGATACCAGTAACTGGCTTAAACCAAAGCCGACTGGTAAAAACTGTCCGAAAGTCGTACGCGCGTAAACGCACGTATGCGTCCGAACCCTTTGTCGCAAAACCATGCAACCTCTATATCGTTTCGCCTGGAGTAGGAAACTCTCTGTATGGGACTCTAGAGACTCGACTACTACGCTGGCAGTGGGTTTAACCACAGACCGCAAGCGGCACTACCTGTACGTAACGGTCCCCAGGTAGTTGTCGATAAGAAGGCCGATGAGTAAACCCATCCGAACTCCTACTGAGTCTGATGTGACAATCTCCATACAGTCCGGTCCGTTCGTCCAAGACTATCGCATATCGGGCCTACGGGGGCGGCAAGCGTCAGTCCCCTAATAGCGGTATAAGTCGTGTCGGAGTGAAGCCCATTACACCCTGAGAAACTACTGGAACCTACCAGCAAATCTCGCTTGCCCTGGCCAGGGACTTTGCGTAATGGCTCTCTGACACAGCACGATATCTACTCCCAATACCGGGAGGGACGAATCCTGTCTAACCGCCACTGCCTCCAAGTGCTCGGGACTGCACCCAACTGCCACCTGTTTGCACGACTCCTTTGAGCCGTGGTAGGGTAGCAATCTAAGAACAGTGTGACACACTCGAGGCGAAGTAGCAGTGTCAAGTCTGCGGACTACGCTGTACTCATGTCACCTGGGAACTGTTCACTGACGACTGGTATCAAACCAACCAACAGTTCCCTGTGAGTCCTGTCCGGTGTACCCGTAACCTAACGAGCACCTGTATACTATCTCCAGTACGACGTACTGACGGCTGTGGGACAGACCATCTCCCCAACTGGGATGAGAAGCGTACACACTAGTCTACTCCGGAGTATCGATGCTCTGTCTCGATAATCCAACGACCAGGGACCTGAATAAGGATGTGCTTGTATACTACCCAGCCCCCACTAGTGTGACTGCCATCACAACGCTGGTAGACAAGCAAGATCCTAAGAGCTCTATCAATACGTATACTCACATATTAAGATAGAAAAACCAAGTAGCATACTACCATGTTTAGCAAGACTGTTATATACATGTGAATATCCCAAGCTTCCATTAAGTAATATACAAGCTAGTATGATACAGTAATGGCCTTCTAGGGCATAAACACTAACAGTTAAGACGGCTTTCCTAAACGGTTGTTTGGAAGAGTGCGTTTACATGGATCAACCAGAAGGTTTCGTAGACAGTGGGAGCAGCGGAAGGGTGTGCAAGTTGCTTAAATCCATTTATGGATTAAAGCAGGCATCGCGGAGCTGGAACATCTGTTTGATGAGGCAATCAAGGAATTTGATTTCATCAAGAACGAGGATGAACCCTGTGTATATAAGAAGATTGTAGGACGAACTGTCGTATTCCTAGTCTTGTACGTGGACGACATTCTTTTGATAGGAAGTGATATTCCTATGCTACAATCGGTCAAGCTATTTTTGTCACAAAGGTTCTCCATGAAGGACCTGGGTGATGCCTCGTACATTCTGGGGATCAAGATCTATAGAGATAGATCCAAAAGACTATTGGGACTTTCGCAGTCCAGGTACATAGAGACCGTACTAAAGAGATTTAGTATGGAGGGTTCCAAGCGCGGTAACATACCCGCATTGCATGGAATTACCCTCTCCAAGAAGATGTCTCCTAAGACTGACGAGGAGAGGGTTCGCATGAGCACTATACCCTACGCTTCGGCGGTAGGATCTATAATGTATGCGATGCTATGTACAAGACCAGATGTAGCTTACGCGTTGAGCGCGGTAAGCCGGTATCAGTCAGACCCAGGGGAGGACCACTGGACAGCAGTGAAGAACATTCTCAAGTACCTGAGAAGGACTAAGGAGATGTTCCTGGTTTACGGTAATGGAGACCTCAGGGTCGAGTCCTTTACCGATTCAAGCTTCCAGAGTGACAAAGATGACAGCAAGTCTGTCTCGGGTTTTGTGTTTACCCTCAACGGAGGGGCCGTATGTTGGAGGAGTTCCAAGCAGGATACCGTCGCAGACTCGACGATGGAGGCTGAATACATTGCTGCAAGCGATGCCGCAAAAGAGGCGGTCTGGATAAAGAAGTTCATTAGTGAACTTCAGGTGGTTCCGTCCATTGTTGACCCAATACCTGTGTATTGCGATAACAATGGGGCTATAGCTTTAGCGAAGGAACTAAGGTCCCATCAGAAATCCAGGCACATCTTAAGGCGGTATCACCTGATCAGGGAGATCATTGATCGACAGGAGATCGAGGTGCGGAGAGTGGACACAAAGGACAACACTGCGGACCCATTCACGAAGGCTTTACCCCAGACTCAGTTCGAGCGGCTGATCGAGATGATAGGTCTTCGATACGCCAGTACATGGCCTTAGTGCTAGTGGGAGATTGTTAGTGTATATGCCCTAGAGGCCATTACTGTATCATACTAGTATGTATATTACTTGATGGAAGCTTGGGATATTCACAGTTGTACAGACAATCTTGCTCAATATAGTAGTATGCTACTTGGTTTGTCTCTGCTTTAATGTGTACATGTGTGTTTATTTATTATATCACCTATACGCATTAGTAGAGCCCTTAGGATCTTTGCTTGATTACCGGCGTTGTGATGGCGATCACACTCGTGGGGGCTGGGTAATCTACAAGCACATCCTTATACACGTCCCTAGTCGTGGGAGTATCGAGATAGGGCATCGATACTCCGGAGTAGACTAGCGTATGCGCTTCTCATCCCAGCACGGGAGACGGTCTGTCCCACAGCCGTCGGTACGTCGTACTTGAGATAGTATGCGGGTGCTCGTTGGGTTACGAGTACACTGGACAGGACTCGTCGGGAACTGATGGTTGGTATTATACCTATCGTCAGTTATCAGTTCCCAGGTGACATGAGTACAGCTTAGTCCGCTGACTTGACACTGTCACTTCGCCTTGAGTGTGTTCCTACTGTTCTTTGATTACTACCCTACCACGGCTCTACTGAGTCGTGCAAACAGGTAGTAGTTGGGAGCAGTCCCGAAGCACTTGGAGGCAGTGACGGTTAGACAGGATTCGTCTCTCCCGGTATTGGGGGTTGACATCGCGCTGTGTCTAGGAGAGCCATTACACGAGTAGTCCCTGGCCAGGGCAAGCGAGATATACTGGTAGGTTCCAGTGTTATCTCAGGGTGTTCTGGGCTTCACTCCGACATGACTTGTACCGCTATTAGGGGTCTGACGCTTGCCGCCCCCCTAGGCCCGATATGCGATGTATCAGACGAACAGACCGGACTGTACGGAGATTGTCACATACAGACTCAGTAGGAGTTCGGATGGGTTTACCTCATCGGCCTTCTTATCGACAGCTACCTGGGGACCGTTACGTACAGATAGTGCCGCTTGCGGTCTGTGGTTAAACCCACTGCCAGCGTAGTGTCGAGTCTTTAGAGTCCCACACAGAGAGTTTCCCTGCACTGAGCGAAACGTGTAGAGGCCGTATGGTTTTACGGCAGGGCTGCGATCACTTACGTACACTTGTGTGCGTGTGGTGTTCGGGCAGGCAATACTAGTGGGCTTTGGTTTAAGCCGGATCCTAGTATTGCATGGATGGATATGTTTTGTCTTCTGTGCATCCGCATTCTACGGAATACGGATGCAGGTGCGTATGCACAGTTTTCCGGAGCGACGAAGGAGGAGGTGCCTCATTAGGGTTTTGGCAGTTGGTTCGGCCAAAATCGCTATATGGCAGGCTCATTAGGGTTTTGACAGTTGATTCGGTCAAAACCATTTTGAGGCCGACTCATTAGGGTTTCGACAGTTCGTTTGGTCAAAACCATTATGAGCCGGGGACATTATTTACTAATCCTTTCATTGATAATTTTGTTATGGCTAATTACATTGACCATCTGACCATCTTGACCTTGTTGACCATTTGACCAAAGTTGACTTGGATCTTCTTAGAAGATCTAAAGTATTCTTTGGTTTTCTTTTTCTTTTGTAATGATAATGGTCATGTCATTTGTAGCCATCACCTTTATCTTGATGTGATTAGTAATCATGATGTTTTTTGCATTATTGCAACCATGGTTAGCTTTTCTCTTGGTTAAGCTTTTCATTTGCTTATTCTCATTCTCTCTCTTGAAAATGAGAAGCTCCATGGTTGCTAGAAAATCTCCTTCTTCTTCCTCCTCTTGTTTTCTCCTTTGATCTCATGTGTTGAGAGAAAAAGGATTCTACTTGACAAACACATCCATACATCTTCTCTACACAACCTAGGGCTTCTAGATTAGCAATCTCCTTGCCCTACTTACCTCGGCTTGAGGTGGAGCTCGGTGTACATCTCTCGGGTGGATCGTCTTCGACTCTAGGCGGCCGCGGAGGTGACCGAAGTCCGGATCAACCATTGAGCAAGCAATGAGAAGAACAACAAGAAGAGAAGAACATCAAAGAAGAACAACAACAAGAAGAGAAGGAGTTCGAGTTGAGGTATAACCCCTAACCAAGTAGATACATCTCATGTTAGGATGCTAGTATATTGTTTAGCAAAGATCCGGCTTTTACGGTCCATGTTACAAAGTTTAGAAAAATTTTGATTTACCGTTTCCGCAACCCCGCAAGTACCGGGAGAGGTAACGTGGACCTAACAGTGGTATCAGAGCCAAACTAAACATAAACTAGCTTGGTAGTAAAGTGTATCGAAGTTCGAAACGGAAAAATCGAAAAAACCAAGTTACAAAAACCTGAGTTTCTGTTAAAATATTTTCTGGTCAAAACAAAATTTGTTATATTCGAAAAATCATCTCAGGGTTTTTATAAGAAACCCACCAAAAACGAGACAGTGACTCCACCAATGCGCCGCGTTTCCGCGGCAATAGCAAGCTATTGCCGCGGAACCGCGGCCAACTTGGTGAGTCACTGCATCGTTTTTGGTGCAGTTTGTTTCTGACATGTTTTTAGGATTTTTCAGATATATTATATGTGCCCAGATTTTCCAGAATAGAAATTTGTTTTCGGGGGCCTATAATTCCGTATTTTTTCCGAACTTCAATATACTTTGACTACAAAGGTTATATCTGTGATTGTTGTTGATGGTTTGTGTATATGAACTCGTTGGATTGTCGCGGATGAATAGCCGGGGTGGATGTGAGATGAGAGTTTCTTTTCTTTCATTCATGTAATAAATTTGTAAATTGATGTAATATTATTTGTTTGGCCGCACAACCGGGTCGGGGTTGTAGCCGTCATTGTATAATTCTTTTTACTGTTTTTGCTCCTAGGATAGACCCATGGAGGGGGTGCACAAACTACCGGGTATCTCGAAGTGCCGAGTGGCCTACTCATGGCATTGAGGGAGGTTGCTTCGCTTCGGGTACTTGGCGGGTAGTTTGCCGCACCCGTAGGGGTCTTGGGTGGGGTTTTGGCTATTCATCGCGACCGTGTAATCCGTTTTTCGTTGCAGGCTCGAACGAATCGCGGGTTCCTAGTATATCCAAAGTGTTCATCTGTGATCTGGATTGGCTATCATTGCTGTTATATATAATAACTATTTAGGCGTTGCTTATGTTTTACAGCCGCGCTAGCCCAGCCCCCGCTCTGTCGTTAGTTAAGTAACCTAACGGGTGATGACGTGGCCCCGTGGCGAATGCGAATGGCATAAGCGTACGTCATATTTTGGTTGTTTTCTGCAATGGTGGGATTTAAATGATGGGACGCAATAAAAGAACTAATGCAAGAAAATAAACTTAAAAGATGTTGTTGGAACAATTTTTCAAAAAAAAAAAAAGCTGTTATTGCAAGGACGTTCATTTTTGTTTTGCATCGCGGTATTCGGTTATGAATGCCCAGCACCTCAGTCGACGAGGCAAAGGCCGAGATCCCTTCACCGGGAGTGACCCCTTGGACAAAAGTTTGCGTCAGGGTAATAACTTCACTATAGTCGATTATTCTTGCTTTGCATCGAGGTATTCAATTTGGAATATCCTGCACCTCATTCGACGAGGAAAGAGCCGAGATCCCTTCGCAGGGAGTGACCTCTTTAGCAAAAGTTTTTGCCACTATATTTTCAAAAAGGGTGCAATCATGTTCCTTCAACGATATCAAGTTCATTACGTTAACGGGTTTTTCGCCAAAAATCCAGCCGCAGCCTTCCGTCATTTCGGATTAATGTTAGTTAGTATTCGTGCTGCGTTTGTTGACCTAGTCAAGGCGTAGTGAACGGTAGCTAAATAATATTTTTCTGTGGATTGCAAATGTGATTGGTTAGGACAGTCGTGCGGCCTTGTTGACCTAGTCAAGGGCACGTACGGGTGGGTCTAATGCAATCAGGATTATGACGGGTAGAACTTGTCTAACAGTTTGTGGCTTGTTGACCTAGTCAAGGTCATGAACAGTTAGGGGCAAAAACCACATCGGGAGTTTCAAAAGAACTGAAACTTGCAGATTTAGCATACCTTCTGGAGTGTGGTGACTAGAGTGGATTCCATCTAGGTTATCACACAATGACAGTTGGATCCCGATCCCACTGATGAGTTGGTTTACTCTCGGGAGATTATTTCACTTAACGATCAATGCTATAAACCTAGTAAGTGTCTAGAAAGGTGTTAGCGGGGTTACGCCCCCAGGGAAAAGAGGTTCTTTAATTAAGGAATTTCGCGAAAGCATTGGAAAACCTCCCTCGAAGTACCGACACTAGCCTGGCTGAAAGGTTAAGCAAGTATTGTGAGGTGAATTAAAACCCGGCTAGTTCTTCTTTTAAAAAGGTTTTAAGAAGAATTTGAGGAAACAGTGGGAGACATCCTGGTTAGATAAATTAATAAACCAATCTAATCTTGCAAGAGCATACGCTGAGTGTTTCTTTTCACTCTCTCCAGGCAGCAACCTTTTCACGCCCTAATCAAGATAAAAAAATGTATCGCTTGACCGATCCGAATTCTTATTCAAGACTGGGGAAAGTTGGTTCAGCTCTAACTTGTGACAACAGTCATGAGTATGAGAATGGGAAATAGGAAAGTATGGATTTCCAGGAAACCCAGTTGAAGAAGAAGCATGGTTTTGCATCTACTTCAGGTGTTCTTGTGATTGAGAACTGTTTTACGGTCAGCCCTACCTCCTGGGTACTTGATACCGGATCAGGATCTCATATCTGTAATTTATTGCAAGGACTGAGAAAAAGTAGGAAAGTTGCACCGGGTGATATGTCGCTCAGAGTAGCGAACGAAGCACAAGTTAATGCGGCAGCCGTCGGTGAATATCACCTAGTATTGCCAAATGGCAAGACTATGATTTTGAACGATTGCTACTATGTACCCTCCATGGTTTGCAACATCATATCAGTTTCTTTACTCGATAAAGATGGATATAACTTTGTTCTTGAAAAGAATATCATGAACATTTACCTTCATAAGGTACTGGTTGCAGAGGGTACACTGTGTAATGGTATCTACGTTCTAAATCAGAATACAGTTCTCAATATACAAAACACACGCAAGAGGAAGAATTCAGATACGAATGAATCCTACTTGTGGCATTGTAGACTTGGTCATATCGGAGAGAAAAGACTGAGTAAGTTGCATAAAGATGGACTCTTGAATGCGTTCGAGTTTTCATCTTATGGAACTTGTCAGTCTTGTCTCAAAGGGAAGATGACCAAATCTCCGTTCACCGGACATGGAGAAAGAGCAACCGAGCTCTTGGGACTCGTACATAGTGATGTATGCGGTCCGATGTCTATACATGCAAGGGGTGGGTTCTCGTACTTCATCACATTCACTGACGATCTCTCTAGGTTCGGATATGTGTATCTGATGAAACACAAATCTGAAGCTTTTGAGAAATTCAAGGAATTCAGAAACGAAGTAGAGAACCAGACAGGCAAAAGTATCAAGATCCTCCGGTCTGACAGGGGAGGGGAGTACTTAAGCACGGAATTCCTAGATTACTTAAAAGAGAATGGTATTCTCTCTCAGCTTACTCCTCCTTATACACCACAGCACAACGGTGTTTCAGAGCGGAGGAATCGTACCCTACTGGATATGGTTCGCTCCATGATGAGTAATGCCGAGTTACCTCTTTCATTTTGGGGACATGCACTATTGACAGCAGCATACCTATTGAATGATGTTCCGTCTAAATCAGTGCCTAAGACTCCGTTCGAGATATGGAATGGAAAGAGGCCATATCTTAAAAGATCTAAGATATGGGGTTGTCCGGCTTATGTTAAATCGCATAAACCAGATAAACTAGAGGCACGATCAGTTTTATGTAAGTTTGTGGGATATCCAAAGAATGGTTATGGATATCTATTCTACCACACCGAGGAACAGAAGGTGTTTGTTGCTCAGCATGCCGTTTTCTTAGAAACGGAGTTTCTTGCAAAAGAAATTAGTGGGAGCACGGTAGAATTGGAAGAAATTCAGCGACCACAAACTGAAACTGAAAATTTGACAGAACCTCAAGATTCAATAACCCCAGACGAACCTCAGCCACTCCGCAGATCTGGTAGGATTTCTCATCCGCCCGAAAGATACTACGGTTTTCTCATAGAGGGGGATCGAGAGGATTGCATCTTGGAAGAAGATGACCCTACCAGTTTCAGGCAGGCCATTATCAGTAGGGACTCTGATAAGTGGCAGGAAGCAATGCAATCCGAAATGGAGTCCATGTACGCCAATAAAGTGTGGACCTTGGATATTGCTCCACCTGGGGTAAAACCCGTTAGATGCAAATGGATCTACAAAAGGAAACTTGGTGTAGATGGGGAGGTGGAAACCTATAAAGCTAGACTCGTTGCAAAAGGTTTTCGTCAAAGACCTGGTTTGGACTATGACGAGACTTTTTCTCCGGTGGCTATGCTCAAATCCATTCGGATCCTACTTGCCATTGCTGCCTTCCATGACTATGAAATCTGGCAGATGGATGTTAAGACGGCTTTCCTAAACGGTTGTTTGGAAGAGTGCGTTTACATGGATCAACTAGAAGGTTTCGTAGACAGTGGGAGCAGCGGAACGGTGTGCAAGTTGCTTAAATCCATTTATGGATTAAAGCAGGCATCGCAGAGCTGGAACATCTGTTTGATGAGGCAATCAAGGAATTTGATTTCATCAAGAACGAGGATGAACCCTGTTTATATAAGAAGATTGTAGGACGAACTGTCGTATTCCTAGTCTTGTACGTGGACGACATTCTTTTGATAGAAGTGATATTCCTATGCTACAATCGGTCAAGCTATTTTTGTCACAAAGGTTCTCCATGAAGGACCTGGGTGATGCCTCGTACATTCTGGGGATCAAGATCTATAGAGATAGATCCAAGAGACTATTGGGACTTTCGCAGTCCAGGTACATAAAGACCGTACTAAAGAGATTTAGTATGGAGGGTTCCAAGCGCGGTAACATACCCGCATTGCATGGAATTACCCTCTCCAAGAAGATGTCTCCTAAGACTGACGAGGAGAGGGTTCGCATGAGCACTATACCCTACGCTTCGGCGGTAGGATCTATAATGTATGCGATGCTATGTACAAGACCAGATGTAGCTTACGCGTTGAGCGCGGTAAGCCGGTATCAGTCAGACCCAGGGGAGGACCACTGGACAGCAGTGAAGAACATTCTCAAGTACCTGAGAAGGACTAAGGAGATGTTCCTGGTTTACGGTAATGGAGACCTCAGGGTCGAGTCCTTTACCGATTCAAGCTTCCAGAGTGACAAAGATGACAGCAAGTCTGTCTCGGGTTTTGTGTTTACCATCAACGGAGGGGCGGTATGTTGGAGGAGTTCCAAGCAGGATACCGTCGCAGACTCGACGATGGAGGCTGAATACATTGCTGCAAGCGATGCCGCAAAAGAGGCGGTCTGGATAAAGAAGTTCATTAGTGAACTTCAGGTGGTTCCGTCCATTGTTGACCCAATACCTGTGTATTGCGATAACAATGGGGCTATAGCTTTAGCGAAGGAACCAAGGTCCCATCAGAAATCCAGGCACATCTTAAGGCGGTATCACCTGATCAGGGAGATCATTGATCGACAGGAGATCGAGGTGCGGAGAGTGGACACAAAGGACAACACTGCGGACCCATTCACGAAGGCTTTACCCCAGACTCAGTTCGAGCGGCTGATCGAGATGATAGGTCTTCGATACGCCAGTACATGGCCTTAGTGCAAGTGGGAGATTGTTAGTGTATATGCCCTAGAGGCCATTACTGTATGATACTAGTATGTATATTACTTGATGGAAGCTTGGGATATTCACAGTTGTACAGACAATCTTGCTCAATATAGTAGTATGCTACTTGGTTTGTCTCTGCTTTAATGTGTACATGTGTGTTTATTTATTATATCACCTATACGCATTAGTAGAGCCCTTAGGATCTTTGCTTGATTACCGGCGTTGTGATGGCGATCACACTCGTGGGGGCTGGGTAATCTACAAGCACATCCTTATACACGTCCCTAGTCGTGGGAGTATCGAGATAGGGCATTGATACTCCGGAGTAGACTAGCGTATGCGCTTCTCATCCCAGCACGGGAGACGGTCTGTCCCACAGCCGTCGGTACGTCGTACTTGAGATAGTATGCGGGTGCTCGTTGGGTTACGAGTACACTGGACAGGACTCGTCGGGAACTGATGGTTGGTATTATACCTATCGTCAGTTATCAGTTCCCAGGTGACATGAGTACAGCTTAGTCCGCTGACTTGACACTGTCACTTCGCCTTGAGTGTGTTCCTACTGTTCTTTGATTACTACCCTACCACGGCTCTACTGAGTCGTGCAAACAGGTAGTAGTTGGGAGCAGTCCCGAAGCACTTGGAGGCAGTGACGGTTAGACAGGATTCGTCTCTCCCGGTATTGGGGGTTGACATCGCGCTGTGTCTAGGAGAGCCATTACACGAGTAGTCCCTGGCCAGGGCAAGCGAGATATACTGGTAGGTTCCAGTGTTATCTCAGGGTGTTCTAGGCTTCACTCCGACACGACTTGTACCGCTATTAGGGGTCTGACGCTTGCCGCCCCCCTAGGCCCGATATGCGATGTATCAGACGAACAGACCGGACTGTACGGAGATTGTCACATACAGACTCAGTAGGAGTTCGGATGGGTTTACCTCATCGGCCTTCTTATCGACAGCTACCTGGGGACCGTTACGTACAGCTAGTGCCGCTTGCGGTCTGTGGTTAAACCCACTGCCAGCGTAGTGTCGAGTCTTTAGAGTCTCACACAGAGAGTTTCCCTGCACTGAGCGAAACGTGTAGAGGCCGTATGGTTTTACGGCAGGGCTGCGATCACTTACGTACACTTGTGTGCGTGTGGTGTTCGGGCAGGCAATACTAGTGGGCTTTGGTTTAAGCCGGATCCTAGTATTGCATGGATGGATATGTTTTGTCTTCTGTGCATCCGCATTCTACGGAATACGGATGCAGGTGTGTATGCACAGTTTTCCGGAGCGACGAAGGAGGAGGTGCCTCATTAGGGTTTTGGCAGTTGGTTCGGCCAAAACCGCTATGTGGCAGGCTCATTAGGGTTTTGACAGTTGATTCGGTCAAAACCATTTTGAGGCCGACTCATTAGGGTTTCGACAGTTCGTTTGGTCAAAACCATTATGAGCCGGGGACATTATTTACTAATCCTTTCATTGATAATTTTGTTATGGCTAATTACATTGACCATTTGACCATCTTGACCTTGTTGACCATTTGACCAAAGTTGACTTGGATCTTCTTAGAAGATCTAAAGTATTCTTTGGTTTTCTTTTTCTTTTGTTATGATAATGGTCATGTCATTTGTAGCCATCACCTTTATCTTGATGTGATTAGTAATTATGATGTTTTTTGCATTATTGCAACCATGGTTAGCTTTTCTCTTGGTTAAGCTTTTCATTTGCTTATTCTCATTCTCTCTCTTGAAAATGAGAAGCTCCATGGTTGCTAGAAAATCTCCTTCTTCTTCCTCCTCTTGTTTTCTCCTTTGATCTCATGTGTTGAGAGAAAAAGGATTCTACTTGACAAACACATCCATACATCTTCTCTACACAACCTAGGGCTTCTAGATTAGCAATCTCCTTGCCCTAGTTACCTCGGCTTAAGGTGGAGCTCGGTGTACATCTCTCGGGTGGATCGTCTTCGACTCTAGGAGGCCGCGGAGGTGACCGAAGTCCGGATCAACCATTGAGCAAGCAATGAGAAGAACAACAAGAAGAGAAGAACATCAAAGAAGAACAACAACAAGAAGAGAAGGAGTTCGAGTTGAGGTATAACCCCTAACCGAGTAGATACATCTCATGTTAGGATGCTAGTATATTGTTTAGCAAAGATCCGGCTTTTACGGTCCATGTTACAAAGTTTAGAAAAATTTTGATTTACCGTTTCCGCAACCCCGCAAGTACCGGGAGAGGTAACGTGGACCTAACACATGGTGCATGCATTCTCATACACATGACATGTTACTACTTGAGGCACTAACACGAGCACTGAGCATTGCACTTACGCATAAATTAATACCCTGCCACTACTAGATGACTAGTGTTATATTAAGTATATTATTATGACCTAGGAGATCATCGTGCATGCGATTTCTACTCGCAGATGTCTTCTACTCACGAGTTGGCAACTCACCCCCGTTGTGCCAAATCTTCTTACAGGGTTCGATGTACAGGTTTCATTGGCAGCTTGCTGGCACTTCAATTCATTCAGGGTGATTTGTTCGGTACGTTGGCTCACTTGTATCAGGACCGCCGTTGTACTTTTATTATTTCATTTGTATCTAGTAAGCTCCATCAACCAGATTTGTATTTCTTGATAGATTTAGAAGACCAGTTGTTTATTCTTTTGACCTTAGAGTCGCGCTTGTACTATTATGGTTTCTGGTGGTTTTGATGGTTTTCTTGGAGTTTTGTTCCTCGCCCTTCCGCGTTGTATATTATATTGCTTGCGTGGTTGTGACCGCCAACTGGCGAAGAGCTAGCTCCCGCTTGGGAATGCCTTTTTATTATTGCTTATGTATATATTCTTATTTGTACCCGTTTGGGGCCAGTTTTTACAAAGGAGACTCTGCCGAAATTTTTTTTGAGAAATTTGATGTTGCTTTTAAACATGTTTTCCTTTACTTATTCTTTTAAATGGTTTAGATTTTTGGGCTTAGGCTTACTTAGATTACGTTGCGCCTCTAGACGCTTCGTAATTTAAGTGCCGGTCACGTTCCGTACATTCGGGTCGTGACAAAAACCCGTTGGATGCAAATGGATCTTCAAAAAGAAGATTGGTGTAGTTGGACAGGTGGAGACCTATAAGGCTAGATTTGTTGCAAAAGGTTTTCGTCAAAGGCCCGGTATCGATTATGATGAAACCTTTTCTCCAGTGACTACGCTGAAATCCAATCGGATCCTACTTGCCATTGCTGCCTTCCATGACTATGAAATCTGGCAGATGGACATAAAAATAGCTTTTCTGAATGGATGTTTGGAAGAGTGCATTTATATGGATTAGCCGGAAGGATTCATGGACAGTGGAAGCAGCGGGAAGGTGTCCAAGTTGCTTAAATCCATTTATGGATTAAAGCAGGCTTCGCGGAGCTGGAACATCTGTTTTGATGGACAGTCATGGATTTTGACTTCATCAAGAACGAGAATGAGCCATGTATATATAAGAAGATTGTAGGAAAAACTGTCGTATTTCTAGTCCTGTACGTGGAAGAAATTCTCTAGATAGGAAATGGCGTTCCTATGCTACAATCGGTCAAGCTGTTCTTGTTACAAAGGTTCTCCATGAAAGACCTGGGTGATACCTCCTACATTCTGGGTATAAAAATCTACAAAGATAGATCCAAGAGATTGTTGGGACTTTCACAGTTCAGGTCTCTTTAGTATGGAAGATTCCAAGCGCGGTAATACACCCGCTTTGTACGGAATCGCCCTCTCTAAAGAGATGCCTCCCAAGACTGATGAGGAGAGGGCTCACATGAGTATCATACCCTATGCTTTGGCGGTAAGATCTATAATGTATGCGATACTATGCACTAGACTAGATGTAGCTTACGCTCTTAGCATGGTGAGCCGGTTTCAATCAAACCTACAGGAGAACCACTGGACAGCAGTGAAGAACATTCTTAAGTACCTAATAAGGACTAAAGAATTGTTCTTGGTGTACGGTAATGAGGATCTCCATATGGAGTATTTTACCGACTCGAGCTTCCAAAGTAACAAGGATGACAGCAAGTCTGTCTCGGGTTCTGTATTTACCCTCAACGGAAGGGCGGTCTGTTGGAAGAGCTCCAAACAGGACACTGTCACAGACTCGACGACGGAGGCTGAATACATTGCTTCCAACGATACCGCAAAAGAAGTGGTCAGGATAAAGAAGTTCATTACTGAACTTGAGGTGGTTCCGTCCATTGTTGATCCAATACCTTTGTATTGAGACAACAATGGAGCTATAGCTTTAGCAAAGGAACCACGGTCCCATCAGAAATCCAGAGACATCTTGAGGCGGTAACACCTGATCAGGGAGATCATTGATCGCCGGGAGATCGAGGTGCGAAAAGTAGACACAAAAAAGAACACGGCAGATCTATTCACCAAGGCCCTCCCTCAAGCACAGTTCGAGAGAATATTTGAGTTGTTGGGTATGCGATATACCAACAACTGGCCCTAGAGCAGACGCTGGGTACTCGATGGGCCAATATATGGCCTTAGTGCAAGTAGGAGATTGTTGGATGTGTATGCTCTGGAGGCCATTATTTTGTGTGTGTGTAATGGATGCTTGGATATATGTATGTACAGGACAATCTTGCTTGATATAATAGTATGCTATTTGGTTTGTCTTTATCTTAACATGTGTATATGTTTTACTTATTATTATGTATCGTTAATACATGTTAATAAAGCCCATAGGATTATTGCTTAACTACCAGCGTTATGATGGTGATCATACATGTAGGGGCTCGGTAGTCAATAAACACTTCCTTAAATGTCCTGGTCGTGGGAGTATCGAGACCAGGTATCGATATTCTGGAGTAGAATGGTGTATACATTTCTAAACCCCGACGAGGGGCGATGGTTGGTCCCACAGCTATTGGTCTTTGGCACCTAAGATCGTATAGAAGTGCTTACTGGGGTGAGTACACCGGACGGACTCGCCGAGAACTTCTAGATGGTACTATACCTATCATCAGATAGTGGTTCTCAGGTCACATGAGTACAGGTTAGTCTTTAGACCTGAGATCATCATTTGTCTTGTGTGAGTTCCCACTGTACTTAGATTACTACCCTACCACAGCTTTACTGAGTCGGGCAAACAGATTTTAGTTGGGTACAGTCCCGAGCCATATAGAGGCAGTGAGCGATTGTTGGGGATTCGTCTCTCCCAGTATAGGGAGTCGATATCGCACTGCGTTCGGTTGGCCAACACCATAAGACCTTGTCCAAGGTAGTTGGGATTTACTGATAGTTAGATCAGTAGTTTCCCGGATTGGTCCTGAGCCACATCGGCATGAATTATCGGGTTATTAGGGTCTGAAATTTACCACCCTAGACTTGGCATGCGATAGACTTAAACGAAGAGACCGGACTGTACAGAGATTGTCACAGATAGGCGCAGTAGGAGTTTGGATGAGCTTGCTCGTCTTCCTTCCTTTTCGACAGGTACCTGGGTAATCGTTATATACAGCTAGTGCCACTAACGTGCTTATGGTTAAACCTACTGTCAGCGTACTATTGAGTCTTTAGAGTCCCACACAGAGGGTATCCCTGATTCAGACGAAATGATGTAGTGGCTGTATTTTGATATGTGCAGGGTTCCGATTAAATGAGTGTACTAGCTACCCAGACTTTTGATCGAACGGTTGATAATACTAGCCGGCTTAGGATTAAGCCAGATTATTAAATCGGGAATTGATTTAATAATTTACATATATATATTTCGATATGTATATTCTAGTATTATGTTCATTGTATTATTCTATCTCTTAGGGTATTCGTATTATGATACGATTGCGGGAATGTATATACGGTAGAATGTATTTCGTATTAATACGGAAATACATTCTAGAAGGAGGACACCTCGTTTTGATTTATCCATTTACTTATTTAAATGTTAATGAGGTGGAGGGTGAGGTGGCTAAGAAATGGTGAGAGGCATGGTTGAATAGTTTAGACAAATGAATTTTAATTCATTTTTCTACACTATTCGAGCATGGTTGATATATTATATTTGCAAAAATGATTTATCAAAACCATGGCAATGTTTTTCTCTCACTAGATTTATTCATTCCACTATTCTCTTTCTCTCTCCCTTTCTTAAGATCCTCCTCCTTCTTCTTCCCTACACTCTTACGTGTTGAGAATCAGGGGTGGAAGTGAGGTAGAAAAATATTAGAACAACTCACTACATCTCAAGACATCCTAGTATGGAAAGCTAGGATCTTTAGTTGCCCCACTTGATTTTTAGTGTTGAGCTAAAGCCATGAACCATATCTTTCGGATAGATCATCTTTGACGGAGGAAAACCGGCGATCAAGCTCGATCACGGAGACCGTGAGGAGCTAAGGAAGAGGGTAGAAGACCGAAAGACATGGATTATTCGGTACAACCCTTCTATCATAGTAGCTTAACCTCTTTGTATTTTCTAGATTAAGTGTTTGGTTTCGATTCTAGGGTTTTAGAGTTTCTAGCACCTCTAGTTTTTTTTATTTTTCATTCCGCATAGGCCACGGTTGTGGCGGCTAGGGCACTAAGAACTATAACATGACACAGATTAGTCTAAATCTGTACATATTAGATTTGGAAGTTTTGGGTCTAGGTTGGTATCTTAGTTTACCAAGGGGAATGTACTTAGGTCACATTTCTCATATCGATGAGGTCCATCAGTTCAGGGGATACTTGAGTTTATCAAAGAATCGTTATTCTTGATTTAGACTAAGATCAACTTAGATATTTTGAGCATATGGGATCAAATGATCTTAAGATCCACACTTAACCAATTTGGGCTAGGGGTCGGTCAGTATGACATATTTTGGCGCATGATCTATTGGTGCAACCCACGTGCATATCACATGGGGCATGGGTTTTGGCGCTAGCATGTTTGGCGCATGCCTACATCTTGGCACATGGATTTTGGCGCTGGCATGTTTGGTGCAGCTTGTCGGCATGGCGTATGCCCACGTGCATATCACTTAGCGGATGCCTACATGGGCTATCCTTTTTCTGGCGTTGGCATCATGTGCGCGGAAGTTAGGGTTTTCAAAGATTAATCTCTTTCTTCTTTGAAACTTAAGTTTTATGAAGTTTATGTTTCTGTTAATGGTCTTTTGGCCATTAACAATCACCAAGATCAACTTTTTATGATCTTGGATTTTAATTTATGTTCCTTGTTGAGAATTTGGTGTCTTCTGAAGTTTAAACTTCATCGTTTTTTATGAGGATCATTAGGATTTTAATATTTTCATCATTTCAATGGAGGAATTTTCTTAAGTCCTTCAAATTCTAGATCTTAAGATCGAAATCCCTTTATGAGAGCTTGAGTTCTCATCAAGGAGATTTGACTTAAGAATCTATGATCCAGAGGAATAACTTAAGTTCGTTTTGAAAGTTAACCTTCTTTTTTAGTGGAGATTGATCTCCTTTTCTAGGGTTTTTCGGAGAAGAAAGCGGCTTGAGTCTCTATTTTCTTAAAGCTTATGGGAGATCTCTCTATATCTAGATTAATCTTCCCCTTTCCTATTTATAGGAGAGGAGATTGTTAAGCAAGTTGAGAGAATCTCTTTCTAATTGATCTTAAGATCAATAGATGGTGCTTAAGAACCGTTGGATCATTGATCCAAAGGTATTTCTTGTTAACAAGAAAATATCTTTCTGTTTAAGAAACATATAGAAAATATTTTCCCAAATAGAGCTTAAGCTCTGATTGAAGTATGCGCTTCAACCCAACATGCGGCTCGCAGCTTATCAAAAGCTTGTCCTATGCGCACATGCTTTGCACAGGTCCCGGCTTAACAAAAGCATAGCCTATGCGCACGTGCTTTGAACGGGTCACATCGCATCAAGGGCTTAGTGTATGCGCACGTACTTTGCACGGGTCGCATCACATCCAGGGGTTAGCCTATGCTCACGTGCATGACACGGGTCACATCTCATCAAGGGCTTAGCCAATACGCACGTGTATCGTATGGGCTGCATCTTATCAAGAGCTTAGCATATTGGCACTTGCATTGCTGCTGCATGCGCAGCTTGTTAGTTATATGTATGCCCTAGAGGCCATTACTGTACATACGATGTATATTGTAGTGGATGCTAGGACATATATAGGGAGGACTTTCTTGCTCGACATGATAGTATGCTATCTGGTTGTACTTTATCTTAACATGTACTCTGATTGTCTCTATGTTACATGTTGATAAAGCCCTTAGGATATGTACTCGACTACTGGGACTATGATGAGATCATACTAGTGGGGCCACGGTAGTCGACGAGTACATCCTATAACTGTTCCTAGTTGAGGGTGTATCGAGACAGGGCATCGATACACCAGAGTAGACTACCGTATACGCATCTTGACCCATATGATGGGCGATGGATGATCCCATATCCATCGGTGTTTGACATCAAGGATGGTGTACGGGTGCTCAGTGGAGACTGGGTACACTGGACGGACTCGCCGAGAACTCCCAGATGGTATTATACCTCACGTCAGATAGCAGTTCTCCGGTGACACTGGTACAGAGTAGTCTATTGACCCGAGATCGTCATAGAGTCTTGTGTGATTCCCACTGTGCTTTGATTTCCATCATACCACGTCCAAGAAGGCGTGCAAAAAGGTGGCTTTTGGGTACAGTCCCGAATCACATGGAGGCAATGAGCGATAGGAGGGGATTCGTCTCTCCCGGTATAGGGAGTTGATGTTGTGCTGTGTTCGATTGGCTATAACCGGAAATCCCTGGCCAGGGTTGCTGAGATTTACTGGTAAGTGTTATCAGTAGTTTCTTGAACTGTTATAGACCTCATATCGACACGACTTATCGAGCTACTGGGGTCTGACGTTTACCACCCCTAGGCGAGATATGCGACATATCAGACGACGAGACCGGACTGTACGGGAGTGTTACTGTTTGGATTCACAGGAGAATGTACAGGCTTGCTTGTTGATCTTCTGAGCACTCAATACCTGGGTAGCTGTTACGTTTAGCTGACCGCTTGCAGCTTGTGGGTGTTGTTGGATATATGTATGCCCTAGAGGCCATTATGTGATAGTGGATGTATCTATACATGTATATATATTCAGTTTGCATTCTTGCTCGACATGATAGTATGCTATCTGGTTCTTCCTTATCTGACATGTTTATTTGATCATGCTTCTATTCATTCATACATGCTGATAAAGCCCTGAGGATATCGGCTTGACCACTCTGATTATGATGGAGATCATACTAGTGGGACATCAGTAGTCTATAAGCATATCCTGGAACGTCCCTAGTCGTAGGTATATCGAGACGGGGCATTGATATACCAGAGTAGACTAGCGTATATGATACTAGACCCATATGATGGGCGATGGATGTTCCCACATTCATCGATGTTTGACATCAAGATCATATACGGGTGCTCAGTGGTGACTGGGTACACTGGACGGACTCACCGAGAACTCCTATATGGAATTATATCTATCGTCGGATAGCAGTTCTCAGGTGACACTGGTACAGGTTAGTCTGTAGACCTGAGATCGTCATGGAGTCTTGTGTGTTCTCCCACTGTACTTTGATTGCCACCCTACCACGGCTCTACTGAGTCGTGCAAACAGATGGCCGTTGGGTACAGTCCCGAGACACACGAAGACGATGAGCGATAGAAGGGGTTTCGTCTCTCCCGGTATTGGGAGTTGATGCTATGCTGTGCCCGACTGGTTATAACAGCAAATCCCTGGCCAGGGCTGCTGAGATTTGCTGATAAGTGTTATCAGCAGTTTCTCGATCTGTTATAGACCATTCACCGACACGACTTATTGAGTTATTGGAGTCGACGTGACCATCCCTAGACTCGATATGCAGCATATCTGATGAAGAGACCGGACTGTACGGTAGTGTTGCCGGATGGATCGACGGGAGTTGTAGCAGGTTCGCTTGTTGTCTTCTGATCGCTCAATACCCGGGTGGCCGTTACGTTTAGCTGACCGCTTGCGGCTTGAGGATACTTGATATGATCATTACCCTCTGCCAGCGTATTGACGAGTCTTAGAGTCCCATAAAGGAGTTACCCAGTCCAGGCGAAACGTTGTGGTGCGCATATGCGATATGCACATGCACCTGATTGAAATGTACGTATATGATACCGAACATTGATCGGGTGAACTGCTTTTGGTGGGGTCATATGAGATATGACCGGATTGATAAATCAAGTGTTGATTTATCATTTAACCATTAGTTTTCTCACTTAAAACCTTTTCTTAGATGATAGATGTGTGCATGCATGTGTGCTTTTCTTTCTTTCTTTCATGCTAGTTTCATGCACATGTGGATGTGCATATATGCACACATACATACACTCATCCATCATGGTTGTTAGCATATGGAAATGGTGGCAATATAAGACTCACACCATGGATTATATAATGGATTATTATTTAATTTTGGATTTAAAAGAAAATGAAAAAGGGAAGGATAATCATTCTTGCTTCTACATTCTTCCTTTGACCTAACCATGCTCAACTACCACTAACCTAAGGTTATCCTTCTCTTTATCATTCCAAACTAAAGTTAAATAATGTCTCCATCACTTTAACCATGGTTCATAGCATGAAGGAATAAAATATATATTGATATATTTCTTTTTCTTCCCTAGAGTTATCTTTTTACCTCTTGTCAAAAATTGCCACCATCTTCTTCCTCTTGCTCTTTTGCTCTCTAGTTTTTTCTAGTGAGCAAATACCACTTAAAGATAGGTTTTTGAAGTGAGAAACCTAACCACAACATCATTCTACACAAGCTTAGCCGTTTTGTTTAGAGTGTTCTCTTCGGTTTTACGAAGTTACGAGCTTGGACGGAGATCTCCGTGGTGGATCGTCGTGGACACAAGGGGACTTCAAGAGGACCTTCGTTCAACACCCTAGAGACCAAGGAGTCCAGTGAAAGGGAGCTACAAAGGTTGTAGTCTCGAAACCCTAGATTAGTTCGCCTTTTATTTCGTAACCCTAATTTTCTAGGATCGATCCCTATGCATGTTAGTTTAGCACCATAAAAATTAAAACTTTGGGTCATGTGATGCTTCAAAACTCTTCATAGGGTGCTATACTAACCTTACATTGGTATCAGAGCCGACCTAGAACATTAGGCGACGTTTTTACGAAGTGAAAACCCCGATCGGACAAAAATACGGTATTTTTGGGTGCTCTCTGGAAATTTTCTAAAATTTGATAATTTGCAGAATTAAAAATATGTAAAAAATACAGCAGGAAAAAATAAGAGTTACGGTACAAAATTTGTTCAGTGAACAGTGATTATCGCCGCGGAAACGCGGCCTAAGCTTGCTTAGGCCGCGGTTCCGCAGCCGTATATATATATTGATGAATATTTGTTGTACAGTAATTCATGAATCTGCTTGTATAAATTTTTGGATATTTTTAATCTGTATTTGGTTTTGAAAAATTCTGGAGATGGTTTTGAACTCGTCATTTCTATCGGGATTTTTATTTCGTAGTTTTTCCGGGTAAATTAGAAAGTATTGAAGTGTTTGAACGAGTATCATTTACTCACTATTCACGGGGTTTAAATACTTTAGAGATACGTGCAAGTCTTTTTGCGGTGGTCCCTCTAGAAGACAACAAACCTTGACTCGATTATGTGACCGTCTCGAACTGCCCTTTGAACCTTAGGGTTTGGGGCAGTACGGCGTGCCACATGTGAGGCGTTGGCTTGACCATTCTACGGCTGGACCGCTACTACTGTGTCACACTCCGAATTTTTTGAACCCTGCTCAAGTGTTGAGCTTTAGTGAATCTTGGGTGCTTGATCGTTCGTTCAAAAACTTTAATACTGTCTGTTTGTCTGGAATGTGATACAATATGTGGAATTCATACAGTTTAGGCATGAAATACGAAATATGTGATATTTCGCATTTATGATGTCTAAAGAGAATCTGGATTCCAAATATTGTAGTTTTACACTTTCTTTTCTGTGACCGTATGTGTAGTATGTACGATATCGCCGGTTTCGTTGCTATACATCAACGACAATCGGGGTACGCATACTTACTTACGTTGATGATATGTGATATTATGTGTTGCTGAGATATGATGTGTAGGATTGTCGCGATCGAATATCCGGGGGTTTTTGTGAGATGAGAGTTTTATATTTTCATTCATGTAAATACAAATGTAATATTTGTAATATTCTTTTATTTGGGGCACTTCCAGGTTGCGGTTGTGACACCAGTGTTGTATATTATTTACTTTTCCGCATTAGGATGGACCCAAGGAGGGGAGCACTAGTGACCGGGTTCTGGGGTTCAGTGGGAGGCCATCTCGAGGAGTCGAGACCGGGTCTCCTAAACTCCAGGATTGGTAGGGTCACTTGCCGCTCTCGTAGGGGTCCAGGGTGTGGGCTTGGCTATTCATCGCGACTGTGGAATCCGTATTTTCTATTCTGGCTAAATACTAAATACGGACGTCCTAGGATATCCCTCATTATATCTATGTTTCTGCTGCCTGTGTTCTGTGATATCTGAGACGAATGACATATTATATATATGATATATAGTAGACGTTGCTTATGTTTTACACCCGCGCTAGTCCCGTCCCGGTATGCCGTTAGTTAAGTAACCTAACGGTGCATAACGGAACATTGCGGCGAATGCGGATGGCATAAGCGTACGTGTTATTTTCGTTTCTTTTCTGTGATTGGCTTAAGGACTTAAATGATGGGATTACATTAATGTGATTAATGTAAAGAAAATAAACCTAAAAAGATGTTGTAGAATCGGATTTAAAAACTGCTCGGCTATTTATGAAAAAGCTACATTTCAAAACTGCGGAGCTTAAGCCACTCCTTTTTTGAAAACTATTTGATTCTACAATGATATCAAGTTCAAAGCGTTAAAGATTTTCTTAAAAATCATTCGCAACCCTCCGTCATTTTAGGAAGTAGAGTACTTAGTATTCGTTCTACGTTTGTTGGCTTTAGTTAAGGCGTAGTGTACGGTAGCTAAGTGATGTCTTCCTACACTGCATATGATGCAGATTAATTAGGACATTCATGCGACTTTGTTGACCATAGTTAAGGGTCATATGGGTGGGTCTAATTGATCAAGAAATAACGGGTAGAACTTGACTGGTACTTATGATTTGTTGACCATAGTTAAGGTCATAAGTACTAGGGGTAAAAATTACATCGGGAATTTCAAGTGTTGAAATTTGCAATTAGATTGCATACCTTCCATGTGATGGTTGGATCCCGATCCCACTGTGGGCAATAGTTGCTCCTAGGAGAGTTTTACAGTTTATAATTAGCTAACTCATTAGGTGTCTAGAAAGGTGTTAACGGGGCTCCGCCTCTGGGAAAACGAGGTTTACTCTAATTAGGTCCGTGCGAAAGCACGGGAAACCTCCCTCAAAGTACCGACACTGGCCTGGCTGAACGGTTGACGAAGTTGTAGACTGTAATTAATCCTGGCTAGTTTTTCTTTTTAAGGTTTGAAAGAAAACTTGATAAAAACCAGTGGGAAACATCGATTAGACAAGATAATAAAACAATCTAATCTGTGCAAGAGCTTTCGCTGAGTGTATTCTTTTCTCTCTCTTAATGGCAGATACCAATGACTGGACTTAAGCTTCTACTAGATAAGAACAAACTGAATGGGACCAACTATAAAGACTGGCTAAGGAATCTGAAGATCGCCTTGACTTATGATAAAGTATCATATGTCCTCACGGCTTCAGCCCCGCCCGTCCCAGGCCCAAAATCCTCAGTTGCGGACATTGAAGTCCGCAAGACATGGGACGCTGACTGTGCCACGGCAAAATGCCTCGCGCTTGCATCCATGGACAACACACATCAAAAGCAGCACGAGGACATGGACATTCACGGGATATTGCTCCATACAAAGGAGTTGTATGGGGAGCAGTCCCGCGTATTACGATACGAAGCATCAAAGAAACTGTTTCAGATGCGGATGGCCCCTGGCACACCAGTAGCAGACCATGTTTTGAAGATGATAGCTCTTATAGAAGAGCTTGAGGGCCTCGGATGGACAATGGACAATGAACAATATATAGATATTATTCTGCTGTCCCTCCCCTCCACCTTTGCTCAGTTCATAGTGAACTTTAACATGCATGGCATGGAGAAGGAACTCCCTGAACTCCTTAATATGTTAAGGAGTGCAGAGAGCACTATGAAGTCAGCAAAGACTCCCGTTATGACTATTGGACAGTCTTCTTTTTCTCGCCCGAAAGCTAAGGCCAAGGGAAAGAAAAAGAAGAAACCCACTAATCCTAAGGGAGGAGTCAAAAAGGTGAAGGGAAAGGGAAAGTCCACAGCTGGAGACCCGGGAAAGGGCGAGTGTTTTCATTGCCACAAGACAGGACATTGGAAGCGCAATTGCACGGAGTACCTATGTCTCAAGAAGAAGCATGGTGATGCTTCTGCTTCAGGTGCGTTTGTGACTGAAAACTGTTTTTATATAAACTCTGCTTCCTGGGTATTGGATACCGGTTCAGGTTCTCACATTTGCAATTCTATGCAGGGGCTGAGAAATAGCAAGGTTTTGAGGACAGGTGACCATACTCTCCGCGTTGGAAATGGTTCCAATGTACATACAGTCGCAGTGGGAGAGTATCACCTGGGGTTGCCATCTGGATGTATTTTGATTTTGAATCCATGTTATTTTGTACCAAGTATGCTATGTAATATAATATCCGTTTCTTTGTTGGACAATGAAGGGTATAATTTTGTGTTGCAGAACAATGTTATGAACATTCACCTAAATCAAATGTTGGTTGGGTATGGTACGCTTAATAACGGAATATATGTCCTAAATCAACACACAGTTTTCAGTATACAACACACTAATAAAAGAAAATTTTCAGAATTAAATGAAGCTTTTCTTTGGCACTGTAGACTTGGTCATATTAACGAAACAAGACTAAACAAGTTACACAAAGATGGATATTTAAATTCTTTTGAATATAAATCTTATGCGACTTGCCAGTCTTATATCAAGGGTAAAATGACCAAAACTCCGTTTACCGGACACGGAGAAAGAGCCACTCAGCTCCTGGGCCTCATACATAGTGATGTATGTGGGCCTATGTCTACACAGGCTAGAGGCGGTTTTTCATACTTCATTACATTCACTGACGATTTCTCAAGATTCGGTCATGTATTTTTATTAAAGCACAAGTCCGACGCTTTCGAGAAATTCATTGAATATAAACAAGAAGTAGAAAAACAAACCGGCTTGAGTATTAAGATGCTTCGATCAGATCGAGGTGGAGAGTATCTCAGTACAGAATTTGCAAACTTCCTAAAAGAGAATGGGATTCTCTCTCAGCTCACTCCTCCTTACACACCACAGCACAACGGTGTGTCAGAACGACGGAATAGGACCCTATTAGATATGGTCCGGTCCATGATGAGTGATGCTGAGTTACCAGTCTCGTTTTGGGGACATGCATTGGAGACTGCAGCGTTTCTGCTAAACAGGGTTCCAACCAAAGCCGTGTCTACCACGCCATATGAGATATGGAATGGGAAGAGACCATCTCTTAAAAAAATTAAGATTTGGGGTTGCCCGGCCTATGTTAAAAAGAAGAATCCGGACAAACTCGAGACACGGTCAGTCATGTGTAACTTTGTAGGATATCCAAAGAATTCTTATGGATATCTGTTCTACCACAAAGAGGAACAAAAGGTGTTTGTTTCTCAGTATGCCACATTCTTGGAAAAAGAGTTTTTCACAGATAAAGATGATGGCAAGGTAGTAGATCTAGAAGAGGTTCTAGAGACACAAACTACAAATGACGATTTGGTTGAACCGGCTGTTGCAACAGAAACTGAAGAACCTCGGCCACTCCGTAGATCTGGTAGGACTTCTCGCCCGCCGGAGAGGTACTACGGTTTCCTCATTGATGGTAACGGAGAAGATTGCATCATGGATGATGATGATCCTACCAGTTTTCAGCAAGCTATCACGAGTGGTGACTCTGTGAAGTGGCTGGATGCCATGAGATACGAAATGGAGTCTATGTACACCAACAAAGTATGGACTTTGGACGTTGTACCCCCTGGGGTAAAACCTGTAGGGTGCAAATGGATCTTTAAAAGAAATATTGGTGTGGATGGGCAGGTAGAGACCTATAAGGCAAGACTTGTGGCGAAAGGTTTTCGTCAAAGACCAGGTTTGGACTATGACGAAACTTTTTCGCCCGTAGCCATGCTTAAATCCATTCGGATCCTACTTGCTATTGCTGCTCACTACGACTATGAAATCTGGCAGATGGACGTTAAAACAGCATTTCTAAATGGAGATTTAGAAGAATGCGTTTATATGGATCAGCCAGAGGGCTTCATTGACAGTGGGAGCAGCGGGAAAGCATGTAGATTGCTTAAATCCATATATGTGTTAAAGCAGGCATCTCGGAGTTGGAACATCTGTTTCGATGATGTCATCAAAGAGTTTGATTTCATCAAAAATCCAGATGAACCTTGTGTTTATAAGAAGGTTGTAGGAAGAGCTGTCACATTCCTCGTATTGTACATGGATGACATTCTTCTGATAGGAAATGATATTCCTATGCTACAGTCGGTCAAATCATTCTTATCACTACGGTTCTCCATGAAGGACCTGGGTGATGCTACATACATCCTGGGCATAAGGATCTATAGGGATAGATCCAAAAAGTTATTGGGACTGTCCCAAACCAGGTACATCAACACCATCCTAAAGAGGTTTAGTATGGAAGACTCCAAGCGGGGTGCCTTACCCGCTTGCCATGGAGTCACTCTCTCCAAGGATTCTTGTCCAAAGACCGATGAAGAGAGAGCTCGTATGAGCATTATACCTTATGCTTCGGCAGTAGGATCTATAATGTATGCGATGTTATGTACACGCCCAGATGTAGCTTATGCACTTAGTGTTGTAAGCAGGTATCAATCCAACCCAGGGGAGAACCACTGGACAGCTGTGAAGAACATTCTTAAGTACTTACGAAGGACTAAAGAATTGTTCTTGGTGTATGGTAATACAGATCTCCAAATGGAGGCCTTTACCGATTCGAGCTTCCAGAGCGATAAGGATGACAGCAAATCTATCTCAGGGTTTGTATTTACCCTCAATGGAGGGGCGGTAAGTTGGAAGAGTTCCAAACAAGATACCGTTGCAGACTCTACGATGGAAGCTGAGTACATTGCTGCAAATGATGCCGCCAAGGAAGCCGTCTGGATGAAGAAGTTCGTCTCGAAGCTAGGAGTAGTTCCAACCATTATTGATCCAATACCTTTGTATTGTGACAATAATGGAGCGATGGCGTTAGCCAAGGAGCCCAGATCCCATCAGCGGTCCAGACATATCCTGAGGCGCTTTCATTTGATCCGGGAGATTGTAGATCGCCTCGAGATCGAGATTAAGAGCGTAGACACAAAGAACAACGCCGCGGATCCACTCACCAAGGCCCTCCCTCAGCCACAGCATGAGCGACTTTTTAAGATGTTGGGTATAAGATACGCCAATAACCGGCCTTAGTGCAAGTGGGCAATTGTTGGATATATGTATGCCCTAGAGGCCATTACGTGATAGTGGATGTATCTATACATGTATATATATTCAGTTTGCATTCTTGCTCGACATGATAGTATGCTATCTGGTTCTTCTTTATCTGACATGTTTATTTGATCATGCTTCTATTCATTCATACATGCTGATAAAGCCCTGAGGATATCGGCTTGACTACTCTGATTATGATGGAGATCATACTAGTGGGACATCTGTAGTCTATAAGCATATCCTGGAACGTCCCTAGTCGTAGGTATATCGAGACGGGGCATTGATATACCAGAGTAGACTAGCGTATATGATACTAGACCCATACGATGGGCGATGGATGTTCCCACATTCATCGATGTTTGACATCAAGATCATATACGGGTGCTCAGTGATGACTGGGTACACTGGACGGACTCACCGAGAACTCCTATATGGAATTATATCTATCGTCGGATAGCAGTTCTCAGGTGACACTGGTACAGGTTAGTCTGTAGACCCGAGATCGTCATGGAGTCTTGTGTGTTCTCCCACTGTACTTTGATTGCCACCCTACCACGGCTCTACTGAGTCGTGCAAACAGGTGGCCGTTGGGTACAGTCCCGAGACACACGAAGACGATGAGCGATAGGAGGGGTTTCATCTCTGCCGGTATTGGGAGTTGATGCTGTGCTGTGCCCGACTGGTTATAACAGCAAGTCCCTGGCCAGGGCTGCTGAGATTTGCTGATAAGTGTTATCAGTAGTTTCTCGATCTGTTATAGACCATTCACCGACACGACTTATTGAGTTATTGGGGTCAACGTGACCATCCCTAGACTCGATATGCAGCATATCTGACGAAGAGACCGGACTGTACGGTAGTGTTGCCGGATGGCTCGACGGGAGTTGTAGCAGGTTCGCTTGTTGTCTTCTGATCGCTCAATACCCGGGTCGCCGTTACGTTTAGCTGACCGCTTGTGGCTTGAGGATACTTGATATGATCATTACCCTCTGCCGGCGTATTGACGAGTCTTAGAGTCCCACAAAGGAGTTACCCAGTCCAGGCGAAACGTTGTGGGGCGCATATGCGATATGAGCATGCACCCGATTGAAATGTGCGTATATGATACCGAACATTGATCGGGTGAACTGCTTTTGGTGGGGTCATATGAGATATGACCGGATTGATAAATCAAGTGTTGATTTATCATTTAACCATTAGTTTTCTCACTTAAAACCTTTTCTTAGATGATAGATGTGTGCATGCATGTGTGCTTTTCTTTCTTTCTTTCATGCTAGTTTCATGCACATGTGGATGTGCATATATGCACACATACATACACTCATCCATCATGGTTGTTAGCATATGGAAATGGTGGCAATATAAGACTCACACCATGGATTATATAATGGATTATTATTTAATTTTGGATTTAAAAGAAAATGAAAAAGGGAAGGATAATCATTCTTGCTTCTACATTCTTCCTTTGACCTAACCATGCTCAACTACCACTAACCTAAGTTTATCCTTCTCTTTATCATTCCAAACTAAAGTTAAATAATGTCTCCATCACTTTAACCATGGTTCATAGCATGAAGGAATAAAATATATATTGATATATTTCTTTTTCTTCCCTAGAGTTATCTTTTTACCTCTTGTCAAAAATTGCCACCATCTTCTTCCTCTTGCTCTTTTGCTCTCTAGTTTTTTCTAGTGAGCAAATACCACTTAAAGATAGGTTTTTGAAGTGAGAAACCTAACCACAACATCATTCTACACAAGCTTAGCCATTTTGTTTAGAGTGTTCTCTTCGGTTTTACGAAGTTACGAGCTTGGACGGAGATCTCCGTGGTGGATCGTCGTGGACACAAGGGGACTTCAAGAGGACCTTCGTTCAACACCCTAGAGACCAAGGAGTCCAGCGAAAGGGAGCTACAAAGGTTGTAGTCTCGAAACACTAGATTAGTTCGCCTTTTATTTCGTAACCCTAATTTTCTAGGATCGATCCCTATGCATGTTAGTTTAGCACCATAAAAATTAAAACTTTGGGTCATGTGATGCTTCAAAACTCTTTATAGGGTGCTATACTAACCTTTCAGGTGTTTGATATGATCATCACCTACTGCCGGCATATTGACGATTCTTTAGAGTCCTACACAGAGGTTTCTTGACTCAGGCAAAACGGAGTAGGAGCACATATGTGATATGTGCGGGACCGAGGATAATGCGATATGTGATACCGTATTATATTCTCGCGATATTTGATATCAGCCGGGTCATCGGATCAAGTGTTGATTCGATGAATCGGTACGGATAAATATTAGTCGGTTATATGCGATATAGCCGGATTGTCGGATCAAGTGTTGATTCGATAATTTAATGTATAATAATATATTTGATATATTAAATTACATTAACTAATATTTGCTCACTAAAAGATTCTTTTTCTCACTCGGGTAATACATTGATATATATGCGATATATGTTAATTGTATTATTTTATTTGGTTACAATAAATATTGTATATGTGATATATAATATTGTAACATGATATGATAAATAATGCAACATGTTTAGTAGAGATTAAATAAGATTAGGGTTTGATTTGGGTTAATGATTTCTAGATGATTCTAGAAGGTTTTGTTTTGTCTTGGAAAAGATATTTACTTATGACTCATTCTTAACTCAACCCAAAAACCCTAACCCTTGGTTAATTCTCTACAATGGTTAAGTGAACCATGGTTGCATAATTGATCATTATCTCCTTTTCCTATTCATCACAAAAGGATTATCAATATTATTCATCTTCTTCTTCCTTCACTCTTCATGAAAAAGCTTGCTTGATTTTTCCAAAGTGATGAATACATATGAGAAAAAGATAAATAAAGAGAGAAAAATTCCTACTTCATCATCCTCATCTTCCCTTGCCATTTAGATGAGGGTGTTCACATCATTTCATGTGTTAAAGAAACTTCAAGGTAGATCATCTTAGTATCGAAGATCGGAAGCAAAGGTTGCGTCTTTTTCTTCGTGGAACCTCTAGAGTCCGGATCCCGATGATCGCAGCGAAGGGACCACAACACGGAGCATATGAAGTGAAGGACCGGATCTACAAAGGTTGTAATCCCTCTCACTTAGTGTTAAAATGTTTAGCATGTTAGTTTTCGCCTAATCTCTAGTTTAAAGTTTCGTATTCGGGTTGTTCGGCACGGCTAAATTTTTAATCGGGCATGGTTGATGACTCATAGACCCTTATGCGCGTGCCTAGCAACCCTACAGTGGTATCAGAGCCAAGCTAGAGCTTTAGGCGAAGTCTAGACGAAGTTTAAAGTCCGATCGAAACCCGAAACCCCGATAAAACCCGCTCTCTGGACCTTTTCTAAAAACTGGGATTTTTCCACATTAAAAATGCTTAAAATATTCAGCAGAGAATTATAAGAATTACGGTGCAAAAAGTTTTCAATGAACAGTAAAAAGTGCGGCGGAACCGCGGCAGAAGCATGCCTTATGCGGCGGTTCCGCGGCTAATTGATGACGTCACCCCTCCTTTTTTACACAGTAATTCCTATTACACAGTGCTGAGTTTTATGGGAATTTTTAATATTTATTCAAGAGTTGAATTTTCTGGGGTTGTTTTGGGGATTCGATGATTCGATCGGATTATCAGATTTTGTCTATGTGTGTTTTCCGGATAAATTTTAGAAACTGTTAAAAAGTTCGAACGGATATCAACAACTCACTTTTTCCCCTGTCGGAAAATTTTTCAAAAGTTGGATTTTTTCTCGTGTTTAAGAATGTTTTAAGTCATGCAAGTAACTCGGTGGACCCTCTAGAAGACAACAAACCTTAACTCGATTATGTGACCGTCTTGAACTGCCCTTTGAACCTTAGGGTTTGGGGCAGTACGGCGTGCCACATGTGAGGCGTTGGCTTGACCCTTCTACGGCTGGACCATTGGTACTGTGGCATGTAATGGATGTTTTTAAACTGATTTCAACTGTTGAGATATATTGGGAAAATCTTGGGTGCTTGATGATTCGATCGGAAAGTTTAACTTTTTCTATTTATCTGGAATGTGATACAATATTTGGAATCCACAGGTAGTTATGAGATAACTGATTTGAATATTATAAACATAGCAGTTTAGTCTCAGTTGATCGGTTGCTACGGAATTTTGATGTGATCAAAAGTCCATCGCAATCACGTAGCGTACGCGGATACTCGCTGGGTAAACTTAATAAACAGCTACGCCCCATAGCCCCGACCAAGTGACTGTAGGAGAACCCCGTCGCCGAAAGCATCCGT
Organism: Agapanthus africanus; assembly: GCA_030015575.1. Taxonomy (NCBI): domain Eukaryota; kingdom Viridiplantae; phylum Streptophyta; class Magnoliopsida; order Asparagales; family Amaryllidaceae; genus Agapanthus; species Agapanthus africanus. Next base: position 389,074,549 of record JASDDO010000012.1, on the reverse strand, counting down.
TCGGGTGCTCGCGGCAGCGGTGTTCCGCCTTAGTGCACTTCGTCGACGGCATCTGGGGTGCGGCCGTCTACTAAAGTTTGCGACGAGCATTCGATCAGGACGTCGGGAATCTTGTTGAATTGCCTGACTTGATATTGAAAAGAGTTTTCGATAATAAGACTAAAATGCGCGGTTTATAATTGTTAGGCATGTGATGTCTAAGGAATTCATTTGGTTAGGCATGCGATGTCTAAGGAGGTTGCGGATTCCAACTGTTGTAGTTTTACACTTTCTTTTCTGTGACCGTAAGCGTAGTATGTGGTGTATCGCCGGCTTCGTTGCTATACATCAACGACAATCGGGATACGCATACTTGCTTACGTTGATGATATGAGATATTATGTGTTGCTGTGATATGTTATATTGGATCGTCGCGTTTGAATAGCCGGGGGTTTTATGTGAGATGAGAGTTTTTCTTTTTCATTCATGTAAAATTCATTTGTATGTAATATTCTTTTATTGGGGCACTTCCAGGTCGCGGAAGATGTCACCGTTGTATATTATTTACTTTTCCGCATTAGGTAGACCCAAGGCGGGGAGCATAAGTAACCGGGTTTTAGGGTCCAGTGGGAGACCATCTCGAGGAGTCGAGACCGGGTCTCCTAACCCTAGAATTAGCAGTGTTGCTTGCCGCTCTCGTAGGGGTCTAGGGATGTGGGTTTGGCTATTCATCGCGACCGTGGAATCCGTGTTTTATACAGGCTCGTATTGAAAACACGGGCGTCCTAGTATATCCAATATTTCATATATGTTCTTCTGCTGCAATGTTCTGTGATGAGATCATATTACTGCCTGTGACGAATGTTTATATTATATATATGAGATATATGTTATATTGCAGATTTCGTTTCAAAAGAGATGCTTGCGAAGCATAATTAAAATGGGACTTCATTAATGAGATTAATGAAATAAAAGAAACCTAAGATGTTGTAGAAACTTGTTTATAAAAACTGGTAGCTCTAGTTGTTGCTTTGCATAGCGGTGTTCCTTGTAGAACATCCAGCACCTTATTCGATAAGGAAAGGACCGAGATCCCTTCACCGGGAGTGACTCCTTTAGCAATAACTGGCAGAAGCTACAACTCTCGGTTTGTATTTTGATTGCTTCTATAGTTTCTGCTTTGCATAGTGATATATATGATATATCCCGCACCTCATTCGACGAGGAAAGGGCCGACGATCCCTTCACCGGGAGTGACCCCTTTAGCAAAACTAGAAAAGCCTCAAAAACACTCCATTTAAAATCACTCGATTCTACAACGATATCAAGTTCATTACGCAATAGGTTTTCTGAAAAACCTGTCGTAGCCCTCCGTCATTTCAGATAAGTCCTACTTAGTATTCGTGCTACGTTTGTTGACCTCCGTCAAGGCGTAGCGTGCGGTAGCTAACTAGTATTTATCTGCTTATGCATATGATGCAGATTGGATTAGGATAGTCGTGCGGCCTTGTTGACCTCCGTCAAGGGTCGTGCGGGTGGGTTTAATTCAATCAGGAAATGACGGGTTGAACTTGACTAGTAGCCTATAGTTTGTTGATCTCCGTCAAGGTCATAGGACGCTGGGGGAAAAATATTATTGGGAATTTCAAGTGTTGAAATTTGCAATGAGATTGCATACCTTCTATGAGATAATTGGATCCCGATACCCGCTGCGAGTAAGAGTTACTCCTGGGAGAGTTTTACACATTACAATTAGCCGATCAAGTAGGTGTCTAGAAAGGTGTTAACGGGGTTACGCCTCTGGGAAAACGAGGTTTACTTTAATTAGGTTCGTGCGAAAGAACGGGGGACTTCCCTCAAAGTACCGACACTGGCCTGGCTGAAAGATTGGCGAACTTGTAGCGTGTAATTAATCCCGGCTAGTCTTTCCTTTTAGGGTTTGAAGGAAGATTTGATTAAAACAGTGGGAGACATCCTGATTAGATATATTAGATAACCAATCTAATCTTGCAAGAGCATACGCTGAGTGTTTTCTTCTCTCTCTCTCCAGATAGCGACCATATCACGCCTTAATCTAGATAATAAAACGGATATATTGACCGAACCCGCTTGTTATACTGAGCTGGGGAACGTTGGTCCCGCTCCAACTTATAATTGTTATAAGACAGAGCAGGAAATTGGGGAATACCAGATTTCCCGTGCCGCCCAAACGAAGAAAGTGCATGCTGATGCATCATCTTCGGGTGTGTTCATTACAAAGAACTATTTCTCAGTATCCTTTACGTCCTGGGTATGTGATACCGGATCAGGATCCCGTATATGTAATCTGTTACATGGGCTACAGATAGGTAGAGAACTGAGAACGGGTGATAAGTTTCATGAGACAGAAAACGGTGCAAGTGTTGCAGCCAAGTCTGTTGGTCACTGTCACCCTGTATTACCAGAATACATTGATTCTGAACAAATGTTATTAGATACCGAACCCGATATACAAAATCATATCAGTCTCTTTATTAGTAAAGAAAGGATATAATTTTGTATTGTTGGATAATGTTTTGAACATTTCCTATATCAAGAGTTGATCGGTTCAGGCACGTTATCTAAAATCATTGACGTTCTAAATCAAATTACAGTTCTTAGTATACGGAACACATACAAGAGGAAGAGTTCAGAAATGAACGAATCCTTCTTGAGGCATTGTAGACTAGGTCATATCAATGCGACCCGACTGGCTGAAGTTACATATAGATGCATATTTAAATTAGTTTGAATTTACATCTTGTGAAACTTGCTGGTCATGTCACAAAGATAGGATGACCATAGCTCAGTTTATTGGAAACAGAGAAAGAGTTAGTGAACTCTTGGGATTGATACATGCTGATGTATGAAGGTCCCCTGTCTATATATGCCAAGATCGGTTCTTTGTACTTCATTACATTCTCTGATAATCTCTCAAGATTCAGACATATGTTCCAGTTGAAACACAAGTCCGAACCTTTTGAGATATTCACGGAATATAAGTTAGAAGTAGAGAACCAAAATACGGGTAAAAGTATTATGTCCTTTGATGTGATCGAGGAGGAGAATACTAGAGCACGGAATTCCTGGACTATTCTAAAGGAGAATGAGATTCTCTCTCAGCATTACTCCTCCGTATACACCACAGCACATCGGTGTATCGGGGCGGAGCAATAGCACCCTCTGTGATATGGTGTGCTCTATGATGAGTACTACTGAGTTTCCTATTTCCTTTTGGGAGTTATGCACTTGAGAAGCTGCATACCTATTGAATAGGGTTCAAATCAAATCAGTTGCCTACCACTTCATATGTGATATGGAAAGGGAAGAGCCCATATCTTAAGTTGGTTAAGATTTGGGGTTGTCCGACCTATGTCTAAAAGCAAAATCCGGACAAGCTCGAGGCAAGTTTTGTTATGTAGAACTGGAAATGTTCCAGCTATACAAACTACAGCTGATAATTTGGTAGAACCAAAGAATTCAATAGTTTCCAACGAACCTCGGCCTCTCCGCCGATCTAGTAGGGTTCCTCACCCACCTGAGAGATACTTCGGTTTCTCTATGACAATGGGAACGAGGATTGCATCATGAGATGATGACCCAACTAGTTTCGAGCTGGCCATCAGGAGTAGGACTCTGTAAGAATGGCTGGATGTTTAGCGATCTGAGATGGAATCCTTATACACCAACAAAGTATGGACTTTGGTTGCTTTATCTGAAGGGTTAAATCCCCATCAGGAGCAAGTATATCTTGAGAAGATTACTTGGTGTACATGGAAAAGTTGAGACTTTCAAAGCTAGACTTGTTAAAGGTTTGCATCATAGACCAGGTATGGATTATGTTGAAACCTTTTTTAAGGATCTATGCTTAAGTCCATCCAGATCCTACTTGCCACGGCTACATACCATGACTACGATATCTGGTGGTTGGGTGTCATGACAGCTTTTCTAAATGATGTTTTAGAAAAGAGCGTCTATAAGTACACAGCCAGAGGGCTTCGTAGACAGTGGGAGCAGCGGAAACGTGTGCAAGATGTTTTATATGATAAAACAGGCATCGCGGAGTTGGAACATCTGTTTTGATGTGGTAGTCAAAGAGTTTGACTTCATCAAAATGGTAGATGAACCTTGTATATACAAAAAGGTAGTTGAGAGTATGGTGGTGATCCTCGTAGTGTACGTGGATGACATACTCTTGATAGGGAAGGAGTTTCCTATGCTACGCTCGGTTAATCTCCGCTTATCACAAGGATCAAACTGATACCTCCTAAATCCTGGATTTTGGATTTATGAGATAGTTCTAAATGTATGTTAGGATACTCACTAGTTGTAGTGAGATGGTATCAATCGATCCTAGGGAGAATCACTGGAAAGGTTCCAGGGTGATAAGGACGACTGAATGTCAGTCGCAGGCATTGTCTTTACCCTCAGTGGAGGGACGGTATGTTGGAAGAGTTCCAAGCTAGATACCGTGACTTACTAGACGATTAAAGGCAAGATACATCGTTACCAAAGATACTACCAAAGAGGCAGTCTGGATATATAGAAGTTCATAAGATGAACTTCGTTCCTACCATTGTGTGACAATGGAGTTGTGGCTTTAGCCAAGGAACTTCCGTCCCATCAGAAATCCAGATATAATTCTTAGGCAGTATCACCTGATCATGGAGATGGTTGATCTCCAGGGAGATCGAGGTTAGGAGAGTAGACATAGAGGACAACAGCGCGGATCCACTCACAAAGGCCTTTTTCCCAGTAGAGACTTTTATGGGATGGTTGAGTATGAGATACTTCAACCGTAGCTAATTGTTGGGTATGCGATACCATAACAGATGGCCCTAGTGCAAGTGGGAGATTGTTAGTTATATGTATGCCCTAGAGGCCATTACTGTACATACGATGTATATTGTAGTGGATGCTAGGACATATATATGGAGGACTTTCTTGCTCGACATGATAGTATGCTATCTGGTTGTACTTTATCTTAACATGTACTCTGATTGTCTCTATGTTACATGTTGATAAAGCCCTTAGAATATGTACTCGACTACTGGGACTATGATGAGATCATACTAGTGGGGCCTAGTCGACGAGTACATCCTATAACTGTTCCTAGTCGAGGGTGTATCGAGACTAGGCATCGATACACCAGAGTAGACTACCGTATACGCATCTTGACCCATATGATGGGCGATGGATGATCCCATATCCATCGGTGTTTGACATCAAGGATGGTGTACGGGTGCTCAGTGGAGACTGGGTACACTGGACGGACTTGCCGAGAACTCCCAGATGGTATTATACCTCACGTCAGATGGCAGTTCTCCGATGACACTGGTACAGAGTAGTCTGTTGACCCGAGATCGTCATAGAGTCTTGTGTGATTCCCACTGTGCTTTGATTTCCATCATACCACGTCCAAGAGGGCGTGCAAAAAGGTGGCTTTTGGGTACAGTCCCGAATCACATGGAGGCAATGAGCGATGGGAGGGGATTCGTCTCTCCCGGTATAGGGAGTTGATGTTGTGCTGTGTTCGATTGGCTATAACCGGAAATCCCTGGCCAGGGTTGCTGAGATTTACTGGTAAGTGTTATCAGTAGTTTCTCGAACTGTTATAGACCTCATATCGACACGACTTATCGAGCTACTGGGGTCTGACGTTTACCACCCCTAGGCGAGATATGCGACATATCAGACGACGAGACCGGACTGTACGGGAGTGTTACTGTTTGGATTCACAGGAGAATGTACAGGCTTGCTTGTTGATCTTCTGAGCGCTCAATACCTGGGTAGCTGTTACGTTTAGCTGACCGCTTGTAGCTTGTGGGTGTTTGATATGATCATCACCTACTGTCGGCGTATTGACGATTCTTTAGAGTCCTACACAGAGGTTTCTTGACTCAGGCAAAACGGAGTAGGAGCACATATGTGATATGTGCGGGACCGAGGATAATGCGATATGTGATACCGTATTATATTCTCGCAATATTTGATATCAGCCGGGTCATCGGATCAAGTGTTGATTCGATGAATCGGTACGGATAAATATTAGTCGGTTATATGCGATATAGCCGAATTGTCGGATCAAGTGTTGATTCGATAATTTAATGTATAATAATATATTTGATATATTAAATTACATTAACTAATATTTGCTCACTAAAAGATTCTTTTTCTCACTCGGGTAATACATTGATATATATGCGATATATGTTAATTGTATAATTTTATTTGGTTACAATAAATATTGTATATGTGATATATAATATTGTAACATGATATGATAAATAATGCAACATGTTTAGTAGAGATTAAACAAGATTAGGGTTTGATTTGGGTTAATGATTTCTAGATGATTCTAGAAGGTTTTGTTTTGTCTTGGAAAAGATATTTACTTATGACTCATTCTTAACTCAACCCAAAAACCCTAACCCTTGGTTAATTCTCTACAATGGTTAAGTGAACCATGGTTGCATAATTGATCATTATCTCCTTTTCCTATTCATCACAAAAGGATTATCAATATTATTCATCTTCTTCTTCCTTCACTCTTCACGAAAAAGCTTGCTTGATTTTTCCAAAGTGATGAATAAATATGAGAAAAAGATAAATAAAGAGAGAAAAATTCCTACTTCATCATCCTCATCTTCCCTTGCCATTTAGATGAGGGTGTTCACATCATTTCATGAGTGTTATCTTGTGTTAAAGAAACTTCAAGGTAGATCATCTTAGTATCGAAGATCGGAAGCAAAGGTTGTGTCTTTCTCTTCGTGGAACCTCTCGAGAATCTGGATCCCGATGATCGCAGTGAAGGGACCACAACACGGAGCATATGAAGTGAAGGACCGGATCTACAAAGGTTGTAATCCCTCTCAATTAGTGTTAAAATGTTTAGCATGTTAGTTTTCGCCTAATCTCTAGTTTAAAGTTCCGTATTCGGGTTGTTCGGCACGGCTAAATTTTTAATCGGGCATGGTTGATGCCTCGTAGACCCTTGTGCGCGTGCCTAGCAACCGTACACAGCTGGCTTGATACTTTTACCTTGGAATTTTTTCTTATCTTTGCAGGATTACCTAAGACGGCAACAAGGTTTCGGAAGGCATCGTCCATGCCAAATTAAAAAATTTGCCGTTTTAGCTAACCCTAACTAAGAATCATATACTAGAAATCTACGGAATCAAATGCAAACACTTTGCAATAAGTAAAGAGAGCAAGGAATACAACCTTTGTAGACCGGTCCTTCACTTCAATAGTGTAACGTTTCAAAATAATAAAATATTATTTTTGGGAAATTTTATAAATTAATATTAATTTAATGAATATTTTAATATTCCGGTATAATTAAATACAAATAAATGAGGGGAAATTATGGAAAATTATAAAATAGGGTATTTTATGGAATTGTGCAATTTTTAAGTTTTTATGATTAGTTATATGCTAATTTAGTACTAATCGCGATTAAAAATCGCTAATCGGATTTTTGGCATTTTGTGCAAAAATGTGCACATATCATTTTCCACACTTGTTGCACTTGTTACTTTTTTTGGGTGCATGGTTGCTTAGGGTTCACCATGGTGGGAGAAGAAAAGGAAAAGAAAAGAAAAGAAAAGGTAAGTATGATGAGAGAGAGAGAGAGAGTAAGTTGCTTTTGACTTTCTGACCCTTTCCTCCATCATTTCCCATCTCATTTTCTCTCCCCCTTCATAGAGCTGCTGCTCCTCCTGCCCTCTCCCTCTTCTTCCTCCTCCCTCTTCAACTTAGATCCACCATTAAAATCTAACCAAAACCCTATCCCCATTTCACAAAAGTTGCTCCCAACCTCAATAGCTAGACAATGGAGGTAATTTCTGCCAAAGGAGGTAATTTCTGCACCCCTAGTTTAGTATTTCTTGAGTTGCCAAAGGAGGTAATTTCTGCACCCTTAGTTTAGTATTTCAATTCTTATTGCATCCATTCTAGTTTCCTATCGATATGGTGTCGTTTGATGGACTTTTGAAACTTCAAGTTAGGGTTTAGGTTAGATCTGAAATCAAAGATGAAATTGAGGATTGTGGTGATCTTAGAACCCCCGGTGGAATGTTATTTTGGACCAAAACCTGAACTAGAATCCAGAATACGGATTTATGGAATTTATGTCGGGGAAAACTGTAAATCTGGGAGTGTATTTTGTAATCTTCTATCACCCGGGGCATTCTGAAATAAAATTGATTGGACAGTGAGAAGTTCAGGAACCGTAGAACCACCACACAAGACCCCAGCCCCTAACTCATTGACCCGGCCGCAGATTTAATCCTATTGGCCGTAATTTGCGGCCAGACTAGCACCAAAATGTCTCGTTTTTGTTCCAGAGCTCCTACATGTGTAGTTTAGACCCCTGGCATCTATAGATTTATCTAATTTGACCTAGGGTGAAATTGTCACGACCCGAAAGTACGGAAAATGACCGGCACTTAAACTACGAACGTCTCAAGGCGTACGTATTCTAAGTAAGCCGAAAACCCAGAAATCCAAACCAAGAAAAGTAGTAGAGTGTAGGAAAACCAATTTAAATCAAGTAGTTTTAATAGCATAAGCCGAATTATGCGTTTTTAAAAACATCAAATATTTCCTGAAAATTTCGGCAGAGTCTTCTTTGTAAATACAGGCCCCCAAACGGGATACAGCATGAATAGTATACGAAATCAATAAAAGACATCCCCAAGCGGGAGCTAGCTCTTCGTCAAACGACGGCCACAACCACACAAACAATATAATATACAACGCCAAGGGCGAGGATCAAAACTCAAAAGGAAACTCAAAACAGCAAGAAATCAATAGAAATACAACGCGCGACTCTAAGGTCGAAAGAATAAATATCACTGGTCTCTATCTCTGAAATAAAATACATGTTTGGTTGATGGAATTTACTAGATACAACTGAAATAATAATATACAATGTATAATGATGGGTGCGATACAAAAAAAAACCACCTACTAGCAAGTCACCCGAAGGAAGCAGTGCCAGCAAAGCCGTAATGAAACCGGTACGGCAAAACCTGCAAGAAACTGTGGCACAACGGGGGTGAGTTGCCAACTCGTGAGTAGAAAACATCTACGAACAGAAACCGCATAAATAACGCAAGCTAGGTCAATGATCATAATATATCCTCAAATATATGTATAACATGCAGCCTATAATAATGGCTAGGGTAATATCTAACCGAGTGTAATCTCATGGGCCCGTGTCAGTGCCTCAGGTAGCAATATATCATATGGATGATGTATGAATGCATGTAACAGAATGCATGTACTGAAGAAAACTGCTTTCATAATTCGTGAGATTTCTGTATTTTTAAAAATGAGGTATCATGAAATCAACATAAACAGTGCCTAGCATCGGCACAAAACATAAGTCTCAAATATCTCAATATCTCAGGCTCCGGCTATCCGGACTGGCCTGTATCATCAAATATCAGTACCTCAATATCTCGAAATCTCAATGTCTCAGTCTCAATATCCAGGGCGTCGTTAGTCCAGACCGGCCCCTACTATCAATCTCAAGACCACGACGGTATCCTCCGGATATCCGACGCGTCGGGTAAAATCACCGGTCGGTAGTGCTCCCCTGCCAGGCTCAACGTCAACAACACGACCTTCTCGCCCTGGGGTACCGCACCGGGCCCACCATGTACCCGAAACGGTTCATCCATCTCCTCGAATCGGGTCTCGAAATCTATCATCAAACTCATGGTGGACGACTCATACATCATGGGAAAACAGCACTTTTTATTTAAAAGAGAGGAAAGAAGCTTATACAAGTTTTGCGGTTCTCCCCTAAATCCAGAAAATCTCATAGAAATCCGAATCCAAAACATCAATAGCATATAAACCCATGAATATAGGCATGAGAATCCATGAATACGGCATAACAATGAATAACAGTATGCATGAAGTGACAAGTAATAACTACAATATCTAAGCTGGCATATAAGGTAAGTACACTAATATTATGTCAAACTACTAGCTATCAAGCTAACTTAAGCAATAATATTTTCTAAGGTGTACGTGACATGGCAATTACCGATGAAGATGTGTGTGAGCCGGCAAGTAAGTGTACGTGGTACATACGCATCATCGGTAATGGTGTTGGTGTCCTAACAGCATAATGTCAACAATGCAATATGAAATAACAATGTAAGTATGCGATGCGGAGCGAGCAACCAAAATGAGCGGGAGCTAAATATTAAACAATGGTGCCATTTGAAATAACACGAATCGTGGGGTTTTGAAAATAGGGGCTACGGTGGTTTTAAGAAAGGATACGTCTTTTGAAATATCCGTAGATCCCTTGACCTGTCTTTTAAAATACCCACGACCCGCTAGTTTTGAAATAGGTAGGAGTCTAATCTAATCTAACAACTACACTAAACTATACGGCTGAACTAACAAGCTGAACTACAGGTAAGGAAACCGCCTAACATCTGAGTCGATACATATATACACCTGTATATGTATAGTCGGTGATCCCGCATCAATAATATCATATCCGATACCACATCTATAATCAGACATCCCAAGTCAAGAGTACGGATCAATCATCAATATATAGCTCGTACGTAAATCCGTCGTACGGCATCCCAAATCTGGGTACGGGTCAATATCACATTCATCATACTATTCATCTGGTATCCTCTTTATCAAATATCATGATCGGAGTACTGATTTACGTCTAGTACAATACTGATACCGCCTAAGTATGCATGCAGGTGTAAGAATCACTACGTCAAAAGACCCACGAAAACATCATGTCGTATCTCAATACGAACCAAATCACATCACCGATCTCCTGGCCTCAAGCCCAATCACATCGACTCAACTCAAATCCCAAATACTATCCCTTAATCCAGTATATGAACACATAGTCTCATACCCATGTGAACACATAAATATATATTCCCATATACGCACATATGAAAGAAAGAATGTATGCAAGTATGTGTGTGCGTGCGTGTGTGAGTGCGACCACTACTCTAGGGTTTCGCAACTACACTAAACCAATCAAAAAATACCAAATATCCATCTTTATCATCAATAATCTCAACAACATATAATCAATATCTGTGTGTATACGTATTCGTATACATCACCACGAACTGCGGGGGTGCTATACGCCATCCACCCGACTTCTCCCCATAGATATAAATCTACTCACCTGTATCCTGTGTGTCGGTGTCGATAACGCCATGCTCCGTCGCCTCGGAATCCACGTGAAGGTACCTATAATGATCAACCATAGCAATGCGTATGAAAATCAAGGCAGAAAACCGATACAGCGCATAGTGTGCTCATAAGTTGGAACCTATGGCCCAAACATGCAAATCCAACAAACAACCCCTGTTGTCGATGTACGAACACCCGACAACCAAATACAAATCCAAATATCAAGAAAGTGCATTTAAAAATACGGAAAACATCGCCTAAAACACACCAAAATGCTCCCAGATTTTCCCCAGATGACAATTAGCCAAAACTGCATATAGGAGGGGTCTAATTTAGTGCAAAATGAGCCCTGGAACAAAAATGGACCGATTCTCTTCTACTCTGGCCGCAAATTGCGGCCAGAATGATTAAATCTGCGGCCGTAGGTTTGAGTTAGGGGCTCGGGTCTTGGTGGTAGCTTCCTAGGTGCCTGCACGACTTACTGTCAGCTCAATTTTATTTTTGGTGCCCCCGGGTTGCTCCAGATTCCAGAACACCTTCACAGATCACACAAACCGACATGAAAGTCCCGTAATTCCGTATTTTTGGGTTTCAGGTTGTGCTAGGTCAGGGTTCTAGTCAATATAGGGTCTAAGGTCACCATTTAAGTCCAATTACAAAACCACATCTCAACTTTACCCTAACCCTCTCTAAGTTGGTCCAAAATACACCAAATTACACGATATCGATATGAAACTTGAATTGAAGCTTAAGCACAGGCAATAACACTCTAATTGTGAAGAAATTACCTCATAATACCCTCATGAATCCTCAACAGCGCCAAAATGACTACTTTCTTGGTCCAAAGGCATGCTTGTGAGCTTGTGTATAATTTTTGTGAAATGGGAGTGGGGTTTTGAGATGTTTATTGAGGTGTTTTGGGGGATTTTATGATGAGGGAGAGAGGGGCAGCAGCAGCAGCAGCAATGGAGGAGGAAGAGAAGAGAGATGTGTAAATAATTGGAGAGGGATGGCTCAAGACCAAGTCAACAAAACCCTCACATTTCTCTCTCTTCACCATACCTAATATTCTAATCCAAAACCTTTTCTTTTTCTTTTCAAATTCCATTTTCCTTCTCTCATCAATAGTAAACCCAAAGTAACATGGTAGAAATGCACAAGTGTAAAACAAAAATGATATGTGCATGTTTTGCACAAAATGCTAAAAAACCGATTAGCGATTTTTAATCGCGATTAACACTAAATTAGCATATAAATGATCATAAAAACTTTAAAATGGCATAATTCCATAAAATACCCTATTTTAGAATTTTCCATAATTTTTCCATAATTTTTCTCATTTATCGGTATTTAATTATAAATTTAGTATTAAAATAATCAATAAAATAATATTAAGTTATAAAAATTCCCAAAATAATATTTTATTATTTTGAAATGTTACAATCTTCCCCCCTTAAAGAAATTCGATCCCCGAATTTATATTTAAACACCCAATTTTTAAAACATTTCAATAAGAAGTCCGGGTCGTCGGGGCTCCGAAATCATCAATACATAAAACGCATCATAGCGCAATGCATGCGCATGAGTAATGTGCAGATAACTCAAAATCAATACTCCGTCAAGCATCCCGCAATCATCGGAGTCATGGTAAAGACACAAATGTCAAATCCAATACAAAACCAATATGATACAACTCGAAACTATACACGTAAATATCTGAAGTAAATGCATGACAAATCTTTTTAAGTTGCTGTGCGATGCGCATAACACTGCACAGTGGCGGACGTCTTTATCATAAAATAGCCATATACTTATATATCTTTTGTTTAGTATGCACGATCCACCGTTTTTGAAAACAATTTGGAAGGGTTCCCTGTTTTAAATGTTTTCGTGGCATATCAGACGCGTATGTAAATAATGAGACTATAGTTCGCTTTTGGAAATCCCTTTGAAATCTATCAATGCATGCAAAATATATCCAGGCACTGTCATCTGATCAGTCCTGCTCAGTACGAAAACCAATCGCAATATCATGAAAATGTACTGCTTCATAAGAAATCGGTCCCAAAAAGTGCACATGAAAACCCTGTGCGTCCGGTGCGCACGGAGATCAAAATCCATGAATGTGCACAAAAACAACATCAAGGTGCAACGGTTGTGCACACAACTTTGGTCATAGGCATCGTGTGTGCCTGACCGCAAAATCAGGTGCATCTGACATGCACGAAAATTCTGATTTAGTGCATCTGGTGTGACCAAATCGCATCTCATAACAGGCGCCCAACATGCGCTAAAAATCCAAACCCGGTGCATCCATCATGCATGAAATCATGAAATCCAATATCGAGTGTCGAACACACGCAAAATCCAATCAGGTGCACATGGTGCACAAAACAAATATCGAGTATCACAATCGAAATCGAAGTCCAGTGCATCTAAGTGCACAAAAGGCGTATCACTGCACTGCAAGCATATATAAACTATACAGAGTGCAGGAACCAAATCGTGTCCGTGCATACGCACAAAATCAACTAAAATGTCTAAAACCGTAAAATCACAAGCATGTGAAACTAAAGCATGAAAACGATATCAAATGCAACACTGTGCAAAGATCGTAAATCCTCAATCATCAAAATCAAATCATGCGAATAAATCACCCAAAACATCGAAATCAATAATGGTGGAATAGTACCGCTCAAGCGCATCCTCCAAGAATCTCGGGCCAACTGTCGCGGTCACTAGTAGGACGTCTCGTCGATGATCATGAACTCTGGCCTGCTGGTGTGCGTAACAATGACCACTCCTGGGTCAAGGTCTTCACTATGAATTACCAATCTCTCGGTCCATCGGCTCATCGGCCCTGTCAGGTGTGCTAACGGGGATGATCCCGTTCTGGCACTTCTCTGGTCATCTCTCGGTCAATCATCGCGACCACTCGTAAGACAGCATATCACTGGCGTCGGCCTCTGGCTCTCTGAATGTACGTGACACATCTGATCCTGGGTGCAAGTATCATTGCAGCAGTGTCCTGGAAGGAATCCTGCTCACGGTCTCTTCCATGTCTCGTCTCTGCCAACGTCCGGAAGTCATCGTCCATTACTATATCTGCTTCTTGTTCCGGAACAGCTGCATACTCATCGCGACTTCTTCTAGAAGGTATATCCAGTACTATGCTTCGGCATGCGCATCGCATCTCTGATGTCGGCGGAGGGGAACGTCATCATATCAAAGTTTTGTACGAACCTCTTACTCCACTTTTTTCTAATGTCGACTGCTTCGGACTCGTCTCATCGTGGCTACATGGACTGAGCTCCAATGGTTATCCTTGTATCTGGAGTCTCCCAAGAATGCATCTCACCACCTAGCATCCGAATTAAGTCGAGCCATCCGATCGAGTCGTCAAAACCTTATAATCCCCCAAGAGCTCAACATCTTGGGCACAGTTTAATAGTATCGAGTACATACCACAGCATCGGTGGTCCAGCCTAGAAGGGCAAACCCAAGCCTCACTAATGGCGCCGTAGAACTGCCGCAAACCCGAAGGTTCAAAGGCTTTCACACGGTCATTAAGTCGAGTTAGGGTTTCATTCTTCTAGAGGGACCATAGAATTGCCTGCATGTCTTTCCGACTACTTTAAACTTGGAATAATAGGTTTCTGACATTCGATCGTCTCTGTCGACTCTCAACGTCTCCGCGTGAAGTCGTCTCTAGCTGGAATCAATCTATCTGATGACCTCGCATCGGGGTAGGCGAACGAACCACCTGTCCTAGTCATTCATCATCGGGTGACTAGCGACCTTCTATCATCTATTAGTACAACTCGTCCCGCAATAGCTCCAACATCTGGGGCGATATCTCGTCGCTCGCAGCAACAACTGGCTCACTCGTCTGCACGCTGAACAGTGTCCAATCATCATGAGTAAGCAATACACCAACGGTCATCAAAATCTGGCTGGCCTCTGTCAGTGGCTCAATCCTCTAGTGTCGGTCAGCACATCCAAGTAATCTCATAAAGGCGATCCGCCAAACGCTCGTGGCGCGAAAACACAGTAAAAAGACACATCTCCGCAATCGTGTGTCGCCGGAATTACGCCCAGGTCAGTCCTCGTTCGTAACGAGCTCGTGATGACCGCAACTCTAGCCGTAGCTTTCCCTACCCGTAATCGTGGCAGCAAAACCGCAACTGGTACAGATGAGGCTAGATCAGGAATAGATATGATACTGAACAAGCAAATGTACATCGTAAGGCTCCTTAAGTGGAGTGGCGTGTCGTAAGTATGCCGCGGAACATACCAACGGTACGTCACTCTACTTTAGTCACATATTCCATCAACCAAGGGTCATCCTACGCTCCGAAGGTAAAACCTAATGCTCTGATACCAACTTTGTCACGACCCGAAAGTACGGAAAATGACCGGCACTTAAACTACGAACGTCTCAAGGCGTACGTATTCTAAGTAAGCCGAAAACTCAGAAATCCAAACCAAGAAAAGTAGTAGAGTGTAGGAAAACCAATTTAAATCAAGTAGTTTTAATAGCATAAGCCGAATTATGCGTTTTTAAAAACATCAAATATTTCCTGAAAATTTCGGCAGAGTCTCCTTTGTAAATACAGGCCCCCAAACGAGATACAGCATGAATAGTATACGAAATCAATAAAAGGCATCCCCAAGCGGGAGCTAGCTCTTCGTCAAACGACGGCCACAACCACACAAACAATATAATATACAATGCCAAGGGCGAGGATCAAAACTTAAAAGGAAACTCAAAACAGCAAGAAATCAATAGAAATACAACGCGCGACTCTAAGGTCGAAAGAATAAACATCACTGGTCTCTATCTCTGAAATAAAATACATGTTTGGTTGATGGAATTTACTAGATACAACTGAAATAATAATATACAATGTATAATGATGGGTGCGATACAAAAAAAAACCCACCTACTAGCAAGTCACCCGAAGGAAGCAGTGCCAGCAAAGCCGTAATGAAAGCTGTACGACAAAACCTGCAAGAAACTGTGGCACAACGGGGGTGAGTTGCCAACTCGTGAGTAGAAAACATCTACGAACAAAAACCGCATAAATAACGCAACCTAGGTCAATGATCATAATATATCCTCAAATATATGTATAACATGCAGCCTATAACAATGGCTAGGGTAATATCTAACCGAGTGTAATCTCATGGGCCCGTGTCAATGCCTCAGGTAGCAATATATCATATGGATGATGTAGGAATGCATGTAACAGAATGCATGTACTGAAGAAAACTGCTTTCATAATTCGTGAGATTTCCGTATTTTTAAAAATGAGGTATCATGAAATCAGCATAAACAGTGCCTAGCATCGGCACAAAACATAAGTCTCAAATATCTCAATATCTCAGGCTCCGGCTATCCGGACTGGCTTGTATCATCAAATATCAGTACCTCAATATCTCGAAATCTCAATGTTTCAGTCTCAATATCCAGGGCGCCGTCAGTCTAGATCGGCCCCTACCATCAATCTCAAGACCACGACGGTATCCTCCGGATATCCGACGCGTCGGGTAAAATCACCGGTCGGTAGTGCTTCCCTGCCAGGCTCAACGTCAACAACACGACCTTCTCGCCCCGGGGTACCGCACCGGGCCCACCATGTACCCGAAACGGTTCATCCATCTCCTTTAATTGGGTCTCGAAATCCATCAGCAAACTCATGGTGGACGACTCATACATCATGGGAAAACGGCACTTTTTATTTAAAAAAGAGGAAAGAAGCTTATACAAGTTTTGCGGTTCTCCCCTAAATCCAGAAAATCTCATAGAAATCCGAATCCAAAACATCAATAGCATATAAACCCATGAATATAGGCATGAGAATCCATGAATACGGCATAACAATGAATAACAGTATACATGAAGTGACAAGTAATAACTACAATATCTAAGCTGGCATATAAGGTAAGTACACTAATATTATGTCAAACTACTAGCTATCAAGCTAAGTTAAGCAATAATATTTTCTAAGGTGTACGTGACATGGCAATTACCGATGAAGATGTGTGTGAGCCGGCAAGTAAGTGTACATGGTACATACGTATCATCGGTAATGGTGCTGGTGTCCTAACAGCATAATGTCAACAATGCAATATGAAATAACAATGTATGTATGCGATGCGGAGTGAGCAACCAAAATGAGCGGGAGCTAAATATTAAACAATGGTGCCATTTGAAATAACACGAATCGTGGGGTTTTGAACATAGGGGCTACGGTGGTTTTAAGAAAGGATACGTCTTTTGAAATATCCGTAGATCCCTTGACCTGTCTTTTAAAATACCCACAACCCGCTAGTTTTGAAATAGGTAGGAGTCTAATCTAATCTAACAACTACACTAAACTATACGGCTGAACTAACAAGCTGAACTACAGGTAAAGAAACCGCCTAACATCTGAGTCGATACATATATATACCTGTATATGTATAGTCGGTGATCCCGCATCAATAATATCATATCCGATACCACATCTATAATCAGACATCCCAAGTCAAGAGTGCGGATCAATCATCAATATATAGCTCGTACGTAAATCCGTCGTACGGCATCCCAAATCTGGGTACGGGTCAATATCACATTCATCATACTATTCATCCGGTATCCTCTTTATCAAATATCATGATCGGAGTACTGATTTACGTCTAGTACAATACTGATACCGCCTAAGTATGCATGCAGGTGTAAGAATCACTATGCCAAAAGACCCGCGAAAACATCATGTCGTATCTCAATACGAACCAAATCACATCACCGATCTCCTGGCCTCAAGCCCAATCTCATCGACTCAACTCAAATCCCAAATACTATCCTCAAATCCAGTATATGAACAGATAGTCCCAAACCCATGTGAACACATAAATATATATTCCCATATACGCACATATGAAAGAAAGAATGTATGCAAGTATGTGTGTGCGTGCGTGTATGAGTGCGACCACTACTCTAGGGTTTCGCAACTACACTAAACCAATCCAAAAATACCAAATATCCATCTTTATCATCAATAATCTCAACAACATATAATCAATATCTGTGTGTATACGTATTCGTATACATCACCACGAACTGCGGGGGTGCTATACACCATCCACCCGACTTCTCCCCGTAGATATAAATCTACTCACCTGTATCCTGCGTGTCGGTGTCGATAACGCCATGCTCCGTCGCCTCGGAATCCACGGGAAGGTACCAACAATGATCAACCATAGCAATGCGTATGAAAATCAAGGCAGAAAACCGATACAGCGCACAGTGTGCTCTTAGGTTAGAACCTATGGCCCAAACATGCAAATCCAACAAACAACCCCTGTTGTCGATGTACGAACACCCGACAACCAAATACAAATCCAAATATCAAGAAAGTGCATTTAAAAATACGGAAAATATCGCCTAAAACACACCAAAATGCTCCCAGATTTTCCCCAGATGACAATTAGCCAAAACTGCATATAGGAGGGGTCTAATTTAGTGTAAAATGAGCCCTGGAACAAAAATGGACCGATTCTCTTCTACTCTGGCTGCAAATTGCGGCTAGAATGATTAAATCTGCGGCCGTAGGTTTGAGTTAGGGGCTCGGGTCTTGGTGGTAGCTTCCTAGGTGCCTGCACAACTCACTGTCAGCTCAATTTTATTTTTGGTGCCCCCGGGTTGCTCCAGATTCCAGAACACCTTCACAGATCACACAAACCGACATGAAAGTCCCGTAATTCCAAATTTTTGGGTTTCAGGTTGTGCTAGGTCAGGGTTCTAGTCAATATAGGGTATAAGGTCACCATTTAAGTCCAATTACAAAGCCACATCTCAACTTTACCCTAACCCTCTCTAAGTTGGTCCAAAATACACCAAATTACATGATATCGATATGAAACTTGAATTAAAGCTTAAGCAGAAGCAATAACACTCTAATTGTGAAGAAATTACCTCATAATACCCTCATGAATCCTCAACAACGCCAAAATGACTACTTTCTTGGTCCAAAGGCATGCTTGTGAGCTTGTGTACAATTTTTGTGAAATGGGAGTGGGGTTTTGAGATGTTTATTGAGGTGTTTTGGGGGATTTTATGATGAGGGAGAGAGGGGCAGCAGCAGCAGCAGCAATGGAGGAGGAAGAGAAGAGGGATGTGTAAATAATTGGAGAGGGATGGCTCAAGACCAAGTCAACAAAACCCTCACCTTTCTCTCTCTTCACCATACCTAATATTCTAATCCAAAACCTTTTCTTTTTCTTTTCAAATTCCATTTTCCTTCTCTCATCAATAGTAAACCCAAAGTAACATGGTAGAAATGCACAAGTGTAAAACAAAAATTATATGTGCATGTTTTGCATAAAATGCTAAAAAACCGATTAGCGATTTTTAATCGCGATTAACACTAAATAAGCATATAAATGATCATAAAAACTTTAAAATGGCATAATTCCATAAAATACCCTATTTTAGAATTTTCCATAATTTTTCTCATTTATCGGTATTTAATTATAAATTTAGTATTAAAATAATCAATAAAATAATATTAAATTATAAAAATTCCCAAAATAATGTTATATTATTTTGAAATGTTACAGAAATATGGAACCTATTTCCTTAGTTGTTGTTTTGGATTCGTGTTTCCGTATTCCGTATTTCTAATTCTGAATTTTCTTGTAGTGTTTTACCTCGACTACTTGGTGTTTATACGACGATATCGAGGGTTGTTGATGGTTTTGGAAGGCGTTGTCCATAGGTTCTAACCTATAGATCATAGCGTATCATTTTGGGATTCGTATGCCGTTTTAGTTTTGAATTGGTTTTGATACGCATTTGCGATACGTTAATGTGTAGGTACCCCATGAAGACTTCGGGACGACAACCAAACGCGTGGTGACGTCGACAATGAAGACGCAAGGTGAGTAGATTATATCTACGGGGGAAGTCGGGTGGATGGCGTATAGCACCTTCGCATTCCGTAATTGATATATATACATTATATTTAATAGTTATAGCGTGTCGTGGATATTGTGTTAGGTGTATTATGGATAGTTTAGGGTTAGAAGCAACTAGTGTAGTTCATAGTCGCGAACCCTAGAATAGATTTGCACCTACACGTACACCCTTGCATATTCATTATACTTGCACTGTGTTTGATGATATTGGACGACATTGGAGATGAGTCGATGATATTGGGCATTGTGCCGCGAGATCGGTGATTTGATATGATTCGTATTTAGGATACGACGTGTGATCTCTGGCGGGCGTTTGAACATGTGTTTACACACGCAGTCATATTGATGGTATCAGTTGTACTATACTTAGATCAGTACCCCAAATTATGTGATATGATGACGAGGATACCAAATAATTGATGAGCTGATTGTGATATTGACCCGTACCCAGCTATTGGGATGCCGTACGACGATTTACCGTACGAGCTTTATATTGATGATAGATCCGCACTCATGACTCGAGGATGTCAAATGATATTTTGTATCGTACGCGATACTATTGAGGCGGGATCACCGACTATTATATTATATATATTATATATGTATCGACCCAGATTTAGGTGGTTTCCATACCCCTCCTGATGGACTTGGCTTAGTGGATGTTAGACTAGACCCGAGTCATACCTATTTTAAAACTAACGAATCGAGAATATCTTAAGGACAAGTAAAGGGATTCTACGGGTATTTTCAAAAGACGTATCTATTCTTAAAAACACTGTAACCCTTATTTTACCAAAACCCCGATTCGTCTTATTTCAAATGACACCACTGCAGGACATGTACATATTGGTGTAGATTCTTCACTGTTGCATTGATTATTCGATTCCGCATCGCATTGCATGTGTTTATCTCTATATTGCAATCGTGCTTTTAGGACACCGGCACCATTATCGATGATGCATATGTTCCACGCACACTTGCTTGCCGGCTCACACACTTCATCATCGATAATTGCCATGTCACTACACAGTAGTATTATTGCATCAGGATATGACCTTGTATGTGCATACTATTATCCTATGTCACATTCATCATGCTTTCTTATTATACGCATTGAGATATTCATTTTCATGATATTTCTGGATTTGGGAACCGTGGACAATTTCAAAGGAGAGTATGTACTTATTTGAAAAACCCGGTTTCCTTGATATGATATTTGCGCAGCCACCATGAGATTTATCGATTCTGATTACATACCTTATACGAGGAGTGTGTGTTGTATGAGGTTACATGGTGGGGCCCGGTATGGTTCCCCTCGGCAAGATGATCGAAGGATTATGCCGATTGAGCCTGGAGGTGGGCGAGTACCTACCGGTGATTGTATTTGAGCTCGGCGGATATCCGGGGGATACCGACTAGAGTTGAGAGATGGACATGGGTTGACCAGTGCTGCCGGGGCCGAATGCCAATACCGCAGACGGAGCCCCATATGGACGAGGATTTACGTGCCGATACTAGGCACAGGTTTCATGATGTTTTGCATGATTTTGATTATATCCTCATATTTACATGCATGATGCTTATTGTCATTGGGTGACGGGTGGACGGGATCCACGTTTATACAGACATTGATCACATACAGACTTTTATTACATTGATCATACTTCATTTCTATATATAACTGGGTATGAGAGCGCTGTTATATATACCCTTACACCAATATTAGTGGAATGGGATACTAATATGTGTATTGATATTCATCTTGATACTTCATCATATTTACTTCATGCAGACATACCTTATATTTATGACATGTTATTACCTGGGGCACTGGCACGAGTTTTTGGCACTACCTACATGTTTAGATATTACATTGCCACCTTATCATGCTTCAGGCTTATTCTTTGAGGTTTATATATCTGATCGTATTGACCTAGAATTATGTCGTGCATTCGATTACTGCTTATAGATATTCTCTATTCACGAGTTGGCAACTCACCCCCGTTGTGCCACATCTTCTTGCAGGTTTTGCCGTACAGGTTCCATAGCGGCATTTCTGGCACACTGCTTCCTTCTCGGGTGAATTGCATTTGGTAGGTGGGTTCTTTTGCATCAAGATCCACCATTGTACTTGTATTATTCCTTTGTATCTAGAATTCCATCAACCAAAACTTGTATATTGTTTCAGACTTAGACACTAGCGATGTATTATTTCGACCTTAGAGTCACGTGTAGCAGTATGACGGTTTTCATGTTATTATGAGTTTCTTTTGAGTTTTGATCCTCGCCATTGAGTTTAGAAAAGACTTTACATTTTAAAATGCATATTCGGCTTAGTTATTTAAAAACCTTGACTTCAAACATGTTTTTCTTCACTTCTTTAAACCAGTTTTCTTTATTTACTCTTAAAATGGTTTTAGATTTCTGGGCTTTTGGCTTACTTGGATCAGAAGGAGTCCTATATACTTCATATGGTTCAAGGGCCAGTCACGTGCTTTTTCGGGTCGTGACAAAGTTAGTATCAGAACGCTAGGTTAACCTTGGTTCGAGTCTAAGTTTGACTATGTGGAGCCTAGGGCGTCTATATATATATATATATATATATATATATATATATATATATATATATATACACGGAACTTAGGCTTGACCTTACGGAACTTAGACTTAGTCGAGGGGGTATTAGACCCGAACTTTCGTCGCGTAGGATGACCCTTGGTTGATGGAATAGGTGACTAAAGTAGAGTGACGTACCGTGGGTATGTTCTGCGGCATACTAACGATACGCTACTCTGCTTAAGGAGCCTTAGGATGTACATTTTCTTGCACAGTATTATATTCTTTCCTATGATCTATCTTCATCGATACTGGTTATGATTTTGCTGCCACGATCACATGGGCAGAGAGAGAGAGCAACGGCTAGAGTTGCGTCAGCATGAGCTCGTCGCAGACGAGGGCTGACCAGGACGTGATTCCAGAGACATACGATTGCATATAGAGGCGTCGTTCTACTGTGTTTTCGCGCCATGAGCGTTTGACAGATCGCTTTACGAGATTTCTCGGACGAGCCGATTGGTACCAGAGGATCAGGCTACTGCTAGAGGTTAGCCAGGACATGATGACCATTGATATATCGCTTATTCAGGATGATTGAGGCGCTGTTCAGCGTACAGACGAATGAGCCAGTTGTTGTTGCAAACGACGAGATATCGCCCAGATGATTAGAGCTACTGCAGCATGAGTATATACTTAGAGGGAAGATAGTGAGTCGCTAGTCACACGAGGATGAATGACTAGGACATGTGGTTCGTTCGCTTACCCCGATGCGAGGTCATCAGATAGATTGCTTCCAGCTAGAGACGACTTCACGCGGAGACGTTAAGAGTCGACAGAGACGATCAAATGTCAGGAGCCCATTTTTCAAGTTTAAAGTATACAGAAAGACATGCAGGCGATTCTATGGACCCTCTAGAAGAATGAAACCCTAACTTGACTTAATGACCGTGTGAAAGCCTTTGAACCTTAGGGTTTGCGGCAGTTCTGCGGCGCCATTAGTGAGGCTTGGGTTTGCCCTTCTACGGCTGGACCACCGACGCTGTGGCATGTACTCGATACTATTATACTGTACTCAAGATGTTGATCTCTTGGGGGATTATGAGGTTCTGACGAGTCGATCTGATGGTTCAACATCATTTGGATATCATGTGATGGGACACATTGCTTGGGAGACTCCAGATATGAGTATAGCCGTTGGAGCACAGTCCATGCAGCCACGATGAGACGAGTCCGAATCAGTCGACATTGAAACAGAGTGAAGTAAAGAGTTCGCTAGAGATTTCGACGAGATGACGTTCCCCTCCGCTGACATCAGAGATGCGATACGCACGCAGAGGCATTGTTATGGATATATCTTCCAGAAAAAGGCGCGATGAGTATGCAGCCATTTCGGAACAAGAATTAGCTTCGGCAATGGACGATGACTTCCGGGCAATTCGGCAGAAAAGAGATATGCGAGAGACTTCGGATGGACCGTAGCCGAGAACATTGCAGTGCGCCGATAGAGACGTGACGTCGACGTGGACGGTAATACTGACAAGCGGACAAGAGGTTCGTGCGAGACGCTGACGAGCTGTCATTACTTTCCGTCGAGACCGGAGACCTGATATGCTTACAGAGGCGTTGGGATGCGACCAATTTCTGAGGGAATGCTGTGCTGAGGACGCAGATGTCCATCGAGCGAGAAGAGATTATGCAAGAGTACCAACCTCCGTACAAACCGGCATAGGCAAGATCGGAAGAGACCCTGAGCAGGATTCGTTCCAGGACACTGCTGCATTGACATTTGCATCCAGGATCAGATGTGTGATGTGCATTCAAAGAATCAGAGGCCGACGCCAGTGACATGCTGCTTTACGAGTGGTCGTGAGGATTGACCGAGAGATGACCAGAGAAGTGCCAGAACGAAATTGTTCCCGTTAGCACACCTGACAGCGCCGATGAGCCGATTGATTGTGAGATTGGTAATCCACAGAGAAGATAAGGACCCAGAGACAGAGGATGCCAGACCATAAGCAAGAGGCAAGTAGATATCTTGCGCTGCTAGCATTGGATGCACGGACACCTTCTCGACTTTGAAGGAGGGACTACCGACGACAGTATTTATGATTTGTGATTTTTTGATTCGATTATCATGAATCCGTCACTTTGGAATTCGGTATTTTGGTCGTTCTGTTTTCATGATTTAGTACTGATGGCTGAGTTTCATGATATTTGTTTTTATGCACCATGGTTGCACCTACTGGGTATTTATATTTTGCGCATAGTGATTACGTTGAGGTATTAATTGTGATTTCATGCCTATTTTATGCCAGTGATTTGATTTACGCTTCCAGCATAGTTTTCGTGCACGTTTAGTGTTTTGATTTGATTTGTGCACGCTGATGCACATGGTTGTGAGATTTTCCATCGCGGTACACCTGATTTTGATTAAGCCGCATTGTATATCGTCGATTTAGACCCTGATATTGATGATTGATTCTTTCACTCCATGCTTTTGATTGGACTAACGCATGTTCGGCGTTGCTATTGGATTTCGTGATTCCATGCATGTTGAGTGTGCAGGGTTTAGATTTTCATCCGTGCACGATGGATGCACCGATTTGGATTTCCGCGCATGTTGGGCGCATGTTTTGAGATACGATTTTGGTGCACACCAGATGCACTAAATCGAGATTCTTCGTGCATGTCAGATGCACCTGATTTGGCTGTCAGGCACACACGTTGCCTATGACAGATTCTTCGTGCACACCCATTGCACCTAGATGTTGTTTTGTGCACCTGTATGGCACATATATGGATTTCGATTTCCATGCGCACCAGACGCACAGGGTGGTGTTATGTGCATTTTTAGGATTTATTCCTTTTGGAGCAGTACATTTTTATGGTAATTGATATTCGTTTTGTACTGAGCAAGACTAGTCAGATGACAGTACCTGGATATATTTTGCATGCATTGATAGTTATCGAAGGGATTTCCAAAAAGCGAGCTATAGTCTCAGCATATATACCTACGTGTCCGATATGACACGAAACGTTTTAAAAACAAGGAAACCCTTCTAAATTGTTTTCAAAATGGTGGAACGTACATAGTAAACAAAAGATATATACATATATGGTTATTTTCTTATGAAAAACGTCCGCCACTGTGCAGTGTTATGCGCATCGCACATCGACTTAAAAAGATTTGGCATGCATTTACATCAGCTATTCACATGTATAGATTGGATGTCTATATGTATAGTTCTGATCTATATCATATTGGTTTTGTATTGGATTTGACATTTGTGTCTTTACTATGACTCCGATGATTGCGGGATGGTTGACGAAGTTTTACTTTTGAGTTATCTGCCCAGTACTCATGCACATGCATTGCGCTATGATGTTTTATGTATTGATGATTCGGAGCCCCGACGACTTGGAATTTGTCGAAATATTTTAGTATTTGGGGGTTTAAATTTAAATTCGGGGACTGAATTTCTTTAAGAGGGTTAGATTGTAACGTTTCAAAATAATAAAATATTATTTTTGGGAAATTTTATAAATTAATATTATTTTAATGAATATTTTAATATTCCGGTATAATTAAATACAAATAAATGGGGAAAATTATGGAAAATTCTAAAATAGGAAATTTTATGGAATTATGCCATTTTTATGTTTTTATGATTAGTTATATGCTAATCTAGTGCTAATCGCGATTAAAAATCGCTAATCGGATTTTTGGCATTTTTATGCAAAAATGTGCACATATCATTTTCCACACTTGTTACTTGTTTTTGGTGCATGGTTGCTTAGGGTTCACCATGGTGGGAGAAGAAAAGGAAAAGAAAAGAAAAGAAAAAGTAAGTATGATGATGAGAGAGAGAGAGAGTAAGTTGCTTTTGACTTTTTGACCCTTTCCTCCATCATTTCCCATCTTATTTTCTCTCCCCCTTCATAGAGCTGCTGCTGCTCCTGCCTTCTCCCTCTTTTTCCTCCTCCCTCTTCAACTTAGATCCACCATTAAAACCTAAACAAAACCCTATCCCCATTTCAAAAAATTTGCTCCCAAGATAAATAGCTACACAATGGACTAAGCAAGAGCCGATCTTGAGGACTTTGTGCAACTCAAGAATTTTCTTGAGTTGCCAAAGGAGGTAATTTATGCACCCCTAGTTTAGTATTTCAATTCTTATTACATCCATTCTAGTTTCATGTCGATATGGTGTCATTTGATGGACTTTTGAAACTTCAAGTTAGGGTTTAGGTTAGATCTGAAATCAAAGATGAAATTTAGGATTGTGGTGACCTTAGAAGCCCTGGTGGAATGTTATTTTGGACCCAAACCTGAACTAGAATCCAGAATACGGATTTATGGAATTGATATCGGGGAAAACTGTAAATCTGGGAGTGTATTTTGTAATCTGCTATCACCCAGGGCATTCTGAAATAAAATTGATTGGACAGTGAGATGTTCAGGAACCCTAGAACCACCACACAAGACCCCAGCCCCTAACTCATTGACCCGCCGCAGATTTAATCCTATTGGCCGCAATTTACGGCCAGACTAGCACCAAAATGTCTCGTTTTTGTTCCAGAGCTCCTACATGTGTAGTTTTGACCCCTGGCATGTATAGATTTGTCTAATTTGACCTAGGGTGAAATCTGGAACCTATTTCCTTAGTTGCTGTTTTGGATTCGTGTTTCTGTATTCCGTATTTCTAATTCTGAATTTGCTTATGGTGTTTTAACTCAACTACTTGGCGTTTATACGAGGATATCGAGGGTTGTTGATGGTTTTGGAAGGCGTTGTCCATAGGATCTAACCTATAGATCATAGCGTATCGTTTTGGGATTCGTATGCCGTTTTAGTTTTGAATTGGTTTTGATACGCATTTGCGATACGTTAATGTGTAGGTACCCCATGAAGAATTCGGGACGACAAGCAAACGCGTGGTGACGTCGACAATGAAGACGTGAGTAGATTATATCCACGGGGGAAGTCGGGTGGATGGCGTATAACACCCCCGCAGTCCATAGTTGATATATATACATTATATTTGATAGTTATAGTGTGTCGTGGATATTGTGTTAGGTGTATTATGGATAGTTTAGGGTTAGAAGCAACTAGCGTAGTTCATAGTCGTGAACCCTAGAATAGATTTGCACCTACACGTGCACCCTTGCATATTCATTATACTTGCACTGTGTTTGATGATATTGGACGACATTGGAGATGAGTCGATGATATTGGGCATTGTGCCGCGAGATCAGTGATTTGATATGATTCGTATTTAGGATACGACATGTGATCTCTAGCGGGCCTTTGGACGTGTGTTTACACACGCAGTCATATTGATGGTATCAGTTGTACTAGACTTAGCTCAGTACCCCAGATTATGTGATATGATGATGAGGATACCAAATAATTGATGAGCTGATTGTGATATTGACCCGTACCCAGCTATTGGGATGCCGTACGACGATTTACCGTACGAGCTTTATATTGATGATAGATCCGCACTCATGACTCGAGGATGTCAGATGATATTTTGTATCGTACGCGATACTATTGAGGCGGGATCACCGACTATTATATTATATATATTATATATATATCGACCCAGATTTAGGTGGTTTCCATACCCCTCCTGATGGACTTGGCTTAGTGGATGTTAGACTAGACCCGAGTCATACCTATTTTAAAACTAACGAATCGAGAATATCTTAAGGACAAGTAAAGGGATTCTACGGGTATTTTCAAAAGACGTATCTATTCTTAAAAACACCGTAACCTTTATTTTACCAAAACCCCGATTCGTCTTATTTCAAATGACACCACTGCAGGACATGTACATATTGGTGTAGATTCTTCACTGTTGCATTGATTATTCGATTCCGCATCGCATTGCATGTGTTTATCTCTATATTGCAATCATGTTGTTAGGACACCAGCACCATTATTGATGATGCATATGTTCCACGCACACTTGCTTTCCGGCTCACACACTTCATCATCGATAATTGCCATGTCACGACACAGTAGTATTATTGCATCAGGATATAACCTTGTATGTGCATACTATTATCCTATGTCACATTCATCATGATTTCTGATTATACGCATTGAGATATTCGTTTTCATGATATTTCTGGATTTGGGAACCGTGGACAATTTCAAAGGAAAGTATGTACTTATTTGAAAAACCCGGTTTCCTTGATATGATATTTGCGCAGCCACCATAAGATTTATCGGTTCTGATTATATACCCCATACGAGGAGTGTGTGCCGTATGAGGGTACATGGTAGGGCCCGGTATGGTTCCCCTCGGCAAGATGATCGAAGGATTATGCCGAATGAGCCTGGAGGTGGGCGAGTACCTACCGGTGATTGTATTTGAGCTCGGCGGATATCCGAGGGATACCGACCGGAGTTGAGAGATGGACATGAGTTGACCCGTGCTGCCAGGGCTGAGGGCCGATACCGCAGACGGAGCCCCATATGGACGCGGATTTACGTGCCGATTCTAGGCACTGGTTTCATGATGTTTTCTATGATTTTGATTATATCCTCGTATTTACATGCATGATGCTTATTGTCATTGGGTGATGGGACGGGATCCACGTTTATACAGACATTGATCACATACAAACTTTTATTACATTGATCATACTTCATTTGTATATATAACAGGGTATGAGGGCGCTGTTATATATACCCTTACACCAATATTAGTGGAATGGGACGCTAATATATGTGTATTGATATTCATCTTGATACTTCATCATATTTACTTCATGCAGACATACCTTATATTTATGACATGTTATTACCTGGGGCACTGGCACGAGTTTTTGGCACTACCTACATGTTTAGATATTACATTGCCACCTTATCATGCTTCAGGCTTATTCTTTGAGGTTTATATATCTGATCGTATTGACCTAGAATTATGTCGTGCATTCGATTACTGCTTATAGATATTCTCTATTCACGAGTTGGCAACTCACCCCCGTTGTGCCACATCTTCTTGCAGGTTTTGCCGTACAGGTTCCATAGCGGCATTTCTGGCACACTGCTTCCTTCTCGGGTGAATTGCATTTGGTAGGTGGGTTCTTTTGCATCAAGATCCACCATTGTACTTGTATTATTCCTTTGTATCTAGAATTCCATCAACCAAAACTTGTATATTGTTTCAGACTTAGACACTAGCGATGTATTATTTCGACCTTAGAGTCACGTGTAGCAGTATGACGGTTTTCATGTTATTATGAGTTTCTTTTGAGTTTTGATCCTCGCCATTCGGTGTTGTATATTATATTGTTTGTGTGGTTGTGACCGTCGATTGACGAAGAGCTAGCTCCAGCTTGGGGATGCCTTTTATCATTGCATATATATTATTCTTGTTGTACCCCGTTCGGGGCCAGTATTTACAAAAGAAACTCTGCCGAAATTTTTAGAAAAGACTTTACATTTTTAAAATGCATATTCGGCTTAGTTATTTAAAAACCTTGACTTCAAACATGTTTTTCTTCACTTCTTTAAACCAGTTTTCCTTATTTATTCTTAAAATGGTTTTAGATTTCTGGGCTTTTGGCTTACTTGGATCAGATGGAGTCCTATAGACTTCATATGGTTCAAGGGCCAGTCACCTGCTCTTTCGGGTCGTGACAAATAGCTCCATGTAGAAGTCCCATTCACTGTGATCGTAAACTCCAGACTCTAGAGAGGCTCCACGAAGAAACGAACATGCTTGCTTCGATGACTTCGAGGCCGAAGATGATCTACCTCGAGGAGACACTAACTCAAGCAATTTCTTCACTGGGTCAAGAACTTTGTAAAAAGAACACCCTATACTAAATGACAAGTAGTAGAGGATGATGAAGTAGGAATTGGGCTCACTTAAGAATTGATTTTCTCACACTTTTTCTCATAACTCCATTAGAGCTAGAAACCTTTTGAGGAGGAGGAAGAAGAAGAAGATGAACTCAAGTCAATAATTCATCCAAATGAATTATGTAACCATGGGAGTTAAGTCATCATGCTTAACTCATGTAGAGAATTAACCAAGGTGTAAGGTTAAGGGTTGGGTTAAGAAATATCCTAAGGAATGACAAAAGAGTTGATTTTGTCAATGTTTCTACAAGATTCAAGCAAGCATGAAAACATTGACTAAGTCTTCTCTCTTTTTATATTTCTTAAGAATTAAACAAACCCCTAATTTAACCTTTGGATGGTCTAAATCCCATACACCCATCTTGTATGTATCATCAAGCATGACATAAACATGCACACTTGCATATATCACATATACACAATGTGCACAATCTAGTAAGAAAAGAAATCTTAAGTGAGCTAATACAAGTTAATGTAGTGTAATATATCAAATATATATAGTTATACATTATATTATCAAATCAACTCTTGATTTAATAATCCGGCTCTATCACCTATAACTGACTAATATCATATGATTCAACTTATCGAATCAACACTTGATCCGATAACCCGGCTATATCATATATAACCGACCGATATCTCATATCGCGAGAATAGAATACGTTATCTCATATCGTATCAATCTCGGTCCCGCACATATCACATATGTGCTCCTACTCCATTTCGCTTGAGCCAGGAAACCCCCGTGTAGGACTCTAAAGACTCGTCAATACGCCAGCAGTAGGTGATGATCATATCAAACACCCACAATCCGCAAGCGGTCTGCTAAATGTAACGGCCACCCGGGTATTGAGCGATCAGAAGATCAACAAGCAAGCATGCTCACACTCCTGTGAATCCAATCAGTAACACTACCGTACAGTCAGGTCTCTTCGTTACATATGTCGCATATCTCGTCTAGGGGTGGAAAACGTCAGACCCCAGTAACTCGATAAGTCGTGTCGATATGGGGCTCATCACTGGTCGAGAAACTACTGATAACACTTACCAGTATATCTCTGAAGCAGCCTTGGCCAAGGACTTCCTGTTATAGCCAATCGAGCGCAGCGCAACATCAACCCCCTATACCGGGAGAGTCGAAACCCCTTCTATCGCTCATTTCCTCCATGTAACTCGGGACTGTACCCAAAAGCCACCGTTTTGGACGTTCTCTTAAAAGTGGTAAGGTGGAAATCAAAGCACAGAGGGAATCACACAAGTCTCTATGACGGTCTCGGGTTTACAGACTAACCTATACCAGTGTCACAAGAGAATTGCAATCTGACGTTAGATATAATACCATCTAGGAGTTCTCAGCGAGTTCGTTCAGTATACCCAGTCTTCACTGAGCACCCGTATACTGTCTCTGATGTCAAACACCAATGGATACGGGATCATCCATCACCCATCTACATGGGTCGAGAAGCTATACGCTAGTCTACTCTGGTATATCGATCCCTCGACTAGGAACATTTGAAGGATGTACTTAGCGACTACTCTGTCCCCACTACTATGATCTGCATCATAGTCCTGGTAGTCAAGTACTCATCCTAGGCTTTATCAACATGTAACATGGAGACAATCAGTGTACATGTTAAGATAAAGAGCAACCAGATAGCATACTATCATGTCGAGCAAGAAAGTCCTCCATATATATGTCCAAGCATCCACTACAATATACATCATATGTACAGTAATGGCCTCTGGGGCTCACATATAACTAACAATCTCCCACTTGCACTAGTGCCATCAGTTGTAGTATCTCATACCCAACAATCAGCAGTGGCTGAAAATCTCATACTCAACCATCCCATAAAAGTCTCTCCTGTGAATAGGCCTTTGTGAGTGAATCCGCCCGGTTTTCCTCAGTGTCTACTCTCCTAACCTCGATCTCCCTGGAGAAACCATTCATCATTGACAAAGTTTTTCATCCATTTTCATGATTAGGTGATACTGCCTAAGAATATGTCTGGATCATAGATGGGACGGGGGTTCCTAGGCCTAAGCCACAACTCCATTGTCACACAATGGTAGGAACGAAGTTCATCTAATGAACTTGTGTACATCCAGACTACCTCTTTGGTAGCATCCTTGGTGGCAATATATCTAGCCTTTATCGTCTAGTATGCTACGGTATCTATCTTGGAAGTCTTCCAACATACCGTCGCTCCACTGAGGGTAAAGATAATGCCTGTAACTGACATTCATTCGACCTTACCACCGTGGAAGCTATCCAGTGATGCTCCCCAGGATCGATTGATACCATCTCACTACACCTAGTGAGAATCCTAACATCTACTTAGATCTATCTCATAGATCCAAAACCCAGGATTTAGGAGCTATCACCTTGATCCTATATGGAGAATCCATGTGATAAGAGGATATTGACCGAACGTAGCATAGGAAACTCCTTTCCTATCAAGAGTATATAACCCACGTACAATACGAGGATCACCACCATATTCGCTACTACCTTTTTGTATATACAAGGTTCATCTACCATTTTGATGAAGTCAAACGCTTTGACTACCACATCAAACAGATGTTCCAACTCCGCGATGTCTGTTTTATCCCATAAAACAACTTGCACACGTTTCCGCTGCTCCCACTGTCTACGAAGCCCTCTGGCTGTGTACTTATAGACGCTCTCTTCTAAATCATCATTTTGAATAGCAGTCATGAAACCCAACCGCCAGATATCGTAGTCATGGTATGTAGCAATGGCAAGTAGGATCCGGATGGACTTAAGCATAGGGACTGGAGAAAAGGTTTCATCATAATCCATACCTGGTAGATGAAGAGAACCTTTTGCAACAAGTCTTAGCTTTGAAAGTCTCAACTTTTCCATGTACACCAAGTAATCTTCTGTAGATATACTTGCTCCTGATGGAGATTTAACCCTTCAGATAAAGCAACCAAACTCCATACTTTGTTGGTGTACAGAGATTCCATCTCAGATCGCTTAGCATCCAGCCATTCTCACAGAGTCCCCACTCTTGATGGCCTGCTCGAAACTAGTTGGGTCATCATCTCATGATGCAATCCTCTCTCCCACTATCATAGAGAAAACCGAAGTATCTCTCAGGTGGGTGAAGAACCCTACCAGATCGACGGAGAGACTGAGGTTCGTCGGGAACTATTGAACCCTCTGGTTCTACCAAATCGCCAGCTGTAGTTTGTATAGCTGGAATTCCTTCCAGTTCCACCTCATAACCACTAATTTCTTCACAAGAAATTCCCTTTTCCAAAAGGTGGCATGCTGAGAAACAAAACACCTTTTGCTTCTCGGTGTGCTAAAAGATATTCCCTTATGAATGCTTGGGATATCCAACAAACTTCCACAAAACTGACCTTGCCTCGAGCTTGTCCGGATTTTGCTTTTGGCATAGGCCGGACAACCCCAAATCTTAACTTACTTAAGACATGGGCTCTTCTCATACCATATCATATATGGAGTGGTAGGCACCTGATTTGATTGGAACCCTATTCAATAGGTATGCAGCTTCACAAGTGCATAACCCCCAGAAGGAAATAGGCAACTCAGTAGTACTCATCAAGGAGGAAACCATATCACATAGGGTGTGATTGCTCCGCCCCGATATATCGACATGCTGTGGTGCATACGGAGGAGTAATGCTGAGAGAGAATCTCATTCTCATTTAGAATAGTCCAGGAATTCCGTGCTCAAGTATTCTCCTCCCTGATCATATCAAAGGACATAATACTTATACCCATTTTGGTTCTCTACTTCTAACTTATATTCTTTGAATTTCTCAAAAGTTTCAGACTTGTGTTTCAACAGAAACACATGTGCAAATCTTGAGAGATCATTAGTGAATGTAATGAAGTACAAAGAACCAGTTCTGGCATGTGTAGACAGGGGACCTACATACATCATCATGTATCAATCCCAAGAGTTCACTAACTCTTTCTCTGTTTCCAATAAACGGAGCTATGGCCATCTTATCTTTATGACATGACTGGCAAGTTTTACAAGACGTAAATTCAAACTGATTTAAATATGCATCTTTATGTAACTTATCTAGTCGGGTCGCATTGATATGACCTAGTCCACAATGCCTCAAGAAGGATTCGTTCATTTCTGAACTCTTCCTTTTGTGTGTGTTCTGTACGTTAAGAACTGTAGTTTGATTTAGAACGTATATGTTTTTAGATAACGTGCCTGAACCAATCAACTCTTGATATAGGAAATGTTCAAAACATTATCCAACAATACAAAATTATATCCTTCTTTACTAAATAAAGAGACGGATATGATGTTGTATATCAGGTTCGGTATCTAATAACATTCGTTCAGAATCAATGTATTTGGTAATACAGGATGATAATTGCTAATAAGCTTGGCTGCAACACTTGCACCATTTCCAATTTTTGAAACTTATCACCCTTTCTCAGTTCTCTACCTATCTGTATCCCATGTAACAGATTATATATGTGGGATCCTGATCCGGCATCTCATACCCAGGACGTAAAGGTTACTGAGAAACGGTTCTCTGGAATGAACACACCCGAAGAAGATGCATCATTATGCACTTTCCTCGTTTGGGCGGCACGGGAATTCTGGTAATCCCCTATTTCCTGCTCGGTCTTATAACAATTATAAGTTGGAGCGGAACCAACGTTCCTTAGTGCAGTATAACAAGCGGGTTCAGTCAATACATCCGTATTATTATCTTGATTAAGGCGTGACATGGTCGCTACTTGGAGAGAGAGAGAAGAAAACACTCAGCGTATGCTCTTGCAAGATTAGATTGGTTATAATTTTATCTAATCAGGATGGCTCCCACTGTTTTAGTCAAATCTTCCTTCAAACCCTAAAAGGAAAGACTAGCCAGGATTAATTACACCCTACAAGTTCGCCAATCTTTCAGCCAGGCCAATGTCGGTACTTTGAGGGAAGTTCCCCGTGCTTTCGCACAGACCTAATTAAAATAAACCTCGTTTTCCCAGGGGCGTAATACCGTTAACACCTTTCTAGACACCTACTTAATCGGCTAATTGTAATGTGTAAAACTCTCCCAGGAGTAACTCTTACTCGTAGTGGGTATCGGGATCCAACTATCTCATAGGAGGTATGCAATCTCATTGTAAATTTCAACACTTGAAATTCCCGATAATGTTTTGCCCCGAGCGATTTATGACCTAGACAGGGTCAACAAACTATAGACCGCAAGTCAAGTTCAACCCGTTATTTCCTGATTGAATTAAACCCACCCGCATGACCCTTGACAAGGTCAACAAGGTCGCACGACTACCCTAATCCAATCGCATCATATGCTTATGCAGATAAGCACTAATCAGCTACCACACACTATGCCTTGACAAGGTCAACAACGCAGCACGAATACTAACTATTACTTATCTGAAATGACGGAAGGTTATGGCAGATTTTTAAGAAAACCCTTTGCGTAATGAACTTGATATCGTCGTAGAATCGAGTGATTTTGAAAAAGGAGTGCTTTTGAGGCTTTTAATAGTTTTGCTAAAGAGGTCACTCCCGGTGAAGGGATCTCGGCTCTTTGCTTATCGAATAAGGTGCAGGATATTTCACAAATATCACTATGCAAAGAAAAAACTATAAAAGCAATTAAAAGACAAACCGAGTTTGTAGCATCTGTTAGTTTCTCTAAAGAGGTCACTCCCGGTGAAAGGATCTTGGCTCTTTCCTTATCGAATAAGGTGCTGGATATTCTACAAGGAATACCGCTATGCAAAGCAAGAACTAGACCTACCAGTTTTCGAGAAAAGTTTCTACAACATCTTTAGGTTTCTTTTATTTCATTAATCTCATTAATGAAGTCCCATCTATTATGCTTCCCAAGCATCAGATATGAAACGAAAGCAGCAA
This sequence comes from Agapanthus africanus, assembly GCA_030015575.1. Lineage (NCBI taxonomy): Eukaryota > Viridiplantae > Streptophyta > Magnoliopsida > Asparagales > Amaryllidaceae > Agapanthus > Agapanthus africanus. The sequence continues at coordinate 389,038,046 of JASDDO010000012.1, read as the reverse complement.
TATTAATTATATCTCATATATATAATATATAGGCATTCGTCTCAGAATATAATCAATGATCACATCAAAGAATACCGCAGCAGAATAAAAACATATGAAATATTGGATATACTAGGATTTCCGTATTTTAAATTAAGCCGGTATAAAACACGGATTCCGCGGTCGTGATGAATAGCCAATCCCACACCCCTAGACCTTTATGAGAGCGGCAAGCAACCCTACCAATTCTAGAGTTAGGAGACCCGGTCTCGACTCCTCGAGATAGTCTCCCACTGGACCCTAGAACCCGGTTACTTGTGCTCCCCGCCTTGGGTCTATCCTAATGCGGAAAAGTAAATATTATACAATGGTGACATCATCCTCAACCCGGAAGTGCCCCAATAAAAGAATATTACATACAATGAATTTTACATGAATGAAAATGAAAAACTCTCATCTCACATAAAACCCCCGGCTATTCAAACACGACAATCCAATATAACATATTACAGCAACACATAATATCACATGTCATCAACATAAGTAAATATGCGTATCCCAATTGTCGTTGACGTATAGCAACGAAACCGGCGATACACAACATATTACATTTACGGTCGAAGAAAAGAAAGTGAAAAACTACAACAGTTGGAATCCGTAACCACCTTAGACATCACATGCCTAACTAAATGAATTCCTTAGACATCATATGCCTAACAATTATAAACCCCGCATTTTAGTCTCGATCTCGAAAACACTTTTCAATATCAAGTCGGGCAATTCAACAAGATTCCCGACATCCTGATCGAATGCTCGTCGAAAACTTTAGTAGACGGCCGCACCCCCCGATGCCGTCGACGAAGTGCACTAAGGTGGAACACCGCTGCCGCGAGCACCCGAATGGATGCTTTTGGCGACGAGGTTCTCCTAAGTCACTTGGTCGGGGCTATGGGGCATGGCTATCTATTAAGTTTACCTAGCGAGTATCCGCGTATGCTACGTGATTGCGATGGACTTTTGATCACATCAAAATCCCGTGGCAACCGATCAAATGAGACTAAACTGCTATATTTATAACATTCAAATTAGTTATCTCATAACTACTTGTGGATTCCAAATATTGTATCCCATCACATAATATCCAGAAGACGTTAAAATTTTCGATCGATTCATCAAAGTCCCACAATTTCCCGACAGCTCAACACTTGAGCACAGTTTTAATAATACCCAGAAGATGCCACAGTACCTATGAACCAGCCGTAGAAGGGTCAAACCAATGCCTCACATGTGACAATGCTAAACTACCACAAAGCCTAGGGTTCAAGTGGAGGTTTTGATGGCCACATAATCGAGTTAAGGTTTCCGTTCTTCTAGAGGGTCCAAAGAATCACTTGCATATTTTTCCGAATAAGTTAAACTTGGAAAAATAGGATTTTGACATTCGATCGAACTTTTAAATTTCGTCTAGACCATATGTGAATGACCCGAAACAATATTAAAACTACGAATATGAAACACTCCGACTTACTTGTAGTGTAAGTTTACATCACATGTATAATTAGCAAAAACAAACAACACCTGAAACACCAAAACCCAGAGACCAGTGCATGGAAAAAAATTGGGACCAAAACACCCCTGTAGGGCCAGCCTCCTCGGAAATTGTGGCCATGTGCTCAGCTAAAATCCAAGCACATGGTCCCAATTTTCTCCCATGTTCATCTTTATGCTCAAATATGATTCTGCACTTGTTTGAAAAAATTTTGGAGCTCATTTAAAAATCGACCGAAACATGATTTTAGTATTTCAAGTTTCGGAGTATTTCGGTTTCATAATCTTAACAAAATCCCTATTAATTTCTAGCATGGCTTTCATACCACTGCAGGGTTACCTAAGACGGCAGCAAGGTTTCGGGAGGTATCGTCCATGCCAAATTCAAAAATTTGCCGTTTTAGCTAATCCTAACTAAGGATCGTATACTAGAAATCTACGGAATCAAATGCAAACATTTTGCAATAAATAAAGAGCGCAAGGAATACAACCTTTGTAGACCGGTCCTTCACTTCAATAGCTTCGTGTATAAGTCCCCTTCACCGCGATCGTAAACTCCGGACTCTAGAGAGGCTCCACGAAGAAACGAACATGCTTGCTTCGATGACTTCGAGGCCGAAGATGATCTACGTCGAGGAGACACTAACCCAAGCTATTTCTTCACTAGGTCAACAACTTTGTGAATAGAACACCCTATACTAAATGGCAAGTAGTAGAGGATGATGAAGTAGGAAGTGGGTCCACTTTAGAATTGATTTTCTCACACTTTTTCTCATAACTCCATTAGAGATAGAAAGCATTTGAGGAGGAAGAAGAAGAAGAAGATGAACTCAAGTAAATAATTCATCCAAATGAATTATGTAACCATGGGTGAGTTAAGTCATCATGCTTAACTCATGTAGAGAATTAACCAAGGTGTAAGGTTAAGGGTTGGGTTAAGAAATATCCTAAGGAATACCAAAAGAGTTGACTTTGTCAATCTTTCTACAAGCTTCAAGCAAGCTTTGTAGGGTTACTAGGCACTCTAATAAGGTTTTACAAGGCATCAACCATGCCGGATTAAAATTTTAGTCATGCCGAACAACCCTAAACTAGATCTTTAAACTAGAGATTAGGCAAAAACTAGCATCTTAAACACTTTAACACTAAGTGAATACGAAATACAACCTTTGTAGACCTGTCCTTCACTTCTTAAGCTCCTTGTAGTAGTCCCTTCACTGCGATCATAGTGCTTCCGACTCTCGGACGGCACTATGAGAAGATGGCAACGGTTTTTCTTGAAGTCTTCGAGGCCGAAGATGATCTACGTCGAGGGAATACAAACTCAAGCTACCACTTCACCAAAGTGAAGCAAACACCCTAAACTAAAGTTCTAATCTAGTAGAGGATGATGAAATAGGAAATGGGTACACTTTAGAATTTCTTTTCTCACTATAATTCTCTCTCTTTATCAAACCCTAGAAAGCATTTGAAGGAGGAAGAAGATGAGCTCAAAAATGAGAATGAAAACTAATCTAAAGAGAGAGTGAGCTAACCATGGGTGAGTGGGTATCATATTCTAACTCATGTAGAGACATAACCATGGCTAATTATAGTGGTTAGGTTTATAAATATGCTAAGTAAAACAAAACTAGTGGACTTTGGTCAATGCACTCACAAGCTTCATGCACTTGAACAATTATCCATTAATTTTGTATTTACTTTGTATATTAAAACCCCACCAATATAATTATAATGGTGTATGTCTCATACACCCATGTAGTGTGTATCAACAACCATAATACAAAAATGAACACAAATAAATATATATCACATATATATTAAGTTGTGCACAAGTGAGAAAAATAAATGCTTAAGTGAACCAATGTTAGTTAATGTAAATTAGTATATCACTTATACAATTATACACTAAATTATTAAATCAACACTTGACCTAATAATCCGGTTATATCTCATATAACCGACTAACATCCAATGTATCGACTTATCGAATCAACCCTTGATTTGATAACCTGGTTATATCGCATATAACCGATCGATACAAACATCGCGAGAATTGAATACGGTATCACATACTCGCATTATTCTCGGTCCCGCACATATCACATATGCGCTCCTATTTCGTTTTGCCTGAGCCAGTAAAAACTCTATGTAGGACTCTACAGACTCGTCAATACGCCGGCAGTAGGTGATGATCATATCAAGCACCCACAAGCCGTCAGCGGTACTAGCTGGACGTAACAGCTATCCGGGTATTGAGCGATCAGAAGATCAGCAAGCAAGCCTGCTCCAACTCCTGCAAAAAGCCTGACAGTGACACTACCATACAGTCCGGTCTCCTCATCTAATATGTCGCATATCAAGTCTAGGAGTGGTAAACGTCAGACCCCAATAACCGATAAGTCATGCCGATATGAGGCTCATAACGGGTCGAGAAACTACTGGTAACACTTACCAGTAAATCTCTAAACCAGCCCTGGCCAGGGACTTCCCTGTTATGGCCAATCGAGCATAGCGCAACATCAACCCCCAATACCGGGAGAGACGAAACCCCTCCTATCGCTCATTGCCTCCATGTGACTCGGGACTGTACCCAAAAACCACCGTTTTGCACGCCCTCTTGGACGTGGTAAGGTGGAAATCAAAGCACAGTGGGAATCACACAAGAATCTATGACGATATCGGGTCTACAGACTAACCTGTACCGATGTCACCAAAGAACCGCCATCTGACGTAAGGTATAATACCATCTGGGAGTTCTCGGCGAGTCCGTCCAGTGTACCCAGCCTCCACTGAGCACCCGTATATCATCTGATGTCAAACACCAATGGATATGGGATCATCCATCGCCCATCTACATGGGTCGAGAAGGTATATGCTAGTTTACTCTGGTATATCGATGCCCCATCTCGATACACCCACGACTAGGGACCTTGAAGGATGTACTTATGGACTACCATGTCCCTATTAGTATGATCTGCATCATAGTCCAGGTAGTCAAGTACACATCCTAAGGGCTTTACCAATATGTGACAGAGAGACAATCAGTGTACACGTTAAGGTAAAGAGTAACCAGATAGCATACTATCATGTAGAGCAAGAAAGTCCTCCCTATATATGTCCAAGCATCCACTACAATATACATATAATGTATAGTAATGGCCTCTACGGCATACATATAACTAACAATCTCCCACTTGCACTAGGGCCATCTGATAACAGTGGTTGAAGTATCTCATACTCAACCATCCCATAATAGTCTCTCTCTGGGAAAAAGCCTTTTTGAGTGGAACCGCCGTGTTGTCCTCTGAGTCTACTCTCCTGACCTCGATCCCCTGGAGATCAACCATCTCCATGATCAGGTAATACTGCCTTAGAATATGTCTGGATCACTGATGGGACGGGCGTTCCTAGGCATAAGCCACAACTCCATTGTCACACAATGGTAGGAACGAAGGTCATCTCATGAACTAATATACACCCATACTGCCTCTTTGGTAATATCTTTGGTAGCGATGTATCCAGCCTTGATCGTCTAGTATGCCACGGTATCTAGCTTGGAACTCTTCCAGCATACCGTCCCTTCACTGAGGGTAAAGACAATGCCTGCGGCTGACATTCAGTCGTCCTTATCACCCTGGAACTTTTCCAGTGATTCTCCCCAGGATCAATTGATACCATCTCACTACAAATAGTGAGTATTCTAACATCCAATCTATCTCATAGATCAAAACTCAGGATTTAGGAGGTATCACTTTGATCCTATATGGAGAATCCTTGTGATAAGCGGAGATTGACCGAGCGTAGCATAGGAAACTCCTTCCCTATCAAGAGTATGTCATCCATGTACTCTACGAAGATCACCACCATACTCCCTACTACCTTTTTGTATATACAAGGTTCATCTACCATTTTGATGAAGTCAAACTCTTTGACTAACACATCAAAATAGACGTTCCAACTCCGCGATGCCTGCTTTATCACATAAAACATCTTGCACACGTTTCCGCTGCTCCCACTGTCTACGAAGCCCTCTGACTGTGTACTTATAGACTCTCTCTTATAAAACATCATTCAGAAAAGCAATCATGACACCCAACCGCCAGATATCGTAGTCATGGTATGTAGCCGTGGCAAGTAGGATCTGAATGTACTTAAGAATAGCTTTGAAAGTCTCAACTTTTCCATGTACACCAAGTAATCTTCTTAAGATATACTTGCTCCTGATGGGGATTTAACCCTTCAGATAAAGCAACCAAAGTCCATACTTTGTGGGTGTATAAGGATTCCATCTCAGATCGCTTAGAATCCATCCATTCTTACAGAGTCCCACTCCTGATGGCCAGCTCGAAACTAGTTGGGTCATCATCTCATGATGCATTCCTCGCTCCCACTGTCATAGAGAAACTCGAAGTATCTCTCAGGTGGGTGAGGAATCCTACTAGATCGGCGGAGAGGCTGAGGTTCATTGGTTACTATTGAATCCTTTGGTTCTACCAAATCATCAGTTGTAGTTTGTATAGCTGGAACTCTTTCCAGTTCTACCTTATGACCATTAATTTCTTCACAAGAAATTCCCTTTCACAAAGGTGGCATATTGAGAAACAAAACATCTTTTGTTCCTCGGTTTGGTAGAAGATATTCCTTTGCGAATGCTTGGGATATCCTACAAACTTCCACAGAACTGACATTGCCTCGAGCTTGTCCGAATTATGCTTTTAGACATAGGCTGGACAACCCTAAATCTTAACAAACTTAAGATATGGGCTCTTCCCTTTCCATATCTCATATGAAGTGGTAGGCAATTGATTTGATCGGAACCCTATTCAATAGGTATGCAACTTCACAAGTCCATAACTCCCTAAAAGGAAATAGGTAACTCAGTAGTACTCATCATAGAGCACACCATATCAAATAGGGTGTGATTGCTCCGCCCCGATACACCGACGTGCTGTGGTGTATGCGGAGGAATAACGCTGAGAGAGAATCTTATTCTCCTTTAGAATAATCCAGGAATTCCGTGCTCAAGTATTCTCCTCCTTGATCACATCAAAGGACATAATACTTATACCCGTTTTGGTTCTCTACTTTCTAACTTATATTCTGTGAATATCTCAAAAACTTCGGACTTGTGTTTCAATAGGAACATATGTCTGAATCTTGAGAAATCAACAGAGAATGTAATGAAGTACAAAGAACCGGTCTTGGCATGTGTTGACAGGGGACCTTCATACATCAACATGTATCATCCCAAGAGTTCACTGACTCTTTCTCTGCTTCCAATAAATAGAGCTATGGTCATCTTATCTCTGTGACATGACCAGCAAGTTTCACAAGATGTAAATTCAAACTAATTTTAAATATGCATCTATATGTAACTTCAGCTAGTCGGGTCGCATTGATATGACCTAGTCTACAATACCTCAAGAAGTATTCGTTCATTTCTGAACTCTTCCTCTTGTATGTGTTCTGTATACTAAGAACTGTAGTTTGATTTAGAACGTCAATGTTTTTAGATAACGTGCCTGAACTGATCAACTCTTGATATAGGAAATGTTCAAAACATTATCCAACAATACAAAATTATATCCTTTCTATACTAAATAAAGAGACTGATATGATGTTGTACATCAGGTTCGGTATCTAATAACATTCGTTCAGAATCAATGTATTCTAGTAATACAGGGTGATAACTGCCAACATTTTGGCTGCAACAATTGCACTGTTTCCAACTCTTGAAATTTTATCACCCGTTCTCAGTTCTCTACCTATCTGTAGCCCATGTAACAAATTACATATGTGGGATCCTGATCCGGTATCTCATACCCAGGACGTAAAGGATACTGAGAAACAATTCTCTGTAATGAACACACCCGAAGAAGATGCATCATCATACACTTTCTTCGTTTGGGCGGCACGGGAATTCTGGTAATCCCCTATTTCCTGCTCGGTCTTATAACAATTATAAGTTGGAGCGGGACCAACGTTCCCCTAGCTCAGTATAACAAGCGGGTTCGGTCAATACATCCGTATTATTATCTTGATTAAGGCGTGACATGGTCGCTACCTGGAGAGAGAGAGAAAAAAACACTCTGCGTGCGCTCCTGCAAGATCAGATTGGTTATGATTTTATCTAATCAGGATGGCTCCCACTGTTTTTATCAAATCTTCCTTCAAACCCTAAAAGGAAAAACTAGCCGGGAATAATTACACCCTACAATTTCGCCAATCTTTCAGCCAGGCCAGTGTCGGTACTTTGAGGGAGGTTCCCCGTGCTTTCGCACGGACCTAATTAAAGTAAACCTCATTTTCCCAGAGGCGTAACCCCGTTGACACCTTTTTAGACACCTACTTGATCGGCTAATTGTAATGTGTAAAACTCTCCCAGGAGTAACAATTACTCGCAGCGGGTATCGGGATCCAATTATCTCATAGAAGGTATGCAATCTCATTGCAAATTTCAACACTTGAAATTCCCGATAATTTTGCCCCAAGCATCCTATGACCTTGACGAAGGTCAACAAACCACAGAGTGCAAATCAAGTTCAACCCGTCATTTCTTGATTGAAGCAAACCCACCCGCACGACCCTTGACGGAAGTCAACAAGGTCGTATGACTACCCTAATCCAATCTTCATCATATGCATAAGCAGATAAATACTAGTTAGCTACCGCACACTACGCCTTGACGGAGGTCAACAAACGTAGCACGAATACTAAGTAGGACTTATCTGAAATGACGGAGGGCTACGACAGGTTTTTCTGAAAACCTATTACATAATGAACTTGATATCTTTGTAGAATCAAATGATTTTAAAATGGAGTGTTTTGAGGCTTTTACTAGTTTCGCTAAAGAGGTCACTCCCGGTGAAGGGATCTCGGCTCTTTTCTTATGGAATAAGATGCAGGATATATCATATATATCGCTATGCAAAGCAAAAACTCCAAAAGCAATCAAAAAACAAACCAAGTGTTGTAGCATCTGCCAGTTATTGCTAAAGGGGTCACTCCCGGTGAAGGAATCTCGGCCCTTTCCTTATCGAATAAGGTGCAAGATGTTCTACAAGGAACACCACGATGCAAAGCAAGAACTGTAGCTACCTGTTTTTGAAAATTCGATTCCACAACATCTTTTAGGTTTCTTTTCTTTCATTAATCAGATTAATGAAGTCCCATCATTTAAGTCACCTAAACATCACAGATAAATACGACGTACACTTATGCCATCCGCATTCGCCTCGATGTCCCCCCGTACACCGTTAGGTTAGGTAACTAACGGCAGAGCGGGGCAGGGCTAGCGCAGGTGTAAAACATAAGTAACGTCTATATAATATATCATATATACTATATACAGTATTTATCACAACATATCAAATGATCACATCACAGATATCGCAGCAGAAGAAACATATGAAATATTGGATATACTAGGACGTCCGTGTTTTATTTTGAGCCTCTATAAAACACGGATTCCATGGTCGCGATGAATAGCCAAACCCATACCCCTAGACCCCTACGAGAGCGGCAAGCAACCCTACCAATTCTAGAGTTAGGAGACCCGGACTCGACTCCTCGAGTTGGTCTCCCACTGGACCCTAGAACCCGGTTACTTGTGCTCTCCTCCTTGGGTTTACCTAATGCGGAAAAAGTAAATTATATACAAATGGTGACATCAACCTCATCCCGGAAGTGCCCCAATAAAAGAATATTACATACAATGAATTTTATATGAATGAAAATAAAAAAAAAACCCATCCCACATAAAACCCCCGGCTATTCAAAACGCGACGATCCAATATAACATATCCAGCAATACATAACATCACATGTCATCAACGTAATTAAATATGCGCATCCCAATTGTCGTTGACATATAGCAACGAAACCGGCGATAACACATATTACACTTACGGTCGCAAAAAAGAAAATGTAAAACTAGAACAGTTGGAATCCGCAACCTCCTTAGACATCACATGCCTAACAATTATAAACCCCGCATTTTAGTCTCTGTATCGAAAACACTTTTCAATATCTAGTCGGGAAATTCAACAAGATTCCCGATATATTGATCGAATGCTCGTCACAAACTTTAGTAGATGGCCGCACCCCCGATGCCGTCGACGAGTGCACTAAGGAGAAACACCGCTGCCGCGAGTACCCGAACGGATGCTTTTGGCGACGGGGTTCTCCTACAGTCACTTGGTCGGGGCTTTGGGGCGTGGCTGTCTATTAAGTTTACCCGATGAGTATCCACGTATGCTACGTGATTGCGACGGACTTTTGATCGCATCAAAATTCCGTGGCAACCGATCATTTGAGACTAAACTGCTATGTTTATAACATTCAAATTAGTTATCTCATAACTACTTGTGGATTCCAAATATTGTATCACATTCCAGATAAATAGACAATGTTAAACTTTCCGATCGAATGATCAAACACCCAAGTTTTCCCAAATAGTTCTCAACACTTGAGTGGAGTTTAAAAACATCCATCACATGCCACAGTACCAATGGTCCAGCCGTAGAAGGGTCAAGCCAACGCCTCACATGTGGCACGCCGTACTGCCCCAAACCCTAAGGTTCAAAAGGCAGTTCAAGACGGTCACATAATCGAGTTAAGGTTTGTTGTCTTCTAGAGGGTCCATCGCATTACTTGCACGACTTAGAACGTTCTTAAACTACGGAAAAATCCAACACTTGGAAATTTTCCGGCAGGGGAAAAAGTGAGTTATTGATATCCGTTCGAACTTTTTAACACGTTCTAAAAATTACCCGGAATAACACATAGACGAAGTTAAACTTTCCGATCGAATCAATGAGCTCCCAATACAACCAAGAAAACTCAACACTTGAGTATAAATTAAAAATACTCAGAAACATCAGGAAATTATATAGGAACATTACTGTGCAAAACGATAAGCGTGACGTCACCTTATGGCCGCGGAACCGCCGCGGGAGCCATGCTCGTGCCGCGGTTCCGCGGCGCTTTGGGCACCAAACTTTGTCGTTTTGCACAGTTTTCCATATAATTGCCTGCTGATATTTTAAAGCATTTTTAATACAGAAAAAACCAACATTTTCAAAAATGTCCAGAGAGGGGTAAAATCGGGGGATTACGGGTTCGATCGGACTTTAAACTTCGTCTAGACTTCGCCTAAAGCTCTAGCTTGGCTCTGATACCACTGTAGGGTTACTAGGCACTCTAATAAGGTTCTACAAGGTATCAACCATGCCGGATTAAAATTTTAGTCGTGCCGAACAACCCTAAATTAGATCTTTAAACTAGAGATTAGGCAAAAACTAGCATGTTAAACACTTTAACACTAAGTGAATACGAAATACAACCTTTGTAGATCGGTCATTCACTTCTTAAGCTCCTTGTAGTAGTCCCTTCGCTGCGATAATGGTGCTTCCGACTCTCGGACGGCTCTATGAGAAGATGGCAACGGTTTTGCTTGAAGTCTTCGAGGCCGAAGATGATCTACATCGAGGGAATACGAACTCAAGCTACCACTTCACCAAAGTGAAGCAAACACCCTAAACTAAAGTGCTAGTCTAGTAGAGGATGATGAAATAGGAAATGGGTACACTTTAGAATTTCTTTTCTCACTATAATTCTCTCTCTTTATCAAACCCTAGAAAGCATTTGAAGGAGAAAGAAGATGAGCTCAAAAATGTGAATGAAAACTAATCTAAAGAGAGAGTGAGCTAACCATAGGTGAGTGGGTATCATATACTAACTCATGTAGAGACATAACCATGGCTAATTATAGGGGTTAGATTTATAAATATGCTAAGTAAAACAAAACTAGTGGACTTTGGTCAATGCACTAACAAGCTTCATGCACTTGAACAATTATCCATTAATTTTGTATTTACTTTGTATATTAAAACCCCACCAATATAATTATAATGGTGTATTTCTCATACACCCATGTAGTGTGTATCGACAACCATGATACAAAAATGAACACAAATAAATATATATCACATATATATTAAGTTGTGCACAAGTGAGAAAAATAAATGCTTAAGTGAACCAATGTTAGTTAATGTAAATTAGTATATCACATATACAATTATACACTAAATTATTAAATCAACACTTGACAAAATAATCCGGTTATATCTCATATAACCGACTAACATCCAATGTATCGACTTATCGAATCAACCCTTGATTTGATAACCTGGTTATATCGTATATAACCGATCGATACAAACATCGCGAGAATTGAATACGGTATCACATACTCGCATTATTCTCGGTCCCTCACATATCACATATGCGCTCCTATTTCGTTTTTCCTGATCCAGTAAAACTTCTATGTAGGACTCTAAAGACTCGTCAATACGCCGGCAGTAGGTGATGATCATATCAAGCACCCACAAGCCGTCAGCGGTACTAGTTGGATGTAACGGCTACCTGGGTATTGAGCGATCAGAAGATCAGCAAGCAAGCGCACTCCAACTCCTGCAAAAAGACTGACAGTGACACTACCGTACAGTCCGGTCTCCTCATCTGATATGTCGCATATCAAGTCTAGGGGTGGTAAACGCCAGACCCCAATAACCGATAAGTCATGCCGATATGAGGCTCATAACGGGTCGAGAAACTACTGGTAACACTTACCAGTAAATCTCTAAACCAGCCCTGGCCAGGGACTTCCTTTTTATCGCCAATCGAGCATAGCGCAACATCAACCCCCAATACCGGGAGAGACGAAACCCCTCCTATCGCTCATTGCCTCCATGTGACTCGGGACTGTACCCAAAAACCACCGTTTTGCACACCCTCTTGGACGTGGTAAGGTGGAAATCAAAGCACAGTGGGAATCACACAAGACTCTATGACGATCTCGGGTCTACAGACTAACTTGTACCGATGTCACCAGAGAACTGCCATTTGACGTAAGGTATAATACCATCTGGGAGTTCTCGGCGAGTCCGTCCAGTGTACCCAGTCTCCACTGAGCACCCGTATATCATCTCTGATGTCAAACACCAATGGGTATGGGATCATCCATCGCCCATCTACATGGGTCGAGAAGGTATACGCTAGTCTACTCTGGTATATCGATGCCCTGTCTCGATACACCCACGACTAGGGACCTTGAAGGATGTACTTATGGACTACCATGTCCCCACTAGTTTGATCCGCATCATAGTCCAGGTAGTGAAGTACACATCTTAAGGGATTTACCAACATGTGACAGAGAGACAATCAGTGTACACGTTAAGATAAAGAGTAACCAGATAGCATACTATCATGTCGAGCAAGAAAGTCCTCCCTATATATGTCCAAGCATCCACTACAATATACATCTCATGTATAGTAATGGCATTTATGGCATACATATAACTAACAAGCTTGACAACATTGACCAAGTCTTTTCTCTTTTGTTATTTCTTAAGAATTAAACAAAACCCTAATTTAACCTTTGGATGGTCTAAGTCTCATACACCCATCTTGTATGTATCATCAAGCATGACAAAAACATGTACACTTGCATATATCACATATACACAATGTGCACAATCTAGTGGGAAAAGAAATCTTAAGTGAGCTAATACTAGTTAATGTAATGTAATATATCAAGTATATAATTATATATTAGATTATAAAATCAACTCTTGATTTAATAATCCAGTTATATCACCTATAACCGACTAATATCATATGATTCAACTTATCGAATCAACACTTGATCCGATAACCCGGCGATATCATAAATAACTGACCGATATCTCATATCGCGAGAATAAATACGTTATCTCATATCGTATCAATCTCGGTCCCGCACATATCATATATGTGCTCCTACTCCGTTTCGCTTAAGCCAGGAAATCCCTGTGTAGGACTCTAAAGACTCGTCAATACGCCGGCAGTAGGTGATGATCATATCAAACACCCACAAGCCCCAAGCTGTCTGCTAAACGTAAAGGCCACCCGGGTATTGAGCGATCAGAAGATCAACAAGCAAGCCTGCTCACACTCCTGTGAATCCAATCAGTAACACTACCGTACAGTCCGGTCTCTTCGTCTCATATGTCGCATATCTCGTTTAGGGGTGGCAAACGTCAGACCCCAGTAACTCGATAAGTCATGTCGATATGAGGCTCATAACGGGTCGAAAAACTACTGATAACACTTACCAGTATATCTCTGAAGCAGCCTTGGCCAAGGGCTTCCTGTTATAGCCAATTGAGCATAGCGCAATATCAACCCCCTATACCGGGAAAGACGAAACCCCTCCTATCGCTCATTGCCTCCATGTGACTCGGGACTGTACCCAAAAGCCATCGTTTTGCATGTTCTCTTGAACGTGGTAAGGTGGAAATCAAAGCACAGTGGGAATCACACAAGACTCTATGACGATCTCGAGTCTACAAACTAACCTGTACCAGTGTCTCCAGAGAACTGCCATATGACGTTAGGTATAATACCATCTGGGACTTCTCAGCGAGTCCGTTCAGTGTACCCAGTCTATACTGAGCACCCGTATACTGTCTCTGATGTCAAACACCAATGGATATAGGATCATCCATCGCCCATCTACATGGGTCGAGAAGCTATACGCTAGTCTACTCTGGTATATCTATGCCCTGTCTCGATATACCCTCGACTAGGAACATTTGAAGTATGTACTTAGCGACTACTCTATCCCCACTAGAATGATCTGCATCATAGTCCTGGTAGTCAAGTACTCATCCTAAGGGCTTTATCAATATGTAACATAGAGACAATCGGTGTACATGTTAAGATAAAGAGCAACCAGATAGCATACTATCATGTCGAGCAAGAAAGTCCTCCATATATATGTCCAAGCATCCACTACAATATACATAGTATGTACAGTAATGGCCTCTAGGGCACACATATGACTGACAATCTTGGTGAAGCTTAAGTTTCGAGCATCGAATTTTGGCGGGAACATGCCCCGAAGCAGTAATCATGAGGCCTTAAATAGGCCACTCGACTACTTCGTGACCCCCTCGCTCGATCTTAGGAGGCTATAAAAGAGCCTCCTTGAAACAGAAACTGTAACGACCCTAAAATTCCTATACATTCATATCTTCCTTCTTTTTATAAAATACTATATTTATTTGTTATCAAGTATATCCGTTTATTTTCCTCTCTATTAAATATATTATTTTATCTCTCCTTCTATTTTGCCTATTCTATAATTTTTCAAAACCCAATAACCCATGCTAAAATCATCTCATTTGATTCATTTATTTTCTTTTACCTAAGCCCGTTTCTTGTTCAAGCAACGGCAAATATTTAATTCTTATTAAATATATACAAGAACAAGCTTGTAGCTAATTGGTTAAGCCTCTACACTACTGTCCCATAGCCCACGTGTTCGAATCCTTGCAGCCCACAATGATTTTATTTAATTTCTTTTTGAACTTTTGGGAATCATGAAAGTTTCACATGCGATTCACGGAAATACGGAAGGTTACATAACAAAAGATATATGTTTTTGGACTATGTTCACTGAACTGAGCCCATGACACGAGACCCGACCCCAACCAGCACCATTGAACCGACCTGGCTGGCCCAAGGCCAGGTTTGGGAGGCATGATTAAGTCCAAATGGGCTCCGCCTATGCTCAATAGTCTCTTGATCTCACACCTCTTCTTTTCCCTGCCCCGAAACTCCTAATTCAATTCTGAAACATTCCGGACCTTTGAACTCTCCATTTAACTCTCTTTTAATTTCATTTTTAATTCATCCCACGACATTCCTCCTTCTATGTAATCTAGGTTGTCCGAGCTTCCTCCCCCTCTAAGATTTTCTGAAAATCACTCTTAAAGGTTATTCTCTCAAAAATCCTAGAAGCTAAGTCTATTAAGATAAGTCAAGTTCCCTCAAGCTCGTTCCGTGCATCGTCAATCTTAAGGCTCCTTCTATCTCATTCCTTCCCATAAGCAAATGAGTAAGTATCTCCATTCCTTCCTTTCTCTTCCCCTTTCAAATCCGTTCTTTTGCCATGCCGCCGTCTCAAGTTATACCTATCGATATCAAAGCTATCTCATATTCTTATACCGTTTCACCACATAAACTTGTCAATTGAAAAAGGAAAATTTGTTAAGATTATAACCTGCCTATAATTCTAATCGTCGCATATCAAAGATTACTCTAACATGTACCATACACCTTTTTGAATTATATAATGAAAAGGCTTTAGTAATGTATACACAATTATCGTTTCATGCAACTTCTAAATTTCTTTATATTTTGATATGAATTTATTAAACATATTGTTTGATAGTGCATGAGATAATGACATACCCCACACGCACACTTGAATCATTGCACAATAATATGTTTGCAATGCTATTCTAAAAGAATCGATTTTTCACTAAAATACATCGAAGTTTAAATTGAAATAAACCTATTTTCGTTTCCTTTGCGAAATCGCCTCTACAACCCTCGTTAGGGGAACCCTGTTGCGAATGGTGCGGATTATCGCACATCCTAGATCTAGTGGAGTAAGATCCATAGCTCCTCACAATGGTCTTGAAATGAAAAATACGGAATTTTAAAAAAAACAAATAACACTAAAAAGGGGGTGAAAACAAATTACCTTTTAGGTTTAGTTTAAAACAAGAATTTCTAAAAGTTATTTTTTTAAAAAATACCACTAATATCCTAAATTAGGTTTCTATTAAAATACCCAAGTTTTAAAAGATAGATTTACACTAAAATACCTTGAACATCTACAAAAGGGTTTTGTCACTAAAATACCATAAAATTTCAAAGTATGTTTTTTTAAAGCTTATTTTTTTAAAATCATCCCGAGAATTTAATGGCATAAGTATATAATTACCCTTAAGTTTATAAATGGCATCTTTTCACATAAAAGCCTTATTTTTAAGATTAGCATATGATTGGTATTTAGGTTGCAGATAAGGTGAGTGGTATCTTCTCTCTAGACCTCGGGGAGTCGGAAACAATGATGTTAACCACTTGCCTACTCCCTAAATATAATTTTTAAGTTCACGGAAATCAAATAGAATCCAAACTTGACTTGAAACCGAACCTGAACTTGAACTTGACTTAAACATGAATTTGACTTGAACTCGAACTAGAACTTGACTTGACCCGAACTGGACTTGAATACTTGGACCGACTTGAACTTGCTTTGTACTCTCTCTTGGTATTCATGGATTTTGGGCAAGACTGATAACAAAATCTATAAATTAATATATGTGGGGATAAGAGGTAGTTTGATAAAGAAAGTATGTCATTTGATCAGTCGAAAATACTGCAATTTAAACATGGCAATTTCCCTATCAATTGCATTCATCTAGAACTGTTCGGCATTCATATAGCACATATTAGCAAAACAGTCGTAAAATACCAGATTTCATGTGTTATACTCTAAAACCGGCATTTCAAGGGAAATTGACTATATTTCATAACATCGCATCATTCTTGTGTAGCGCAACTTGTGTTTCAAAGTCTGTGCAGGAAATTACAGAAGAATGATCAAAATTATACAACAGTGCTGCTAAAGAATACGCCAACTCAAGGATGTGAAATCTGTAAATAACCTAGAAGGCATTCAGGGATTCAATATATCAGAAAAATACCAAAAGGTTATCAGAAATCCACAGAAGAAGTTTCAAGCCCTAAGTCCACCACTTGGCCGCGGAACCGCGGCCGGAGCTGGCTTGCGCCGCGGTTCCTCGGCGGCATAGCCACGTCATCATCCCTGCTCTGCTTCAGAATCTCTACCTCAGCTCCTACAGCTCTTCAAGCTACTGCAAATTCCAGAAAGATCCTGAACATTCTGCCAGATCAGCAAGCTCTTGGGTTCTAAACTAATGATCTCCTAGCTTCCAAAGCAAGCTTCACTCTAACTACATTAAGAGCCTAGAACCTTCTCCCTAACCTCCTAGCTTAAGATAGAAGCTAAGCTCCTAACTAACTACTTCTAGAAGCCTCTCCCTATAACAAACTTTTGGATGGAAATTCAAATTCAAAATCCAAGATCTAGGGTTTTGGGAAACCTATAAAAAGGACCCTAGGCCTCTCTTGAAAAGGTTGTTCGATAGTTGTTGAAAGCTAATCAATCTTTAGTTCTTCATTTTCCTACAAGTTTAGTGACAAAACTTGCCACCTCCAAACCCTAACCCTAATCCAATCAAGAAACCAAATTCAAGATCCTTTGAGTTCTAGCCAAGAAAGTCTTCAACCATCCTTTAGAAGCGAAGCCGGACTTCAACGGAGCACGAGATCCAAGCCGATCCACGACTCAAGGAGCCGATGCAACGCTAGATTCGACAATCTTGTTCCTTCTCAAATTCTTGTAGTCATGAGCAATGTGTAACAATTTGTGGAATAAATAAAGGTGAAGATTCTTTTAACTTGCTTATATTTCAATTCGAGCATTATGATTCATCTTCAATTCTTGAATGTATTCTTCGTGATGATGCTTGAGTAAAACTCCGCTCGTGGAGGAGTCGAGATGATTGTAGAATGATGATGTTGATGAATCTTTAAACGTTTTCTTAAGTCCTATAACGATTGTAAATTCTTGAAAATTGAATGATCGATGATCTAGATCGATGTGAAATGCATTCTTGATTCTTTTCGCACGATCTAGAGATCAACGATCAATCATTCGATTTCCTAGAAACTATCTTGTGAATGCGATTCATCGAAAGGACAAAGGATAGGATGAAGAAACCCTAATTCTTCGCAAGATCCTTAATCCTCGATAAATCGACATCAATTTAGCATCAACTTGTTAATGGATAAGAAACGGTAATTTCCAGTCTTCTTCACATCTACGATCTAATCGATTCCTACGAGCTTTACTTCAAATCTTGAAACTTAAATCAATTGGAATTCTATTCTTCTTGATTCTTGATGTTTAACGCTTTCTTGATTCTTGATTAGATTTAGTTGATTCTTGAAATTCATCGATATAAATCTTGAATCGTTTTTGTTTTTCTTTTCTATTAAATTTTCAATTCAAACAAAACAAAATACGAACGAATCGCACAGTCCCTGTGGACGATCCGCACTTACTAACGCGCTACAAACCGACACCGTTATTGATTGCGGTCAAATATTTTTGGTTGTGATTTCATACAATTTTCTAAATACCGACAACGAGAAATAAGATCAATCAAATGGCGCCGTTGCCGGGGATCGCACGCTAATTCGTTCTTTATTGAAATTTGAATTGAAAGATTTATTCCATTACAATTTTGAGATCAAAATTCGCGCAAAACACTAAACGATTTGTTGTGGTTTGTTGCAAGGAAATCTGGAGCTTGCTGTGCAATTGAAAATATTTTTGGAGAATTTCAGAGGACTCAGGGGCTACACAGAAGCTTTCTGTGTAATTTTTGTGCAGTGAACTATTCATCCCACCGCGCATCCGCTGCGTAAGGGAGCTATTGCGGCGGAATCGCGGCTCCTCAGGCTGCTCTCTGTACAAAATTTTCTCAGGTGATCTCTGACTTTCTTATCTCCTTCTCTGCCTGCTCCAATTAACATTTTTCTGCAGGCTTCTTTGCAAAAATCGCAGCGCAGTAAAAAGCAAAATAAATTGTGCGTGTTTTTGGTTTTGTGGTTGTTTGCATATTAATACGGACATTAAGGGGCACGGCCAAATCCAGATTAGGTGGGGAGTTCATTACCCTTCCTAAGCCCCAAAAATCACAAAATTTGCATCCGCATTGACCCTCATTAACTAAAAGAAATCTAGAGATGACTCTAAGGACCGTCGCGCTCACTTAGGACAAGAGAAGGTCGTGGGTAATTCATTGCTTATCCGCGTTTCTTTTGTGGTGTCTAAGGCAAGTGTGTCGAAGGCCAGTGGTTACTTAATTAGGCCCACTACTTACGTAGTAGAGAACCTCCCACTTACCTGGCACTTACCTGGCCACAGGAGAGACAAAGAGGCAGTGGAGGATTTATCCTGCGACTTGTCTTTTGGCAGTTAGGAGCGGTCTAGAGCTTTGACCTAGGTGACCACTAGATTTTAGGGTTTTGCTTGTTGCATTTGTTGTGATCGCATCATATTTTCAAAAATCCGTATCATTTTTCAAAACAAACACCAATCACATTCATTCATTCCCCTAATTATAAGTCACGCTGCAACTTGTACTAACCTTTTTTAGTGCAAGATAGGCTGGACACGGGATTCTAGTGCCCGTTTAGTCCGCATTCCCTTGATCGACCCAAAAGTCGGTATTTCTACATTTACCTTTTCTTTACCCACCACTACACCCACTTCGATGGATCCGTCTCCATCGAACTTCTTTACCACTAATCTGCCGCCGTCCGTTGGTGCGCAGAATCCACCCCGCATCTCTCTCCAAGAGAGGTGCTATCCTACACGAGGTCCCCTTTTCCACCTGTCTTTCCATTCCACCAGCCAACGGGGAAAATTTTGAAATAAAACCCCAATACATCAACCTTCTACCAAAATTTCACAGTCTCGAGTCTAAAGACGCATATGCCTTTATCACCAAATTTGAAAATGTATGCGCAATGATGGGTACCTCACAGCTTTCCATGGATGCTATGCGTATACGTCTTCTCCCATTCACCTTGTGCGATATAGCTGAGAAGTGGCTGTATAACACAACCGCACATTCCATCTTAAACTGGGGAGAATTCGTCAAAGCATTCCTTAAGAAATTCTACCCACATCATAAGACAGCTCGAGTCCGTAGCGAAATAAATCAATTCACCCAGCTTCCAAATGAACCATTTTCAAAATGTCTTGAACGCTTCAAGGATCTGTTAGTTCAATATCCACATCACGGAATCCCTAGATGGGAACCGTGTAGAATCATTTATGAGGGCATTAATCCTAACACAAGACAGACCCTTGAATCCATGTGTCAAGGCAACTTCATGACCAAAGATGATGGGGAAGCCTGGAAATTTCTAGAAGATTTCGCTGAAAAATCTTTACAGTGGGAGGGTGTGAGTCAATCGTCTAAGGATGGCAATGATATTTCCATAGGAGTTAGAGCTGACATTTCAGTTATACACAAGAAATTCGAGACTATGGAAAACAAATTTTTAGCTGCCGCCCTAAATCAAATGTCACTCTCCAAAACTGTATGTGGATGCTGTTCTGATCCTTCTCACTTAACGGAAGAATGTCCGTTTCAAGGTCACCAGCATACCAATGCCGCATTTCAAAGACCTAGGAACGATCCATTTTCTTCCACATATAATCAGGGTTGGAGGCATCACCCAAATTTTGCTTGAAACCAATCACAAAATCAAAACACGGTTCCAAACCAAAACAATTTCCAAAGGGTCCCTCCACCACAATAGAAACCACCACAATTGAGTCAGCACCCCTTCCAAGCACAAAACTTCCAATATCCGGTCAACACACCTGCACTGTCTTTACAGTTGACCGGGACTGATGAATCCTCTTCATTTGCACAATACATGAATTTGGTCTTAACAAATATCATGCAAGTTTCGGCTGAAATGAAGTCTTCTGTCGATAAAATTGAGAAAAACTCTGCGTCCCAAAGCGAGAGTATTAAATCGATGGAAGCAGAAATTGCAAGATTAAAAGCCGAAATGAGTGCGAGAGAGAAAGGGAAACTTCCAGCTCAACCCTTACCCAATCCTGGCTATTCACATCATGTGAATGCAATCACCACGTTGAGATCTGGAAGAGTGTTTGACAATCACGTTGGGGAAGAGATTGATGACACTGAAAAATCTATCAATGATACCCCGGCTGAGACCTTTCCTTCCATTTCTACTTCTAATTCTGACCCCAGTTCTTCTACCCCACCACCTTCTTCCGAGCCTATTCTCCGTTTCCCACAAGGCTCGACACCTTTGCCTATCTCTTCTAGTTCTCCACGGACGATCCCCACTTCTATTCTGGGATCGAGTCCACACACACTTCCTTCTCCTATGATGGACCCAGCGCTTATTGCTAAAGCACCTTATCCGAATCGGTTAAGGGCAAACAGACCAAGTCCACATATGGAGAAGATCACTGAAATTTTGAAACAGGTTAACATCAACATCCCTCTTCTAGATGCAATCCAACAAGTCCCCGCTTATGCGAAAACTCTTAAAGACTTGTGCACTAGAAAGAGGAAGACTCAAGTGCCCAAGAAGATATTCATAGCAAAGACTGTAGACATGGCTTTTCCCCAACAATTACCGAGGAAACGTAAGGATCCTGGCAATCCTACTATTTCCATTTCTATTGGGGAGAAACACATCGACCGTGCTCTACTTGACCTTGGCGCAAGTGTTAACCTGCTTCCTTTCTCAGTCTATGAGCAGTTAGGGATCGGAGAGTTGAAACCAGCCCATTGCACTCTCCAGATGGCTGACCGATCAATCACCAAACCTAGGGGTGAACTGGAGGATGTGTTAATAAAAATCGGGGAATTTGTATTCCCTGTGGACTTTATTGTACTTGATACACAGCCTGTAGCGAACCCACGGAATCAAATTCCGCTGATTTTAGGTCGCTCCTTTTTGGCCACTTCCAATGCTATTATCAACTGTCGTAACGGTTCTATGACCCTATCTTTCGGGAATAGGTCCTATCTTTCGGGAATAGGTCAATAGAGCTGAACATTTATAAGTTGGGAAGTGTACCCTCCGAATCTACTGCTCAGGTCTGTTCTGTCGACTTAATGGATGTCGACAGCAGCGAAATTAATGATCCTCTTGATACTGATCTTGACTCTTTTCATACGTTGTTGTTTGACCCAACTATGTATCATACACATACGGACTCTTCCACCGAGTTGTCCGGGTCAATAACTAACACCGATTATGAACTGCTTTTAGAGTCTGAAGATCACCCCGCACTTTGTGACGACATTATTCTCCGGGGTATTGATGAGACTTTTGAAGAGATCTTCGCTGATGAACTCGCATTTTTGAATGACAAGGGTGTTGAGATAAATCATCTCCCAATTAATGAAATTGAACCTCCACCCCTTCTTTTGAACTGTAAAAGAATGCGAGCAATCCATCACATTCACTGCATTGTCTCTCCAAAATGAGACGCACCCACATTCTATTCCATCACTTACCCTTTCCCCACTTCTTCTTCCACCAACCAGAGCACTGCATTGATAAAATTTTTGAATGGTTGGTGATAACCTTCGGTCTTTGCGAAGCTTGGCATCGACCAATGATTTTTGACCCCTTCATGTGATTTTCAAAAGATTAACATTGCATAACTCAAGTTTGGGGGGGCATTTTTTCTGGCTCTTGAAAAGAAATTTTTTTACAAAATGATGAGCCAAGAATAAGTTTGGGGGAGGTTCTTCACTTAAATATTTTCCCCCCACTAATAAATTCCTCCAAAGCTTACAGGTTTTTCAAGATTTAGCAGATGGCAACAGTGAGGACACTGTTGAAAACAAGTTTGGGAGAGGTTTGTGCTTATTTTTGCATCATTTGCATCATACTTTGCATAAGCACAAAACATTTGAAAACCTATAAAAATTTAAAAATTTAAAAAAAAATAATATAAAAATTTTTGTACATAAATAAGATAATAAAAGTTTAGATAGTGAAAAATTACATCCAAAAGATTAGAAAAATTTAAGAAAATTAGAAGTTTTCTTATACGAACTAGTAATAAGTAGTTATGAGCCGTTGTCCCAAGGGTTAGTAAGATGAAGGACGTCACTAATCTAAGGATAAAAATAAGTCTGAAAAATAGTTTCTATTCTGGAAGCCAAACATTTTGAACGTTGATACCCTACTATACGCACTTACACATGTCTTGAAACTCGGGATAGTAAAAGATACCTTGAAATGCTCTTGTCTAAAAGCTGATGTATGAAGGAAATAAATAAAAAAAATGAATAAAATATAAAGTGGTGAGAAAAATGAACACTGGTTTTGTTATCGCCAAGGCAGCAATAAAAAAAATATAGCGAGGGTGCCTCTTCACCTAGTGCCCTAAGGCCAACTGGTCTGGGAGTCACTGCTAAGCCTTAGGTGGTGCAAGACGAGGAAAATACACCAAATAAGCAAGCACATGAGTAATCGGTCGGTTAGTACCTCAAGAAGTATTAACGGTCGCATGAAAGTGTGTGGGCAATTTCATCTAAATATTCATTAATTAAAAAGTACTGAGGCAGATGGGCAAGAGTATGATAGCTTGAATTGAATTCTCCGGGTGTAGGGATGTTCTTTACACACACGAAGGGTTATATGATCGATGTTTGGAAGAAATATAGGAATGAAGAATAAAGACGATGTTTTATTGAGAGATGATGTGATTTCTGACATTTTTTCATGACTATTAAGATAGGGCTCATGACAACCGAAAAGCTAGAACCCTAATTTTCAAAGCTTTTCTTTTACAATTCTTTACTTTAAATGTAAATTTCATGATCTTCCTTTTATTATTGGATTTTGTGGGTGCAATCCGCTGAAAACCCTCAGGAGACAACACACCTCCTACTAAGGACACCTAGAGGTTTAAAGGCTTGTTGCACATGCTCAGTGCAATCGTGTTGCCTACGAAAGTGTGCTAGTTAGTTTTTCTCGTTCTTTATTTTCTTCTTCTCTTTTTAATAAAACAGTTCGCTCGAGACGACCGAAAATAAGTTTGGGAGAATTTGATCAGTCGAAAATACTGCAATTTAAACATGGCAATTTCCCTATCAATTGCATTCTTCTAGAACTGTTCGGCATTCATATAGCACATATTAGCAAAACAGTCGTAAAATACCAGATTTCATATGTTATACTCTAAAACAGGCATTTCAAGGGAAATTGACTGTATTTCATAACATCGCATCATTCTTGTGTAGCGCAACTTGTGTTTCAAAGTCTGTGCAGGAAATTACAGAAGAATGGTCAAAATTACACAACAGTGCTGCTAAAGAATACGCCAACTCAAGGATGTGAAATCTGGAAATAACCTAGAAGGCATTCAGGGATTCAATATATCATAAAAATACCAAAAGGTTATCAGAAATCCACAGAAGAAGTTTCAAGCCCTAAGTCCACCACTTGGCCGCGGAACCGCGGCCGGAGCCGGCTTGCGCCGCGGTTCCGCGGCGGGTTGGCCACGTCATCATCCCTGCTCTGCTTCAGAATCTCTACCTCAACTCCTACAGCTCTTCAAGCCACTGCAAATTCCAGAAAGATCCTGAACATTCTGCCAGATCAGCAAGCTCTTGGGTTCTAAACTAATGATCTCCTAGCTTCCAAAGCAAGCTTCACTCTAACTACATTAAGAGCCTAGAACCTTCTCCCTAACCTCCTAGCTTAAGATAGAAGCTAAGCTCCTAACTAACTACTTCTAGAAGCCTCTCCCTATAATAAACTTTTGGATGGAAATTCAAATTCAAAATCCAAGATCTAGGGTTTTGGGAAACCTATAAAAAGAACCCTAGGCCTCTCTTGAAAAGGTTGTTCGATAGTTGTTGAAAGCTAATCAATCTTTAGTTCTTCATTTTCCTACAAGTTTAGTGACAAAACTTGCCACCTCCAAACCCTAACCCTAATCCAATCAAGAAACCAAATTCAAGATCCTTTGAGTTCTAGCCAAGAAAGTCTTCAACCATCCTTTAGAAGTGAAGCCGGACTTCAACGGAGCACGAGATCCAAGCCGATCCACGACTCAAGGAGCCGATGCAACGCTAGATTCGACAATCTTGTTCCTTCTCAAATTCTTGTAGTCATGAGCAATGTGTAACAATTTGTGGAATAAATAAAGGTGAAGATTCTTTTAACTTGCTTATATTTCAATTCGAGCATTATGATTCATCTTCAATTCTTGAATGTATTCTTCGTGATGATGCTTGAGTAAAACTCCGCTCGTGGAGGAGTCGAGATGATTGTAGAATGATGATGTTGATGAATCTTTAAACGTTTTCTTAAGTCCTATAACGATTGTAAATTCTTGAAAATTGAATGATCGATGATCTAGATCGATGTGAAATGCATTCTTGATTCTTTTCGCACGATCTAGAGATCAACGATCAATCATTCGATTTCCTAGAAGCTATCTTGTGAATGCGATTCATCGAAAGGACAAAGGATGGGATGAAGAAACCCTAATTCTTCGCAAGATCCTTAATCCTCGATAAATCGACATCGATTTAGCATCAACTTGTTAATGGATAAGAAAAGATAATTTCTAGTCTTCTTCACATCTACGATCTAATCGATTCCTACGAGCTTTACTTCAAATCTTGAAACTTAAATCGATTGGAATTCTATTCTTCTTGATTCTTGATGTTTAACGCTTTCTTGATTCTTGATTAGATTTAGTTGATTCTTGAAATTCATCGATATAAATCTTGAATCATTTTTGCTTTTCTTTTCTATTAAATTTTCAATTCAAAAAAAACAAAATACGAACGAATCGCACAGTCCCTGTGGACGATCCGCACTTACTAACGTGCTACAAACCGACACCGTTATTGATTGCGGTCAAATATTTTTGGTTGTGATTTCATACAATTTTATAAATACCGACAACGAGAAATAAGATCAATCATCATTGCATGAGAGTTAATTAAAAATCACCTAACTTGAATATCATGTATTGTTGTTCCGTGGGGTTTGACGCGGCCTTGTACTTCTATGTGCAATGGGTTTGTATGGTTTGACGGACCACTCTCATACACATGCATACATTCCTTATCAAACTACAAACAACCACGTTAGAATAAAATAACCATGTTTACACATTAACATACTCAGGTTTAATTGATACTTTGCTGGACCGTTGTTACTTTAGATTTCATGTTCTACTTTATGCACTTCTTTATCGCGTCTTATTCATATCATTTTTGGAGACTTACCGAGCGCTAGTTCGCTGATGACATTCCACTATGTTTCTTTCTTTCTTGAAATGTTCGCCAGGTGACTAAGAGACAGAAGAGGTGGAACCGACGAGAGAAGAGTACAACAAGCTTTCACCGCAAGAAGACTACTAGTTTCCTTTCAGTGTTTTACTTTTCCAGCACGCCTCTTGTTTAAGGCTTCTTTGTTATAGTATTTTGTTTTAAGATCTTGTATCAGTTTGAAACTCTGTGAAAATTTTGAATGTAAATATATCATAGTTGGATTTTTCATTAACATGTTTATTCTTGTCATATTTTATATTGCTTATATACACTTAGCGTATTTGTTTCGAGAAAGTATTTTCTCGGAATAAATATATTGCGAACTTGTCATGTACCCGTTACCGTACTTTTAGAAAGCGGGGTGTGACATAAACATTTCTGTTCCTACGAGTAGGGTGTGGACTCCACCTACGGGTCCCACCAACACTTCAAGTGAAGTGGTGTGGATCCACCAAAGGTGTCCTGATTGATCTATTTTTTTATGTGTAGTAGTTAACCGCAATCAATAACGGTGTCGCATGTAGCTAGACCGAGATGAGTACGGGTCGTCCTCTGGGAAACGTTGAATCTTTTAATCTTACTTTAGGCGTGTTGAGAAAGAAAGGAGGAAGAATAAAGAATGGTGAAGAATAGTTGTAGGTTCTAGATCTACGATAAATACTGATGCAAAATATAGATCTAGATTAACTACGGATGTAGGTTTAATAATAAAAGGGGGCGTGTAGGGTTCTTTGTGATTTAGTAGTTATGAATGATTAATTAAAGATTACTCTTTTTATCCTTTAATAGATTTAAAACTAGAACGACAGTGATGCATGTAGATTAGGGTTTCTGGAGGGAAAAGGGTTCCCACTCTTAACCCATATCTCGACATGGAACTCCGTTCATATCTAGCCTTTACCAAAACAATTGTTAATCTAATCTCTAATCGTGGTCGTGATTATCAATGAATTGATAGCGCGCCCAATTAGGATGTTAACTATTCTTTTGATAAAGTTTATAAACTGTATAGGACTTAAAAAGAGTTTAAGGATCTTCATCATCCATTAACCTACCCTAATCCCATGAACCCTAACAAGCGAAGAATTACTCGTGCATGTTGGAAGAAGAAGAGATGGAGAGGGAAATCATATTAAAACTACAAAGAGATAGAATAAGAAAACAACTACCTTTATTAATCAACAAAATTCATTTAAACTTTGTTCCCTTAAAAAATGATTACAAAATGCTAGTTTGCTTCTCGATCTCTTCTAAGGAGGTAGATGAACCGTTGATGATCAGTCTGGATGCGTGAGCCTGTCGTGGACTTCGTGATCTCTTCAGCTTGATGCTTTTTCCAAGAGGCTCTCGGTCCTTATTTATAGTCACAGAGCCAGAACCCTAGTTTCCTAATATAGAAACTAGTTGTTAGGATCCTAACCACCAAAATCCCATATCTTAACTCCTCAAATCCGCGGCGGAACCGCGGCCATTGGATAGGTTTGGCCGCGGATCCGCGGTCTTATGATGGGATCTTGGCCTTAAATTTCTAGGGCTTCATCTATGTAGCTCTTTGTGATCTTTTGAATATCTAGACTTTGAAAATCTTCTCTATGTTTCTGCCAGAATTGGTTTCGTCAATTTACTTGAATATCTTCGGCAGATTTGATCTCGCCAACTCGGATTTCCTTGATTTTAGTCATGATATAATTCCTGCACAATTATCTCAATAAATGATATTAGTAGAATTTGTTTTTATTGAGATATTATTTTAACCATTTGTTAGGATATTTTAGTTTTAAGAGAATTGATCAAAGATATTTCATATTAAAATAGTCCACATATTATATGAATATTATATGCTTACCATTTTCCTTTATAATGTTAATTATAATATATAAACACATGAAAATAGTATTTTTACGGATAAACCCTTATATGTGTCATATTTATAATAAACATCTTTTATTATATATAAATAGTAAGGAAAATGTCATATTAAAAGTATAGTTTTATCAACTGAACAAATACCCCCAAACTTATCTTTGATCGTCCCGAGCAAACTAGTTTTTCAAAAGAAGGAGAAAAAGAAATAAAAAGACTAAGTAGCACACTTTCGTAGGCAACACGATTGCACTGAGCACATGCAACAAGCCGTTAAATCTCTAGGTGTCCCTAGTAGGAGGAGTGTTGTCTCCTGAGGGTTTTCAACGAATTACACCCACAAAATCTTATAATAAAAGAAAGATGGTGAAAGTTATATACAAAGATAAGAACTTATAAAAGAAAGAACTTGAAAATAAGAGTTTCCAACTATACCAGCTTTTCGGTTGCTATGAGCCCTATCTTAATGGTCGTGAAAAGATGTTAGAAACCACATCATCCCTCAATAAAACTTCGCCTTTAGTCTTCCTCCCTATCTTTCTTCCAAACATTGATCATATACCCTTACGTGTGTGTAAAATACATCTCTATACTTAGAGAATTCAATTCAAGCTATCATACTCTTGTCCATCTTCCAAAGTACTTTATAGTTGGTGAATATTTTAGATGGAATTGCTCACACATCCTTCATGCGACAGTTAATACTTCTTGAGGTACTAACCGACCGATTACAAATTGTGCTCTCACATTTAGGAGTAATTCCTCGTCTTGCAACACCTAAGGCTTAGCAGTGGCTCCCAAACCAGTTGGTCTAAGGCACTAGGTGATAAAGCATCCTCACTATATTTTTTTATGCTGCCTTGGTAATTACAAAACCAGTGTTCATTTTTTTCTTCACCACCACTTATATATATATATATATATATATTATACGAAGGCTTTTAGACAAGTGCATTTCAAGGTATCCTCTACTATCCCAAGTTTCAAGATGTGTGTAAGTGCGTATAGTAGGGTATCAACGTTCAAATGTTTGGCGTCAAGAATAAGGACTATTTTTCAGACTTAATTTTATCCTCAGATTAGCAATTTCCTTCATCTTACTAACCCTTGGGACAACAGCTCATAACTACTTATTACTAGTTTTGTTTAAGAAAAAATCTAACTTTCTTATTTTTCTTAAACTATTCCTATTTTTCAAATATAATTTTTCACTTTCTACTCTTTTATTATTAAAAAAATTTTGTGCTTATATATAGTATAGTGCAAAGTAACGCGTAAATAAGCACAAATCTCCCCCAAACCTGTTTGCAGCAGTGTCCTCACTGTTGTCTCTTTTAAATCTCAAAAACCTGTAGACTTGGCAGGAAAGGTTATTAACAAGGGCAACAAAAATTGAAAGTGAAAATCCTCCCCTAAACTTATTTTTGGCTCATAATTTTGTAAAAATTTTCTTTTTAAGAGCCAACATATCTCCTGCAAACTTGAGTAAAATAGTATTAAGCATTTAAAATTATTAGGGGGGTTTGAAGTTATTGGTCAAGATAAAGCCTTACAAATACCAAAAGTCAACACCAACCATTCAAAAATTTTATCGATGAAACGTACTGGTTGGTGGAAAATCAGAGATTTGAAGAAGTGGGGAGATAGGAGGTGGTAAAGAACGGGTTTACGTCTCGGTTTGTAGAGACGAAACAATGAAGGTGGATTACTCGCATTCTTGTTGTTGATGGGAAGAAGTGGTGATGGTTCAACTTCCTTGTGTTGAGGTTGATTCATCACAACACCCATATTTTCTAAGAATGCGAGTTCATCAGCGAAAATTTCTTCAAAACTTTCATCGATATCCCGAATAATAATCTCATCGGAAAGAACGGGATGATACTCAGACTCCATAAAAGGTCCATATTCAGCGTTATATGTTGACCCAGACAAATCGGTGGAAGAGTCCGTGTATGTATAATACATAGTTGGGTCAAACAACAACGAGTCAGTATCATAAGGCTGTTCAAATTCGCTGTTGTCGACATCCATTAATTCGACAGAACATGCTTGAGCAGTAGGTTTGGAGGGTACACTTCCTAACTTGTAAATGTTCAGCTCAATTGATATCTTCCCGAAGGATAGGGTCATAGAGCCGTTACGACAGTTGATTATAGCATTGGATGTGGCCAAAAAGGGTCGACCGAGAATCACCGGAATTTGATTCCGTGGGTTCACTACAGGCTGTATATCTAGAACAATAAAGTCCACAAGGAATACAAATTCCCCGATTTTTATTAACACATCCTCCAATTCCCCCTAGGTTTGGTGATTGATCGGTCGGCCATCTGGAGAGTGCAGTGAACTGGTTTCAACTCTCTGATCCCTAACTGCTCATAAACCGAGTAAGGAAGCAGGTTAACACTTGCGCTAAGGTCAAGTAGAGCACGGTTAATGTGATTACCACCAATAGAAATAGAAATTGTAGGACAGGCAGGGTCCTTACGTTTTCTAGGTAATTGTTGAGGAAAAGCTGTGTCTACAGTACTCGACATGAACACCTTTTTTGGAACTTGAGTCTTCCACTTCCTAGTGCACAAGTCCTTGAGAATTTTCGCATAATCCGGGACTTGTTGTATAGCATCTAGGAGAGGGATATTGATGTTAACCTGTTAAAAAATTTCAGTGATCTTCTCCATTTGCGGACTTGGTCGGTTTCCCCTTAACCGATTCAGATAAGGAGCTTTAGCAATAATAGCTGGGTCCAACATTAGAGAAGATCGTGTGGGTAGGAAAGATCCAAGAATAGGAGTGGGGATCGTCTTTGGTGGACTAGAAGAAGTGTGATGAGGGTTCGAGCCTTGGAGAAAACGGATAATAGGCTCGGAAGAAAATGGTGGGGTAGACGAACTGGGGTCAGAAGTAGAAGTAGAAGTGGAAGGAAAAGTCTCGGCCGGGGTATCATCAATTGATTCATCATTAGTAGTATCAATCTCTTCACCGAAATGGTTTTCAAGCACTCTTCCAGATCTCAATGTGGTAATAGCATTCACATGATGTAAGTAGCCAGGATTCGGTACTGGTTGAGCTGGAAGTTTCCCCTTCTCTCTAGCACTTATTTCAGCTTTTAATTGCGCAATTTGTGCTTCCATCGATTTAATACCTCACCTTGGAAGGCAGAGTTCTTTTTTATGTCATCGACGGAAGACTTCATCTCAGCCGAAACTTGCATGAATTTTGTCAGAAGCAAATTCATGGTTTGTTCGAGTGAAGAGGAGTTATCAGTACCAGTCAATTGCAAAGAATTGTTATACGGTATAAAAGTGTTGACCGTATTTTGAAAGTTTTGTGATTGATAGGGGTGCTGACTCAATTGTAGTGGTTGCTGTTGTGGTGGAAGACCCCTTTGGAAATTATTTTGATTTGGAACCGTGTTTTGAGTTTGTGATTGGCTCCAAGTAAAGTTAGGGTGATTCTTCCAACCCTGATTATAAATGGAAGAATAAGGATCGTTTCTAGGTCTTTGTTGGAAAGCAGCATTGGTATGCTCTTGACCTTGTAACGGAGAATTTAAAGAACATTCTTCCGTAAGATGAGATGGATCAGAACAGCATCCACAGACAGTTTTGGAGAGTGACATCTGATTTAGGGAGGCTGCTAAAAATTTATGTTCCATAGCTTCAAGTTTCTTTTGCATTGCTGCCATTTCAGCTCTAACTCCTATGGAAACATC
Organism: Agapanthus africanus; assembly: GCA_030015575.1. Classification (NCBI taxonomy): domain Eukaryota; kingdom Viridiplantae; phylum Streptophyta; class Magnoliopsida; order Asparagales; family Amaryllidaceae; genus Agapanthus; species Agapanthus africanus. Next base: position 389,006,084 of record JASDDO010000012.1, on the reverse strand, counting down.
AGATTGGTGGTTACCACCCCTAGACGATGATTGACTAACACTCTCCCACTGTAATGATTTTTCAGCGAAATCTTCTAAAAATCTCCAGGCTTCACCATCATGTTTATGCATGAAGGTGCCTTTACACATGGATTCAACGGTCTGTTTTGTTGTAGGATTAATGCCCTCATATATGATTCTGCACAGATCCCATTTAGGAATTCCGTGATAAGGACATTGAACTAACAGATCCTTGAAGCGTTCAAAACACTTCGAGAATGGTTCATTGGGAAGCTGGGTAAATTGATTTATTTCTCTACGGACTCGAGCTGTCTTATGATTAGGGTAGAATTTCTTTAGGAAAGCTGTTACGAATTCTCCCCAGTTTGAAATAGAATGTGAGGCTGTGTTATAAAGCCACTTCTTGGCTATATCGCACAAAGTGAATGGGAGAAGACGTAGACGTATAGCATCCACAGAAAGCTGTGAAGTACCCATCATAGCGCATACATTTTCAAATTTGGTAATAAAGACGTATGCGTCTTCAAACTAGAGACCGTGATATTTTGGTAAAAGATTGATGTATTGTGGTTTGATTTCAAAATTGTCCCCATTGGCTGGTGGAATAGATAAGCAAGTGGGAAGTGGACCACAGATAGGATAGCATCTTTCTTGGAGAGAGATGCGCGGTGGATTCTGCTCACCTACGGGCAGTGGAAGCGTGGTATTTTAATTTGATGGAGTACTGTCCATCTCGGTCAATGTGGTGGGTGGTGGGGAAAAAGAAAATGAAGAAGCACCAACTTCGGAGTCGATAGCAGGAACGCGAACAAGACGGGCACTAGAATCCCGTGTCCAGCCGAGCATGCACTAAGCGGGTTTAGCGCAAGTGGAAGCGTGTGTGATTTAAAATTAGTTTGTTTTTGAAAAAGTGTGTCGGACTTAGACAAATCACACAAAAATGCACAAAAAACTCTAGAACTAAGGTTACCTAGGTCAAGTCTCTAAACCGTTCCTAGACTTCCAAAGGACAAGCCGTAGGATCAATCCTCTACCACCTCTTTACTACTCTTGTGGCCAGGTAAGTGGGAGGTATCCGCTATACGAATCACCAAAAATAGCGGGCCTTTATTAAATAACCACTTGCCTTAGACACACTTGCCTAGGCACCACAAAAGTATTGCGGATAAGCGATAAATTACCCACGACTTTCCTCTGTCCTTATTGAGCGTGACAGTCCTTAGAGTCTTGTCTAGATATTTTTTAAATTAATGTAGGGTTGATGCTGATGCTCGTTTTGTGATTTGCGGGGCCTAGGAAAGGTGATAAAATCCCCACCTAATCTGAATTTTGGTCTTGCCCCATAAAGTCCGTATTAAAATATGAATAAACAATCCAAGTACAAAATTTTGCAAAAAGATTTTTGAGCGGCGATATTTTGCAAAGAATCCTGCAGGAAAGATATTATATTGGATTTCAGAGGAGAGAGAAAGAGTTGAGAAATTTACCAGAGAAGTTTGGAATCCTAGATCTCCAATTCCGTCGCGCTTCCGCTGCTAATTGTCCTTATTGCCGCAGATCCGCCGCGAGAAATAGGTATCTCGTGATGAGTTTTGCTACGTGGCCTCCTGTGCTCCTCTGGATCTTGATGAATGTCTCTGTCTCTCTGTATCCTCAAGTCTGTGACTCCAGATTCCCTCGCAAAAATCACACAATAATCGTTAAATATACAATTTGCAGTTTTGTTTTATTTATGATATTGATCGAATAAGAATTCAACACAAATACTAAGAATAAAAAAATTACGCATGTATCCCAGGCAACGGCGCCATTTGATTGATCTATTTTATTATGTGTAGTAGTTAACCGCAATCAATAACGGTGTCGCATGTAGCTAGACCGAGATGAGTACGGGTCGTCCTCTGGGAAACGTTGAATCTTTTAATCTTACTTTAGGCGTGTTGAGAAAGAAAGGAGGAAGAATAAAGAATGGTGAAGGATGGTTATAGGTTCTAGATCTACGTTAAACACTGATGCAAAATATAGTTCTAGATTAACTACGGATGCAGGTTTAATAATAAAAGGGGGCTTGTAGGGTTCTTTGTGATTTAGTAGTTATGAATGATTAATTAAAGATTACTCTTTTTATCCTTTAATAGATTTAAAACTAGAACGACAGTGATGCATGTAGATTAGGGTTTCTGGAGGGAAAAGGGTTCCCACTCTTAACCCCTATCTCGACATGGAACTCCGTTCATATCTAGCCTTCACCAAAACAATTGTTAATCTAATCTCTAATCGTGGTCGTGATTATCAATGAATTGATAGCGCGCCCAATTAGGATGTTAACTATTCTTTTGATAAAGTTTATAAACTTTATAGGACTTAAAAAGAGTTTAAGGATCTTCATCATCCATTAACCTACCCTAATCCCATGAACCCTAACAAGTAAAGAATTACTCGCGCATGTTGGGAGAAGAAGAGATGGAGAGGGAAATCATATTAAAACTACAAAGAGATAGAATAAGAAAACAACTATCTTTATTAATCAACAAAATTCATTTACACTTTGTTCCCTTAGAAAATGATTACAAAATGCTAGTTTGCTTCTCGATCTCTTCTAAGGAGGTAGATGAACCGTTGATGATCAGTCTGGATGCATGAGCCTGTCGTGGACTTCGTGATCTCTTCAGCTTGATGCTTTTTCCAAGAGGCTCTCGGTCCTTATTTATAGTCACAGAGCCAGAACCCTAGTTTCCTAATATGGAAACTAGTTGTTAGGATTCTAACCACCAAAATCCCATATCTTAACTCCTCAAATCCGCGGCGGAACCGCGGCCATTGGATAGGTTTGGCCGCGGATCCGCGGTCTTATGGTTGGATCTTGGCCTTAAATTTCTGGGGCTTCATCTATGTAGCTCTTGGTGATCTTTTGAATATCTAGACTTTGAAAATCTTCTCTATGTTTTTGCCAGAATTGGTTTCTTCAATTTACTTGAATATCTTCGGCAGATTTGATCTCGCCAACTCGGATTTTCTTGATTTTAGTCATGATATAATTCCTGCACAACTATCTCAATAAATGATGTTAGTAGAATTTGTTTTTATTGAGATATTATTTTAACCATTTGTCATGATATTTTAGTTTTAAGAGAATTGGTCAAAGATATTTCATATTAAAATAGTCCAAATATTATATGAATATTATATGCTTACCGTTTTCCTTTATAATGTTAATTATAATATATAAACACATAAAAATAGTATTTTTACGGATAAACCCTTATATGTGTCATATTTATAATAAACATCTTTTATTATATATAAATAGTAAGGAAAATGTTATATTAAAAGTATAGTTTTATCAACTGAATATGTCCCGCCCACACAGTGGTGTGGACCCCACCTAGGGTGTCCTATTTACACTTCAAATGAAGTGCTTTATTCATACTTCAAATGATGTGTTTACACTTACATTTCAAATGAAGTGTTGCCTATATTTCAAATGAAGTAACACCAGCACTTCAAATGAAGTGATGTGGACTCCATCTAGGGTATCCTGCCTATATTTCAAAATGAAGTGATGTGGCCCCCTCATAGGCCAGTGTAACATTTTAGAAAATGGTAAATGTTATTTTGGAATTTAAATAATAATATAATATGTTTTATTAAAATGATACCAATTTTGGGATTGGGTTATCATAATTTGGTAAAATTTATATTTTCCCTTTCTAATTAAAACTTATTTTAATTTTATGGCAAGCTTAAATTTTCTTATGAGATATTAGGAACTCTTATTTAATCTTATTTTTTCAAAAAAAGATTTAAATGCATGACATGGTTTTATATTATTTAAAATGTGTGTTTATGTGTGTGAGAGAGAGAGAGGTATGCGCACATCCATGCTCATGACCACATCTCCTTGTTTATTTCCTCCCATACTCTCATCTCTAACTCTCTCTCATTTCTCATTCTCTCACAACTACACTCTCAACCTTCTCACAAACTCTCTCAATATCCATGGTTCTCACCCTCCTTCATTCTCAAATCCCTACTCCAAACCCAAACACTCCCTCTCACTCTTCATCATATGAAAGCTCAAGCTTGATCAAGTTAAGCCTTCACAACTCTTTAAGTATTACCTACAGGCTTAGATTTCTCTTTCAACTTCATCTTCTAAGTTAAAAGATCATTTTTCTTTCAACTTTAGAGTCTACTTGTCATGAAAATTGTATCCTTGCATAAAAAAACATGTTTTTATCGTTTTAAATGTAACACTAAAAAGGAGTTTGATGATTTCTTGTGGTATTAGTGATATAGTGAAGTGTTCTTGGTGATTAATGACTTGTATTGGGTAGTTGAGGTTATTTTAACGTACGGTATTTTGATTTAAATGAAACAAGACTTTTAAAATTAACGTTTTCATGGTTTTATTGTGATCAAGTCACTGCTGGGTTGAGTTGGGACCTTTGTAAAATAAAAGAAGTATGATTTTTTTCATGACCCAGAAATGGCACGTGACCGGCACTAGGGTCACGTGAACTCTACAGGATCCCACTGTAACCCAAGTAATCCAAAACCAAGATCTAAAACCTTATATAAGAAAATAATAGAGGTGTAGTTTTGAAAAAGGGTTTCTAATATGAAATCAAGTTTTGTTTTGAAAGATAAACAAGTTCAATTTAAAATTATTTTCATCATTTAAAATCGGACAACACCTCCTTTATAAATTTTGTGTAAAACAGCACAATAATATATAATATAAAAAGCATCCCCAATGGGAACTAGCTCATGCCCAATGGAGGAGACACAATCCACACAAATACACACACACACAAACGACGCCCAAGGCGAAGGATCACAGCAGAAAACAAAAGATATGCAAATAACAACTCAAGTCGACTCTAAATGAGTCCGACACCCAAAACAATACATATCTAAGCCTCCTTTCTAAGTCGTGGATAATACAAATATACATGTGATTGATGGAGTTTTTAATAAGATCCAAGAAGAAATACACACACACACACACACAATACAAGAGGCGGTTACGATACAACCCGTAACCCACCTACCAAGAGCAATCACCCGAAGGAAGAAGTGTGCCGGCAAGACGCTACTAATCCGAGCGGTCGATCCTGTAAGAAACTAAGGTATAACGGGGGTGAGTTGCCAACTCGTGAGTAAAAAGGTATCACAAGGTAGAAATCGAATACATAACGATCTACCTAAGCCATAAGGTATTGTATTATCATATCCTATATCTAACATATAATTGTAATGCACAAGTACTATAAGCGCATCCCAATGGATTGCGTAATCATCTCATATATAGCATGCATCCAAGTAAGCCTATAAAGCAGCCGAAGATGTATGAATGTAAATCGTTTCAAAATAGCCGTATGATATGTATATCAAGCACGAGTAGCGGACATTGATTTAATAAGCAGATATGCAATTTATTTAAAGTACACATCGCATCTTTTAAAAATGATTTAAAGAAGGTTTTCTTTTTAAGGTTTCTTGTGTCATCATAAACACGTGGAAAAATAGGGAGGCTGTGGCTCTTTTGAAAAACTCTTTAATATACAGCGATAATGAAAATAGTATTTCAGGTACTGTCTCTAGGATCAGTCATATTCAACTAAAATATGGTTTAAACCATCTCAATCTGTGCAAGGCATCCATATCGATCTCTCACATATATCATATCATATCAAATAAAGCACACCAAAATCAGATCGCGCAAAAGGAAACACATCACCAAATAAAATCATCAGAAAACCATGCCAATCATTGACACGTAAATCTCAGGTATTTCCTTATGCACTATTCCTTGGATCAGTCCGCATCTCTGTCCCATCATAATACACCGGTCGGTATCCGGATATCCGCCGTGTCCAATATTATCACCGATATCGCGTCACCTTGCTAGTTCACCATCTTTCCATATGGTATCTTGCCCCTTAGTACCGAATCGGATCCACCATGTATCCTCAATCGGATATCCTCCGCCTCGATATCGGATATCACAATCATAAATACATAAGTCATGGTGGATGTACAAATCATCATATCAATAGAAAAACATATTTTTTGAAATACAAGCAAGTTTTAAAATCATATTGTGGTTTCTCGAATTCCATGGAAATCATCAAGTCCATAAGAACAAAATCCATAATCATCTTTGCCACAATTGGACATAATCATATACGAATATCCATGGTAATGGTATTCGTATATCAATATCAATATCATCAAGTGTCATGCATACACGCATGGATAACTAGGACACAAATACGCATGGCAGTTTCTATTGTGTCATGGTAATATTAATAATGTGTAGTGCAGCATACAAGTCTGTGATCGTGCAATATGGCAATTATTAGTAGATGTGTAAGTGTTCTATCAAAGTGTATTCATACGAGAATAGCTCTCGATTTCCTATCAAAAACATCAATATCATAATCGTCAACAATGCATCATGAAGCATCCTTCAGTTGATGATTAATACGCAGATATATCAATCAATCACATTCATATAATAATATCGATATAAGTAGAACACTATCGAGCATGACAATTTTACAGTGTCATGGGTAGTACCAATGATGTGTTTGTGTAACATTCGAGTCTGTGATCGTGCAACATGACAATCATTTGTAATTGTGCAGTGTTCTATAAAGTGTGTTCATACAAGCGTGGTATCGTAAACTAAATATACGAAGCGTCTACGAGTGAATATAATAAGCATAACGTAACTTAACAAAATAACGAAACACGAGCGTATAACAAGTATAATAGACGTAACGTGAACAAGCGTTATATATATATATATATATATATATATGATTATATAGTTTAAAATAGAACGAAATATTGTTTGGAAAGGAGGAGGCTGCAATGTTTTTAATAAAGATATTCATTTGAAATAAGCTGCACATCCTCGTTATTAGTGTTTATAATTAGAAACGAATCGTTAGTTTTACAAATAGTGTAATCAAGCATCATAATAATATCCCAATCGGGATTAAACATCAAGACTCCACGAGTCAAATAATCATAAGCCGCATTCAGCAATCTATTCTCATCATATCGAGTACAGAATCTCCATCATACGATATCAACAATCATCCAAACCATATTAGTACGGACATCTAGTCACGCACATCACATACAATAATCATATATATACATAAATATTTATATAGCCTACTAATTATAAATTATACGCTAATTATATAATCTATAAATTAATTTATCTGTAAATATCCGGGTTACGTATATACGCTTTCTATACTAAGTGTTTCCTAGAATTAGTTTGGGGGTGATATACTCCATCCACCTGATTTTCCCTGTAGATATAAATCTACTCACCGAAGTGCAGCTCGCTCTAGTCTAAGCTGACGACCTCCTTACCCTTCCTCGCCGTCTTTGAAGTCTACGCGATGGTCCCTATAATAAAAGTAGAAATAAACATGCAAGGAAACTCCGTTAAAACCAATACAAATCCAAAAAATCGAAATATGGAGAAAACATTAACAAAATAGCAAAACTGTTAAAAATACTGAAGGGCGAACGTCTAAACTTATATTAGGCAGAAGTCTAACCAAAAGATCACAGTCGCATAGAAATAAAGCAGACATCTGAAGAATGGGTCTCAAACGTCTGACCAAAAGGTCACAGTCGCATAGAAAGAAAGCAGATATCTGAAGAAAGGCTCCCAGACGTCTGACAATAAGGTCGCAGTCGTACAGAAAGTAAACAAACGTCTGAAAAAGGGCTCCCAGACGTCTAAAGAACAAATCTCATGTCACGACCCGAAATGGCACGTGACTGGCACTTGAATCATATGAAATCTATAGGACCCCATCTAATTCAAGTAAGCCAAAATCGCAGAAATCTAAACCATTTTTAAAGAAAGTGTTTTGTTAAAATAAGCCAAATATGCGTTTTTAAAACATCCAGTCTTTTCTGAAAATTTCGGCAGAGATTCCTTTGTAAATACTGGCCCCAAACGGGTACAACATGCATAATATGAATAAAGGCTGTAAGTCTACGCTAGCGCCCCGGCAGTCTACAGACGCCAAATGCGGAACAAAAAACTTTTAACTGGCGCTATCGTATACTTTAACCCGGATCTGCCATTATTGCTAAACTAACAAACTGTAAAGAGTGTAGAAAGGTTATACCGAACGATCTGAGTCCTTCGTTCTTCAACCATCATCCTACGCTCTGTTGCGGCTGCTCCGATCTCGTCGATCTCCGATATCCTCGTCGAGGTGGCACCACATGATCGATTCTTTAAACGGGCTCCCGCCTCTGACTCGAGGCAACTCGATCGTCAAGTTTGCTAAAAGAGACGACCAAGATTGATGTAGAGAATGAGTAGATGACTTTGTCTCACTTCGTCCAAATCCGTGGACGATCGGTTAATGAAGTTGCCGAGGGAATTGGGTGATAGAATGAAATGAACTGTAACATTCCATGCACCCCAAATACTATCATAATCTTTTCTCTCTAAAATGAAATCAACAAGTGAGAGAGTGAGAGAGGAGAGAGAGGGCCGGCCATATATAGCAAGAGGGAGGTGACCGTAGGAGAGGGGGGTGACCACAAGAGAAAGCTTCTCACTCAAAATATCTTAACCAAAACAAGAATCATTAAAACAAAGCATGACTCACATAAACACATCATCAATTCATTAATGCAACCATTAATGTCAAGATGACTCATTAGCCACTTCATCACTTCTAGAACCTTCTGGAATGATGACTCACTCCATCTGAAGAAAAGATAAATCCGTCTTTAACCGAATGTTAAAAGACGGCTGATAGAAAACTGGAAACTGGCAACTTCCAAAAGTGATCCTGAAACAACTTTCAGGATAACCCCGAAACTGTATAAATATACCCGCATTTGTATTACGACCGAATACAAATGCAACTGAGACAAAGATATTATACCTACTCAATATAATACTCGGATCCGGCTTAAACCAAAGCCGACCAGTATCATCTGCCCGAAAAATAACACGTGCGTAAACGCACGTGCATTTTCCGAACCCTGCCATAAAACCATACGGCCTCTACAACGTTTCGCCCGAACTTGGGAAACTGTCTGTGGGGGACTCTAATGACTCGTCAGTACCCTGGCAGTGGGTTTAACCACAAACCGTCAGCGGCACTAGCTATGCGTAACGGCTGCCCATGGACTGACCTCAAGGGAAGCTGATGAGCGAACTCAAGGGAGGCCGATGAGTGAACTCATCCAGAAACCCTACTGAGCCTAACAGTGACAATGTATATACAGTCCGGTCCGTTCGTCTATGAGTATCGCATATCTGCCTAGGGGGCTAGTAACGTCAGACCCCCAATAGCAGTATAAGTCGTGTCGGAGTGAAGCCCAATAACACCCTGAGACACTACTGGAGTACCTACCAGTAAATCTCCTGCCATGGCCATGGACTTTGTGTAATGGCTCTCCTAGACACAGCACGACCTCGCCCCCAATACCGGGAGAGACGAATCCCCTGCCGATCCGCTCACGTGCCTCCATATGGCTCGGGACTGTACCCAAAAGCTACCTGTTTGCACGACTCCTTTGAGCCGTGGTAGGGTAGAAATCAAAGCACAGTGGGAACTCACACGAGACAAATGATGACCTCAGGTCGATGAACTAACCTGTACACATGTCACCAGGGAACTGCTATCTGACGGTAGATATAATACTAACTAGCAGATTCCCGGCGAGTCCTGTCCGGTGTACTCATAACCCAATGAGCACCTGTATACATCTTAGGTGATCCAACTGACACCAGTGGCTTGTGAGACCGGCCACCGCCCCTCGTCGGGGTCTCGACTGTACACACTAGTCTACTCCGGAGTATCGATGCCCTGTCTCGAAACTCCCACGACTAGGGACCACAATTAAGGATATGCGTATAAACCACCCAACTCTCACGTATATGATCGCCATCATACTGTTGGTAGTAAAGCAAGATCCTAAGGGCTCTATCAAAGTGTAACATATAATCAGTCACCTGATCATGTACACGACTGATAAAGGCAAACCAGATAGCATACTATCATTTCGAGTAAGACTGTCCTACTGGTATAGGTCCTCCGCAATCATTGCAATCACGTACCTGCGATCCAATAATTGACTATGAGGGCACTATCTCCAACAATCTCCCTCTTGCACTCAAGGCTAATTATTGCGATGTCGACTACTCACAGCCCGTGTGAAACCGAACATCCAACTCCTCTACTAATTAGAATCACAAAGCCCGTTTGTAAAACTATTGTGTTCGAGAAATAGCCTTAGTGAGTGGATCCGCCTAGAAGTTTCTTCCTATATCTCTCTTAATCTCAAGTTCGCGGAGAAAGCCATCTCCCGAATCGAGTAATACCTGTCTTAGAATATGTCTGGATATCTGATGGGACCTAGTTCATAAATGAACTCCAAATCCAAACTTCTTAGACTGTATCGATCACTGAACCTAATCAGTATCCGGCACCATGCCACCCACAGTATCCTCTTGGACCACCTGTCCATAATACTGTCCCTCTTTGTCAGAGGGAAAAACTATAACTCTGACAATCACTCTGTCATCCATGTCACCTTTGAAGCCTGGAATGATAACCGTCTCCCGAAGGAGGCTGCCGTCATCAAATCTGTAGAACATGTACTTATGTTCTAAAACTGCTTCCTTATGTTTCTCCAGGATTGGATTAATGCAAACTTATTGCATTTAGTGCAAAACCAACATTTGGTGTGGTACTTGACATCTCACGATTGACTCAATTGCCTAAGCAAGTGATCTGCCAATCATGCACATCCCTCTCCCCTTTAGTCTGTAAGACACCTTTAGAGAGGGTGACTCCATCACCTGCAGGTACACCACCATGCTAGGAGTCAACTATTCCAAAAACCATTAGAATATCTGTCAAAGTACCCACATTGGGAAACTACCCAAATCCAGATCTAAAACCATAGATCTAGAAACCAGAATGTCAAATATTATATCCATATCCTGTCTGGAGAAACAACTGTGTGACGACCACAGTACAACCGATCGTAGTATAGGAATTTTACTTCCTACTCTGTGTATGTCATCCTGATACCATGACATCATACCCTACTACCTTCTTAACAGATCCATCCCTTATTCTGATTGAAGTCAAACCTATGACTGTCACATCAAAAAATAGATGATCTATCTCCGCTATAACTGCTGAAGTCTATAAATAGATATAAGCATCTTGCCCACTATGCTTCCGCTGCTCCCACTGACTACGACAACCCTCCTACCGGGTCTCATATCCTGGAACAACAGTAGTGTCAAGTCTTGGTAGATAAGAACCTCCCTGTCACCGTCTCTGAGGCTACCGAAGTACCTCTCGGGCGTCTGAGGTTACCTACCATACCTGCGGAGTGGCTATTGGAATGTCAAACCTGATTGAATGTATAGGTCCTATTAAATTTTCCGTAATCGTTCGCGGTTCTGGAATCACTTCCAGTTCTACCATACTCCCACTACTGTTTTCTGAAAAAGATCCATTTTTACTAAAACTGTGGCGAGTCAAGAACAATATCACTATTGATCTTCCAAATGGTAGAATATCAACCCTCGTCATAGCCAGGGTCAACCCACAAACAGCCATTACAGAAACGTGCCCTGAGTTATCCAGAGTCTGGTTTTAAGCATAAGCTGGACAACTCCCCGTACCTTAATATCTTTTAAGGTACGATCTATTCTATATCCAATATAGAAACTTTGGCACTTATTTAATTGGAACCAAGATTCAATCCATGCAGCTGTCTCCAGTGCATATCAACTTAATGGAAAGAGGCTAATCAGCATTACTCAACTTAGGAATCCATCCAATTATGAGTAACCTGAAAGAGAAACACGTTTCTCAAAACCATCACTATCATCTGAATACCAATCACAAGAATCTACATCTTCGATCTCTTTGAAGAATCCCGACACTTGTGATACCTGGTTCTCTACTTTATTCTTATACCCACAACTTCTCAAAACTTAGACCTTGTATTTCTACGAAACACTTGTCTAAATACTAGAGAAGTTATAAGTAAACAGAACATAGTACGAGGACCTACCCCTTTGTCCTGATGGACACTGGACAACATACAATACTCTGTATAAGTCCGCTGAGTTGAACAACTCAAAACCTGTGCGTTGTAGGTGGAAAACTGTACCCTGGCGATTTCCTCAAATATCACCAATTACAACGAATTCCGATATAATGAGGATAATCACCTAATTCCCAATATCTTACTCCCACTCATCATCTGTAAAACCATACAGATATGAGAATGAAACCTGGTAAATACATACCCTTGGAGTAAGTGTCTAATCGGGAAAACAGTTTTTCCTTTAACAATGCACTGAAACATGAAAATATTTCGTAGGGGTATCCTGGTATTCATAGCAATGCCTTTTCCATAATCCAATTCATGACTTCAACCGTATATTTTATTGCCATCTCTCCAAATCCCTTTATTTGTCTTTAGTCGTTACCTTCTGTACACCATCGTTAGGCTAAATGGTTTTCTTCCTTCCCTACCGTTCGGCACCAGCCTATGGTTTGGAAGAAGACTATCCAGTAAGCATAATAGGTGTACCCTCCTAAACCAAGGAGTACTCGTATCTTGAGAGAAGGTGATGATAAAAGACAACTGAATAATACCTTATTCTTTTAAAGGTGAAATAGGAGTGGCGATGAAGTACGCGGTTTTGGTCGTGAATGATATTAGTCGCAATTTACTTTGCCCTCTTTCTAATCCCTTTATTTTGTCTTTACATATTACCTTCTGCACACCCTACTTAGGCTAATTGGTTTTCTTCATTCCCTACCTTTCGGCACCAGCCTATGGTTTGGAATAAGACTATCCAATAAGCGTAATAGGTGTACCCTCCTAAACCAAGGAGCTCTCGCAACCTGAGAGAAGGTGATAATAAAAGACAACTGAATAAACCAATTCTATTTCTCCTGAACCTGGATCCATCCTCGAAGAAGTCCCTTCGAGTTCGTATATAACCATACGATGGCTCTATCCAATGGAAGTGGATATCCGTAGTAATACGGGTGTTCTGAGAAATTCAAAGGGTAGAAGAAGGAGTGGCAATGACTTATGCAACATAGACAATCCAAAAGCCAGTATTTTAAGAAGGTTCGGTCAACCTGGTCACTGAGTCATAGTCTAGGGTCGGTCAAAGGTCGCTGCCAAAGAGAGAGAGAAAAGAAACACTCTGCGTGCACTCTAACCTAGATCAGAATGGTTATCATTTTATCTAATCCGGAAACCTCCCACTGTCCTGTCAAATTCTCCTCCAAACCTAAAGAAGAATCAATCGGGATCACCCGAAGAGTAAACCAACTCATCAGTGGGAATCGGGATCCAACTCTCATCGCATGATAACGTGATGGAATGCATCCACGTTACTCATACTCAAGAAGGTATGCGCATACTTGGCAAGTTTCAGTTTCTTTAGAAACTCCCGATATAGTTTTTGCCCCATGCTCTTATAACCTTGGCGTTAGGTCAAAATGTCATAAGTCACATGCCAAGTTCTACCCATCACTATCTTATTAATTTGAACCCACCCGCACATGCCCTTGGCGTTAGGTCAAAATGGCAGAACGGCTGTCCCAAACCAACTCATCTATCTATGCAACAATTGAATACCCAGCAGCTACCAAACACTATGCCATGGCGTTAGGTCAAAATACATAGCTTGAATACTACTGAATACCCAAAAGAAGTGACGGAGGGCTACGGCTGGTTTTTGGCGAAAAACCTTTAACGTAGTGAACTTGATATCGCTGAAGGAACCTGATAGCTTTTTAAAATATAATGGCGAAAACCTTTTGCTAAAGAGGTCACTCCCGGCAAAGGGATCTCGGCTCTTTCCTCGTGGAATGAGGTGCAGGATATTCCACTGAATACCGCTATGCAAAGCAACTTGTAATCGACTATAGTGAAGTTATTACTCTGACGCAAACTTCTGTCCAAGGGGTCAGTCCCGGTGAAGGGATATCGGCCCTTGTCCCGTCGAATGAGGTGCAGGATATTCCACTGAATACCGCTATGCATAACAAAAGGAAACGTCTTTGCAATAACACCTTTTAAATTTGTTCCAACAACTGTAAACAGGTTTGTTTAACATTGCGTTGATCAGAATCAACACATGTCCCATCAATCGATCACACCAGAAAAGAACGAAAATAAAATGTACGTATATGCCATCCGCATTCGTCACTGGGTCCCGTCATCACCCGTTAGGTTACTTAACTAATGACAGAGCGGGGACTGGACTAGCGCGGGTGTAAAACATATACAACATCTAATAGTATATAAACCAATATACAATAATCGCTCCAGGCGTGATAATATGCAACATTACAGAAAAGTAATAAGCATCACAGAACAATACAGATATCTGGGATCCCCGGGTTTCACAGAGCCGCTGCTGAAACCCGACGTTCCCCTGTCGTGTGGATAGCCTGTGCAATGAAACCTAGACCCCTACGGGTGCGGCAAGTTACCCGCCAAAACCTGAAGCGAGGCAGCCCCCTACAGCATAGTAAATGGACCACCCAGCACTTCACGGAATCCGGTAATCTTGGGCACCCCTCCTTGGGTCAACCTGTACCCCCTACGAGTGCGGCGAATAGTCTGCCAATTCTAGAGTGGGACCCCTCTTCCTCTCAAAGCCATGAGATGCGGACCCGTTGCCCCCCAGAACCCGGCTATCCGTGCACTCCGTCGCGGGGCAAAACCTAGTACAGTAATGAAAAATAGTACAATAGGTACATCGACCGCAACCTGGTCGTGCCCCAAAAGAATATTATACAACAGGCAGTGACGGCAGTCCACAAGTTGGACGCTCGCCCCGCAATATCAAATGTACAAATAAACACAAACTGTACTACCATTGCACACTGCTATCCACCACGACAAATCCGCAACATCACAGCACAAAACAGAACATCAACGCGAATGTCACGTTCGCAAACCCGTCTAAAAGAACTATAGCAATCAGACGCGGTTTACCGATCAAATGACATTCCCGGTCGGAGATATAATGTAAGCACTGTAAACTAACATGTTTAAATTTCAATCGACCAAATATCAAGAAGTGGGCCCCACGACTTACTGGTGAACAGTAACAAAATCTGGGCCAAAACGATATTTACCAAAAACCCTAAAATCCAACAGAGAAGCCACTGGAAAAATTTGGGAGCACGAGCTCACCATGTGGCCGCGGATACGCGGTCAAACCATGGGTTTGACCGCGTTTCCGCGGCGGTTTGGTGGGGTCACGAGCCTAAATTTTGTCGTGGTTCTTAGAAAAGCATGCACAGTTTTCTGAGATATGTAGAATTAATTTTTGAGACCATTTAAAATCAACAGAAACTGTCGAGCTAGGATTTTGCAATTTTCGATTTCCGGTTCGATCGATGTTTTAAACGCGTTAGCACAAGTTAGTATAGCAAAATGGTGAGGCTCTGATACCACTGTAAGTCTACGCTAGCGCCCCGGCCGTCTACAGACGCCAAATGCGGAACAAAAGCTTTTAAACTGGCGCTATCGTATACTTTAACCCGGATATGCCATTATTGCTAAACTAACAAACTGTAAAGAGTGTAGAAAGGTTATACCGAACGATCCGAGTCCTTCGTTCTTCAACCATCATCCCACACTCTGTTGCGGCTGCTCCGATCTCGTCGATCTCCGATATCCTCGTCGAGGTGGCACCACATGATCGATTCTTTAAACGGGCTCCCGCCTCTGACTCGAGGCAACTCGATCGTCAAGTTTGCTAAAAGAGACGACCAAGATTGATGTAGAGAATGAGTAGATGACTTTGTCTCACTTCGTCCAAATCCGTGGACGATCGGTTAATGAAGTTGCCGAGGGAATTGGGTGATGGAATGAAATGAACTGTAAAATTCCATGCACCCCAAATACTATCATAATCTTTTCTCTCTAAAATGAAATCAACAAGTGAGAGAGTGAGAGAGGAGAGAGAGGGCCGGCCATATATAGCAAGAGGGAGGTAACCGTAGGAGAGGGGGTGACCACAAGAGAAAGCTTCTCACTCAAAATATCTGAACCAAAACAAGAATCATTAAAACAAAGCATGACTCACATAAACACATCATCAATTCATTAATGCAACCATTAATGTCAAGATGACTCATTAGCCACTTCATCACTTCTAGAACCTTCTAGAATGATGACTCACTCCATCTGAAGAAAAGATAAATCCGTCTTTAACCGAATGTTAAAAGACGGCTGATAGAAAACTGGAAACTGGCAACTTCCAAAAGTGATCCTGAAACAACTTTCAGGATAACCCCGAAACTGTATAAATATACCCGCATTTGTATTACGACCGAATACAAATGCAACTGAGACAAAGATATTATACATACTCAATATAATACTCGGATCCGGCTTAAACCAAAGCCGACCAGTATCATCTGCCCGAAAAATAACACGTGCGTAAACGCATGTGCATTTTCCGAATCCTGCCATAAAACCATACCGCCTCTACAACGTTTCGCCCGAACTTGGGAAACTGTCTGTGGGGGACTCTAATGACTCGTCAGTACCCTGGCAGTAGGTTTAACCACAAACCGTCAGCGGCACTAGCTATGCGTAACGGCTGCCCATGGACTGACCTCAAGGGAAGCTGATGAGCGAACTCAAGGGAGGCTGATGAGTGAACTCATCCAGAAACCCTACTGAGCCTAATAGTGACAATGTATATACAGTCCGGTCCATTCGTCTATGAGTATCGCATATCTGCCTAGGGGCTAGTAACGTCAGACCCCCAATAGCAGTATAAGTCGTGTCGGAGTGAAGCCTAATAACACCCTGAGACACTACTGGAGTACCTACCAGTAAATCTCCTGTCATGGCCATGGACTTTGTGTAATGGCTCTCCTAGACACAGCACGACCTCGCCCCCAATACCGGGAGAGACGAATCCCCTGCCGATCCGCTCACGTGCCTCCATATGACTCGGGACTGTACCCAAAAGCTACCTGTTTGCATGACTCCTTTGAGCCGTGGTAGGGTAGAAATCAAAGCACAGTGGGAACTCACACGAGACAAATGACGACCTCAGGTCGATGAACTAACCTGTACACATGTCACCAGGGAACTGCTATCTGACGGTAGATATAATACTAACTAGCAGATTCCCGGCGAGTCCTGTCCGGTGTACTCATAACCCAATGAGCACCTGTATACTCTTAGGTGATCCAACTGACACCAGTGGCTTGTGAGACCGGCCACCGCCCCTCGTCGGGGTCTCGACTGTACACACTAGTCTACTCCGGAGTATCGATGCCCTGTCTCGAAACTCCCACGACTAGGGACCACAATTAAGGATATGCGTATAAACCACCCAACTCTCACGTATATGATCGCCATCATACTGTTGGTAGTAAAGCAAGATCCTAAGGGCTCTATCAAAGTGTAACATGTAATCAGTCACCTGATCATGTACACGACTGATAAAGGCAAACCAGATAGCATACTATCATTTCGAGTAAGACTGTCCTACTGGTATAGGTCCTCCGCAATCATTGCAATCACGTACCTGCGATCCAATAATTGACTATGAGGGCACTATCTCCAACAAAGGCATCCCCAAGCGGGAGCTAGCTCTTCGTCAATTGACGGTCACAACTACGTAAGCAATATAATATACAACGCCAAAGGGCGAGGATCAAAACTCAAAAGGAAACCCAAAATCAACAATAAAACCACAAATAATACATGCGCGACTCTACGGTCGAAAGAATATAAACTGTTCTCTAAGGTTATAAAATATACAAGTCTGGTTGATGGAGTTTTCTAGATACAACTGAAATATAAATAATGGTACAATGGTGGTCACGATGCGAGTGAACCAACCTAACAAAGCAATCACCCGGAATGAAGTAGTGTGCCAACAAAGCCGCCAAGGAAAACCTGTATGACAAAACCTCCAAGAAACTGTGGCAAAACGGGGGTGAGTTGCCAACTCGTGAGTAGAAAACATCACAGAGCAGAAATAATATGTATGACTCAATCCTTGGCCAATACGATCAGTAATAAATAACCTCAATATGATAAGATCTGAAGCATGAAAAGGTGGCAAGGGTAAACATCTATACATAAGTGTAATACTAAGTACTCGTGTCAGTGCCTCAAGTAGCAACATATCATAAATATGAGGTATGAATACATGAAAACAGAATACATGTAAACGAGAAAACTGTTTTCATATCTCAGTGAGATTTATGTATATAAAATCGAGATATCATCAATGAAAACAACATAAAACAGTGTCTATCATGGACACAAAAATATATATATATCGCTGACTCAATATCTAGGGCTCCAGCTATCCGGACTGGCCCCTGGGCTCCGACAATCCGGACTGCCCAACTTCGATCGGTATCCTCCGTATATCCGTCGAGTCATAATGCAATCACCGGTCGGTAGTGCTCCCCTGCCGGGATCAATGCCATCATCTGCAACCTTCTTGCCCCGGGGTACCGCACCGGGTCAACCATGCACTCCTCCTCGAATCGGGTGTATCATATCGCTCAAGAGCCGAGAAAAATCATGGTGGACTCCTCTCAAAACATATCATGAGAAAACCGCAACTTTCATTTTAAAATGATAATCAGTTTATAAAATCCTTACAGTTTCTCAAAATCCAGAAATCTCATGGAAATCCGGAATCCCAATCTCAAGTATAAATAAACAATGAATTCTAAAATATTGGGCTCCGGCAATCCGGACGGCCCCTAATAATAATGCATGAAAATGAACGTATAAATATGCATGACAATCACAGTAATAAATGCAATGTCTAAGCTAGCACAATAATATATATATATATATATATCAGAACTATCAGCTAACAAGTGATATCAATGAAATAATATTCTCTACAGTGTACGTGGCATGGCAATTACCGTTGATGGTGTGTGTGAGCCGGCAAGCGGGTGTACGTGGAATATACGCATCATCGGTAATGGTGCTGGTGTCCTGACAGCATGATTTCAATAATAGCATATGAAAACACAATATAAGCATGCAATGTGATGCGAACAGCAAGAATATGCTGGAGCTGAATAATAAACACAACAATAAATAATATACATTAATATATATGGTTCATACGGTTTGTCGTTTTGAAATAACATGAATTATGGTGTTTCGAAAATAGGGCTACGGTGTTTTTAAGAAAATGTACGTCCTTTGAAATATCCATAGAATCCATTGGCCTGTCTTTAAAATACTCACGATTTGTTAGTTTTGAAATAGGTATGACCCGAGTCTAGTCTAACATCTACAAGTAAACTACTGGACTAAACTAACAGACTGCTCAACACGGTAATGAAAACCACCTAAGTCTCAGTCGATATATATATATATATATATATATATATATAATAGTCGGTGTTCCCGCCTCAATAGTATCACATATGATACAATATATAACATGACATTCTCGAGTCAAGAGTGTGGATCTATCATCAATATATAGCTCGTACGATAAATCCATCGTACGGAATCCCAAATCTGGGTACGGGTCAATTATCGCATTATCTCATTATTCATCTGGTATCCTTTTCATCATATATCATGATCTGAGGGTACTAATTTAAGTCTAGTACATACTGATACCATCTATATATATGTATGTGTGTGTATGAAAACACATCGCCCAAGGACCCGCTATAATATCATGCCGTATCTCAAATACGGACCATGTCATATCACTGATCTCATAGCATCATGCCCAATCTCATCGACTCAACTCCAAAAATCATATACTATCCTCATCATCCATGTATATATATATATATACATAGTCTATGTGTGTGTGTGTGTGTGTATCCTCATATACGCCCAAATAATAAAATGTATGCATGTGTGGGTATGCGTGTGGGTGTAATCTCTAATCTAGGGTTTCGCGACTAAGAAGCTAAACTAAGTTACTTTTAATTACACTAACACTATATCATGAACACCTAGAATCTATCTTGATAATCAATAATCTCTCAATAAACATATTTATATATATATATATATGTATGTATGTATGTATGTATACGTATCCGTATACTACACTACGAAACTGCGGGGGTGCTATAAGCCATCCACCCGACTTCCCCCGTAGATATATATCTACTCACCTTGATCCTCGCTTACTGGATTCGATGACGCCACGCTCATTCTTGTCATCTCGAAGTCCACGTGGGGGTACCTACATATCACATATAGCATTGTAAATAGAAATCACGCACGAAAACCAAAACGGCACGTGAATCGCTTATAGGTTAGAACCTATATCCTCGCATGCAAAACATGACCAAATAATCCTAGTCATTGACGTTCAAACGCCACACGACGGAAAAATATATCAAATACCAAAATTCAAGTCAAAACGAAACGCAAAACAAAGTAGCAACCCAAGAAAATGGTCCCAGATTTTACCCTAGGTGTAATTAGCCAATTTTGCATACATGCAGGGTATATTTTACTGGAGATGAGCCATGGACCAAACATGGATCATTTCAGAAGTACCCAGGCCACAAATTTCGACCATGGGGATTAAATTTGCAGCCAAGATGAAAGGGTTTAGTCTCGGGTCTTCAGGGTAGTATCTATGTCACCTGCACTACTCACTGTGTTTGCTAAATAATTTTCCAGGTCCCCAAGTTGTAGCAGATTCCAATTTACCATCACAAAGTCTATAAAAATAAAATATCGGGGTTTTCTAAGTTTGTGAATTGGGGTTCTAATCTCTCGCTTAGGTCTTTAATCAATCACCACAGGGGTTTGAGGTCCATATTAAGTCTCAATTTACACATTTGGATTCAATTCAAACCCTAAGCTCTTCTAGAAATTTTCAAAGTTCACTAATCAACACTAAATCGATTCTAAACATGTATGGATGCTTAAGGAATTGAAATACTACACTAATGGTGCAGAAATTACCTCATTTGGCAACTCAAGAATTTTCTTGAGTTGTCCCAAGTGCTCAAAATCCATCCTTTATTGGTACAAAATGCTTGTGAGGAGCTTGTGCATGTTTTTAATGAAGTGGGGATGAGGTTTTGATGAGTTTTTAATGATGTTGTGAGGGTTGAAGAGGATGGGGGAGTGAGAGGCAGCCATGGGAGGTGAGGAGAGGAAAAATGAAGAGAAAATTATGGAGGGAACAAGATCCATGACCAAGGTTTGACCTCTCACCTCTCTCTCTCTCTCTCATGCCCATACCCATTTCTTTATTCTTATTCATTTTCTTTTGTTTACTTTTCTTTTTTCTTTTCTTTCTAGATAAACAAAGCCATGCATGAAGGAAAGAGAAAAGCCATGGTAGAAAATGAAATAAAATGTGAAATATGCAATGGTGCATGTCATGTGCACAAATCAAGCTTAATGCACGATTAGTGATATTTAATCGCGATTAGCATTAAAATAATGTATAATTAATTATAAAAATCTATAATTTGCTTAAATCACATAAAACACCCTCATTTCAGTAATTCTTATAATTTCTCAAATTTTCCCCAATTTATCGGTATTTAATTATACCGCATTATCAAAATATTTGTAATATTTATTATTTAATTATAAAAATTCCCAAAAATAATATTTTATTTTTCTGAAATGTTATATTCTTCCCCCCTTAAAGAAATTCGGTCCATGAATTTAAATTTAAACCCCTCAAATACTAAAACATTCCAGTAAAATGATCACGTCGTCGGGACTCCGAAATCATAAATACATAGAACACATCGTAGCGTAATGCATGCGCATGAAAAATGGGTATATAAACCAAAATCAAAACTTCATCAAGTATCCCGCAATCATCGGAGTTATGGTGAAGACACCAATGTCAAAGCCCAATACGAAAACCAACATGATATACATCAAAACTATACATGTAAACATCGTGGTAAATTCGTCAAACATCTGAAAGGAATGCACGCCAAACTTTTTTCCAATCGTTGTGCAATGCGCGTATCAAGGCACAGGGGTGGACGTCTATTGTAAGAAAATAACTATATATATACCCTTTGTTTAACATACACGTCCCGCTGTTTTGATAAAAATAATTTAGAAGGGTTTCCTTTGTTAAATGTTTCATGTCATCTCGGACACGTAGGTAAATACTGAGACTATAGCTCCTTTTTGGAAATCTCTTCGATAACTAACAATGCGTGCAAAATATATTCAGGTACTGTCCTCGGACTAGTCATGCTCAGCTGCTATACCATATAGTAAGTTTTATAAAACATACTGCTCCAAAAGAAATCAATCCCAAAATGTATATATGAATGCCACGTGCGTCTGGTGTGCATGGAAATCGAAATCCATGAATATGCCATACATGTGCACAGAAACAAAATCTAAGTGCAACGGGTGTGCCCGAAACACCTGTCAAAGGAAACGGTGTGCCTAACAGCAATATCAGGTGCATCTGATATGCACGAAGAATCCCGATTTAGTGCATCTGGCGTGCACCAAAATCGCATCAAGCGCGTCAAGTATGCGCAAGAATCCAAATCAAGTGCACAAGGTGCACGAAAACAAATATCGAGTATCACAATCGAAATCGACGGTATACAACACCTCTCAATCTAAATCTAAATCAGGTATACCATGGTATATAATCTCACAACCATGTGTATCAGCATGCACAAAATCGAATCAAATACTAAAAGTGCATAAAAACTTTGCCGAAAGCATAAGTCAAATCACATGCATACCATAGGTATGAAATCAAAATCAACATCTCGAATGACATCAAATCGAAGTCAGGTGCAACTGTGGTGCATAAAATCTCAATCATGCAAATAAATCGTCAAAATACCGAAGTCAAAGATGGCGGAAACAGTCCCGCTCTAGCACATCCTCTAAAGATCTCTGGCCAACTGTCATGGTCACTCATAACATGTCTCGTCGACAATGTCGAACTCTAGCCTGCTGGGTGTGCGCAAAATGACTGATCCTGGGTCCAAGTCTTCTCGTATAGTATTCCAGAATGATCTCGTCAGGGTCTCTCCCGAATCTCGTTTCTGCCGAACTGCCCGGAAGTTGTCACATTTTACTAAATCTCTTTCTTGTTCCGGAACGGCTGCATACTCATCGCGACTCCTTCTGGAAGATATATCCATATACAACGTCTCTGCATGTGTATCACATCTATGATGTCAGCGGAATGGAACGTCATCTCATCAAGATCTCGTACGAACCTCTTACTCCATTTTTCTCTAATGTTGACTAATTCGGACTCGTCCCTTCGTGGCTGCATAGACTGCGCTTCAACGGCTATACTCGTATCTGGAGTCTCCCAAGCAATGTATCCCATCACATGATATCCGAATGATGTCGAACTTTTCGATCGATTCGTTAAGATTCAATAATCCCCCAAGAGCTCAACATCTTGAATACAGTTTAATAGTATTCCAGTATATGCCACAGTACCTATGGACCAACCGTATAAGGGAAAACCCAAGCCTCAATAATGGCACCGCTGAACTGCTACAAACCCTAAGGTTTCATAGCGTTCTCATGGTCATTATATCGAGTTAGGGTTTCATTCTTCTAGAGGGTCCACAGAATTACTTGCACGTTTTCCCGAATACTTTAAACTTGGAAAATGGGTTTCTGACCTTCGATCGTCTTCTATCGACACTCAACGTACCTGCGTGAAGTCGTCTCTAGCTGGAATCAATCAATCTGATGACCTCGCATCGGGGTAGGCAACGAATCACATATCCTAGTCCTTCCTCTTTAGGTAACTAGCGATCTTCTATCATATCTCTAAGTACAACTCGTGCGGCTTTAGCTTCAAACATCTGGGGCGATATCTCGTCATTCGCAGCAACAACTGGCTCATTCGTCCGCAAGCTGAACAGTGCCTCAATCATCAAATCATAATCGGTGCATTGACGATCATCACAATCTGGTTGGCCTCTACCAGTGGCCCAAACCTATGGTGCTGATTTACAAATCCGAGAAATCCGTAAAAGCAATCCATCAAATGCTCATGGAGCGAAAACACAATAGGATGATACATCTATGCAATCATGTGTCCCTGGAATCATGCCCTGGTTAGTCCTCGTCTGTGACGAGCTCATGCTGACGCAACTCTAGCCGTAGCTCTCTTTGCTTGTGTAATCGTTGCCGCAAAACCATAAACCGATATCGATGAGGATAGATCATAGGAATGAATATAATAATGTGCAAGGAAATGTATAACCTAAGGCTTCTTAAGCGGAGTAGCGTATCGTAAGTATGGCGCGGAACATACACACGGTACGTCACTCTCCTTAAGTCACCTACTCCATCAACCAAGGTCAACCTATGCGAGGAAAGTTCGAGTCTAATACCCCCTCGACCAAGTCTAAGTTCCGTAAGGTCGAGCCTAGGTTCCGAATATATACAAACGCCCTAGACTCCGCATAGTCAAACATAGAATCGAACCAAGGTTAACCTAGCGCTCTGATACCAACTTTGTCACGACCCGAAATGGCACGTAACTGGAATTTGAATCATATGAAGTCTATAGGACCCCATCTAATTCAAGCCAAAATCCCAAAAATCTAAACCATTTTTAAAGAAAGTGTTTTATTAAAATAAGCCGAATATGCGTTTTTAAAACATCCAGTCTTTTCTGAAAATTTCGGCAGAGTTTCCTTTGTAAATACTGGCCCCAAACGGGTACAACATGCACAATATGAATAAAGGCATCCCCAAGCGGGAGCTACCTCTTCATCAATTGACGGTCACAACTACGCAAGAAATATAATATACAATGCCAAAGGGCAAGGATCAAAACTCAAAAGAAATCCCAAAATCAACAATAAAACCACAAATAATACAAGCGCGACTCTACGGTCGAATGAATATACACTGGTATCTAAGGTTATAAAATATACAAGTCTGATTGATGGAGTTTACTAGATACAACTGAAATATAAATAAAGGTACAATGGTGGTCACGATGCGAGTGAACCCACCTAACAAAGCAATCACCGGGAATGAAGTAGTGTGCCAGCAAAGCCGCCAAGGAAAACCTGTACGGCAAAACCTGCAAGAAACTGTGGCACAACGGGGGTGAGTTTCCAACTCGTTTGATAGAAAACATCACAAAGAAGAAATCGTATGTATGACTCAATCCTAGGCCAATACGATCAGTAATATATATCCTCAATATGATAAGGTCTGAAGCATGAAAAGGTGGCAAGGGTAAACATCTATATATAAGTGTAATACCAAGTGCTCGTGTCAGTGCCTCAAGTAGCAACATATCATAAATATGAGATACATGAAAACAGAATACATGTAAACGAGAAAACTGTTTTCATATCTCAGTGAGATTTATGTATATAAAATCGAGATATCATCAATGAAAACAACATAAAACAGTGTCTAGCATGGACACAAAAATATATATATCTCGCTGTCTTAATATCTTGGGCTCCAGCTATCCGGACTGGCCCCTAGGCTCCAGCAATCCGGACTGCCCCAACTCCGATCGGTATCCTCCGGATATCCGTCGAGTTACAATGCAATCACCGGTCGGTAGTGCTCCCCTACCGAGCTCAACGCCATCATCTGCGACCTTCTCGCCCCGGCGTACCGCACCGGGTCCACCATGCACCCACGGATGGTTCCTCCTCCTCCTCGAATCGGGTGTATCATATCGCTCAAGAGCCGAGAAAACTCATGGTGGACTCCTCTCAAATCATATCATGAGAAAACCACAACTTTAATTTTAAAATGATAATCTGTTTATAAAATCCTTACGGTTTCTCAAAATGCAGAAATCTCATGAAAATCCGAAATCCCAATCTCAAGTATAAATAAACAATGAATTCTAAAATATTGGGATCCGACAATCCGGACTGCCCCTAATAATAATGCATGAAAATGAACGTATAAATATGCATACAATCACAGTAATAAATGCAATGTCTAAGCTAGCACAATAATATATATATATATATATATATATATATATATATATATATATATATCGGAACTATCAGCTAACAAGTGATATCAATGAATTAATATTCTCTACAGTGTACGTGGCATGGCAATTACCGATGATGGTGTGTGTGAGCCGGCAAGCGGGTGTACGTGGAATATACGCATCATCGGTAATGGTGCTGGTGTCCTGACAGCATGATTTCAATAATAGCATATGAAAACACAATATAAGCACGCAATGCGATGCGAACAGCAAGAATATGTGGGAGCTGAATAATAAACACAACAATAAATAATCTACATTAATATATATGGGTAATACAGTTTGCTTTTTTGAAATAACATGAATCGTGGTGTTTAGAAAATAGGGCTACGGTGTTTTTAAGAAAAGGTACGTCCTTTGAAATATCCGTAGAATCCCTTGGCCTGTCTTTAAAATACTCACGATTCATTAGTTTTGAAATAGGTATGACCCGAGTCTAGTCTAACATCTACAAGTAAACTACTGGACTAAACTAACAGACTGCTCAACAGGGTAAGGAAAACCTCCTAAGTCTGAGTCGATATATATATATATATATATATATATATATATATATATATATATATATATAATAGTCAGTGATCCCGCCTCAATAGTATCACATATGATACAATATATAACATGACATCCTTGAGTCAAAAGTGCGGATCTATCATCAATATATAGCTCGTACAGAAAATCCATCGTACGACATCCCAAATCTGGGTACGGGTCAATTATCGCATTATCTCATTATTCATCTGGTATCCTTTTCATCATATATCATGATCTGGGGGTACTGATTTAAGTCTATTACATACTGATACCATCTATATATATTTATGCATGTGTATGAAAACACATCGCCCAAGGACCCGCTATAATATCATGTCGTATCTCAATTACGAACCATGTCACATCACTGATCTCATGGCATCATGCCCAACTCATTAACTCAACTCCAAATATCATATACTATCCTCATCATCCACACACACACACACACACACACACACACACACACACACACACACACAGTCCCATACCTATGCGTATAGATATATATACATATCCCCATATATGCACAAATAATAAAATGTATGCATGTGTGGGTGTGCGTATGGGTGTAATCTCTAATCTAGAGTTTCACGACTAAGAAGCTAAACTAAGTTACTTCTTATTACACTAACACTATATCATGAATGTTGGATATATGTATGCCCTAGAGGCCATTATGTGATAGTGGATGTATCTATACATGTATATATATTCAGTTTGCATTCTTGCTCGACATGATAGTATGCTATCTGGTTCTTCTTTATCTGACATGTTGATTTGATCATGCTTTTATTCATTCATACATGCTGATAAAGCCCTGAGGATATCGGCTTGACTGCTCTGATTATGATGGAGATCATACTAGTGGGACATCTGTAGTCTATAAGCATATCCTGAAAAGTCCCTAGTCGGAGGTGTATCGAGACGGGGCATCGATATACCAGAGTAGACTAGCGTATATGATACTAGACCCATGTGATGGGCGATGGATGTTCCCACATTCATCGATGTTTGACATCAAGATCACATACGGGTGCTCAGTGGTGACTGAGTACACTGGACGGACTCACCGAGAACTCCTATATGGAATTATATCTATCGTCGGATAGCAGTTCTCAGGTGACACTGGTACAGGTTAGTCTGTAGACCTGAGATCGTCATGGAGTCTTGTGTGTTCTCCCACTGTACTTTGATTGCCACCCTACCACGGCTCTACTGAGTCGTGCAAACAGGTGGCCGTTGGGTACAGTCCCGAGACACACGAAGACGATGAGCGATAGGAGGGGTTTCGTCTCTCCCGGTATTGGGAGTTGATGCTGTGCTGTGCCCGACTGGTTATAACAGCAAGTCCCTGGCCAGGGCTGCTAAGATTTGCTGATAAGTGTTATCAGTAGTTTCTCGATCTGTTATAGACCATTCACCGGCACGACTTATTGAGTTATTGGGGTCAACGTGACTATCCCTAGGCTCGATATGCAGCATATCTGACGAAGAGACCGGACTGTACGGTAGTGTTGCCGGATGGCTCGACGCGAGTTGTAGCAGGTTCGCTTGTTGTCTTCTGATCGCTCAATACCCGGGTGGCCGTTACGTTTAGCTGACCGCTTGCGGCTTGAGGGTACCTGATATGACCATCACCCTCTGCCGGCGTATTGACGAGTCTTAGATTCCCACAAAGGAGTTACCCTGTCCAGGCGAAACGTTGTGGTGCGCGTATGCGATATGCGCATGCACCCGATTGAAATGTGCGTATATGATACCGAACATTGATCGGGTGAACTGCTTTTGGTGGGGTCATATGAGATATGACCGGATTGATAAATCAAGTGTTGATTTATCATTTAACCATTAGTTTTCTCACTTAAAACCTTTTCTTGGATGATGGATGTGTGCATGCATGTGTGCTTTTCTTTCTTTCTTTCATGCTAGTTTCATGCACATATGGATGTGCATACATACACACATACATACACCCATCTATCATGGTTGTTAATATATGGAAATGGTGGCAATATAAGACTCACACCATGGATTAAATAATGGATTATTATTTGATTTTGGATTTAAAAGAAAATGAAAAGGAAAGGATAATCATTCTTGCTTCTACATTCTTCCTTTGACCTAACCATGCTCAACTACCACTAACCTAAGGTTATCCTTCTCTTTATCATTCAAAACTCAAGTTAAATAATGTCTCCATCACTTTAACCATGGTTCATAGTAAGAAGGAATAAAATATATATTGATATATTTCTTTTTCTTCTTATGAGTTATCTTTTTACCTCTTGTTAAAAATTGCCACCATCTTCTTCCTCTTTCTCTTTTGCTCTCTAGTCTTTTCTAGTGAGCAAATACCACTTAAAGAAAGGTTTTTGAAGTGAGAAACTTAACCACAACTTCATTCTACACAAGCGTAGCAGTTTTGTTTAGAGTGTTCTCTTCGGTTTTACGAAGTTGCGAGCTTGGACGGAGATCTCCGTGGTGGATCGTTGTGGACACAAGAGGACTTCAAGAGGACCTCCGTACAACACCCTAGAGACCAAGGAGTCCAGCGAAAGGGAGCTACAAAGGTTGTAGTCTCGAAACCCTAGATTAGTTCGCTTTATATTTCGAAACCCTAATTTTCTAGGATCGATTCCTTTGCATGTTCGTTTAGCACCATAAAAATTTAAACTTTGGGTCATGTGATGCTTCAAAACTCTTCATAGGGTGCTAAACAAAACTTTCATTGGTATCAGAGCCGACCTAAAACATTAGGCGACCTTTTTACGAAGTTAAAACTCCGATCGAACCGAAATACGACTTTTTAGGGTGCTCTCTGGAAATTTTCTAAAACTTGACATTTTTCAGAATTAAAAATATGTAAAAAATACAGCAGGAAAAAATAAGGATTACGGTACAAAAATTATTCCATGAACAGTGATTCTTGCCGCGGTCCCGCGGCCTAAGCTTGCTTAGGCCGCGGTCCCGCGGCCGTATATATGAATTGATGGATACTTTTTGCACAGTAATTCATGAATCTGCTTGTATAATTTTTTGGATATTTTTAATCTGTATTTGGTTTTGAAAAATTCTGGAGATGGTTTTGGACTCGTCGATTCGATCGGGATTTTCATTTCGTAGCTTTTCCGGGTAAATTAGAAAGTATTGAAGTGTTTGAACGAGTATCATTTACTCACTATTCACGGGGTTTAAATACTTTGGAGATACGTGCAAGTCTTTTTGCGGTGGTCCATCTAGAAGACAACAAACCTTAACTCGATTATGTGACCGTCTCGAACTGCCCTTTCAACCCTAGGGTTTGGGGCAGTACGGCGTGCCACATGTGAGGCGTTGGCTTGACCCTTCTACGGCTGGACCGCTACTACTGTGTCACACTCCGGATTTTTGAACCCTGCTCAAGTGTTGAGCTTTAGTGAATCTTGGGTGCTTGATCGTTCGTTCGAAAACTTTAATACTGTCTGTTTGTCTGGAATGTGATACAATATGTGGAATTCATATAGTTTAGGCATGAAATACGAAATATGTGATATTTCGCATTTATGATGTCTAAAGAGAATCTGGATTCCAAATATTGTAGTTTTACACTTTCTTTTCTGTGACTGTAAGTGTAGTATGTACGATATCGCCGGTTTCGTTGCTATACATCAACGACAATCGGGATACGCATACTTACTTACGTTGATGATATGTGATATTATGTGTTGCTGAGATATGATGTGCAGGATTGTCGCTATCGAATAGCCGGGGGGGGGGTTTGTGAGATGAGAGTTTTATATTTTCATTCATGTAAATTCAAATGTAATGTAATATTCTTTTATTTGGGGCACTTCCAAGTTGAGGTTGTGTCACCGGTGTTGTATATTATTTACTTTTCCGCATTAGGATGGACCCAAGGAGGGGAGCACAGGTGACCGGGTTCTGGGGTTCAGTGGGAGGCCATCTCGAGGAGTCGAGACCGGGTCTCCTAAACTCCAGGATTGGTAGGGTCACTTGCTGCTCTCGTAGGGGTCCAGGGTGTAGGCTTGGCTATTCATCGCGACTGTGGAATCCGTATTTTCTATTCTGGCTAAATACTAAATATGGACGTCCTAGGATATCCCACGTTATATCTATGTTTCTGCTGCCTGTGTTCTGTGATATCTGAGACGAATGACATATTATATATATGATATATAGTAGACGTTGCTTATGTTTTACACCCACGCTAGTCCCGTCCCGGTATGCTGTTAGTTAAGTAACCTATCGATGCATAACGGAACATTGCGGCGAATACGGATGGCATAAGCGTATGTGTTATTTTCGTTTCTTTTCTGTGATTTGCTTAAGGACTTAAATGATGGGATTACATTAATGTGATTAATGTAAAGAAAATAAACCTAAAAAGATGTTGTAGAATCGGATTTATAAACTACTCAGCTATTTATGAAAAAGCTACATTTCAAAACTGCGGAGCTTAAGCCACTCCTTTTGAAAACTGTTTGATTCTACAACGATATCAAGTTCAAAGCGTTAAAGATTTTCTTAAAAATCATTCGCAACCCTCCGTCATTTTAGGAAGTAGAATACTTAGTATTCGTGCTACGTTTGTTGACTTTAGTTAAGGCGTAGTGTACGGTAGCTAAGTGATGTCTTCCTACACTGCATATGATGCAGATTAATTAGGACATTCATGCGACTTTGTTGACCATAATTAAGGGTCATATGGGTGGGTCTAATTGATCAAGAAATGACGGGTAGAATTTGACTGGTACTTATGATTTGTTGACCATAGTTAAGGTCATAAGTACTAGGGGTAAAAATTACATCGGGAATTTCAAGTGTTGAAATTTGCAATGAGATTGCATACCTTCCATGTGATGGTTGGATCCCGATCCCACTGTGGGCAATAGTTGCTCCTAGGAGAGTTTTACAGTTTACAATTAGCTAACTCATTAGGTGTCTAGAAAGGTGTTAACAGGGCTCCGCCTCTGGGAAAACGAGGTTTACTCTAATTAGGTCCGTGCGAAAGCACGGGGAACCTCCCTCAAAGTACCGACACTGGCCTGGCTGAACGGTTAGCGAAGTTGTAGACTGTAATTAATCCTGGCTAGTTTTTCTTTTTAAGGTTTGAAAGAAAAACTTGATAAAAAGCAGTGGGAAACATCGATTAGACAAGATAATAAACCAATCTAATCTGTGCAAGAGCTTTCGCTGAGTGTGTTCTTTTCTCTCTCTTAATGGCAGATACCAATGACTGGACTTAAGCTTCTACTAGATAAAAACAAACTGAATGGGACCAACTATAAAGACTGGCTGAGGAATCTAAAGATCGCCTTGACTTATGATAAAGTATTATATGTCCTCACGGCTTCATCCACGCCCGTCCCAGGTCCAAAATCCTCAGTTGCGGACATTGAAGTCCGCAAGACATGGGACGCTGACTGTGCCACGGCAAAATGCCTCGCGCTTGCATCGATGGACAACACACATCAAAAGCAGCATGAGGACATGGACATTCACGGTATATTGCTCCATACAAAGGAGTTGTATGGGGAGCAATCCCGCGTGTTACGATACGAAGCATCAAAGAAACTGTTTCAGATGCGAATGGCCCCTGGCACACCAGTTGGAGACCATGTTTTGAAGATGATAGCTCTTATAGAAGAGCTTGAAGACCTTGGATGGACGATGGACAATGAACAATATATAGATATTATTCTGCAGTCCCTACCCTCCACCTTTGCTCAGTTCATAGTGAACTTTAACATGCATGGCATGGAGAAGGAACTCCCTGAACACCATAATATGTTAAGGAGTGCAGAGAGCACTATGAAGTCAGCAAAAACTCCCGTTATGACTATTGGACAGTCTTCTTCTTCTCGCCCGAAAGCTAAGGCCAAGGGAAAGAAAAAGAAGAAACCCACTAATCCTAAGGGCGGAGTTAAAAAGGTGAAGGGAAAGGGAAAGTCCACAGCTGGAGACCCGGGGAAAGGCGAGTGTTTTCATTGCCACAAGACAGGACATTGGAAGCGCAATTGCACGGAGTACCTAAGTCTCAAGAAGAAGCATGGTGATGCTTCTGCTTCAGGTGCGTTTGTGACTGAAAACTGTTTTTCTATAAACTCTGCTTCCTGGGTATTGGATACCGGTTCAGGTTCTCACATTTGCAATTCTATGCAGGGGCTGAGAAATAGCAAGGTTTTGAGGACAGGTGACCATACTCTCCGCGTTGGAAATGGTTCCAATGTACATACAGTCGTAGTAGGAGAGTATCACTTGGGGTTTCCATCTGGATGTATTTTGATTTTTAATCCATGTTATTTTATACCAAGTATGCTATGTAATATAATATCCGTTTCTTTGTTGGACAATGAAGGATATAATTTTGTGTTGCAGAACAATGTTATGAACATTCACCTAAATCAAATGTTGGTTGGGTATGGTACGCTTAATAACGGAATATATGTCCTAAATCAACACACAGTTTTCAGTATACAACACACTAATAAAAGAAAATTTTCAGAATTAAATGAAGCTTTTCTTTGGCACTGTAGACTTGGTCATATTAACGAAACAAGACTAAACAAGTTACACAAAGATGGATATTTAAATTCTTTTGAATATAAATCTTATGCGACTTGCCAGTCCTGTATCAAGGGTAAAATGACCAAAACTCCGTTTACCGGACACGGAGAAAGAGCTACTCAGCTCCTTGGCCTCATACACAGTGATGTATGTGGGCCAATGTCTACACAGGCTAGAGGCGGTTTTTCATACTTCATTACATTCACCGACGATTTCTCAAGATTCGGTCATGTATTTTTATTAAAGCACAAGTCCGAAGCTTTCGAGAAATTCATTGAATATAAACAAAAAGTAGAAAAACAAACCGGCTTGAGTATTAAGATGCTTCGATCAGATCGAGGTGGAGAGTATCTCGGTACTGAATTTGCAAACTTCCTAAAAGAGAATGGGATTCTCTCTCAGCTCACTCCTCCTTACACACCACAGCACAACGGTGTGTCAGAACGACGGAATAGGACCCTATTAGATATGGTCCGGTCCATGATGAGTGACGCTGAGTTACCAGTCTCGCTTTGGGGGCATGCATTGGAGACTGCAGCGTTTCTGCTAAACAGGGTTCCAACCAAAGCCGTGTCTACCACACCATATGAGATATGGAATGGGAAGAGACCATCTCTTAAAAGAATAAAGATTTGGGGTTGCTCGGCCTATGTTAAAAAGCAGAATCCGGACAAACTCGAGACACGGTCAGTCATGTGTAACTTTGTGAGATATCCAAAGAATTCTTATGGATATCTGTTCTACCACAAAGAGTAACAAAAAGTGTTTGTTTCTCAGTATGCCACATTCTTGGAAAAAGAGTTTTTCATAGATAAAAATGATGGCAAGGTAGTAGATCTAGAAGAGGTTCTGGAGACACAAATTACAAATGACGATTTGGTTGAACCGGCTGTTGCAACAGAAACTGAAGAACCTCGGCCACTCCGTAGGTTTGGTAGGACTTCTCGCCCACCGGAGAGGTACTACGGTTTCCTCATTGATGGTAACGGAGAAGATTGCATCATGGATGATGATGATCCTACCAGTTTTCAGCAAGCTATCACGAGTGGTGACTCTGTGAAGTGGCTGGATGCCATGAGATCCGAAATGGAGTCTATGTACACCAACAAAGTATGGACTTTGGACGTTGTACCCCCTGGGGTAAAACCTGTAGGGTGCAAATGGATCTTTAAAAGAAAGATTGGTGTGGATGGGCAGGTAGAGACCTATAAGGCAAGACTTGTGGCGAAAGGTTTTCGTCAAAGACCAGGTTTGGACTATGACGAAACTTTTTCGCCCGTAGCCATGCTTAAATCCATTCGGATCCTACTTGCTATTGCTGCTCACTACGACTATGAAATCTGGCAGATGGACGTTAAAACAGCATTTCTAAATGGAGATTTAGAAGAATGCGTTTATATGGATCAGCCAGAGGGCTTCATTGACAGTGGGAGAAGCGAGAAAGCATGTAGATTGCTTAAATCCATATATGGGTTAAAGCAGGCATCTCGGAGTTGGAACATCTGTTTCGATGATGTTATCAAAGAGTTTGATTTCATCAAAAATCCAGATGAACCTTGTGTTTATAAGAAGGCTGTAGGAAGAGCTGTCACATTCCTCGTATTGTACGTGGATGATATTCTTCTGATAGGAAATGATATTCCTATGCTACAGTCGATCAAATCATTCTTATCACTGAGGTTCTCCATGAAGGACCTGGGTGATGCCACATACATCCTGGGCATAAGGATCTATAGGGATAGATCCAAAAAGTTATTGGGATTGTCCCAAACCAGGTACATCAACACCATCCTAAAAAGGTTTAGTATGGAAGACTCCAAGCGGGGTGCCTTACCCGCTTGCCATGGAGTCACTCTCTCCAAGGATTCTTGTCCAAAGACCGATGAAGAGAGAGCTCGCATGAGTATTATACCTTATGCTTCGGCAGTAGGATCTATAATGTATGCGATGTTATGTACACGCCCAGATGTAGCTTATGCACTTAGTGTTGTAAGCAGGTATCAATCCAACCCAGGGGAGAACCACTGGACAGCTGTGAAGAACATTCTTAAGTACTTACGAAGGACTAAAGAATTGTTCTTGGTGTATGGTAATACAGATCTCCAAATGGAGGCCTTTACCGATTCGAGCTTCCAGAGCGATAAGGATGACAGCAAATCTATCTCAGGGTTTGTATTTACCCTCAATGGAGGGGCGGTAAGTTGGAAGAGTTCCAAACAAGATACCGTTGCAGACTCTACGATGGAAGCTGAGTACATTGCTGCAAATGATGCCGCCAAGGAAGCCGTCTGGATGAAGAAGTTCGTCTCGGAGCTAGGAGTAGTTCCAACCATTATTGATCCAATACCCTTGTATTGTGATAATAATGGGGCTATGGCGTTAGCCAAGGAGCCCAGATCCCATCAGCGGTCCAGACACATCCTGAGGCGCTTTCATTTGATCCGGGAGATTGTTGATCGCCGCGAGATCGAGATTAAGAGAGTAGACACAAAGAACAACGCTGCAGATCCACTCACTAAGGCCCTCCCTCAGCCACAGCATGAGCGACTTTTTGAGATGTTGGGTATGAGATACGCCAATAACTGGCCTTAGTGCAAGTGGGAGATTGTTGGATATATGTATGCCCTAGAGGCCATTATGTGATAGTGGATGTATCTATACATGTATATATATTCAGTTTGCATTCTTGCTCGACATGATAGTATGCTATCTGGTTCTTCTTTATCTGACATGTTGATTTGATCATGCTTTTATTCATTCATACATGCTGATAAAGCCCTGAGGATATCGGCTTGACTGCTCTGATTATGATGGAGATCATACTAGTGGGACATCTGTAGTCTATAAGCATATCCTGAAAAGTCCCTAGTCGGAGGTGTATCGAGACGGGGCATCGATATACCAGAGTAGACTAGCGTATATGATACTAGACCCATGTGATGGGCGATGGATGTTCCCACATTCATCGATGTTTGACATCAAGATCACATACGGGTGCTCAGTAGTGACTGAGTACACTGGACGGACTCACCGAGAACTCCTATATGGAATTATATCTATCGTCGGATAGCAGTTCTCAGGTGACACTGGTACAGGTTAGTCTGTAGACCTGAGATCGTTATGGAGTCTTGTGTGTTCTCCCACTGTACTTTGATTGCCACCCTACCACGGCTCTACTGAGTCGTGCAAACAGGTGGCCGTTGGGTACAGTCCCGAGACACACGAAGACGATGAGCGATAGGAGGGGTTTCGTCTCTCCCGGTATTGGGAGTTGATGCTGTGCTG
Source organism: Agapanthus africanus (assembly GCA_030015575.1). Classification (NCBI taxonomy): domain Eukaryota; kingdom Viridiplantae; phylum Streptophyta; class Magnoliopsida; order Asparagales; family Amaryllidaceae; genus Agapanthus; species Agapanthus africanus. The sequence continues at coordinate 388,969,618 of JASDDO010000012.1, read as the reverse complement.
TGCCCGACTGGTTATAACAGCAAGTCCCTGGCCAGGGCTGCTGAGATTTGCTGATAAGTGTTATCAGTAGTTTCTCGATCTGTTATAGACCATTCACCGGCACGACTTATTGAGTTATTGGGGTCGACGTAACCATCCCTAGGCTCGATATGCAGCATATCTGACGAAGAGACCGGACTGTACGGTAGTGTTGCCGGATGGCTCGACGCGAGTTGTAGCAGGTTCGCTTGTTGTCTTCTGATCGCTCAATACCCGGGTGGCCGTTACCTTTAGCTGACCGCTTGCGGCTTGAGGGTACCTGATATGATCATCACCCTCTGCCGGCGTATTGACGAGTCTTAGAGTCCCACAAAGGAGTTACCCAGTCCAGGCGAAACGTTGTGGTGCGCGTATGCGATATGCGCATGCACCCGATTGAAATGTGCGTATATGATACCGAACATTGATCGGGTGAACTGCTTTTGGTGGGGTCATATGAGATATGACCGGATTGATAAATCAAGTGTTGATTTATCATTTAACCATTAGTTTTCTCACTTAAAACCTTTTCTTGGATGATGGATGTGTGCATGCATGTGTGCTTTTCTTTCTTTCTTTCATGCTAGTTTCATGCACATATGGATGTGCATACATACACACATACATACACCCATCTATCATGGTTGTTAATATATGGAAATGGTGGCAATATAAGACTCACACCATGGATTAAATAATGGATTATTATTTGATTTTGGATTTAAAAGAAAATGAAAAGGAAAGGATAATCATTCTTGCTTCTACATTCTTCCTTTGACCTAACCATGCTCAACTACCACTAACCTAAGGTTATCCTTCTCTTTATCATTCAAAACTCAAGTTAAATAATGTCTCCATCACTTTAACCATGGTTCATAGTAAGAAGGAATAAAATATATATTGATATATTTCTTTTTCTTCTTATGAGTTATCTTTTTACCTCTTGTTAAAAATTGCCACCATCTTCTTCCTCTTTCTCTTTTGCTCTCTAGTCTTTTCTAGTGAGCAAATACCACTTAAAGAAAGGTTTTTGAAGTGAGAAACTTAACCACAACTTCATTCTACACAAGCTTAGCCGTTTTGTTTAGAGTGTTCTCTTCGGTTTTACGAAGTTGCGAGCTTGGACGGAGATCTCCGTGGTGGATCGTTGTGGACACAAGAGGACTTCAAGAGGACCTCCGTACAACACCCTAGAGACCAAGGAGTCCAGCGAAAGGGAGCTACAAAGGTTGTAATCTCGAAACCCTAGATTAGTTCGCTTTATATTTCGAAACCCTAATTTTCTAGGATCGATTCCTTTGCATGTTCGTTTAGCACCATAAAAATTTAAACTTTGGGTCATGTGATGCTTCAAAACTCTTCATAGGGTGCTAAACAAACCTTTCAATGAACACCTAGAATCTACCTTGATAATCAATAATATCTCAATAAACATATATATATGTATGTATGTATACGTATTCGGATACTACACTACGAAACAGCAGGGGTGCTATACGCCATCCACCCGACTTCCCCCGTAGATATATATCTACTCACCTCGATCCTCGCTTGATGGAGTCAATGGCGCCATGCTCATCCTCGTCATCTCGAAATCCATGTGGGGGTACCTACATATCACATATAGCATCGTAAACAGAAATCACGCACGAAAACCAAAACGGCACGCGAATCGCTTATAGGTTAGAACCTATATCCTCGCATGCAAAACATGACCAAATAACCCTAGTCGTTGACGTTCAAACGCCACACGATGGAACAATATATCAAATACCAAAATTCAAGTTAAAACGAAACGCAAAACAAGGTAGCAACCCAAGAAAATAGTCCCAGATTTTACCCTAGGTGAAATTAGCCAATTTTACATACATGGAGGGTCTATTTTACTGGAAATGAAGCCATGGACCAAACACGGATCATTTCAGAAGTACCCAGGCCGCAAATTGCGGCCATGGGGATTAAATTTATGGCCATGATGAAAGGGTTTGGCCTCGGGTCTTCAGGGTAGCATCTAGGTCACCTGCACTACTCACTGTGTTTGCTAAATAATTTTCCAGGTCCCCGAGTTGTAGCAGATTCCAATTTACCTTCACAAAGTCTATAAAAATACGATATCGGGCTTTTCTAAGTTTGCGAATTGGGGTTCTAATATCTGGTTTAGGTCTTCAATCAATCACCGCATGGGTTTAAGGTCAATATTAAGCCTCATTTTACACATTTGGATTCAATTCAAACCCTAATCTCTTCTAGAAATTTTCAAAGTTCACTAATCAACACTAAATCGATTCTAAACATGTATGGATGCTTAAGAAATTAAAATACTACACTGATGGTGCAGTAATTATCTCATTTGGCAACTCAAGAATTTTCTTGAGTTGCCCCAAGTGCTCAAAATCCATCCTTTCTTGGTCCAAAATGCTTGTGAGGAGCTTGTGCATCTTTTTAATGAAGTGGGGATGAGGTTTTGATGAGTTTTTAATGATGTTGTGAGGGTTGAAGAGGATAGGGGAGTGAGAGGCAGCCATGGGAGGTGAGGAGAGGAAAAATGAAGAGGAAATAATGGAGGGAACAAGAGCCATGACCAAGGTTTGACCCCTCACCTCTCTCTCTCTCTCTCTCATGCCCATACCCATTTCTTTATTCTTATTTATTTTCTTTTCTTTTTTCTTTTCTTTCTAGATAAATAAAGCCATGCATGAAGGAAAGAGAAAAGCCATGGTAGAAAATGAAATAAAATGTGAAATATGCAATGGTGCATGTCATGTGCACAAATCAAGCTTAATGCACGATTAGTGATATTTAATCACGATTAGCATTAAAATAGTGTATAATTAATTATAAAAATCTATAATTTGCTTAAATCACATAAAACACCCTCATTTCAGTAATTCTTATAATTTCCCAAATTTTCCCCAATTTATCGGTATTTAATTATACCGCATTATCAAAATATTCGTAATATTCATTATTTAATTATAAAATTTCCAAAAAATAATTTTTTATTTTTCTGAAATGTTACATCTCAAGAAATCCAAATCAAAAGTAAACTTCTGGTGACTTGAGAATCAGACGTCTGAAGATCAACAATCAAAGATTCATATATCATTGACAAAAGTCTGAAGCTTTGGGGGCCAGACGTCTGAAGAAGGAAAAACATGAAAATATATACGAGGCATACGTCTGAAGAAGGACTTTCAGAACGATTTTTGCTAAAAACTGGAAATTTCCGAAACCTTAAAAATCCATTCTTTTACACCAAAATACCATCTACTTCCTAAAATAGGGTGTAGTCACCAAGTAAACCATACTAGCACTCACCACTACTAGTGAATCACTTCAAAAACTAATTACAAAGAATTCAACCCATAAAAATACCATTTTTATACTAAATAAGTAGTTTTTCCATAGCTAAACACTTTAAAACTTCAAGAACTTATAAAAAAGAGAGATTCTTACCACTTGAAGTATAGAAAAGTTGAGATCCAAGCCCTAAAGATGTCCACTTGAAGATCTTTGAAGTTGTGGTAGCTTCACTTGAAGCCTTGAAGGGTTTAGATAAGGAAAACTTGGATTTTTGGAGGAGGAAGATGGGTTTTGGGTTGAAGAGTTAGGATATTTTGTCAGGATGGAAGTGATAATTATGAGTGAAGAGAGAGAATGGGAATGAAATTATGAGAGGATAAGAGAGGGTGAGGGTGTGGGTATGGGTGAGAGAGTATGGGATTTTTCTCTCTCTACCTACCGTAACAATACAAATAACACAATAACATCATATCCTTTCCCAAATACAAAATACTTATCACTTTCAAAATATCTCAAATTTTCCAATTCCTAAAAATAAATATACATACGGATGCCAATCCGTAAAACCCAAATCCATACTCGGTATTATTTTCACAAAACTCATAATACCTATATTTAAATTATAAAATAATATTTATAATTTCCAAAATGTTACAATATCCTCCACTTAAAAAAATTCGGTCCCCGAATTTAAATTTAACCCCCAAATCTTTAAAACGTTTTGTCCAATCAAATCAAATCAACGGGGCCCATTTATAAAAACATTTAATCCGCTAAAATCAAAGGGACTCCAAAGTCCCACACGAGCTAGAACTATAATAGCGCAATGCGTGCGCAAAAAAACCAAAAGTGTGAAACTCAAAATAATTGAAACTCTAACAAATGCTAAGAGAATCACACAAGCTATGATGAAAAGTACAAAACGAAAATTCAACCGTTTAAATCAAATACACAATCATAGTCATAGCCGCAGTGCAATATCTATAGCACACGACCAAACGCAAATATAATCAAAGTTAAAATACCTATATAGAATAATATATATTATCAAGTACGATGCACGAAAACGAAATCAGCCTCATTGGGTTTGCGCAAAAAGCAAATCATGAGCAACGGGTGTGCACGAAATCAACATCATGTGCATCAGGGTGCATGAAATCAACATCATATGCAAGAAAACAAAATAAAGTGCATCTAGTGTGCACGAAAATCAATATCATGTGCAACGGGGTGCACAAAAATCAATATCAAGCGCAACTGGGTGCACGAAAACAATGTCATGTGCAGCGGGGTGAACAAAAATCAATATCAAGTGCAATTGGGTGCACGAAAATAATATTTTAAGGTTACTGGGCACTGTCACAAGGCTCTATAAGGCATCAACCATGCCGAATTTAAAAATTTCAAGTGTCGAACAACCTAAAGCGAGGATCTTTGCTAGATAATTAGGGTTAACATATCAAGTAAACAACTTTACAACTATGAGAAAGGGATTACAACCTTTGTAGTCCGTTCCTTCTCTTCATAAGCTCCGAGTAGTGGTCCCTTCGCCGCGATCCATGAACTTCCGGACTCTAGAAAAGCTCCACAAGCCGAATGATCCATGCTTGCTTAAAGTCTTCCTTTTCACAGACGATCTACCTTGAAGAATCTTTAACTCAAGCTCTCACTTCTCTAATCAAGTATTAGTGAAGTGAACACCCTAATCTAAGTGGCTAGAATAGTTAAGGATGATGAAGTAGGAATTTAGCTCTCTTTTTCTTTCAATTTCTCACACTTATTCATCACTAACCCAAAAGCTAGAAAGCTTTTCAAGAGCAAGAAGAAGAAGAAAAGAATTTATGATGAATAATGAATTATTGTGTTGTGGTTACAAATCCAACCTTGAGTTAAGAATGAAGGGCTTAACTCATGTAGAGAATAAACCTAAGGTAAAGGGTTTGGGTTGGGTTAAGAAATATCTACATAAAATATCATAATAAAATATCTTAGCTAAAAACAAAGAAAGCTTCTTGAAAAAGCTAACCCAAATGCTAACCCAAATCAAACCCTAACTAGTTTAATCTCCACAAATCATGTTGCATTTGTAATCATAACTTGTTACAATATTATATATCACATATATAATATATTTTTAGAACAAAAGAAAATAATACAATTAACATATATCGCATATATATCAATGTATTAACCGGTGAGAAAATGAATCAATAAAGCGAGATAATATTAGTTAATATAATGTAATATATCACATATATATAATTATACATTTAATTATCGAATCAACACTTGATCCGACAATCCGGCTATATCGCATATAACCGACTAATATAACATGTACCGATTCATCGAATCAACACTTGATCCGATGACCCGGCTATATCACATATACCCGGCCGATATCATATATCGCGAGAATAGAATATTGTATCTCATATCATATTATTCTCGGTCCCGCACATATCACATATGTGCTCCTACTCCGTTTTGCCTGAGTCAGGAAACCTCTGTGTAGGACTATAAAGAATCGTCAATACGCCGGCTGATTGATCGTTTCTCGTTGTGTCGGTATTTAGAAAATTGTATGAAATCACAACCAAAAATTATTTGACCGCAATCAATAACGGTGTCGGTTTGTAGCGCATTAGTGAGTGCGGATCGTCCACAGGGATTGTGTGATTCGTTCGTATTTTGTTTTGTTTGAATCGAAAATTTAGTAGAAAAAGCAAAAACGATTCAAGATTTATATCGATGAATTTCAAGAATCAACTAAATCTAATCAAGAATCAAGAAAGCGATAAACATCAAGAATCAAGTATTGATAGAATTCCAATCGATTTAAGTTTCAAGATTTGAAGTAAAGCTCGTACGAATCGATTAGATTGTAGATGTGAAGAAGACTAGAAATTAACGTTTCTTATCCATTAACAAATTGATGCTAAATCGATGTAGATTCATCGAGGATCAAGGATCTTGCGAAGAATTAGGGTTCCTCATCCTATCCTTTGTCCTTTCGATGAATCACATTCAGTAGATAGCTTCTAGAAAATCGAATGATCGATCGTTGATCTCTAGATCGTGCGAAAGGAATCAAGAACGCATTCGCATCGATCTTGATCATCGATCATTCAATTTTCAAGAATTTACAATTGTTATAGGACTTAAGAAAAGGTTTAAAGATTCGTCAACATCATCATTCTACAATCATCTCGATTCCTCCACGAGCGGAGTTTTATTCAAGCATCATCACGAAGAATACATTCAAGAATTGAAGATGAATCATAATGCTCGAATTTAAAATATAAGCAAGTTTAAAGAATCTTCACCTTTATTATATCAACAATTAGTTACAACTCTCAAGAACTACAAGAGGAAGGAACTTTGATCGTCGAATCTAGCGTCGCTCCGCTCCTTGAGTCGTGGATCGGCTTGGATCTCATGCTCCGTTGAAGTCCGGCTTCGCTTCTAAAGGATCGTTAAAGACTTGCTTTGCTTGCACTCAAAGGATCTTGAATTTGAGGTTTCTTGATTTGGATTAGGGTTAGGGTTTGGAGGTGGTAGGTGTTGGGTTGAAGAACTAGAGAGTGATTAGCTTTCAACAACCAAAGATTTGAACAACTTTGAACAACCATTTCAAGAGAGGCCTAGGGTCTTTTTATAGGTTTCCCAAACCCTAGGTCTAGGATTTTGAATTTTGAATTTCCCTCCAAAAGTTTATTATAGGGAGAGGTTTCTAGAAGTAGTTAGTTAGGAGCTTAGCTTCTACCTTAAGCTAGGAGGTTAGGGAGAAGGTTCTAGGCTCTTAATGTAGTTTAGGTGAAACTTGTTGTATTTTAGTTTAGAACCCTAAGGCTTGCTAATCTGGCAGAATGTTCAGGAGCTTTCTGGAAAATGTCATGTCTTTATAAGGTTCTGGGACTGAGAGAGAGATTCTGCAGCAAAGTTGGTGTGCCGAGGTGGCATGGCCGCCGCGGAACCGCGGCGCAAGGCGGCTCCGGCCGCGGTTCCGCGGCCACTTGTCTGGATTAGGGCTGCAATCTTCACATGTTGACTTCTTATGTCTTCCTGTGTACTTTTTGATATGTTGAATCTCTTAATGCCTTTTAGATCAATGCCAGATTCCAAATTCTTGAGTTGGCGTATTCTTTAGCAGTCTGTTATGTAAATTTGATCGTTCTCTTGGAATTTCCTGCACAGACTTCGAAACACAAGTTGCGCAATATAGGAATGATGCCATGCTATGAAATACAGTCAATTTCCCTTATAGTGCCGGTTTTAAAGTCTAACACATGCAATATGATATCTTACGACTGTTTTGCTAATATGTGCTATATGACTGTCGAACACTTCTAGATGAGTGCAAATGATAGGGAAATTGCCGGTTTAAAGATGCGGTATTTTCGACTGATCAAATTCCCCCAAACTTATTTCCGATCGTCTCGATCGATCTGTTTTAGTAAAAAGAGAATGAGAAAATAAAGAAAGAGAAAAACTAACTAGCACACTTTCGTAGGCAACACGATTGCACTGAGCACGTGCAACAAGCCTTTAAACCTCTAGGTGTCCCTAGTAGGAGGAGTGTTGTCTCCTGAGGGTTTTCAGCGGATTGCACCCACAAAATCCAATAATAAAAGGAAGATCATGAAATTTACATTTAAAGAAAAGAATTGTAAAAGAAAGGCCTTGAAAATTAGGGTTTCCAACTAAGCTATCTTTTCGGTTGTCATGAGCCCTATCTTAACAGTCATGAAAAGATGTTAGAAATCACATATCCCCTCAATAAAACATCGTCTTATTCTTCATTCCAATCTTTCTTCCAAACATCGATCATATCACCCTACGTGTGTGTAAAGGACATCCCTACACCCGGAGAATTCAATTCAAGCTATCATACTCTTGCCCATCAGCCTCAGTACTTTTTAATTAATGAATATTTAGATGAGATTGCTCACACACTTTCATGCGACCGTTAATACTTCTTGAGGTACTAACCAACCGATTACTCATGTGCTTGCTTATTTGGTGTATTTTCCTCGTCTTGCACCACCTAAGGCTTAGCAGTGACTCCCAGACCAGTTGGCCTTAGGGCACTAGGTGAAGAGGCACCCTCGCTATATTTTTTATTGCTGCCTTGGCGATAACAAAACCAGTGTCCATTTTTCTCACCATTTTATATTTTATTCATTTTTTTCTTTTATTTCCTTCATACTTTGGCTTTAAGACAAGAGCATTTCAAGGTACCCTCTACTATCCCGGGCTTCAAGACGTGTGTAAGTGCGAATAGCATGGTATCAACGGTCAAAATATTTGGCTTCCAGAATAGAAACTATTTTTCAGGCTTATTTTTATCCTCAGATTAGTGGCGTCCTTCATTTTACTAACCCTTGGCACAACGGCTCATAACTACTTATCACTAGTTCGTATAAGAAAACTTCTAATTTTCTTGGTTTTCTTAAATTTTTCTAATCTCATGGATGTAATTTTTCACTATCTAATCTTTCATTATCTTATTTATGTACAAAAAATGTTTGAATATTAAAATATTTTTATATTTTGAAATTTTTTCAATTTTTATAGGTTTTGAAAATTTTAAATTTTTATAGTTTTTATTAAAGAAATGTTTTGTGCTTATGCAAATGATATGCAAATGATGCAAAAATAAGCACAAACCTCCCCCAAACTTGTTTTCAACAGTGTCCTCACTGTTGCCAACCGCTATATCTACAAAACCTGTAAGCCTAGAAGGAATTTATTAGTGGGGGAAAAATATATAAGTGAATAATCTCCCCCAAACTTACTCTTTTCACTCACCTCCATTCAAAAAGAATGATGCAATGATATACAGGATATGGAAGTGAGACGGAGGAATTTTAATCAAGATAAAATGGCTCCTGTAAGAACAGGAGCTCCTCCGAGGGGTCAGTGGTAAAATACGGTTTTAGTCTATGTCCATTCACTTTGAAAAATGTGCCGTTTTTAACATTTTCTACTTCTACTGCCCCGTGCGGGTATACAGACCGCACAACAAAAGGTCCCTTCCACCGAGATCGAAGCTTACCCGCGTGAAGGTGTAGTCGTGAATCATAAAGAAGGACTTGTTGACCTGGTGAAAATGTTTTCCTCAAAATATTTTTATCGTGAAAAACCTTAGTCCTATTCTTTACGATTACAGCGTTATCATAAACTTCATCGCGGAGTTCGCTTAGCTCATTTATTTGCAGCTTCCGAAAGTTGCAGGCTTGGTTTAGGTCAAAGTTGATTTCCTTAATAGCCCACAATGCTTTATGCTCAATCTCGACAGGTAAGTGACTTGCATTCCCAAACACTATCCTATATGGAGACATCCCTTGGTCGGTTTTAAATGCAGTTCGGAATGCCCAAAGTGCATCCGTCAGTTTGGTCGACCAGTCTTTTCTATTCTTAGCAACAGTCTTCTCCAGGATTTGTTTGATCTGTTTATTTGAAATTTCAGCCTGCCCGCTTGTTTGGGGATGATAGCGTGTAGAAAGTTTGTGGTTGATTGCGTATTTCCGCATCAGAGTCTCGAAAGACCTGTTGCAGAAATGTGTCCCGTTATCGCTAATGATAGCGCGTGGGTGTCCAAATTGCGAAAAGATATTCTCTTTTAAGAACTTAATGACAACTTTCTTGTCCTTAGTGCGACATGGAATGGCTTCAACCCACTTTGATACATAATCAACCGCCAGCAGTATGTACAGATTCCCAAAGGAGTTGGGAAAGGGACCCATAAAATCAATGCCCCAAACATCAAAAATTTCAACAACTAAGATGGGTTGCTGAAGCATTTCATTTCTCCGGGAAATTCTACCCGTGTACTGACACTGTGTGCAGGTTTTGCAATAGTCAAATGCGTCCTTGAACAAGGTCAGCCAATAAAATCCACATTGCAAAACCTTCTTCGCCGTCTTTTTAGGACCGAAGTGACCCCCGCAAGCCTGATCATGACAAAAAGAAAGAACACTCTTGAACTCTTCTTTCGGGACAAACCGGCGAATGATCTGATCATGACAATACTTAAACAGATATGGATCATCCCAGTAAAAGTGTTTTACTTGGGATAGAAAACGGTATTTGTCTTGTTTTGACCAATCGCTGGGTATAAGTCCTGTGACAAGATAGTTCACAATATCCCTGAACCATGGTTCATTGGATACGCTAAAGAGTTGTTCGTCCGGAAACGAATCATTGATCGGCAGGGTCACAGTGGAAGAAGAGATGCGTGAAAGATGGTCGGCTACTACGTTTTCACATCCTTTCTTATCTTTGATAACAAGATCAAATTCTTGTAATAGAAAGATCCAACGTATTAGCCGACCTTTTGCATCTTTCTTCGCCAGAAGATGTTTTAAGGCGGAATGGTCAGTGTACACAACTATAGGTGAGCTAATCAAGTAAGGCCTGAATTTTTCTAATGCAAATACAACCGCCAAAAGTTCTTTTTCGGTAGTTGTATAATTGATTTGAGCATCATTCAGGGTCCTACTCGCATAATAGATCACGTATGGCATCTTTTCAATGTGCTGTCCTAAGACTGCACCAACTGCAAAGTCGGATGCATCACACATCAGCTCAAAGGGGTAGTCCCAATTTGGAGACGATAGAACGAGGGCTGTAGTGAGGGAGTGTTTAAGTGAGTCGAAAGCTGCCTCACAATCCGAGTCAAAGTGGAAGGTCGTATCCTTGGCCAAGAAAAGAGTTAAGGGTCTAGCAATTTTGCTAAAATCCTTAATAAATCTCCTATAAAAGCCCGCATGGCCAAGAAATGATCGAATGTCCTTGACGTTTTTGGGATGAGGCAGGTTTTGGATGACATCTATCTTAGCTCTGTCAACCTCAATGCCTTTCTGTGAAATAACATGTCCAAGTACAATTCCTTCTTGGACCCTGAAATGGCATTTTTCCCAATTCAACGTTAAGTTCTTCTCTTTGCAATGAGTAAGAACTGCGTCAAGATTCGATAGGCAATCAGAAAAAGAATCTCCAAAAATCGAGAAATCGTCCATAAAGATCTCCAGAAAATTCTCGACCATGTCAGAGAATATCCCTATCATACACCACTGAAAGGTAGCGGGAACATTGCATAACCCAAAGGGCATGCGTCTATAAGCAAAGGTACCAAAAGGACAAGTAAAAGTGGTTTTATCTTGATCCTTTTTGGCGATGGGGACCTGATTATAGCCAGAGTATCCGTCCATAAAGCAATAATACTCTCGTCCAGCTAAGCGTTCCAGCATTTGATCAATGAATGGTAGAGGAAAGTGGTCCTTCCTCGTGGCAGCATTGAGTTTTCTATAATCAATACATACACGCCACCCAGTTTGGGCGCGTGTCTAAATCAACTCATTTGCCTCATTGGTAATAACAGTGATTCCGGATTTCTTAGGGACGACATGTATAGGACTCACCCATTGGCTATCGGAGATTGGGTATATAATACCATTATCTAGGCATTTGACGATCTCTTTCATCACCGCTTCCTTCATGACGGGATTTAACCGTCTCTGTGGTTCTCGGGTTGGTCTGGCAACATCCATCACATGTATATGATGTTCTACTATCAAGGGACTAATCCCTTTGATGTCCACCATAGTCCAACCAAACGCCTCTCTATTCGATCTCAATACCGATAAAAGTGCATTCTCTTGCTCTGATGTTAGAGAAGCGGATATGATAACCGGTAAAGACTCATTCTCATCTAAATATACATATTTAAGATGAGAAGGTAAAATTTTGAGATCTAATGCGGGCGGAGAAATAATAGAAGGTGGGATCATCGAGTGATTTTTAGAGTCACAAAGAAGCTCATAGCCTGTGAAAGATACAGACTCGGGTGGTGAAAAGTCAGGAGTGTCAGACTCAAATGTGGAAAAGGTGTCCTCACTAAGATCATGTGTAAGATTAAACAGAGATGTGGTAGTGTCGTCGAGATATGTAAAGCAAAGTTCCTCAACTCCACAACTTTCGGGAGCGATCTCGTGGACAGAGCACACATCAAGAATATGAGCAGAGGGTTCTGATGGCTGACTTCCAACTTTGTAGATATTTAGTTCAATGATCATATTTCCAAATGATAAGTTCATTGATCCATTTCTACAGTTAATAACAACATTGGAAGTGGCAAGGAAAGGTCGACCCAAAATCACCGGAATTTGGCTCCGGGGGTTCGCTACAGGTTGTGTATCGAGAACAATGAAGTCTACAGGGAATACAAATTCCCCGACCTTTATCAACACATCCTCTAGTTCACCCCTTGGTTTAGTGATTGAACGGTCTGCCATTTGGAGAGTGCAGTGAGCAGGTTTCAACTCTCCAATCCCTAGTTGCTTATATACAGAACATGGAAGTAGGTTAACACTTGCGCCAAGGTCTAAAAGAGCACGATTTATGTTTTTACCCCCAATAGAAATCGATAACGTAGGACATCCTGGGTCCTTACGTTTCTTTGGTAACTGTGGGATAAAAGAGTGCTAATGTTATTAGACATGAAGACCTTCTTCGGCACTTGAGTCTTCCTCTTCCTAGTGCACAAGTCCTTAAGAATTTTCGCATAAGTGGGGACTTGTTGAATAGCATCTAGGAGAGGGATATTGATGTCAACCTGTTTGAACATTTCCATAATTTTCTCCATATGTGGACTCGATTTGTTACCCCTTAACCGATTCGGGTAAGGAGCTTTAGCAATAAGTGTCGGGTCCATCATAGGAGAAGGAAGTGGGGGTAGACGTGATCCCAAAAGAGGAGTGGGGATCGTCTGTGGAGAACTAGAAGGGCTATACTGAGGTGTCGAGCCTAGAGGGAAATAGAGATTAGGCTCGTGAGAAGGCAGTGGGGTAGAAGAACAAGGATCAGAAGTAGAAGTGTGTGTGTGAGGAAAGGTCTCAGCCGGGGTGTTATTGATAGGATTTTCAATATCATCAATTCCTTCCCCGACATGGTTATTCAGCACTCTTCCCGATCTCAACGTTGTGACGGCATTTACATTGTAATGCCCAGGATTCGGTAGGGGTTGAGACGAAAGTTTCCCTTTTTCTCTCGCACTCATTTCTGCTTTAAGTCGTGCGATTTCAGCTTCCATCGATCTGATACTCTCAGCTTGGGACGCTGAATTTTTCTTTATCTCACTGACGGAAGATCTAACCTCAGCCGAAACCTCTATGAAATTTGACAAGAGTGATTTCATGGTTTGAGTGAATTGAGAGAATTCGTCAGAACAGGACAACTGCATAGGATTAGACTGTGCAGGAGTGTTGACCTGGTTTTGAAAATTTTGTGACTGGTACGGGTGCTGAGTGAGTTGAAGTGGTTGCTGTTGTGGTGGAAGATCCCTTTGAAAATTATTTTGGCTTGGAACCGTGTTTTGAGATTGTTGTTGTTGGTTGCAAGCAAAATTCGGGTAATTCCTCCAACCCTGATTGTACGTGGAAGAATATGGATCATTTCTAGGTCTTTGAAATGCGGCATTAGTATGCTCGTGACCTTGAAACGGAGAGTTTAATGGACATTCTTCCGTTAAGTGAGAAGGATCAGAACAGCACCCACATACAGTTTTGGGGAGCGACATTAGGTTTAGGGAGGCTGCTGAAAATTTGTGTTCCATAGCCTCGAGCTTCTTTTGCATTGCTGCCATCTCAGCTCGAACACCTATGGACACATCAATTTGGTGTACGCCACCCCTATTCAATGATTGGGTTCCACTCTCCCACTGTAGTGATTTTTCAGCGAACTCTTCTAAGAATTTCCAAGCTTACCCATCATCCTTTGTCATAAAAGTGCCTTGACACATGTTTTCAAGGTTCTGTTTAGTGTTTGGGTTAATGCCCTCATAAATGATTCGGCAAAGATCCCATCTCGGGATGCCGTGATGAGGACATTAAACCAAAAGATCCTTGAAACGTTCAAAGCATTTTGCAAATGGTTCAGTCGGAAGCTGGGTGAATTGATTTAGTTCGCTACGGATTCGAGCTGTCTTTTGCATAGGGTAGAATTTCTTAAGGAATGTCGCAACGAATTCTTCCCAATTCGTAATAGAATGTGCGGTAGTGTTATATAGCCACTTCTCGGCTATATCGCACAAAGTAAATGGAAGAAGTCGTAGACGCATAGCATCCACTGAAAGTTGTGACGTACCCATCATTGCGCATACGTTTTCAAATTTGGTGATGAAAACGTAAGCGTCTTCAGTCTCGAGTCCGTGGAATTTGGGTAAAAGGTTGATGTATTGGGTTTTAATTTCAAAATTATCCCCGTTGGCTGGTGGAATGGATAGGCAGGTCGAAAGAGGACCTCGCAATGGATAGCACCTCTCTTGGAGAGAGATGCAGGGTGAATTCTGCGCACCAACGGACGGCGGCAGATTAGTGGTAAAGAAATTCGATGGAGACGAATCCATCGATGTGGGTGTGGTGGTGGGTAAAGAAGAAGTAAATGGAGAAATACCGACTTTGGAGTCGATCAAGGGAACGCGGACTAAACGGGCACTAGAATCCCGTGTCCAGCCTATCTTGCACTAAAAAGGGTTAGTACAAGTGGCAGCGTGACTTATAATTAGGGGAAATGAATGAATGCGGTGTTTTTTTTGAAAAATGATACGGATTTTTGAAAAATATGATGCGATCACAACAAAATGCAACACACAAAACCCTAATTCTAGGGGCCACCTAGGTCAAATCTCTAGACCGCTCTTAACTGCCAAAAGACAAGTCGCAGGATAAATCCTCCACTGCCTCTTTGTCCCTCCTGTGGCCAGGTAAGTGCCAGGTAAGTGGGAGGTTCTCCACTACGTAAGTAGTGGGTCTAATTAAGTAACCACTAGCCTTCGACACACTTGCCTTAGACACCATAAAAGAAACGCGGATAAGCAATGAATTACCCATGGCCTTCTTCTACCCTAAGTGAGCGCGACGATCCTTAGAGTCATCTCTAGATTTCTTTTAGTTAATGAGGGTAAATGCGGATGCAAATTTTGCGATTTTTGGGGCTTAGGAAGGGTAATGAACTCCCCACCTAATCTAGATTTGGTCGTGCCCCTTAATGTCCGTATTAATATGCAAACAACCAAAAATCAAAAACACGCACAATTTATTTTGCTTTTTGCGGCGCTGCGATTTTTGCAAAGAAGCCTGTAGAAAATTGTTATTTCGAGCAGATGGAGAAGGAGATAAGAAAGTTAGACATCACCTGAGAAAAATTGGTACAGAGAGCTTCCTGAGGAGCCGTGGAACCGCCGCAATGAGGCTCTTATGCCGCGGAATCGCGGTGATGTTGAGGGGTTCCTGCACAAAATTTTCACAGAAGGTTTATGTTCACCCCCTGAGTCCTCTGGAATTCTCCAAAAAAAATTCCAATTGCACAGCAAGCTCCAGATTTCCTTGCAATAAACCACAACAAATCGTTTAGTGTTTTGCGCGAATTTTGATCTCAAAATTGTAATGGAATAAATCTTTCAATTCAAATTTCAATATAGAACGAATTAGCGCGCGATCCCCGGCAACGGCGCCATTTGATTGATCGTTTCTCGTTGTGTCGGTATTTAGAAAATTGTATTAAATCACAACCAAAAATTATTTGACCGCAATCAATAACGGTGTCGGTTTGTAGCGCATTAGTGAGTGCGGATCGTCCACAGGGATTGTGCGATTCGTTCGTATTTTTTTTTGTTTGAATCGAAAATTTAGTAGAAAAAGCAAAAACGATTCAAGATTTATATCGATGAATTTCAAGAATCAACTAAATCTAATCAAGAATCAAGAAAGCGATAAACATCAAGAATCAAGTATTGATAGAATTCCAATCGATTTAAGTTTCAAGATTTGAAGTAAAGCTCGTAGGAATCGATTAGATTGTAGATGTGAAGAAGACTAGAAATTAATGTTTCTTATCCATTAACAAATTGGTGCTAAATCGATGTAGATTCATCGAGGATCAAGGATCTTGCGAAGAATTCGGGTTCCCCATCCTATCCTTTGTCCTTTCGATGAATCACATTCACTAGATAGCTTCTAGGAAATCGAATGATCGATCGTTGATCTCTAGATCGTGCGAAAGGAATCAAGAACGCATTCGCATCGATCTAGATCATCGATCATTCAATTTTCAAGAATTTACAATTGTTATAGGACTTAAGAAAACGTTTAAAGATTCGTCCACATCATCATTCTACAATCATCTCGATTCCTCCACGAGCGGAGTTTTATTCGAGCATCATCACGAAGAATACATTCAAGAATTGAAGATGAATCATAATGCTCGAATTTAAAATATAAGCAAGTTTAAAGAATCTTCACATTTATTATATCAACAATTAGTTACAACTCTCAAGAACTACAAGAGGAAGGAACTTTGATCGTCGAATCTAGCGTCGCTCGGCTCCTTGAGTCGTGGATCGGCTTGGATCTCGTGCTCCGTTGAAGTCCGGCTTCGCTTCTAAAGGATCGTTGAAGACTTGCTTTGCTTGCACTCAAAGGATCTTGAATTTGAGGTTTCTTGATTTGGATTAGGGTTAGGGTTTGGAGGTGGTAGGTGTTGGGTTGAAGAACTAGAGAGTGGTTAGCTTTCAACAACCAAAGATTTGAACAACTTTGAACAACCATTTCAAGAGAGGCCTAGGGTCTTTTTATAGGTTTCCCAAACCCTAGGTCTAGGATTTTGAATTTTGAATTTCCCTCCAAAAGTTTGTTATAGGGAGAGGTTTCTAGAAGTAGTTAGTTAGGAGCTTAGCTTCTACCTTAAGCAAGGAGGTTAGGGAGAAGGTTCTAGGCTCTTAATGTAGTTTAGGTGAAGCTTGTTGTGTTTTAGTTTAGAACCCTAGGGCTTGCTGATCTGGAAGAATGTTCAGAAGCTTTCTGGAAAATGTCATGTCTTTATGAGGTTCAGGGACTGAGAGAGAGATTCTGCAGCAAAGTTGGTGTGCCGAGGTGGCATGGCCGCCGCGGAACCGCGGCGCAAGGCGGCTCCGGCCGCGGTACCGCGGCCACTTGGCTGGATTAGGGCTGCTGTCTTCACATGTTGACTTCTTATGTCTTCCAGTGTACTTTCTAATATGTTGAATCTCTTAATGCCTTTTAGATCATTGCCAAATTCCAAATCCTTGAGTTGGCGTATTCTTTAGCAGTCTGTTATGTAAATTTGACCGTTTTCTTGGAATTTCCTGCACAGACTTCGAAACACAAGTTGCGCAATATAGGAATGATGCCATGCTATGAAATACAGTCAATTTCCCTTATAGTACCGGTTTTAAAGTCTAACACATGCAATCTGATATCTTACGACTGTTTTGCTAATATGTGCTATATGACTGTCGAACACTTCTAGATGAGTGCAAATGATAGGGAAATTGCCGGTGTAAAGATGCAGTATTTTCGACTGATCACCGGCAGTAGGTGATGATCATATCAAACACCCACAAGCTGAAAGCGGTCAGCTAAAAGTAACAGCCACCCAGGTATTGAGCGATCAGAAGATCAACAAGCAAGCATGTACATTCTCCTGTGAATCCAATCAGTAACACTCCCGTATAGTCCGGTCTCTTCGTATGATATGTCGCATATCTCGCCTAGGGGTGGTAAACGTCAGACCCCAGTAGCTTGATAAGTCGGGTCGATATGAGGTCCTTAACAGTTCGAGAAACTACTGATAACACTTACCAGTAAATCTCAGCAACCCTGGCCAGGGATTTCCAGTTATAGCCAATTGAACACAGCGCATCATCAACTCCTTATACCGGGAGAGACGAAACCCCTCCTATCGCTCATTGCCTCCATGTGATTCGGGACTGTGCCCAAAAGCCATCGTTTTTCACGCCCTCTTGGACGTGGTATGATGGAAATCAAAGCACAGTGGGAATCACACAAGACTCTATGACGATCTCGGGTCTACGGACTAACCTGTACCAGTGTCACCGGAGAACTGCTATCTGACGATTGGTATAAATCCATCTAGGAGTTCTCGGCGAGTCCATTCAGTGTACCCAGTCTCCACTGAGCACCCGTACACCATCTCTGATGTCAAACACCAATGGATTTGGGATCATCCATCGCCCATCATATGGGTCAAGATGCGAATACGCTAGTCTACTCTGGTGTATCGATGCCCTATCTCGATACACCCTTGACTAGGAACAATTATAGGATGTACTCGTTGACTACCCTGGCCCCACTAGTATGATCTCATCATAGTCCCAGTAGTCGAGTACATATCCTAAGGGCTTTATCAACATGTGAGAGCAAGACAATAAACTAATACAAGTCAACATGTGAAGATAAAGTGAAACCAAATAGCATACTATCATGTCGAGCAATAAAGTCCTCTCTCTATATCTCCAAGCATCCACTATAATATACATCATATGTACAACAATGGCATCTAGGGCATATATATAACTAACAATCTCCCACTTGCACTAAGGCCAGCTATTGTAGTATCTCATACCTAACATCCCGAAGAGTCTCTCAAACTGTGTCTGGGGAATGGCCTTCTTGAGTGGATCCGCAGTGTTGTCCTTCGTATCAACTCTCCTGACCTCGATCTCCCGGCGATCAACTATCTCCCGGATCAGGTGATACCGCCTCAGAATATGTCTGGACTTCTGATGGGACCAGGGTTCCTTGGCCGAAGCCATAGATCCATTTTTATCACAATACAAAGGTATTGGATGCACAATGGACGGAACCACAGCAAGTTCAGTGATGAACTTCTTCATCCATACAGCCTCTTTGGCAGTATCGTTGGCAGCGATGTATTCAGCCTCCATCGTCGAGTCTGCAACGGTTTCCTGTTTGGAACTCTTCCAACACACCGCCCCTCCATTGAGGGTAAAGACAAATCCCGAGTGCGACTTAGAGTCGTCCTTATCACTCTGGAAGCTCGAATCGGTAAAGGACTCCACTTGGAGTTCACCGTTACCGTACACCAAGAAGATCTCTTTAGTCCTTCTCAAGTACTTGAGAATGTTCTTCACAGCGGTCCAGTGACTCTCTCTAGGATCTGCTTGATACCTACTCACTACACTTAGTGAGTATGCTACATCGGGTCTGGTACATAGCATCGCGTACATGATAGAGCCTGCTGCCGAAGCATAGGGTATCCCTTGCATGCGAGCTCTCTCCAAATCAGTCTTGGGAGACATCTTTTTGGAGAGAGGGAGTCCAGAGATCGTGGGTTGGTTCCCACGCTTGGATTCTTCCATACTAAACCTCTTTAGTATGGTGTCAATGTACCTGAATTGGGACAATCCCATTATCCGTTTAGTTCTATCTCTATAGATCATAATTCCCAGTATGCAGTAGGCATCACCAAGATCTTTCATTAAGAATCTTTGTGATAAGAAGAGCTTGACCGATTGCAGCATAGGAACATCATTACCTATCAAAAGTATGTCATCCACGTACAATACGAGAAAGACAACCTTACTCTCTGCAACCTTCTTGTATATACAAGGTTCATCTACGTTTTTGATGAAGTCAAACTCTTTGACTCAAACATCAAAGAAGATGTTCAAACTCCGCGATGCCTACTTTAACCCATAGATGGATTTAAGCAGCTTGCACACCTTTCCACTGCTCCCACAGTCTACGAAGCCCTCTGGCTGAGTCATGTACATGCACCCTTCTAAATCACCATTTAGAAAGGTGGTCTTAACATCCATCTGCCAGATTTCGTAGTCATGATATGCAGCAATGGCAAGAAGAATCCGAATGGACTTAAGCATAGCCACCGGAGAAAAGGTTTTGTCATAATCCACACCTGGTCGTTGACGAAAACCCTTTGCAACAAGTCTAGCTTTGAAAGTCTCAACTTTTCCATCTACACCAAGTTTCTTCTTAAAGATCCACTTGCTCCCAATGGGTTTTACCCCTTCAGGAGCAACTCCCAAAGTCCATACTTTGTTGGTGTACATGGATTCCATCTCAGATCGCATTGCATCCAGCCATTTCACAGAGTCGCCACTCGTGATGGCCTGCTCGAAACTTGTCGGGTCATCATCTTCCATGATGCAATCCTCCCTCCCACCATCAACGAGAAAACCGTAGTATCTCTCAGGTGGATGAGAAACTCTACTAGATCGGCGGAGAGGTTGGGGTTCATCAGGAACTACTGAATCCTCTGGTTCCATCAAATCTTCTGATGTAGTTTGTTCTGCTGTAACTTCTTCCAGTTCTACCTTAGAGCCACTAATCTCTTTTGCAAGAAATTCCTTTTCTAAAAGGTGGCGTGTTGAGCAACAAACACCCTTTTTTCCTCACTGTGGTAGAAGATATACCCTTGCGAATACTTTGGATATCCAATAAACTTATATAAAACAGACCTTGCCTCGAGTTTGTCCGGTTATTGTCTTTTGACATAGGCCGGGCAACCCCATATCTTAAAAAAATTAAGATACGGTCTCTTCCCTTCCCATATCTCTTATGGGGTGGTAGGCACAGATTTGGTAGGAACTTTATTCAGTAGGTATGCCGCTGTCTCAAGTGCATATCCCAAGAAGGAAAAAGGTAACTCAGCATTGCTCATCATAGAGCGCACCATATCTAATAGGGTGCGATTCCTCCGCTCCGATACACCGTTGTGCTGTGGTGTATATGGAAGTGTAAGCTGAGAGAGAATCCCATTCTCTTTTATATAATCTTGGAACTCATTGCTCAAGTATTCTCCTCCTCGATCAAATCGAAGGATCTTAATACTTCTGCCCATTTGGTTCTCTACTTCGTGCTTATATTCCCTGAATTTCTCAAAAGCTTCAGACTTGTGTTTCATCAGGAACACATATCCGAATCTTGAGAGATCGTCAGTGAACGTAATAAAGTATGAAGAACCATCCCTGGTATGTGTAGACATGGGACAACATACATCACTATGTATCAGCCCTAAGAGTTCCGTAACTCTTTCTCCGTATCCACTAAACGGAGTTTTGGTCATCTTGCCTTTGAGACATGACTAGCAAGTATCATAAGATGATAATTCGAACGTATTCAAATATCCATGCTTATGCAACTTAGCTAACCGTGTCGCATTGATATGACCTAGTCTATAATACCACATGAAGGATTCGTTCATTTCTGAACTCTTCCGCTTGTGTGTGTTTTGTACATTAAGTAATGTAGTTTGGTTGAGAACGTATATGCTATTATTTAACGATCCTGATCCAATCAACTTTTGATTTAGGAATATGTTCATAACATTATCCTGTACTAAAAAATTATATCCTTCTTTATTCAATAAAGAAACTGATATAATATTGCATATCAGGGTCGGAATGTAATAGCACTCGTTCAGAACCAATGTATTACCATTTGGTAACATAAGGTGATATTCGCCAACTGCTTTGGCTGAAACATCTGCACCATTCCCTACTCTTACGGAATGATCACCCATTCCCAGTTCTCTACCTTTACGTAGCCCATGTAACATATTACATATGTGGGATCTCGATCCGGTATCTAATACCCAGGACGTAGAGTGAACTGAGAAACAGTTCTCGATAACTAACACACCCGAAGAAGATGCATCAGCATGCTTGTTCTTCGTTTGGGCGGCGTGAGAATCCAGATATTCTCTTATTTCTTGCTCAGTCTTATAACACTTATAAGAAAGAACGAGACCAACGTTCCCCTACCCAGTATAGTAAGCGGGTTCAGTCAATACATCCATATTATTATCTTGATTAAGGCCTGACATGGTCGCTACCTGGAGAGAGAGAGAGAGAAGGAAAAACTTTAGCGTATGCTCTTGAAAGATTAGATTGGTTATTATCTTATCTAATCAGGATGTCTCCCACTGTTTTCATCAAATCTTCCTTCAAACCCTAAAAGGTAAGACTAGCCGGGATTAATTACACCTTACAAGTTCGCCAATCTTTCAGCCAGGCCAGTGTTGGTACTTTGAGAGAGGTTCCCCGTGCTTCCGCACGGACCTAATTAAAATAAACCTCATTTTCCCAGAGGCATAACCCCGTTAACACCTTTCTAGACACCTACTTGATCGGCTAATTATCCTGTGTAAAATTCTCCCAGGAGTAACTCTTACTCGCAGTGGGTATCGGGATCAAACCATCTCATAGAAGGTATGCAATCTCATTGCAAATTTCAACACTTGAAATTACCGATAATATTTTACCCCAAGCATCCCATGACCTTGACGGAGGTCAACAAATCATAGGGTGCTAGTCAAGTTCAACCCGTCATTTCTTGATTGAATCAAACCCACCCGCACGACCCTTGACTGAGGTCAATAAGGCCGTACGACTACCCTAATCCAATCTGCATCATATGCATAAACAGATAAATACTAGCTAGCTACCGCACACTACGCCTTAACGGAGGTCAACAAACGTAGCACGAATACTAAGTAGGACTTATCTGAAATGACGGAGGGCTACGACAGGTTTTCCTGAAAACCTATTGCGTAATGAATTTGATATCGTTGTAGAAACGAGTGATTTTGAAAAGGAGTGTTTTTGAGGATATTCTAGTTTCGCTAAAGAGGTCACTTTCGGTGAAGGGATCTCGGCTCTTTCCTCATCGAATAAGGTGCAGGGTATATCATATATACCACTATACAAAGCAAGAACTATAGAAGCAATCAAAAACTAAACCGCGAGTTTGTAGCATCTGCCAGTTTTGCTAAAGAGGTCACTCCCGGTGAAGGGATCTTGGCTCTTTCCTCATCGAATAAGGTGCAGGGTATATCATATATAGCGCTATGCAAAGCAAAACTATAGCTACCCTTTTTATAAAGTTTTGATTCTACAATATCTTTTAGGTTTCTTTTCTTTTATTAATCTCATTAATAAATCCCATCAATTATGCTTCCTAAGCATCACAGAAGAAACGAAAGCAGTAATATTTATATATCATCATATATATATAGTATAAGCATTCGTCTCAGGCAGTAATATGATCTCATCACAGAACATTGCAGCAGAAGATAACATATGAAATATTGGATATACTAAGACGTCCGTGTTTTATTTCGAGCCAGTATAAAACACGGATTCCACGGTCGCGATGAATAGCCAAACCCACATCCCTAGACCCCTACGAGAGCGGCAAGTAACACTGCCAATTCTAGGGTTAAGAGACCCGGTCTCGACTCTTTGAGATGGCCTCCCACTGGACCCTAGAACCCGATTACTTGTGCTCCCCTCCTCGGGTCTATCCTAATGCGGAAAAGTAAATAATATACAATGGTGACATCATCCTCAACCCGGAAGTGCCCCAATAAAAGAATATTACATACAATGAATTTTACATGAATGAAAATGAACACCCTCATCTCACATAAAACCCCGGCTATTCAGAACACGACGATCCAATATAACATATCACAGAACACATAATATCTCATATCATCAACATAAGCAAGTATGCGTATCCCGATTGTCGTTGATGTATAGCAACGAAGACGGCGATACACCACATACTACGCTAACGGTCACAGAAAAGAAAGTGCAAAACTACAACATTTGGAATCCACAATCACTTTAGACATCTTAAATCTGAAATATCACATACTTCGCATTTCATGCCTAACTATATGAATTCCACATATTGTATCACATTCCAGATAAATAGACAATGTTAAACTTTCCGATCGAATAATCAAATACCCAAAATTTCCCAAATAGCTCAACACTTGAGCGGAGTTCAAAAAATCCAGAACATGTCACTGCGCCAATGAAACAGCCGTAGAAAGGTCAAACCAACGCCTCACATGTGGCAACGCTAAACTACCACAAACCCTTGGGTTCAATGGCAGTTTTGACGGTCACATAATCGAGTTAAGGTTACGTTCTTCTAGAGGGTCCACAGATACGTTTGCATGATTTTCTGAAAGTTTTAAACTCGAGAAAAATTCAATACTTGAAAGTTTTCCGTCATGGGGAAAAATGAGTTATTGATATCTGTTCGAACATTTTAACATGTTCTAAATTACCCGAAAAACTAAACGATGTTAAACTTTCCGATCGAAGCAACGAATTCTAAAGATCTCTAGAAAACTCAACACTTGAATAATATTAAAAAATTCCCAGAAGCATAACATAATACCTACGGATCACCCGTTGAAGTAAGATCCCTGAATCCTCAGGTTCGGCCGCGGAACCGCCGCCAATAGCAAGGTTTGGCCGCGGTTCCGTGATGGATTGATGGACTTAGGAAAGCGTATTTCACAGATATCCATACAATCACCTGCTTAATTTTCTGAGTATTTTTAAAACGGAAAAAACCATCTTTTTAAAAAAATTCCAGAGAGGGGGTCCAAAATGATGTTTCGGGGTTCGATCGGACTTTTAACTTCGTCTACACGTCGCCTAATGCTCTAGCTAGGCTCTGATACCACTGTAAGGTTACTAGGCACTGTCACAAGGCTCTATAAGGCATCAACCATGCCGAATTTAAAAATTTCAAGTGCCAAACAACCTAAAGAGAGGATCTTTGCTAGATAATTAGGGTTAACATAGCAAGTAAACAACTTTACAACTAAGAGAAAGGGATTACAACCTTTGTAGTCCGTTCCTTCACTTCATAAGCAACGAGTAGTAGTCCCTTCGCCGCGATCCATGAACTTCCAGACTCTAGAGAAGCTCCACAAGCCGAATGATCCATACTTGCTTGAAGTCTTCCTTTTCGAAGATGATCTACCTTGAAGAATCTTTAACTCAAGCTCTCACTTCTCTAATCAAGTATTAGTGAAGTGAACACCCTAATCTAAGTGGCTAGAATAGATAAGGATGATGAAGTAGGAATTTAGCTCTCTTTTTCTTTCAATTTCTCACACTTATTCATCACTAACACAAAAGCTAGAAAGCTTTTCAAGAGCAAGAAGAAGCAGAAAAGTATTTGTGATGAATAATGAATTATTGTGTTGTGGTTACAAATCGAACCTTGAGTTAAGAATGAAGGGCTTAACTCATGTAGAGAATAAACCTAAGGTAAAGGGTTTGGGTTGGGTTAAGAAATATCTACACAAAATATCATAACAAAATATCTTAGCTAAAAACAAAGAAAGTTTCTTGAAGCCTCTTGAAAAAGCTAACCCAAATGCTAACCCAAATCAAACCCTAACTAGTTTAATCTCCACAAATCATGTTGCATTTGTAATCATAACTTATTACAATATTATATATCATATATATAATATATTTTTGTAACAAAAGAAAATAATACAATTAACATATATCGCATATATATCAATGTATTAACCGGTGAGAAAATGAATCAATAAAGAGAGCTAATATTAGTTAATGTAATGTAATATATCACATATATATAATTATACATTAAATTATCGAATCAACACTTGATCCGACAATCCGGCTATATCGCATATAACCGACTAATATAACATGTACCGATTCATCGAATCAACACATGATCCGATGACCCGGCTATATCACATATACCCGGCCGATATCATATATCGCAAGAATAGAATACGGTATCTCATATCGTATTATTCTCGGTCCCGCACATATCACATATGCTCTCCTACTCCGTTTTGCCTGAGTCAGGAAACCTCTGTGTAGGACTCTAAAGAATTGTCAATACGCCGGCAGTAGGTGATGATCATATCAAACACCCACAAGCTGCAAGCAGTCAGCTAAACGTAACATCCACCCAGGTATTGAGCGATCAGAAGATCAACAAGCAAGCATGTACATTCTCTTGTGAATCCAATCAGCAACACTCCCGTACAGTCCGGTCTCTTCGTCTGATATGTCGCATATCTCGCCTAGGGGTGGTAAACGTAAGACCCCAGTAGCTTGCTAAGTCGTGTCAATATGAGGTCCATAACAGTTTGAGAAACTACTGATAACACTTACCAGTAAATCTCAGCAACCCTGGCCAGGGATTTCCAGTTATAACCAATCGAACACAACGCAACATCAACTCCCTATACCGGGAGAGACGAAACCCCTCCTATCGCTCATTGCCTCCTTGTGATTCGGGACTGTGACCAAATTCCACCATTTTGCACGCCCTCTTGGACGTGGTATGATGGAAATCAAAGCACAGTGGGAATCACACAAGACTCTATGACGATCTCGGGTCTACAGACTAACCGGTACCAGTGTCACCGGAGAACTGCTATCTGACGATTGGTATAAATCCATCTATGATTTTTCGGCGAGTCCGTTCAGTGTACCCAATCTCCACTGAGCATCCGTACACCATCTTTGATGTCAAACACCAATGGATATGGGATCATCCATCGCCCATCATATGGGTCAAGATGCGAATACGCTAGTCTACTCTGGTGTATCGATGCCCTGTCTCGATACACCCTTGACTAGGAACAGTTATAGGATGTACTCGTTGACTACCCTGGCCTAACTAGTATGATCTCATCATAGTCCCAGTAGTCGAGCACATATCCTAAGGGCTTTATCAACATGTGAGAGTAAGACAATAGACTAATACAAGTCAATATGTTAAGATAAAGTGAAACCAAATAGCATACTATCATGCCGAGCAAGAAAGTCCTCTCTATATATATCGAAGCATCCACTATAATATACATAATATGTACAACAATGGCCTCTAGGACATATATATAAATAACAATCTCCCACTTGCACTAAGGCCAGCTGTTGTAGTATTTCATACCCAACATCCCGAAGATTCTCTCAAACTGTGTCTGGGGAATGGCCTTCGTGAGTAGATCCGCAGTGTTGTCCTTCGTATCAACTCTCCTGACCTCGATCTCCCGGCGATCAACTATCTCCCGGATCAGGTGATACCGCCTCAGAATATGTCTGGACTTCTGATGGGACCTGGGTTCCGTGGCCAAAGCCACAGCTCCATTGTTATCATAATAAAAAGGTATTGGTTGCTCAATGGACGGAACCATAGCAAGTTCAGTAATGAACTTCTTCATCCAGACAGCCTCTTTGGCAGCATCGTTGGCAGCGATGTATTCAGCCTCCATCGTCGATTCTGCAACGGTTTCCTGTTTGGAACTATTCCAACACACCGCCCCTCCATTGAGGGTAAAGACAAATCCCGAGTGCGACTTAGAGTCGTCCTTATCACTCTGGAAGATCAAATCGGTAAAGGACTCCACCTGGAGTTCACCGTTACCATACACCAAGAACATCTCTTTAGTCCTTCTCAAGTACTTGAGAATGTTCTTCACAGCTGTCCAGTAACTCTCTCCGGGATCTGCTTGATACCTACTCACTACACTTAGTAAGTGTGCTACATCGGGTCTGGTACATAGCATCGCGTACATGATAGAGCCTACTGCCGAAGTATAGGGTATCCCTTGCTTGCGAGCTCTCTCCAAATCTGTCTTGGGAGACATCTCTTTGGAGATTGTGAGTCCAGAGATCGTGGGTTGGTTCCCACGCTTGGATTCTTCCATACTAAACCTCTTTAGTATGGTGTTAATGTACCTGGATTGGGACAATCCCAGTATCCATTTAGATCTATCTCTATAGATCATAATTCCCAGTATGCAGGAGGCATCACCAAGATCTTTCATTGAGAATCTTTGTGATAAGAAGAGCTTGACCGATTGCAGCATAGGAACATCATTTCCTATCAAGAGTATGTCATCCACGTACAATACGAGGAAGACAACCTTACTCTCTACAACCTTCTTCTATATACAAGGTTCATCTACGTTTTTGATGAAGTCAAACTCTTTGACTACAACATCAAAGCAGATGTTCAAACTCCGCGATACCTGCTTTAACCCATAAATGGATTTAAGCAGCTTGTACACCTTTCCGCTGCTCCCTCTGTCTACGGAGCCCTTTGGCTGAGTCATGTACACGCACTCTTCTAAATCACCATTTAGAGAGGCGGTCTTAACATCCATCTGCCAGATTTCATAGTCATGATATGCAGCAATGGCAAGTAGAATCCGAATGGACTTAAGCATAGCCACCGGAGAAAAGGTTTCGACATAATCCACACCTGGTCGTTGACGAAAACCCTTTGCAACAAGTCAAGCTTTGAAAGTCTCAACTTTTCCATCTACACCAATTTTCTTCTTAAAGATCCACTTGCTCCCAATAGGTTTTACCCCTTCAGGAGCAACTCCCAAAGTCCATACTTTGTTGGTGTACATGAATTCCATCTCAGATCGCATTACATCCAGCCATTTCACAGAGTTACCACTCGTGATGGCCTGCTCGAAACTAGTCGGGTCATCATCTTCCATGATGCAATCCTCGCTCCCACCATCAACGAGAAAACCTTAGTATCTCTCTGGTGGATGAGGAACTCTACTAGATCGGTGGAGAGGCTGGGGTTCGTCAGGAACCACTGAGTCCTCTGGTTCCATAAAATCTTCTGTTGTAGTTTGTTCTGCTGGAACTTCTTCCAGTTCTACCTCAGAGCCACTAATCTCTTTTGCAAGAAATTCCTTTTCTAAAAAGGTGGCGTGTTGAGCAACAAACACCCTTTGTTCCTTACTGTGGTAGAAGATATACCCTCGCGAATGCTTGGGATATCCAACAAACTTACATAAAACAGAACTTGTCTCGAGTTTGTCCGGTTTTTGTCTTTTGACATAGGCCGGGCAACCCCATATCTTAACAAAATTAAGATATGGTCTCTTCCCTTCCCATATCTCATATGGGGTGGTAGGCACAGATTTGGTAGGAATTTTATTCAGTAGGTATGCCGCTGTCTCAAGTGCATATCCCCAGAAGGAAATAAGTAACTCAGCATTGCTCATCATAGAGCGCACCATATCTAATAGGGCTCGATTCCTCCGCTCCGATACACTGTTGTGCTGTGGTGTATATGGAGGTGTAAGCTGAGAGAGAATCCCATTCTCTTTTAGATAATCTAGGAACTCATTGCTCAAGTATTCTCCTCCTCGATCAAATCGAAGGATCTTAATACTTCTGCCCGTTTGGTTCTCTACTTCGTGCTTATATTCCCTGAATTTCTCAAAAGCTTCAGACTTGTGTTTCATCAAGAACACATATCCGAATCTTGAGAGATCGTCAGTGAACGTAATGAAGTGCGAAGAACCATCCCTGGTATGTGTAGACATGGGACCACATACATCACTATGTATCAGCCCTAAGAGTTCCGTAACTCTTTCTCTGTGTCCACTAAACGGAGTTTTGGTCATTTTGCCTTTGAGACATGACTGGCAAGTATCAAAATGATCTTTCGTTATAAAATTAAATATACACATTCCAGCTATGTAATTTCTAGTATTTGGTGTTTATTGAGCCACTTGTAAAATTTCTAGTTTACTGAAAAAATTTCCGAAATTAATTATTTTAAGCCGTCACTAATACATTTAATTAGGGATAATTACAAATTGGAATGGGTTGATACAAATTTGTGCATCATGACATATTAAACTAACATGTAAAATATTATTTTTGAAATGAAAAGGAATTTGTCATCATGGTTCTAAAAATTTGTAGGAAAAGGGTTATTCGGAAAAGGAAAATTTAAAGGAAATAATAGGGAATAAGAAACATGGGCTTGTTGTTTGAGTTTTGGGCTTTGTTTACTTGAAAATTCCTAACCCACTCACCCACACCAAGGGCTTGGCCGGCCATGGGCTGCCCCCACTTCCACTTTTCCCCACTTAAAAGTTTGGAAAGAAAAGAAAAGAAAAGAAAGCAGGGGGTTAAATTAAGGGGGTATGGGTATTTGTGTTGACTTAATACTTTTCTCACCTCACTCTCTCTCCTCTCTCCCTCAATTCCAGCCAAGCCTCCCTCATGCTACCCTCTTTTTTTCCCCCATCTCATTCCACTCAAAACTCTTCAAAAAAATCTCCAAAATTCCATCAAAAATCAAGCTAAAACTCAAATCCAACTCTTACCCATTTTTCCTTGACCTATACTAGTATGGATCATGGAGCAAGAAGCAAGTTTGTGAGGCTAGATTCATGTTAGATCTCAAGATAATTGGGAGGTAAAAATCTTAACCTATGTCTTCATGGTTGGTTAATTACTCCAATTTAATTGAATTTGGTGTTTAATTTGGATTCAATTTCAAGACTTGAATTTTCAAAAGAAGGCTTTGAATTAAAAAGTTAGGGTTTGGATTCAATTATAGTGGTTGTCACTTGCTTAAGGTTACAATGAGTAGATTAACATGTTAATGCTTGCTAAAACTAATCTAGTTGCTAATTTGCTAAGTATATCATTTACAATGTCCAAATTAAGATTTTATGCAAACTAGGTTTTTATGAAATACATATATAGGTGAGATTAAAATAAGGTTAGGGTTTTTATCACATTATTAACATTATAAGTTATAGTTTAATATTTTAGATCATGCAAAACCAAGCTAAATTGTTGTTTGTGCATTTTTGCCATAAAATGGTTAAAATTGGATAAAATTGCAAACTAAAATTTTAAGATTTCTACAATTGGTGTGATAAAATTATGGAAATGGTTTGTATGACTTATTGAAGATATTTAGTGAACATTGTAGCCGCTAGAATTGTTAAAACAACTAGATTTGAACTAAATTGGCAATTGTTGCTTACTAGAGTTTCGGAAAAATAGCTTTTAAAGCGAATTTGAAGTTTTAATGATTTAAACCCTATTTCATATATATATTTAGTGTGTGGTGAGACCAAGAATGGTGTGTTTGAGTTTTTCTCGATCACTCGGCGTTTGTACACCGATGTCGATGGTTTTTGGGTTGATTTGAGAGAGCAAACCGTAGATTTTGAGCTATGTGAGATTCGTGTGTCGTTTTGTTCATGAGTCGGATTTTAATGCAATACGATGTGTTATGATACGTAGGTACCCCATGTGGACTTCGAGATGACGAGGATGAGCGTGGCGTCATCGACTCCAGCAAGCAAGATCGAGGTGAGTAGATTATATCTATGGGGGAAGTAGGGTGGGTGGCGTATAGCACCCCCGCAATCCGTAGTATAGTTTATGATATATATGTTTATATATGTGTTTTATGATACGAGGAAGATTATCAAGATATGATTTTGTGTTTATGGTTTAGTTTAGGATAGTTAGAAGTAGCATAGTTTAGCTTCTTAGTCGCGAACCCTAGAATAGGTTTTTACCCACACGTACACACACACATGCATACATTTATTTTACTTGTGCGTATATGGGGATATGTATGTGTGTGTGTGTGTGTGTGTGTATGTATTGTTAGTGTATATGCTCTAGAGGCCATTACTGTATCATACTAGTTTGTATATTACTTGATGGAAGCTTGGGATATTCACAGTTGTATATACAATCTTGCTCGAAATGGTAGTATGCTACTTGGTTTGTCTCTGCTTTAATATGTGCATGTGTTTCTTTTAGCATATTGCTGATATACATATTAGTAGAGCCCTTAGGATCTTTGCTTGATCACCAGCGTTGTGATGGCGCTCGCACTCTTGGGAGCTGGGTGATCTATAAGCACATCCTTATACAGGTCCCTAGTAGTTGGACTATCGAGACAGGGTATCGATACTCCAGAGTAGACTAGCGTATGCGCTTCTCATCCCAGTATGGGAGACAGTCTGTCCCACAGCCGTCAGTACGTCGTACTTGAGATAGTATGCGGGTGCTCGTTAGGTTATGAGTACACTGGACAGGACTCGTCGGGGACTGTTGGTTGGTATTATACCTATCGTCAGTTATCAGTTCCCAGGTGACATGAGTACAGCTTAGTCCGTTGACTTGACACTGTCACTTCGCCTCGAGTGTGTTCCCACTGCACTTTGATTACTACCCTACCACGGCTCAAAGGAGTCGTGCAAACAGGTAGTTTTTGGGTGCAGTCCCGAAGCACTTGGAGGCAGTGACGGTTAGACAGGATTCGTCTCTCCCGGTATTGGGGGTTGACATCGCGCTGTGTCCAGGAGAGCCATTACACGAGTAGTCCCTGGCCAGGGCAAGCGAGATATACTGGTAGGTTTCCAGTGTTATCTCAGGGTGTTCTGGGCTTCACTCCGACACGACTTGTACCGCTATTAGGGGACTGACGTTCACCGCCCCCCTAGGCCCGCCATGCGATGTATCAGACGAACAGACCGGACTGTACGGAGACTGTCACATACAGGCTCAGTAGGAGTTCAGATGGGGTTCACCTCGTCAGTCTTCTTATCGACATCTACCTGGGGACCGTTACGTACAGCTAGTGCCGCTTGCGGTCTGTGGTTAAACCCACTGCCAGCGTAGTGTCGAGTCTTTAGAGTCCCACACAGAGAGCTATTCGCCTTTAGGCAAAATGAGTAGAGGTCGCATGGTTTTGCGACAGGGTTCGTTCGCATCCGCGCACTTGTGCACGTTTGCTGTCCGGACAGATTATACTAGCGGGCTTTGGTTTAAGCCAGATCCTAGTATATGATTTGGGATTGGTTTTTCTCATTGTATTCGTGTTCCTCGGATCACGAATGCGGGTGCGTATGCACAGTTGCTTGAGACAAAGGGAGAGGACCTTGATTAGGGTTAATGGCTATTGTCATTTTATTAACCCTAATGTTTATGTGTGTATTATTGTTAATTGATATTAGTTTTATAATTGTGCATGGTTATGCTTGTTGACCATTTGACCTCCTTGACTTGTTGACTATGGTTGACACTTTGACCATCATCATTTCTTTTGGAACATGCTTTTTGATCCTTGCAAATTGAAATGATAATGGTCATGTCTTGGTTAACCATGAAAATTATCTAGCTAATTATCTAATTACAATAATTCACATATATGTGAGAATGGTTCATTATTATTCTCATTCTATCATTTCATTTCTCTCTCTTGTTCTTCCTCTCCCTCAAGCTCTCCCCTCTCATGTGTTGAGAAACACTTGAGCGAGAGAAACCCTCTCTTGATCTTCTCTACTCTCATCTAGGGTTCAAGTATTAGCACTTCTTGCACCCTAGTTACTCCTAGCTTGGAGTTGAAGCCAAAGGTTGAGGCTTTCGGGTGGATCTTTCTTCGACGTGAGAAGACGACCAAGGTGACTTCCTTCCACCACTCCAAGGAGCAAGGAGAGAAGGACTTAAAGCCCAAGGTATAACCTTTCTAGCACTTAGCTAGTTACTAGTTAGCTTTAGCAAGTTTTTGTTTAGCAAAGATCCTTCTAGCTCTAGTCCATGTTGCCTAAGCTCATAAAAATCCGATTTTTATTCCGTTTTCCGCCTCCCCGCAATCACCGGGGTGGGCAGCGTGGACTTACATGTATGTATGTATGTATGTATACATATACATGGATTTTGAGGATAAGTACTTGGGATTGGAGATGAGTCGATGAGATTGGGCTTGGGGCCATGAGATCGGTGATTTGATATGGTTCGTATTTGAGATACGACATGACATTTTAGCTGGTTCTTTAGGCGTGGTGTTTTCATACGCACGCATGCATTACATAGATGGTGTCAGTATTGTACTAGACTGTAGGTCAGTACCCCTAATTCATGATGTGATGATAAGGATACCAGATAAATGATGAGATTGATGTGATAGTTGACCCGTACCCAGATTGGGATGCCGTACGATGGATTTACCGTACGAGCTATATATTGACGATAGATCCGCACTCTTGACTTGGGGATGTCATATGATATGTTGTATCGTACGTGGTATTATTGAGGCGGGATCACCGACTATATATATATGTATATATAAATCGACTCAGATTTGGTGGTTTCCATACCCCTTTCGATTGGTGGTTAGTTAGACCTGTAGTATACCTAGTAGATGTTAGACTGGACCCGAGTCATACCTATTTCCAAAACTAACGAATCGTGAGGATTTTAAAGACATGTCAAGGGATACTACGGATATTTCAAAAGACGTACCTTTTCTTAAAAACACCGTAGCCCTTATTTTTCAAAATACCACGATTCGTACTATTTCCAACGGCAAAACAGTATAACACAGGTGTAGCGATGTAGATTCATTATTGTTACGTTATCATTCATGTTCCGCATATTATTGTTGCAATTACTATTCATTGCCATTTATCATGTTTTTATCGTCTCATTGCATGTTTATTGTGTACTTAGTGATTATGATCCATACTGTCACGACACCAGCACCATTACCGATGATGCGTATGTTCCACATACACTTACTTGCCGGCTCACACACATCATCATCGGTAATTGCCATGTCACGTACACTTTAGAAAATACCTTTTCATTGACATAACTTGATAGCTGATAGTCGCAATATGTTATAGCTTCCATATGCTAGTTTAAATATTGCATTCATTGCATGATATTAGGTGCATTCATATATTCATTGGTTATGCAGTATTATGAAGATTTATGCCGGTATTCACTGTTTATTAGTATCATGATTTGGATGATTTCAGATTTACATGAGATTTCTGGATTTGGGGGAAAACCGCAAGAATATATAAACTTCTCTCTCTCTCTTTTTAAAATGCAAGCTGCGGTTTTCTCGTGATGTATGAGTCGTCCACCATGAGTTTTCATAGTAGCTGTTGGATTTCGAGACCCAATTCGAGGAGACATAGGAACCGTCTCGGGTACATGGTGGACCCGGTATGGCACCCCGGGGCGAGATTGATTTTCATGGTGGATGATGAGCCTGGAAGGAGCAGACTACCTACCGGTGATAGCATTTGGACCTGGCGGTTATCCGGAGGATACCGACCGGAGTCATGAGATGGTTATAGGCCGATCCGTACTGCCGGAGCCCGCGGGCCGATCCCGCAGATGATTCAGAGCCTGAGATATATGAGGATTTATATGCCGATGCTGGGCATAGATTTATGTTTTGTGTCGATGCTTGACACTGACTTCTCTGTTGATTTCTTGATGTATTTTGTTTCCATTCGTCATGCATTCATACATCATATATCCGATATGTTGCTAGCTGAGGTACTGACATGAGCATGTAGTATTACACTTATACATAGATGGATCAGGATATTATTTGAGGATATTACTTGATATGACCTAAGATAATGTCATACATGCTGCTCTGTGATGTTTTCCACTCACGAGTTGGCAACTCACCCCCGTTGTGCCACAGTTCCATGCAGGTTTTGCCATACAGTGTAAGACTACGGTAGCGCCCCGGCCGTCTTTCCGAGGCCAAAATGCGGAACGAAAAATTTTCTAGACTAGAAACCGGCGCTATCGTATGCTTAAACCCGGATCGAACCATTAACCTACTACTAGCAAACTAGAGAAGGGATAGAAAGGCTATACCGATCGATCCGTGTCCTTCGGTCTTTGGCCACCATCCCAAGCTCCCCGCGGCATCTCCGGTCTCGATCTCCTCGTCGGAAAGGGCACCACATCATCAATTCTTTTTACGGGCTCCCGCTTCATCCGAAGCAACTCGGGCACGAAGTGTGCTAGCCGACGTGTCCAAGATGTTGTAGAGAATGTTTGTGACCATTTTGTCTCTTGCATCCATGACTTGGATGGAGGTTGAAGGTGTTGCCATTAATAGAGGCTATGAGCTAGAGGAAGAAGAAGGAGAAAAGAGCCATTCTCTTTCATTTCTTTTGCAATAAATGAAATGAGAGTGGGAGAGTGTTGGAAAAAGAAATACAAGAGCTAACATATCATATGGCAACCCCCTTCTCTCTCCTCTCATCATCTCAACACCAAAAACATCATATAATGTGACATTAACACATAAAAAGAGACCATGAGTCACTAATGTGTCCATATTACATTTAATGCATGTCATGATGAATTCTTGTAACGTCTTCAAAATAATAAAATATGATTTTTGGGAAATTTTATAATTTAATATTATTTTAATGAATATTTTAATATTCTGGTATAATTAAATACAAATAAATGGGGAAAAATTTCGGAAAATTCTAAAATAAGGTATTTTATGGAATTATGCCATTTTAAAGTTTTTAAGATTAGTTATATGCTAATTTAGTGTTAATCGCGATTAAGAATCGCTAATTGGATTTTTAGCACTTTTGAGCAAAAATGTGCACATATCATTTTCCACACTTGTTACACTTGTGTTACATTCTTTTGCCATGGCTTTCTTTTGGGTTCACTATTCAAGTGAGAAGAGTTTAGTGAGGAAAAGAAAAGAAAAGGGAAAAAGTAAGTAATGAGAGAGAGAGAGACTAGGTCAAACCCCACCTTTTGAACCATCCCTCATCATTTTTCCCCTTCTCATTCTCTCTCCTCTCTTTCCCTTGCTGCTGCAGCTCTCTTTCCCTCTCTCTCCCTCTTCATGAAACCCTAGATCCATAATGAAAACAAAGCCAAAACCTCATTCCCACTTCACAAAAAGTGTTCCCGAGCTCATTAGCTACACATTGAACCTAGCAAGATTGGATTTGGAGGACTTTGAGCAACTCAAGAAAATTCTTGAGTTGCCAAAGGAGGTAATTTCTGCACCTATTAGGGTAGTATCTCATTTCTTTTACATCCATACTAGTTTTGTATCGATATGGTGTTGTTTGGTGGATTTGTGAAACATCAAGTTAGGGTTTAGGGTAAAACTGAGAATCAAGATGAAATTGAGGCTTATTGTGACCTTAGAAAACCTGGTGTAATGCAAAATTGGACCCAAACCTGGAATTGGAACCAGAATACGGAATTACGGAACCGATATCGGAAAAACTGGAAATCTGTCACTGTTTTGTGTAATCTGCTATCACCCCGAGACCCCAAAAATAAAACTGAGTTGACGTGAGATGTGCAGGCACCAATGAACCACCACCCCAAACCCTAGCCCCCAACTCCACTTTGAGGCCGCCAATTTCTCCATTCTGGCCGCAATTTGCGGCCAGAGCAGGGTGGATCTGCCTCGTTTTCTGTGCATGCCCCTATTTCCTCTAGTATTGACCCTGGGTACTTCTAGTTTTGACTGATTCCATCTAGGATGAAATCTGGGTTGATTTTCCTATGTTGGTGCATGGTTTACGACTTGATTTAGCATGGATTTTAGTGTTTTGTAATTCATTCCTGTCGGGTGGCGTTTGGACGTCAACGACAAGTGGATTTTGATTGTGTTTACATGCGAGTCGATAGGTTTTTACCTATGCGGGTAGCGTGTGCTATTTTAGTTTCCGATGTGATTTTCATGTGCTTTAGCATTGTGATATACTTGTAGGCACACTACGAGATGTTGAGGCAAAGGAGATGAAGCTGGCGACATCGGCACCGACACATGAGAAGCAAGGTGAGTAGATTTATATCTACGGGGAGAAGTCGGGTGGATGGCGTATAGCACCCCCGCAGTCCGTGGTGATGTATACGAATACGTATACACACATATATTTATTATGTGTTGTTTAGGGTTATTGATGGTAATAAAGGATGTATTGGTTGAGTAGTGCGAACCCTAGAGTAGTGGTTGCACCCATACTCACACATACACACATACTTGCATACATTCTTTCATATATCTGTGCGCATATGATGGTGGGTATATCTACACATGGGTATGGGACTATGTGTTTATATACGGGTTTTGAGGATGATACGTGGGATTGAGATGAGTCGATGAGATTCGATTGAGGCCGTGAGATTTGGCGACATGACAGAGTCGTATTGGAGATGTGATATGATGCCTGTCATGTGATGAGATATGTGACATCGACTCAGATTTAGGTGGTTTCCATACCCCTCTCTTTTGACTTGACTGTGGGTTCGTAGTTCGCATAGTAGGCGTTAGACTAGACCCGAGTCATACCTATTTCAAAACTAACGAATCGGGGATATTTTAAAGATAAGCAAAAAGGGTTTATACGGATATTTAAAAAGGCGCATCTTTTCTTAAAACACCGTAGCCCTTATTTTACCAAAAGCCCTGATTCTTCTTATTTCAAAAGGCAAGGTTGCATGATATATCTATTGAGGCAGGTTCTCTACTGTTGCGTTGATTGCTCGATTCCGCACATTCATGCTGTTTGCATTGCATTGCTTGTATTGTTGATATACTTCAGTCATACTGCTAGGACACCAGCACCATTATCGATGATGCGTATGTTCCACGTACACTGTTGCCGGCTCACACACTTCGTCATCGATAATTGCCATGTCACTACACTGTAGTGCTATTGCATTCAGTATATGATCCTTGCATGACATGATGATGTGCATACCTTCCCTTACATGTCGCATACTTCGTGCTTTTGATTATACGCATTGGGATATGTTGTTTCTATGATATTTCTGGATTTGGGAACCGTGGGTGTTTCAAAAGAGAATATGTCATTGCTTTAAAAACCCGGTTACCCTTGATATGATATTTCAGTGCGTCCACCATGTGTTTTCTCGGTGCTGAGAGCGACATGTGTAACCCGAATCGAGGAGTGGACGAGCCGATTGCGGGTACATGGTGGACCCGGTATGGTTCCCCTCGGCAAGATGATCGATGAGCTTTGCCGATTGAGCCTGGAGGCGGGCGAGTACCTACCGGTGATTGGTTGGACCTGGCGGTTATCCAGAGGATACTGACCAGAGTCGATAGATGGATGTGGGTGTACTGCCGGGGCCGAGGGCCGATACCGCAGACAGAACCCGTGGGCCGATCCGGACTGACGAAGCCCGATATATGAGGATTTACGTGCCGATGCTGGGCACAGTTTTCATGATGTTTTCGAGTGTCGATGCTGGGCACTCCGGTTTCATGATTTTGACGTGTCGCGAGGGACACAGGTGGTTTATATCCTCATATTTCCATGCATGTGCTGATGATATTTACATGCATGATGGTTATTGTCATTGGGTGACGAGTGGACGGGATCCACGTATGTGCAGATTTGTTTACATTGATCATACCTCATATTCATGACATGCTATTACCTGAGGCACGAGCACGAGCACTTGGCACTACACCCATGTATAGAGGTTACATTGCCAGTTTAGCATGCTTTAGCTTTATTCATATTGAGGTTATTTATATCTGATCGTATTGACCTAGGATGGGTCATGCATTCGATCTCTGCTTGTAGATATTTTTCTATTCACGAGTTGGCAACTCACCCCCGTTGTGCCACAGTTCTTGCAGGTTTTGCCGTACAGGTTCCTTTGCGGCATTTCTGGCACACTGCTTCCATATGGGTGACTTGCGTTGGTAGGTGGGTTCTTTTGTATCAGAACCGCCATTGTTCATGTATTATTTATTGTATCTAGTCATTCCATCAACCCAAAACTTGTATATTGTTTCCGACTTAGAAATCAGTGCTGTATTATTTCGACCTTAGAGTCGCGCTTGTAGTATTACGGTTTTCTGGCTGTTTGAGTTTCTTTTTGGGTTTTGATCCTCGCCCTTGGCATTGTATATTATTATTGCTTGCGTGGTTGTGACCGTCGATTGACGAAGAGCTAGCTCCCGCTTGGGGATGCCTTTTATCATTTCTTATATTATTCTTGTTGTACCCCGTTTGGGGCCAGTTTTTTACAAAGGAAACTCTGCCGAAATTTTCAGGAAAGGTTACACATTTTAAAAATACACATTCGGCTTAGTTATTTCGAAACTTTGATTTTCGTAACATGATTTCCTTACTTTTCAAAACCAGTTTTCCTTATTTACTCTTTAAATGGTTTTAGATTGCTGGGCTTTTGGCTTACTTGGATCAGATGGGGTCCTATAGACTTCATATGGTTCAAGGGCCAGTCACGTGCTCTTTCGGGTCGTGACAATTCTAGCTCACAATTTCCATTTGTGAACATTAACCCAAATGTTTACAACAATAAAATGATACGGCAACATCTAAAGTAAACTCGTGATGGATCATAAGAATACCCCTCACCTATCTATACATACCTGCATCCGCATTCCGACTGAATGCGAATGCGATGAGACTAAAGTAATCCAACAAATCTAATACTAGGATCCGGCTTAAACCAAAGCCCGTTAGTATGACCCGCCCGATCATGATGCGTGCAATACCGCACGTATATGATCGAACCCTGCCATATATCATACGTCCTCTACAACGTTTCGCCCGAAACTTGAGAAACAGTCTGTGGGGGACTCTAAAGACTCGTCAATACTTTAGCTGTGGATTTAACCACTAGCTCGTCAGTGGTACTAGCTGTACGTAACGGGCTACCTGGTATTGACCAAAAGGGAGGTCAATGAGCGAACTCATCCTGACACCCTACTAAGCCTGTCAGTGACAATATTCGTACAGTCTGGTCCGTTCGTCTATGAGCATCACATGTCGGGCCTAGGGGGTTGGTAAAAGTCAGACCCCCAAAAGCGGTACAAGTCATGTCGGAGTGTAGCCCAGAACACCCTGAGATACTACTGGAATACCTACCAGTAAATCTCCTACCTCAGCCAAGGGCTTTGTGTAATGGCTCTCCTCGACACAGCGTGATCTCACCCCCAATACCGGGAGAGACGAAACCCCTGCCGATCCGTTCACTGCATCCATGTGGCTCGGGACTGTACCCAACTAAAACCTGTTTGCA
Source organism: Agapanthus africanus (assembly GCA_030015575.1). Lineage (NCBI taxonomy): Eukaryota > Viridiplantae > Streptophyta > Magnoliopsida > Asparagales > Amaryllidaceae > Agapanthus > Agapanthus africanus. The sequence continues at coordinate 388,928,946 of JASDDO010000012.1, read as the reverse complement.
CGACTCCTTTGAGCCGTGGTAGGGTAGTAATCAAAGTACAGTGGGAACTCACACGAGACAAATGACGATCTCAGGTCGATGAACTAACCTGTACACATGTCACCAGGGAACTGCTATCTGACGTCAGGTATAATACCAACTAGCATGTTCCGGGCGAGTCCTGTCCGGTGTACTCAAAACCCAATGAGCACCTGTATACATCTTAGGTGAACCAACTGACACCAATGGCTTGTGAGACCGGCCACCGCCCCTCGTCGGGGTCTCAACTGTATACACTGGTCTACTAACGGAGTATCGATGCCCAGTCTCGAAACTCCCACGACTAGGAACCACTTTAAGAATGTGCTTATAGACCCCAGCTCCCACGTATATGATCGCCATCATACTGCTGGCAGTCAAGCAAGAATCCTAAGGGCTCTATCAACGTGTAATAGCGACCTGTAAGGTCACCTAAAGCAATACACGATGATAAAGATAAACTATGGTAGCATACTATTCCCCATCAACGTGTAATAGTGAACCGCAATGTCACCTAAAGCATGTACACGATGATAATGACAACCAGATAGTATACAAACCTTTCGAGTAAGACTGTCCTACCGGTATAGGTCCTCCCTCAATCATTGCAAACACGTGCCTGCGATCTAATAATTGACTCTGAGGGCACTATATCCAACAATCTCCCACTTGCACTGAAGGCTAATTATTGCGATGTCGCATACTCACAGCCCGTGTGATACCGAACACCCAACTCCTCTACTGATCAGTTTCACAAAGCTTATTTGCGAAACTATTGCGTTCGAGGAATAGCCTAAGCTAGTGGATCCGCCCTGATGTTTCTTTCTATGTCTCTCTTAATCTCAAGTTCGCGGAGAAAACCATCTCCCGAAATGAGCAATACCTGTCTTAGAATATGTTTGGATATCTGATGGGACCTAGTTCATAAATGAACTCCAAATCCAAACTTCTTAGACTGTATCGTCAACTGAACTTAATCAGTATCCTGCGTCATGCCTCCCTCAGTGTCCGCTTGGATCACCTGTCCAAAACACTGCCCCTCGTCAGAGAGAAAACTATAACTCTGACAGTCACTCTGTCATCCAGGTCACCTTGGAAGCCTGGAATGATAACCGTCTCCCAAAAGAGGCTGTCGTTATCATATCCCTAAAACATCCACTTATGTTCTAAAACTGCTTCCGAATGTTTCTCCAGGATTGGATCAATATCAACTTATTGCATCTAGTGCAAAAACAACATCTGGTGTGGTACTTGACATCTCATGATTGACTCAATTGCCTAAGCAAGTGATCTGCCAATCATACACATCCCTCTCCCCTTTAGTCTGTAAGACACCTTTAGAGAGGGTGACCCCATCACCTGCACGTACACTACCGTGCCAGGAGTCGTCCATTCTAAAACACCTTTAGAATGCTGTCTAAGTACCCAGATTGGGAAACTACCCAAATCTAGATCTAAAACCATAGATCTAGTAACCGGAATATCTGATATTAGATTTATATCATATGTGGACAAACCACTGTGTGACAACCAAAGTATAACCGATCGTAGTATAGGAACTTCACTTCCTACTGTGTGTATGTCATCCAAATACCTGGACATCACACCCTACTACCTTCTTAACAGATCCATCCCCTATTCTGATGAAGTCAAACCTATGACTGTCACATCAGAAATAGATGATCTATCTCCGCTATTTCTACTTTAGTCCAAAAATAGACATAAGCTACTTGTCCACTATGCTTTCGCTGCTCCCACTGACTACGGCAACCCTCTGGCGGAGTCATATACACGTACACTTCTAAAGCTAGTTCAGAACGACGCTATACTCATCCTCCTGCCGGGTCTCACAGTCTGGAACAACAGCAATAGCAAGTCTGGGTAAACAAGATCCTCCCTGTCACCGCCTTTGAGCATACCGAAGTACCTCTCGAGAGCCTGAGGTTACCCACCATATCTGCGGAGTGGCCAATGGAATGTCAATCCATATTGAATCTTTAGGTTCTTATCAAATTTTCAGTAATCGTTTGCGGTTCTGGAATCACTTCCAGTTCTACCATACTCTCACTATTGTTTTCTGAAAAAATCCATTTTACTAAAACTGTGGCGAGTCAAGAACAATATCACTATTGATCTTCCAGATGGTAGAAAATCAACCCACGTCATAGCTCGGGTCAACCCACAAACAGCCATTACAGAAACGTGCCTTGAGTTATCCAGAGTCTGGTTTTAAGCATAAGCCGGACAACACCCCGTACCTTAACATCGTTAAGATATGAACTGTTCTATAACAGAGGCACTGATTTAATTGGAACCAGATTCAAATCATGCAGCTGTCTCTAGTGCATGTCAACTAAATGGAAAGAGGCCGATCAGCATTACTTAACTTAGGAGTGCTTCCAATTATGAGTAATCTGAAAGAGAAGCAAGTTTCTCAAAACGATTATTATCAACTGAATACCATACACAAGTATCTACATCTTCGATCACCTTGAAGAATCCCGAAACTTGCAACACCTGGTTCTCTACTTTATTCATATACCTATAACTTCTCAAAACATGGACCTTGTATTTCTACGAAACACATGTCTAAGAACTAGAGAAGTCACAAGTAAACAGAATATGGTACGAGGACCAACCCCTCTGTCCTAATGGACACTGGAGAATATACAATGCTTTGTATAAGTCCCCCGAGTCTAATAACTCATTCCCTGTGTGTCGTAGGTTGAAAACTGTACTTATGGTTAAGAAGAATTACACCGCTGTTTAATGCTCCTTACCTAACCATCCACTGATATAGGTAAATGTCATAGACATAATTTCAAATGGTTATATCTCACTTTATAAAAATAAACGTACAGATATATCAATTTGAAATTTGTGCATTACAACGGATATTCAAAACCAAATATTTGCCGTCCGGCAAACAACCCAGGTGATTTCTTCAAATATCACCAGTTACAACGAATCCCGATATAATGAGTATGATCACCCAATTCCCAATAACTTACTCCCACTCATCATCTGTAAAACCATACAGATGTAAGAATCAAACCTGGTAAATACATACCCTGGAGCAAGGACTAATTGGGAAATCAGTTTTCTTTTAACAATACACAGTGAAACTGAAACATGAATATGTTTCGAAGGGGTTTCCGGGTATTCCTAGTAATGCCTCTTCCATTATCAGATTCATAACTATAACTGTATATTTCTTTGTCATCTCTCCAAATCCCTTTATATGTCTTTAGTCGCTACCTTCTGCACACCACCGTTAGGCTAAATGGTTTTCTTCCTTCCCTACCGTTCGGCACCAGCCTATGGTTTGGAAGAAGACTATCCAATAAGCGTAATAGGTGTACCGTCCTAATCCTAGGAGCACTCGCAATGCAAGAGAAGGTAAAGATAAAAGACAACTGAATAAACCTTATTCCTATTTCTCCTGAACCAGAATCCATCCCCGAACTGGAACAAGTTCCTTCGAGTTCGTATATAACCATACGATGGAATATCCAAATAACTGTGGACCTTCATAGTGATACGGAGTGTCCTGGAGAAATACAAAGGTGAAGTAAGAGTGGTAATGAAATACTTGGTTTGGTCGTGAATAGCAGTCGCAATTTACTTTGCCCTCTTACTAATCCCTTTATTTGTCTTTACTTAATACCTTCTGTACACCTTTTAGGCTAAATGGTTTTCTTCATTCCCTACAGATCGGAACAAGCCTATGGTTTGGAAGAAGACTATCCAATAAGAGTAAGAGGTGTACCGTCCTAATCCAAGGAACACTCACAACGTGAGAGAAGGTAAAAGGAAAAGACAGCTGAATAGTCCTATTCGTTTTCTTCAGAACCGGAAACCATCCTCGAATAAATTCCTTCGAGTTCATATATAACCATACGATGGTTTTATCCAATGGAAGTGGACGTTCGTAGTAATACGGGGTGTTCTAGAGAAAATGGTAAAAGTAGGAGTGGCAATGAGGTATGCAACTCTGACAATCCAAAAGACAGTGTTTAAGAAGGTTCGGTCAACTTGGTCACTGAGTCATAGTTAAGGGTCGGGCCATGGTCGCTGCCAAAGAGAGAGAGAGAAAAAACACTCAGCATGCACTCTAACCTAGATCAGAATGGTTATCACTTTATCTAATTAGGAAACCTCCCACTGTAACCTCAAATTCTCCTCCAAACCTGAAAAAAGAATTAGTCGGGATCACCCGAGGAGTAAACCAACTCATCAGTGGGAATCAGGATCCAACTATCATCGTATGATAACGTGATGGAATCCACTCACGTTATCACACTCCAGAAGGTATGCGCATATCTGGCAAGTTTCAGTTTCTTTAGAAACTCTCGATGTGTGTTTTTACCCCAAGCAGTTTATGACCTTGACTAGGTCAACAAACCATAAACCGCTAGTCAAGTTCAACCCGTCATTGTTCTGGATTGCATTAAACCCACCTGTACGTTCCCTTGACTAGGTCAACAAGGCCGCACGACTGTCTTAACCAATCCTATTTATGCAACAAACAAGCACCACTTAGCTACCGAACACTACGTCTTGACTAGGTCAACAAACGCAGCACGAATACTAAATAATACCCGTAAGATATGACGGAGGGCTACGGCTGGTTTTTGGCGAAAAACCTTTAACGTAATGAACTTGATATCGTTGAAGGAACTGCATAAATTTTTATATAAATATAATGGCGAAAACCATTGCTAAAGAGGTCACTCCCGGTGAAGGGATCTCGGCTCTTTCCCCGTAGAATGAGGTGCAGGATATTCCAACTGAATACCGCGATGCAAAGCAAAAAGGCAATCGGATATAGTGAAGTTATTACCCTGACGCAAACTTCTGTCCAAGGGGTCACTCCCGGTGAAGGGATCTCGGCCCTTGCCTCGTCGACTGAGGTGCTGGATATTCATACCCGAATACCACTGTGCACAACAAAAGAGAACGTCCTTGCAATAACAGCTTTTTGAAAAATGTTCCAACAACATCAGAATAGGTTTGTTTAACTTGCATTGATCCGAATCAATGCAGTCCCATCAATTAATCACACCAATAAAGAACGAAAATACGATGTACGTATATGCCATCCGCATTCGCCACTGGGTCCCGTCATCACCTGTTAGGTTGCTTAACTAACGACATAGCGGGAACTGGACTAGCACGGGTGTAAAACATATACAACATCTACTAGTATATATATATATCAATATATAATATTCACTCATGGCGTGATAAATGCAACATCACAGAAATGTAATAAGCATCACACAACAATACAGATAATCTGGGATCCCCGGGTTTCATAGAGCCGCTACTGAAACCCGACGTTCCCCTGGTCGTGTGGATAGCCTGTGCAATGAAATCCTAGACCCCTACGGGTGCGGCAAGTCACCCGCCAAAACCTGAAGCGAGGCAGCCCCCTTCAACAACGTGAATGGACCACCCAGCACTTCACGGAGTCCGGTAACTTGAGCACCCCTCCTTGGGTCAACCTGTACCCCCTACGAGTGCGGCGAATAGCCCGCCAATTCTAGAGTGAATCCCCCTCCGTCTCAAAGCCATAAGATGCGGGCCCGTTGCCCTCTAGAACCCGGCTATCCGTGCACCCCGCCGCGGGGTAATCCTAGTACAGAAAGTAAAATATATACAACGGGTATATCGACCTCAGCCCGGTCGTGCCCCAAAATAATAATATACAAACAGGAAGTGACGGCAGTCCACATGTCGGACGCTCGCCCCGCAATATCAAATATACAAATAATATCAAACTGTACTACCATTGCATCCAGGCTATCCACCATGACAAATCCGCAACATCACAGCACAACACAGAACATCAACGTGAATGTCACGTTTGCAAGTCCGTCTAAAAGGGTTATCGCAATTAGATAGGATTACCGATCAAATGACATTCACGGTCGCAGATATAATGTAAATACTGTGAACTAACATATTTAAATTTTCGATCGACAAAATTTCCCGAAGTGGGCCCCAAGCACAATACCCAGTACTCAAATAAATCTGGGCCCAAAATAAAATTACCAGAAACCCCTTTTCCAAGTCAGAGACCACCTGAAGAAATATGGTGCACTTCTGCTACAGGACAGCGGTGGAACCGCGGCCAATGCTTGGGTACGGCCGCGGTTCCGCGGCGCTACAGTGGGTTTAGCTCACCAAATTTTCTCAGTTCTCTTAAAAAACCCTGCCTGATTTTCTGACATGCCCAAAAAAGTTTTTAGAGCACAAAAAAAATTCGACAGAAACTGAACAATTGGAAACGCGGTTTTTGGAAATTTCGTCCGATCGAAGTTCTAAACACGTTAGAGCAAGCCAGTAAAGGTTAATGACGTTGCTCTGATACCATGTAAGACTACGGTAGCGCCCCGGCCGTCTTTCCGAGGCCAAAATGAGGAACGAAAAATTTTCTAGACTAGAAACCGGCGCTATCGTATGCTTAAACCCGGATCGAACCATTAACCTACTACTAGCAAACTAAAGAAGGGATAGAAAGGCTATACCGATCGATCCATGTCCTTCAGTCTTTGGCCACCATCCCAAGCTCCTCGCGGCATCTCCGGTCTCGATCAGCTCGTCGGAAAGGGCACCACATCATCGATTCTTTTTACGGCATCCCGCTTCATCCGAAGCAACTCGGGCACGAAGTGTGCTAGCCGACGTGTCCAAGATGTTGTAGATAATGTTTGTGATCACTTTGTCTCTTGCATCCAAGATTTGGATGGAGGTTGAAGGTGTTGCCATTAATGGAGGCTATGAGCTAAAGGAAGAAGAAGGAGAAAAGAGCCCTTCTCTTTCTTTTCTTTTGCAATAAATGAAATGAGAGTGAGAGAGTGTTGGAAAAAGAAATACAAGAGCTAACATATCATATGGCAGCCCCCTTCTCTCTCCTCTCATCATCTCAACACCAAAAACATCATATAATGTGACATTAACACATAAAAAGAGACCATGAGTCACTAATGTGTCCATGTTACATTTAATGCATGTCATGATGAATTCTTGCTCACAATTTCCATTTGTAAACATTAACCCAAATGTTTACAACAATAAAATGATACGGCAACATCTAAAGTAAACTCGTGACGGATCACAAGGATACCCCTCAGTTGTATATACATACCTGCATCCGCATTCCGACTGAATACGAATGCGATGAGACTAATGTAATCCAACAAATCTAATACTAGGATCCGGCTTAAACCAAAGCCCACTAGTATGATCTGCCCGATCATGATGCGTGCAATACCGCATGTATATGATCGAACCCTGCCATATATCATACGACCTCTACAACATTTCGCCCGAAACTTGAGAAACAGTCTGTGGGGAACTCTAAAGACTCGTCAATACTTTGGCTGTGGATTTAACCACTAGCTCGTCAGTGGTACTAGCTGTACGTAACGGGATACCTGGCATTGACCAAAAGGGAGGTCGATGAGTGAACTCATCCTAACACCCTACTGAGCCTGTCAGTGACAATATCCGTACAGCCCGGTCCGTTCGTCTATGAGCATCGCATGTCGGGCCTAGGGGGTTGGTTAAAGTTAGACCCCTAAAAGCGGTACAAGACGTGTCGGAGTGTAACCCAGAACACCCTGAGATACTACTGAAATACCTACCAGTAAATCTCCTACCTCGGCCGAGGGCTTTGTGTAATGGCTCTCTTAGACACAGCGCGATCTCACCCCTAATACCGGGAGAGACGAAACCCCTGCCGATCCGCTCACTGCCTCCATGTGGCTCGGGACTGTACCCAACTAAAACCTGTTTGCACGACTCTTTTGAGCCGTGGTAGGGTAGTAATCAAAGTACAGTGGGAACTCACACGAGATAAATGACGATCTCAGGTCGATGAACTAACCTGTACACATGTCACCAGGGAACTGCTATCTGACGTCAGGTATAATACCAACTAGCATGTTCCCAGCGATTCATGTCTGGTGTACTCATAACCCAATGAGCACCTGTATACATCTTAGGTGAACCAACTGACACCAATGGCTTGTGAGACCGGCCACCGCCCCTCGTCGGGGTCTTGACTGTATACACTGGTCTACTAACGGAGTATTGATGCTCAGTCTCGAAACTCCCACGACTAGGGACCACTTTAAGGATGTGCTTATAGACCCCAGCTCCCACGTATATGATCGCCATCATACTGCTGGCAGTCAAGCAAGAATCCTAAGGGCTCTATCAACGTGTAATAGCGACCTGTAAGGTCACCTAAAGCAGTACACGATGATAAATATAAACCATGGTAGCATACTATTCTCCATCAACGTATAATAGTGAACCGCAATGTCACCTAAAGCATGTACACGATGATAAAGACAAACCAGATAGTATATAAACCTCTCGAGTAAGACTGTCCTACCGGTATAGGTCCTCCCTCAATCATTGCAATCACGTGCCTGCGATCCAATAATTGACTCTGAGGGCACTATATCCAACATACAGGTTCCGTTGCGGCTTTGCTGGCACAATGTTCTTTCCGGGTGATTGCTTTGGCAGGTGGGTACTTTTGCATTACGACCACCATTGTATATTATTATTTCAGTTGTATCTAGTAAAACTCCATCAACCAGATTGTATATTTGATAGAGATAGAAGACCAGACTTGTTATTATTTCGACCTTAGAGTCACGCGTTGTATTATTATGGTTTTCATGTTGTTTTGAGTTTCTTTGAGTTTTGATCCTCGCCCTTCGGCGTTGTATATTATATTGCTTGCGTGGTTGTGACCGTCAATTGACGAAGAGCTAGCTCCCGCTTGGGGATGTTGTTTATCATTTCGTATACTATTCATGTTGTATCCCGTTTGGGGGCCAGTATTTACAAAGGAGACTCTGCCGAAATTTTCAGAAAATGCTTGAGATTTTAAAAATACATACTTCGGCCTATGTTTGTTAAAACTACTTGCTTTAAATTAGTTTTTCCTTCACTCTACTGCTTTTATTGGTTTTGATTTTTGGGTTTTGGCTTACTTAGATTACGTACGCCTCGAGATGTTTCGTAATTTAAGTTCCGGTCATGTTCCGTACTTTTCGGGTCGTGACAAAGTTGGTATCAGAGCGTTAGGTTTTACCTTCGGAGTGTAGGATGACCCTTGGTTGATGGAGTAGGTGACTCAAGTAGAGTGACGTACCGTGTGTATGTTCCGCGGCATACTTACGATACGCTACTCCGCTTCAGAAGCCTTAGGCTGTACATTTCTTTGCACAACATTATATTCATTCCTATGATCTAGCCTCATAAGTACCAGTTATGGTTTTGTTATCACGGTTGTTTAGGCGTGGAGAGCTACGGCTAGAGTTGCGATCAGCACAAGTTCGTTACGGACGAGGACTGACCAGGGCGTGATTCCAGAGACATACGATTGCATTGAGGCATCATTTTATTGTGTTTTCGCGCCATGAGTGTTTGATGGGTTGCTTTTACGAGATTTCTCGGACGTGCAGATCAGTACCAGAGGATGGGGCCACTGATAGAAGCCCGCTAGAATGTGATGACCGTCATTACACTATGATTCTTGATGATTGAGGCACTGTTTAGCGTGCGGACGAATGAGCCAGTTGTTGCTGCGAATGAGGAGATATCACCCCAGATGTTGAAGCTAATGCCGCACGAGTTATACTTTGAGATATGATAGAAGATCGCTAGTCACCAAGATGGAAGACTAGGACCTGTGATTCATTGCCTACCCCGATGCGAGGTCATCAGACTGATTGATTCCAGCTAGAGGCGACTTCACGCTGATACGTTGAGTCGATATAGACGATCGAATGTCAAGGACCCATTTTCCAAGTTTAAAGTATTCGGAAAACAATGCAAGCAATTCTATGGACCCTCTAGAAGAATGAAACCCTAACTCGACGTAATGACCATGGAACGCCTTTGAACCTTAGGGTTTGCGGCAGTTCAGCGGTGCCATTTGTGAGGCTTGGGTTTGCCCTTCTACGGCCGGTCCACAGGTGTTGTGGCATATATTCGATACTATTAAACTGTACCCAAGATGTTGAGCTCTTGGGGGATTATGGAACCTTGACGAATCGATCGAAAAGTTCGACATCATTCGGATATCATGTGATGGGGTACATTGCTTGGGAGACTCCAGATACGAGTATAGCCATTGGAGCGCAGTCCATGCAGCCACGAGGAGACGAGTCCGAAGCAGTCGAAATTAGAGAAAAGTGGAGTACGAGCTTCGTACGAGATCTTAACGAGAGGACGTTCCACTCCACTGGCATCAGAGATGTGATACGCAAGCATAGGCATTGACTATGGATATATCTTCCAGGAGGAGTCGTGATGAGTATGCAGCCGTCCCGAAACAAAAAATAGATATAGTAAAAGATGATAACTTCCGGGCAGTTCAGCAGAAACGAGATTGGGGAGAGATCTAAACAGGACCTTTCTGGAATACTATACGAGAAGACTTGGACCCAGGATCAGTTGTATTGTACACGCCCAGCAGGCCAGAGTTCAGCATCGTCGACGAGACATGTTATAAGTGACCATAAGAGTTGGCCAGAGATCTTTAGAGGACGTACCAGAGCGGACTACTTCCATTATCGTTTCCATATTGGACCGTTGAGCCGGGGAGCTATGTACTTAGCAATTCGCAGTGGGAGACGAGAGCCTAAGGGCACCAGACGACAGGCCATGATCAGGAAGAAAGTAGATATCTTACTCTGCTAGCATTGGGTGCACCGACACCTTCTCGACCTTGAAGAAAGGACATCGACGACAGTGTTTATGATTTGTGATTTTGTGATTGACTATCACGTATCCGTCACATTGGATTTCAGTATTTTTGGGTGATTTATTTCATGATTGAGTTTTTATGACCGAGTTTCATGATATTTGATTTCATGCCTAGGACATGCATATGATTTGATTTATGCTTTCGGCATAGTTTTCATGCACTTTTAGCATTTTGATTTGCTTTTGTGCACGCCGATGCACAAGATGGTGAGATTTTATACCACGGTATACCTGATTGGGATTTTGATTGAAATGTATGGTATACCATTGATTTCGATTATGATATTCGATATTCATTTTTATGCACATTGTGCACTTGATTTGGATTTTGCGCATACTTAAGGCGCTTGATGTGATTTTGGTGCACACCTGATGCACTAAATCGGGATTCTTCGTGCATAGCAGATGCACCTGATGCTGATGTCAGGCACACCCGTTTCTATTAACAGGTGTTTTCGTGCACACCCGTTGCACTTAGATTTTGTTTTTGTACACGTATTGGCACATTCATGGATTTCGATTTCTGTGCGCACCAGACGCACGTGGCATTCATATATATCTGGGATTGATTTATTTTGGAGCAGTATATTTTATGATACTTGCTATTTGGTTTAGTACTGAGCAGGACTAGTCAGAGGATAGTACCTGAGTATATTTTTGCATGCATTGATAGTTATCGAAGGGATTTCCAAAGAGGAGCTATAGTCTCAGTATTTACCTACATGTCTGTGATGACACGAAACTTTTTACAAGGGAAACCCTTCTAAATTGTTCTCAAAACGGCGAGACGTGTATGTTAAACAAAGATACATATATATATAATTATTTTCTCACAATCAACGTCTGCCACTGTGCAGTGATACACACATCGCACAGCAATTTAAAAAAAAGGTTTGGCATGCATTGCTTCCAGATGTTTTAATGATGTTTACATGTATAGTTCGATGTATATCATGTTGGTTTTCGTATTGGATCTACACATTGTGTCATCACCACAACTCCGGTAATTGCGGGATGCTTGACGGAGTTTTGATTTTGGTTTATATATCTGTTTTTCATGCGCATGCATTGCGCTACGATATGTTTTATGTATTTATGATTTCGAAGCCCCGACGACTTGATGGTTTTGTTGAAATGTTTTAGTATTTGGGGGAGTTTTAATTTAGATTCAGGGACCGAATTTCTTTAAGGGGGGAAGATTGTAACGTTTTGAAAATCGTTTAGGTGAAATTTCGGATAATTAGTAAAATAACGGGTGTTTTCCGTAAAAATCAAGATATAATTATCTTTCATTATAAAATTAAATATACACATTCTAGCTATGTAATTGCTAGTATTTGGTGTTTATTGAGCCACTTGTAAAATTTCTAGTTTACTAAAAAAATTCCGAAATTAATTATTTTAATATTATTTTAAGCCGTCACTAACACATTTAATTAGGGATAATTACAAATTGGAATGGGTTGATACAAATTTATGCATCATGACATATTAAACTAACATGTAAAATATTGTTTTTGAAATGAAAAGAAATTTGTCATCATGGATCTAAAAATTTGTAAGAAAAGGGCTATTCGGAAAAGGAAAATTTAAAGGAAATAATAGGGAATAAGAAACATGGGCTTGTTGTTTGAGTTTTGGACATCTTATTCTCTTCGCGAGAACGCCCTTTATTTACTTGAAAATTCCCAACCCACTCACCCACACCAAGGGCTTGGCCGGCCATGGGCTGCCCCCACTCCCACTTTTCCCCACTTAAAAGTTTGGAAAGAAAAGAAAGCATGGGGTTAAATTAAGGGGGTATGGGTATTGTGTTGACTTAATACTTTCCTCATCTCACTCTCTCTCCTCTCTCCCTCAATTCCAGCCGAGCCTCCCTCATGCTGCCCTCTTTTTTTTTCCCATCTCATTCCACTCAAAACTCTTCAAAAAAGTCTCCAAAATTCCATCAAAAATCAAGCTAAACTCAAATCCAACTCTTACCCATTTTTCTTTGACCTATACTAGTATGGATCATGGAGCAAGAAGCAAGTTTGTGAGGCTGGATTCATGTTAGATCTCAAGATAATTGGGAGGTAAAAATCTTAACCTATGTCTTCATGGTTGGTTAATTACTCCAATTTAATTGAATTGGAGTTTAATTTGGATTCAATTTCATGACTTGAATTTTCAAGAGAAGGCTTTGAATTAAAAAGTTAGGGTTTGGATTCAATTAGAGTGGTTGTGACTTGCTTAAGGTTACAATGAGTAGATTAACATGTTAATGCTTGCTAAAACTAATCTAGTTGCTAATTTGCTAAGTGTAACATTTACAATGTCCAAATTAAGATTTTATGCAAACTAGGTTTTTATGAAATACATATATAGACGAGATTACAATATGGTTAGGGTTTTTATCACATTATTAACATTATAAGTTATAGTTTAATACTTTAGATCATGCAAAACCAAGCTAAATTCTTGTTTGTGCATTTATACTATAAAATGGTTAAAATTGGATAAAATTGCAAACTAAAACTTTAAGATTTCTACAATTGGTGTGATAAAATTATGGAAATGGTTTGTACAACTTATTGAAGATATTTAACGAACATTGTAGCCGCTAGAATTGTTAAAACAACTAGGTTTGAACTAAATTGGCAACTGTTGCTTACTAGAGTTTCGGAAAAATAGCTTTTAAAGCGAATTTGAAGTTTTGATAATTTAAACCCTATTTCATATATATATTTAGTGTGTGGTGAGACCACGAATGGTGCGTTTGAGTTTTTCTCGATCACTCGGCGTTTGTACGCCGATGTCGAGGGTTTTTGGGTTGATTTGATAGAGCAAACCATAGGTTTTGACCTATGTGAGATTCGTGTGTCGTTTTGGTCATGAGTCAGATTTTAATGAGATACGATGTGTTATGATACGTAGGTACCCCATATGGAATTCGAGACGACGAAGATGAGCATGGCATCATCGACTCCAGCAAGCAAGATCGAGGTGAGTAGATTATATCTACGGAGGAAGTCCGGTGGATGGCGTATAGCACCCATGCAGTCCGTAGTATAGTTTATGATATATATGTTTATATAGGTGTTTTATGATACGAGGACGATTATCAAGATATTATTTTGTGTTTATGGTTTAGTTTAGGATAGTTAGAAGTAGCTTAGTTTAGCTTCTTAGTCGCGAACCCTAGAATAGGTTTTACCCACACGTACACACACATGCATACATTGATTTTACTTATGCATATATGGGGATATGTATATATATATGTATATATATATATATATGTATACATATACATGGATTTTGAGGATAAGTACTTGGGATTGGAGATGAGTCGATGAGATTGGGCTTGGAGCCATGAGATCGGTGATTTGATATGGTTCGAATTTGAGATACGACATGACATTTTAGCGGGTTCTTTAGGTGTGGTGTTTTCATACGCACGCAAGCATTACATAGATGGTATCAGTATTGTACTAGACTGTAGGTCAGTACCCCTAATTCATGATGTGATGATAAGGATACCAGATAAATGATGAGATTGATGTGATAGTTGACCTGTACCCAGATTGGGATGCCGTACGATGGATTTACCGTACGAGCTATATATTGACGATAGATCCGCACTCTTGACTTGAGGATGTCATATGATATGTTGTATCGTACGTGGTATTATTGAAGCGGGATCACCGACTATATATATATGTATATATAAATCGACTCAGATTTGGTGGTTTCCATACCCCTTTCGATTGGTGGTTAGTTAGACCTGTAGTATACCTAGTAGATATTAGACTGGACCCGAGTCATACCTATTTCCAAAACTAACGAAACGTGAGGATTTTAAAGACATGTCAAGGGATACTACGGATATTTCAAAAGACGTATCTTTTCTTAAAAACACCATAGCCCTTATTTTCAAAACACCACGATTCGTACTATTTCCAATGGCAAAACAGTATAACACAGGTGTAGCGATGTAGATTCCTTATTGTTACGTTATCATTCATGTTCCGCATATTATTGTTGCAATTACTATTCATTACCATTTATCATGTTGTTATCGTCTCATTGCATGTTTATTGTGTACTTAGTGATTATGAACCATACTGTCAGGGCACCAGCACCATTACCGATGATGCGTATGTTCCACATACACTTACTTGCCGGCTCACACACATCATCATCGGTAATTGTCATGTCATGTACACTTTAGAAAATACATTTTCATTGACATACCTTGATAGTTGATAGTCGCAATATGTTATAGCTTCCATATGTTAGTTTAAATATTGCATTCATTGCATGATATTAGGTGCATTCATATATTCATTGGTTATGCAGTATTATGGAGATTTATGCCGGTATTCACTGTTTATTAGTATCATGATTTGGATGATTTCGGATTTACATGAGATTTCTGGATTTGAGGGAAAACCGCAAGAATATATAAACTTCTCTCTCTCTCTCATTTTAAAATGCAAGCTGCGGTTTTCTCGTGATGTATGAGTCGTCCACCATGAGTTTTCATAGTAGCCGTTGGATTTCGAGACCCGATTCGAGAAGACGTAGGAACCGTCTCGGGTACATGGTGGACCCGGTATGGCACCCCAAGGCGAGATTGATTTTCTTGGTGGATGATGAGCCTGGCCGGGGCAAACTGCCTACCGGTGATAGCATTTGGACCTGGCGGTTATCCGGAGGATACCGACCGGAGTCATGAGATGGTTATAGGCCGATCCGTACTGCCGGAGCCCGCGGGCCGATCCCGCAGATGATACGGAGCCTGAGATATATGAGGATTTACATGCCGATACTGGGCACATATTTATGTTTTGTGTCGATGCTTGACACTGACTTCTCTGTTGATTTCTTGATGTATTCTGTTTCCATTTGTCATGCATCATACATCATATATCTAATATGTTGCTAGCTGAGGTACTGACACGAGCATGTAGTATTACACTTATACATAGATGGATCAGGATATTATTTGAGGATATTACTTGATATGACCTAGGATAGTGTCATACATGCGATTTCTGCTCTGTGATGTTTTCCACTCACAAGTTGGCAATTCACCCCCGTTGTGCCACAGTTCCTTGTAGGTTTTGCCGTACAGGTTCTGTTGCGGCTTTGCTGGCACACTGTTCCTTCCGGGTGATTGCTTTGGCAGGTGGGTTCTTTTGTATCAGGACCACCATTGTGTATTGTTATTTCAGTTGTATCTAGTAAAACTCCATCAACCAGATTGTATATTTGATAGAGATAGAAGGCCAGACTTGTTATTATTTCGACCTTAGAGTCGCGTGTTGTATTATTATGGTTTTCATGTTGTTTTGAGTTTCTTTGAGTTTTGATCCTCGCCCTTCGGCGTTGTATATTATATTGCTTGCGTGGTTATGACCGTCGATTGACAAAGAGCTAGCTCCCGCTTGGGGATGCCGTTTATCATTTCGTATACTATTCATGTTGTATCCAGTTTGGGGTCCAGTATTTACAAAGGAGACTCTGCCGAAATTTTCAGAAAATACTTGAGATTTTAAAAATACATACTTCGGCCTATGTTATTAAAACTACTTGCTTTAAATTGGTTTTTCCTTCACTCTACTTCTTTTATTGATTTTGATTTCTGGGTTTTGGCTTACTTAGATTACGTACGCCTCGAGACGTTTCGTAATTTAAGTGCCGGTCATGTTCCGTACTTTTTAGGTCATGACATCTGGCATCCTCTACCTCTGGGTCCTCATCCTCTTGGTAAAGGACCACCAAATCCACGGCCTCTCGGTGCAACCGTCTAGTGAGGAATAGCGACGGAAGCAGTCCCGTCCTGATGTCTCAAGGTACAACTTCTGGTGAAATGACCCGGCCTCCCGCATTTGTAACACGCCCACTGTAGCCTCTTGACCTCTGGATGCGAGCTATAAATCTGGCCCTGGGTCCAATCACTATCACTTCCGTATCTCGGAGAGAACTTGCCACAACCTCTTCCTATATCATATCTGTCGAACTACCCGAAAACTGGGACATCAACACGAACCCACTTCTATTCCGGAATAGCTGCAATCTCATCAAGACGTTCCTCAATAAGTAAGGCCGCATTTAAATCCTCTATGTACGTATCAAATGCTGAACGCCAACAAAGAGGAACAACTGCGCATCGAGACCTCACATGAATCTCTTAATCCACTTCTCTTCAGTATCGACCAAGCAGGAATCATATCTCGATAGCTGCGTGAAGTACAAATCATACTCGGCTATGGTCATATCCGGAGTCTTACGCAAAGACTCGAAACTACGATCCCGGGCATCTCCGATGCTCTGCGGAAGAAATCTGGCTAAGTAGACTTTCGGGAACTCGTCCCACATCATCAGAGGAAGTCCTACTGCTCGACCTCTCTCAATTGACTCACACCAGGTCTAAGCAAGACCCTCTAAACGAAATCTAGCCAACTCCACTGACTCGCATCGGAGCATCTCAACGAACAAAATATCCTAGCCATCCTATCCAGGAATGACTATGGATCCTCTGCTACATCCATACCCATAAACACAGGTAGCTTCATCTTCATGAACTCCGGAAGCGACGTCTCGATAATCTCAGCAACGGCAGGTACAATTGTCTGTACGGTAGACAGTACAACAATCTCCGGAGTAAATTGAACAACATCAGGCCTCTAAGTTCGGCTGATCTCAAGCAATGACCCGACCATCTGGTACGGATCCAGAACACTCGTCTCAAAATGAGAAATCCTATCAACTAAAGGTAATCAAACTGTTCCTGCGTCACCGAGATGTCACCCTGGTCAGTCCTCGTTTCAGACGAATCTGCCCCGACCTCGTCTCTCGCTGCAGCCCTCTCGGCTCACATAGACATGCTGACCGGAATAACAAACACGTATCGATGAGGATAGATCAACTGGAATGAAATAGAATAAGGATCTCAAGATACATCCTAAGATTACTAGAGCGGAGTATCGTATCGTAAATATACCGCGGAACATACGTATGTTACGTCACTCTACTTAGTACATACTCTATCATACCAAGGTCAACCTACGAAAGTTCGGGTCTAATACCCCTAAAATAAAGTCTAAGTTCCGTAAGGTTAAAGCTAGGTTCCGAAATATACGCCCTAAACTCTACATAGTCAAACCTAGACTCGAACAAAGGTTAAATCTAGCGCTTTGATACCAACTTTGTCACGACCTGAAAATGGCACATGACCAACACTTAGATCACGTGAAGTCTACAGGACCTCATCGTAACCCAAGTAAGCTAAAACAAAGATCTAAAACCTTATATAAGAAAATAATGGAGGTGTAATTTTGAAAAAAGTGTTTCTAATATGAAATCAAGTTTTGTTTTGAAAGATAAACAAGTTCGATTTAAAATCATGTTCGTCATTTAAAAATCGTACAACACCTCCTTTTTAAATTTTGAGTAAAACAACACAATAATATATAGTATAAAAAGCATCCCCAAAGGGAGCTATCTCACACCCAATGGCGGAGAAACAATCCACGCAAATACACACGCGCGACACCCAAGATGAAGAATCACAGCAGAAAATAAAAGATATGCAAATAACAACTCAAGTCAACTCCAAATGAGTCCAACACCTAAAACAATAAATATCTAAGTCTCATCTCTAAGTCGTGGATAATACAAATATACAGGTAGTTGATAGAGTTTTTAACTAGATCTATGAAGAAATATATATACAAGAGGCGATTATGATACAACTGGTAACCCACCTACCAAGAGCAATCACCCTAAAGAAGAAGTGTGACGGCAAACCGCTACTACTCCGAAAGGTCGATGCAAGAAACTAAGGCATAACGGGGGTGAGTTGCCAACTCGTGAGTAAAAAGATATCATAAGGTAGAAATCGAATACATAACGATCTAGCTAAGCCATAAGATATAGTACTATTATATCCTATATCTAACACAAGTACTATAAGCGCATCCCAATAGATCGCGTAATCATCTCATATATAGCATGCATCCAAGTAAGCTTATAAAGTAGCCAAAGATTTATGTATTTAAATCATTTCAAAATAGCCGTATGATATGTATATCAGGCATGAGTAGCGGACATTGATTTAATAAGCAATATATGCAATTTATTTAAAGTATACGTCACGCCTTTTGAAAATGATTTAAAGAAGATTTTCTTTTGAAGGTTTCTTGTGTCATCATAGACACGTGGAAAAATAGGAAGGTTATAGCTCCTTTAAAAAACTCTTTAATATACATCGATAATGAAAATAGTATTTCAGGTACTGTCTTTGAGATCAGTCCTGTTTGGCTACAATATGGTTTAAACCATCTCAATCTGTGCAGGGTGTCCATATCGATCCCTCACATATATTATATCATATCAAATAAAGCGCATCAAAATAAAATCGCGCAAATGGAAATACATCACCAAATAAAATCATCAGAAAACCATGTCAATCATCGACACGTAAATCCCAGATGTTTCTTTAAGCACTGTCCCTTGGATCAGTCTTCATCTCAATCTCATCATAATACACCGGTCGGTATCCTACAGATATCCGCCGTGTCCAATACTATCATTTGTATCGCGTCACCTCGCTATCTCATCGTCTTTCCATAGGCTATCTTACCCCTGGGTACCAAACCGGATCCACCATGTATCCTCAATCGGCTATCCTCCACCTCGATATTGGATATCACAATCATAAATATACAGGTCATGGTGGATGTCCAAATCATCATATCAATAGAAAACCGCACTTTTGGAAACACAAGCAAGTTTTAAAATCATATTGTGTTTTCTTAAAATTCATGGAAAATATCAAGTCCATAAGGACAAAATCCATAATCATCTTTGCCACAATTGGCAATAATCATATACGAATATCCATGGTAATGGTATTCGTATATCAATATCAATATCGTCAAATGTCATGCATACAAGCATGGATAACTAGGACATGAATAAGCATGGCAGTTTCTACTGTGTTATTGCAATACTAATGATTTGTAGTGCAGCACGCATCTGTGATCGTGCAACATGGCAATCATTAATAGATGTGCAGGTGTTCTATCAAAGTGTATTCATACGACAATAGCTCACGATTTCCTATCGAAACATCAATATCATAATCGTCAGCAATGCATCATGCATCATCCTTCAGTTGACGATTAATACGCAGATATATCAATCAATCACATTCATATAATAATATCGATATAAGTAGAACACTATCGAGCATGTCAATTCTATAGTGTCATGGCAGTACCAATGATGTGTTTTTGTAGCATGCGAGTCTGTGATCGTGCAACATGGCGATCATTGGTAATTGTGCAGTATTTTATAAAGTGTGTTAATACAGGCATGGTATCGTAAACTAAATATACGAAGCGTCAACGAACGAATATAATAAGCGTAACGTAACTTAACAAAATAACGAAATGCGAGCGTATAACAAGTATAATAAACATAACGTGAACAAGCGTTATATATATCTACGATTATGCAGTTTAAAATAGAACGAAACATTGTTTGGAAAGGAGAAGGCTGTAATGTTTTTAATATAGATATTCATTTGAATTAAGTAGCACATCCTCGGCATTAGTGTTTATAATCGGAAACGAATCGTTAGTTTTAAAAATAGTGTAATCAAGCATCATAAAAATATACCAATCGAGATTAAATATCAAGACTCCATGAGTCAAATAATCATAAGCCGCATTCAACAATCTATCATAATCATATCAAGTATGGAATCTCCATTGTACGATGTCAACAATCATCCAAACCATATTAGTACGGACATCTAGTCGTGTACAGCAGATACAATAATCATATATATACATAAATATTTATATAGCCTACTAGTTATGAATTATACGCTAATTACATAATCCACGAACTATGCACTAATTTATCTTTAAGTATCCGGGTTACGTATATACGCTTTCTATACTAAGTGTTCCCTAGAATTAGTTCGGGGTTTCTATATGCCATCCACTCAATTTTCCCCGTAGATATAAATCTACCCACTGAAGTGCGCCTCGCTCTAGTCGAAGCCGGTGACCATCTTTCCCTTCCTCGCCATCTTGGAAGTCTTCGCAATAGTCCCTATAACCAAAGTAGTTATAAACATGCATGGAAACTCCTTTAAAACCAATACAAATCCAAACAAACGAAATACGGCAAAAACATTAACAAAATAGAAAAATCGTCAAAAATATTGAAGGTGGACTTCTGAACTTATACTGGGCAGACTTCTGAACTTATGCTTGGCAGACATCTGACCAAAAGATCACAGTTACACAGAAAGAAAGCAGTCGTCTGAAAAATGGGTCCCAGACGTCTGACCAAAAGGTCATAGTCGCACAGAAAGAAAGCAAACGTCTGAAGAACGGCTCCCGGACGTCTGACCAAAAGTACACGATCGTACAGAAAGTAAACAGACGTCTGAAGAAGGGTTCCCAGATGTCTGAAAAACAAATCTTAAGAAATCCAAATCAAAAGCAGACGTCTAGTTACTTAAGCATCAGATGTCTGAAGATCAACAATCAAAAATTCATATATCATCGACAGACGTCTGAAGCTTTGGGGGGCATATGTCTGAAGAAGGAAAAACATGAAAATATATACGAGGCATACGTCTAAAGCTCAATTGAGCAGACGTCTAAAGAAGGGTTTTTCTGAACAAATTTTGCTATAAACTGGAAATTTCCAAAACCTTAAAAATCCATTCTTTTACACCAAAATACCATCTACTTCCTAAAGTAAGGTGTAGTCACCAACTAAACCATACTAACACTCATCACTACTAGTTGATCACTTCAAAAACCAACTACAAAGAATTCAACCCATAAAAATACCATTTTTATATTAAATATGTAGTTTTTCCACGGCTAAACACTTTAAAACTTCAAGAACTTGTTGAAAAGAGAGATTCTTACCGCTTTAAGTGATGAAAAGTGGAGATCCAAGCCCTAAAAATGTCCACTTGAAGATCTTTGAAGTCATGATAGCTTTGCTTGAAGCCTTGATGGGTTTAGATGAGAAAAACTTGGATTTTTGGTGGAAGAAGATGGGTTTTAGTTTGGGTTTTGGGTTGAGGAGTTAGGATATTTTATGAGGATGGAGGAGATATTTGTGGGTGAGGTGAGAGAATGTGAGGGGAATTATGATAGGATGATAGAGGGTGTGGGTATAGGTGAGAGAGTATGTGCTCTCTCTCTCTACCATAACAGTACAAATAACACAATAATACCATATCCTTTCCTAAATACAAAATACTTATCATTTTCAAACTATCTCACATTTTCCGATACCCATAAATAAATATACATACGGATGTCAATCCGTAAAACTCAAATCCATACTCGGTATTATTTTCATAAAAATCATAATACCTATATTTAAATTATAAATATTTATAATTTTCAAAATGTTATAGATTTAGACCTAGTTGGACCATAGGAGACTACCATAAAAGCATGAGCCCTACCTCTCAATCCAGGCAGCCGAAAAAGGCCAAAATGAAATTTTGTGCAGCCCAATAAATGATTCAGGTGTCAAGGTTTGGTCAGTTGCTCAAACACTTGGAAAATAAGACTTTTGATGTCTCTTTTGTTTCCAGATTCCCTGAGGCAAAATCTGGAGGTGTTTTACTTGGTTTTTCGACGATGTTTTGAGGTTTCTAAACTTCTGGATTCGTATTTCTAATTCTATATACGATCGTTTATGTTTTAACAACGATGCCGGGGTGTAATTCCTTATATTTAGCACCCGACTAGCTTATGATGGTCATAGGTTCTAACCTATGGATCTTTACTTGTTTTATCGATTCTGATTTGGTTTCTTATGTGTTGCTTGGTTATGTGAATGCTAGGTTCTAGCAGAGACCTCCGAGGAGGTGAAGAAGCGCAAGATGGTCGTAGGATAAAACTAGTTTGATCCGCATTACAGTGAGTAGATTATATCTACAAGTGGGGAATCGGGTAAATGGAGTATAGCGCCCCCGTGAAACAAATATCTTGCACAAATATCTTCATGCTTCATTTAATACAAATGGATGAATCATCTCATGAGTCATAATTTCATTTAATGCAAATAACGCATCATCTCCTCCACCTCATTAAGCTTAATCCATAAACGAATTAAAACATAATGAGTCACTTTTCTTCTAGAAGCTTCTCGAGTAATTATAAGAATGCCCCCCCCTCCGTATTTACGAAAAACACGGATATACGGAGACTGCATAAATCCAATAATCCAATACTAGAATCTGGCTTAAACCAAAGCCCGCTAGTATAAACTGTCCGAACATCATACGTGCACAAGTACACGTATATGTCCGAACCCTGTCGTAAAACCATACGACCTCTATATCGTTTCGC
This sequence comes from Agapanthus africanus, assembly GCA_030015575.1. NCBI lineage: Eukaryota > Viridiplantae > Streptophyta > Magnoliopsida > Asparagales > Amaryllidaceae > Agapanthus > Agapanthus africanus. Next base: position 388,905,742 of record JASDDO010000012.1, on the reverse strand, counting down.
CTAAAGCAGGGAAACTCTCTGTGTGGGACTCTAAAGACTCGACACTACGCTGACAGTGGGTTTAACCATAGGCCGCAAGTGGTACTAGCTATTCGTAACGGTCCCCGGGTAGATGTCGATAAGAAGGCCGATTAGGAAACCCATCTGAACTCCTACTGAGTCTGATGTGACAATCTTCATACAGTCTGGTCTATTCGTCTAAAACTATCGCATATCAGGCCTAGGGGGCGGCAAGTGTCAGTCTCCTAAAAGCGGTATAAGTCTTGTCGGAGTGAAGCTCATCATACCTTGAGAAGCTACTGGAAAACCTACCAGTAAATCTCGCTTGCCCTGGCCAGAGACCTTGCGTAATGGCTCTCCAAACACAGCACGATATCAACTCCCAATACCGGGAGAGACGAATCCTATCTAACCGCCACTGCCTCCAAACGGGACTGCACCCAACTGCTACCTGTTTGCACGACTCCTTTGAGCCGTGGTAGGGTAGCAATCTAAGAACAGTGGGAACACACTCAAGATGAAGCAGCAGTGTCAAGTCTACGGACTATGCTGTACTCATGTCACCTGGGAACTGTTAACTGACGATAGGTATAATACAACCAACAGTTCCCTGCGAGTCCTGTCTGGTGTACCCGTAACCCAACGAGCACCTGCATACTATCTCCAGTACAACGTACTAATGGCTGTGGGACAGACCATTTCCCTTGCTGGGATGAGAAGCATACACACTAGTCTACTCCGGAGTATCGATGCCCTGTCTCGATAATCCTACGACTAGGGACCTGAAAAAGGATGTTCTTGTAGACTACCCAGCTCCCACTAGTATGACTGCCATCACAACGCTGGTAGTCAAGCAAGATCCTAAGGGCTCTATCAATATGTATTCACGATATACTAAAAGAAACATATACACATATTAAGATAGATATAAACCAAGTAGCATACTACTATGTTGAGCAAGACTGTTAATACAACTGTGAATATCCCAAGCTTCCAATAAGTAATATACAAACTAGTATGATACAATAATGGCCCCTAGGGCATATACACTAACAATCTCCCACTTGCACTAGGGCCATGTTCTGGCGTATCGAAGACCTATCATCTCGAATAGCCTCTAGAACTGTGTCTGAGGTAAGGCCTTTGTGAATGGATCTGCAGTGTTCTCCTCTGTAGCAACTCTCCGGACCCGATCTCCTGGCGATCTATGATCTCCCTGATCAGGTGATACCGCCTTAAGATGTGTCTGGACTTCTGATAGGACCTGGGTTCCTTCTCTAAAGCTAAAGCGCCGTTGTTGACACAATACAGCGGTATTGGATCAACAATGGTAGGAACCATCTGAAGTTCTTTTAGGAACTTCTTCATCCAGACTGCTTCTTTTGCGGCATCGCAAGCTGCGATATACTCCGCTTCCATCGTCAAGTCAGCAACGGTGTCCTGTTTGGAACTCTTCCAGCACACCGCCCCTCCATTAAGGGTAAAGACATAACCTGGCATGGACTTGGAGTCATCCTTGTCACTCTGAAAGATGGAGTCAGCAAAAGCCTCGATCTGGAGGTCTTTTCCGCCGTAAACCAAGAACATATCCTTAGTCCTTCTTAGGTACTTGAGAATGTTCTTTACTGCTATCCAGTGCTTCTCCCCTGGGTCTGACTGATACCGGCTTACCACACTCAGTGCGTAAGCTACATCTGGTCTGGTGCACAAAATCGCATACATTATAGAGCCTACCGCAGAAGCGTAGGGTATAACTGACATGTGTTCCCTTTCCAAATCAGTCTTGGGAGACATCTCTTTAGATAGGGTGATTCCGTGACAAGCCGGTAAATTACCGCGCTTAGAATCTTCCATACTGAATCTTTTCAGTATAGTGTTGATATACCTGGACTGCGAAAGTCCCAACATCCTCTTAGATCTATCACGATAGATCTGGATCCCCAGAATGTAAGAGGCATCACCCAGGTCTTTCATGGAGAACCTGTGTGACAAGAATCCTTTGACAGATTGTAGCATAGGAATGTCATTTCCTATCAAGAGAATGTCATCCACGTACAAGACGAGGAATACGACAGTTCGTGCTACAATTTTACTATATATACACGGTTCATCTGGATTTTTTATAAAGTAACAGATGTTCCAACTCCGCGATGCCTTCTTTAGTCCATAAATGGACTTAAGCAACTTGCACACTTTCCCGCTGCTCCCACTCTGATTGAAACCTTCTGGCTGATCCATATAGACGAACTCGTCCAAATTTCCATTTAGTAAAGCCGTCTTTACGTCCATCTGCCAGATCTCATAATCGTGGAAGGCAGCAATGGCAAGAAAGATCCGAATGGATTTGAGCATAGCCACTGGAGAAAAAGTTTCATCATAGTCCAAACCAGGTCTTTGACGAAAACCCTTTGCAACAAGTCTAGCCTTATAGGTTTCCACCTGTCCATCTACACCAATCTTCTTCCTGAAGATCCACCTTGCATACTATGGGTTTTATCCCATCTAGAGCAAAGTCCAAAGTCCATACTTTGGTGGTGTACATGGACTCCATCTCGGTCCGCATTGCATCCATCCATCTTTCTGAGTAGCCGCTCTGGATGGCCTGCTGGAAGCTAGTAGGTTCATCATTATCAATGGCACAATCCTCTCTATCCCCATCTATGAGAAAACTGTAGTATCTCTCAGGCGGATGAGACAGCCTACTACTCCTGCGGAGGGGTGCTGGAATGTCCTGTTCTTCTGGAACTTCTGGATCTACCAAACTTTCAGTAGTAGTTTGTGGTTCTGGAATTTCTTCTAGTTCTATTGTGCTCCTACTTTTTTCCTTTTCTAAAAACTGTTGTTCTAGAAAATGGGCATTACGAGAAACAAAAACCTTTTGTTCCTCTGCGTAATAGAAAAAATACCCTTGGAGTTCTTTGGATATCCCACAAACTTACACTGTACTGATCATGCCTCGAGTTTGTCCGCATGCTGCTTTTTAACAAAAGCTGGACATCCCCATATCTTGAGATACTGAAGATAGGGTTTCTTCCCACTCCACATCTGATATGGTGTGGTAGGCACAGTCTTGGTAGGAACCCTGTTCAAAAGATATGCAGCTGATTCTAGTGCATAACTCCATAAAGATCGCGGTAACTCAGCATTACTCATCATAGAACGTACCATATCCAATAGGGTTTGGTTCCGTCTCCCTGATATACCGTTATGTTGTGGAGTGTATGGAGGAGTAAACTGAGAGAGAATTCCTTTCTCTTTTAGGTAACCCAGGAACTCGGCACTTAAGTATTCACCACCTCGATCAGATCTCAGTGTCTTGATACTTTTGCCGGTTTGGTTTTCTACTTCATTCTTATATTCTCAGAATTTCTCAAAGGCCTCGGATTTATGCTTCATCAAGAAAATGAATCCATACCTAGAGTAATCATCCGTAAAAGTAATGAAATATGAAAAACCGCCTCTTGCATGTGTAGACATTGGACCACATACATCGCTGTGTATGAGTCCTAAGAGCTCGCTCGCTCTTACTCTATGTCTAGTGAATGGAGTCTTTGTCATCTTTCCTTTGAGACATGATTGAAAAGTGGCATAAGATTGATATTCGAACGGATTCAAATATCCTTCTCTATGTAACTTAGTTAATCTTGTCTCATTGATGTGACACAGTCTACAATGCCATAAGAAATCCTGATTTATATCTGGAGACTTTCTTTTTAGTGTGTTCTGGACATTGAAAATCTGTAATTGGTTTAACATGTATATACCGTTATCTAGTGTACCGGACCCAATCAAACCATGATTAAGGTGGATGTTAACAACATCGCTTACAAACGTGAAATCATAACCTTCTTTTGATAACAACGATACTGATATGATATTACACGTTAAACTAGGTACACAAAAACAGTTGCGCAAAACCAAAATATGTCCACTCGTCAATCCAAGGTGATAATCCCCTACGGACACAGCATTCGAGCTAGCTCCGTTAGCAACCTGGAGGGTCATATCACCAACCTTCAGCACGCTACGGTTTCTCAGTGCCTGCAATGAATTGCATATATAAGATCCTGATCCGGTATCCAATACCCAGGAAGTAGAGTTGATTGACAGACAATTTTCAATTACAAACACACCTGAAGCCGAAGCCACAACTTGCCTCGGGTCCTGGTTCTTGGCAATCCAAGTTTCGCAATCCTTCTTCCAATGGCCTTTCCTATGACAGTGGAAGCACTCTTCCTTTGCCAGTACTGGCACCTCAACCTTTGCCTTTCTCTTGACTCCCACCTTACCAACACCACCTCTCGGTTTGGTAGCGGCTTTCTTCTTCCTTCCTTTGGCCCTTGCCATGGACCTGGAAGAGGAAGCACTACGAACAAACATTGTGGGTGTTTCCCTTGCCTTCTGCAAGGTGCCCTCTGCACTCCTCAACATGTTAAGGAGTTCTGGAAGTTCAACTTCTTTACCTTGAATGTTGAAATTCAAGATAAACTGGGCGTAGGTGGAAGGAAGGGACTGAAGAACCAAGTCTGTATACAGCTCGTTCTCTAATGTTATCCCGAGGTCTGCGAGCTCTTCAATATAGCCAATCATCTTAAGGACATGTTCCCCTACAGATGATCTGACGGCCATCCTCGATTGAAACAAGTTCTTCGAGGTCTCGTATCTAGCTATACGAGATTGCTCTCCATACAGTTCCTTGGTATGGATAAATATGGATTCAAGATCCATATTCTCGTGCCTCCTCGGATGTTCATTATTCATAGAGGCAAGCACGATGCACTTGGCCTTCGCGCAGTCTAACTCCCAGGTCTTACGGATTTCCTTATCCGCGACACTGGATTCAGGACCTGGGACGGCAGGGGCCTTAGTAATAAGGACATACCCCAATTTGTCATAGGTAATTGCCATCTTGACATTCCGGAACCAATCTTTATAGTTTGGCCCTGTCAAAATATTTTTATCTAATAATAACTTAAGGCCTGTCATGTTCTGGGTCGCTGCAATTAGGAGAGAGAGAGAAGAAACACTTTAGCATGATGCTCTTGCAAATATAGAGTGGTTTTTAGTTTATCTAAACAGGATGGCTCCCACTGTTTCTCGATGTTAGGGTTACCTAGCACCTCATGAAGGGTTTGGAAGCATCACATGTGGCAAAATCAAATTTTTAAGGTGCGAAGTGAAAATACTATGAATCATCACTAGAAATTTAGGGTTTCATAACATTGACATCATCACAAGTAGTAAAAGCAAAGGTTTTGAGAGTACAACCTTTTTAGCTCCCTACGCTAGACTCCTTGGCTACTTGAGCGTTGGAAAAAAGTCCGCTTGAGATCCTCTAGGTCCACGATGATCCACCCGGAGTCCTTTTTGTCCAAGCTTGAAACTTCACAAGATCAAGAGAAGAAATGGAAGCTAACACTCTTCACTAATGGGCAAGACTAGTGTAGAATGGTGTTGTGGTTGGTTTTCTCACTTCAAAATCCTAACTTGGTAACTCTTTTGCTCACTTGAGAGAACTAGAGAGAAAGAGAGAAAGGAGGAAGAAGATGATGGCTTTTTAAACTCATGATAATGATAAGCTTGTGAAGAAAATGAGAAAATGAAAATATATATATTTTCACTCTCTCATTCTAAACCATGGTTGTAAAATATCTTAGATATTTTAGTTTGGAACAAAAATGACCATAGAAAATGAATCATGGTTAATACAAGGGGTTAGTGCAAGAATAAAAGATTAAACCATGAAACAATTTCCATTTTCATTTTCCTTTTTCCAAATAAATAATATCCATATAATTTACATATGGTGTGAGTCTTATATTGCCACCATCTACTATATCAACAACTATGATAACCATTATGTATGCATGTATGTGTGCATGCACATCCTATGTGCATGAATGGGAATGAATGCAAACATGCATGCATACAACATAAAGACAAGAAAGGATTTCAAGTGAGAAACTAATGGTTAATGATAAATCAACACTTGATTTAGCAACCCGGCCGTATCACATACAACCCGACCAAAAGCAAGCCGCCCGATTTGAAAGGTTCCTAGGCACCCTATAGTGGTCTCACAAGGCATCGAACATGCCAATTTAAAATTTTTGGTGCCGAGAAACCCTAGACTACGGATCTTAGACTAGATGTTTAGGCGAAATGAAAACTTAGTTAACACTTTAACTAGAAGTGAGAAGCTACAACCTTTGTAGATCCGGATTTCCACTTGCTTAGCTCCACGTGGGTGTCCTCTCGCTGTCCGTCTCGAATCCTAGACTCGATCGTCGGCTTCATCGGGAAAACGAGCAAGCTAGGTCGTCGGCTTTGTGTCAAAGACGATCTACCTCGAGGCATCGCAAGTTCAAGCTCCGACTTCACAAACTTGTGAAACTTGTGAAGTAAACACCCAAAACAACTTGGCAAGAGATAGAGGGTGAAGAAATAGGAGGTGGTTTCTCTTTGAAATTGGATTTTACTCACTTTTGCTCAAGTTGCCATTGATGGCATCTTGTTTTCTCTCTTGAAGAAGAAGGAAGAAGCAAATAGAATATGATAAGTATTGTGAAAAAGAATAATAAAATCAAATACTTATCATGTTCTAACCTAGGTTAAGTGTAGAGAATAAACCATGGTCACTTGGATGGGTTAGGGTTAAGCATGAAGATAAGGATGGTTGCAAAAGTCAAAGCTTCATGAAGCTTCAACTAATGAAAAAGAAAGCCACCATTCTCATCTTTATCTTTTCCAAATAAATAAATAAATATGCAAAACCCTAATTATCAAATTAACTATGGATTAATTCTATACACTTAACTAAATGATCAAGTATCATCAAACATGATACAAAAATGTGCACTAAAGTATATCACATATACAATGTGCATCAAGTGAGAAAAATCCGTTTAAAGTGAACCAATACTAGTTAATGCAATGCAATATATCAAATATATAATTATGCATTAAATCATTAAATCAACATTTGATTCAATGATCCGGTCATGTCGCACATAACCGACTAGAATCCAATGTATCGATTTATCGAATCAATGATTCGATAATTAGGTCATATCGAATATAACCAATCGAAACATATATCGCGAGAATGAAATGCGGTATCACATACACGCATTATTCTCGGTCCTGCACATATCTCATATACGCTCCTATTTCGTTTCGCTTGAACCAGGAAACCTCTGTGTAGGACTCTAAAGACTCGTCAATACGCCGGTAGCAGATGATGATCATATCAAGCACCCACAAGCCGCAAGCGGTCTACTAAACGTAACGGCCATCCGGGTATTGAGCGATCAGAAGATCGACGAGCTATCCCGCTCACACTCCTGTGAATCCAACCAGTAACACTTACCGTACAGTCCGGTATGTTCGTCTAATACGTCGCATATCAAGTCTAGGGGTGGTAAACGTCAGACCCCAATACTCGATAAGTCGTGCCGATGTGAGGCTCATAACGGGTCGAGAAACTACTGGTAACACTTACCAGCAAATCTCTGATCAGCCCTGGCCAGGGACTTCCCTGCTACGGCCAATCGAGCACTGCGCAACATCAACCCCCAATACCGGGAGAGACGAAACCCCTCCTATCGCTCATTGCCTCCATGTGACTCGGGACTGTACCCAAAGACCACCGTTTTGCACGCCCTCATGGACGTGGTAAGGTGGAGATCAAAGCACAGTGGGAATCACACAAGACTCTATGACGATCTCGGGTCTACAGACTAACCTGCACAAGTGTCACCTGAGAACTGCCATCTGACGTGAGGTATAATACCATCTGGGAGTTCTCGGCGAGTCCGTCCAGTGTACCCAGTCTCCACTGAGCACCCGTATACCATCTCTGATGTCAAACACCAATGGATATGGGATCATCCATCGCCCATCACATGGGTCGAGAAGCGTATACGCTAGTCTACTCTGGTATATCGATGCCCCGTCTCGATACACCCACGACTAGGGACCTTGAAGGATGTACTTATGGACTACCATGTCCCCACTAGTATGATCTGCATCATAGTCCAGGTAGTCAAGTACACATCCTAAGGGCTTTACCAACATGTAACTATAAGACAGTATAAAGAGACTAGTGTACATGTTAAGATAAAGAGTAACCAGATAGCATACTATCATATCGAGCAAGAAAGTCATCTCTATATATGTCCAAGCATCCAATATAATATACATCATCTGTACAATACTGGCCTCTAGGGCATACATACAACTAACAATCTCCCACTTGCACTAGGGCCAGCTGCTGTAGTATCGCATACCGAGCATCCCGAAGAGTCTCTCAAACTGTATCTGGGGAATGGCCTTCGTGAGTGGATCCGCCGTGTTGTTCTTCGTGTCAACTCTCCTGACCTCGATCTCCCGGCGATCAACTATCTCCCGGATCAGGTGATACCGCCTCAGAATATGCCTGGACCGCTGATGGGACCTGGGTTCCTTGGCCAAAGCCACCGCTCCATTGTTATCGCAATACAAAGGTATTGGATGCTCAATGGATGGAACCACTCCAAGTTCTGTAATGAACTTCTTGATCCAGACAGCCTCTTTGGCAGCATCGTTGGCAGCGATGTATTCAGCCTCCATCGTCGAGTCTGCCACGGTTTCCTGCTTGGAACTCTTCCAGCTAACCGCCCCTCCGTAAAGGGTAAAGACAAAGCCCGACTGCGACTTAGAGTCGTCCTTATCACTCTGGAAGCTCGAATCGGTAAAGGACTCCACTTGGAGTTCTCCGTTACCATACACCAAGAACATATCTCTAGTCCTTCGCAAGTACTTGAGAATGCTCTTCACAGCTGTCCAGTGACTCTCTCCAGGATCAGCTTGATACCTGCTCACTACACTTAGTGAGTATGCTACATCGGGTCTGGTACATAGCATCGCATACATGATAGAGCCTACTGCCGAGGCATAGGGTATCCCTTGCATGCGAGCTCTCTCCAAATCAGTCTTGGGAGACATCTCTTTGGAGAGAGTGACTCCAGAGATCGTGGGCATGTTTCCACGCTTGGACTCTTCCATACTAAACCTCTTTAGTATGGTGTCAATGTACCTGGATTGGGACAATCCCAAAATCCGTTTGGATCTATCTCTATAGATCCTTATTCCCAATATGCAGGAGGCATCACCAAGATCTTTCATTGAGAATCTTTGTGATAAGAAGAGCTTGACCGATTGCAGCATAGGAATATCATTTCCTATCAAGAGTATGTCGTCCACGTACAATACGAGGAAGACAACCTTACTCTCTGCCACCTTCTTGTAGATACAAGGTTCATCTGGATTTTTGACGAAATCAAACTCTTTGATAACGACGTCAAAGCAGATGTTCCAACTCCGCGATGCTTGCTTTAATCCATAAATGGATTTAAGCAGCTTGCACACCTTCCCGCTGCTTCCACTGTCTACGAAGCCCTCTGGCTGAGTCATGTACACGCACTCTTCTAAATCACCATTTAGAAAGGCGGTCTTAACATCCATTTGCCAGATTTCATAATCATGATATGCAGCGATGGCAAGCATGATCCGGATGGATTTAAGAATAGCCACTGGAGAAAAGGTCTCGTCATAGTCCACACCTGGTCTTTGACGAAAACCCTTTGCTACAAGTCTAGCTTTGAAAGTCTCCACTTTCCCATCTACACCAAGTTTCTTCTTGAAGATCCACTTGCTCCCAATGGGTTTTACCCCTTCAGGAGCAACTTCCAAAGTCCATACTTTGTTGGTGTACATGGATTCCATCTCGGACCGTATAGCATCCAGCCATTTCACTGAGTCCCCACTCGTGATGGCCTGCTCGAAGCTAGTTGGGTCATCATCCTCCATGATGCAATCCTTGCTTCCACCATCAATAAGAAAACCGTAGTATCTCTCAGGTGGACGAGAAACCGTACTAGATCGGCGGAGAGGCTGGGGTTCGTCGGGTACTATCGAATCTGGTTCCACTAAATCTTCAGTTATAGTTTGTGTATCTGGAATTTCTTCCAGCTCTACCACTTTGCCACTAATTTCTTTTTCAAGGAATTCCTTTTCTAAAAAGGTGGCATATTGAGAAACAAACACTTTTTGTTCTTCAGCATGGTAGAAAAAATATCCTTGAGAATTCTTAGGATATCCCACAAACTTGCAAAGAACCGACCGTGCCTCGAGTTTGTCTGGATTTTGCTTTTTGACATAGGCCGGACAACCCCATATCTTAACTCGTTTAAAATATGGTATCTTCCCACTCCATATCTCATATGGTGTGGTAGGTACAGATTTAGATGGAACTTGATTCAATAGGTATGCTGCTGTCTCCAGCGCATAACCCCAGAAGGAAATAGGTAACTCAGCTGTGCTCATCATAGAGCGCACCATATCTAATAGGGTGCGGTTCCTCCGTTCAGATACACCGTTGTGCTGTGGTGTATATGGAGGAGTCAGCTGAGAGAGAATCCCATTCTCTTTTAGGAAGTCCAGGAATTCATTGCTCAAGTATTCACCTCCTCGATCAGATCGAAGGATTTTAATACTTTTTCCGGTTTGGTTCTCTTCTCGACTTCTTGTTTATATTCTCTAAATTTCTTAAAAGCTTCTGATTTGTGTTTCATCAAGAACACATATCCGAATCTAGAGAGATCGTCAGTGAATGTAATGAAGTACGAAGAACCATCCCTGGCATGTGTAGACATGGGACCGCATACATCACTATGTATAAGTCCCAAGAGTTCGGTAACTCTTTCTCCGTGTCCCGTAAACGGAGTTTTGGTCATCTTGCCTTTGAGACATGACTGGCAAGTGTCATAAGATGAAAATTCGAAAGGTTTCAAATATCCATCCTTATGCAACTTAGCCAGTCGTGTCACATTGATGTGACCCAGTCTACAATGCCACAAGAAGGATTCATTGAGTTCAGAACTCTTCCTCTTGTGTGTGTTTGTTATGCTCAAAACTGTTGATTGATTTAGAACATAAATGCCATTGCATAACGTGCCTGATCCAACCAACTTTTGGTTACGGAAAATGTTCATAACATTATCCTGTAATACAAAATTATATCCCTCTTTACTTAATAAAGAAACCGATATAATGTTGCATATCAGGTTCGGCATGTAATAGCATTCGTTCAGAACCAATGTATTACCGGTTGGTAATACAAGGTGATATTCCCCGACAGTCTTAGCTGCAACAATTGCACCATTTCCAACTCTAATGTCTTTATCACCTTCTCCAAGTTCTCTACCTTTCCTTAGCCCATGTAACTGATTACATATATGGGATCCCGAACCGGTATCCAATACCCAGGACGTAGAGCAAATGGAGAAACAGTTCTCAGTAATGAACACACCCGAAGAAAATGCATCAACATGTACTTTCTTCATTCGGGTGGCATGGGAATCCTGGCATTCCCCTATATCCTGTTCATTCCTATAACTCTTATAGGTAAGAACGGAACCAACGTTCCCCAGCACAGTATAACATGCGGGTTCGGTCAATACATCTATATTATTATCTTGTTTAAGGCATGAAATGGTCGCTGCCTGGAGAGAGAGAGAAGAAAACACTTTAGCGTAAGCTCGTGCAAGATCAGATTGGTTATTATCTTATCTAATCAGGATGGCTCCCACTGCTTTTTATCAAATCTTCCTTCAAACCCTAAAAGGAAAGACTAGCCGGGATTAATTACACACTACAAGTTCACCAATCTTTCAGCCAGGCCAGTGTCGGTACTTTGAGGGAGGTCCCCCGTGCTTTCGCACGAACCTAATTAATGTAAACATCGTTTTCCCAGAGGCGTAACCCCGTTGACACCTTTCTAGACACCTACTTGATCAGCTAATTGCAATGTGTAAAACTCTCCCAGGAGTAACTCTTACTCGCAGTGGGTATCGGGATCCAACTATCTCATAGAAGGTATGCAATCTCATTGCAAATTTCAACACTTGAAATTCCCGATAATATTTTGCCCCTAGCATCTATATGACCTTAACATAGTCAACAAATCACAAGTGCTAGTCAAGTTCAACCTGTCATTTCCTGATTGAATTAAACCCACCCGCACGACCCTTAACATAGTCAACAAAGTCGCACGACTACCCTAATCCAATCTGCATCATATGCATAAGCAGATAAATACTGGTCAGCTACCGCACACTACGCCTTAACATAGTCAACAAACGTAGCACGAATACTAACTAGTACTTATCTGAAATGACGGAGGGCTACGCAGGTTTTCATAAAACCATGAGCGTAATGAACTTGATATCGTTGTAGAATCAAATGAAGTTTTGAAATGGAGTGATTTTGAGGCTTTTCTAGTTTTGCTAAAGGAGTCACTCCCTGCGAAGGGATCTCGGTCCTTTCCTCGTCGAATGAGGTGCGGGATATATCATATATATCGCTGTACAAAGCAAAAACCCAAAAGCAGTCAAAAGCAAACCGAGTGTGTAGCATCTGCCAGTTATTGCTAAAGGAGTCACTCCCGGTGAAGGGATCTCGGTCCTTTCCTCATCGAATAAGGTGCGGGGTATATCATATATACCGCTGTGCAAAGCAAGAACTGTAGCTACCTGTTTTATTTTAAAATTCGATTCTACAACATCTTAGGTTTCTTATCTTTCATTAATCACATTAATGAAGTCCCATCATTTAAATACCTAAACATCACAGATAGATATGACGTACACTTATGCCATCCGCATTCGCCTCGATGTCCCCTCGTGCACCGTTAGGTTAGGTAACTAACGACAGAGCAGGGCAGGGCTAGCGCGGGTGTAAAACATAAGTAACGTCTATATAATATATCATATATACTATATACTATATCCATCACAGAATCACAACACAGATATCGCAGCAGAATAAACATATGAAATATTGGATATACTAGGACGTCCGTGTTTTCAATACGAGCCAGTATAAAACACGGATTCCACGGTCGTGATGAAAAGCCAATCCCACACCCCTAGACCCCTACGAGAGCGGCAAGCAACCCTGCCAATTCTGGGGTTAGGAGACCCGGACTCGACTCCTCGAGTTGGTCTCCCACTGGACCCCAGAACCCGGTTACTTGTGCTCCCCTCCTTGGGTCTATCCTAATGCAGAAAAGTAAATAATATACAAAGGGTGACAACTTCCGCTACGTGGAAGTGCCCCAAATGAAAGAATATTACATACAAGTTTTTACATGAATGAAAATGGAAAAACACTCATTTCACATAAAAAACCCCGGCTATTCGAACACGACGATCCAATATAACATATCCAGCAACATATAACATCACATGTCATCAACGTAAGTAAGTATACATACCCCAATTGTCGTTGACGTATAGCAACGAAACCGGCGATATGAACATACTACACTTACGGTCACAGAAAAGAAAGTGTAAAACTACAACAGTTGGAATCCGCAACCTCTTTAGACATCGCATGCCTAACAGATATAAATCCCGCATTTTAGTCTCATTATCGAAAACTCTTTTCAATATCAAGTGAAACTAAACTGCTAGATTTATAACATTCATTCAGTTATCACATAACTGTTTGTGAATTCCAATTATTGTATCACATTCCAGATAAACAGAAAATGTTAAACTTTCCGATCGAACAATCGAACACCCAAGTTTTCCCGATACAATCCAACACATGAAATAAGTCTAACAACATTCAGTTCGTGCCTCAGTACCAACGGTCCAGCCGTAGAAGGGTCAAGCCAACGCCTCACATGTGGCACGCCGTACTGCCCCAAACCCGAAGGTTCAAAGGGCAGTTCAAGACGGTCACATAATCGAGTTAAGGTTTGTTGTCTTTTAGAGGGTCCATCGCATTACTTGCACTACTTAGAACGTCGTTAAACTACGGAAAAATCCAACACTTGGAAATTTCCCGATAGGGGAAAAATTGGGTATTTATATCCGGTCGAACTTTTTAACATATTCTGAAAATTATCCGGAAATACACAAAAGACGAAATTTGATAATCCGATCGAAATACCGAATCCCCAAAGCAACCCCAGAAAATTCAACTCTTGAATAATTATTAAAAATACCCAGAGAACTCAGCACAGTTAAATAGGAGTTACTGTGAAAATAGGTATTGCTGACGTCATCAATAGGCGGCGGAACCGCCGCACGAGCCATGCTCGTGCCGCGGTTCCGCGGCTGTTTAAACTCCAAACAGTGTCGTATTTGCACAGTAATTCTTACAATTTCCTGCTGATATTTCTACATATTTTTAATACTGAAAAATCCCTGTTTTTAGAAAAAGTACAGAGAGCATCTTAAAGTTTGGTTTTCGGGTTCGTTCGGACTTCAAACTCCGTCTAGACTTCGCCTAAGGCTCTAGCTAGGCTCTGATACCAGTGAAAGGTTCCTAGGCACCCTATAGTGGTCTCACAAGGCATCGAACATGCCAATTTAAAATTTTTGGTGCCGAGAAACCCTAGACTACGGATCTTAGACTAGATGTTTAGGCGAAATGAAAACTTAGTTAACACTTTAACTAGAAGTGAGAAGCTACAACCTTTGTAGATCCGGATTTCCACTTGCTTAGCTCCACGTGGGTGTCCTCTCGCTGTCCGTCTCGAATCCTAGACTCGATCGTCGGCTTCATCGGGAAAACGAGCAAGCTAGGTCGTCGGCTTTGTGTCAAAGACGATCTACCTCGAGGCATCGCAAGTTCAAGCTCCGACTTCACAAACTTGTGAAACTTGTGAAGTAAACACCCAAAACAACTTGGCAAGAGGTAGAGGGTGAAGAAATAGGAGTTGGGTTCTCTTTGAAATTGGATTTTACTCACTTTTGCTCAAGTTGCCATTGATGGCATCTTGTTTTCTCTCTTGAAGAAGAAGGAAGAAGCAAATAGAATATGATAAGTATTGTGAAAAAGAATAATAAAATCAAATACTTATCATGTTCTAACCTAGGTTATGTGTAGAGAATAAACCATGGTCACTTGGATGGGTTAGGGTTAAGCATGAAGATAAGGATGGTTGCAAAAGTCAAAGCTTCATGAAGCTTCAACTAATGAAAAAGAAAGCCACCATTCTCATCTTTATCTTTTCCAAATAAATAAATAAACAAATAAATAAATAAATAAATAAATATGCAAAACCCTAATTATCAAATTAACTATGGATTAATTCTATACACTTAATTAAATGATCAAGTATCATCAAACATGATACAAAAATGTGCACTAAAGTATATCACATATACAATGTGCATCAAGTGAGAAAAATCCGTTTAAAGTGAACCAATACTAGTTAATGCAATGCAATATATCAAATATATAATTATGCATTAAATCATTAAATCAACATTTGATTCAATGATCCGGTCATGTCGCACATAACCGACTAGAATCCAATGTATCGATTTATCGAATCAATGATTCGATAATTAGGTCATATCGAATATAACCAATCGAAACATATATCGCGAGAATGAAATGCGGTATCACATACACGCATTATTCTCGGTCCTGCACATATCTCATAAGCGCTCCTATTTCGTTTCGCTTGAACCAGGAAACCTCTGTGTAGGACTCTAAAGACTCGTCAATATGCCGGTAGCAGATGATGATCATATCAAGCACCCACAAGCCGCAAGCGGTCTACTAAACGTAACGGCCATCCGGGTATTGAGCGATCAGAAGATCGACGAGCTAGCCCGCTCATACTCCTATGAATCCAACCAGTAACACTTACCGTACAGTCCGGTCTGTTCGTCTAATACGTCGCATATCAAGTCTAGGGGTGGTAAACGTCAGACCCCAATACTCGATAAGTCGTGCCGATGTGAGGCTCATAACGGGTCGAGAAACTACTAGTAACACTTACCAGCAAATCTCTGATCAGCCCTGGCCAGGGACTTCCCTGCTACGGCCAATCGAGCACTGCGCAACATCAACCCCCAATACCGGGAGAGACGAAACCCCTCCTATCGCTCATTGCCTCCATGTGACTCGGGACTGTACCCAAAGACCACCGTTTTGCACGCCCTTATGGACGTGGTAAGGTGGAGATCAAAGCACAGTGGGAATCACACAAGACTCTATGACGATCTCGGGTCTACAGACTAACCTGCACAAGTGTCACCTGAGAACTGGCATCTGACGTGAGGTATAATACCATCTGGGAGTTCTCGACGAGTCCGTCCAGTGTACCCAGTCTCCACTGAGCACCCGTATACCATCTCTGATGTCAAACACCAATGGATATGGGATCATCCATCGCCCATCACATGGGTCGAGAAGCGTATACGCTAGTCTACTCTGGTATATCGATGCCCCGTCTCGATACACCCACGACTAGGGACCTTGAAGGATGTACTTATGGACTACCATGTCCCCACTAGTATGATCTGCATCATAGTCCAGGTAGTCAAGTACACATCCTAAGGGCTTTACCAACATGTAACTATAAGACAGTATAAAGAGACTAGTGTACATGTTAAGATAAAGAGTAACCAGATAGCATACTATCATATCCAGCAAGAAAGTCATCTTTATATATGTCCAAGCATCCAATATAATATACATCATCTGTACAATACTGGCCTCTAGGGAATACATACAACTAACACGATTAATATACGGTATCTCATACGCGCATTTTAACCGGGTCCACGCGCATATCTTATATGCACACCACATCGTTTCGCCTGGACTAGGTAACTCCATTGTGGGACTCTAAGACTCGTCAATACGCCGGCAGTGGGTAATGATCATATCAAGCACCCCCAAGCCGCAAGCAGTTAGCTAAACGTAACGGCCACCCGGGTATTGAACGATCAGAAGAAAACAAGCGAACCTGTTACAACTCCCGTCGAGCCAACCGGCAACACTACCGTACAGTCCGGTCTCTTCGTCAGATATGCTGCATATCGAGTCTAGGGATGGTAACGTCGACCCCAATAACTCAATAAGTCGTGCCGATGAATGGTCTATAACAGATCGAGAAACTACTGATAACACTTACCAGTAAATCTCAACAGCCCTGGCCAGGGACTTACTGATATAGCCAATCGAGCACAGCACAGCATCAACTCCCAATACCGGGAGAGACGAAACCCCTCCTATCGCTCGTCGCCTTCGTGTGTCTCGGGACTGTACCCAATGGCCACCTGTTTGCACAACTCAGTAAAGCCGTGGTAGGGTGGTAATCAAAGTTCAGTAGGAGAACACACAAGACTCTATGACGATCTCGGGTCTACAGAGTAACCTGCACCAGTGTCACCTGAGAACTGCTATCCGACGATAGATATAATTCCATATAGGAGTTCTCGGTGAGTCCGTCCAGTGTACCCAGTAATCACTGAGCACCCGTATACGATCTCGATGTCAAACATCGATGAATGTGGGAACATCCATCGCCCATCATATGGGTCTAGTATCATATACGCTGGTCTACTCTGGTATATCGATGCCCCATCTCGATACACCTACGACTAGGGACATTCCAGGATATGCTTATAAACTACAGATGTCCCACTAGTATGATCTCTATCATAATCACAGTAGTCAAGTCTATATCCCCAGGGCTTTATCAACATGTGTGAATGAATAAAAGCATGATCAAATCAACATGTCAGATAAAGAAGAACCAGATAGCATACTATCATGTCGAGCAAGAATGTACACTGAATATATATATATATATATATATATATACATGTATGAATACATCCACTATCATATAATGGCCTCTAGGGCATACATATATCCAACAATCTCCCACTTGCACTAAGGCCAGTTATTGGCGTATCTCATACCCAACATCTCAAAAAGTCGCTCATGCTGCGGCTGAGGGAGGGCCTTGGTGAGTGGATCCACGGCGTTATTCTTTGTGTCTACTCTCCTAATCTCGATCTCGCGGCGATCTACAATCTCCCGGATCAAATGAAAGCGCCTCAGGATGTGTCTGGATCGCTGATGGGACCTGGGCTCCTTGGCTAACTCCATAGCCCCATTATTATCACAATACAATGGTATTGGATCAATAATGGTTGGAACTACTCCTAGCTCCGAGACGAACTTCCTCATCCAGACGGCTTCCTTGGAGGCATCATTCGCAGCAATGTACTCAGCCTCCATCGTAGAGTCTGCAACGGTATCCTGTTTGGAACTCTTCCAACTTACCGCCCCTCCATTGAGGGTAAATACAAACCCGGAGATAGATTTGCTGTCGTCTTTATCTCTCTGGAAGCTCGAATCGGTAAAGGCCTCCATTTGGAGATCTCCATTACCATACACCAAGAACAATTCTTTAGTCCTTCGCAAGTACTTAAGAATGTTCTTCACAGCTATCCAGTGATTCTCCCCTAGGTTGGATTGATACCTGCTCACAACACTAAGTGCATAAGCTACATCTGGGCGTGTACATAACATCGCATACATTATAGATCCTACTGCCGAAGCATAGGGTATAATGCTCATGCGAGCTCTCTCTTCATCGGTTTTTGGGCAAGAGTCCTTGGAGAGAGTGATCCCATAGCAAGCGGGTAAGGCACCCCGCTTGGAGTCTTCCATACTAAACCTTTATAGGATGGTGTTGATGTACCTGGTTTGGGACAATCCCAATAACCTCTTGGATCTATCCCTATAGATCCTTATGCCCAGAATGTATGTGGCATCACCCAAGTCCTTCATAGAGAACCTTAGTGATGAGAAAGATTTGATCGACTGTAGCATATGAATGTCATTTCCTATCAGAAGAATATCATCCACGTACAATACGAGGAATGTGACAGCTCTCCCTACAGCCTTCTTATAAACACAAGGTTCATCTGGATTTTTAATGAAATCAAACTCTTTGATAACATCATCGAAACAGATGTTCCAACTCCGTGATGCCTGCTTTAACCCATATATGGATTTAAGCAATCTACATGCTTTCCCGCTGCTCCCACTGTCAATGAAGCCCTCTGGCTAATCCATATAAACGCATTCTTCTAAATCTCTATTTAGAAATGCCATTTTAACGTCCATCTGCCAGATTTCATAGTCGTAGTGAGCAGCAATAGCAAGTAGGATCCGAATGGATTTAAGCATGGCTACGGGCGAAAAAGTCTCGTCATAGTCCAAACCTGGTCTTTGACGAAAACCCTTCTCCATAAGTCTTGCCTTATAGGTCTCTACCTGCCTATCTACACCAATCTTTCTTTTAAAGATCCATTTGCACCCCATAGGTTTTACCCCAGGGGGTACAACGTCCAAAGTCCATACTTTGTTGGTGTACATAGACTCCATTTCGGATCTCATGGCATCCAGCCACTTCACAGAGTCTCCACTCGTGATAGCTTGCTGAAAACTGGTAGGTTCATCATCCTCCATGATGCAGTCTTCTCTATCACCATCAATGAGGAAACCGTAGTACCTCTCCGGTGGGAGAGAAGTCCTACCAGACCTACGGAGTGGCCGAGGTTCCTCAGTTTCTATTGCAACAGCCGGTTCAACCAAGTCGTCATTTGTAGTTTGTGTATCTAGAACCTCTTCTAGATCCACCACATTGCCATCATCTTTATCTGCGAAAAACTCTTTTTCTAAGAATGTGGCATACTGAGAAACAAACACATTTTGTTCCTGCTTGTGGTAGAATAGATATCCATAAGAGTTCCTTGGATATCCCACAAAGTTACACATGACCGACCGTGTCTCGAGTTTGTCCGAATTCTGCTTTTTAACATAGGCCGGGCAACCCCAAATCTTAATTCTTTTAAGAGATGGTCTCTTCCCATGCCATATCTCATATGGTGTGGTAGACACAGTTTTGGTTGGGACCCTGTTCAGTAGAAACGCTGCAGTCTCCATTGAATGCCCCCAAAATGAGACGGGTAACTCAGCATCACTCATCATGGAACGCACCATATCTAATAGGGTCCTATTCCGTCGTTCTGACACACCGTTGTGTTGTGGTGTGTAAGTAGGAGTGAGCCGAGAGAGAATCACATTCTCTTTTAGGAAGTTTGCAAATTCTGTACTGAGGTACTCCCCACCTCGATCTGATCGAAGCATTTTGATACTCAAGCCGGTTTGTTTTTCTACTTCTTGTTTATATTCAGTGAATTTCTCGAAAGCTTCGGATTTGTGCTTTAATAAAAATACGTTACCGAATCTTGAGAAATCGTCAGTGAAAGTAATGAAGTAAGAAAAACCGCCTCTAGCCTGTGTAGACATTGGCCCACATACATCACTATGTATGAGTCCTAGGAGCTCGGTAGCTCTTTCTCCGTGTCCGGTAAACGGAGTTTTGGTCATTTTACCCTTGATACAAGACTGGCAAGTCGCATAAGATTTATATTCCAAAGAGTTTAAATATCCATCTTTGTGTAACTTGTTTAGTCTTGTTTCGTTAATATGACCAAGTCTACAGTGCCAAAGAAAAGCTTCATTTATTTCTGAAAGTTTTCTTTTATTAGTGTGTTGTATGCTGAAAACTGTGTGTTGATTTAGGACGTATATCCCGTTATTAAGCGTACCATACCCAACCAACATTTGATTCAGGTGAATGTTCATAACATTGTTCTGCAATACAAAATTATATCCTTCATTGTCTAACAAAGAAACATATATTATATTACAAAGCATACTTGGTACAAAATAACATGGGTTCAAAACCAATATACACCTAGATTGCAACCCCAAGTGATACTCTCCCACTGCGACTGTATGTACATTGGAACCATTTCCAACGCAGAGAGTATGGTCACCTGTCTTCAAAACCTTGCTATTTCTCAGCCCCTGCATAGAATTGCAAATGTGAGAACCTGAACCGGTATCTAATACTCAGGAAGCAGAGTTTATTGAAAAACAGTTTTCTGTCACAAACACACCTGAAGCGGAATCATCCCCATGCTTCTTCTTGAAATTTAAGTACTCCGTACAGTTGCACTTCCAATGTCCTGTTTTGTGGCAATGAAAACATTCCCCTTTCCCCGATTCTCCAGCTTTGGACTTGTCCTTCCTCTTAACCTTTTTAACTCCACCCCTAGGCTTGGTGGGCTTCTTCTTGAGCTTTCACTTGGCCTTAGCTTTTGGGCGAGAAGAAGAAGATTGCCCAACTCTCAAAACGGGAGTTTTCACTGATTTCAGTGTGCTCTCTGCACTCCTTAACATATTAAGGAGTTCAGGTAGTTCCTTCTCCATGTTGTGCATGTTGAAGTTAACTATGAATTGAGCAAAGGTGGAGGGGAGGGACTGCAGAATAATATCCGTATATTGTTCATTGTCCATTGCCCATCCAAGGTCCTCAAGCTTTTTTATGAGAGCTATCATCTTCATAACATGGTCTCCTACTGGTGTGCCAGGGGCCATTCGCATCTGAAACAATTTCTTTGATGCCCCGTATCGTAATACGCGGGATTGCTTTCCATACAACTCCTTTGTATGGAGGAATATGGCGTGAACGTCCATATTCTCGTGCTACTTTTGATGTGTGTTGTCCATCGATGCAAGCGCGAGGCATTTGGTCGTGGCACAGTCAGCGTCCCATGTCTTGCGGATTTCTTTATCCTCAACTGAGGATTTTGGACCTAGGACGGGCGAGGCTGGAGCCGTGAGGACATATGATACCTTATCATAAGTCAAGGCAATGTTCAGATTCCTCAGCCAGTCTTTATAATTGGTCCCATTCAATTTATTTTTATCTAGTAGAAGCTTGAGTCCAGTCATTGGTATCTGCCATTAAGAGAGAGAA
Source organism: Agapanthus africanus (assembly GCA_030015575.1). Classification (NCBI taxonomy): domain Eukaryota; kingdom Viridiplantae; phylum Streptophyta; class Magnoliopsida; order Asparagales; family Amaryllidaceae; genus Agapanthus; species Agapanthus africanus. The sequence continues at coordinate 388,884,042 of JASDDO010000012.1, read as the reverse complement.
AAGAATACACTCAGCGAAAGCTCTTGCAAAGATCAGATTGGTTATTATCTTGTCTAATCGATGTCTCCCACTGCTTTAATCAAGTTTTTCTTTCAAACCATAAAAAGAAAACTAGCCAGGATTAATTACAGTCTACAACTTCGCTAACCGTTCAGCCAGGCAAGTGTCGGTACTTGAGGGAGGTTCCCCGTGCTTTCGCACGTACCTAATTAAAGTAAACCTCGTTTTCCCAGAGGCGTAGCCCCGTTAACACCTTTCTAGACACCTAATGGGTTAGCTAATTGTAAACTGCAAAACTCTCCTGGGAGCAATTATTGCCCACAGTGGGATCGGGATCCAACCATCATATGGAAGGTATACAATCTCATTGCAAATCTCAACACTTGAAATTCCCGATGCGGTTTTTACCCCTAATACTTATGACCTTAACTATGGTCAACAAATCATAAGTACCAGTCAAGTTCTACCCGTCATTTCTTGATTAATTAGACCACTCATATGACCATTAACTATGGTCAACAAAGTCGCATGAATGTCCTAATTAATCTGCATCATATGCAGTGTAGGAAGACATCACTTAGCTACCGTACACTACGCCTTAATTATAGTCAACAAACGTAGCACGAATACTAAGTACTCTACTTCCTAAAATGACGGAGGGTTGCGGATGATTTTTAAGAAAATCTTTAACGCTTTGAACTTGATATCGTCGTAGAATCAAATGATTTTCAAAAGGAGTGGCTTGAGCTCCGCGGTTTTAAAATGTAGCTTTTTCATAAAGAGCCGAGTGGTTTTCAAATCCGATTCTACAACATATTTTTAGGTTTATTTTCTTTACATTAATCATATTAATGTAGTCCCATCATTTAAGTCCTTAAGCCAATCACAGAAAAGAAACGAAAATACAACGTACGCTTATGCCATCCGCATTCGCCGCAATGTTCCGTTATGTACCGTTAGGTTACTTAACTAACGGCATACCGGGACGGGGCTAGCGCGGGTGTAAAAAATAAGCAACGTCTACTATATATCTCATATATAATATATCATTCGTCTCAGATATCACATCACAGAATACAGGCAGCAGAAACACAGATATAATGTGGGATATACTAGGACGTCCGTATTTAGTATTTAGCCAATAATAGAAAATACGGATTCCACATTCGCGACGAGTATCCAAGCCCACACCCCTAGACCCCTACGAGAGCGGCAAGCGACCCAACCAATTCTGTAGTTTAGGAGACCCGGTCTCGACTCCTCGAGATGGCCTCCCACTGAACCCCAGAACCCGGTCACTTGTGCTTCCCTCCTTAGGTCTATCCTAATGCGGAAAAGTAAATAATATACAACACTGGTGGCATCAACCTCAACCCGGAAGTGCCCCAAATAAAAGAATATTACATTACATTTGAATTTTACATGAATGGAAATAAAATTCTCATCTCACATAAAAAAAACCCGGCTATTCAATCGCGACAATCCTGCACATCATATCTCAGCAACACATAATATCTCATATTATCAACGTAAGTAAGTAAAGGTTTTGAGAGTACAACCTTTGTAGCTCCCTACGCTAGACTCCTTGGCTACTTGAGGGTTGGAAAAAAGTCCGCTTGAGATCCTCTAGGTCCACGATGATCCACCCGGATTCCTCTTTGTCCAAGCTTGAAACTTCACAAGATCAAGAGAAGAAATGGAAGCTAACACTCTTCACTAATGGGCAAGACTAGTGTAGAATGGTGTTGTGGTTGGTTTTCTCACTTCAAAATCCTAACTTGGTAACTCTTTTGCTCACTTGAGAGAACTAGAGAGCAAGAGAGAAAGGAGGAAGAAGATGATGGCTTTTTAAACTCAAGATAATGATAAGCTTGTGAAGAAAATGAGAAAATGAAAATATATATATTTTCACTCTCTCATTCTAAACCATGGTTGTAAAATATCTTAGATATTTTAGTTTGGAACAAAAATGACCATAGAAAATGAATCATGGTTAATACAAGGGGTTAGTGCAAGAATAAAAGATTAAACCATGAAACAATTTCCATTTCCATTTTCCTTTTTCCAAATAAATAATATCCATATATTTTACATATGGTGTGAGTCTTATATTGCCACCATCTACTATATCAACAACCATGATAACCATTATGTATGCATGTATGTGTGCATGCACATCCTATGTGTATGAATGGGAATGAATGCATACATGCATGCATACAACATAAAGACAAGAAAGGATTTCAAGTGAGAAACTAATGGTTAATGATAAATCCATATAGGAGTTCTCGGTGAGTCCGTCCAGTGTACCCTGTCATCACTGAGCACCCGTATACGATCTCGATGTCAAACATCGATGAATGTGGGAACATCCATCGCCCATCATATGGGTCTAGTATCATATACGTTGGTCTACTCTGGTGTATCGATGCCCCGTCTCGATACACCTACGACTAGGGACATTCCAGGATATGCTTATAAACTACAGATGTCCCACTAGTATGATCTCTATCATAATCACAGTAGTCAAGTCTATATCCTCAGGGCTTTATCAACATGTGTGAATGAATAAAAGCATGATCAAATCAACATGTCAGATAAAGAAGAACCAGATAGCATACTATCATGTCGAGCAAGAATGTACACTGAATATATATATATATATATATATATATATATATATATATATATATATATATATACACATCCACTATCATATAATGGCCTCTAGGGCATACATATATCCAACACTCGAATCCTTCCTCAATCCAAAAAAGAAGAACTAGTCAGTGTTAGTGTATATGCCCTAGAGGCCATTACTGTATCATACCAGTTTGTATATTACTTAATGGAAGCTTGGGATATTCATCTTGTATAAACAATCTTGCTCAATATAGTAGTATGCTACTTGGTTTGTTTCTACTTCAATGTGTACTTGTGTTTATTTTACTATATCACTTATACGCATTAGTGGAGCCCTTAGGATCTTTGCTTGATTACCAGCGTTGTGATGGCAGTCACACTAGTGGGGGCTGGGTAATCTATAAGCACATCCTTATACAGGTCCCTAGTCGCAGGACTATCGAGACAGGGCATCGATACTCCGGAGTAGACTAGCGTATGCGCTTCTCATCCCAGTGTGGGAGATGGTCTGTCCCACAGCCATCAGTACGTCGTACTAGAGATAGTATACGGGTGCTCGTTAGGTTACGAGTACACTGGACAGGACTCGTCGGGAACTGACAGGTTGGTATTATACCTATCGTCAGTCATCAGTTCCCAGGTGACATGAGTACAGCTTAGTCCGCTGACTTGACACTAGGACTTCGCCTAGAGTGTGTTCCCACTGCACTTTGACCGCTACCCTACCACGGCTCAAAGGAGTCGTGCAAACAGGTGGTGGTTGGGTGCAGTCCCGAAGCACTTGGAGGCAGCGCCGGTTAGACAGGATTCGTCTCTCCCGGTATTGGGGGTTGATATCGCGCTGTGTCTAGGAGAGCCATTACACGAGTAGTCCCTGGCCAGGGCAAGCGAGATATACTGGTAGGTTCCAGTGTTATCTCAGGGTGTTTTGGGCTTCACTCCGACACGACTTGTACCGCTATTTGGGGACTGACGTTTTACCGCCCCCTAGGCCCGACATGCGATGTATCAGACGAACAGACCGGACTGTACGGAGACTGTCACATTCAGACTCAGTAGGAGTACAGATGGGGTTTCACCTCGTCAGCCTTCTTGTCGGCATCTACCTGGGGACCGTTACGCACAGCTAGTGCCGCTTGCGGTTTGTGGTTAAACCCACTGCCAGCGTAGTGTCAAGTCTTTAGAGTCCCACACAGAGGGTATTCGCCTCTGGGCAAAACAGAGTAGAGGTCGCATGGTTTTGCGACAGGGTTCGTTCTCCTCCGCGCTCTTGTGCACGTTTGGAGTCCGGACGGATATTGCCAGCAGGCTCTGGTTTGAGCCGGATACTGGTATATGTTTTGGGGTTGCTTTTATCTCTCAGTATTCATGTTCCTCGGAACAAGAATGCAGGTGTGTATGCACAGTTATTTGAGGACGAGGAAGATGATTTTCATTAGGGTTTCGGAACGGGTGCGTATGCACAGTTGACAGTCGTCGTTTTCCAAACCCTAATAGATTTATGAAATATCAATTAATAATAGTAATTAAATGAAATATTGTTATGGTTGATTTTGTTGACTTGTTGACCATGGTTGACTTGTTGACCATGGTTGAATGTTGACCACCATCATGCTTTGAAAGGATTCTCCTTGATTCATGCTTACACTCATTTAATGAAAGTATGATAGTGGTCATTCTAAATACAACCATCAACTATTTCATTTTTGAATTATTATTATTAATTAGATAATTCCTTTTCTTTTAGTCATGGTTGCAAAAGAAAAGAGCTAATTTCTTTCATATCCATTCTCTCTCCTCACTTCATCTTCTTCTTCCTCAAGCTCAAGGTGATTCCTTCTCATGTGTTGAGAATCCTTCACCTTGAAAAGAAAACAACCCCCTTGACACTCTCTACTCATTCTAGGATCAAGGTTTGGCAAGCCGGAAACCCTAGTTCACTCAAAGATCGAAGAAGAGCCCAAAGGTAGAACCTTCGAGGTGGATCCATCTTCGACGGAAGAAGGCGACAAGAAGAGAACCATCAACCTCTACAAGGTTTGAAGAAGAAGGAGTTCAAGTTTAGGTATAACCTTCATCCGAGTAGCTAAGTCTCTTTAGCTTGTATGCTAGTTTAGTTTAGACACGATCCCGACCTTGTTTAGTCCATGTTGCCTCTTGCGATAAAAATTTGTTTTTTATACCGTTTCCGCCTCCCCGTAAGAACCGGGGGTCGCAATATGGACTTACAGTGGTATCAGAGCCTAACTAAACTTAAACTAGCTTGGTAGTGAAGTGTAACGAAGTTCGGAACCGAAAAAGTCACAAAACCGGAAATACAAAACCCTAAGTTTCTGTTAAATTTTTTTCTGCTCTAAATGAAAAACTTTATACTTGTAAATTCGGCTCAGGGTTTTGTATGAACACCCAAGAAAAACGACACAGTGATTCGTTCAAACCGCCGCCCTTCCGCCGCACGAGCTAGGCATCTGCCGCGGAAGCGCCGCGGTTTGTCGTCTTCTGTGCATCGTTTTTCGTGCAGTGTGTTTGTGTGTTGGTTTTGGGATTTTTAAAATATATTATATGTGCCCAGATTTTCCAGAACAGAAATTTGCTTTTGGGGTCCTATAATTCCGTATTTTTTCCGAACTTCACTGCACTTTGACTATGATGGTTATATCTGTGATGCTTGCATGTATTGAACGTCGGCTAATCGCTATAAGACGATTAGTCGGGGTTATACATGATCTGTGTTTGATATTGGAATGTGTATATGAATGTGTTGGACTGTCGCGGGTGAATAGCCGGGGTTGGATGTGAGATGAGCTTTTGTTTTTCTTTCATTCATTGTAAATGTAAATTGATGTAATAATTATTATTTGTTTGGCCGCACAACCGGGTCGGGGTTGTAGCCGTCATTGTATAATTCCTTTTACTGTTTTTGCTCCTAGGATAGACCCATGGAGGGGTGCACAAACTGCCGGGTACTTGGCGGGTAGTTTGCCGCACCCGTAGGGGTCTTGGGTGGGGTTTTGGCTATTCACCGCGACCGTGTTATCCGCTTTTCGTTTCAGGCTCGAAAGGATTGCGGATTGCTAGTATATCCAATGTATTCATCTGTGATCTGTAATGTCTATCATTGCTTTCTATTTAGGCGTTGCTTATGTTTTACAGCCGCGCTAGCCCAGCCCCCGCTCTGTCGTTAGTTAAGTAACCTAACGAGTGATGACGGGACCCCGTGGCGAATGCGAATGGCATAAGCGTACGTCATATTTTGGTTGTTTTCTGCAATGGTAGGATTTAAATGATGGGACTCATTAAAAGTACTAATGCAAGAATATCACGCATTAAAAGAACTAATGCAAGATAATAAACCAAGCTAAAGTCGTTGGAACACTTTCGAAAAACCACTCGGTTCTTTTCAAAACTAACTTTTAAATGCGGAGCTTGAGCCACTCCTTCTAAAAGCTATCTCGTTCCATCGATTATATCAAGTTCACTACGTTCACGGTTTCGCCAAAACCATTCGTAACCCTCCGTCGTTTCACATGAATAGTCAATAAGTATTCAAGCTGTGTTTGTTGGCCAAAGTCAAGGCATAGTGATTGGTAGCTATTGGGTATTCATGTGCAGCATAGATAGATGCGTTGGTTTGGAACAGTCGTACTGCCTTGTTGGAAAAAGTCAAGGGTAGATACGGGTGGATTCAAATTAACCTGGAGAACGACCGGTAGAACTTGACATGTGACTTATGATTTGTTGGCCAAAGTCAAGGTCATAAGAGCATGGGGCAAAAATCCACATCGGGAGTTTCATAAGTACTGAAACTTGCTAGATTTGCATACCATTTGGAGTGTGGTGATTCTGGTAGGATTCCTTCAGTTTCGTCACGCGATGATATTTGGATCCCGATCCTACTGTGAGTATATGCTACTCCTCGGGAAATTTCTCACTAGACGATCAATGCTATAAACCTAGTAGGTGCCTAGAAAGGTGTCAGCGGGGCTACGCCCCCAGGGAAAAGAGGTTATTTAATTAAGGAACTTCGCGAAAGCGTTGGAAAACCTCACTCGAAGTACCGACACTGGCCTGGCTGAACGGTTAAGCAAGTATTGCACGGTGGGATTGATCCCGGCTAATTCTTCCTTTGTGGTTTGAGGAGGGATTCGAGAGACAGTGGGAGCCATCCTGTTTAGACAAATTAAAAACCATTCTAAAACTTGCAAGAGCATCGTGCTAAAGTGTTCCTTCTCTCCCCCCTGCAGCGACCAAATCGAAATGACTGGACTTAAGTTGATTCTAGATAAAAACATATTGACAGGGCCAAACTACAAAGATTGGCTCAGGAATGTCAAGTTGGCAATCACTTACGACAAGCTGGGGTATCTTCTTACCACCAAAGCTCCCCCCGTCCCAAGTCCCACCTCCAGCGTCGCGGATAAGGAAATCCGTAAGACTTGGGAGATTGACAGCGCGAAGGCCAGATGCCTCGTACTTGCCTCGATGGACAACGAACATCAGAGGAGGCACGAGAATATGGATTTGGAATCCATATTTCTCCATACAAAAGAACTGTATGGAGAGCAGTCTCGTATCGCAAGATACGAAGTGTCGAAGAAGTTGTTTTCGACAAAGTTGGCCGTCGGATCATCGGTAGCGGACCACGTGCTTAAGATGATTGGCTACACTGAGGAGCTCGCGGAACTTGGGACCACGTTGGACAGTGAACTCTACACGGATATAATTCTCCAGTCCCTTCCATCCACTTACGCCCAGTTCATACTGAATTTCAACTTGCAAGAAAAGGAAGTTGAACTTTCAGAACTCCTCAACATGCTGAGGAGCGCAGAGGGCACCCTACAGAAGGGTAGGGAAACACCTGCTTTGTTTGTAGGAGGATCTTCTTCCTCTAGGTCCAAGGCGAAAGCCAAGGGAAAGAGGAGGAAAGCCCCCGCCAAACCAAGAGGCGGTGTTAGTAAAGTGGGTACGAAGGGAAAAGAATTGGCAACAAAGATTGCGGGGAAGCTTGTGGGTAAAGAAGAATGCTTCTATTGTCATAAGAGTGGACACTGGAAGAAAGATTGCAGGGCTTGGAAAGCCAAGACACAGGAACTGAAGCAGGTTGCGGCTTCAGCTTCAGGTGTGTATGTTATTGAAAACTGTCTTTCTATAAACTCTACTTCCTGGGTATTGGATACCGGATCAGGATCTCATATCTGTAATTCATTGCAGGCGTTGAGAAATCGTAGGTTTTTGAAGGAAGGTGACATGACCCTCAGAGTTGCAAACGGAGCTAGCATGGATGCTAAAGCCGTGGGGGACTATCACTTGGGAATGTCAGATGGGCATGTTTTGGTTTTGCGTAATTGTTTTTTTGTACCCAACGCAACTTGTAATATCATTTCTGTATCTTTGGTTTCTAAAGAAGGTTATGAATTTGCGTTTGTAAGTAATGTTGTAAACATTCACCTTAATCAAGTTCTGATTGGGTCAGGTACACTGAGCAATGGTATATACGTATTGAACCAACCACTGATTTTCAATGTCCAGAATACACACAAAAGAAAGTCTCCAGATATCAATCAGGCTTTCTTATGGCATTGTAGACTGGGTCACATCAATGAGACACGGTTGACTAAGTTACATAAAGAAGGATACTTGGATCCGTTCGAGTATCAGTCTTATGCCACTTGTGAATCTTGTCTCATGGGAAAGATGACAAAGACTCCGTTCACTGGACACGGAGAAAGAGCGAGCGAGCTCTTGGGACTCGTACACAGCGACGTGTGCGGTCCAATATCTACACATGCACGAAGCGGTTACTCTTACTTCATTACTTTTACGGATGATTTCTCAAGGTACGGTTATATCTTCTTAATGAAACATAAGTCCGAGGCCTTTGAAAAATTCCAGGAATATAAGAATGAAGTAGAGAAACAGACCGGCAAAAGTATCAAGATTCTAAGATCGGATCGAGGTGGAGAATACTTAAGTGCCGAGTTCCTGAATTATTTAAAAGAGAACGGAATTCTCTCTCAGCTTACTCCTCCATACACTCCGCAACACAACGGTGTATCGGAGAGACGGAACCGAACCCTATTGGATATGGTACGGTCCATGATGAGCAACGCTGAGTTACCGCGATCATTCTGGGGGTATGCGCTAGAATCAGCTGCGTACCTTTTGAACCGAGTTCCTACTAAGACTGTGCCTACCACACCATATGAAATGTGGAGTGGGAAGAGACCCTATCTTAAGCACATTAAGACATGGGGATGTCCAGCTTTTGTTAAAAAGCAGCATGCGGACAAGCTCGAGGCACGCTCAGTACAGTGTAAGTTCGTGGGATATCCAAAGAATTCCAAGGGATATTTCTTCTACTGTGAAGAGGAACAAAAAGTTCTTGTTTCTCGTCATGCCTACTTCTTGGAAACTGAGTTTTTGGAAAACCAGATAAGTGGGAGCACAGTAGAACTGGAAGAAATTCCAAAACCACGAGCTATTACTGAAAGCTTGGAGGAACCAGAGGGTTCAAAAGAACAGGACATTCCTACGCCGCTCCGCAGGAGTAGTAGGCAGTCTCATCCGCCCGAGAGATACTACGGTTTTCTCATAGACGGGGATCGAGAGGATTGCATCATAGATTATGATGAGCCTACTAGCTTCCAGCAGGCCGTTCAGAGCGTTGACTCGGTAAAATGGCTGGATGCAATGCGGACCGAAATGGAGTCCATGTACACCAACAAAGTATGGACGTTGGACATTGCTCCAGACGGGGTAAAACCCGTAGGATGCAAGTGGATCTTCAAAAGGAAGATTGGTGTAAATGGACAGGTTGAGACCTATAAAGCTAGACTTGTAGCAAAGGGTTTCCGTCAAAGACCTGGCTTGGACTATGACGAAACCTTTTCTCCAGTGGCTATGCTGAAATCCATTCGGATCCTTCTTGCCATTGCTGCCTTCCACGATTATGAGATTTGGCAGATGGACGTAAAGACCGCTTTTCTAAATGGAAATTTAGAGGAGTGTGTCTATATGGATCAGCCAGAGGGTTTCATTCAGAGTGGGAGCAGCGGAAAGGTGTGCAAGTTGCTTAAGTCCATCTATGGACTAAAGCAGGCATCGCGGAGTTGGAACATCTGTTTTGATGAGACGGTCAAGGAATTTGACTTTATCAAAAATCCAGATGAACCATGCATCTATAGTAGATTTGTAGCGAGAACTGTAGTATTCCTCGTTTTATACGTGGATGACATTCTCTTAATAGGAAATGACATTCCTATGCTACAATCTGTCAAGGGGTTCTTGTCACACAGGTTCTCCATGAAAGACCTGGGTGATGCCTCATACATCCTGGGGATCCAGATCCATCGTGATAGATCCAAGAGGATATTAGGACTTTCTCAGTCCAGGTACATCGACACCATAGTGAAGAGATTCAGTATGGAAGATTCCAAGCGCGGTAACCTACCGGCTTGTCACGGGATCACCCTCTCTAAAGAGATGTCTCCCAAGACTGATTTGGAGAGGGATCGCATGTCTATTATACCCTACGCTTCTGCGGTAGGCTCTATAATGTATGCGATGTTGTGTACCAGACCGGATGTAGCTTATGCACTGAGTGTGGTAAGCCGGTATCAGTCAAACCCTGGGGAGAAACACTGGATAGCGGTAAAGAACATTCTCAAGTACCTGAGAAGGACTAAGGAGATGTTCTTGGTGTATGGCGGAAAAGACCTCCAGATCGAGGCCTTTGCTGACTCCAGCTTCCAGAGTGACAAGGATGATTCCAAGTCCATGTCGGGTTTTGTCTTTACCCTCAATGGAGGGGCGGTGTGTTGGAAGAGCTCCAAACAGGAAACCGTTGCAGACTCGACTTTGGAAGCGGAATACATTGCTGCATCTGATGCCGCAAAAGAAGCTGTCTGGATAAGGAAGTTCTTAAAAGAACTTCAGGTGGTTCCGTCCATTGTTGACCCAATACCTCTGTATTGCGACAACAATGGGGCTATAGCTTTAGGAAAGGAACCCAGGTCCCATCAGAGATCCAGGCACATCTTGAGGCGGTATCACCTGATCAGGGAGATCGTGGATCGCAAGGAGATCGAGGTTCGGAGGGTTGCTTCAGAAGAGAACACTGCAGATCCATTCACCAAGGCCCTACCCCAGAATCAGTTCGAGCGGCTGATCGAGATGATAGGTCTTCGATACGCCAGTACATGGCCTTAGTGCAAGTGGGAGATTGTTAGTGTATATGCCCTAGAGGCCATTACTGTATCATACCAGTTTGTATATTACTTAATGGAAGCTTGGGATATTCACCTTGTATAAACAATCTTGCTCAATATAGTAGTATGCTACTTGGTTTGTTTCTACTTCAATGTGTACTTGTGTTTATTTTACTATATCACTTATACGCATTAGTGGAGCCCTTAGGATCTTTGCTTGATTACCAGCGTTGTGATGGCAGTCACACTAGTGGAGGCTGGGTAATCTATAAGCACATCCTTATACAGGTCCCTAGTCGCAGGACTATCGAGACAGGGCATCGATACTCCGGAGTAGACTAGCGTATGCGCTTCTCATCCCAGTGTGGGAGATGGTCTGTCCCACAGCCATCAGTATGTCGTACTAGAGATAGTATACGGGTGCTCGTTAGGTTACGAGTACACTGGACAGGACTCGTCGGGAACTGACAGGTTGGTATTATACCTATCGTCAGTCATCAGTTCCCAGGTGACATGAGTACAGCTTAGTCCGCTGACTTGACACTAGCACTTCGCCTCGAGTATGTTCCCACTGTACTTTGACCACTACCCTACCACGGCTCAAAGGAGTCGTGCAAACAGGTGGTGGTTGGGTGCAGTCCCGAAGCACTTGGAGGCAGCGCCGGTTAGACAGGATTCGTCTCTCCCGGTATTGGGGGTTGATATCGCGCTGTGTCTAGGAGAGCCATTACACGAGTAGTCCCTGGCCAGGGCAAGCGAGATATACTGGTAGGTTCCAGTGTTATCTCAGGGTGTTTTGGGCTTCACTCCGACACGACTTGTACCGCTATTTGGGGACTGACGTTTTACCGCCCCCTAGGCCCGACATGCGATGTATCAGACGAACAGACCGGACTGTACGGAGACTGTCACATTCAGACTCAGTAGGAGTACAGATGGGGTTTCACCTCGTCAGCCTTCTTGTCGGCATCTACCTGGGGACCGTTACGCACAGCTAGTGCCGCTTGCGGTCTGTGGTTAAACCCACTGCCAGCGTAGTGTCGAGTCTTTAGAGTCCCACACAGAGGGTATTCGCCTCTGGGCAAAACAGAGTAGAGGTCGCATGGTTTTGCGACAGGGTTCGTTCTCCTCCGCGCACTTGTGCACGTTTGGAGTCCGGACGGATATTGCCAGCAGGCTCTGGTTTGAGCCGGATACTGGTATATGTTTTGGGGTTGCTTTTATCTCTCAGTATTCATGTTCCTCGGAACAAGAATGCAGGTGTGTATGCACAGTTATTTGAGGACGAGGAAGATGATTTTCATTAGGGTTTCGGAACGGGTGCGTATGCACAGTTGACAGTCGTCGTTTTCCAAACCCTAATAGATTTATGAAATATCAATTAATAATAGTAATTAAATGAAATATTGTTATGGTTGATTTTGTTGACTTGTTGACCATGGTTGACTTGTTGACCATGGTTGAATGTTGACCACCATCATGCTTTGAAAGGATTCTCCTTGATTCATGCTTACACTCATTTAATGAAAGTATGATAGTGGTCATTCTAAATAGAACCATCAACTATTTCATTTTTGAATTATTATTATTAATTAGATAATTCCTTTTCTTTTAGTCATGGTTGCAAAAGAAAAGAGCTAATTTCTTTCATATCCATTCTCTCTCCTCACTTCATCTTCTTCTTCCTCAAGCTCAAGGTGATTCCTTCTCATGTGTTGAGAATCCTTCACCTTGAAAAGAAAACAACCCCCTTGACACTCTCTACTCATTCTAGGATCAAGGTTTGGCAAGCCGGAAACCCTAGTTCACTCAAAGATCGAGGAAGAGCCCAAAGGTAGAACCTTCGAGGTGGATCCATCTTCGACGGAAGAAGGCGACAAGAAGAGAACCATCAACCTCTACAAGGTTTGAAGAAGAAGGAGTTCAAGTTTAGGTATAACCTTCATCCGAGTAGCTAAGTCTCTTTAGCTTGTATGCTAGTTTAGTTTAGACACGATCCCGACCTTGTTTAGTCCATGTTGCCTCTTGCGATAAAAATTTGTTTTTTATACCGTTTCCGCCTCCCCGTAAGAACCGGGGGTCGCAATATGGACTTACAGTCAGGACTATTCTCACCGTGCAATACTTTCTTAACCGTTCAGCCAGGCAAGTGTCGGTACTTCGAGGGAGGTTTTACGACGCTTTCACGAAGTTCCTTAATTAAATAACCTCTTTTCCCTGGGGGCGTAGACCCGTTGACACCTTTCTTGACACCTACTTGGTTTATAGCATTGATCGTTAAGTGAAAGAATCTCCCGATGAGTAGCATATACTCACAGTAGGATCGGGATCCAAATATCATCGTGTGATAAAGTTGAAGGAATCCTACTAAAATTATCACACTCCAAATGGTATGCAACTCTAGCAAATTTTAGTTTCTTTAGAAATTCCCGATGTGGATTTTTGCCTCATGCTTTTATGAGCTTGGCGTTGGTCAAAATGTCATAAGTCACATGTCAAGTTCTACCCATCATTATCTTGTTAATTTGAACCCATCCGTACTTACCCCTGACATTGGACAAATGGTAGTACGACTGTCCCAAACCAACTCATCTATCTATGCAACAGATGAATACCCAGCAGCTACTAAACACTATGCCTTGGCGTCGGTCAAAATGCATAGCTTGAATACTACTGGATACCCAAATAAAATGACGGAGGGCTACGAATGGTTTTGGCGAAACCGTGAACGTAGTGAACTTGATATGATCGAAGGAACCTGATAGCTTTTAAAAGGAGTAGTTTAAGCTCCGCAATTTAAAAAAAATCTTCTGTTTTAAAATAACCGAGTGGTTTCTTTTAAACTGTTCCAACGATTCAACTTTGGTTTATTTTCTTTGCATTAAAATAATGCGTCCTATCATTTAACCAATCATTGCAGAAAACAATGAAAATACAACGTCCTCTTATGCTATCTGCATTCGCCACTGGGCCCCGTCATTCACCCATTAGGTTACTTAACTAACGACGGAGCGGGGGCTGGGCTAGCGCGAATGCAAAACACAAGTAACGCCTACTAGATATCATATATAGATATTGTATATTCGTCAGACGCAATAATAGGCATTCCAGATCACAGATGAACATATTGGATTTTCTAGGAATCCGCATTTCCTTTGAGCCTGCAAAGAAAGACGGATTATACAGTCGCGATGAATAGACAAAACCCCACCCTAGACCCATACGGGTACAGCAAACTACCTGTCAAGTACCCGAAGTGAAGCGGTCTCCCTCAACGACGTGAGTAGGCCACTAAACACTTCAAAGCACCCGGTAGTTTGTGCACCCCACCTTGGGTCTATCCTAGGAGCAGAAAACAGTAAATGAAATAATACAACGGTGGCAACAACCTCAACCCGGATGTTCCCCGCAAAAGAATATTACAACAAATTACAATTTACATTTGAATGAAAGAAACACTCGTCTCTCATCCCCGGCTATTCATTCACGATAATCCAACAAGTTCACATTCACAAACCAGTAAAAACCATTACAGAAATGTGCAACCCCTGCTAACCGACATACTAGCAGTTAGGGGAGGTTTACGAACACATTAATCACAACACAAATATAATCCAGTTAGCCAAAGTTCTTAGAATATCGATCAAGCAACACATATGAATCTACTCCAAACAATTCTCTGTACACATAAAACCTGAGCAGAAAAAAATCATCCCAGAAAACACAACATCAACACAGAAGAATAACTGAGCAAATTTGAGTTGACTCGGTGTCAACTCGGCCGTGGATTCGCGGCGGATAGCTTGGATCGGCCGCGGTTCCGCGGTGGTTTGGACGAGTCACGATCCCAAATTTCTTCACAATTCTTAAAAAAGCCTGCTTGTATTTTTAAGGGTCCCTGAAAAATTTTTAGACCCCAATTTAAAATCGGCAGAAACTTGGTGAAAACCTCATTTTTTCTGGATTATTTTACGATCGAATTTCTAAAAACTTTGCTAACATGTTGGTTATGGTTTAGCTAGGCTCTGATACCATTGTAAGTCGACGTTAGACACCCCACAAGATGCGGGGAGGCGGAATAGGTAAAACAATCATTTTGTTCAAGTTAACATTGACCAACTTTACGGATCTTTGCTAAACCCTAACTAACAAACTATCTAGAAGTGCTAAACTACTATGATATATGATTATACCTCAAGATACTAGTCCTTCTTGTTCTTGTTGTTCACCTCCTCGTCGGCCTCCTCGATGTAATAGAAAATCCACACGAGAGTTCCTTCTCCAACCTTTAACCTCTAACTTGAGGTAACTAATTGGTTAAGATTGCTAATCCAAGTGGCCTATAAGATATAGAAGTGGATTAAGGATCTATTAGTCTTTCTAACCCTTGGGATCTTAACACATGAGAGGATTAGGGTTAGTGTGAAGAAGAGAGAGAGCTTGAAGAGAGAGAATGTGTTTGTTATTATGTAATGAAAATAACTCATTTGTGTATATATTATGAAGCATAAAATATCTTGCACAAATATCTTCATGCTTCATTTAATACAAATGGATGAATCATCTCATGAGTCATAATTTCATTTAATGCAAATAACACATCATCTCCTCCACCTCATTAAGCTTAATCCATAAACGAATTAAAACATAATGAGTCACCTTTCTTCTAGAAACTTCTCGAGTAATTACGAGAATGCCCCTCCCATCCGTATTAACGAAAAACACGGCTATACGGAGACTGCATAAATCCAATAATCCAATAATCCAATACTAGAATCTGGCTTAAACCAAAGCCCGCTAGTATAAACTGTCCGAACATCATACGTGCACAAGTCCACGTATATGTCCGAACCCTGTCATAAAACCATACGACCTCTATATCGTTTCGCCTGAAGCAGGGAAACTCTCTGTGTGGGTGTTCCCCTCAGAACGGATACGCGGGACGTGGGGCACGTCTCGCCTGAGGTTCGGGGCAGATGCCAATAGGTGCTATCCGTCTGCCTCTCCGAAGATGCCAAGTTGATTCATGGCGCCATGTATTGGAGGTTTAGACGGATGCGTCGGATGTAGCAGACTTCGTCAGATTCCCCCTCGTTTGAGGGGTTTTTGATTGTGGGGACGCTCTTCCCTGCAGGCGCAAGCCCCTGCAGTTAATTACGCTACCGCATCGCGGTAACAACTTTCTCCTTCTCCATATGGTCACTTCGTGTCGTGTGTTTTTGTTTTATATTTTATTGCCCGTGGATCGTTTACGGAGACCGAGTTATGTCGTCACCCGTAGGGCGTGGACTAGTCCAAATCCGTGTTGTCTTAGATTTGGGTTTGGGGGGGGAGGTTTGGTTTGAGGACACGTTAGCCATACTTGAGGCTAAGATCAACTCGAACATTTGTTAAGGATACATTAGTCTAGTTTGAGACCAAGATCAACTTAACTGGATCGTTTAGATCTGACAAAGGAGCGTTTGGATTCCATTGTTCCAGTTTTAGGGACATAGTGGTCCATCGTATGTGTGGCCGTCGGGACCCGTCACCTCTCTGACGACGTTGAAGGATTACAACGACGGATGTCAGAGGAGTTCAGAGATGTACCCTCGAGCCAAAGTTAATTAGGGGGGGATTCATAGTCCAGTCTGCTTGAAGGTTTAAGGACGCGTTAGCCATCCTTGAGGCTAAGATCAACTTAAACAGGACCGTTTAGATCCAACGAAAGAGCATATGGAAGCTCTATGATTCTAGTTTAGGGACATTGCGGTCCATGGCTAGTTTAAGGACATTGCGGTCCATTGGTAGTTTAAGGACATTGCGGTCCGTGGGTAGTTTAAGGACATTGCGGTCCATTGGTAGTTTAAGGACATTGCGGTCCGTTGGTAGTTTTAAGACATCTCGGTCAAGGTTAAGGACGTCATAGTCCATGGGTTTAAGGACTCCACAGTCCGGTATGTGCTCTGGATGCTTCACACGGGTTCACTGCCGTGCTAGGCGAGGACCAGGCTCCGCTCTGGATGCTTCACACGGGTTCACTGCCGTGCTCTGCGAGGACCAGGATCCGCTCTGGACGTTTTCCACGGGGTCAAAGAGTGACGTTATCCACGTTCCACGTAACCAGGAATTTTGTATTATGCATGGGTTTAAGGACCCCACAGTCCATATCATGAATGGTCTTCGGGACCCGTCACCTCTTTGAAGACATTGAGGGATTACAATGCCAAGTATCAAAGGAGTGAAGAGATGTACCCTAGAACCGGGGTGGATTAAATAGTCCTTGGCCCAATTTGGGTCAAGACTGATCAATTATGTTATGAGCCTATCGGCCCAGTTAATCACAAATTGAGGACTTATGGCCAGCTTGGGCTAAGTCCAGTCAGGTCTGGAATATTGACTCTTTGTTGGTCTATTGAGGGAGAATGTTTGCCTCTATCCCTTTAGCCAATTGGGCCAAAGCCTAGTGTTAAACACTTCAGAGCAATCAGTGTTGAACACTGGGAATAAGGTTGTTGAGTTAGTGTTCAACACTAAGAGATAATTGGTGTTAAACACCAGCAATAAAGCTTTTCAAATTAATGTTAAACACTAAAACAGCTCAGTGTTGAACACTGCAAATAAGGCTTTTTAATCAGTGTTGAATTCTAAGGCCCAACAGTGTTTTAACACTGGGCTTGAGAGTTTTAATTTTAGTGTTAAACACTAAGGAAAGAAGGGTCGCGTGGCAGCACGTGAGAGCGCCCTCCCTTCTTTTGTTCCGCTGAAATTATCATTTCCTTCAAAGCATCACGTGCCATCACGTGATGGGCATTCAAATGCCTGTGTATTAGAGTTTCTGCAAAGGTCACGTGGGTCACGTGGGGTGCTGCCTCACAGGGGCTTTCTGTAGGGGTTTTGGAGGGTCACGTGGTAGCACGTGACCCTACCTCTATGTAGTTTTTAGAGGATCTGTTACTCTCTTTTTTTTTCAGGAATTAAATTCCTCGAACTTTAAATCTTAGAGGAATTAAATTCCTATTTCCTTTTGAAGACTTGTATTTTGGAATAGAGTTTAACTCTAGATTTTCTGTGGGAATTAAATTCCTCGTTTATGCGAAGAACTGAACAAAGCTTTTAAGGAATTAAACTCCCCTTTTCGGGAATTATGATTAAAGGAATTAAATTCCCGCTGTTTCAACAGAACTATGTTCTCAATTAGGATTCAACCCTGTTTCTTTTGTTTTGAAGGAATTAAATTCCCGTGATACAGGGTCAAGCCCTACTTTTATCTTAAAGGAATTAAATTCCTGTAATTCTGAGAATTAAATTCTCATGCTTGCATCCCCTCTCTATGTTTTGGACCTGCATGGC
Source organism: Agapanthus africanus (assembly GCA_030015575.1). Classification (NCBI taxonomy): domain Eukaryota; kingdom Viridiplantae; phylum Streptophyta; class Magnoliopsida; order Asparagales; family Amaryllidaceae; genus Agapanthus; species Agapanthus africanus. The sequence continues at coordinate 388,865,860 of JASDDO010000012.1, read as the reverse complement.
AGGATCTCAACCCATTGAGAATTAAATTCTCAACCTAAAGGGGAGATGTGCACTTTGCAGATCCTCTGCCAGAGAGAGAAGAAATATATTCTTCTGTTTTACATGTTGAGAATTAAATTCTCTTTGTTTTCAAAAAGCCTTCCCTTTCTTACCTAGGGTTTTTTTTTTGCAGAAGCTCCGAGTCTTTTCAAAATATCAAAGCTCTCCTCCCTTTTTCTTTCTTTTCTTCTCTGCGCATATATCCCTTTTTTGTGTCTCTTGGCTCCTATTTATAGGAGAAGCAGCTGAATCAATTAGTTTTGGTAAATCTTTCATGGGATATTTGATTTGCATCCATTATTCATTCTGGACCTTTGGATTATTAGGTGAATTTTATTCACCGTTGGATTTCAGATCCAGAGATTCTCCCTTGTTATTTTGGTTAGATTTAAGGGGGAAATCTTTCCAAACCCGAGATTTTCCATAAATAAATGACCTCTGAATCTTTAATTTGATTGGATGCATATAGTTGCGTTCCTTTGGAAAGATTTGCATTTCTCTCAAAATTTAATTCTGTTGACAAAAAGGGCTTTGAAAGCCGGTCACGTGTGACCACGTGACCCATGGTCACGTGTGAGCACGTGACCCCCTTTGGAATGAGCCTTTTCCTTTCTTCTGATTGTTGCTTAAGCGTCACGTGCCACCACGTGACTCTTGGTCACGTGTGAGCACGTGACCCTTGTTTGAACTCTCTTTCCTTGGTTCGTCTGGAGAACGAGTCTGCTGTCTTGAACGTCACGTGCCAACACGTGACCCTGGTCACGTGGAAGCACGTGACCTCTTCTGAAGCTCTTTTTCTTGACTTTGTTCAGCGAATCATTGTGTCCCCTTTTCTGTACTTTATAGGTCACGTGTCAACACGTGACTGCTGGTCACGTGTAAGCACGTGGCCCCCTTTTCGAAGCTTTTCACAGAAGCTTTCCTGATTTTAAATCAGGAAACAAATGCCCCCACAGCGTTGTTCTCACGTGTCAGCACATGAGTGCAACGCTGTCATCTCTTGCGACCGTTGGATTCATTTAAGGATTTGGGAGATGAAGCGTTTTCACTGTTTTCTATAAATACCGCTGTCTCTTCATAGGGGCCTTCACTTTGCTCATCTTCTTCCTCTGAGAATTTCCTCTTTGAGAATTTAATTCTCGTTTCCAGAGCTTAGTTCTCTGTCTTGAAACAGTCTGCAGAGTTTAACTCTGTTCGAAAGGGATCCTTTTTCCTCAGGTAATGGTAATCGAAGCACCTTTGTTTTGACAAAACTTTCTGGATTTAAAATCCAGATCGAGGGTTTCACAAAGAACTCATTTTTCTTTAAGTAATTTAACCAAAATATGAGACCACTTGACTTCCCGCAGTAGATCACTTAGGGTTCAGATGATCCCTTAGGGAGATGATGATGGCGGTTCAAACCCATGGAATTTAATTCCATTCAAAATGTTTCTGGGAATTTAATTCCCTTTCCTTAATAAGGAATTAAATTCCAACAAAGAATTCGATTTCTTCACACAGAGAATCTCTGGGGTCTCTTGGCCCGAGGCTGTTCTTCTGCAATTAATGCGATGGGGATTTTGTAATGATGCCTTCTGTGGGAATTTAATTCCCTTGATTTTGTTGGGTTCGCTGTAGCGCCCTAGACAGATCTTGTTGAGGGGAATATGCATGGTTACCACCTTTTTATTAAATGAGGACATTCCCTTTGTTTTATTGTAGCGTTTTGGCCTTATTATTAATGTGCCGTCATCTGGATTCTGTGGGGCCCATGTGTTTTGTAGCCAATGGTCCCAGGAAACTTTGTTGTTGCTTTCTCCAATTAATCTTCGTGTTCGTGCATGAACATATATCGCTAACTTTCCTTTTAACGGTTTCCCTATATTGGATTTCAGGTGTGATGGCTTCTGCTCCACGCTTTCCTTTCTCTCGCTCAGAGGCGGCCTTTCCTCAGTCACCGTCTGATGAAGAGGCGATGGCGATGATTAGAGCCCATGACCCGAACTGCGCCAACCTTCTTCAATGGGGACCTTGGTACAGTCAGATTATTCAAGGTCGCAGGAGTTTTCTTTGCGCGGTGCCAACGGAGCCTACTTTCCCATTTTTACCGATGGATCCTCCAAGGACAGCTTTCGCCGTGGAAATGCCCAACTGGACTCCAACGGGGAGACTGGAGCCTTCGACGACCGGCATTCCGAACCATCCGATCCCGGCTATAGACATCTTGGGACGGCGCATTTGCCAGGGTGAGGCCCACCCGTGGGGGCAGATTTATAAGATAGGGCTCACTCCCAGGCATCCTACGGGTTACCTTCTCTGGGCTCGCTACATCCTTTCTGCCCATCGGGCGCGATTGCAGAAAGTCGGGCTTTATCAGGCCGTATACGCGTCGCTATTCCATTACAAGTCCCCGCATGCTTGGTGGGTTAAGGCGTTTCTGAACCAGTGGAATCTTCCCACTAATACTTTTCTTCTGGGAGATCGCGAGGTTTCGATTTCTTTAGCCGAGTTTTATGAAATTTCGGGGTTGCCGATAAGGGGTAACATGTACGAGGAGTTGCTGCCCCCTGACGAGTACATTTTTGAACCTGAGCCCGCCCCAGTTGACGGCTTATCTGCTGAGAATGCTATTCGACACAAGCGCCCTAGTCTAATTAGGGCCCTAGGCATTTTTGATCGATTATTCACCGAGTCTGAGGAGCAAGGCGTTACTTTCAAGAGCTTCATTGCTTGTTTCATTCGTGAGGACGCCTTACCGAAGACAGCCCCAAAGTTTGCCAACATTGGGGACCCCTTTGGGTTTGGTCCGAAAAGGTTGCCGACCAACGAATCAGATCTACCTCAGTATTACATCCCTATTATATCGCCAATGTCTTTTGAGTCCATTGCGGCACCTGGTATGGACGAGGAGACGTTCTTTGTGGGGTTTATTAGCGTCTGGCTCAGTTGGTTCGTCATCCCCATGCATCGCCGCTTCATGAGAGCCTCGGTCATCTACCCGGCACATCGTATTGCGGAGGGGACGCGGTTGGCTATTGGCATCCCGGCCCTGGCGCACCTCTATAATGGATTGGGCACTGCGGCTAATACCTCTACGCCTGGCGTGGACGTAGTGAACTTTTCGCTTCATTACTTCACGTCGTGGATTGAAATGCACGTGCTGGGGTCTTTTGCTATGCATCAGAGGCCTGCTTTTTACGACGCCTATACCTTCCCGCGACTTATGCGACTGGTGGGTGCTTCCGCTGCCGATCCAACTCAATTTGGGGCTATTAGGGTGCTGATTTCCCCTCACGCCACCGCCGGCGGGTTAGCTTTTAATGATCGGGTTCTGTCTTCTTCTTCGGGTCCTGTTCAGCAACTTTGGGACCAGTCAAAGGACAACGCACCTTCTCTGAAGCCCCGAGAGGCCACTTACTTGTATTCAATTAGACCGGGCTACTTGGTGTTTCGCTAGGATAGTGCAGCCCTTTTTATGCGGTACAATCCTCATTGATTTGCTCGGCAGCTCGGATATGACCAGGGCGTTCCTTTTGAGGCTTTTATGATTGCTCCAGTTCCTTCGCTCGACGCTGTTCGTGACGCAGCTCATCATTTCATGAGGCTGAACACCGGCTCTCATTTCATGGTCCCTGAAGCCGAGTACATCCCTCGATGTGTGGGTGCATTTACAGGCTGGTATCTTCATCGGGTCACCCCGATTATTGCTGAAGAAAGAAGGGTTCTTCTTGGTCATGACGCTCCTCCTCAGGTCTTGCGAGTTGAGTTGCGACCGAGGGTTCCAGTCCGCTTTCCTTTGTGGGAAATTGGCGCTGCCCTCATTCCAGGGGAGTCAGGGGTAGACCTTACTCCGACCGTTGGTATGCCCTTGGGTTCCCGATCGCGAGGTAGGCGGGCTCCTGTAGTAGCTCCTCCGCCGGTGGCGGCACCACCCCCCGTGGTGTCGACGACGTCGACGTCGTCCTTGGTTGTGACACCGAGCGAGGGTAACAGGGACGAGGGTGTTGAAGGCGATGTGGGCCAGCGTCGCCCTAAGGCTTCGCGAGGGAGGAAGCGGTCATCCTCAGCGACCGGCTCTGGGTCTAAGCGACGGAAGAAAGTGGCTACTACCCCGCTTGATTCTGTGGTGGAATCTGAGCCTATCCTCGAAGACGAGCCCTTGGCCTTGCAAGCGTCTGACACTGTACTTCTCTTTCCGAGTTCGGCTGACGAGGAGGCCGCACAACTGGCTGAGGCCTTACGGCGTTCGAAAGACCCGTCCCATAATGCCAAGGTTCCGAAGAAGTCTTATCCCGCTGTAATTTTTTACGAAGACCCTTCGTGGATTCGGCGGCGATTTATCGGCCCTTTGGAGGAATGGGGGGGAAAGGGCTTTGAAGCAGGTCGCTTCAGAAGATGCAGCTGATGCACTTTCTTTATGGACCGGCGGTCATGAGTCTACCCTTGAACCTCGGTGAGCTTATCTCCTTGAGAAGGAAAAGCGGCTTGAAGAAGCCATGTTAAGGGCCTCTTTGCGCATAGGTACGCTGTGCTTCTTTTGTAGTCTTTTCGATTATTTATGCTCGTGGGTATGTATCATTATTTTTATTTGAACCGTGCAGAATCTTCAACGCTGGGGGAGCTTCCTACTGGCCCCTTAAAGCTAAAGCCCGCCGAAATTCTCAACGAGGCCTTGCTAGGTGTGGAGGGGGCTGATGAGGCTGCTCCTCTCGTGATAGAACCTCCAGCGGCGGCTCTTGATCAGGGAGTGCTTGCCCCTTCGGGGGATGCTCTTATGGAGGCCGCCATCCCAATGACTCTTGCTGAGGGTGGCCCAAAGGCTGGAAGTGAGGTAGTCGGGACTACTCTCCCTTTGTTGGAGCCTGAGGTTACGGCGGAGACCGTCGAGATTGCTATCCCCCCGGCTCAGAATGGGAGGAGTGTCGAAGGTATCTTTCTGCGTTTTAATTTAGTAACCCCTTCATGGTCTGAAATCTTTTATCTTTCCCAGAATTACGCGGTTTGGCAGCCACGATCGCGGATCTATCGCCTCGCCAATCATTTCAGCGTCTATTGGAGATGGCAGCCCCGCAGGCGATTCCCCCTCAGCGTATCGTCCTTTCCTCCGGGCAGGGTTAGTGTCATTCGCCATTTTTTTATCATAGCATTGTCACTATTTTGTGAAATGACGTTAATGTCTCTTATAGTTCTGGAAGCCGATGATGAGGTCGAGGTCGTTGAAGGGCCAGGGGAACCTTCAGCTCCTACGTGCATGACTGTCGGTGAGTGACATTTTATCATAGTCTCGTTCATCCTGTGTTTAAAAGTTTTACTAACATCTGCCAAATCTGAACAGCCCTGCCAGTCTCCATGGCTTTGGAATCGCGCATTGTGATGCCGTCCGGCCCCTACGCTTTGCGGGCTTCAGAGCGCTTGGCCCAACTGAGCCTGGTCTCCTTATCTTCTTTCATCGAGGAGCTCCGTGCTGGTAGTGCAACCACGGCCGAAGCGTTCGCCGCTGAGGCTAACGGCTCCCTCCCTTTTCTCGCCACTTATCATAGCGAGGAGGTGGTGCGGGTCTGGGTGGAGTTCTGTAGGAAGGTGGAGGCTTGTCTGCACGCTCTCGAGTGTTCTCGCCTTTCCTCGGAGGCCGTGGCTGCAAAGGCGGAGTTACGAGATCTGATAGCACGACATGCGGCCAACATGACGTCGTGCGAGAAGAGACTTGGCCGCAAGTTCTCGGAGAGGGAGCTAGCCTCCAAGGCGTTGGGCGAGCTTCAGGCCAGTCTTACAGCCAAAGCCAACAAAGCGTATGAGCTCTGGCGGGTGCTTCAGGAGTCCATCAAGGAGGTGGTGGCTCTTGATAAAGCCGCCACGTTTACTCGCGAGAGGGTTGAGGCTCACAAGGCCACTGAAAAAGAGCTTGAAGCCCGGCTTGCTTTATATCAGGCCCAGCAAGCTCAGGCGAAGGCTCGTCTTCTGGAGATCCTGCGTCATGAAGCCATGGCTCAACAACAGAATGACGAGCTGGTGAAATTATTGCACCGCCCGCCGGCTTAAGGACTTGTATCTTTTCTTCTATTTTTTGTACATACTCATGAATAAGGGTATCTTCCTTTTTGTTTCTTTCATGAATTGTATTTTGTATCCATTTTGGTTTATGAATAAAAGGTACACTTTTTCTTCTCAATGATGTGTCCCCTTTTTGTTGAATGCATTCTGCGGATATTCTATCTTGATTTCCTTGCAGGACAGGGATGGCTCAGGATTCAGGGTTAAGATATGCTTCCTAAGACTTCTGCATTTTACGAGCCACGAGGGTCTCATAAAGAGTTTTTTCTCCCAGCCGTGAGGACTTGTGAGTGCCGGATGCGGTTACCCTTGTCCGTGTTCTACGGAGTCAGGGGTTCCTCCAGATATCGTAGTTTAAAGACGTCGCGGTCAAGGTTAAGGACCTCATAGTCCGTGGATTTAAGGACTCCACAGTCCGATGTTAGTTTTAAGACATCACGGTCAAGGTTAAGGACCTCATAGTCCGTGCATTTAGGGACTCCACAGTCCGACGTTTGGTTGCAGGGACCCGTCACCTCTTTGAAGACGTTGAGGAATTACAACGCCGGGTATCAAAGGAGTGAAGAGATGTACCCTTAAACCGAGGCAAAAATCTGTAAGGAATTGGGATGGTTGATCGTTAGTTTTAAGACATCGCGGTCGAGGTTAAGGACGTCATAGTCCGTGGATTTTAAGGACTCCACAGTCCGGTGTTTGCTCTGGATGCTTCACACGGGTTCACTGCCGTGCTTGGCGAGGACCAGGCTCCGCTCTGGACGTTTTCCGCGGGGTCAAAGAGTGACGTTATCCACGTTCCGCGTAACCAGAAATTTTGCACTAGATGCTTCACACGGGTTCACTGCCGCGTTAGGCGAGGACTAGGCTCCGCTCTGGATGCTTCGCACGGGTTCACTGCCATGCTCTGCGAGGACCAGGATCTGCTCTGGACGTTTTCCACGGGGTCAAAGAGTGACGTTATCCGCTTTCCACGTAACCAGGAAGTTTGCACTAGATGCTTCACACGGGTTCACTGCCGCGTTAGGCGAGGACTAGGCTCCGCTCTGGATGCTTCACATGGGTTCACTGCCATGCTCTGCGAGGACCAGGATCCGCTCTGGACGTTTTCCACGGGGTCAAAGAGTGACGTTATCCGCTTTCCACGTAACCAGGAAGTTTGCACTAGATGCTTCACACGGGTTCACTGCCGCGTTAGGCGAGGACTAGGCTCCGCTCTGGATGCTTCACATGGGTTCACTGCCATGCTCTGCGAGGACCAGGATCCGCTCTGGACGTTTTCCACTGGATCAAAGAGTGACGTTATCCGCTTTCCACGTAACCAGGAAGTTTGCACTAGATGCTTCACACGGGTTCACTGCCGCGTTAGGCGAGGACTAGGCTCCGCTCTGGATGCTTCGCACGGGTTCACTGCCATGCTCTGTGAGGACCAGGATCCGCTCTGGACGTTTTCCACGGGGTCAAAGAGTGACGTTATCCGCTTTCCACGTAACCAGGAAGTTTGCACTAGATGCTTCACACGGGTTCACTGCCGCGTTATGCGAGGACTAGGCTCCGCTCTGGATGCTTCACATGGGTTCACTGCCATGCTCTGCGAGGACCAGGATCCGCTCTGGACGTTTTCCACGGGGTCAAAGAGTGACGTTATCCGCTTTCCACGTAACCAGGAAGTTTGCACTAGATGCTTCACACGGGTTCACTGCCGCGTTAGGCGAGGACTAGGCTCCGCTCTGGATGCTTCACATGGGTTCACTGCCATGCTCTGCGAGGACCAGGATCCGCTCTGGACGTTTTCCACGGGGTCAAAGAGTGACGTTATCCGCTTTCCACGTAACCAGGAAGTTTGCACTAGATGCTTCACATGGGTTCACTGCCATGCTCTGCGAGGACCAGGATCCGCTCTGGACGTTTTCCACGGGGTCAAAGAGTGACGTTATCCGCTTTCCACGTAACCAGGAAGTTTGCACTAGATGCTTCACACGGGTTCACTGCCGCGTTATGCGAGGACTAGGCTCCGCTCTGGATGCTTCACATGGGTTCACTGTCATGCTCTGCGAGGACCAGGATCCGCTCTGGACGTTTTCCACGGGGTCAAAGAGTGACGTTATCCGCTTTCCACGTAACCAGGAAGTTTGCTGATTGTATCCGCATTTCACGGGATGGGGGTTGACTCTTGGCGATATGTGTCGCCGAGCCATGGAACTTGGGGTTGCCGCTGTTCAGTTTCGCTTGATGTTGTGTCGTCGAGACAATGAAGCTAGGAATTTGGCCTTCGCTTCATTTACTGGTATCGCGTCTGCTGTATCGAGACGAATGCCACGGTGGTGAACACTAAGTTATCTGTGAACCCCCGAGATTTTGCTTGCTTCCCTTTATTGCAAGTTGTCCCATCATTTCGGCTATTTTGTCATGCATGTGTGGCTTGCTAGCTTTTTCGCGGCAAGCTCGGATTTTTTTGGATACCGGTTTCGGCATCAGCACCGCCACAACTGGAATGTTTACCAGGAGCGAATCATCATTTGCCTCTGTCGACGTTTGAACAAAGGTGGCTTAGCAAACAGGGTTAAGGGTCCTGTCGACCGAGGCTTTTGACTTCATGAGCCGTAAGGGTCTCACAAAGGTGTTTCTCCCTACAAGTCGTGAGGATCTTGCAGGTGTGTTTTCTCCTTAAGAATCGTGGGGATTCTTAAGTGCATGTTCTCTTGTAAGTCGTAAGGATCTTACAACGAGGATTTTCCCCTTATAAGTCGAGAGGACTTGCAAGGGTTGTTCACCATATGGATATATCCCCAGTCACGGGTGGGACTTTGTTAGGGAAATGTTTATTCGCGCCCGTGGATTGTATACAAGGGTCAGTCCGAGCCGCTTGTAGGGCAATGTCGGAGGTTGTGGAGGATTTGCTTAAGAACAGGTTTAGGTTTCTGTAACTTAAGACTTTCAAGTCTTATGAGCCGTGAGGGTCTCATAAGAAGATTCTCCTTACGAGTCGTGAGGATCTCGTAAGTGTATTTTCTCCTTAGGAATCGTGAGGATCCCTAAGTGTGTTGCTCCTTTGTGAGTCGTAAGGATCTCACGCAGGTGGTTTCTCCTTACAAGGTCGAGGGGACCCTATAAGTGTCTTTTAACGAGGTTGCGCCCTTTTCGGGTTTTCACAAACACTCGCCGGTAGTCCGGCTGTTCTTACTCACGGAGCCCTTTCGGGTTTTCATCCGTGCCCATTTTGCTTATGGACATACCGTTTTTTTTTTTTTCTTTTTCTCGTCAGCCTAAGGATGCTGTGGTAGTAGTTTTAGGGACGTTTCGGTCCGTCGTTAGTTTAAGGACGTTTCGGTCCGTCGTTAGTTTAAGGACGTTTCGGTCCGTCGTTAGTTTAAAGACGTTTCGGTCTGTTGATAGTTTAAGGACGTTTCGGTCCGGTGTTAGTTTAAGGACGTTTCGGTCCGTCGTTAGTTTAAAGACGTTTCGGTCTGTTGATAGTTTAAGGACGTTTCGGTCCGGTGTTAGTTTAAGGACGTTTCGGTCCGTCGTTAGTTTAAAGACGTTTCGGTCTGTTGATAGTTTAAGGACGTTTCGGTCCGTTCATAGTTTAAAGACGTTTCGGTCCCGTGTTAGTTTAAGGACGTTTCGGTCCGTCGTTATGGGAGGGCCGGTTACTGCTTGTGAAGTCTGAGCCTAGGAAGATAGCGAGCGGACATAGTCGTCGTCATCTATCGTTGACCCAGGCTGTGGCTCACTAAGCGTAGTATTTCTTCAAGAAGCGGCCATTTATTGGCCTGAAAGGCCTTTCACCGTGCATGTCCACGAGTAGATAGGCTCCACCCTGGTAAACCTGGTCTATGATGTACGGGCCTTCATAGTTTGGCTCGAATTTTCCCCGCTTGGCACGATTGGGGATCATAGGTCTTTTGACTACCAGCACGAGTTCGCCTTGGCGGAATGCCCTTGGCCTGGTCAATCTTTCGTACGAGCGCGTCATCTTTGCTTTGTAGGCTTCCAGATGTTGTTGCGCTATGAGTCGGGTTTCGTCGAGGGCATCAAGCTCCTCAAGTCGAAGGTGAGCATTTTCTTCGTCGGTCAGTTCGTGGTGGACTGCCACTCGTAGAGAGGGTAACTCTATCTCGAGGGGGAGTACTGCTTCCGTCCCAAATACCAACGCGTATGGCGTTGCGTTCGTGGCCGTCTTGAAAGTAGTTCGATAAGCCCAAAGGGCTTCTTGCAGCCTCTCATGCCAGTCTCTCTTATTCCGGGAGACGGTCTTTTTTATGATCCTCGTCAAGGTCTTATTGAAGGCCTCGGCCAGACCGTTGGCTCGTGGGTTGTAAACTGAAGAATACCTCCAGTCTATATTGTGCTGCTGCGCGAAGCGGCTAATCTTATGGCTCCTGTAGGCCGGCCCGTTATCGGAGATAATCCGCCGTGGGGTTCCAAACCGATAGATGACGTGCGTTTTGAAGAAATGGAGGATATTCTCCGTCTTCACTTCCCTCAGTGGTACTGCTTCTGCCCATTTGGAGAAGTAATCAGTTGTCACCAGGATAAAACGGTGTCCCCGAGATGATGCTGGTTCAATGGGGCCGACTATGTCAGTCCCCCACATCTCGAATGGCCAGCTGGCCACCGTTGGGTGTAGCGGATTTGGATGTTGGTGGATAAAGTCTCCATGAATCTGGCACGAGTGGCATTGCTTCGCATACTCGAGGCAGTCCTGGATCATCGTGGGCCAGTAGTAGCCCATTCGTTTAATCTTTAACTTCATCTTTGGGCCTGCTTGGTGAGAACCGCAAAGTCCGTCATGAACTTCCTGAACGACTTTTTCTGCTTCGTCAGGTCCTAAGCATCTCAGCCATAGAGAATCGAGCGATCTCTTGTATAGGGTATTGTTGACGAAAGCGAAAGATAGAGCTCGTTTCATGAGCTGATGTCTTGAAGACGCTTCTTCGGGCATTCGGCGGGACTTAAAGTAGTCTATGAAGACTTCCCTCCAGTCTTCGGCCTTCTCATGGTCCTTTATTTGTAGGGTCATCTGCTCAGTCGCTCCCTTTTCTTTGCATGATTCCGGAGATATTTCTGCCGGGACGAGCACTCGACGGATTTGTACCACGATTCTGACGTCATCGAGGTTCTCGTCAGCCAGTTCTTTAGCGAGTTTGGCCAACGCGTCTGCTTTGCTGTTTTCCGCGCGCGGTATGTTCTCCAAAGTATAGGAGGGAATTTGGGCCAACAGTTGTTGCACCTTTTCGCCGTATCTCACCAACTCCGGTTTGCACGTTTGGTAGTCACCATTAACTTGGCTAACGACCAGCTGAGAATCCCCATATATAAGGAGGTCTTCAATTCCCATGTCAATGGCAAGCTCGAGACCTGCTATCAGGGCTTCGTATTCAGCTTCATTGTTTGTCCTCGGCTCTGTTAAGGAGAAGGCGAAGCGCATTATCCCTCCTTGTGGAGTCGCAAAGATGAGGCCTATCCCTGACTTGATCATTGGGATACCTTGCTTTTGTTTCTTTATAGAGGACGCTCCATCGAAATAGAGTTCCCATCGGGTGCTTCCACCGCTAATCGCATCAAATGCATGCTCGTCCGGCAAGTCACAATTCAAAGGAGAATCAGCCGGTATCGGGTGCTCAGCGAGGAAATCGGCAATGGCCTGGCCTTTCACTGCCTTGAGAGGTTGATATGTTATCGAGAACTCCATCAAGAGCAGGGCCCATTTAGCGAGTCGTCCCGTCAATATGGCTTTTGACATCAAGTATTTAAGAGGGTCCACTTTCGAGATGAGGCAGACTTCGTGTGCCAACGCATAGTGCCTGAGCTTTATTATCGCGAAGATTAACGCCAAGCAATGTTTTTCAATGGGAGAGTAATTGCTTTCTGCCCCCAGTAGAACTCGACTTAAGTAGTAGAGTGCTCTCTCTTTCCCCTGATCGTTCTCTTGCGCCCATAGTGCGCCCAAGGAACCTTCGAGGGCGGTTGTATAAAGAATGAGGGGTTTTCCCTTGACCGGCGCAGCTAATACCGGCGGGTTCTGCAGGTACCGCTTGATCTCGTCTAGTGCACCTTGGCATTTGTGATCCCAGACGAATGGGGTTCCCTTCTTCATCAGTTGGCTGTAAGGACGGCACTTACCCGAAAGATTGGCGATAAACCACCGGATGTATGCGAGCTTCCCTTGGAGAGACCGCAACTGTTTGAGGGTTCTCGGCGGAGGCATCTCCATGATTGCTTTAATCTTTGACGGGTCTATCTCAATACCTCGGTGTCGGATGACGAATCCCAGGAATTTTCCCGAGGAGACTCCAAACGCGCATTTGAGGGGATTCATTTTCAAATTATATTGCCAGAGGCGTTGAAACACAGTCTCCAAGTGGTTTAAATGCTCTTCGTATGACATGCTCTTTACTACGAGGTCATCGATATAGCACTCGACGATGTCATGTATGAGGTCGTCGAAGATCTTTGTCATGGCCCTTTGATAGGTAGCGCCAGCGTTCTTTAAACCAAAGGGCATAACCCTGTAGCAGAATATACCCAAAGGGGTCCGAAAAGCGGTGTGCTTCTGGTCTGCGGGATGCATCTTTATCTGATTGTATCCTGACGAGCCATCCATAAAGGAGAAAACCTCGTGAGTGGACGTGTTATCTATCATTAGCTCGGTTACCGGTACTGGGAAATCATCCTTTGGACAGGCCTTATTGAGATCCCTGAAATCCACGCATATGCGTATCGTCCCATTCTTTTTCATTACCGGGACGATATTGGCGATCCAATCGGGATATTGGACTTCTTGGATAAATCCAGAATCGATCAGCTTCTTGACTTCGGCGTAGATGCTCATCTCAAGCTCGAGTCGCATCCTCCTTGGCGCCTGCTTGACCGGCTTAATATCTGGGGATATTGCTAATTTATGCACAGCAATCTCCGGATCTAATCCTGGCATCTCGGAGTAGTTCCACGCGAAGCAGTCTTTATGTCGCAGAAGCACGTTTTTTAACACAGCCACTTTTTCTTCAGGGAGTAGCTCGCTGACGAATGTCGGTCACGGGTCCTCTGCCGATCCCAACTCAATTTTCCTGAGGTTATCTGCAGTAGTATGTATACCGTCTTCCAGTTCTTTCGGAACGGGCGGAAATTCCGAGATCACCTCATCATCGCTGTTCTCGAAGCACCGGGGAAGGTCATCTATGTTCTCGGGCTCTTCTTTTAATATCGTAATCGTATAACAGGTACGAATCCGCTCCTAGGACTGAGGTGGATCCGGTTTTGCTCTTGCGGCTTTGGGTTCGTGCTTTCGGGGCGGTGTTACCCTCCAGCTGTTGGATAAAGCGAATCTGCCCCTTCGGTACTGGTCCTCGACCCAGTTCTTGAAGGTGAAGCAGTCTTCGGTAGGATGTCCTATGGCTCGGTGATAAGAGCAATAGCCCGAGCGAGAGGCCTTATTAGCTTGTTCGGGGTGTCTAGACTCTGGAAGCGTGATCATCTGATGTTTTAGGGCGAGCTTGAGTAACCTTTCCGTCTTGTCTCGGGGGAAGGAGTACGCTCGACTCATCTTTTCTATGAAGGACGAATCCGAGCTGTGCGGTACCCGATCACGTAACCCTCTAATCCTGCGTCGTTGTTGTCGGCTCTTTTTTCCGCTTCTCGACTTATCTCCGTCTCCGCATCGGGTCTTTCGCATGATGGGTTGACAAGGATGAGCATTCTTGCCTTTCGCAGCCTGTTGAAATAGACGTTGCGTCATGGCCTTCTCGTAGATGGCCATTTCGCGGCTGTGGTCTTCCCGAGCTTTCTGACCCACTTTCCTGATAGGCTTGCTCATTCGTTCTTCAAACGACGGACTTGGCGCTTCAATCGCAGGGTCTGGTTTTGATGAGGGATCGGTATCTCCTGACGGGGCGTCCTCTTCTTCATCAAAGGTATATATAGCGTAGCTGCTGTGGGCCCGCTCTCGTTTTCCGGTTCTCGCGTATCCAAGCCCGAGTGTCTCCATTTTCCCGTTGGGCAATTTGCGTTGGGTTCCAGGGACATCCCAAATCTTGTTGTAGAACCGAGCCTGTCGAACAGTTTGTTTTAAGGGTACTCGTTGGCGCTTCAATAGCTTCTTTAATCCATCTGTATAGTATCTGGGCAAACGGATGGGTTGGAGTCTGTCGCATGCAGCATCTGCGCCATGCCAGATCTCTTTCTCTACTTTCGACTTTGAGGATCGATAGAATAGGATCATCTTCTCACCCTTTCGCCTGGGGGGGACGCAAAACGTTTGCAGCTCTTGCACACTGTGAGCTTGAAGCGTGTCGAGGTCCTTGTAGTGTTTTCGCGGTACCATGGTGATTTGCAAGTTATGGTCATCGCCAGGAGGTGCTTGTATTGAAAGCCGATTGGAGAATACGGCATTGACCTCATCTTCCGAATCACTTCCGAAGACCAGTATGGGGATGGGCGTCCTCCGGTTGTTGCGTTGAGCTGGCCCCGTATAAACTATCTCTTCTTCTTCTTCGGTATCGCTTCCGAAAACAGGGATGGTGGCGGCGGCCTTGTTCTCCGAGTCGTGACACCTTTCTGTATCTTCAAAGTCTGGCAAAAAGTATTTCGCATCCTCGTATTTGCGGACTTCGTTCATGGAAAATGGGTTCAGCTCACCCGTTACAGTATACTCGAAACCATCTTTAAAGTACTTCATACACTGATGTTGTGTAGAAGGGACGATGTTGTACTCGTGTAACCAAGGACGGCCGAGCAAGGCATTGTAACAGGTCTTGGCGTCAATGACATGGAATTTGATGTCTGTGACGAGAAGCCCGAAGCGTAACGTTAGTATCACGGACCCGAGAGTCCGTGACGATTGTGAGTCGAAACCGGAGATAGTAATTTTGTCCCGAGCGAGATGCTGCACACTCATGCAGATTTCCTTCAACACCCGAACATTAAGGAGATTGACGGAGGATCCATTATCCACCAGGATCTTGCCAATCTTGATGTCATGGCAGTACCCAGAAACATATAGGGGACGGTTATGGTCGCACGTCCCGAGAAGGAGGTCTTCATCACCGAAAGTGACGTCGGCCGTATGCACTTCTTCCAGTTCGTCCTTCATCTTTTCAGTGGCGAGAAAGGCTTGGAATTGCTCAGGTTCTTGTAGTGCCTTAATTAGTGAGTCCCGTGCTTCTTTTGATAATAGGAGGGCGTCGAGAATGCTAAGCTGAGAAGGTAGTTTCCTTAGATGCGCGAGGATGTTATAGTCCACTTTACTCCTCCTAGGAGGGTCTTTGGCAGCCAGTTCTTTCGCGACTTGGTCATCCAAAGTGATATCTTCAGTGACCTTTTCCTTTCCCTTATCTTTTCTGTTCGTAGGCCCGAGATTCTTTTCCGGGAGTGTGCGATTGCGCAGCTGAGTGTTTCCGCAGGCTTCTGATTCCTCATCTTTCCTTAGCGCGGATTCTTCAAAGAGAGGGCCCAGAGTCACTTCTTCGTCAGAGTCGCTCCCAAAGGTGAGGACTTGCGACCCCTCGGCATGAGCCATATAACAGTTGCCAGTAATTCTGTTGGGCCCGTCAACGGCGCTTCTTTGCTCCCGACGGCTGTTGCGTTTCATGCGTTTGAAATGTTGCCGACAAGCAACATATCCTTGCCACCATATCTTAAAGGCGTCGCACTCTTCTGTGGGGTGTGAGACTTTCCGATGATATGCGCAGTAATCGGGGTGCTTCTCCGCCCCATTGTGTGTGTCTCCTTCCGAGGGTGGTAGCCTCATTCCCATTGACATTGCTTCGGCGAACCTTTTCCTCGTCTTGAATATCTTCTTGTCCATCTCGGATGCCTTTCGCTCTAGCAGGGGTAGTTCAACTCCTTCGTTCAGTCGCCCGCATTTGGTTCCTCCTGATGCTGCCATCTCACGCTCCTGATCTGCTTTACTTTTTAGACGAATTTCGTCTAGGAAGGCATTGATCATATCAGTTGTCAGCCTCGCACACTCTGGTTCGGGCTCCGCCTTCAGCTTCTTAGTGCTAGGAGTTTTCTCATCATCGGTAAACGAGTGGGAGATCATGTTGCAACTTGCCGCATATCCCTCGGATTCATCCGACGAGTTCTCTCCATCATCGTCCTCTTGAAAGATGTGGCTGAGGAACTCTTGCAGTGTGACAGGAGTTCGCGCCTTCTGATTATATTCTTCTAGCGCGTCGATTTGCTTCTGCAAGTTTGTTCGCTCGTCTCCAAGCTTCGCGGGCTTCTTGGATTTCTTCTTCTTTTTCTTCGAAGCTTTTGACGGCTGGGCGTGAGTATTTGGGCCCTTATCAGCAGTCTTCGTAGTTGCGCGGGGCTTCACTGCTCCTTCGATAATTCGAGGTTCAAGAGGGTCCTTCCATTCGATTACAGGACACGCATGAAGGTCTCTCAGCATCCTTTTGGTCTTCGTTGATAGCACGACTTCCCATGGAACTTCTTCGATAAAGGAGCAGGTTGCCCCCGGTGTGTCTGCCTTTTTAGGAGTATGTGGTTGTGGCGGGTTCACCTTCCACTTTTCGGACAGTACAAACTTCCCCTGGAGGTATTGATCTTCGATCCATCCTTTGAAGACGAAGCAATCTTCAATCGGATGGCTTACCGTCTGATGGTAAGGGCAATAGTTGGGGTTATTCACCTCGGTGGGTTGTGGCGGTCGCCTTGGATTCGGAAGGTTGATAAGTCTGTTGCGTATTGCCAGCTCAAATAACCGTTTTGTCTTGTCTTGTGGGAACGAGTAGGGACGCTTCATCTTTTCGTTATAATATCGGCGTCTTTCTTCCAATTGATCTGCCGATTTCGGGGCGTCAGGCTGCTGTTGGGCGTTCGCGACAAAAGTCGCCTTTCCTTTACCCTTGTCATTCCGAGGTTCTGGCTTCGGGGTAGGTGGTCTATGACCCATCTGGTCCATCTGAGCCAACTTGTCGATCAAAGCCTGGAATGTGGTTGGCTTAAAGAACATCATAAACTGGGAGATAGTTGCGTGGGGGTCTAGGGTTCCCACGAACATACCCACTGCGGGTGCTTCCTCAATGCGTTGCTCGCATCTCGACCATAAATTCCGCCAGCGTATAGCGTACTGGACCCAGGTTTCGCCTGGCTTTACCCTGGCGTTAATCAAAGCAGTAATTGGAGTGCGCTCGCTGGCACTTGCGAACCGCTGAGTGAACAACAACTCCATTTCAGCGAACGTTTTGATGGAATCGTTCGGGAGTTCCGAATACCATTCGAACGCTGTTTCTGATAAGCTGCCAACGAACTGACGGAGTAACAGTTTATCGTCACCGCCGGTGTTACCGCAGAGGGCCCGGAACTGGGCGACGTGTTGATGAGGATTGCCGGTCCCCTTATACACATGGAATTTCGGTATCGTATAGCCTTGCGGATATTTGATTTGATCGTACCAGCCTGGATACGGTCGCCCTGTTTTCACGACTTGACCAGCTGCCTCAGTCGCATGATGAACTCGGATTTGCTGGGCTATGTAGTCGGCCAAGTCAGCCTTAGAGATCGTCTCCTCCTTGGCCGTTGAGAGGGCTGGTGGTGGATTTGACGTCTCTCCTCGGTCGTCTTCAAGAACAATCGGAGGATCTTCGGCGGGTAAGTCCTGTTGGATCATCATTCCTATCACATCTTGAAAGAGAAGGCCCATCCGTTGTATGTTGGCCGCTTGTTCAGCAGCCTCTTTGTCCCTTTTCTCCAGTGTCCGGCGAAGGAATTCAGCGTCGGTTTCTTCCTCCCGGCGTGCGTCTGAGGACGCTTCTGGGTTTTCCTTTGGCCCGGTGAGCGCGGCCATAGCATTCATCATTTCTTGGAGCTTTTGTTGCTGCTCCTGGGATTTCGTTACGGATCGGGTTAGCGGTCGGTGGCCTGTAGAAGTGCGGCTCTCCTCCTTTCCAGAGGCCATGTATACGGTGTGGACCATCATGCCCCCAGACTTAGGGTGTCCGGGCTTGTTGCTTTTAACCGTCGTTGCACGTTGAGGGATCTTCTCGGGCTCCCTCCTTTTATGAACCATGGAGGTTGAGGGGGCCGTCGAGGTGGGCGTCTAAACAGCCTTTTGGGTTTTCGCCTGGTGACCAGCTTTCGGTTGGATTTTCGGCTTCTTGTGCTGGCGGGAGAAGTCTGGATCGATGATCGAGTCTCGGGCTTGCCGCCAAACCTTGTAGATTTTGGAAGACAGCCGTTGAGGAGATCGGGGCTGTTCTGATTCTATTTCCACAACCTTTTCTGATGGGGGAGGAGACCTCTTCAGCACTGCGGTAGGGGAATTCCTTCGCACCTTATTTAACATTTCGAAGCTGTTCCTAGTTGGAATAGCAGCATTAACTTCTACCGCCGGGGCTGGTGGAGTCAATCCAGAGGGGGAGTTGCCCCCAGCCTTCCTTATTCGGCGCCAATGACGACGTCGAGCGCGTCGAGCAGACGGCGTAGAGTCAGATATAAGAATGGTTTCATCTTGCCCCCTGCGTGGGTGGGGGGTCGTTGTTGGTGTTAGTCTGTCAAAGACCGATGTCCTTTGTGCAGCGGGAGCGGGAGTCGAGGCTGTTAATCTCGTGAAGATCGATTTCTTGACTGGGGAAACCGCCTTGGCGATTTCGGAGGCAGGAGCGGCTGCTTTCTTAGAAGCAGTCTTCTCTGGGATTGTAGGCCCCATGATGAGCTCGCAAGATTTCTGGCCCAATCTAGAGAAGACCGAGGCGTTAACGTTGGGCGACTCGTTGAGAGGAACCGCGGCAGGGGTAAGACGATCAAAGACCGACTTCCTGAGAGTTTCCTTTGTCAGCACCGGCGCCACGAAGCTTGATGAGGGGAGCATAGTCCCAAAGAACAATCCGGTAGTGGCCTGAGTCACCTGGTCCGCCGGCATTGTGAACAACGAAGCAGCTTGGGGTCCATAGGCTATACCTCCCGGCGAGGTAGAGCGTTGGTCGCAATTGCAGTTTGAGCAGTTGGAGGATTTCGCGGAAGTAGCAGCCATCGATCCTTTGTTTTCTGCAATAGGCAAGATGCCAATTCTTAGTATCTTGAAACCCAAGGGCAATCATTGGCGAACCGCGATTGGTTCGCGAATCACGACACACGAAGTGTGGAGTGGAAAGAGGAAAAGGTCCCACCGGGCGTGCCAGAATCTGTTCCCCTCCGAACGGACACGCGGGACGTGGGGCACGTCTCGCCTGAGGTTCGGGGCAGATGCCAATAGGTGCTATCCGTCTGCCTCTCCGAAGATGCCAAGTTGATTCATGGCGCCATGTATTGGAGGTTTAGACGGATGCGTCCGATGTAGCAGACTTCGTCAGATTCCCCCACGTTTGAGGGGTTTTTGATTGTGGGGACGCTCTTCCCTGCAGGCGCAAGCCCCTGCAGTTAATTACGCTACCGCATCGCGGTAACAACTTTCTCCTTCTCCATATGGTCACTTCGTGTCGTGTGTTTTTGTTTTATATTTTATTGCCCGTGGATCGTTTACGGAGACCGAGTTATGTCGTCGCCCGTAGGGCGTGGACTAGTCCAAATCCGTGTTGTCTTAGATTTGGGTTTGGGGGGGAGGTTTGGTTTGAGGACACGTTAGCCATACTTGAGGCTAAGATCAACTCGAACATTTGTTAAGGATACATTAGTCTAGTTTGAGACCAAGATCAACTTAACGGGATCGTTTAGATCCGACAAAGGAGCGTTTGGATTCCATTGTTCCAGTTTTAGGGACATAGTGGTCCATCGTATGTGTGGCCGTCGGGACCCGTCACCTCTCTGACGACGTTGAAGGATTACAACGACGGATGTCAGAGGAGTTCAGAGATGTACCCTCGAGCCAAAGTTAATTAGGGGGGGATTCATTGTAACACCCGAGCCCAATAGTACTATTCATATTACTAGTTGAGGGTTGTGGTTTGCTCATTTCCAATTTTCCTGATTTTCTGGTGTTTATTGCTAAATTCTACCCGGTTAAGTCATTTGGCACATAACAAATTTTAACTCCTAAAATGAAATTTAAGATGTCCATGTTAGCCTACTCGTCGCCACTAGTCGCGTGGTAGCGTCCGCGTGTCGAGATTCCGTTCTGTTTGGCTAAACGGGCAAGTTTGGGCGACTACGCGCGCGTGCAAGTGTCCGACTTGGGGGCATGCATTTTAATCATTAAACACCTCCTTTCAAAATTTAGAACCCGCTTAAAATCTTATAATTTGAATTTGGAACATTTGGGCGCAACCCGGGCGCGATTTGGAAATGTTTCATTTCGCGCCAAAAAGGGCCCGTTTCAATTTAATATATATAACTAATTATACCACGAATATATTAACTCAACAGTTTAAATCCCCAGAAATCTTCAATTCTAACATTTCTCTACTCCTGCAGCCAATCACGAGCTCCTATTGAGCTCGTGGGCCCCTCCCCTCTTTCCTCATCTCTCTCTCTCTCTACTCTTTCTCTCTCTCTCTATCAACAACTTTCACTCTCTCTCTCTCCATATATACTTCCATGCAACAGCCGCCTCCTCCCCTTAACCCACCACGAGCGAACCCCTCAAACCCTAACCCTAGCCTACCGCGACCTCACCACCGTCGCCACCGCGACCTCGCCGTCGCCGCCTGCGACGCCTCCGCGACAACCGCGCCTCCCTCCTCCCTCCTTCCTCCTCTCTCCCGCACCTGCACGCAACCCCGGCCCCGTCTCCATCCCCTCGCAACCTCACCGTCGACGTCGCCCATCGTCGTCGATGACCCCACGACTCCCTTCCACCCTACTCGACCCGACCTCGTCGTCCTTCCCTCCTCCCCTCGCCGGAAAAGCAAACCCGAGCCTTCATCCTTCGCCTGCACTTTCCCTGTTCGCCGGAGAAGCGCGCCGGCGACCTCGTCGACGCCACCTCCGACCATCTCTCCCTCTCCCACGACCACCTGAGCCGACCACACCCTTCTCCAACTCGCCGCAGCCCACTACCCTGCACACCCGAGGCCCTTCCCCTTGCTGCAGCCGCCGCCGTCGCCTCGCCGGCGATCCAGTGCCGTCGAGCCATCGTGTTTGCACCCTGTCGCTTCGCGGTGAGTTTCCTTGTGCTTCCTCGTGGTACAATTCCTTCGCTGGTCGTATTTTGGTGTATATCGTATCTTTGTTGCTAACTTTGCTACTTTGTCGTTGCCGGAACCCGACTGTGCCGTCTCACGAACCCGACGCTCCAGCGAAGTCTCCCTGGTCCGTGTGATCCCGTTGACCTCTGTTTGGACTCGATCCGTGGCCCGTGCTATCTTACCGCGTTTTCTGCCGACATCGCATCCGTGTTCCCGTTTGCAGACCGTCGAGGCAAGTATTTGAATGCTTGCTCTAACATGCTAGCGTGCGAGATCTAGTCTCGCCACGCACTTGAATTCATACTATAATACAACCTATTGATGATAATTGATATCGTATTATTGCTGTTACCTTTAACCTGGAATCGTTATAATAGTTCTCGTAATTAATCAACCGACTATCAACCTACATTTCAACTAAATAAAACGACTGAATCATATCTGTTTAAACTGTTAAACCATTCTTGAGATAATTATTATATTTAGTATAATTTCATGTAGTTCTTAATTTATGATTGCGGATATTGCTTCACCGTGTGGCTATTGCACCCCAAAGGTGCGTAAACCGGCTAATATGAAAATACAAACATCACTGTGTTCACGTAGAATAATATTGTTAGTTACTGTTCCTGTGTTGTTCATTATTCGTTACTATACCTGTTATCAGCACATACCTGATTGCATTACATATTGACCGATCTTGATACACCTGACACATGTACTGATACACCGGACACGACACCATGTACATATCGACTCTACCTGTTGGAGGTAACCTGACCTGTTACCTGATCTCATGCCTGATGCCGATAACCCCGATCTTTCCTGCGGTCGATCCAGACAGACCTACTTATACTTGACCTTGTGTTGGCATTAGCCCTTGACTACTGAATACCTGACCTGACATACATAGCTTAGGGGTATGGGGAAATCAAAGATGAACCTGACTTGTAACTCGACAGTTCACTACCGTTCGAGCGTACACATTCCTTTCTGTGCCTTACGGCATGTCTCAGCTGCCGCCGAGAATATTGTGGCCGTGATCCCGGGTATGTACGGGGTAATACCGAGTGTACACTACCTTTCTGTGCCTTACGGCATGTCTCGGCTGCCGCCGAGAATATTGTGGCCGTGGTCCCGGGTATGTACGGGATACTGATACTTTCCTTTCTGTGCCTTATGGCATGTCTCGGTTTCAGCCGAGAATATCGTGGCCGTGATCCCGGGTATGTACGGGATACTATTGAGTTACATCGACGATTCATCAATTGGTTTCAAAGACTACAGAGTAGAAAACCTGATAGGACAGTTTAGTCACTACTGCACACTACCCTGTTTATTACTTCTTATTACTGCTTTATTCATGTTCATGCTTGCATTGTTTATTACCATGTTTATGCTACATTACTTGATATCTTGACGCGCTGACGTCTGGGTTTTGCATGGCCCAGATTCCGTGCCCTTGACGTCGACCGAGCAGGAGTACTTCAGCCAGCAGGTTGAACTGTGAGTTCTTGAGAGTTTAGTTTATTTATGTCATTTCATTTCCAGATGTGAGCCCGCATTATGGGACGTACTGTTTATTCATTGTATTGGATCATTAGCTTCCGCACTTATTGTTTATTGATTCTTGTTATTATGGATTTGGACATGTATTAGTTTAGTTTAATTTTACTGTTCTTGATATCTTTACAACCGTAATGTGACTGTGGATGGATACTTCCTACCCACAGGTAGCATGGTTGGCTATGTCACGTGCCCAAATCTTGCGCACTCTGGGAAGCGGGGCGTGACATTCATAGTCCAGTCTGCTTGAAAGTTTAAGGACGCGTTAGCCATCCTTGAGGCTAAGATCAACTTAAACAGGACCGTTTAGATCCAACGAAAGAGCATAAGGAAGCTCTATGATTCTAGTTTAGGGACATTGCGGTCCATGGCTAGTTTAAGGACATTGCGGTCCGTGGGTAGTTTAAGGACATTGCGGTCCATTGGTAGTTTAAGGACATTGCGGTCCGTGGGTAGTTTAAGGACATTGCGGTCCATTGGTAGTTTAAGGACATTGCGGTCCGTTGGTAGTTTTAAGACATCTCGGTCAAGGTTAAGGACGTCATAGTCCATGGGTTTAAGGACTCCACAGTCCGGTATGTGCTCTGGATGCTTCACACGGGTTCACTGCCGTGCTAGGCGAGGACCAGGCTCCGCTCTGGATGCTTCACACGGGTTCACTGCCGTGCTCTGCGAGGACCAGGATCCGCTCTGGACGTTTTCCGCGGGGTCAAAGAGTGACGTTATCCACGTTCCACGTAACCAGGAATTTTGTATTATGCATGGGTTTAAGGACCCCACAGTCCATATCATGAATGGTCTTCGGGACCCGTCACCTCTTTGAAGACATTGAGGGATTACAATGCCAAGTATCAAAGGAGTGAAGAGATGTACCCTAGAACCGGGGTGGATTAAATAGTCCTTGGCCCAATTTGGGTCAAGACTGATCAATTATGTTATGAGCCTATCGGCCCAGTTAATCACAAATTGAGGACTTATGGCCAGCTTGGGCTAAGTCCAGTCAGGTCTGGAATATTGACTCTTTGTTGGTCCATTGAGGGAGAATGTTTGCCTCTATCCCTTTAGCCAATTGGGCCAAAGCCTAGTGTTAAACACTTCAGAGCAATCAGTGTTGAACACTGGGAATAAGGTTGTTGAGTTAGTGTTCAACACTAAGAGATAATTGGTGTTAAACACCAGCAATAAGGCTTTTCAAATTAATGTTAAACACTAAAACAGCTCAGTGTTGAACACTGCAAATAAGGCTTTTTAATCAGTGTTGAATGCTAAGGCCCAACAGTGTTTTAACACTGGGCTTGAGAGTTTTAATTTTAGTGTTAAACACTAAGGCAAGAAGGGTCACATGGCAGCACGTGAGAGCGCCCTCCCTTCTTTTGTTCCGCTGAAATTATCATTTCCTTCAAAGCATCACGTGCCATCACGTGATGGGCATTCAAATGCCTGTGTATTAGAGTTTCTGCCAAGGTCACGTGGGTCACGTAGGGTGCTGCCTCACAGGGGCTTTCTGTAGGGGTTTTGGGGGGTCACGTGGTAGCACGTGACCCTACCTCTATGTAGTTTTTAGAGGATCTGTTACTCTCTTTTTTTTTCAGGAATTAAATTCCTCGAACTTTAAATCTTAGAGGAATTAAATTCCTATTTCCTTTTGAAGACTTGTATTCTGGAATAGAGTTTAACTCTAGATTTTCTGTGGGAATTAAATTCCTCGTTTATGCGAAGAACTGAACAAAGCTTTTAAGGAATTAAACTCCCCTTTTCGGGAATTATGATTAAAGGAATTAAATTCCCGCTGTTTCAACAGAACTATGTTCTCAATTAGGATTCAACCCTGTTTCTTTTGTTTTGAAGGAATTAAATTCCCGTGATACAGGGTCAAGCCCTACTTTTATCTTAAAGGAATTAAATTCCTGTAATTCTGAGAATTAAATTCTCATGCTTGCATCCCCTCTCTATGTTTTGGACCTGCATGGCAGGATCTCAACCCATTGAGAATTAAATTCTCAACCTAAAGGGGAGATGTGCACTTTGCAGATCCTCTGCCAGAGAGAGAAGAAATATATTCTTCTGTTTTACATGTTGAGAATTAAATTCTCTTTGTTTTCAAAAAGCCTTCCCTTTCTTACCTAGGGTTTTTTTTTTTGCAGAAGCTCCGAGTCTTTTCAAAATATCAAAGCTCTCCTCCCTTTTTCTTTCTTTTCTTCTCTGCGCATATATCCCTTTTTTGTGTCTCTTGGCTCCTATTTATAGGAGAAGCAGCTGAATCAATTAGTTTTGGTAAATCTTTCATGGGATATTTGATTTGCATCCATTATTCATTCTGGACCTTTGGATTATTAGGTGAATTTTATTCACCGTTGGATTTCAGATCCCGAGATTCTCCCTTGTTATTTTGGTTAGATTTAAGGGGGAAATCTTTCCAAACCCGAGATTTTCCATAAATAAATGACCTCTGAATCTTTAATTTGATTGGATGCATATAGTTGCGTTCCTTTGGAAAGATTTGCATTTCTCTCAGAATTTAATTCTGTTGACAAAAAGGGCTTTGAAAGCCGGTCACGTGTGACCACGTGACCCATGGTCACGTGTGACCACGTGACCCATGGTCACGTGTGAGCACGTGACCCCCTTTGGAATGAGCCTTTTCCTTTCTTCTGATTGTTGCTTAAGCGTCACGTGCCACCACGTGACTCTTGGTCACGTGTGAGCACGTGACCCTTGTTTGAACTCTCTTTCCTTGGTTCGTCTGGAGAACGAGTCTGCTGTCTTGAACGTCAAGTGCCAACACGTGACCCTGGTCACGTGGAAGCACGTGACCTCTTCTGAAGCTCTTTTCCTTGACTTTGTTCAGCGAATCATTGTGTCCCCTTTTCTGTACTTTATAGGTCACGTGTCAACACGTGACTGCTGGTCACGTGTAAGCACGTGGCCCCCTTTTCGAAGCTTTTCACAGAAGCTTTCCTGATTTTAAATCAGGAAACAGTGGGACTCTAAAGACTCGACACTACGCTGGCAGTGGGTTTAACCACAGGCCGCAAGCGGTACTAGCTGTACGTAACGGTCCCCAGGTAGATGTCGATAAGAAGGCCGATGAGGAAACCCATCCGAACTCCTACTGAGTCTGATGTGACAATTTTCGTACAGTCCGGTCTGTTCGTCTAAGACTATCGCATATCGGGCCTAGGGGGCGGCAAGTGTCAGTCTCCTAAAAGCGGTATAAGTCTTGTCGGAGTGAAGCCCATCATACCTTGAGAAGCTACTGGAAAACCTACCAGTAATTCTCGCTTGCCCTGATCAGGGACCTTGCGTAATGGCTCTCCAAACACAGCACGATATCAACTCTCAATACCGGGAGAGACGAATCCTATCTAACCGCCACTGCCTCCAAATGCTTCGGGACTGCACCCAACTGCTACCTGTTTGCATGACTCCTTTGAGCCGTGGTAGGGTAGCAATCTAAGAACAGTGGAAACACACTCGAGACGAAGCAGCAGTGTCAAGTCTACGGACTCTGCTGTACTCATGTCACCTGGGAATTGTTAACTGACGATGGGTATAATACCAACCAACAGTTCCCTGCGAGTCCTGTCCAGTGTACCCGTAACCCAACGAGCACCTGCATAATATCTCCAGTACAACGTACTAATGGCTGTGGGACAGACTATTTCCCCTGCTGGGATGAGAAGCGTACATACTAGTCTACTCCGGAGTATCGATGCCCTGTCTCGATAATCCTACGACTAGGGACCTGAAAAATGATGTGCTTGTAGACTACCCAGCTCCTACTAGTGTGACTGCCATCACAACGCTGGCAGTTAAGCAAGATTCTAAGGGCTCTATCAATATGTATTCGCGATATGCTAAAAGAAACATATACACATATTAAGATAGATATAAACCAAGTATCATACTAATATGTTGAGCAAGACTGTTAATACAACCGTGAATGTCCCAAACTTCCATTAAGTAATATACAAACTAGTATGATACAAGAATAGCCCCTAGGGCATATACACTAACAAGAACAGCCACTAAATAATCCAAGTCCACACAATCACTTAAACCCTTCTCTAAAATTTTCCAAACATCACATACCTTAACCAAAAAGACTTCTAACTAAACTAGGATACAAAGAAACTTAAACTAACCTACATGAAAGAAGATATATCTCATTTGGGCAACTCAAGAAAAACCCAAACTTCCCAAAGTCTTCAAAATTCAACTTTGATTGGTCCAAAGTATTGAGGAGGAGGAGGGGATCATCTTTAATGAAAGGAGTTTAGGGTTTTGATGAAAATTTTGAGATGGTTTCATGGGGTAGAGGTGGAAGGAGATGAGGAGGAAGAAGATGAAGGAAAATAATGGGGAGAGAATGAAATGGTATCCCCCCTCTCTCTCTTATTCTCACCCTCACTCTCACTTAAGCTATGCCCCCCTCTCCAATAATTCCTTTTTTCTTTTCTTCTCACAATAACAAAACCAAATATCACAAATACAAATGAAACAACATGTAACATGTCATGGTGCACTAGCCATGGAAAACTGTAGAAACACGGATTTGGCTTAATCGCGATTAGTAGTGCACTAATCGGGTTTAATTTTAAAGTTGCGTATAATTAATTATAAAAACGCCAAATCCTATAAATATATTTTTAAATGAGTAAATCATTTTAAATCCCCAATTATTTCACAATTATTGGTATATATTTATACTATTTTACGAAAAACCCCAATTTCGCAAATTGGGTAGTTTTCGCGAAATATATTATTTTAATATTAAATTCCAAAAATAATATTTTATATTTTCTGAAATGTTATAAAACCACACCAAGAGTCGCAGTAGAAAATGATCTATCAAGATCGCGTGCAAATAGACTACTTGAAAAAAACTAACCGGACAATCTACCAAAACAATAAAAATTATCAGAAGCACACACCAAATAACATAAAACACAAGATTTTATTCAGGTTTGACGCAACTTGCACCAAATCCTGCAATCCGACAACGAAAGCTTCCACTATTAAGAAAATATTATATGATAACGCCCTTACCGATAACCGCCCAAATACAATAGTCTCTCTCTCTTTCTCTTAAACCCTCGGCTCCCTCTTATTTTTGGCCGCAAACTTTAAAAAACTTGTGGATGCAATCGAATCGTCTAGGCTTTAATTAATTAATTAATTAATTATTATTATTATTATTATTATTATTATTATTATTATTATTATTATATATATATATATATATATAAATAAATAAATAAAAGAGGTAGTTCCTTAGAGATAAAAGATTGATTTAAACCTTTGATTAATCCAAATCTTCATGAACTCAATCCAACGGCCGCCCCTAATCCAAGACTTGGATTCCCCGTGCATGGCAGGTGCTTGCCTCTTAGCTCTAGTTTTGGGCTTGATCACTAGGCCTTTTGATCTTGGGCTTGGATTATTAATCAATAATCAAACATTCTTTACTTTATGGTGGTGATCTTTTAGAGATTAGTCTTAGTTATGTTAAATATCCTAGAGAAAGAATGGGGATGTTTTCTGTTATATGTATGCGTATTTTTTTGTAAGATTTCTTGTTTGTTCATTGTTGAAAATTCTTTTCAGTTACAATGACCGTAAGATATTGATATTGGAGTGTTTTCATTTCTGTAGTTATTTTTACTGACACTGCCTTTTCAGTTTGCATGATTTTAGGTGATGAAATCTAATGTTTAATCTTTAGAACACACCACAAGCGTAGCTGGTTTTTACTTCCTTTTCCTTTTGTATGATTTTACTGTATGCTTGACTATTTTCAACCAGCAAGGGAAAAATAAATCTAATGTTTCATTTTGTTCGTTGCATATTATGAAAGCCTTTTTTAGAAGGAACCATATTTTGTAGACTGATATGATTACAAGTCAAGTTTGCTGGCCCATCAGATTTTAAAATAGGATAAGAAAATTTGCATATGAAAGGGCAACCGACAACCAATTGGGCAAAGCTTACGAGGTTACGCGTTCCTCTCATTTGCGTTCCTCTCATTTGAGATCGCCGATTTCATTCCTAGAGGGATCACATCCACAGAGAGAAAAAAGTGGTGAGGCATGGAGGAGACATTAGAAACTAAGGGTTTCTCCTTAGATTGCTGGTTGTACTGCACTAAAATACTCTGATCTGTCATGTTATTTGCGCTAGCTACATCGAACTAATTTAATTAGGTAAAACCTCCTGAATTATACGTTTGGCATTTAATGGTATTAACGTTGGTTAGTTCTTGAGCATAATACCCGGCATGAAATTAACCACGCCCATTGAATTTAATCTCGATCCCCCCTAAACTATTGTATTTAGGGTATTTTATTTCACTAAAATACCTTTAAAAATAACTATTAAGGTATTTTATTGTAATAAAAATACTTTGTATTTAGTGAAAAACTTGATGGTTAAGTGTATATTAGCGTAATTTACCCCAAAAAACCTAAAAATTAAGCTAGACTACAAAGGGGTTGTCACGTGTAATTAACCACTATTGTGTGGCCCTTTAGCCCAGTGGTATAACCTTTTTATTGAATGAAAAAGTTTGTAAAACCTTCTTGTAGTTGAACAAGAGGTCTAGGGTTTAAATCTTGGTTCAATCAAGTTTTTTTTTTCTTTTTCCTTTTTAAATAACAGTGGAACCCACCATGTTTCATTAATGAGATATGATGGGAAGATATAAAGTCACACGAGTTTACAAACAACTAGGCCTGGCAAAGAATTCGTATGCTCGTCTTGCCTAGCCTTATGATGAGCGGTGCTGACATGGTGAGTCAAACAAGGTGACTGGCCTTTGGGGAAAAAAAAGTTGACTCGACTCGTCTAAATGGGTTGGGCAAAGTGGGTGGATTCAAATTTTTTCAATTCGGTCGTATCCGCTCGTTTCATATAACTCGCGAATCGATTCCCTTCGAATCGTTTAACTCGTGAATTGACTCGTTTAACTCACCAACAACTATTTTGACGGCTATATTCTCTTCGCCTCGCTTCGTTCGATGGCTAATTGCGCCCCAGCGGCTATTCATGTCGCGTCTCCTCGTGGCAACCACAAAATTTCCAAACGGCTAGTTTGGGCGTTTTTCACAAATCCAAATTTCCAAACCCAACAATAACCGCCCTCACTTTCATTTCTTCTCGCACTAACTTTCATACATCTCAATAACCCCCCACTTTCATTTCTTCTCACGCTAACTTTTATACGTCTCTCTCTCTCCTCTCTCTCTCTCTCACACTCACACATCTCACACTTTCATACATCTCTCCTCTCTCTCTCTCACTCTCATACGCGCACTCAAGTTCAATCAATTGCTCTATTACAACATTTTACTGCTCAATTGCTCTACTACAGAGATCTACTACTCTTCTTTTTCTACAAATTCTGCTCTTTGTTCCCAGTTATTCGGTATCATTTACTAATCACATGCACATCATTCCCAACTTCCTGAAACACAAATAGAAGCACCCTACACACTAGCACATCTAGAAGAACCGCTAAACACCATTCATTTAGTAATAATATTTAGGATCACTTAACTACCATAGTAAGCAAGGGTTGAGATATGCAAGGTACAAATATTGTGCCGCTGTGTACAAACAACGTATACAATCTTAGTATCGATACTTCAAGTAAACATGAAAAAAAAACACTAAAAGCATGGCAGGTTTCTGCTCCACACAATCACAGCTAAATTTGACCGGGAAGGATTTAGGTCTTTTTCAATATAATCATGATATAAATGTTGAAGAAATAGTCATTAGATATGGCGGATAAATATATTCTTGACTTTGGAGAAAGTCAAGCTTTTGAGTAGTGCGTTCAAAGAGCATTACAACTCGCATACAAGAGATCTCGCTCTCTTTCTTACTGCTTCACTCTTTCTTGCTGCCTCACGCTACCGCTGAGGCTCTTCTCCTAGCTGTGGTCTTTATAGTGGAGCTCAGAGAGGGAAGAGAGGTTCGTAGCTTACGAGAGCGACCCTTTGGTTGAGGACTTGATGTCCTCTTCTCCGACCTCTTTTTCCACCACGCTCGGCTAGATCTACGTCGATGAGGGGTCAGTGTAGTGTTGGTAGTTCTATATAATGGTGAGTCTTTCCTTTGTTGGGGATGGAGCGTCTCACCTCCAGTCTGGGATGCGATTTCTTCTTGGATAACCTTGCTCATCCTGACCAACTGAGTTATGGCTTCCTCGGTCAACTTAGGTCTTTAGGGGTGATTCTGACAAGATAGCGGATTTTCGTTTGCACTATGGAATTATGAGATTTTCCAAGGCCCTCGACGGCAGTAGTAGGGCTGTATCCATTTGAAAGTCAGCGACTTTCAACATCGAGACTATAGGTCTGAAGCTTAAAGCGGAGACTTTCCCACATTTGGCGCCAATTAATACGACACGAAATGTTGAATGCGGTGCACCAATGAATTTATGACAAGGGTTGCTGAGGCAAAGTCCGCAAGTCCATATTAGCAACCTCAAAAACAAAGAATGTCCGAAGATTTGCTCCGGGGTCCTCCTCTGATGCATAAGTCAGACACCTTCTGATATTAAGGTTTTTAGGATGGAGAGACCGGTGCATACCTTGGGCCTTGAGTAGGAAGGGTTTATATAAGACCCATTCGTTTATTTCGGGTTCTGCGCCTGGGCCCGAGTGTATACTAAGTATTCGAACCTGGGTCCCTCTAGATTTGTGGGCCTCTATTTGTTTCACGGGCCCTAGTTGGATTGTTGATGTCAATCAGCATTAGAGGAGACTCATGGGGATATTTTATGCCATATCAATTAGCATTTGATGTAGAGAACTGACGTGACCTGGATTGTAACACCCGAGTTCACTTATACCAATTCCAGTTTCCGTATTTATCTATCCATGGTCTTTTCTTGATTTAGCATGTTTGGGTGCGAATGGTATTTTACATATTACTTTGCATTCGACCCGACCCGCTTGCTTGAACTTGTTTGATTTATATTTATAGGTTGCCCTGACTCATTGCATTGACACGTGCATCTAGTATAAACTGCATATCGGCATTTCATCTGGCATCGCATGTTTTAACATATAACTTTTAGTCACTGAAAATATTTATTAAAATACATTGCACGGCCTGCTTGATATCCCTAATCCTGTGGTAGCGTCCTTGCATCGCGTTCTCGTCCCTTTCAGTGAAACGGACGTGTTTGGATGGCTACGCGCACGTGCGTGCGTTCGTTCTTGGGGGTATGCATTTCTGTCATAAAATCTTTCATTTTAAATTTTGAAGCCGGCTAATAATTTTCATATTTCTAATTCAAAATTTTGGACCCGACACGGGCTCATTTCTGATATATTTTGTAGTCCGCCTAAATTCAAACTAATTATTTTATTTCTATTTACTTCTTAGATTTTACTGTTATTAAACTGGGAATTGAGAAATCTTTTAGTTGGAAAATCTTTTCTATATTTTTTATTCTTTCTTTCCCTCAGCCAATCAGAAGTCTTCCTTCTTGTCACTGGGCCCATGAGCGCTCCCTCTCTCTCTCTCTCTCGCGCGCGCGCTGATTCCCTTTTCCTTTTCTCTCTCTCTCTCTCTTTTCTCTTCCTCTCTCCTCCACAACGCTCCAAATTTCTTTCTCCTCTCTCTCTATCTCTCTCCTCTCGCGATCTCTCCCTCTCTCCTCTCGCGGTGAACGGAGTCGCGTCACCTCCTGCATTACTACTGTCACCTCCCTTCTTCTTCTTCCTCTTTTCTCTTTTAAACCGGAGCTCGGCGCGAGAAAACCCACGACGAACTCAACCAAGCCCTAGCCACCTCCTCTGCCTCCTTCTCCCCGACATCGCTTCCGCCCCTCGTTTTCATTCTCCTCCTCCTCGTCCTCATCTCCCTTCTCCCTCTCCCCAACACCTCGCCTGCACCCACTAACCCTGCACGCAACCATCACCTCCTTCCCGAGACCACCCTCGCCTTAAGAGACGCCGTTTTCTCCTTCTTCTTTCTTCAAGCTCGCCACACCATCGCCACAAACACAACCTACAATGCCTTCGCCAGCCGCATCACCGTCATTTCCACCTTCTCACACCCGAGCATTCATCTTCCTTATATCCAAACCTATTGCCCTCGTTATCATCCTTCTTCTCCGAGACTTCGTCGTCACTGCAACCCCACCTGAGCAGCAATGCAGAGACCGTCGCTATCGCCTTGTTTCCCAGAGTCCGCATCATCCTTTTGGGTTTGTTTGTGAAAGTTTCATGAAATTCTTCAAGGCTTGTCATTCCTGAGGTTTGCATTTGGGGATCTAATGGCATCACCTGGGTTTCTTCCCTTTTTAATCCCAACATCAAGTTGCTGGAAATGGCCTCATCTTGCTGCAGTTTGTGGAAGAAGTAGGCTTGGTTTTAACGGGGTTGCTTGCAAAATGAGGTCTTTAGGGTTGCTACTGCAAAAGGTGAAAGCTTTGAGGTAGTGGAAGGGGATAGCATTGTTAATGAAGAAAGTGTTGCTGATGAAGCTATTCGGGCAACTATTAAACAAAGCATGGAGGTTTTAGCAAGGCTAAAGGAGCTAGTTTGGCAGATCGCCGGAGTTGGCCGCAATGGCGACCATCCCGATGACCCAGTGAGGACCTTTGATCCATGTGTTTCCACTATTCATTGTTTGGACTCATTCCGTGTACCGTGCGCGCGTTACGACTTTTCTCGCCGACGTGAGACGTTCCCTTTCCCGTATCGCGATCCGTCGTGGTAAGTGAAAACTTGCTACATGCTATTTGAATTACTATATATGCTATTTAAAGTTCTATATATCCATTTGATTGCATGTTAAACCTGTAGCTTACATTTAATACTATAATTTCCTTTTAACAGTTTGACGTTCCGTTATATCATTTTAGATTCATCGCACGAAACATACCAAGTTGCATTTAGTTCTATTATACATAGTACCCACAATCATAATTAAATCATATAACAATTATTTGCATAGTCCACTGTACCCCTTTATATTTTTATACCCTGTAGGACGACTGTTTGCATACATATAGCCTAATTCATTTTCAATTGCATCTCTGGATGGTTTAGTACATCTTAGTATGATTTTATCATCCACATTTGTTATACTGCATTCATGAAATGTTAAAACTATCCCTTAAACCCAAAATTGATAACCGTGCATCCAAGTAGTTTAATCTGTACTTATTCTCATATCATATTACATGTGTCAGTTTACCGTTCTGATAATAACCATGCTTGTTTATTTGTAACCATGATTATGCTAGTTGATTATGAGCACCCACATGATATCTTGTACACCATGACGTGACTTGCTACACATATTACTTGACCTGACATGGTACCGTACACTCTTGACATGACATGACCTCTAAATACACTACTCGACGTGACCTGATGTACCATGGCTTTACCTGTTACCTGATCTTGTGTCTAATGCCAACAAACCTGACATGTAGTCCTTACGGACCGTTCCTGTTGTCTATCCAGACAAACTTGCACCTACCTGATCCTGAGTTGGCATTAGTTCGTGATTACTTAATACCTGACTTGAACACATATAACTTGGGGGTATGGGGAAATCAATGATGAAATCCTGACTTGTAACTCGACAGTTGCTTGCTCATACTGATCAGTTTTTAGAGGCTAGGCCCGCCTCGTGACGATGTTGCTGACATCGTTAGTCGTTACCCTTTTCCTTTTAGTGCCTAGCGGCACATCTCAGTTTCATCCCGAGAGTCTTAGACCGTGGTCCCGGGCATGCACGGGATACTATTGAGTTACATCGATAATTCATCAAATTGATTTCAAAGACTTCAGAGTAGATAACCCAATAGACTAGTTCAGTTTACTCACTGCACACTATCCTTCACTGCCCTGATTTATATTGCTGTTACACCTGCTTTACCATTTATGATTATACTTGCATGACTTGCTACCCTGTTTATATATTATTGCTTGATGTTATGACGCGCCGACGTCTGGGTTTTGCATGGCCCAGATCCTCTACCTTTGTTGCAGACTGATCAGGAGTATTGCCGCTGTTAGACCGAGCGGTGAAGATCCTGTCGGTATGCAGTTTTACTTTCCAGGTGTTTCTTTTATTGTATCTTTTGCTTCCGCATATTATCATTCCTTGACTCATTTATTCTGGCTCATGGACATGTACTAGATAGTTTAGTTTACTTTCCTGTTTCTTGATATCTCTACAGCCGTAATGTGACTGTGGAAGAATTTTTCCTATCCACAGGTAGCATGGTTGGCTATGTCACGTGCCCTCTTAGCATACTCTGGGAACCGGGGCGTGACATGGATCATGCCGAGATGCTACCTTCCGTTAATCTGCTGATGGCGGCGATGGACGGCTGATATTGGATCTGGAGGCAGGCTCCTGAAGCGTGTGGATCTCAATGGGTTTGAGGTTGGTTGGGCCGAGCTACCTGCAAGGAAGTCCCAGGGTGGTTGTACCACTGAGGACCCTCCGACGGTCAAGTTAGAGAGGAAATCCGAGCAGAGTAACGGCTTAGTGGAGTAAAAATGGCTTACTTGAACTGTCTGAAGAAGGGGTTTATATAGCGGTGGTAGCAGGCATGCAGGCAGGCGCGAGAATCACGCTGGCCGTTATGCTCCCGACGTCACGCCCGCATGATGGGCGGGATCTCCCACTAATGGTGAGACAGGCTCATTAATGGGGATCGTGATGGCGTGGAACGTGGGATGTGGCTGGCGGATATCTCGCGCATAGAGAGATTCGCGGGATGGCGATTGCTGTTATGAGCGGTGCCGTTGGTCGGTCGATGAGACCGAGGAAGATGACCTCGGCGGGAGAGCCGAGGTATCTTGGTTCTGCGGTAGCCCGGAGACGAGCTGCGGGCCGAGAAAGCCAATTGTGCAGAGGGCTCGGGGACGAGCCAACAGTTGTTTGTGGGACGGGCACAGGAGTGGCATGATCGGCCACTGTAGGTCCTTTCTTGTGAGCTTTGGGACATGTCATCTGCCACGTGTCATGATCTGGGAGATCATCGATATCGAGCATCATCGTTAGCCCCCCACTCTCGTCCCGACCAGCTGACGGGTCGGGTCAAGAGTGGTTTGCAGGGTCACCCGAGGTGAGCTCCTTTTCGAAGATATCGTCGGGCGTGTTCCTGGGTAATCTGTTGTATTTTCTGGATGATGCCAGCGAATCAGGGGTGAGATCTTTGCATTAAAGAGGGTGCGCCGGATCGGGCGTACGTCCACTGAAGCGACAGCCCACGTGTCGGGCACTGGTTGGCTGACGCGACGGGCCGCAAACTTCTGGCGTCTGATGGGATATGGCCAATGCGCGTGCGACGGGTGGAGCGATCATGGCCGTCGAACGCATTGAACCGTTTCGGCGGGAGATGACTGTCGCCGTAGGATGTGTACGCTGGCAGCTATAAATAGAGGTGGGGTCCGCTTCAGGGCCTATATCTCTTCATATTTTCCTCGTTCTTGATCTTGTAAGCTCGGCGCTATCCTCTTTAGGTTAGATCTTTGAGTTTTCTCTCCCGAGGACTTCTTTCCATCAGGTTAGATGTCTTCTTTTGAGGAGTCTGTAGATGTCGTCGGGGTAGATTCTAGGGATTCCTCCACTGAGTCGGAGTCTTCCCGGGGAGTTAGGGTCAGATCCTCTTCCCGGGGTCGTGCGACAGGGGCGGTTCCCGGAGCGGAGGTGGCGGACGCCCCTGGTGTGCCATCCTTGGTGAGGTTTGAGGACGAGCTTGCCACCGCTCGGGCTCGTTTCCATATTCCTTCCGGCTATACGCTTCATTTGGCCGAGGAAAGAGAGAGGGCAGATCAGGTATGGGGTAAAGAGATTGCCTTATACCTGGAAGCCTTTTGGGACGGAATGCGCCTTCCTTTCTCTCCCGAGGTTGTTAGAGCGCTAAACTACTTTGGGCTAGCCCCGGGCCAGCTAGTGCCGAACTCCTGGAGGATTCTCCTTGGGTTCCTGGTCCGTTTTAAGTTGCAGATGATCCCTTTCGGTCTGTCCATCCTTACCTCCTCTCTTATTTACAAAGGTCACCCAGGCACTCGCGCGGGCGACCCGAGGTGGGTTTACCTCTCCTTTAGGAAACAACGGGGGGGGGGGGGTGTAGCCGGGTCGGGAGTTGTCGTCTTGCCTTCTTCCATCCACGATTGGAAGAAAAAGTTTTTCTTTGTTGGGCCACCAGAGGGTGAGGACTGGCCCGTGCCCACCTAGTGGTCTAGGGATAGGTGCTGGAGAGGAAGCCCATCCAATGATCTCGATGCGGTGAGAGTGGCGGAGTGGGAGCCAATTTCCCGGGCTGACGTACTGCTTTCTGAGCGGGCTCTTAGTTAGGCTGGGCTCAGCCCCGCCCAGTTCGTCGGTAAGTTAGGAGCTTGCAGGCGTTCTGTTAGGCTTGCGTTTATTTTCATTTTTATTTGTGTTGCTGACTCCATTGTATCTTATCTTGTGCAGAACCCATGGACTTGGGCCACCTTCGAGCGGCCATGCGCAAGCCGAAAAAGGGATCGAAGGCTTGAGGTGCTAGCTCTTCTCGTCCGACGTCGGTCCCGGCTCCCTCGGCAGCCGTCCCACCCAAGCGTTCGAGTGCGGGCCGTGCCCTGGAGCCTAGCCACGCGCTGAGCCGAAAGCCGGTTCGGGGACAGGAGGCCCAGGATTCGGAGATAGAGACCGGCTCTCCGCCGTCGTCTCTCAAGTGGTTCCCCCGAACAGTTCCGCGGACCCCGGCCTCCCTGATCTTGGTGGATGAGGGGGACCTCCGATTTGAGGTGCCCTCGGGGCTCACAGTCACTGACAGCTTGCTGGCCGATATGGAGAGGTCGGCCGGGGGCAAGGTCCCTCGGGGGACTCTCAAGGAGCAAATGGCGGCCATCGCCCAAGAGGCCGTGCAGGTTATTGCTCGCACCTCACTCGATTATTCACTCAGCGTCTCATCATTCGTGAGATTTGGTGCCCCCATTTTCTTTCTGACCCCCCTCTGATTTTTTCAGGTCTTCCAGCACGTCGCCCTCGTCGTTTAGATAGAGGAGGAGGAAATAACCCCGGCGATGCGAGCCGCGAGCGAGCTCTCCTCGCTGGAGGAGAGCTCAATGCTGGAGCTTGAGGTGGCGATGGAGAGGGTCGTTGCCTTTGAGGGCGAGGTGGCGGCCGGGAAGCAGGAGGTGGCGGCCGTGAAGCAGGAGGTTGCCAGGTTCCGCAAGGCCACACAGGCCGCCGAGGCCAAGCTTCAAGACTCCAAGATGCTCGTCGGCACCATGAAGAAGTCGGTGAGCACCCTCCGGAAGAAGCCGGAGGTGGCGGTAGAGGGGACAAAGCGAGCCGATCTCAGAGCGGCGAAGGCGGTGGAGAACTACAAGAAGTCGGAACATTTTTACACCCTCCTAGCCTCGGCCACTACCTTCATCTGGCACGAGGCCCTCGACGCCGTCAAGGCTTGGATGCCGGAGTTCGCTGATGAAGAGCTCCGAGCTGAATATCCTCTCGTCGATGACAAGCAGGGGGATGACTCCAGGGGCGAGGACGGGGAAGAGATTCCCGGCGAGGGCGACGCTGAGGCTCCTGTGATGGGCGCTGAGCCCCCAGACGCCGCCCGAGCCGTGGTAGATATTGAGCTTCCCGGGGTTACGCCTGACCCTGATGCCTGAAGCCCCTCGTCTTCTTGTTTCTTTTCTTTTATTGCATCAGGAATTTTGTAGGCCTTCGGGCATTTTGTAAGGCTGGGGAGCCCACAATACCCTTGTAAAGACTTTGATTTTGGGAATGAATTATTTTTGCAGTAGTATTTGCGTGCATATTTTCCTTTGTCGGTAAACACTTGTATTTGCATAGTACTGCCTTTGCATTATGTTGGTTCTTTGTCTAGTGATTACGCGTCGAGTTGAATCTGTTCACTTGCCAAGTGTGCAAAGACTGGCGGGAAGAAGGTATTTCCATGTCCCCGAAGTCGAGGTGGAGATCGCTCAGACGTAGATAGACCGGATGCCTCTTGGTGAGGTAATGTTCCTTAGCGTGGAAGGTACGGAGAGGCATGCTAAGGACGGGACAAGCAGGGTAGCTGCTCGGTTGCCTCCTGGCGAGGGCTTTGATCCCTGGCATCGTGGGGTAGGGAGCTACCGGCCAGGGATAACCGAGCAAGGGCGAGCCCGGTTGCCTCTTGGCGAGGGCTTGGATCTCTGGCATTGCAAGGTAGGGAGCTACCAGCCAGGGATAGCCGAGCAGGGTAGCCGCTCAGCTGCCTCTTGGCGAGGGCTTGGATCCCTGGCGTTGCGAGGTAGAGAGCTACCAGCCAGGGATAGCCGAGCAAGGTAGCCGCTGTAAGTGCACGGCAGCGTCCCGGCCGTCAATCCGACGCTGGAATGCGGAAACAAAACTTTTACGAAACTTGTAAACCGGCACTACCTCGCACTATAAACCCGGATCGGGCCATTAACCTAATTGTAGCAAATACGAGAAAGGGTAGAAAGCTATACCGAGCGATCCGTGTCCTTCGGTCTTTGGCCTCCGTCCCGATCTCCTCGCGGAATCTCCGGTCTTCATCTACTCGTCGGAATGGGCACCACATCGCCAGGTTCTTTTACGGGCTCCCACCTCTGGACCGAGGCAACTCGCGCACGAAGTTGGCAAGCCGATGTGCCCAAGAAATGCTATAGGCTAAGTGTAGTAGCTTTGTCTCATGAGGTTGTAGTTACCTTTTTGATGGAGGTGAAGAAAGAATTTTTTGGAGAAGGATGGTGTATTATTTTGCAAGCATGAAATGAGAGATGAATAATTCCCACCATAAGAAAATGAACACTCTCCCTCACTCAAAGTGGCCGGCCCCTATATCAAAATGAAGAGAGAAAAATGGAATCAATAAAGCAAAGGAAGAAATTGTGTGATAAAGAGGAAAAAGGATCACATCAATTTCTCATTCAATCCTCTCACATTTAATGCTAGCCATGATCACAAAAGGAAAAGAAAAGATGCTAGATTAATCATAATCATCCATTTACATGAAACCTCTTCCACAATGCAAATTTGCACACTTGCAGATAACCCCCTCCATCGGAAAAATCCGGCCGTGAAGGAACAAAGGAAAACTGGCCGAAACGGAATGCAAACTGGAAACTTCAAAAAACTGATCCCGTAATAAATTACAGAAA
This sequence comes from Agapanthus africanus, assembly GCA_030015575.1. NCBI lineage: Eukaryota > Viridiplantae > Streptophyta > Magnoliopsida > Asparagales > Amaryllidaceae > Agapanthus > Agapanthus africanus. Next base: position 388,826,010 of record JASDDO010000012.1, on the reverse strand, counting down.
AACTCCGCGACTATATATACATACCCACATTTGTATTCCCACTGAATACAAATGCAAAGAGACAAAATCTACACTGTACAATACTAGGATCCGGCTTAAACCAAATCCCGCTAGTATTATCTGTCCGATCATGATCCGTGTAATACCGCACGGATAAGATCGAACCCTGCCATATCTACATACGGCCTCTACAGCGTTTCGCCCGAAACTTGAGAAAACGGTCTGTGGGGGACTCTAAAGACTAGTCAATACTTTGGCTGTGGATTTAACCACTAGCACGTCAGAGGTATTAGCCATACGTGACGGGCTACCAGGTATTGACCAAAAGGGACGTCGATGAGCGAACTCATCCTGACACCCTACTGAGCCTTTCAGTGACAATATCCGTACAGTCCGGTCCGTTCGTCTATGATCATCGCATGGCGGGCCTAGGGGTTGGTAAAAGTCAGACCCCCAAAAGCGGTACAAGTCATGTCGGAGTGTAGCCCAGAACACCCTGAGATACTACTGGAATACCTACTAGTAAATTTCCTTCCTTGGCCAAGGACTTCGTGTAATGGCTCTCCTAGACACAGCGTGACCTCACCCCCAATACTGGGAGAGACGAACCCCTGCAGATCCGCTCACTGCCTCCATGTGGCTCGGGACTGTACCCAACTAAAACCTGTTTGCACAACTCCTTTGAGCGTGGTAGGGTAGTAATCAAAGTACAGTGAGAACTCACACGAGACAAATGACGATCTTAGGTCGATGAACTAACCTGTACACATGTCACCAGGGAACTGCTATCTGACGTCAAGTATAAGACCAACTAGCATGTTCCCGGTGAGTCCTATCCGGTGTACTCATAACCCAATGAGCACCTGTATACATCTTAGGTGAACCAACTGACACCATGTCACGTCCCAAAAGTACGGAATATGACCGGCACTTAAACTACGAACGTCTCAAGGCGTACGTATTCTAAGTAAGCCGAAAACCCAGAAATCCAAACCAAGAAAAGTAGTAGAGTGTAGGAAAACCAATTTAAATCAAGAAGTTTTAATAGCATAAGCCGAATTATACGTTTTAAAAAAAAAATCAAATATTTCCTGAAAATATCGGCAGAGTCTCCTTTGTAAATACAGGCACCCAAACGGGATACAGCATGAATAGTATACGAAATCAAATAAAGGCATCCCCAAGCGGGAGCTAGCTCTTCGTCAAACGATGGCCACAACCACACAACAATATAATATACAACGCCGAAAGGCGAGGATCACAATAGAAAAGGAAACTCAAAACAGCATGAAATTCGTATAAATACAACGTGCGACTCTAAGGTCGAAAGAATAAACATCACTGGTCTCTATCTCTGAAATAAGATACATGTTTGGTTGATGGAATTTACTAGATACAACTGAATAATAATATACAAGATATATAATGGGGGTACGATACAAGTAAACTCACCTACTAGCAAATCACCCGAAGGAAACTATGCCCGCAAGCTGTAATGAAACCTGTACGGCAAACCTGCAAGAAACTGGGGCACAATGGGGGTGAGTTGCCAACTCGTGAATAGAAAAACATCTACGAATAGAAATCGCATGTATGACGCAATCCTGGGTCATACAATCAATATACATCCTCAAATATATATAACCAGCAGCCTATAATAAGGCTAGGGTAAATATCTAACCCGAGTGTAATCTCATGTGCCCGTGTCAGTGCCCAAGGGTAGCAATATATCATATGAAAGAGGTATGAATGCATGAAAACAGAATACATGTAAATGAAGAACTGTTTTCATAATTTAGTGAGATTTCCTTTGTATTTTTTAGAATGAGGTATCATAATGAAATCAGCATAAAACAGTGCCTAGCATCGGCACAAAACGTAATCCCAATATCTCGATATCTCTGTATCACAGTCTCTGTACCTCAAAATCTCGAAATCTCAATGTCTCAATCATAATATCTAGGGCGCCGTCAGTCCAGACCGGCCCCTACCATCCATCTCAAGACCACGACGGTATCCTCCGGATATCCGACGCGTCGGGTAAAATCACCGGTAGGTAGTGCTCCCCTGCCAGCCTTACATCGTCATCATCACGCGCTTCTTGCCCCGGGGTACCTTACCGGGTCCACCATGTACCCGAAACGGTTCATCCGCCTCCTCGAATCGGGTCTCGAAATCCATCAGCAAACTCATGGTGGACGACTCAAACATCATGGGAAAACCACACTTTTTATTTTAAAGAGAGAAAGAAGTTTATATAAGTTTTGCGGTTTTCCCCCAAATCCAGAAAATCTTATGGAAATCCGAATCCAATCCTCAATAGCATGTAAACAGTGCATATCGGCATAAAAATCCATGAATGCGGCATAACAATGAATATTAACATGCATGAAGTAACAAGTAATATCTACAATGTCTAATCTAGCATATAAGGCGAGTACACTAATATCATGTCTAAATTATTAGCTAACAACCTATGTCAATGCAATAGTATTTCTAAAGTGTACGTGGCATGGCAATTACCGATGAAGATGTGTGTGAGCCGGCAAGTAAGTGTACGCGGTACATACGCATCATCGGTAATGGTGCTGGTGTCCTAACAACATGATATCAATAATGTAGTACGAAACATAATATAAGCATGCGATGCGAAGCGAACTACAATAATGAGCGAAAGCTGAATACTAGACGCAACTATAACTAATCTGCATTAATCTAATATAAGTTCTACAAATGGTGCCTTTTGAAATAACACGAATCATGGGGTTTTGAAAATAGGGGCTACGGTGTTTTTATGAAAAGATATGTCTTTTGAAATATCCGTAGGATCCCTTGGGCTGTCTTTTAAAATACCCACGATTCTTTAGTTTTTGAAATAGGTAAGAATCAAATCTAATCTAACAACTAAACTAAACTAAAGGGCTAAGCTAACGAGCTGGACTACAGGTAAGGAAACCGCCTAACATCTGAGTCGATCCATATACATACCTGTATGTATATTAGTCGGTGATCCCGTCTCAATAATATCATATCCGATACCATATCTACAATCAGACATCCCAAATCAAGAGTGCGGATCAATCATCAAGATATAGCTCGTACGTAAATCCGTCGTACGGCATCCCCAAATCTGGGTACGGGTCAAAGTCACATCAATCACACTATTCATTTGGTATCTTCTTTATCAAATATCATGATCCGGAATAATGTCCTACGTCTAGTACAATATTGATACCATCTATGTATGCATGCAGGTGTAAGAATCACTACGTCGAAAGACCCGCTAAAACATCGTATCGTATCTCAATATGAACCAAATCATATCACCGATCTCCTGGCCTCAAGCCCAATCTCATCGACTCATCTCAAATCCTAAATACTATCCTCAAATCCAGTATATGAACACATAGTCCCATACCTATGTAAACACATAAAAATACAATCCCATATACGCACTTATAAAAGAAGAATGTATGCAAGTATGGGTGTGTGTGTGTGTATGTGTGGTGCAACCACTACTCTAGGGTTTCGCATCACTAACCAATCCAATCACACCTAGAATCCATCTTTTAACATTAATAATCTCAAACAATATACAATCAATATCTGTGTGTATACGTATTCGTATACATCACCACGAACTGCGGGGGTGCTATACGCCATCCACCCGACTTCTCCCCGTAGATATAAATCTACTCACCTGCACTCAGTGTGTCGGTGTCGGTGTCTCCATCATCTTCTGCATCGTCTCGGAATCCACGTGAAGGTACCTAGAATGATCAACCATAGCAATGCGTATGAAAATCGAGGCAGAAAACCGATACAGCGAACGGTGTGCTCATAGGTTTGAACCTATGGCCTAAACATGCAAATCCAACAAACAACCCCTGTTGTCGATGTACGAACACCCGACAACCAAATACAAATCAAAATATCAAGAAAGTGCATTTAAAAATACGGAAAACACTGCCTAAAACACACCAAAATGCTCCCAGATTTTCCCCAGATGACAATTAGCCAAAACTGCATATAGGAGGGGTCTAATTTAGTGCAAAATGAGCCCTGAAACAAAAATGGACCCATTCCCCTCTACTCTGGCCGCAAATTGCAGCCAGAATGATTAAATTGGTGGCCATAGGTTTGATTTAGGGGCTCGGGTCTTGGTGGTAGCTTCTTAGGTGCCTGCACGACTCACTGTCAGCTCAATTTTATTTTTGGTGACCCCGGGTTGCTCCAGATTCCAGAACACCTTCACAGATCACACAAACCGACATGAAAAGTTCCGTAATTCCGTATCTTTGGGTTTCCAGTGGGGTTGGTCTGGGTTTCTAGCACTAGGGTGCTTTTATGGTCTCCACTGAACTCAATTTCCCATCACAACTAATAATTTCCTCAAACCCTTACTAGTTTTTCCTAAAATCCACAAAATCACCCGATTTCGATTCTAAACTTGCATAGGGGTATAAGTAATGCTAAAACTAAGCTAATGGTTCAGTAATTACCTCATTTGGCAACTCAAGAATTTTCTTGAGTTGCCCCTAGTGGCCAAAATCCATGCTTCTTTAGTCCAAAGTGTAGATCTTGAGCTTGTGTGCATTTTTTGTGAAACCGATATGGGGTTTTGGGGTGAATTTCATGGAGAAATGGGGGTTTGAAGGTGGAGGAAGAGGAGGGCAGCAGGAGCAGCAGCAGCTCATGGAAGAGGGGGGGGGGGGAGAAATGAGAGGAGAAAACAAGAGGGAACGGCCAAGTCAACACTCTCATCTACCCTCTCTCTCTCACCATACCTATTTCTTTAATCCCTTTTTCTTTTCTTTTCCTTTTCTTGTCACTCAAATAGTAACCCAAAAAGTAACATGATAGAAAATGCACAAGTGTAGAAAAACAAGATATGTGCATGTTTTGCACAAACTTGCAAAAAACCCGATTAGCGATTTTTAATCGCGATTAGTACTAAATTAGCATATAAATGATCATAAAAACTTAAAAATGGCATAATTCCATAAAATACCATATTTTAGAAATTTCCATAATTTTTTTCCCATTTATCTGTATTTAATTATACCGAAATATTAAAATATTCATTAAAATAATATTAAATTATAAAAATTCCCAAAAAATAATATTTTATTTTTTTGAAATGTTACACACCAGTGGCTTGTGAGACCGGCCACCGCCCCTCGTCGGGGTCTCGACTGTATACACTAGTCTACTCTAGAGTATCGATGCCCTGTCTCGAAACTCCCACGACTAGGGACCTTTTAAGGATGTGCTTATAGACCCCAGCTCCCACGTATATGATCGACCTCATACTGCTGGCAGTCAAGCAAGAATCCTAGGGGCTCTATCAACGTGTAATAGAGACCTGCAAGGTCACCTAAAACAGTACACGATGATAAAGATAAACCAGATAGCATACTATCATCTTGAGTAAGACTGTCCTACCGGTATAGGTCCTCCCTCAATCATTGCAATCACATGCCTGTGATCCAATAATTGACTCTGAGGGCACTATCTCCAACAATCTCCCACTTGCACTCAAGGCTAATTATTGCGATGTCGCAAACTCACAGCCCGTGTGATACCGAACACCCAACTCCTCTACTAGTCAGTCTCACAAAGCTCGTTTGCGAAACTATTGCGTTCGAGGAATAGCCTCAGTGAGTGGATCCGCTGTGATGTTTCTTTCTATGTCTCTTTTTATCTCAAGTTCGCGGAGAAACCCATCTCCCGAAATGAGCAATACCTGTCTTAGAATATATTTGGATATATGATGGGACCTAGCTCATAAATGAACTCCAAATCCAAACTTCTTAGACTGTATCGTCAACTGAACTTAATCAGTGTCCTGCGCCATGCCACTCTCAGTATCCCCTTGGATCACCTGTCCAAATTACTGCCCCCCGTAGGAGTGATAACTATAACTCTGACAGTCACTCTGTCATCCATGTCACCTTGGAAGCCTGGAATGATAACTGTCTCCCAAAGGAGGCTGTAGTTATCATTTCCCTAGAACATCAACTTATGTTCTAAAACTGCTTCCGAACGTTTCTCCAGGATTGGATCAATATCAACTTATTGCACCTACTACAAAAACAACATCTGGTGTGGTACTTGACATCTCATGATTGACTCAATTGCCTAAGCAAGTGATCTGCCAATCATGCACATCCCTCTCCCCTTTAGTCTGTAATACACCTTTAGAGAGGGTGACTCCATCACCTGCAGGTACACCACCATGCCAGGAGTCGTCCATTCTAAAACACCTTTAGAATGCCGTCTAAGTACCCAGATTGGGAAACTACCCAAATCTAGATCTAAAACCATAGATCTAGTAGCCAGAATGTCTGATATTATATCTATATCCTATGTGGAGAAACCACTGTGTGACAACCAAAGTATAACTGATCGTAGTATATGAATATCACTTCCTACTCTGTGTATGTCATCCAAATAACAGGACATCACACCCTACTACCATCTTAACAGATCCATCCCCTATTCTGATGAAGTCAAACCTATGACTGTCACATCAGAAATAGATGATCTATCTCCGCTTTATCTGCTTTAGTCCATAAATAGACATAAGCCACTTGTCCACTATGCTTCCGCTGCTCCCACTGACTACGACAACCCTCTGGCAGAGTCATATAGACGTACACTTCTAAAGCTAGTTCAGAACGACGCTATACTCATCCTCCTACCGGGTCTCACAGCCTGGAGCAACAACAATGGCAAGCCTGGGTAAACAAGAACCTTCCTGTCACCGTCCTTGAGGCTACCGGAGTACCTCTCGGGTGCCTGAAGTTACCCACCATATCTGCGGAGTGGCCAATGGAATGTCAATCCAGATTGAATCTTTAGGTTCTTATCAAATTTTCAGCAATCGTTTGCGGTTCTGGAATCACTTCCAGTTCTACCATACTCCCACTACTGTTTTCTGAAAAAATCCATTTTTATTAAAATTGTGGCGAGTCAAGAACAATATCATTATTGATCTTCCAGATGGTGGAAAGTCAACCCTCGTCATAGCCTGGGTCAACCCACAAACAGTCATTACAGAAACGTGCTTTGAGTTATCCAGAGTCTGGTTTTAAGTATAAGCCGGACTACTCCCCGTACCTTAACAATGTTAAGATATGAACTGTTCTATATCCAATACAGAGACAGAGGGACAGATTTAATTGAACCAGATTCAAATCATGCAGCTGTCTCCAGTGCATGTAAACTAAATAGAAGGAGGCCGATCAGCGTTACTCAACTTAGGAGTACATCCAGATATGAGTAACCTGAAAGAGAAACAAGTTCTCTTAAACATTACTATCAACTGAATACCATACACAAGTATCTACATCTTCGATCACTTTGAACAATCCCGATACTTGCAACACCTGGTTCTCTACTTTACTCTTATACCTATAACTTCTCAAAACTTGGACCTTGTATTTCTACGAAACACATGTCTAAGAATTAGAGAAATCACAAGTAAAACAGAATATAGTACGAGTACCAACCCCTCTGTCCTAATGGACACTGGACAATATACAATACTTTGTACAAGTCCCTTGAGTGTAATAACTCACTCCCTGTGTGTCGTAGGTTGAAAACTGTACTTATGGTTAAGAAGAATTACACCGCTGTTTTAATGCTCCTTACCTAACCATCCACTGATATAGGTAAATATCATGGACATAATTTCAAAAAGGTATATCTCACTCTATAAAAATAGACGTACAGATATATCAATTTGAAATTGGTGCATAGCAACGGATATCCAAAACCAAATATTTGCCGTCCGGCAAACAACCCAGGCGATTTTCTCAAATATCACCAATTACAACGAATTCTGATATAATGAGGATTATCACCTAATTCCAAATAACTTACTCCCACTCATCATCTGTAAAACCATACAGATGTGAGAATCATACCTGGTAAATACATACCCTGGAGTAAGGACTAATCGGGAAATCAATTTCTTTTAACAGTACACAGTGAAACTGAAACATTGAAATGTTTCGTAGGGGTATCCTGGTATTCTTAGTAATGCTTCTTCCATTATATAGATTCACAACTGTAACCGTATATTTCTTTTCCATCTCTCCAAATCCCTTTATATGTCTTTAGTCGTTACCTTCTGCACACCCCTTTAGGCCAAATGGTTTTCTTCCTTCCCTACCGTTCGGCACCAGCTTATGGTTTGGAAGAAGACTATCCAATAAGCATAATGGATGTACTGTCCTAATCCTAGGAGCACTCGCAATGCGAGAGAAGGTGAAGATAAATGACAACCGAATAAACCTTATTCATATTTCTCCTGAACCAGAATCCATCCCCGAACTGGAACACGTTCCTTTCGAGTTCGTATATAACCATACGATGGAGTATCCAAATAACTTTGGATCTTCGTAGTGATACGGAGTGTTCTAGAGAAATACAAAGGTGAAGTGGGAATGGCGATGAAATACTTGGTTTGGTCGTGAATAGCAGTTGCAATTTACCTTGCCCTCTTACTAATCCCTTTATTTGTCTTTACATAATACCTTCTGTACACCATCGTTAGGCTAATTGGTTTTCTTCATTCCCTACCGGTCGGCACCAGCCTATGGTTTGGAAGAAGACTATCCAATTTGCGTAATAGGTGTACTGTCCTAATCCAAGGAGCACTCGCAACCTAAGAGAAGGTAAAAGGAAAAGACAACTGAATAGTCCTATTCGTTTTCTCCAGAACCGAAAACCATCCTCGAGTAAATTCCTTCGAGTTCGTATATAACCATACGATGATTTTATCCAATGGAAGTGGACGTTCATAGTAATACGGGGTGTCCTGGAGAAAAGGGTAAAAGTAGGAGTGGCAATGAGGTATGCAACTCTGACAATCCAAAAGCCAGTGTTTAAGAAGGTTCGGTCAACTTTGTAGGGTTCCTAGGCACTCTAATAAGGTTCTACAAGGCATCAACCATGCCCGATTAAAAAAATAGCCGTGCCGAACAACCCTAACGAAGATCGTATACTAGAGATTATGCGAAAACTAGTAAGTTAAACATTTTAACTATAAGTGAAAGGGATTACAACCTTTGTAGATCCGGTCCTTCACTTCTAAAGCTCCGTGTTGACGTCCCTTCGCTGCGATCATCGAGATCCCGGACCCGAGTGATGGTTTCCTCGGAGAAATGAGCGGACTAGGTCGTTGACTTCGAGGCCGAAGATGATCTACGTCGAGGTGACTCAAACTCAAGCTATTCCTTCACTTGGTCATGAACTTTGTGAAGAGAACACCCTATACTACATGGCAAGTAGTAGAGGATGAATAAGTAGGAAGTGGGCTCACTTTAGAAATGATTTTCTCACACTTTTTCTCATGGCACCATTAGAGCTAGCAAGCTTTTCATGGAGCTCGATGAAGAAGAAGAAGAAGAAGAAAGAATAATCCATCCAAATGAAAACTTATCCTTTGAATTATTGCACCATGGTTGAGTTAAGCCCTCATGCTTAACTCATGTAGAGAATTAACCAAAGTATGAGGTTAAGGGTTGGGTTAACTAATATCCTAAGGAATGACAAAAGAGTTGACTTTGTCAATGTTGCATACAAGCTTCTATAAGCTTGATAACATTGACTAAAGTCTCCTCTCTTTTGTTATTCTTAAGGAAATAAGTAAACCCTAATTTAACCTAAACTTGATATAAGTCTCATACACCCATCTTGTATGTACCATCAAGCATGATACAAACATGTACACTTGCATATATCACATATAAACAATGTGCACAATCTAGTGAGAAAATCAATCTTAAGTGAACCAATACTAGTTAATGTAAAGTAATATATCAAATTATACATTAAATCATTAAATCAACACTTGATTTAATGATCCGGTCATATCGCATATAACCGACTAATATCTAGTGTATCAATGTATCGAATCAACACTTGATTTGGTAACCCGGCTATATCTTATATAACCGTCCGATGATACAAATCGCGACAATAGAATACAGTATCACATACCGGTATTATTGTAGGTCCCGCACATATCTCATATGCGCTCCTATTTCGTTTCGCTTGAGCCAGGAAACCTCTGTGTAGGACTCTAAAGACTCGTTAATATGCCGGCAGTAGGTGGTGATCATATCAATCACCCACAAGCCGCAAGCGGTTTGCTAAACGTAACGGCCACCCGGGTATTGAGCGATCAGAAGATCAACGAGCAAGCCTGCTCACACTCCTGCGAATCCAATCAGTAACACTTACCGCACAGTTCGGTCTGTTCGTCTGATATGTCGCCTATCTCGCCTAGGGGTGGTAAACGTCAGACCCCAGCAGCTTGATAAGTCATGCCGATGTAAGGTCCATAACAAGCATGAAACTACCGATAACACTTACGAGTAAATCAGTGCAACCCTGGCCAGGGATTTCCAGTTATGGCCAGTCGAGCATAGCGCAACATCAACTCCCAATACTGGGAGAGACGAATCCCCTCCTATCGCTCATTGCCTCCATATGAATCGGGACTGTACCCAAAAACCACCTGTTTGCATGACTCAGTAGAGACGTGGTAGGGTGGAAATCAAAGCACAGTGGGAGACACACAAGACTCTATGACGATCTCGGGTCAACATACTAAGCTGTACCAGTGTCACCAGAGAACTGCCATCTGACGTGAGGTATAATACCATCTGGGAGTTCTCGGCGTGTCCGTCCAGTGTACCCAGTTTCCACTGAGCATCCGCATACCGTCTTGTTAGTGTATATGCCCTAGAGGCCATTACTGTATCATACTAGTTTGTATATTACTTAATGGAAGCTTGGGATATTCACCTTGTATAAACAATCTTGCTCAATATAGTAGTATGCTACTTGGTTTTTTCTACTTCAATGTGTACATGTGTTTATTTTAGTATATCACCTATACATATTAGTGGAGCCCTTAGGATCTTTGCATGATTACCAGCGTTGTGATGGCAGTCACACTAGTGGGGGCTGGGTAATCTATAAGCACATCCTTATACAGGTCCCTAGTCGCAGGACTATCGAGACAGAGCATCGATACTCCGGAGTAGACTAGCGCATGCGCTTCTCATCCCAGAGTGGGAGACGGTCTGTCCCACAGCCGTCAGTACGTCGTACTGGAGATAGTATGCGGGTGCTCGTTGGGTTACGAGTACACTGGACAGGACTCGTCGGGAACTGACCGGTTGGTATTATACCTATCGTCAGTTATCAGTTCCCAGGTGACATGAGTACAGCTTAGTCCGCTGACTTAACACTGTCACTTCGCCTCGAGTGTGTTCCCACTGTACTTTGATTACTACCCTTCCACGGCACAAAGGAGTCGTGCAAACAGGTAGTGGTTGGGTACAGTCCCGAAGCACTTGGAGGCAGTGACGGTTAGACAGGATTCGTCTCTCCCGGTATTGGGGGTTGACATCGCGCTGTGTCTAGGAGAGCCATTACACGAGTAGTCCCTGGCCAGGGCAATCGAGATATACTGGTAGGCTTCCAGTGTTATCTCAGGGTGTTTTGGGCTTCACTCTGACACGACTTGTACCGCTATTAGGGGACTGACATTTACCGTCCCCCTAGGCCCGCCATGCGATGTATCAGACGAACAGACCGGACTGTACGGAGAATGTCACATTCAGGCTCAGTAGGAGTTCAGATGAGTTTCACCTCGTCAGTCTTCTTGTCGGCATCTACCTGTGGACCGTTACGCACAGCTAGTGCCGCTTGCGGTCTGTGGTTAAACCCACTGCCAGCGTAGTGTCGAGTCTTTAGAGTCCCACACAGAAAACTATTCGCCTTTAGGCAAAAGAGTAGAGGTCGCATGGTTTTGCGGCAGGTCGCATGGTTTTGCGACAGGGTTCGGTCACATCCGTGCAATTATGCACGTACAGTGTCCGGACAGTTTATACTAGCGGGCTTTGGTTTAAGCCAGATCCTAGTGTACGTATTGGGATTGGATTTATCCAGTATGTATTCGGGTTCCTCGGAACGCAGATGCGGGTGTGTATGCACAGTTGACGGAGAGACAGAGGCAGAGGATTCTCATTAGGGTTGTTGACCGTTGACTGTTGACTATTGACTTTTTGCTCAACCCTAATGAGAATATGATATATGATTAACAATAATATTAATTAAGTATTATGGTGACATGGTTGTTGAGGGGTTGACTTTGTTGACTTGTTGACTTTGTTGACCGGTTGACTAGGTTGGACTAGTTGACCATCATGATGACAATGGACATCATTTCATGGCAAAGACTTTTTACTTGCTTGTTTCTCTTGTGAGAAATGAGTTCATGAAATGATATGGCTATTGTAGCTTAAACCATTTACACAATACTTGATTACTATTTTGTGATGATGGTTATGGATTATGAGAGCCAAGAGAGAAAAGGCTTCTCTCATTCTATCATTCTCATTCTCTCTCTTGTTCTTGAGCTCTCATCTCCTTCCTCTTGCTCTCCCTCTCTTTAGTCTATGGTTCACTTGTCTCATGTGTTGAGAACCAAGAACCATAGAGAAAATCCCAACACACTCTTCTCTAGTCACTCTAGTTCACAAGGTTTAGCAAACCAAGTGAACTAGTTTCTTCAAAGACCGAAGAAGAAGCCAAAGGTAGAAGCTTTCGAGGTGGATCCATCTTCGGCGCAAGGAGACGACGGGGTGAAGCCGATCTTGACAACCATCGAGGCTTGAAGACGAAGGAGTTCAAGAAAGTAAGGTATAACCCCCTAACCGAGTAGTTAACAACTCCTAGTTAGGTTGTTAGTTAGATGTTTAACAAAGATCCGGTTTTGAGTCCATGTTACACCTCAAGAAAATTGTTTTTCACCAAATTCCGCATGCTCGAAAGTACCGGGAGAGGTAGCATGGACTTACAGTGGTATCAGAGCCTAGTTAAACTCTATCTAACATGTTAGCAAAGTAGCTAGAAGACCGATCGAAGAAAAAGTCCCGAAATGAACCCCGATATCATGCTTGCTGTCGAATTTTTCCTGTGTTCCAAAAATGATAAATCATACCTTAAAATTCGGCTCAGGGTTTTTATAACAAACTGCCAAAATTTCTTCCACTGAACCGATCAAAGCGCCGCGGAAACGCGGCGGGAGCGTGCTCCCGCCGCGGTTCCGCGGCCGAGTTGACTCGGCAGTGGGAAATTTTGATTGCAGTTTGTTCAGTGGGGTATTTTGGGAATTTTGGAATATGTATTTTCTGCCCAGATTTTCCAGAACGAAAATTTTGTGTTTGGGGCCTATAAATCCGTATTTTTGATCGAACTTCTAAAAGACTTAAGCTGACGGGTTTTTCTGTGATGTGATATTTGTATTGAACGTCTACTAATCGCTATATGTCGATTAGTGGGGGTTATACAAATCTGTGATCTGTAATGTCATTGGAATGTGTATATGAATTCATTGGATTGTCGCGGGTGAATAGCCGGGGGTTGTGAGACGAGAGTTTTCTTTTCTTTCAATTCATGTAAATTTGTAAATTGATGTAATAATTATTTGTATGGCCGCACAACCGGGTCGGGGTTGTAGCCGTCATTGTATAATTTCTTTTTACTGTTTTTGCTCCTAGGATAGACCCATGGAGGGGGTGCACAAACTACCGGGTATGCCGAAGTGCCGAGTGGCCTACTCACGGGGTTGAGGGAGGTTGCTTCGCTTCGGGTACTTGGCGGGTAGTTTGCCGCACCCGTAGGGGTCTTGGGTGGGGTATTGGCTATTCACCGCGACCGTGTAATCTGCTTTTCGTTACAGGCTCGTACGAATTGCGGGTTCCTAGTATATCCAATGTGTTCATCTGTGATCTGAAATGTCTATCATTGCAATATATCTATATATGATATTATTTAGGCGTTGCTTATGTTTTACAGCAGCGCTAGCCCAGCCCCCGCTCTGTCGTTAGTTAAGTAACCTAACGGGTAATGACCGGGCCCCGTGGCGAATGCGAATGTCATAAGCGTACGTCATATTTTGGTCGTTTTCTGCAATGGTAGGATTAAATGATGGGACGCATTAAAAGAACTAATGCAAGAATATCACGCATTAAAAGAACTAATGCAAGAAAATAAACCAAGTAAAAGTCGTTGGAACACTTTCGAAAAACCACTCGGTTCTTTTCAAAACTAACTTTTAAATGCGGAGTTTGAGCCACTCCTTTTAAAAGCTATCTCGTTCCATCGATCATATCAAGTTCACTACGTTCACGGTTTTGCCAAAACCATCTGTAGCCCTCCATCATTTCAGTTAAATATTCAGTAGTATTCAAGCTATGTATTTTGACCTCACGCCAAGGCATAGTGATTGGTAGATGCCGGATATTTATCAGTTGCATAGATAGAATACGTTGGTTTGAGACAGTCGTACTACCATTTTGGCCTACGTCAAGGGTATGTACGGATGGGTTCAAATTAACCTGGATAATGATGGGAAGAACTTGACATGTGACTTATGACATTTTGACCTCACGCCAAGGTCATAAGAGCATGGGGCAAAAATCCACATCGGGAGTTTCAAAAGAACTGAAACTTACTAGTGTTGCATACCATTTGGAGTGTGATGATTCTGGTAGGATTCCTTCAGTTTCGTCACGCGATGATATTTGGATCCCGATCCTACTGTGAGTATATGCTACTCCTCGGGAAATTTCTCACTTAACGATCAATGCTATAAACCTAGTAGGTGTCTAGAAAGGTGTTAGCGGGGCTACGCCCCCAGGGAAAAGAGGTTCTTAAATTAAGGAACTTCACGAAAGCATTGGAAAACCTCCCTCGAAGTACCGACACCAACCTGGACGAACGGTTAAGCAAGTATTGTACGGTGAGATTGATCCTGACTAATTCTTCCTTTTTGGTTTGAGGAGGGATTCGAGAAACAGTGGGAGCCATCCTGTTTAGACAAACTAAAAACCACTCTAAACTTGCAAGAGCATTATGCTGAGTGTTTCTTCTTCTCTCTCCTAATTGCAGCGACCAATCGACATGACTGGACTTAAGTTACTTCTAGATAAAAACATACTGACAGGGCCAAACTATAAAGATTGGCTCAGGAATGTCAAAATGGCAATCACTTACGACAAGCCAGGGTATCTTCTTACCACCAAAGCTCCCCCTATCCCAAGTCCCACCTCCAGCGTCGCGGATAAGGAAATCCGTAAGACCTGGGAGATTGATAGCGCGAAGGCCAAGTGCCTCGTACTTACCTCGATGGACAACGAACATCAGAGGAGGCACGAGAATATGGACCTTGAATCCATATTTCTCCATACAAAAGAACTGTATGGAGAGCAATCTCGTATCGCAAGATACGAAGTGTCGAAGAAGTTATTTTCGGCAAGGTTGGCCATCGGATCATCGGTAGCGGAACACGTGCTTAAGATGATTGGCTTCATTGAGGAGCTCGCGGAACTTGGAACCACGTTGGAGAATGAGCTCTATACTGACTTGATTCTCCAGTCCCTTCCTTCCACTTACGCCCAGTTTATACTGAACTTCAACTTACAAGAAAAGGATGTTGAACTTTCAGAACTCCTCAACATGCTGAGGAGTGCAGAGGGCACCCTACAGAAAGGTAGGGAAACATCCACTTTGTTTGTAGGAGGATCTTCCTCTTCTAGGTCCAAGGCGAAAGCCAAGGGAAAGAAGAAGAAAGCCCCCGCCAAACCAAGGGGCGGTGTTAGTAAAGTGGATATGAAGGGAAAAGCAAAAGCAAAAAAGAAAGCGGGGCAGCTTGTGGATAAAGAAGAATGCTTCTATTGTCATAAGAAAGTACACTGGAAGAATGATTACAGGGCTTGGAAAGCCAGGACACAGGAATTGAAGCAGGTTGCGGCTTCAGCTTCAGGTGTGTATGTTATTGAAAACTGTCTTTCAATAAACTCTACTTCCTGGGTATTGGATACCGGATCAGGATCTTATATCTGTAATTCTTTGCAGGCGTTGAGAAACCGTAGGGTTTTGAAGGCAGGTGACATGACCCTCAGAGTTGCAAACGGAGCTAGCATGGATGCTAAGGCCGTGGGGGACTATCACCTGGGAATGTCAGATGGACATGTTTTGGTTTTGCGTAATTGCTTTTTTGTACCCAACGCAACTTGTAATATCATTTCTGTATCTTTAGTTTCTAAAGAAGGTTATGAATTTGCGTTTGTAAGTAATGTTGTAAACATTCACCTTAATCAAGTTTTGATTGGGTCAGGTACATTGAGCAATGGTATATACGTATTAAACCAACCACAGATTTTCAATGTCCAGAATACACACAAAAGAAAGTCTCCGGAAATAAATCAGACTTTCTTATGGCATTGTAGACTAGGTCACATCAATGAGAGAAGGTTGACGAAGTTACATACAGAAGGATATTTGAATCCGTTCGAATATCAATCGTATGCCACTTGTCAATCCTGTCTCAAAGGAAAGATGACAAAGACTCCGTTCACTGGACACGGAGTAAGGGCGAGCGAGCTCTTGGGACTCGTACACAGCGATGTGTGCGGTCCAATGTCTACACATGCGCGAAGCGGTTATTCTTACTTCATTACTTTTACGGATGACTTTTCAAGGTACGGTTATGTCTTCTTAATGAAACATAAGTCCGAAGCCTTTGGAAAATTGCAGGAATATAAGAATGAAGTAGAAAAACAAACCGGCAAAAGTATTAAGATTCTAAGATTGGATCGAGGTGGAGAATACTTGAGTGCCGAGTTCCTGGATTATTTAAAAGAGAACGGAATTCTCTCTCAGCTTACTCCTCCATACACTCCGCAACATAACGGTGTATCGGAGAGACGGAACCGAACCCTATTGGATATGGTTCGGTCCATGATGAGTAACACTGAGTTACCGCGATCATTCTGGGGGTATGCGCTAGAATCAGCTGCATACCTTTTGAACCGAGTTCCGACTAAGACTGTGCCTACCACACCATATGAAATATGGAGTGGGAAGAAACCCTATCTTCAATATCTGAAGATCTGGGGATGTCCGTCTTTTGTCAAAAAGCAGCATGCGGACAAGCTCGAGGCACGCTCAGTACTGTGCAAGTTTGTGGGATACCCAAAGAACTTCAGGGGGTATCTCTTCTATTACGCAGAGGAACAAAAGATCATGGTTTCTCGTAATGCCCATTTTCTGGAACAACAGTTCTTAGAAAAGGAAACAAGTGGGAGCGAAATAGAACTGGAAGAAATTCCAGAACCACAGACTATTACTGAAAGCTTAATGGAACCAGAGGGTTCAAAAGAACAGGACATTCCTACGCCGCTCCGCAGAAGTAGTAGGCAATCTCATCCGCCCGAGAGATACTACGGTTTTCTCATAGACGGGGATAGAGAGGATTGCATCATAGATTATGATGAGCCTACTAGCTTCCAGCAAGCCGTTCAGAGCGTCGACTCGGTAAAATGGCTGGATGCAATGCGGACCGAAATGGAGTCCATGTACACCAACAAAGTATGGACGTTGGACGTTGCTCCAGACGGGGTAAAACCCGTAGGATGCAAGTGGATCTTCAAAAGGAAGATTGGTGTAGATGGACAGGTTGAGACCTATAAAGCTAGACTGGTTGCAAAGGGTTTTCGTCAAAGACCTGGTATGGACTATGACGAGACCTTTTCTCCAGTAGCTATGCTGAAATCCATTCGGATCCTTCTTGCCATTGCTGCCTTCCACGATTATGAGATTTGGCAGATGGACGTAAATACAGCTTTTCTAAATGGAAATTTAGAGGAGTGTGTCTATATGGACCAGCCAGAGGGTTTCATTCAGAGTGGGAGCAGCGGAAAGGTGTGCAAGTTGCTTAAGTCCATTTACGGACTAAAGCAGGCATCGCGGAGTTGGAACATCTGTTTTGATGAGACGGTCAAGGAATTTGGCTTTATCAAAAATCCAGATGAACCATGCATCTATAGTAGATTTGTAGCGAGAACTGTAGTATTCCTCGTTTTATACGTGGATGACATTCTCTTAATAGGAAATGACATTCCTATGCTACAATCTGTCAAGGGGTTCTTGTCACACAGGTTCTCCATGAAAGACCTGGGTGATGCCTCATACATCCTGGGGATCCGGATCCGTCGTGATAGATCCAAGAGGATATTAGGACTTTCACAGTCCAGGTACATCGACACCATACTGAAAAGATTCAGTATGGAAGATTCCAAGCGCGGTAACCTACCGGCTTGTCACGGGATCACCCTCTCTAAAGAGATTTCTCCCAAGACTGATTTGGAGAGGGATCGCATGTCTATTATACCCTACGCTTCTGCGGTAGGCTCTATAATCTATGCGATGTTGTGTACCAGACCGGATGTAGCTTATGCACTGAGTGTGGAAAGCCGGTATTAGTCAAACCCTGGGGAGAAACACTGGATAGCGGTAAAGAACATTCTCAAGTACCTGAGAAGGAGTAAAGAGATGTTCTTGGTGTATGGCGGAAAAGACCTCCAGATCGAGGCCTTTGCTGACTCCAGCTTCCAGAGTGACAAGGATGATTCCAAGTCCATGTCGAGTTTTGTCTTTACCCTCAATGGAGGGGCGGTGTGTTGGAAGAGTTCCAAACAGGAAACCGTTGCAGACTCGACGATGCAAGCGGAATACATCGCTGCATCTGATGCCGCAAAAGAAGCTGTCTGGATAAGGAAGTTCTTGAAAGAACTTCAGGTGGTTCCGTCCATTGTTGATCCAATACCTCTGTATTGCGACAACAACGGGGCTATAGCTTTAGCGAAGGAACCCAGGTCCCATCAGAGATCTAGACACATCTTAAGGCGGTATCACCTGATCAGGGAGATCGTGGATCGCCAGGAGATCGAGGTTCGGAGGGTCGCTTCAGAAGATAACACTGCAGATCCATTCACCAAGGCCTTGCCCCAAACTCAGTTCGAGCGGCTGATCGAGATGATAGGTCTTCGATACGCCAGTACATGCCTTAGTGCAAGTGGGAGATTGTTAGTGTATATGCCCTAGAGGCCATTACTGTATCATACTAGTTTGTATATTACTTAATGGAAGCTTGGGATATTCACCTTGTATAAACAATCTTGCTCAATATAGTAGTATGCTACTTGGTTTGTTTCTACTTCAATGTGTACATGTGTTTATTTTAGTATATCACCTATACACATTAGTGGAGCCCTTAGGATCTTTGCTTGATTACCAGCGTTGTGATGGCAGTCACAATAGTGGGGGCTGGGTAATCTATAAGCACATCCTTATACAGGTCCCTAGTCGCAGGACTATCGAGACAGAGCATCGATACTCCGGAGTAGACTAGCGCATGCGCTTCTCATCCCAGAGTGGGAGACGGTCTGTCCCACAGCCGTCAGTACATCGTACTGGAGATAGTATGCGGGTGCTCGTTGGGTTACGAGTACACTGGACAGGACTCGTCGGGAACTGACCGGTTGGTATTATACCTATCGTCAGTTATCAGTTCCCAGGTGACATGAGTACAGCTTAGTCCTCTGACTTGACACTGTCACTTCGCCTCGAGTGTGTTCCCACTGTACTTTGATTACTACCCTTCCACGGCACAAAGGAGTCGTGCAAACAGGTAGTGGTTGGGTACAGTCCCGAAGCACTTGGAGGCAGTGACGGTTAGACAAGATTCGTCTCTCCCGGTATTGGGGGTTGACATCGCGCTGTGTCTAGGAGAGCCATTACACGAGTAGTCCCTGGCCAGGGCAATCGAGATATACTGGTAGGCTTCCAGTGTTATCTCAGGGTGTTTTGGGCTTCACTCCGACACGACTTGTACCGCTATTAGGGGAATGACGTTTACCGCCCCCTAGGCCTTCCATGCGATGTATCAGACGAACAGACCGGACTGTACGGAGAATGTCACATTCAGGCTCAGTAGGAGTTCAGATGAGTTTCACCTCGTCAGTCTTCTTGTCTACATCTACCTGGGGACCGTTACGCACAGCTAGTGCCGCTTGCGGTCTGTGGTTAAACCCACTGCCAGCGTAGTGTCGAGTCTTTAGAGTCCCACACAGAAAGCTATTCGCCTTTAGGCAAAAGAGTAGAGGTCGCATGGTTTTGCGGCAGGTCGCATGGTTTTGCGACAGGGTTCGGTCACATCCGTGCACTTATGCACGTACAGTGTCCGGACAGTTTACACTAGCGGGCTTTAGTTTAAGCCAGATCCTAGTGTACGTATTGGGATTGGATTTATCCAGTATGTATTCGGGTTCCTCGGAACGCGGATACGGGTGTGTATGCACAGTTGACGGAGAGACAGAGGCAGAGGATTCTCATTAGGGTTGTTGACCGTTGACTGTTGACTATTGACTTTTTGCTCAACCCTAATAAGAATATGATATATGATTAACAATAATATTAATTAAGTATTATGGTGACATGGTTGTTGAGGGGTTGACTTTGTTGACTTGTTGACTTTGTTGACCGGTTGACTAGGTTGGACTAGTTGACCATCATGATGACAATGGTCATCATTTCATAGCAAAGACTTTTTACTTGCTTGTTTCACTTATGAGAAATGAGTGCATGAAATGATATGTCTATTGTAGCTTAAACCATTTACACAATACTTGATTACTATTTTGTGATGATGGTTATGGATTATGAGAGCCAAGAGAGAAAAGTCTTCTCTCATTCTATCATTCTCATTCTCTCTCTTGTTCTTGAGCTCTCATCTCCTTCCTCTTGCTCTCCCTCTCTTTAGTCTATGGTTCACTTGTCTCATGTGTTGAGAACCAAGAACCATAGAGAAAATCCCAACACACTCTTCTCTACTCACTCTAGTTCACAAGGTTTAGCAAACCAAGTGAACTAGTTTCTTCAAAGACCGAAGAAGAAGCCAAAGGTAGAAGCTTTCGAGGTGGATCCATCTTCGGCGCAAGGAGACGACGGGGTGAAGCCGATCCGGACAACCATCGAGGCTTGAAGAAGAAGGAGTTCAAGAAAGTAAGGTATAACCCCCTAACCGAGTAGTTAACAACTCCTAGTTAGGTTGTTAGTTAGATGTTTAACAAAGATCCGGTTTTGAGCCCATGTTACAACCTCAAGAAAATTGTTTTTCACCAAATTCCGCATGCCCGAAAGTACCGGGAGAGGTATCATGGACTTACACGTCTCTGATGTCAAACACCAATGGATATGGGATCATCCATCGCCAATCACATGGGTCGAGAAGATATACGCTAGTCTACTCTGGAATATCGATGCCCCGTCTCGATATTCCCACGACTAGGAACATTGAAGGATGTACTCATGGACTACCCAGGCCCCACTAGTATGATCTACATCATAGTCCTGGAAGTCGAGTATACATCCTATGGGCTTTATCAACATGTAATAGAGAGACAACAAGTATACATGTTAAGATAAAGAGCAACCAGATAGTGTACTATCATGTCGAGTAAGAAAGTCATCCCTATATATGTCCCAGCATCCACTACATTATACATCTCATGTACAGTAATGGCCTCTAGGGCATACATATAACTAACAATCTTCCACTTGCACTAGGGCCATCTGTAGCAATGGTTGCAGTATCTCATACTCAACCATCCCATATAAGTCTCTCTCTGAGAAAAGGCCTTTGTGAGTGGATCCACCGTGTTGTCCTCTGAGTCTACTTTCCTAACCTCGATCACCCTGAAGATCAACTATTTCCATGATCAGGTGATACTGCCTTGGAATATGTCTGGGTCACTAATGAGACCGTGGTTCCTGGGCCAAAGCCTCACTTCCATTGTCATACAATGGTAGGAACCCAGTTCATCTCATGAACTAATATACACCCAAACTGCCTCTTTTGTAGTATCTTTGATAGCGATGTCACCAGCCTTTATCGTCTAGTGTGCCACGGTATCTAGCTTGGAACTCTTCCAACATACCGTCCCTCCACTGAGGGTAAAGACAATTCCTGTGACTGACATTCAGTCAACCTTACCACCCTGGAAGCTGTCTAGTGATTCTCCCTAGGATCGATTGATACCATCTCACTACACCTAGTGAGAATCCTAATATCCATTTAGATCTATCTCATAGATCCAAAACCCAGGATTTAGGAGGTATCACCTTTATCCTATTTGGAGAATCCTTGTGATAAGAGGAGATTGACCATGCGTAGCTTAGGAAACTCTTTTCCTATCAAGAGTATGTTGTCCACGTACAATACGAGGATGTTCACCTTACTCTCTACTACCTTTTTCTATATACAAGGTTCATCTACCACTTTGATGAAGTCAAACTCTTTGACTACCACATCAAAACAGATGTTCCAATTCCGCGATGCCTGCTTTATCCTGTAAAGCAACTTGCACACGTTTCCGCTGCTCCCACTGTTTACGAAACCCTCTGGCTGTGTACTTATAGACGTTCTCTTCTAAATCAATATTTAGAAAAGCAGTCATGACACCCAACCACCAGATATCGCGGTCATGGTATGCAGCAATGGCAAGTAGGATCCGGATGGACTTAAGCACAACCACTGGAAAAGGTTTCATCATTATCCACGCCTGGTCGATGACGAAAACCTTTAACAAGTCTAGCTTTGAAAGTCTTAACTTTTCCATCTACACCAAGTAATCTTCTCAAGATATACTTGCTCCTGGTGGGAATTTAACCGTTCAGATATAGCAACCAAAGTCCATACTTTGTTGGTGTACATGGATTCCATCTCAGATCGCTAAGCATCCAGCCATTCTTACAGAGTCCCTACTCTTGATGGCCTGCTCGAAACTAGTTGGGTCATCATCTCATGATGCAATCCTCACTCCCACTGTCATCGAGAAACCGAAGTATCTCTCAGGCGGATGATGAACCCTGCTAGATCGGCGGAGAGGCTGAGGTTCGTCGGAACCTATTGAATCCTTTGGTTCTACCAAATCATCTGCTGTAGTTTGTATAGATGGAACTCCTTCCAGTTCTACCTTATAACCACTAATTTCTTCATAAGAAATTTCCTTTCACAAAGGTGGTATGTTGAGAAACAAAACATATTTTGTTCCTCTGTTAGGTAGAAGATATTCCCTTGCGAATGCTTGGGATATCCAAAAAACTTCTACAGAACTGACTTTGCCTCGAGCTTGTCCGGATTTTGCTTTTAGACATAGGCCGGACAACCCCAAATCTTAACAAACATAAGATATAGGCTCTTCCCATTCCATATCACATATGAAGTGGTAGGCAATGGATTTGATTGGAACCCCATTCAATAGGTATGCAGCTTCTCAAGTGCATAACACCGAAAGGAAATAGGAAACTCAGTAGTACTCATCATAGAGCGCACCATACTACATAGGGTGTGATTGCTCCACCCCGATACACCGACGTGCTGTGGTGTATGTAAGTCCACGTTGCCCACCCCGGTGCTTGCGGGGAGGCGGAAAACGGAATAAAAATCAAGTTTTTATGAACTTAGGCAACATGGACTAAACTTTGAAGGATCTTTGCTAAACAAAAAACAAGCTAAAGCTAACTAGAAACTAGCTAAGTGCTAGAAAGGTTATACCTTGGGCTTTATGTCCTTCTCTCCTTGCTCCTTGGAGTGGTGGAAGGAGGTCACCTTTGTCGTCTTCTCACGTCGAAGAAAGATCCACCCGAAAGCCTCGACCTTTGGCTTCAACTCCAAGCTAGAATTAACTAGGGTGCAAGAAGTGCTAATCCTTGAATCCTAGATGAGAGTAGAGATTATCAAGAAAGGGTTTTTCTCAAGCTCAAGTGTTTCTCAAAACATGAGAGGGGAGAGCTTGAGGGAGAGGAAGAATAAGAGAGAGAAAGTAAATAATAGAATGAGAGAATAATATGAAGCATTCTCTCATATATGTGTGAATTATTGTAATAAGATAACTAGTGAGATAATTGTCATGGCATAATCAAGACATGACCATTATCATTTCATTTTTAATGCAAATTGCAAGGATCAAGAAGCATCTTCCAAATGAAATGATGATGGTCAAAGTGTCAACCAAGGTCAACAAGTCAAGAAGGTCAAATGGTTAACAACCATAACCATGCACAATTATTAAACTAATATCAATTAACGATAATACACACATAAGCATTAGGGTTGATAAAATGACAATAGTCATTAACCCTAATCAAAGTCCTCTCCCTCTGTCTCAAGTAACTGTGCATACGCATCCGTATTCGTGATCCGAGGAACACGAATACAATGAGAAAAACTAATCCCAAATCATATACTAGGATCCGGCGTAAACCAAAACCCGGTAGTATAAGCTGTCCGGACAGCAAACGTGCACAAGTGCGCGGATGTGAATGAACCCTGTCGCAAAACCATGCGACCTCTACTCATTTTGCCTAAAGGCGAATAGCTCTCTGTGTGGGACTCTAAAGACTCGACACTACGCTGGCAGTGGGTTTAACCACAGACCGCAAGCGGCACTAGCTATACATAACGGTCCCCAGGTAGATGTCGATAAGAAGATTGACGAGGTGAACCCCATCTGAACTCCTACTGAGCCTGTATGTGACAGTCTCCGTACAGTCCGGTCTGTTCGTCTGATACATCGCATGGCGGGCCTAGTGGGGCGGAGAACGTCAGTCCCCTAATAGCGGTACAAGTCGTGTCGGAGTGTAGCCCAGAACACCCTGAGATAACACTGGAAACCCACCAGTATATCTTGCTTGCCCTGGCCAGGTACTACTCGTGTTGGCTCTCCTGGACACAGCGCGATGTCAACCCCCAATACCGGGAGAGACGAATCCTGTCTAACCGTCACTGCCTCCAAGTGCTTCGGGACTGCACCCAAAAACTACCTGTTTGCATGACTCCTTTGAGCCGTGGTAGGGTAGTAATCAAAGTGCAGTGGGAACACACTCGAGGCAAAATGACAGTGTCAAGTCAGCGGACTAAGCTGTACTCATGTCACCTGGGAACTGATAACTGACGATAGGTATAATACCAACCAACAGTCCCCGACGAGTCCTGTCCAGTGTACTCGTAACCTAACGAGCACCCGCATATTATCTCAAGTACGACATACTGACGGCTGTGGGACAGACCGTCTCCCACACTGGGATGAGAAGCGCATACGCTAGTCTACTCCGGAGTATCGATGCCCTGTCTCGATAGTCCAACGACTAGGGACCTGTATAAGGATGTGCTTATAGATCACCCAGCTCCCACGAGTGTGAGCGCCATCACAACGCTGGTAATCAAGCAATAATCCTAAGGGCTCTACTAATATGTATATCAGCAATATGCTAAAAGAAACACATGCACATATTAAAGCAGAGACAAACCAAGTAGCATACTACCATTTCGAGCAAGATTGTATATACAACTGGGAATATCTCAAGCTTCCATTAAGTAATATACAAACTAGTATGATACAGTAATGGCCTCTAGGGCATATACACTAACAATCTCCCACTTGCACTAAGGCCATGTACTGGCGTATCGAAGACCTATCATCTCGATCAGCCGCTCGAACTGAGTCTGGGGCAAGGCCTTGGTGAATGGATCTGCTGTGTTATCTTCTGAAGCAACCCTCCGAACCTCGATCTCCTGGCGATCTACGATCTCCCTGATCAGGTGATACCGCCTCAAGATGTGTCTGGATTTCTGATGGGACCTGGGTTCCTTCGCTAAAGCTATAGCCCCGTTGTTGTCGCAATACAGAGGTATTGGGTCAACAATGGATGGAACCACCTGAAGTTCTCTCAAGAACTTCCTTATCCAGACAGCTTCTTTTACGGCATCAGATGCAGCGATGTATTCCGCTTCCATAGTCGAGTCAGCAACGGTTTCCTGTTTGGAGCTCTTCCAACACACCGCCCCTCCATTGAGGGTGAAGACAAAACCCGACATGGACTTGGAATCATCCTTGTCACTCTGGAAGCTGGAGTCAGCAAAGGCCTCAATCTGGAGGTCTTTTCCGCCATACACCAAGAACATCTCCTTAGTCCTTCTCAGGTACTTGAGAATGTTCTTTACTGCTATCCAATGTTTCTCCCCAGGGTTTGACTGATACCTGCTTACCACACTCAGTGCATAAGCCGCATCCGGTCTGGTACACAACATCGCATACATTATAGAGCCTACCGCAGAAGCGTAGGGTATAATAGACATGCGATCCCTCTCCAAATCAGTCTTGGGAGACATCTCTTTGGAGAGGGTGATCCCGTGACAAGCCGGTAGACTACCGCGCTTGGAATCATCCATACTGAATCTCTTCAGTATGGTGTCGATGTACCTGGACTGTGAAAGTCCTAATATCCTCTTGGATCTGTCACGGTAGATCCGGATACCCAGAATGTATGAGGCATCACCCAGGTCTTTCATGGAGAACCTGTGCGACAAGAACCCCTTGACAGATTGTAGCATAGGAATATCATTTCCTATTAAGAGAATGTCATCCACGTATAAAACGAGGAATACTACAGTTCTCTCTACAAATCTACAATAGATGCATGGTTCATCTGGATTTTTGATAAAGCCAAATTCCTTGACCGTCTCATCAAAACAGATGTTCCAACTCCGCGATGCCTGCTTTAGTCCATAAATGGACTTAAGCAACTTGCACACCTTTCCGCTGCTCCCACTCTGAATGAAACCCTCTGGCTGATCCATATAGACACACTTCTCCAAATGTCCATTTAGAAAAGCTGTCTTTACGTCCATCTGCCAAATCTCATAATCGTGGAAGGCAGCAATGGCAAGAAGGATCCGAATGGATTTCAGCATAGCTACTGGAGAAAAAGTTTCGTCATAGTCCAAACCAGGTCGCTGACGAAAACCCTTTGCAACCAGTCTAGCTTTATAGGTCTCAACCTGTCCATCTACACCAATCTTCCTTTTGAAGATCCACTTGCATCCTACGGGTTTTACCCCATCTGGAGCAATGTCCAACGTCCATACTTTGTTGGTGTACATGGACTCCATTTCGGTCCGCATTGCATCCAGCCATTTTACCGAGTCGACGCTCTGAATGGCTTGCTGGAAGCTAGTAGGCTCATCACAATCTATGATGCAATCCTCTCTATCCCCGTCAATGAGAAAACCGTAGTATCTCTCGGGCGGATGAGACTGCCTACTACTCCTGTGGAGTGGCGTGGGAATGTCCTGATCTTTCGAACCCTCTGGTTCTACTAAGCTTTCAGTAATAGCTCGTGGTTCTGGAATTTCTTCCAGTTCTATTGTGCTCCCACTTAATTCTTTTTCTATGAACTGGTGTTCTAGAAAGTGGGCATGGCGAGAAACAAACACCTTTTGTTCCTCTTCGCAATAGAAGAAATATCCCTTGGAGTTCTTGAAGAGTTAGCCTTGCACCTCGTCAAGGGTTTGGTAGCATCACATATGCCATAATCAAAATTTTAGAGGTGCTAAGTTAACTCGACAAGAATCGAAACTAGAAGTTTTAGGGATTCATACAAATAAGCATCACATGCAAATGTAAAACTATCACTAAGAGTAGAGATTACAACCTTTGTAGATCTCCCTCGGTGACTCCTTGGCACTATGCGAGTTTGAAACGGATCGATGGAAGCCTTCCTTGTCCACGATGATCCACCCAAAGTCCCTTTGCCCAAAGCTCCTTGCCTTACTTGTTTCGCAAACAAAGTAGAGCAAACACCCTACACAAATCGGCTAGATGTGTATAGTATGATGATGTGGTTTGTATTCAACAATTGAAACCCTTTCTTTTATCAACTTCACTCTAGAGAAACATCAAGAGAGGAAGAAGAAGATTATGGTGGCTAAGCTTGAGCTTTCTATCATATCACATATGATAACTTGTTTTCACACCCTTGCACTAATTGTACATTTTATCACACTCTTGTGTATCTTGTTTCATATCACATATGAAGCTATTTATAGTGATGAGAAGGAATAATTATCATTATTCCATTCCCACTATAATTATGGGTGGAAATTCTTTTCATAAAGAATTAAGCATGGGTGGAAATTCTTTTCATTAAGTTAAATAGAGCTTACCCACTAAAGAATAAAGGAGCATGAGTGGGTTTTCTTTACATTAACTTAAAATGATAAATATAAATAAAAGCTCCAATATAAGTCTTGCATTGCCATCATTCTTGTATCATCAACCATGATACTATGTATGTATGTATGTGTCCATGCACATCATCATGTGCATACATGCATGCATACAAAAGGATTTAATTAAAGAATTAATCTAAATGTAATTTGTTAAATCAACACTTGATTTAGCAAACCGGTCATATCACATACGATCCGACAAATAGAAAATGCCCGATTAATATACGTTATCACATAACCGTATTTAATTGGGTCCCGCGCATATCTCATATGCACACCACACCTTTTTGCCTGAGCCAGGAAACTTCATTGTGGGACTCTAAGACTCGTCAATACGCCGGCAGTAGATGATGATCATATCAAACACCTACAAGCCGCAAGAGATCAGCTAAACATAACGGCCACCCGGGTATTGAAACGATCAGAAGAAAACCAGCGAAGCTGTAAAAACTCCCGTCGAGCCAACTGGCAACACTTACCGTACAGTCCGGTCTCTTTTTCAGATATGCTGCATATCGAGTCCAGGGATGGAATCGTCGACCCCAGTAACTCAATAAGTCATGCTGGTGTATGGCTCATAACAGATTGAGAAACTACTGATAACTCTTATCAGTAAATCTCAGCAGCCCTGGCCAGGGACTTCATGTTATAGCCAATCGAGCATAGCACAACATCAACTCCCAATACCGGGAGAGACGAAACCCCTCCTATCGCTCATTGCCTCCATGCGCCTCGAGACTGTACCCAAAGAACACCTGTTTGCACGACTCAGTAGAGCCGTGGTAGGGTGGAGATCAAAGTATAGTGGGAGGACACACAAGACTCTATGACGATCTCGGGTCTACAGACTAACCTGTACCAGTGTTCCCTGAGAACTGCTATCCGACGATAGATATAATACCACATAGGAGTTCTCGGCGAGTCCGTTCAGTGTACCCAGTCTCCACTGAGCACCCGCATACAATCTTTGGTGTCTCCTCACCAGATGGATATGGGATCATCCATTGCCCATCATATGGGACAAGAATGGTATACGCTAGTCTACTCTGGAATATCGATGCCCTGTCTCGATACACCCTCGACTAGGAACAGTTCAAGGATATGCTTATAGACTACGCATGCCCCAGTAGTATGATCCACATCATAATCACAGTAGTCAAGCAAATATCCTTTGGGCTTTATCAACATGTGTACATGATTAAATCTACATGTCAAGATAAAGTAAACCAGATAGCGTAGTATCATGTTGAGCTAGAAAGTCATCTATCTCCATAGATTACATGTCCAAGTTTCCACTATCCATATAATGGCCTTTAGGGCATACATATTACTAACAATCTCCCACTTGCACTAAGTCCAGTTATTGGCGTATCTCATACCCAACATTTCAAACAGTCGCTCATGCTACGGCTGTGGAAGTGCCTTGGTGAATGGATCTGCTGTGTTATCCTTTGTATCTACTCTCCGAATCTCGATCTCCTGGCGATCTACTATCTCCCGGATCAGATGATATCGCCTTAGGATGTGTCTAGATTTCTGATGGGACCTTGGTTCTTTGGATAATGCTATAGCTCCATTATTATCACAATACAATGGTATTGGATCAAGAATGGTTGGAACTACTCCTAGTTCCGCAATGAACTTCTTCATCCAGACGGCTTCCTTAGCAGCATCACTTGCAGCAATATACTCAGCTTCCATCGTGGAGTCTGCAACGGTGTCCTGTTTGGAACTCTTCTAACTAACCGCTCCTCCATTTAGTGTAAATACATACCCTGAGATAGATTTGCTATCATCTTTGTCACTTTGGAAGCTGGAATCGGTAAAGGCCTCCAACTGGAGATCCCCATTACCATACACCAAGAACAATTCTTTAGTTCTTCGCAAGTACTTAAGAATGTTCTTCACTGCTATCCAATGTTTCTCCCCTGGGTTGGATTGATACCTGCTTAGTACAGCCAGTGCATAAGCCACATCAGGGCGAGTACACAACATCGCATACATTATAGATCCCACGGCTGAAGCGTAGGGTATAACGCTCATGCGAGCTTTCTCTTCATCAGTCTTCGGACAGAAGTCTTTGGAGAGAGTGATTCCATGACTAGCAGGCAAGGCACCATGCTTGGAATCTTCCATACTAAACCTCTTTAGAATGGTGTCTATGTACTTTGATTGGGACAGTCCCAATAACCTCTTGGATCTATCTCTATAGATCCCAATGCCCAAAATGCGCGAGGCATCACCCAGGTCCTTCATGGAGAACCTTTGTGACAAGAATAGTTTGACCGATTGTAGCATAGGAACATCATTTCCTATCAGGAGAATGTCATATACGTACAATACGAGGAATGTGACAGTACTCCCTACAATCTTCTTATAAATACATGGTTCATCTTTATTTCTGATAAAATCAAACTCTTTGATTGCATCATCAAAGCAGATGTTCCAGCTCCTTGAGGCCTGCTTTAATCCATAAATGGATTTAAGCAATCTACATGCTTTCCCGCTGCTCCCACTATCAATGAAGCCGTCTGGCTGATCCATAAAAACGCATTCTTCTAAATCACCATTTAGAAATGCAGTTTTCACGTCCATCTGCCATATTTCATAATCATAGTGAGCAGCAATAGCAAGTAGGATCCTAATGGATTTAAGCATTGCTACCGGAGAGAAAGTTTCATCATAGTCCAAGCCTGGTCTTTGACGAAAACCTTTCGCTACAAGCCTTGCCTTATAGGTCTCCACCTGTCCATCTACACCAATCTTTCTCTTAAAGATCCATTTGCACCCAACGGGTTTTATCCCAGGAGGCGCAACGTCCAAAGTCCATACTTTGTTGGTGTACATTGACTCCATTTCGGATCTCATTGCTTCCAGCCATTTCACTGAGTCACCACTCGTGATAGCTTGCTGAAAACTAGTAGGGTCATCATCATCCATGATGCAATCTTCTCCATCACCATCTATGAGAAACCTATAGTATCTCTCTGGTGGGAGAGAAGTTCTACTAGACCTCCTGAGCAACTGAGGTTCTTGAAGTTCTACTGCAACATCAGTTTAAACCAATTCCTCCTGAGTAATTTGTCTCTCTAGAACCTCTTCTAGTTCTACCACATTGCCATTAGTACTTTCCGTAAAGATCTCATTTTCCAAAAATGTGGCATGCTGAGCAACAAACACCTTTTGTTCCTATTTGTGGTAGAATAGATATCCATACGAATGTTTTGGATACCCCACAAGTTTACACATAACTGATCGTGTCTCGAGTTTGTCTGGGTTCTGCTTTTTAACAAAAGCCGGACAACCCCAAATCCTAAACTTTTTAAGAGATAGTCTTTTTCCATTCCACATCTTATATGGAGTGGTAGACACGGTCTTGGTTGGAACCCTGTTCAATAGATACATCGCTGTCTCCAATGCATGTCCCCAAAAGGAAAGCGGTAACTCAGTGTTGGAGATAGTGCCCTCAGAGTCAATTATTGGATCACAGGCACGTGATTGCAATGATTGAGGGGAGGACCTGTCCCAGTAGGACAGTCTTACTCAAGATGATAGTATGCTATCTGGTTTACCTTTATCATCGTGTACTGCTTTAGGTGACCTTACAAGTCACTATTGCACGTTGATAGAGCCCCTAGGATTCTTGCTTGACTACCGGCAGTATGAGGGCGATCATATACGTGGGAGCTGGTAGTCTATAAGCACATCCTTAAATGGTCCCTAGTCATGGGAGTTTCGAGACAGGGCATCGATACTCCAGAGTAGACTAGTGTATACAGTCGAGACCCCGACAAGGGGCGGTGGCCGGTCTCACAAGCCACTGGTGTTAGTTGGTTCACCTAAGATATATACAGGTGCTCATTGGGTTATGAGTACACCGGACAGGACTCGCCGGGAACCTGCTAGTTGGTCTTATACCAGACGTCAGATAGCAGTTCCCTGGTGACATGTGTACAGGTTAGTTCATCACGGCCTTCAAAACTCTACGCTTTCTCAACGGCTGCAAAGAATTACAGATATAAGATCCTGATCCGGTATCCAATACCCAGGAAGTAGAGTTTATTGATAGACAGTTTTCAATAACATACACACCTGAAGCTGAAGCTGCAACTCGCTTCAAATCCTGTGTTCTGGCTTTCCAAGCCTTGCAATCCTGTTTCCAGTGACCACTTTTATGACAATATAAGCATTCTTCCTTCCCCACCAGCTTCCCAGCTATCTTTGTTGCTTTTCCTTTTCCCTTCGTATCCACTTTACTGACACCGCCTCTTGGTTTGGCGGGGGCTTTCCTCTTCTTACCCTTGGCTTTCGCCCTGGATCTAGAAGAGGAAGATCCTCCTACAAACAAAGTGGATGTCTCCCTACCTTTCTGTAGGGTGCCCTCAGCACTCCTCAACATGTTCAGAAGTTCGGAAAGTTCAACCTCCTTTCCTTGCATGTTGAAGTTAAGAATAAACTGGGCGTAAGTGGAAGGAAGGGACTGGAGAATCAAATCAGTATAGAGTTCATTCTCCAACGTGGTCCCTAGGTCCGCGATATCCTCTATGTAGCCAATCATCTTAAGCACGTATTCCGCTACCGATGATCCGACGGCCAACCTTGCCGAAAATAACTTTTTCGACACTTCGTATCTTGCGATACGAGACTGCTCTCCATACAGTTCTTTTGTATGTAGAAATATGGACTCTAGGTCCATATTCTCGTGCCTCCTCTGATGTTCGTTGTCCATCGAGGCTAGTACGAGGCATTTGGCCTTCGCGCAATCCATTTCCCAGGTCTTGTAGATTTCCCTATCTACGACACTGGTTTTGGGACCTGGGACAAGGGGAGCTTTGGTTGTAAGGACATACCCCAACTTGTCTTAAGTGATTGCCATCTTGACATTCCTGAGCCAATCTTTGTAGTTTGGCCCTGTCAATATGTTTTTATCTAGTAATAACTTAAGTCCGGTCATGTTGAATGGTCGCTGCAATTAGGAGAGAGAAAAGAAACACTTTAGCATGATGCTCTTGCAAGTTTAGAGTGGTTTTTAGTTTGTCTAAACTAGATGGCTCCCACTGTCTCTCGAATCCCTTCTCAAACCGTAAAGAAAGGATTAGTCAGGATCAATCTCACCGTACAATACTTGCTTAACCGTTCAGCCAGGCCAGTGTCGGTACTTCGAGGGAGGTTTTCCAACGCTTTCGCGAAGTTCCTTAATTAAGTAACCTCTTTTCCATGTGGGCGTAGCCCCGCTAACACCTTTCTAGACTCCTACTAAGTTTATAGCATTGATCGTTAAGTGAGAGTTTTCCCGAGGAGTAGCATATACTCACAGTAGGATCGGGATCCAAATATCATCGCGTGATAAAACCGAAGGAATCCTACCAGAGTTATCACACTCCAAATGGTATGCAGCGCTAGCAAGTTTCAGTACTTATGAAACTCCCGATGTGGATTTTTGCCCCATGCTCTTATGACCTTGACTTTGGCCAAAATATCATAAGTCACATGTCAAGTTCTACCCGTCATTCTCCTGGTTAATTTGAACCCACCCGTACCTACCCTTGACTTTGGCCAAAATGGCAGCACGACTGTCCCAAACCAACGCATCTATCTATGTTGCACATGAATACCCAATAGCTACCAATCACTATGCCTTGACTTTGGCCAAAATACATAGCTTGAATACTTTTTGACCATTCATGTGGAATGACGGAGGGCTACGAATGGTTTTGGCGAAACCGTGAACGTAGTGAACTTGATCTAATCGATGGAACGAGATAGCTTTTAAAAGGAGTGGTTCAAGCTCCGCGTTTAAAAGTTTAGTTTTGAAAAGAACCGAGTGGTTTTCAAAGTGTTCCAATCGACTTTTACTTGGTTTATTTTCTTGCATTAGTTCTTTTAATGCGTCCCATCATTTAATCCTACCATTGCAGAAAACAACCAAAATATGACGTACGCTTATGCTATTCGCATTCGCCACGGGGCCCCGTCATCACCCGTTAGGTTACTTAACTAACGACAGAGCGGGGGCTGGGCTAGCGCGGCTGTAAAACATAAGCAACGCCTAAATAGTTATCATATATTAGTATATAGCAATGATAGACATTACAGATCACAGATGAATACATTGGATATACTAGGAATCCGCAATCCGTTCGAGCCTGCAACGAAAAGCGGATTACACGGTCGCGGTGAATAGCCAATACCCCACCCAAGACCCCTACGGGTGCGACAAACTACCCGCCAAGTACCCGAAGCGAAGCAACCTCCCTCAACACCGTGAGTAGGCCACTCGACACTTCGAGATACCCGGTAGTTTGTGCACCCCTTCCATGGGTCTATCCTAGGAGCAAAAACAGTAAAAAGAATTATACAATGACGGCTATAACCCCGACCCGGTTGTGCGGCCAAACAAATAATAACATTACATCAATTTACATATTACAATGAATGAAAGAAAAAGCAACACTCATCTCACATCCACCCCGGCTATTCATCCGCGACAATCCAACCCATCATATACACATACCATCATCAAACACAGATCACAGATATGTATAACCCCGACTAATCGACATATAGCGATTAACCGACGTTCAATACATATAAACATCACAGATATAACCTTTTAGTCAAAGTGTATTGAAGTTCGGAAAAAATACGGATTTATAGGCCCCCAAAAACAAATTTCTATTTTGGAAAATCTGGGCATATATAAACCATCTTAAAAATCCCAAAACCAAGCCAGAAATACACTGCACCAAACTCGACCCAGAGCCGAGCCAAGACGGCCACGGTTGCGCGGCAATAGCTTGCTATTGCCGCGGAACCGCGGCTCTTTGGTCGACTCTCTGGATCGTTTTTGGTGGCTTTCTTCACAAAACCCTGAGATGATTTTTGGAGTATAATTTATTTTGTTTTGAACAGAAAAAATTTTAACAGAAACTTAGGGTTTTGAAAACTCGGTTTTTCGATTTTTCCGATTCGAACTTCGATACACTTTACTACCTAGCTAGTTTATGTT
Organism: Agapanthus africanus; assembly: GCA_030015575.1. NCBI lineage: Eukaryota > Viridiplantae > Streptophyta > Magnoliopsida > Asparagales > Amaryllidaceae > Agapanthus > Agapanthus africanus. The sequence goes on along the minus strand of JASDDO010000012.1, from coordinate 388,790,998 downwards.
TAGTTAGGCTCTGATACCACTGTAAGTCCACGTTGCCCACCCCGGTGCTTGCGGGGAGGCGGAAAACGGAATAAAAATCAAGTTTTTTTGAACTTAGGCAACATGGACTAAACTTTGAAGGATCTTTGCGAAACAAAAAACAAGCTAAAGCTAACTAAAAACTAGCTAAGTGCTAGAAAGGTTATACCTTGGGCTTTATGTCCTTCTCTCCTTGCTCCTTGGAGTGGTGGAAGGAGGTCACCTTTGTCATCTTCTCACGTCGAAGAAAGATCCACCCGAAAGCCTCGACCTTTGGCTTCAACTCCAAGCTAGAAGTAACTAGGGTGTAAGAAGTGCTAATCCTTGAATCCTAGATGAGAGTAGAGATTATCAAGAAAGGGTTTTTCTCAAGCTCAAGTGTTTCTCAACACATGAGAGGGGAGAGCTTGAGGGAGAGGAAGAACAAGAGAGAGAAAGTGAATAATAGAATGAGAGAATAATATGAAGCATTCTCTCATATATGTGTGAATTATTGTAATTAGATAATTAGTGAGATAATTGTCATGGCATAATCAAGAAATGACCATTATCATTTCATTTTTAATGCAAATTGCAAGGATCAAAAAGCATCTTCCAAATGAAATGATGATGGTCAAAGTGTCAACCAAGGTCAACAAGTCAAGAAGGTCAAATGGTCAACAACCATAACCATGCACAATTATTAAACTAATATCAATTAACGATAATACACACATAAGCATTAGGGTTAATAAAATGACAATAGTCATTAACCCTAATCAAAGTCCTCTCCCTCTGTCTCAAGTAACTGTGCATACGCACCCGTATTCGTGATCCGAGGAACACGAATACAATGAGAAAAACCAATCCCAAATCATATACTAGGATCCAGCTTAAACCAAAGCCCGCTAGTATAAGCTGCCCGGACAGCAAACGTGCACAAGTGCGCGGATTTGAACGAACCCTGTCGCAAAACCATGCGACCTCTACTCATTTTGCCTAAAGGCGAATAGCTCTCTGTGTGGGACTCTAAAGACTCGACACTACGCTGGCATTGGATTTAACCACAGAACGCAAGCGGCAATAGCTGTACGTAACGGTCCCCAGGTAGATGTCGATAAGAAGACTGACGAGGTGAACCCCATCTGAACTCCTACTGAGCCTGTATGTGACAGTCTCCGTACAGTCCGGTCTGTTCGTCTGATACATCGCATGGCGGGCCTAAGGGGAGGAGAACGTCAGTCTCCTAATAGCGGTACAAGTCGTGTCGGAGTGTAGCCCAGAACACCCTGAGATAACACTGGAAACCCACCAGTATATCTCGCTTGCCCTGGACAGGGACTACTCGTGTAATGGCTCTCCTGGACACAGCGCGATGTCAACCCCCAATACCGGGAGAGACGAATCCTGTCTAACCGTCACTGCCTCCAAGTGCTTCGGGACTGCACCCAAAAACTACCTGTTTGCATGACTCCTTTGAGCCGTGGTAGGGTAGTAATCAAAGTGCAGTGGGAACACACTCGAGGCGAAATGACAGTGTCAAGTCAGCGGACTAAGCTGTCTCATGTCACCTGGGAACTGATAACCGATGATAGGTATAATACCAACCAACAGTCCCCGACGAGTCCTGTCCAGTGTACTCGTAACCTAACGAGCACCCGCATACTATCTCAAGTACGACGTACTGACGACTGTGGGACAGACCATCTCCCACACTGGGATGAGAAGCGCATACGCTAGTCTACTCCGGAGTATCGATGCCCTGTCTCGATAGTCCAACGACTAGGGACCTGTATAAGGATGTGCTTATAGATCACCCAGCTCCCACGAGTGTGAGCGCCATCACAACGCTGGTAATCAAGCAATAATCCTAAGGGCTTTACTAATATGTATATCAGCAATATGCTAAAAGAAACACATGCACATATTAAAGCAGAGACAAACCAAGTAGCATACTACCATTTCGAGCAAGATTGTATATACAACTGTGAATATCCCAAGCTTCCATTAAGTAATATACAAACTAGTATGATACAGTAATGGCCTCTAGGGCATATACACTAACAGTGTATACGGAGGAGTAATGCTGAGAGAGAATCTCATTCTCTTTTAGAATAGTCCAGGAATCCCGTGCTCAAGTATTCTCCTCCTTGATCTCATCATAGGACATAATAATTCTACCCGGTTTTGGTTCTCTACTTCTAACTTATATTCGGTGATTATCTCAAAAGTTTCGGACTTGTGTTTCAACAGGAACATATGTCTGAATCTAGAGAGATCATCAGTGAATGTAATGAAGTACAAAGAACCGGTCCTGGCATGTGTAGACTGGGGACCTTTATACATCACTATGTATCAGTCCCAAGAGTTCACTAACTCTTTCTCTGTTTCCAGTAAACGGAGCTATGGTCATCTTATCTTTGTGACATGACTGACAAGTTTCATAAGATGTAAATTTAAACTGATTTAAATATGCATCTAAATGTAACTTAGCTAGTCGGGTCGCATTGATATGACATAGTCTACAATGCCTCAAGAAGAATTCGTTCATTTCTGAACTCTTCCTCTCGTGTGTGTTTTGTATACTAAGAACTGTAGTTTGATTTAGAACGTCAATGCTTTTAGATAACGTGCCTGAACCGATCAACTCCTGATATAGGAATTGTTCAAAACATTATCCAACAATACAAAATTATATCCTTTATTTACTAGTAAAGAGACTGATATGATGTTGTATATCAGGTTCGGTATCTAATAACATTCGTTCAGAATCATTGTATTCTGGTAATATAGGATGATAGTGACCAACAGACTTGGCTGCAACACTTGCACCGTTTTCTGTCTCATGAAACTTATCACCCGTTCTCAGTTCTCTACCTTTTTGTAGCCCATGTAACAGATTACATATGCGGGATCCTAATCCGGTATTTAATACTCAGGACGTAGAGGATACTGAGAAACAGTTCTTTGTAATGAACACACCCGAAGAAGATGCATCATCATGCACTTTCTTCGTTTGGGCAGCATGGGAATCCTGGTATTCCCCTAATTCCTGCTCGGTCTTATAACAATTATAAGTTGGAGAGGGACCAACGTTCCCCAGCTCAGTATAACAAGCGGGTTCGGTCAATACATCCATATTATTATCTTGATTAAGGCGTGACATGGCCGCTACCTGGATAGAGAGAGAAGAAAACACTCTGCGTACGCTCTTGCAAGGTTAGATTGGTTATATATATTTTATCTAATCAGGATGGCTCCCACTGTTTTTTATCAAATCTTCCTTCAAATCCTAAAAGGAAAGACTAGCCGGGATTAATTACACTCTACAAGTTTGCCAATCTTTCAGCCAGGCCAGTGCCGGTACTTTGAAGGAGGTTCCCCGTGCTTTCGCATGGACCTAATTAAAATAAACCTCATTTTCCCAGGGGCGTAACCCCGTTGACACCTTTCTAGACACCTACTTGATCGGCTAATTGTAAAGTGCAAAACTCTCCCAGGAGTAACAATTACTCGCAGTGGGTATCGGGATCCAACTATCTCATAGAAGGTATTTAATCTCATTGCAAATTTCAACACTTGAAACTCCCGATAATGGTTTTTACCCCTAGCACTTATGACCTTAACTATGGTCAACAAATCATAAGCACTAGTCAAGCTCTACCCATCATTTCGTGATTAATTAGACCCACCCACATGACCCTTAACTACGGTCAACAAAGTCACGCGACTGTCCTAACTAATCGCATTATATGCGGTGTAGGAAGACATCACTTAGCTACAGTACACTGTGCCTTGACTATGGTCAACAAACACAGCACGAATACTAAGTACTCTACTTTCTAAAATGACGGAGGGTTGCGGATGGTTTTTAAGAAAACCTTTAACGCTTTGAACTTGATCTCGCTGCAGAATCAATTGGTTTTAAATGGAGTGTTTTTGAGGCTTTTACTAGTTTCGCTAAAGAGGTCACGCCCGGTGAAGGGATCTCGGCTCTTTCCTCGTCAAATGAGGTGCAGGATATTCATAATACCACTATGCAAAGCAAGAACTAAAAAAGAAATCAAAAGACAAACCGAAGGTTGTAGCATCTGCTAGTTATTGTTAAAGAGGCCACTCCCGGTGAAGGGATCTCGGCTCTTTCCTTATCGAATAAGGTGCTGGATGTTCTACAAGGAACACCGCTATGCAAAGCAACAACTAGAGCTACCTAATTTTGAAATTCGATTCCACAACATCATTTAGGTCTATTTTCTTTCATTAATCTCATTAATGAATGCCCCATCATTTAAGTCCACCTAAACATCACAGATAAATACAACGTACACTTATGCCATCCGCATTCGCCTCGATGTCCCGTCTGCACCGTTAGGTTAGGTAACTAACGGCAGTGCGGGGCAGGGCTAGCGCGGGTGTAAAACATAAGCAACGTCTATATATCATATATACTATATACAGTATCTATCTGAACATATCACATGATCACATCACAGATAACACAGCAGAAAACATCATATGAAATATTGGATATACTAGGACGTCCGTGTTTTATTTTGAGCCTGTATAAAACACGGATTCCACTGTCGTGATGAATAGCCAATCCCACACCCCTAGACCCCTACGAGAGCGGCAAGCAACCCTACCAATTCTAGAGTTAGGAGACCCGGACTCGACTCCTCGAGATGGTCTCCCAATAGACCCTAGAACCCGGTTACTTGTGCTCCCCGCCTTGGGTCTATCCTAATGCGGAAAAATAAATAATATACAATGGTGAGATCATCCTCAGCCCGGAAGTGCCCCAATAAAAGAATATTACATACAAGTTTTTTACATGAATGAAAATGAAAAAATACTCATCTCACATAAAAAAAAACCCGGCTATTCAAACACGACGATCCAATATAACATATCCAGCAACACATAACATCACATGTCATCAACGTAAGTAAATATGCCCATCCCAATTGTCGTTGACATATAGCAACGAAACCGGCGATATCACATATTACACTTACGGTCGCAGAAAAGAAAGTGTAAAACTACAACAGTTGGAATCCGCAATTTCCTTAGACATCGCATGCCTAATCATATGAATTCTTTAGACATCACATGCCTAATTATTATAAACCCCGCATTTTAGTCTCATTATCGAAAACTCTTTTCAATATGAAGTCGGGCAATTCAACAAGATTCCCTACATCCTGATCGAATGCTCGTCGCAAACTTTAGTAGACGGCCGCACCCCAAGATGCCGTCGACGAATTGCACTAAGGCGGAACACCGCTGCCGCGAGCACCCGAACGGATGCTTTTGGCTACGGGGTTCTCCTACAGTCATTTGGTCGGGGCTATGGGGCGTGGCTATCTATTAAGTTTACCCGGCGAGTATCCGCGTACGCTACGTGATTGCGACGGACTCTTGATCACATCAAAATCCCGTGGCAACCGATCAAATGAGACTAAACTGCTATGTCTATAACATTCAAATTAGTTATTTCATAACTACTTGTGGATTCCAAATATTGTATCACATTCCAGATAAACAGACAATGTTAAACTTTCCGATCGAATAATCAAACACCCAAGTTTTCCTAAATAGCTCAACACTTGAAACAAGTTTAAAACATCCATTTCATGCCACAGTACCAACGGTCCAGCCGTAGAAGGGTCAAGCCAACGCCTCACATGTGGCACGCCGTACCGCCCCAAACCCTAAGGTTCGAAAGGCAGTTCAAGAGGGTCACATAATCGAGTTAAGGTTTGTTGTCTTTTAGAGAGTCCATCAAGTAACTTGCACGATTTAGAACGTTCTTAAACTACTGAAAAATCCAACACATGGAAATTTTCCGGCAGGGGAAAAAGTGAGTTATTGATATCCGGTCGAACTTTTTAACACGATCTAAAAATTACCCGGACAAACTAAAAAAAGTTAAATTATCCGATCGAATCAACGAGTCCCTAATACAACCTTAAGAAAACTCAACACTTGAGTGGAATTAAAAAATTCCCAGAAAAAATTGACAAGAAAGGACCTAAGAATAAATATATGAAGTATGAGGGACTAAGTCATAATTTGGGCCGCGGAACCGCCGCCAAACCCTTGGTTTAGCCACGGTTCCGCGGTCATATAGACGAATCAGTGGGCCGTACTTCACAGTAATTCTTAGTTTTTCCTGCTTAATTTTCTGAGCATTTTTAATTCATAAAAAATCACAGTTTTGAAAATTGTCCAGAGAAGGGTATTCGTCGGGGTTTACGGGTTCGATCGGACTTTAAACTTTGCCTAAACTTCGCGTAAAGCTCTAGCATGGCTCTGATACCACTGTAGGGTTCCTAGGCACTCTAATAAGGTTCTACAAGGCATCAACCATACCCGATTAAAAAAATAGCCGTGCCAAACAACCCTAACCAAGATCGTATACTAGAGATTATGCGAAAACTAGCAAGTTAAACATTTTAACTACAAGTGAAAGGGATTACAACCTTTGTAGATTCGGTCCTTCACTTCTAAAGCTCCGTGTTGACGTCTCTTCGCTGCGATCATCGAGATTCCGGACTCGAGTGATGGTTTCCTCGGAGAAATGAGCGGGCTAGGTCGTTGACTTCGAGGCCGAAGATGATCTACGTCGAAGAGACTCAAACTCAAGCTATTCCTTCACTTGGTCATGAACTTTATGAAGAGAACACCCTATACTACATGGAAAGTAGTAGAGGATGAAGAAGTAGGAAGTGGGCTCACTTTAGAATTGATTTTCTCACACTTTTTCTCATGGCACCATTAGAGCTAGTAAGCTTTTCATGGAGCTCGATGAAGAAGAAGAATAAGAAAGAATAATCCATCCAAACGAAAACTTATCCTTTGAATTATTGCACCATGGTTGAGTTAAGCCCTCATGCTTAACTCATGTAGAGAATTAACCAAAGTATGAGGTTAAGGGTTGGGTTAACTAATATCCTAAGGAATGACAAAAGAGTTGACTTTGTCAATGTTGCATACAAGCTTCTACAAGCTTGATAACATTGACTAAAGTCTCCTCTCTTTTGTTATTCTTAAGGAAATAAGTAAACCCTAATTTAACCTAAACTTGATATAAGTCTCATACACCCATCTTGTATGTATCATCAAGCATGATACAAACATGTACACTTGCATATATCACATATAAACAATGTGCACAATCTAGTGAGAAAATCAATCTTAAGTGAACCAATACTAGTTAATGTAAAGTAATATATCAAATATATAATTATACATTAAATCATTAAATCAACACTTGATTTAACGATCCGGTCATATCGCATATAACCGACTAATATCTAGTGTATCAATGTATGGAATCAACACTTGATTCGGTAACCCGGCCATATCTCATATAACCGTCCGATGATACAAATCGCGGGAATAGAATACAATATCACATACTGGTATTATTCTCGGTCTCGCACATATCTCATATGGGCTCCTATTTCGTTTCGCTTGAGCCAGGAAACTTCTGTGTAGGACTTTAAAGACTCATCAATACGCCGGCAGTAGGTGGTGATCATATCAGTCATCCACAAGCCGCAAGCGGTCTGCTAAACGTAACGTCCATCCGGGTATTAAGCGATCAGAAGATCAACGAGCAACCCTGCTCATACTCCCGCGAATCCAATCAGTAACACATACCACACAGTCCGGTCTGTTCGTCTGATATGTCGCATATCTCGCCTAGGGGTGGTAAACGTCAGACCCCAGCAGCTTGATAAGTCATGCCGATGTAAGGTCCATAACAAGCATGAAACTACTGATAACACTTACCAGTAATGTAAGTGCACGGCGGCGCCACGGCCGTCAATCCGATGCCGGAATGCGGAAACGAAACTTTTTACGAACTTGTAAACCGGCACCACCGCGCACAAAAATCTCGGATCGGGCCATTAATCTATTCCTAGCTAGCAAGAGAAGGGGAAGAGAGATATACCAAGCGATCCGTGTCTTTCGGTCTTCTCGTCGTCGTCCCGATCTCCTCGCGGAATCTCCGGTCTTCAGCTCCTCGTCGGAAGGGCACCACATCGCCGGGTTCTTTTACGGGCTCCCACCTCTGGACCGAGGCAACTCGGGCACGAAATTGGCGAGCCGACGTGCCCAAGAATTGCTATAGAATAAGTGTAGTTCTCTTTGTCTCTTGGGGTTGTGTGAAGTTGCCATATCAAGTGGAGGAATGAGATATCTTTTGGAGATGTGCTAATGTGGTTTTTAGCAAGCCAAAAAGATGAAAAAACCCACACCACAAATTGGGACAACCCCTCTCTTTGCTTGGCTGGCCAAATCATTAAGGAGAGAATGAGAGAGGAGAGAGTATGGATCAAAAAAGAGAGTCTCCCCTAATGCAAGAGAGAGAGAAAAAGTTATCATGAAAGGAAATGATCACCAACTAAAACCCACACTCCAACAACCATCATGACTCCAAAGGTCAAGCCATGATGAAGTCAAGGAGTCATGAAAACTATCATGAAGCAAAAAATCTCCTCAATTGTTAATTGCACAATTGCAAATAACCCCCTCCACCAAAATTCAGCCAGACAAAGAAACAAAGGAAAATGGCCGAAACGGAAAGCAAACTGGCAACTTCATAAAACTGATCCCGTAATAAATTACAGGAAACCCCGTTACTGTATATACATACCCGCATTTGTATTCCGACCGAAATACAAATGCAATGAGACAAAATCTACACTGTACTATACTAGGATCCGGCTTAAACCAAAGCCCACTAGTATTATCCGTCCGATCATGATCCGTGCAATACCGCACGTATCTGATCGAACCCTGCCTATCTCCATACGTCCTCTACAGCGTTTCGCCCGAAACTTGAGAAACTGGTCTGTGGGGGACTTTAAAGACTCGTCAATACTTTGGTTGAGGATTTAACCACTAGCACGTCAGAGGTATTAGCCATACGTAACGGGCTACCAGGTATTGACCAAACGGGACGTCGATGAGAGAACTCATCCTGACACCCTACTGAGCCTGTCAGTGACAATATCCGTACAGTCCGGTCCGTTCGTCTATGAGCATCGCATGGCGGGCCTAGAGGGTTGATAAAAGTCAGACCCCCAAAAGCGGTACAAGTCGTGTCGGAGTGTAGCCCAGAACACCCTGAGATACTACTGGAATACCTACCAGTAAATCTCCTGCCTTGGCCAAGGACTTCGTGTAATGGCTCTCCTAGACACAGCGCGACCTCACCCCCAATACCGGGAGAGACGAACCCCTGCAGATCCGCTCACTGCCACCATGTGGCTCGGGACTGTACCCAACTAAAACCTGTTTGCACGTCTCCTTTGAGCGTGGTAGGGTAGTAATCAAAGTACAGTGGGAACTCACATGAGACAAATGATGATCTCAGGTCGATGAACTAACATGTACACATGTCACCAGGGAACTGCTATCTGACGTCAGGTATAAGACTAACTAGCATGTTCCCGGCGAGTTCTGTCCGGTGTACTCATAACCAAATTAGCACCTGTATACATCTTAGGTGAACCAAATGACACCAATGGCTTGTGAGACCGGCCACCGCCCCTCTTCGGGGTCTCGACTGTATACACTAGTCTACTCTGGAGTATCGATGCCTTGTCTCGTAACTCCCACGACTAGGGACCTTTTAAGGATGTGCTTATAGACTACCAGCTCCCACGTATATGATCACCCTCATAATGCTGGAAGTCAAGAAAGAATCCTAGCGGCTCTATCAACGCGCAATAGTGACCTGTAAGGTCACCTAAAGCAGTACACGATGATAAAGATAAACCAGATAGTATACTATCATCTCGAGTAAGACTGTCCTATCAGGATAGGTCCTCCATCAATCGTTGCAATCATGTGCCTGTGATCCAATAATTGACTCTGAGGGTACTATCTCCAACAATCTCCCACTTGCACTCAAGGCTAATTATTGCGATGTCGCATACTCACAGCCCGTGTGATACCGAACACCCAACTCCTCTACTAATCAGTCTCACAAAACCCTTTTGCGAAACTATTGCGTTCGAGGAATAGCCTCAGTGAGTGGATCCGCCTTGATGTTTCTTTCTATGTCTCTCTATATCTCAAGTTCGCGGAGAATGCCATCTCTCGAAATGAGCAATACCTGTCTTAGAGTATGTCTGGATATCTGATGGGACCTAGCTCATAAATGAACTCCAAATCCAAACTTCTTAGACTGTATCGTCAACTGAACTTAATCAGTATCCTGTGCCATGCCTCCCCCAGCATCCCATTAGACCACCTGTCCAAACTACTGCCCCTCGTCGGAGGGAAAACTATAACTCTGACAACCAATCTGTCATCCAGGTCACCTTGGAAGCCTGGAATGATAACTGTCTCCCGAAAGAGACCGTTGTTATCATATCCCTAGAACATTCACTTATGTTCTAAAACTGCTTCCGTTCGTTTCTCCAGGATTGGATCAATATCAATTTATTGCATCCACTGCAAAAACAACATCTGGTGTGGTACTTGACATCTCATGATTGTCTCAATTGCCTAAGCAAGTGATCTGCCAATCATGCACATCCCTCTCCTGTTTAGTCTGTAAGATACCTTTAGAGAGGGTGACTCCATCACCTGCAGGTATACTACCATGCCAGGAGTCGTCCATTCTAAAAACTCTTAGAATGCTGTCTAAGTACCCTGATTGGGAAACCACCTAAATCTAGATCTATAGATCTAGTAACCAGAATGTCTTGATATTATACCCAATTCCTATGTGGAGAAACCACTGTGTGACAACCAAAGTATAACCGATTGTAGTATAGGAATATCACTTCCTACTCTGTGTATGTCATCCAAATACCAGGACATCACACCCTACTACCTTCTCAACAGATCCATCCCCTATTCTGACGAAGTCAAACCTATGACTGTCACATCAGAGACAGATGATCTATCTCCGCTACTTCTGCTTTAGTCTATAAATAGACTTAAGCTACTTGTCCACCAATGCTTCCGCTGCTCCCACTGACTATGACAACCCTCTGGCAGAGTCATATACACGTGCACTTCTAAAGCTAGTTTAGAACGACGCTATACTCATCCTCCTGCCGGGTCTCACAGTCTGGAACAACAGCAAAGGCAAGCCTGGGTAAACAAGAACCTCCCTGCCACCGTCCTTGAAGCTACCGGAGTACCTCTCGGGTGCCTGAGATTACCCACCGTATCTGCGGAGTGGCCAATGGAATGTCAAACCAGATTGAATCTTTAGGTTCTTATCAAATCTTCAGTAATCGTTTGCGGTTCTGGAATCACTTCCAGTTCTACCATACTCCCACTACTGTTTTCTGAAAAAATCCATTTTATTTAAAACTGTGGCGAGTCTAGAACAATATCACTATTGATTTTCCAGATGGTAGAAAATCAACCCTCGTCATAGCCTGGGTCAACTCACAAACAGCCATTACAGAAACGTGCCTTGAGTTATCCAGAGTCTGGTTTTAAGCATAAGCCGGACAACTCCCCGTACCTTAACATCGTTAAGATATGAACTGTTCTATATCCAATATAGAAGAAGATGCACTGATTTAATTAGAACCAGATTCAAATCATGCAGCTGTCTCCAGTGCATGTCAACTAAATGGAAGGAGGCCGATCAGCGTTACTCAACTTAGGAGTACATCCAGATATGAGTAACCTGAAAGAGAAACAAGTTCTCTTAAACATTACTATCAACTGAATACCATACACAAGTATCTACATCTTCGATCACTTTGCAGAATCCCGATACTTGCAACACCTGGCTTTCTACTTTACTCTTATACCTATAACTTCTCAAAAATCAGACCTTGTGTTTCTACGAAACACCTGTCTAAAAACTAGAGAAGTCATAAGTAAACCGAATATAGTACGAGGACCATCCCCTCTATCCTAATGGACACTGGACAACATACAATACTCTGTATAAGTTCCTTGAGTCTAATAACTCATTCCCTGTGTGTCGTAGGTTGAAAACTGTACTTATGGTTAAGAAGAATTACACCGCTGTTTAATGCTCCTTACCTAACCATCCATTGATATAGGTAAATGTCATAGACATAATTTCAAAAAGGTATATCTCACTCTATAAAAATAGACGTACAGATGTATCAATTTGAAATTGGTGCATAACAGCGGATATTCAAAACCAAATATTTGCCTTCCGGCAAACAATCCAGGTGACTTCCTTAAATATCACCGATTACAACGAATCCCGATATAATGAGGATGATCACCTAATTCCCATTAACTTACTCCTACTCATCATCTGTAAAACCATACAGATGTGAGAATCATACCTGGTAAATACATACCCTGGAGCAAGATCTGATTGGGAAATCAGTTTTCTCTTAAAAGTACACAGTGAAACTGAAATAATGAAATGTTTCGATGGGGTATCCCGGTATTCCTAGTAATGCCTCTTCCATTATCCAGATTCACAACTGTAACCATGTAATTCTTTGCCATCTTTCGAAATCGCTTTATATGTCTTTAGTCATTACCTTCTGCACACCCTCTTAGGCTAAATGGTTTTCTTCCTTCCCTACCATTCGGCACCAGCCTATGGTTTGGAAGAAGACTATCCAATAAGCATAATGGGTGAACTATCCTAATCCTAGGAGCACTCGCTATGCGAGAGAAGGTGAAGATAAAAGACAACCGAATAAACCTTATTCCTATTTCTCCTGAACCAGAATCCATCCCTGAACTGGAACAAGTTCCTTTAAAGTTCGTATATAACCATACGATGGAGTATCCAATAAACTGTGGATCTTCGTAGTGATACGGAGTGTCCTGGAGAAATACAAAGGTGATTTAGGATTGGCGAAGAAATACTTGGTTTGGTTGTGAATAGCAGTCGCAATTTACTTTGCCCTCTTACTAATCCCTTGATATGTCTTTACTTAATACCTTCTGTACACCATCGTTATGCTAATTGGTTTTCTTCATTCCCTACCGTTCGGCACCAGCTTAAGGTTTGGAAGAAGACTATCCAATTTGCGTAATAGGTGTACTATCTCCTAAACCAAGGAGTACTCGCAACCTGAGAGAAGGTAAAAGGAAAAGACAACTTAATAGTTCTATTTGTTTTCTCCAGAACCAGAAACCATCCTCGAATAAATTCCTTCGAGTTCGTATATAACCATACGATGGTTTTGTCCAATGGAAGTGGACGTTTGTAGTAATACGGGGTGTCCTGGAGAAAAGGGTAAAAGTAGGAGTGGCAATGAGGTTTGCAACTCTGACAATCCAAAAGCCTGTGTTTAAGAAGGTTCGGTTAATTTTGGTCACTGAGTCATAGTCAAGGGTCGGGTCATGGTCGCTGCCGAAGAGAGAGAGAAAAGAAACACTCAGCGTGCACTCTAACCTAAATCAGAATGGTTGTCACTTTATCTAATCAGGAAACCTCCCACTGTACCGTCAAATTCTCCTCCAAACCTGAAAGAAGAATTAGTCGGGATCACCCGAGGAGTAAACCAACTCATCAGTGGGAATCGGGATCCAACTATCATCGCATGATAACATGACGGAATCCGCTCACGTTATCACACTCCAGAAGGTATGCGCATATCTGGCAAGTTTCAGTTTCTTTAGAAACTCCCGATGTGATTTTTACCCCATGCTCTTATAACCTTGACTAAGGCCAACAAATCATAAGTCACATGTTAAGTTCTACCCGTCATTGTCCAGGTTAATTTGAACTCACCCGTACAAGCCCTTGACTAGGGCCAACAAGGCTATACGACTGTCCCAAACCAACGCATCTATCTATGCAGCAGAAAGGTAACAAGCAGCTACCATACACTATGCCTTGACTAAGGCCAACAAACATAGCATGAATACTACGTGCTACCCGTCTGAAATGACGGAGGGCTACGAATGGTTTTTGGCGAAAACCTTTAACGTAATGAACTTGATATCGTTGAAGGAACCGGATAGCTTTTTATAAAAATATAGTGACGAAAACCTTTGCTAAATAGGTCACTCCCGGCGAAGGGATCTCGGCTCTTTCCCCGTAGAATAAGGTGAAGGATATTCCAATTGAATACCACGATGCAAAGCAAATGTAATCGGCTATAGTGAAGTTATTGCCCTGACGCAAACTTCTGTCCAAGGGGTCACTCCCGGTGAAGGGATCTCGGCCCTTGCCTCGTCGACTGAGGTGCTGGATATTCATAACCGAATACCACTGTGCAAAACAAAAGAGAACGTCCTTGCAATAACAGCTTTTTGAAAAGTGTTCCAACAACATCAGAAAATATTTGTTTAACTTGCATTGATCCGAATCAACGCAGTCCCATCAATTGATCACACCAATAAAGAACGAAAATAATGACGTACGTATATGCCATCCGCATTCGCCACTGGGTCCCGTCATTACCCGTTAGGTTAGTTAACTAACGACAGAGCGGGGACTAGACTAGCGCGGATGCAAAACATATACAACATCTACTAGTATATATATCAATATATAATATTTCGCTCAAGGCGTGATAAAATGCAACATCACAGAAATGTAATAAGCATCACAGAACAATACAGATATCTGGGATCCCCGGGTTTCACAGAGCCGCTACTGAAACCCGACGTTCCCCTGGTCGTGTGGATTGCCTGTGCAATGAAATCCTAGACCCTTATGGGCGCGGCAAGTTACCCGCAAAAACCTGAAGCGAGGCAGCCCCCTTCAGCAACGTGAATGGACCACCCAGCACTTCACGGAATCCGGTAACTTGGGCACCCCTCCTTGGTCAACCTGTACCCCCTACGAGAGCGGCGAATAGCCCGCCAATTCTAGAGTGAAGCCCCCTCCGTCTCAAAGATATGAGATGCGGGCTCGTTGCCCTCTAGAACCCGGCTATCCGCGCACCCCTCCTTGGGGTAATCCTAGTACAGAAAGTAAAATATACATACAACGGGTACATCGACCTCACCCCGATCGTGCCCCAAAAGAATAATATACAAACAGGCAGTGACGACAGTCCACATGTTGGATGCCCGCCCCGCAATATCAAATGTACATAATACACCAAACTGTACTACCATTGCATCCAGGCTATCCCCCATGACCAATCCGCAACATCACAGCACAACACAGAACATCAACGTGAATGTCACGTTCGCAAATCCGTCTAACCGGGCTATAGCAGTTAGACAGGATTTACCGGTCAAGTGACATTCACCGTCGCAGATATAATATAAATACTGTGAACTGACATGTTTAAAATATTCGATCGATCAATTTTACCCAAGCGGGCCCCCAAGCACTACTGTAGCACTTAAAGAAAATCTGGGTCCAAATAGAACATTCCAAAATCCCAATTTCCCTGTATAAAGATCACTGTGGAAAAATGGTGCAGTGAAGACATTGTACTGCGGCGGAACCGCGGCGCCAAGGGGGTTTTGGCCGCGGTTCCGCGGTGGGTCTACAGTATCACTCTACCATTTTTTCACATATGTCTTAGAATTTCCTTAACAGTATTCTGCAACAACCTGAAAAATTTTTGGAGCCAAAAAAATTTCGACAGAGAACTGATGCATTGAAATCGCGAGTTTTGGAATTTTGTTCGATCGAAGATGTAAACACATTAGACCAAGCTAGACTAGGTTAATGGCATAGCTCTAATACCATATAAGTGCACGGCGGCGCCCCGGCCGTCAATCCGACGCCGGAATGCGGAAACGAAACTTTTTACGAACTTGTAAACCGGCACCACCGCGCACAAAAATCCCGGATCGGGCCATTAATCTAATCCTAGCTACCAAGAGAAGGGTTGAGAGATATACCGAGCAATCCGTGTCCTTCGGTCTTCTCGTCGTCGTCCCGATCTCCTCGCGGAATCTCCGGTCTTCAGCTCCTCGTCGGAAGGGCACCACATCGCCGGGTTGTTTTACGGGCTCCCACCTCTGGACCGAGGCAACTCGGGCACGAAGTTGGCGAGCCGACGTGCCCAAGAATTGCTGTAGAATAAGTGTAGTGCTCTTTGTCTCTTGGGGTTGTGTGAAGTTGCCATATCAAGTGGAGGAATGAGATATCCTTTGGAGATGAGCTAATGGGGTTTTTAGCAAGACAAAAAGATGAAAAACCCCACACCACAAATTGGGACAGCCCTCTCTTTGCTTGGCTAGCCAAATCATCAAGGAGAGAATGAGAGAGGAGAGAGTATGGATCAAAAAAGAGAGTCTCCCCTAATGCAAGAGAGAGAGAAAAGGTTATCATGAAAGGAAATGATCACCAACTAAAACCCACACTCCAACAACCATCATGACTCCAAAGGTCAAGCCATGATGAAGTCAAGGAGTCAATGAAAGCTACACCCATCATGAAAACTATCATGAAGAAAAAAGTCTCCTCAATTGTTAATTGCACAATTGCAAATAACCCCCTCCACCAAAATTCAGCTAGAGAAAGAAACAAAGGAAAATGGCCGAAACGGAAAGCAAACAGGCAACTTCATAAAACTGATCCCGTAATATATTAATGAAAACCCCGCTACTGTATATACATACCCGCATTTGTATTCCGACCGAAATACAAATGCAATGAGACAAAATCTACACTGTATTATACTAGGATCCGGCTTAAACCAAAGCCCGCTAGTATTATCGGTCCGATCATGATCCGTGCAATACCGCACGTATCTGAACGAACCAAGCCATAACTCCATACGGCCTCTACAGCGTTTCTCCCGAAACTTGAGAAACTGGTCTCTGGGGGACTCTAAAGACTCGTCAATACTTTGGTTGTAGATTTAACCACTAGCACGTCAGAGGTATTAGCCATACGTAACGGGCTACCGGGTATTGACCAAACGGGACGTCGATGAGCGAACTCATCCTGACACCCTACTGAGCCTGTCAGTGAAAATATTCGTACAGTACGGTCCGTTCGTCTATGAGCATCGCATGGCGGGCCTAGGGGGTTGGTAAAAGTCAGACCCCCAAAAGCGGTACAAGTCGTGTCGGAGTGTAGCCCAGAACACCCTGAGATACTACTGGAATACCTACCAGTAAATCTCCTACCTTGGCCAAGGACTTCGTGTAATGGCTCTCCTAGACACAGCGTGACCTCACCCCCAATACCGGGAGAGACGAACCCCTGCAGATCCGCTCACTGCCTCCATGTGGCTCGGGACTGTACCCAACTAAAACCTGTTTGCACGTCTCCTTTGAGCGTGGTAGGGTAGTAATCAAAGTACAGTAGGAACTCACACGAGACAAATGACGATCTTAGGTCGATGAACTAACCTGTACAAATGTCACCAGGGAACTGCTATCTGACGTCAGGTATAAGACCAACTAGCATGTTCCCGGCGAGTCCTGTCCGGTGTAATCATAACCCAATGAGCACCTGTATACATCTTAGGTGAACCAACTGACACCAATGGCTTGTGAGACCGGCCACCGCCCCTTGTCGGGGTCTCGACTGTATACACTAGTCTACTCTGGAGTATCGATGCCCTGTCTCGAAACTCCCACGACTAGGGACCTTTTAAGGATGTGCTTATAGACTACCAGCTCCCACATATATGATCGCCCTCATACTGCTGGCTGTCAAGCAAGAATCCTATGGGCTCTATCAATGTGCAATAGTGACCTGTAAGGTCACCTAAAGCAGTACACGATGATAAAGATAAACCAGATAGCATACTATCATCTAGAGTAAGACTGTCCTATCGGGATAGGTCCTCCATCAATCGTTGCAATCACGTGCCTGTGATCCAATAATTGACTCTGAGGGTACTGTCTCCAACAAGTAAATCAGTGCAACCCTGGCCAGGGATTTCCAGTTGTGGCCAGTCGAGCATAGCGCAACATCAACCCCCAATACCGGGAGAGACGAATCCCCTCCTATCGCTCATTGCCTCCATATGAATCGGGACTGTACCCAAAAACCACCTGTTTGCACGACTCAGTAGAGCCGTGGTAGGGTGGAAATCAAAGCACAGTAGGAGATACACAAGGCTCTATGACGATCTCGGGTCAACAGACTAAGCTGTACCAGTGTCACCAGAGAACTGCCATCTGACGTGAGGTATAATACCATCTGGGAGTTCTCGGCGAGTCCGTCCAGTGTACCCAGTCTCCACTGAGCACCTGCATACCGTCTCTGATGTTAAATACCAATGGATATGGGATCATCCATCGCCCATCACATGGGTCGAGAAGATATACGCTAGTCTACTCTAGAATATCGATGCCCCGTCTCGATACTCCCATGACTAGGAACATTGAAGGATGTATTCATGGACTACCCAGGCCCCACTAGTATGATCTACATCATAGTTCTGGAAGTTGAGTATACATCCTAAGGGCTTTATCAACATGTAATAGAGAGACAACAAGTATACATGTTAAGATAAAGAGCAACCGGATAGCGTACTATCATGTCGAGCAAGAAAGTCCTCCCTATATATGTCCCAGCATCCACTACATTATACATCTCATATACAGTAATGGCCTCTAGGGCATACATATAACTAACAAACTTGGTCCCTGAGTCATAGTCAAGGGTCGGGCCATGGTCACTGCCAAAGAGAGAGAGAAAAGAAACACTCAACGTGCACTCTAACCTAGATCAGAATAGTTATCAATTTATCTAATCAGGAAACCTCCCACTGTAACGTCAAATTCTCCTCCAAACCTGAAAGAAGAATTAATCGGGATCACCCGAGGAGTAAACCAACTCATCAGTGGGAATCGGGATCCAACTATCATCGCATGATAATGTGACGGAATCCGCTCACGTTATCACACTCCAGAAGGTATGCGCATATCTGGCAAGTTTCAGTTTCTTTAGAAACCCCCGATGTGATTTTTACCCTATGCTCTTATGACCTTGACTTTGGCCAACAAATCATAAGTCACATGTCAAGTTCTACCCGTCATTCTCCTGGTTAATTTGAACCCACCCGTACCTACCCTTGACTTTGGCCAACAAGGCAGTATGACTGTCTCAAACCAACGCATCTATCTATGCTGCATATGAATACCCAATAGCTACCAATCACTGCGCCTTGACTTTGGCCAACAGACACAGCTTGAATACTGTTGACTATCCATGTGAAACGACGGAGGGCTACGGATGGTTTTTGGCGAAAAACCTTTAACGTAATGAACTTGATATCGTTGAAGGAACCGGATAGCTTTTTAAAAATATAGTGGCGAAAACATTTGCTAAAGAGGTCACTCCCGGTGAAGGGATCTCGGCTCTTTCCCCGTGGAATGAGGTGCAGGATATTCCAACTGAATACCACGATGCAAAGCAAAAGTAATCGACTATAGTGAAGTTATTTCCCTAACGTAAACTTCTGTCTAAGGGGTCACTCCCGGTGAAGGGATCTCGGCCCTTGCCTCGTCGACTAAGGTGCAGGATATTCCAACTGAATATCACTGTGCAAAACAAAAGAGAACGCCCTTGCAATAATAGCTTTTTGAAAAGTGTTCCAACAACATCAGAATAGGTTTGTTTAGCTTGCATTGATCCGAATCAATGCAGTCCCATTAATTGATCACACCAATAAAGAACAAAAATAATGATGTACGTATATGCCATCCGCATTTGCCACTGGGTCCCGTCATCACCCGTTAGGTTACTTAACTAACGACAGAGCGGGGACTGGACTAGCGCGGATGCAAAACATATACAACATCTACTAGTATATATATAAATATATAATATTCGCTCAAGGCGTGATAAAATGCAACATCACAGAAATGTAATAAGTATCACAGAACAATACAGATATCTGGGATCCCCGGGTTTCATAGAGCCACTACTGAAACCCGACGTTCCCCTGGTCGTATGGATAGCCTGTGCAATGAAATCCTAGACCCCTACGGGCGCGGCAAGTTACCCGCCAAAACCTGAAGCGAGGCAGCCCCCTTCAGCAACGTGAATGGACCACCCAGCACTTCACGGAATCCGGTAACTTGGGCACCCCTCCTTGGGTCAACCTGTACCCCCTACGAGTGCGGCCAATAGCCCGCCAATTCTAGAGTGAAACCCCCTCCGTCTCAAAGCCATGAGATGCGGGCCCGTTGCCCTCTAGATCCTGGCTACCCATGCACCCCTCCGCGGGGTAATCCTAGTACAGAAAGTAAAATATACATACAACGAATACATCGACCTCAGCCCGGTCGTGCCCCAAAACAATAATATACAAACAGGCAGTGACGACAGTCCACATGTCGGACGCTCGCCCCGCAATATCAAATGTACATAAATAACCAAGCTATACTAACATTGCATCCAGGCTATCCCCCACGACCAATCCGCAACAACACAGCACAACACAGAATATCAACGTGAATGTCACGTTCGCAAATCCGTCTAAAAGGGCTATAGCAGATAGACTGGATTTACCGATCGAGTGACATTCACGGTCGCAGATATAATGTAAATACTGTGAACTAACATGTTTAAAATTTTCGATCTACTAAATTTTCCGAAGTGGGCCCCAAGCACAACTGTAGCACTCAAAAACATCTGGGCCCAAAAAGAATATACCAGAAACCTTATTTCCATGTCAGAGAGCCACTGTAAAAATTTGATGCAGTGAAGCCAAAATTCGGCGGCGGATCCGCGGCCAAAACGTGGTTTTGGCCGCTGATTCGCCGCGCTACAGTAAGTTCAGCCTACCAAATTTTCACAGAATGCATAAAAAACCCTGCACGTATTTTTACAATGTACCAAATAATTTTTAAAGCAATGTAAAATTCGACAGAAACTTGACATGGAAACGCGGTTTTTTGAAAATCCGTTCGATCGAACTTGTAAACATGTTAGAGCAAGCTAGACTAGGTTAATGGCGTGGCTCTGATACCAGTGTAAGTGCACGGCAGCGCCCCGGCTGTCAATCCGGCGCCGGAATGCGGAAACGAAACTTTTACGAAACTTGTAAACCGGCACTACCGCGCACTATAAACCCGGATCGGGCCATTAACCTAATCCTAGCAAATACGAGAAAGGGTAGAAAGCTATACCGAGCGATCCGTGTCCTTCAGTCTTTGGCCTCCGTCCCGATCTCCTCGCGGAATCTCCGGTCTTCATCTCCTCGTCGGAACGGGCACCACATCGCCGGGTTCTTTTACGGGCTCCCACCTCTGGACCGAGGCAACTCGCGCACGAAGTTGGCAAGCCGACGTGCCTAAGAAATGCTGTAGGCTAAGTGTAGTAGCTTTGTCTCATGGGGTTGAAGTTGCCTTTTTGATGGAGGTGAAGAAAGAATTTTTTGGAGAAGGATGGTGTATTATTTTGCAAGCAAGAAATGAGAGATGAATAATTCCCACCATAAGAAAATGAGCACTCTCTCTCACTCAAAGTGGCCGGCCCCTATATCAAAATGAAGAGGGAAAAATGGAATCAATAAAGCAAAGGAAGAAATTGTGTGATAAAGAGGAAAAAGGATAACATTAATTTCTCATTCAATCCTCTCACATTTAATGCTAGCCATGATCACAAAAGGAAAAGCAAAGATGCTAGATTAATCATAATCATCCATTTACAAGAAACCCCTTCCACAATGCAAATTTGCACACTTGCAGATAACCCCCTCCATCGGAAAAATCCGGCCGTGAAGGAACAAAGGAAAACTGGCCGAAACGGAATGCAAACTGGCAACTTCAAATAACTGATCCCGTAATAAATTACAGAAAAACCCCGCGACTATATATACATACCCGTATTTGTATTCCCACTGAATACAAATGCAAAGAGACAAAATCTACACTGTACAATACTAGGATCCGGCTTAAACCAAAGACCGCTAGTATTATCTGTCCGATCATGATCCGTGCAATACCGCACGGATAAGATCGAACCCTGCTATATCTCCATACGACCTCTACAGCGTTTCGCCCGAAACTTGAGAAAACGGTCTGTGGGGGACTCTAAAGACTCGTCAATACTTTGGCTGTGGATTTAACCACCAGCACGTCAGAGGTATTAGCCATACGTGATGGGCTACCAGGTATTGACCAAAAGGGACGTCGATGAGCGAACTCATCCTGACACCCTATTGAGCCTGTCAGTGACAATATCCGTACAGTCCGGTCCGTTCGTCTATGAGCATCGCATGGAGGGCCTAGGGGGTTGGTAAAAGTCAGACCCCCAAAAGAGGTACAAGTCGTGTCGGAGTGAAGCCCAGAACACCCTGAGATACTACTGGAATACCTACCAGTAAATCTCCTGCCTTGGCCAAGGACTTCGTGTAATGGCTCTTCTAGACACAGCGCGACCTCACCCCCAATACCGGGAGAGACGAACCCCTACAGATCCGCTCGCTGCCTCCATGTGGCTCGGGACTGTACCCAACTAAAACCTGTTTGCACGTCTCCTTTGAGCGTGGTAGGGTAGTAATCAAAGTACAATGGGAACTCACACGAGACAAATGACGATCTCAGGTCGATGAACTAACCTGTACACATGTCACCAAGGAACTGCTATCTGACGTCAGGTATAAGACCAACTAGTATGTTCCCAGCGAGTCCTGTCCGGTGTACTCATAACCCAATGAGCACCTGTATACATCTTAGGTGAACCAATTGACACCAGTGGCTTGTGAGACCAGCCACCGCCCCTCGTCGGGGTCTCGACTGTATACACTAGTCTACTCTGGAGTATCGATGCCCTGTCTCGAAACTCCCACGACTAGGGACCTTTTAAGGATGTGCTTATAGACCCCAGCTCCCACGTATATGATCACCCTCATACTGCTGGCAGTCAAGCAAGAATCCTAGGGGCTCTATCAACGTGTAATAGCGACATGTAAGGTCACCTAAAACAGTACACGATGATAAAGATAAACCAGATAGCATATTATCATCTTGAGTAAGACTGTCCTACCGGTATAGGTCCACCCTCAATTATTGCAATCACGTGCCTATGATCCAATAATTGACTATGAGGGCACTATCTCCAACAGCCGCTCGGCAGCCTCTTGGTGAGGGCTTCGATCCTTAGCGCTGGAGGGGTCGTAAGAGGCCTGCTAAGGATGGACCGAGCAGTGAAGCTGCTCAGTTGCCTCTTGGCGAGGGCTTTGATCCCTGGTATTATGGGGCAGGGAGCTACCAGCCAGGGATAGCCGAGCAGGGTAGCTGCTCGGCTGCCTCTTGGTGAGGGCTTCGATCCTTAGCGCTGGAGGGGCCGTGGGAGGCCTGCTAAGAATGGACCGAGAAGTGAAGCTGCTCAGTTGCCTCTTGGCGAGGGCTTTGATCCCTGGCGTTGTGGGGTAGGGAGCTACCAGCCAGGGATAGCCAAGCAGGGTAGCCGCTCGGCTTCCTCTTGGTGAGGGCTTCGATCCTTAGCGCTGAAGGGGCTGTGGGAGGCCTGCTAAGGATGGACCGAGAAGTGAAACTACTTAGTTGCCTCTTGTTCGAGGTTCTGTCCGTCCTCCCTGGTGTAAGTACTGGGAAGAGGGACAGTCGCTGGAGATATGTGTCATGATCGCGTGGGGAACCTGAAGCGCTGGAGTAGTATCATTTGGATTTCGCATCGAGCGGTGCGATGTCTGCCGCGTGGCGGCACAGTTGCGAGTGAAACGGGCGACCGTTGAACTCCGCGGGTGTTGTGGGCTATAAAATGGAGGGAGTGTTGATTACTCCCTTCCTCACACCCGAAACGTAAGAATGGAGGACTTCCCTTTCACCATCCCCGAGATCATAAACTTCGAGGACGTGTACCTCTACGATCAGTACTGTACTCAGGACACGGTGCAATTGGTGATAGGCCGCATCGATGATCATTTTGGCCGATTGCTCCCCCGGCGTCCCCCCTACTTCAGCTGTTGATGTAATCCATCTGGAGGGCATCGCCGGGGCTCTACAACCCCTTGTACAAACAACTGAAAGACGAGGCCGTTGGCAAGCTAAGGTCTCTGAGGCACTTCGGCCTTATCTCTGCGAGTCGGCTAAATCGCTCGGTGGCGCTCGTCCATGAGTGCTACCAATTGAGGCACGATGCCGACGTTCGCAGGGGGCATCGAGGGCAGAGGTTAGATGCCGTGAGTGTTAGTGTTTATGCCCTAGAAGGCCATTACTGTATCATACTAGTTTGTATATTACTTAATGGAAGCATGGGATATTCACATGTATATAACAGTCTTGCTAAACATGGTAGTATGCTACTTGGTTTTTCTATCTTAATATGTGAGTGTACGTATTGATAGAGCTCTTAGGATCTTGCTTGACTACCAGCGTTGTGATGGCAGTCACACTAGTGGGGGTTGGGTAGTCTACAAGCACATCCTTATTCAGGTCCCTGGTCGTTGGATTATCGAGACAGAGCATCAATACTCCGGAGTAGACTAGTGTGTACGCTTCCCATCCCAGTTTAGGAGATGGTCTGTTCCACAGCCGTCGGTACGTCGTACTGGAGATAGTATACAGGTGCTCGTTGGGTTACGGGTACACCGGACAGGACTCACAGGGAACTGTTGGTTGGTTTTATACCAGTCGTCAGTGAACAGTTCCCAGGTGACATGAGTACAGCATAGTCCACAGACTTGACACTGCTACTTCGCCTCGAGTGTGTCCCACTGTTCTTAGATTGCTACCCTACCACGGCTCAAAGTGTAGGGTTGCTAGGCACGCGCACAAGAGTCTATGAGGCATCAACCATGCCCGAATAAAAATTTAGCCGTGCCGAACAACCCGAATACGGATCTTTAAACTAGAGATTAGGCGAAAACTAACATGCTAAACATTTTAACACTAAGTGAGAGGGATTACAGCCTTTGTAGATCCGGTCCTTCACTTCATATGCTCCGTGTTGTGGTCCCTTCGCTGCAATCATCGGGTTCCGGACTCTCGAGAAGTTCCACTAAGAGAAAGATGCAACCTTTGCTTCCGATCTTCGATACTAAGATGATCTACCTTGAAGTTTCTTTAACACAAGCTAACACTCATGAAATGATGTGACCACTCTCATCTAAATGGCAAGGGAAGATGAGGATGATGAAGTAGGATTTTTCCTCTCTTTATTTGTCTTTTTCTCATATTTATTCATCACTTTGGAAAAATCAAGCAAGCTTTTTCATGAAGAGTGAAGGAAGAAGAAGATGAATAATGTTAGAATCCTTTTGTGATGAATAGGAAAAGAAATGATATGATGAATAATGTAACCATGGTCAAACTAACCCTTGTAGAGATTTGACTAAGGTTAAAGGTTTGGTTATGTTAAGGAAATATCTAGCATAATATCTTTACAAAGACAAAGAAAGAAAGCTTCTAGAAACTTCTAGAAAACCTTAACCCTAATCAAACACTAACCATGTTTAATCTCTACTAAACAAGTTGCATTATTTATCATATCATGTTACAATATTATATATCACATATATAATATTTATCGTAACAAAATAAAATAATACATTTAACATATATCGTATATATATCAATGTATTACCCGAGTGAGAAAAAGAATCTTTTAGTGAGCAAATATTAGTTAATGTAATTTAATATATCATATATATTATTATACATTAAATTATCGAATCAACACTTGATCCGACAATCCGGCTATATCGCATATAACCGACTAATATTTATCCGTATCGATTCATCGAATCAACACTTGATCCGATGACCCGGCTGATATCAAATATCACGAGAATATAATACGGTATCACATATCGCATTATCCTCGGTCCCGTACATATCACATATGTGCTCCTACTCCGTTTTTCCTGAGCCAAGAAACCTCTGTGTAGGACTCTAAAGAATCGTCAATACGCCGGCAGTAGGTGATGATCATATCAAACACCCACAAGCTGCAAGCGGTCAGCTAAACGTAACAGCTACCCAGGTATTGAGCGCTCAGAAGATCAACAAGCAAGCCTGTAACTTCTCCTGTGAATCCAAATAGTAACACTCCCGTACAGTCCGGTCTCGTCGTCTGATATATTGCATATCTCGCCTAGGGGTGGTAAACATCAGACCCCAGTAGCTCGATAAGTCGTGTCGATATGAGGTCTATAATAGTTCGAGAAACTACTGATAACACTTACCAGTAAATCTCAGCAACCCTGGCCAGGGATTTCCGGTTATAGCCAATCGAACACAGCACAACATCAACTCCCTATACCGGGAGAGACGAATCCCGTCCTATCGCTCATTGCCTCCATGTGATTCGGGACTGTACCCAAAAGCCACCTTTTTGCACGCCCTCTTGGACGTGGTTTGATGGAAATCAAAGCACAGTGGGAATCACACAAGACTCTATGACGATCTCGGGTCAACAGACTACTCTGTACCAGTGTCACCGGAGAACTGCCATCTGACGTGAGGTATAATACCATCTGGGAGTTCTCGGCGAGTCCGTCCAGTGTACCCAGTCTTTACTGAGCACCCTTACACCATCCTTGATGTCAAACACCGATGGATATGGGATCATCCATCGCCCATCATATGGGTCAAGATGCGTATACGCTAGTCTACGCTGGTGTATCGATGCCCTGTCTCGATACACCCTCGACTAGGAACAATTATAGGATATACTCGTCGACTACCGTGGCCCCACTAGTATGATCTCATCATAGTCGCAGTAGTCGAGTACATATCCTAAGGGCTTTATCAACATTTAATATAGAGACAATCAGAGTACATGTTAAGATAAAGTACAACCAGATAGCATACTATCATGTCGAGCAAGAAAGTCCTCCTTATATATGTCCTAGCATCCACTACAATATACATCGTATGTACAGTAATGGCCTCTAGGGCATACATATAACTAACAATCTCCCACTTGCACTAGGGCCATCTGTTATGGTATCGCATACCCAACAATTAGCTGCGGTTGAAGTATCTCATACTCTACCATCCCATAAAAGTCTCTACTAGGAAAAAGGCCTTTGTGAGTGGATCCACGCTGCTGTCCTCTGTGTCTACTCTCCTAATCTCGATCTCCCTGGAGATCAACCATCTCCATGATCAGGTGATACTGCCTAAGAATTATATCTGGATTTCTGATGGGACGTTAGTTCCTTGGCTAAAGCCACAACTCCATTGTCACATAATGGTAGGAATGAAGTTCATCTTATGAACTTCTATATATCCAGACTGCCTCTTTGGTAGTATCTTTGGTAACGATGTATCTTGCCTTTAATCGTCTAGTAAGTCACGGTATCTAGCTTGGAACTCTTCCAACATACCGTCCCTCCACTGAGGGTAAAGACAATGCCTGCGACTAACATTCAGTCGTCCTTATCACCCTGGAACCTTTCCAGTGATTCTCCCCAGGATCGATTGATACCATCTCACTACAACTAGTGAGTATCCTAACATCCAATTAGATCTATCTCATAGATCCAAAACCCAGGATTTAGGAGGTATCACTTTGATCCTATATGGAGAATCCTTGTGATAAGCGGAGATTGACCGAGCGTAGCATAGGAAACTCCTTCCCTATCAAGAGTATGTCATCCACGTACTCTACGAGGATCACCACCATACTCTCTACTACCTTTTCGTATATACAAGGTTCATCTACCATTTTGATGAAGTCAAATTCTTTGACTACCACATCAAAATAGATGTTCCAACTCCGCGATGCCTGCTTTATCACATAAAACATCTTGCACACGTTTCCGCTGCTCCCACTATCTACGAAGCTCTCTGGCTGTGTACTTATAGACGCTCTTTTCTAAAACATCATTTAGAAAAGCAGTCATGACACCCAACCACCAGATATCGTAGTCATGGTATGCAGCCGTGGCAAGTAGGATCTGGATGGACTTAAGAATAGATCCTTAGAAAAGGTTTCAACATAATCCATACCTGGTCTATGATGCAAACCTTTAACAAGTCTAGCTTTGAAAGTCTCAACTTTTCCATGTACACCAAGTAATCTTCTCAAGATATACTTGCTCCTGATGGGAATTTAACCCTTCAGATAAAGCAACCAAAGTCCATACTTTGTTGGTGTATAAGGATTCCATCTCAGATCGATCAGCACCCAGCCATTCTTACAGAGTCCCACTCCTGATGGCCAGCTCGAAACTAGTTGGGTCATCATCTCATGATGCAATCCTCGCTCCCACTGTCATAGAGAAACTGAAGTATCTCTCAGGTGGGTGAGGAACCCTACTAGATCGGCGGAGAGGCTGAGGTTCGTTGGAAACTATTGAATCCTTTGGTTCTACCAAATCATTAGCTGCAGTTTGTATAGCTGGAACATTTCCAGTTCTATATGACAGACCTTACCTCGAGCTTGTCCGGATTTTGCTTTTAGACATAGGCTGGGCAACCCCAAATCTTAACAAACTTAAGATATGGGCTCTTCCCTTTCCATATCACATATGAAGTGGTAGGCAGCTGATTTGATTTGAACCCTATTCAATAGGTATGCAGCTTCTCAAGTGTATAACTCCTAAAAGGAAATAGGAAACTCAGTAGTACTCATCATAGAGCACACCATATCTAATAGGGTGAGTTTGCTCCACCCCGATATACCATCGTGCTATGGTGTATACGGAGGAGTAATGCTGAGAGAGAATCTCATTCTCCTTTAGAATAGTCCAGGAATTCCGTGCTCAAGTATTCTCCTCCTTGATCTCATCAAAGGACATAATACTTTTACCCGTATTTTGGTTCTCTACTTCTAACTTATATTCTGTGAATATCTCAAAAGGTTCGGACTTATGTTTCAATAGGAACACATGTCTGAATCTTGAGAGACTATCAGAGAATGTAATGAAGTACAAAGAACCGATCTTGGCATGTGTAGACAGGGGACCTTCATACATCAGCATGTATCAATCCCAAGAGTTCACTAACTCTTTCTTTGTTTCCAATAAACAGAGCTGTGGTCATTTTATCTTTATGACATGACCGGCAAGTTTCACAAGATGTAAATTCAAACTAATTTAAATATGCATCTAAATGTAACTTCAACCAGTCGGGTCGCATTGATATGACCTAGTCTACAATGCCTCGAGAAGGATTCGTTCATTTCTGAACTCTTCCTCTTGTGTGTGTTCCGTATACTAAGAACTGTAGTTTGATTTAGAAAGTCAATGCTTTTAGATAACGTGCCTGAACCGATCAACTCTTGATATAGAAAATGTTCAAAACATTATCCAATCAATACAAAATTATATCCTTTCTTTACTAATAAAGAGACCGATATGATTTTGTATATCAGGTTCGGTATCTAATAACATTCGTTCAGAATCAATGTATTCAGGTAATATAGGGTGATAGTGACCAACAGACTTGGCTGCAACACATGCACCGTTTTCTGTCTCATGAAACTTATCATCCGTTCTCAGTTCTCTACCTATCTGTAGCCCATGTAACAGATTACATACGCGGGATCCTGATCCGGTATCACATACCCAGGACGTAAAGGATACTGAGAAACAGTTCTCTGTAATGAACACACCCGAAGATGATGCATCAACATGCACTTTCTTTGTTTGGGCGGCACGGGAAATCTGGTATTCCCCAATTTCCTGCTCTATCTCATAACAATTATAAGTTGGAGCTGGACCAACGTTCCCCAGCTCAGTATAACAAGCGGGTTCGGTCAATATATCCGTTTTATTATCTTGGTTAAGGCGTGATATGGTCGCTACCTGGAGAGAGAGAGAAGAAAACACTCAGCGTATGCTCTGCAAGATTAGATTGGTTATCTAATATATCTAATCAGGATGTCTCCCACTGTTTTAATCAAATCTTCCTTCAAACCCTAAAAGGAAAGACTAGCCGGGATTAATTACATGCTACAAGTTTGCCAATCTTTCAGCCAGGCCAGTGTCGGTACTTTGAGGGAGGTCCCCCGTGCTTTCGCACGAACCTAATTAAAGTAAACCTCGTTTTCCAGGGGCGTAACCCCTGTAACACCTTTCTAGACACCTACTTGATCGGCTAATTGTAATGTGTAAAACTCTCCCAGGAGTAACTCTTACTCGCAGCGGGTATCGGGATCCAACTATCTCATAGAAGGTATGCAATCTCATTGCAAATTTCAACACTTGAAATTCCCGATAATATTTTACCCCTAGCACTTATGACCTTAACTAAGGTCAACATATCATAAGCACTAGTCAAGTTCTACCCGTCATTTCATGATTAATCAGACCCACCCTACATGACCCTCAACTATGGTCGACATAATCACATGAATGTCCTAACTAATCGCATCATATGCTGTGTAGGAAGACATCACTTAGCTACCGTACACTACGCCTCAACTAAAGTCGACATACGCAGCACGAATACTAAGTACTCTACTTCCTAAAATGACGGAGGGCTACGCTAGGTTTTTAAGAAAACCCTTTGCGTAATGAACTTGATATCGTTGTAGAATCGAGTGATTTTAAATGGAGTGTTTTTGAGGCTTTTCCAGTTTTGCTAAAGGGGTCACTCCCGGTGAAGGGATCGTCGGCCCTTTCCTCATCGAATAAGGTGCGGGATATATCATATATATCACTGTGCAAAGCAGAAACTATAGAAGCAATCAAAAGACAAACCGAGGGTTGTAGCATTTGGCAGTTATTGCTAAAGGAGTCACTCCCGGTGAAGGGATCTCGGTCCTTTCCTTATCGAATAAGGTGCTGGATGTTCTACAAGAAACACCGCTATGCAAAGCAAGAACTAGAGCTACCAGTTTTTATAAACAAGTTTCTACAACATCTTAGGTTTCTTTTAGTTTCATTAATCTCATTAATGAAGTCCCATTTTATTATGCTTCACAAGCATCTCTTTTGAAACGAAATCTGCAATATAATATATATCTCATATATATAATATAAACATTCGTCACAAGCAGTAATATAATCTCATCACAGAACATTGCAGCAGAAGAACATATATGAAATATTGGATATACTAGGTGTTTTCAATACGAGCCTGTATAAAACACGGATTCCACGGTCGCGATGAATAGCCAAACCCACATCCCTAGACCCCTACGAGAGCGGCAAGAAACACAGCCAATTCTAGGGTTAGGAGACCCGGTCTCGACTCCTCAAGATGGTCTCCCACTGGACCCTAGAACCCGGCTACTTGTGCTCCCCGCCTTGGGTCTACCTAATGCGGAAAAGTAAATAATATACAACGGTGACATCTTCCGCTACCTGGAAGTGCCCCAATAAAATAATATTACATACAAATTGAATTTTACATGAATGAAAAAGAAAAACTCTCATCTCACATAAAACCCCCGGCTATTCAAACGCGACGATCCAATACAACATATCACAGCAACACATAATATCTCATATCATCAACGTAAGCAAGTATGCGTATCCCGATTGTCGTTGATGTATAGCAACGAAGCCGGCGATACACCACATACTACGCTTACGGTCACAGAAAAGAAAGTGTAAAACTACAACAGTTGGAATCCGCAATCTCTTTAGACATCACATGCCTAACCAAATGAATTCCTTAGACATCGCATGCCTAACAATTATAAATCCCGCATTTTAGTCTCATTATCAAAAACTCTTTTCAATATCAAGTCGGGCAATTCAACAAGATTCCCGACGTGCTGATCGAATGCTCGTCGCAAACTTTAGTAGACGGCCACACCCCCAGATGCCGTCGACGAAGTGCACTAAGGCGGAACACCGCTGCCGCGAGCACCCGAACGGATGCTTTCGGCGACGGGGTTCTCTTACAGTCACTTGGTCGGGGCTATGGGACGTGGCTGTCTATTAAGTTTACCTGGCGAGTATCCGCGTACGCTACGTAATTGCGACGAACTTTTGATCACATCAAAATTCCGTGGCAACCGATCATCTGAGACTAAACTGCTATGTTTATAATATTCAAATTAGTTATCTCATAACTACCTGTGGATTCCAAATATTGTATCACATTCCAGATAAATAGAAAAAGTTAAACTTTCCGATCGAATCATCAAGCACCCAAGATTTCCCCAATATATCTCAACACTTGAAATCAGTTTAAAAACATCCATTACATGCCACAATACCAATGGTCCAGCCGTAGAAGGGTCAAGCCAACGCCTCACATGTGGCACGCCGTACTGCCCCAAACCCTAAGGTTCAAAAGGCAGTTCAAGACGGTCACATAATCGAGTTAAGGTTTGTTGTTTTCTAGAGGGTCCACCGAGTTACTTGCATGACTTAGAACATTCTTAAACACGAGAAAAAATCCAACTTTTGAAAAATTTTCCGACAGGGGAAAAAGTGAGTTATTGATATCCGTTCGAACTTTTTAACAGTTTCTAAAATTTATCCGGAAAACACACATAACAAAATCTGATAATCCGATCGAATCATCGAATCCCCAAAACAACCCCAGAAAATTCAACTCTTGAATAAATATTAAAAATTCCCAGAAAATCCAGCATAATAAAATAGGAGTTACTGTGCAAACAGGGAATGATGACATCATCAATGTGCCGCGGAACCGCCGCAGAAGTCATGCTTCGGCCGCGGTTCCGCCGCACTTTTTACTGTTCATGGGAAAAAGTTTGCACCGTAATTCTTAGAATTTCCTGCTGAATTTTTTAAGCATTTTTAATCTGGAAAAAACCCAGTTTTTAGAAAAAGTCCAGAGAGCGGGTTTTATCGGGGTTTCGGGTTTCGATCGGACTTTAAACTTCGTCTAGACTTCGCCTAAAGCTCTAGCTTGGCTCTGATACCACTGTATGGTTGCTAGGCACGCGCACAAGGGTCTACGAGGCATCAACCATGCCCGAATAAATATTAAAAATTTAGCCGTGCCGAACAACCCGAATACGGATCTTTAAACTAGAGATTAGGCGAAAACTAACATGCTAAACATTTTAACACTAAGTGAGAGGGATTACAACCTTTGTAGATCCGGTCCTTCACTTCATATGCTCCGTGTTGTGGTCCCTTCGCTGCAATCATCGGGTTCCGGACTCTCGAGAAGTTCCACGAAGAGAAAGATGCAACCTTTGCTTCCGATCTTCGATACTAAGATGATCTACCTTGAAGTTTCTTTAACACAAGCTAACACTCATGAAATGATGTGAACACTCTCATCTAAATGGCAAGGGAAGATGAGGATGATGAAGTAGGATTTTTGCTCTCTTTATTTATCTTTTTCTCATATTTATTCATCACTTTGGAAAAATCAAGCAAGCTTTTTCATGAAGAGTGAAGGAAGAAGAAGATGAATAATGTTAGAATCCTTTTGTGATGAATAGGAAAAGAAATGATATGATGAATAATGTAACCATGGTCAAACTAACCCTTGTAGAGATTTGACTAAGGTTAAAGGTTTGGTTAGGTTAAGGAAATATCTAGCATAATATCTTTACAAAGACAAAGAAAGAAAGCTTCTAGAAACTTCTAGAAAACCTTAACCCTAATCAAACCCTAACCATGTTTAATCTCTACTAAACAAGTTGCATTATTTATCATATCATGTTACAATATTATATATCACATATATAATATTTATCGTAACAAAATAAAATAATACATTTAACATATATCGCATATATATCAATGTATTACCCGAGTGAGAAAAAGAATCTTTTAGTGAGCAAATATTAGTTAATGTAATTTAATATATCATATATATTATTATACATTAAATTATCGAATCAACACTTGATCCGACAATCCGGCTATATCGCATATAACCGACTAATATTTATCCGTATCGATTCATCGAATCAACACTTGATCCGATGACCCGGCTGATATCAAATATCACGAGAATATAATACGGTATCACATATCGCATTATCCTCGGTCCCGCACACATCACATATGTGCTCCTACTCCGTTTTTCCTGAGCCAAGAAACCTCTGTGTAGGACTCTAAAGAATCGTCAATACGCCGGCAGTAGGTGATGATCATATTAAACACCCACAAGCTGCAAGCGGTCTGCTAAACGTAACAGCTACCCAGGTATTGAGCGCTCAGAAGATCAACAAGCAAGCCTGTAACTTCTCCTGTGAATCCAAATAGTAACACTCCCGTACAGTCCGGTCTCGTCGTCTGATATGTTGCATATCTCGCCTAGGGGTGGTAAACATCAGACCCCAGTAGCTCGATAAGTCGTGTCGATATGAGGTCTATAACAGTTCGAGAAACTACTGATAACACTTACCAGTAAATCTCAGCAACCCTGGCCAGGGATTTCCGGTTATAGCCAATCGAACACAGCACAACATCAACTCCCTATACCGGGAGAGACGAATCCCCTCCTATCGCTCATTGCCTCCATGTGATTCGGGACTGTACCCAAAAGCCACCTTTTTGCACGCCCTCTTGGACGTGGTTTGATGGAAATCAAAGCACAATGGGAATCACACAAGACTCTATGATGATCTCGGGTCAACAGACTACTCTGTACCAGTGTCACCGGAGAACTGCCATCTGACGTGAGGTATAATACCATCTGGGAGTTCTCGGCGAGTCCGTCCAGTGTACCCAGTCTTTACTGAGCACCCGTACACCATCCTTGATGTCAAACACCGATGGATATGGGATCATCCATCGCCCATCATATGGGTCAAGATGCGTATACGCTAGTCTACGCTGGTGTATCGATGCCCTGTCTCGATACACCCTCGACTAGAAACAATTATAGGATATACTCGTCGACTACCGTGGCCCCACTAGTATGATCTCATCATAGTCGCAGTAGTCGAGTACATATCCTAAGGGCTTTATCAACATGTAATATAGAGACAATCAGAGTACATGTTAAGATAAAGTACAATCAGATAGCATAATATCATGTCGAGCAAGAAAGTCCTCCTTATATATGTCCTAGCATCCACTACAATATACATCGTATGTACAGTAATGGCCTCTAGGGCATACATATAACTAACACAAAGGAGTCGTGCAAACAGGTAGCAGTTGGGTGCAGTCCCGAGCACTTGGAGGCAGTGGCGGTTAGACAGGATTCGTCTCTCCCGGTATTGGGAGTTGATATCGCGCTGTGTCAGAGAGCCATTACGCAAAGTCCCTGGCCAGGGCAAGCGAGATTTGCTGGTAGGTTCCAGTAGTTTCTCAGGGTGTAATGGGCTTCCCTCCGACACGACTTATACCGCTATTAGGGGACTGACGCTTGCCGCCCCCTAGGCCCGATATGCGATAGTCTAGGACGAACGGACCGGACTGTATGGAGATTGTCACATCAGACTCAGTAGGAGTTCGGATGGGTTTCCTCATCGGCCTTCTTATCGACATCTACCTGGGGACCGTTACGTACAGCTAGTGCCGCTTGCGGTCTGTGGTTAAACCCACTGCCAGCGTAGTAGTCGAGTCTCTAGAGTCCCACACAGAGAGTTTCCCTACTCCAGGCGAAACGATATAGAGGTCGTATGGTTTTACGACAAGGGTTCGGACGCATACGTGTGTTTACACACGTACGACTTTCGGACAGTTTTTACCAGTCGGCTTTGGTTTAAGCCAGTTAATGGTATCTGGTTATTGGATTTATACAGTCTAAAGTTTTTCCGTATTTTTGCGGAAAGGAGGGGCGTTCTCGTAATTGCGCGAGAAGCTTCTAGAAGGTGGTGACTAAGGAGGTTAAGGTGGCATAAGCAATGAATGTGATTAGTGAGTCATATGGATGATTCATCCATGTCATTAATGCATGATAAATGCTTAATGACTCATGGAGTGAATCATCACTAGATATTATCAAGCATGGTTGCTAAATTCATTTCTTATTCTTTTCTTGATAAAAGAAATGCTTGATATATATTATCATAACTCATTATTCTCACTTCATTATTATCCTCACCTTCTCTCTCCTCAAGCTCTCCCTCTTCAAACCCTAATCCTCCCCTCTCATGTGTTGAGTACAAGGATTAGTTAGACTACTTAATCCATAACCCTCTCTATATTTCACCTAGCTTCTTTGATTAGCACTTAGAGAAGTTTAGTTGCCTCAAGTTTAGAGGCTAAGCTTGGAGTAAAGCTCTCAGGTGGATCGTCTACTACTTCGAGAAGGCCGAGGAGGAGGTGGAGTTCGCAAAGACGAAGGACACGATTCGTTAGGTATAATTCATAAACATAGTAGCATAGAAACTCTATGTTTTAAGTTAGTTATCGTTTAGCTTCGATTCAAGCGGTTAGTCGATGTTTGTTCACTAAACAAGTTCGTTTTTGAAAATTCCGCCTCCCCACAAGTATTGGGGTGTTGTACATCGACTTACAGTGGTATCAGAGCCTCGCTAAACAATAAATAACTTACTTGCAAATTTGTATGAATTTCGAACGGAAAAAAACGAAACCGGAAAAGCCCGAAATCACAAGTTTCTGTCGTTTTTAAAATGAAGTCCAAAAATTTTTCAGGGATGTTCAGAAAGCTTTAAAAGACACCAGAAGAACACACAAGAAATTTGGGCCCCTGAATCGTCTAAAGCGCCGCGGAACCGCGGCGGATCCCATCGATCCGCCGCGCTTCCGCCGCCGAGTTGACGATTCAGGAACCCAATTTTCCTGTGTTGCTTCTCTGTGATATTTGGTATTTTCTGGAATATTTAATTTTTGCTCAGGTTTCAGATTTGCAGAGCAGTATTGGAGCAAAATTAAAAGTGTTTAATCGATCGAAATTATACAGTATTTGCTTGTTGGATTATATCTGTGATTGTATAATGTGTTCGTAAACCTCCCCTAACTGCTAGTATGTCAGTTGGCAGGGGGTTGCACATTTCTGAAATGGATTTTATCTGTTTGTGCATATGAACTGTGTTGGACCGTTGTGATGTATAGCCGGGGTTATGTGATGGGTTATTATTTAATTCATTTGATGTAAATGTAATTTGTTGTAATATTATTTTGCGGGGCACATCCAGGTTGCGGTTGTAGCCACCGTTGTATTATTTCATTTTACTGTTTTTGCTCCTAGGACAGACCCAAGGTGGGGTGCACAAATTGCCGGGCGGGTAGTTTGCCGCACCCGTAGGGGTCGTGGGTGGGGTAATGGCTATTCATCACAACTATGTAATCCGTATTTTGTTGCTGGCTCAAAACAAACACGGATTGCTTGCAAATCCAATTAAGTTCATCTGTGATCTGGAATGAATATCATTGCGTCAGACGAATATAAAATATCTATATATATGATAGCTATTTAGACGTCACTTATGTTTTACACCCGCGCTAGCCCAGCCCCCGCTCTGTCGTTAGTTAAGTAACCTAACGGGTAATGACGGGACCCCGTGGCGAATGCGTATGGCATAAGAGGACGTTGTATTTTCGTTGTTTTCTGCAATGATAGGTTAATGATGGGACGCATTATCTATAATGCAAAGAAAATAAACCAAAGTTTTAATCGTTGGAATAATTTGAAAGAAACCACTCGGTTAATTTTAAAAACAGATATTTTTAAATACGGAGCTTTAACCACTCCTTTTAAAAGCTATCAGGTTCCTTCGGTTATATCAAGTTCACTACGTTCACGGTTTCTCCAAAACCAGTCGTAGCCCTCCGTCATTTCTTATGGATGGTCAGTAGTATTCAAGCTATGCTTGTTGGCTTTCGTCAAGGCATAGTGTTTGGTAGCTGCTGGGGTATTCATTTGTTGCATAGATAGATGAGTTGGTTTGGGACAGTCGTATAACCTTGTTGGCTTTCGTCAAGGGTATATACGGGTGGGTTCAAATTAACAAGATAATGATGGGCAGAACTTGACATGTGTTTTATGATTTGTTGGCTTTCGTCAAGGTCATAAGAACATGGGGCAAAACCTTATATCGCGAATTTCTAAAGAAACTGAAATTTGCAAAGAGATGCATACCATTTGGAGTTTGATGAATGTTGGTAGCATTCCTTCAACATTATCATACGATGATATTTGGATCCCGATCCTACTGTGAGTATATGCTACTTATCAGGATATTCATCACTTAACGATCAATGCTATAAACCTAGTAGGTGTCCAGAAACGTGTCAGCGGGGTTACGCCCCCAGAGAAAAGAGGTTATTTAATTAAGGAACTTCGCGAAAGCTTTGGAAAACCTCACTCGAAGTACCGACACCAGCCTGGCTGAACGGTTAAGCAAGTATTGTACAGTGAGAATAGTCCTGACTAATTCTTCTTTTATGGTTTGAGGAAGGATTCGAAAAACAGTGGGAGCCATCCAGTTTAGATAAATTAAAAACCAATCTAAACTTGCAAGAGTATCATGCTAAAGTGTTTTCTTCTCTCTCTCTCATTGCAGCGACCTTGTGACCATGACTAGGTTACATCTAGATAACAAGTTGACTGAATCTAACTTATATGACCGGCAAAGGTCTGTCCAGATGACCATTGCTTATGACAAGCTGGACCACCCTATTACTACTCAAGATCCCACCTTCCCAGGTCCAGTTTCCACCGTCGCAGATATGGATATCCGTCAGACAAAGGAAAAAAATAAAGCGAAAGCCAAGTGCCTCGTGTTGGCTTCAGTTGATGGTATATACCAGAAGCAGCACGAGAAGATGGACTCTATTTCCATCTTTCTCCATAACAAAGATTTATATGGAGAGCAATCTCATATCGCAAGATATGAGGCCTCGAACGAATTGATTCAAGCGAGGTCGGCTGACGGGTCATCTGTAAGGGACGACGTCCTTACGATGACTAGCTATATTGATGAGCTCAAGGACCTGGAGACCATGTTGGGAAACATGTCATATACTGACTTATTTCCACAGTCCCTACCCTCTACTTACACCCTGAAAGAAACCAGGGAGACACAAGCTCTGCTTAATAGGGGACCTTCTTCTTCTTCATCCAAGGCGAAAGCAAAGGGTGAAAAGAAGAAGACCTCTACAAAGCCGATATACGGTGTCAGCAAAGTAGGAGGAAAGGGAAGAGAAAAAGTTTCGGGACTTGGTATAGGTAAGGAGGGACATTCCTATTGTTGTGGGAATGGACATTGGCAGAAGGATTGCAGGGCTTTGGAAGCCAGTAGCCAGGATACGAAGCATGTTGTGGCTTCAGCCTCAAGTGTGTTTGTAATTGAGAACTGTTTGTCAATTAACTCTACTTCCTGGGTACTAGATACCGGAGCAGGATCTCATATCTGTAATTCGTTACATGCTTTGAGAAACCGTAAAGTTTTAAGGATAGGTGATTTGTCTCTCAGAGATGCAAACGGAATGAGCGTGGACGCTGAATCCGTGGGAGAATATCGCCTGGGTTTGACAAGTGGGCAGATATTGATTCTACGTAACTGTCTGTATGTACCTATTTTGACTTGTAATATCATATCAGTGTCCTCACTTTCAAGAGAGGGATATGACTTTACATTCGTAAGCGATGTAGTTCACATCTACCTAAATCAAGTTCTGATTGGGTCCGGTACATTAGATGACGGTATAAACGTATTAAATCAAGCTCAGGTTTTCAATGTCCAGAACACACTTAAAAGAAAGTCTCCAGAAGTGAATCAGGCTTTCTTATGGCATTGTAGACTAGGTCACATCAATGAAACACGGTTAACGAAGTTACATAGAGAAGGATATTTGAATCCGTTCGAATATTAATCTTATGCCACTTGTGAATCTTGTCTCATGGGAAAGATGATAAAGACTCCGTTTTCTGGACACGGAGTAAGAGCGAGCGAGCTCTTAGGACTCGTACACAATGACGTGTGCGGTCCGATGTCTACACATGCGCGAGGTGGTTATTCCTACTTCATTACTTTTACGGACGATTTCTCTAGGTATGGACATATTTTCTTGATGAAGCATAAATCCGAGGCCTTTGAAAAATTCCAAGAATACAAGAATGAAGTGGAAAACCAAACAGGCAAAAGTATTAAAACACTGAGATCTGATCGACGTGGTTAATACTTAAGTACCGAGTTCCTGGGTTACTTAAAAGAGAAAGGAATTCTCTCTCAGCTTACTCCTCCATACACACCACAACACAACGGTGTATCGGAAAGGAGGAATCGAACCCTATTAGATATGGTTCGTTCCATGATGAGTAAGGCCGAGTTACCGCGATCATTCTGGGGTTATGCGCTAGAATCAGCGGCATATCTTTTGAACAAGGTTCCAACCAAGACTGTGCCTACCACGCCATATTAGATGTGGAGTGGGAAGAAACCCTATCTTCAGTACCTGAAGACATGGGGATATCCAGCTTTTGTAAAAAAGCAGCATCCGGACAAGCTCGAGGCACGCTCAGTAGAGTGTAAGTTTGTGGGATATCCAAAGAATTCAATGGGATATTGCTTCTACTACGCAGAGGAACAAAAGGTTTTTGTTTCTCGTCATGCCCGCTTCTTAGAAACTGAATTTTTAGAAAATCAGAAGAGTGGGAGCGCAGTAGAACTGGAAGAAATTCCAGAACCACAAGCTGTTACTGAAAGTTTGGTGGAACAAGAAGTTTCAGAAGAAAGGGACATACCAGCGCCTATCCGCAGAAGTAGTAGGCAGTCTCATCCGCCCGAGAGATACTATGGTTTTCTCATAGACGGGGATAGAGAAGATTGCGTCATTGATAATGACGACCCTACTAGCTTCCAGCAAGCCATTCAGAGCGGTGACTCGGTAAAATGGTTGGATGCAATGCGGACCGAAATGGAGTCCATGTACACTAACAAAGTATGGACTTTGGACACTGCTCCAGATGGGGTAAAACCCGTAGGATGCAAGTGGATCTTCAGAAAGAAGATTGGTGTAGATGGACAGGTTGAAACCTATAAGGCTAGACTTGTTGCAAAGGGTTTCCGTCAAAGACCTGGTTTGGACTATGACGAAACCTTTTCTCCAGTGGCTATGCTGAAATCCATTCGGGTCTTTCTTGCTATTGCTGCCTTCCACGATTATGAAATCTGGCAGATGGACGTAAAGACGGCCTTTCTAAATGGAAATTTAGAAGAGAGTGTCTATATGGATCAGCCAGAGGGATTCATTCAGAGTGGGAGCAGCGGTAAAGTATGCAAGCTGCTTAAGTCCATTTATGGACTAAAGCAGGCATCGCGGAGTTGGAACATCTGTTTTGATGATACTGTCAAAGAATTCGACTTTATCAAAAATCCAGATGAACCATGCATATACAGTAAGATTGTAGGGAAAGTTGTTGTATTCCTCGTCTTGTACGTGAATGACATTCTCCTAATAGGAAATGATATTCCTATGCTACAGTCAGTCAAAAGATTCTTGTCACAGAAATTCTCCATGAAGGACCTGGGTGATGCCACGTACATTTTGGGGATCCAGATCTATCGTGATAGATCAAAGAGGATGTTGGGACTTTCACAGTCCAGGTACATAGACACCATATTGAAAAGATTCAGTATGGAAGATTCAAAGCGCGGTAACCTACCGGCTTGTCACGGAATCACCCTCTCCAAAGAGATGTCTCCTAAGACTGATTTGGAAAGGGAACGCATGTCGATTATACCCTACGCTTCTGCGGTAGGCTCTATAATGTATGCGATGTTATGTACAAGACCAGATGTAGCATACGCATTGAGCGTTGTAAGCCGGTATCAGGCAAACCCAGGGGAGAATCACTGGATAGCAGTAAAGAACATTCTCAAGTACCTAAGAAGGACTAAGGAGATGTTCTTGGTTTACGGCGGAAAGGACCTCAAGATGGAGGCCTATGGTGATTCCGGCTTCCAGAGTGACAAGGATGACTCCAAGTCCATGTCGGGTTATGTCTTTACCCTCAATGGAGGGACGGTCTGTTGGAAGAGTTCCAAGCAGGACACCGTTGCTGACTCAACGATGGAAGCGGAGTACATAGCTGCTTGCGATGCCGCAAAAGAAGCTGTCTGGATGAAGAAGTTCCTCACAGAACTTCAGGTGGTTCCTACAAGTGTTGGTCCAATACCTCTGTATTGCGACAACAACGGTGCTATAGCTTTAGCGAAGGAACCCAGGTCCCATCAGAAGTCCAGACACATCTTAAGGCGGTATCACCTGATCAGGGAGATCGTAGATCGCCGGGAGATCGAGGTAAAGAGAGTAAATACAGAGGATAACATTGCTGATCCATTCACTAAGGCCCTACCTCAGATTCAGTTCGAGAGGCTACTCGAGATCATCGGTCTTCGATACGCCAGTACATGGCCCTAGTGCAAGTGGGAGATTGTTAGTGTTTATGCCCTAGAAGGCCATTACTGTATCATACTAGTTTGTATATTACTTAATGGAAGCTTGGGATATTCACATGTATATAACAGTCTGTAAGTGCACGGCGGCGCCCCGGCCGTCAATCCGACGGCCAAATGCGGAAGCGGTGATAAACTTTAATTTTGCGGACTTAGCAAACCGGCACCACCGCGCACTAAACCCCGGATCGGGCCATTAAACTAGATCTAGCAACTAACAAGAAGGGGAAGAGATATACCGACTGATCCGAGTCCTCCGGTCTTCATCTCCACTCCGATCTCCTCGCGGGATCTCCGGTCGTCGCCTCCTCGCCGGAAGGGCACCACGCCGCCTGCATCTTTTACGGGCTCCCGCCTCTATACCGAGGCAACTCGGGCGCGAAGTAGGCTAGCCGACGCGTCCAAGATTTGCTGTAGAATAGCGTAGAACAGCTGTCTCTTTGGGGTTTAGGAGGTTGCCAATTTGGAGGGATTTGTACACTAGAATTTCATAGATGCTTGATGGAGGAATTGAGCATGCAAAAATGGGAATGTGTGAGCTCGGCCAACAGAGGAAAAAGCTCACTGGAAATATGTATATGGGTGAAGTCAATTAATTAAAACCATGCTTTAATTAAAATCATGCTTCAAGCATGAAACACTTCACAGCACACTCAAAACAAAGGGGGGGCCCACTAATTAAGCATGATGGAATAAATACACACACTCCTCAAGAATTCTCCTGCACACTCATCCTCACACAGTGGCCGGCCCATACCAACAAACCAAGTGGGAAAAAAGAATGGAATAAATCCATACAAAACAAAACACCCATGCTTACACCTTAATCAACCCATACCCATTCTTATCACATTTAATGCAAGTGATGGAGGGAATCAAAGATGCTATCATAATCTCACATCTCACAAAAAAAACCCTCCACAAAATGTTATTTGCACAATTGCAAATAACCCCCTACATCGGAAAAGTCCGGCCGGGAAAGAACAAAGGAAAACCGGCCGGAACGGAATGCAAACTGGCAACTCCAGAAAACTGGTCCCGTAATAAATTACAGGAAAACCCCGATATTGTGCATACACACCCGCATCTGTATTCCGTCCGGATACAAATGCAAAAAGACAAAACTACACTATCAAATACCAAGATCCGGCTTAAGCCAAAGCCGGCTAGTAAAAACTGTCCGATCACGATCTGTGCAATACCGCACGTATCTGATCGAACCCTGCCATATCTCCATACGGCCTCTACAGCGTTTCGCCCGAAAGCTTGAGTA
This sequence comes from Agapanthus africanus, assembly GCA_030015575.1. Taxonomy (NCBI): domain Eukaryota; kingdom Viridiplantae; phylum Streptophyta; class Magnoliopsida; order Asparagales; family Amaryllidaceae; genus Agapanthus; species Agapanthus africanus. The sequence goes on along the minus strand of JASDDO010000012.1, from coordinate 388,747,682 downwards.
ACTGAAAGTGTGGTGGACTCTAAAAACTCGTCAATACTATGGCTGTGGATTTAACCACCAGCACGTCAGAGGTATAAGCCAATACGTGACGGGCCACCAGCTATTGACTAAAAGGGACGTCGATGAGCGAACTCATCCTGACACCCTACTGAGCCTGTCAGTGACAATATCCGTACAGTCCGGTCCGTTCGTCTATGAGCATAGCATGTCGGGCCTAGGGGGTTGGTAAAAGTCAGACCCCCAAAAGCGGTACAAGTCGTTTCGGAGTGTAGCCCAGAACACCCTGAGATACTACTGGAATACCTGCCAGTAAATCTCCTGCCTTGGCCAAGGTCTTCGTGTAATGGCTCTCCTAGACACAGCGCGACCTCACCCCCAATACCGGGAGAGACGAAACCCCCGAAGATCCGCTCACTGCCTCCATGTGGCTCGGGACTGTACCCAACTAAAACCTGTTTGTACGACTCCTTTGAGCCGTGGTAGGGTAGTAATCAAAGCACAGTGGGAACTCACACGAGACGAATGACGATCCCCAGGTCGATGAACTAACCTGTACACATGTCACCAGGGAACTGCTATCTGACGTCAGGTATAAGACCAACTAGCATGTTCCCGGCGAGTCCTGCCCGGTGTACTCATAACCCAATGAGCACCTGTATACATCTTAGGTGAACCAACTGACACCAGTGGCTTGTGAGACCGGCCACCGCCCCTCGTCGGGGTCTCGACTGTATACACTAGTCTACTCTGGAGTATCGATGCCCTGTCTCGAAACTCCCACGACTAGGGACCTTTTAAGGATGTGCTTATAGACTCCAGCTCTCACTTATATGATCGCCCTCATACTGCTGGCAGTCAAGCATGAATCCTAGGGCTCTATCATCGTGCAATAGCGACCTGTCATGTCACCTAAAGCAGTACACGTTGATAAAGGTAAACCAGATAGCATACTATCATCTCGAGTAAGACTGTTGTACTGGGATAGGTCCTCCCTCAATCATTGCAATCACGTGCCTGTGATCCAATAATTGACTCTGAGGGCATTACCTCCAACAATCTCCCACTTGCACTCAAGGCTAATTATTGCGATGTCGCATACTCACAGCCCGTGTGATACCGAACACCCAACTCCTCTACTTGTCAGTCTCACAAAACTCGTTTGCGAAACTATTGCGTTCGAGGAATAGCCTCAGTGAGTGGATCCTCTCGTGGTGTTTCTTTCTATGTCTCTCTATATCTCATGTTCGCGGAGAAAGCCATCTCCCGAAATGAGCAATACCTGTCTTAGAATGTCTGGATGTCTGATGGGACCTAGCTCATAAATGAACTCCAAATCCAAACTTCTTAGACTGTATCGTCAACTGAACTTAATCAGTATCCTGCGCCATGCCTCCCTCAGTATTTCCTTGGACCACCTGTCCAAAATACTGCCCCTCGTCAGAAGGAAAACTATAACTCTGACAACATCCTTGTCGTCCATGTCATCTTGGAAGCCTGGAATGATAACCGTCTCCTAAAGGAGGCAGCCATTATCATATCCCTAGAACATTCACTTATGTTCTAAAACTGCTTCCGACTGTTTCTCCAGGACTGGATCAATGTCAACTTATTGCATCTAGTGCAAGAACAACATCTGGTGTGGTACTTGACATCTCATGATTGACTCAATTGCCTAAGCAAGTGATCTGCCAATCATGCGCATCCCTCTCAACTTTAGTCTATAAGACACCTTTAGAGAGGGTGACTCCATCACCTGCAGGTACACTACCATGCCAGGAGTCGTCCATTCTAAATACTCTTAGAATGCTGTCTAAGTACCCAGATTGGAAAACTACCCAAATCTAGATCTAAAACCATAGATCTAGTAACCAGTATGTCTGATATAATGTCCAAGTCCTTTGTGGAGAAAACACTGTGTGACGACCAAAGTATAACCGATCGTAGTATAGGAATATCACTTCCTACTACCTTCTCAACAGATCCATCCCCTATTCTGATGACGTCAAACCTATGACTGTTACATCAGAAATAGATGATCTATCTCCGCTATATCTGCTTTAGTCTATAAATAGACATAAGCCTGATGTCCACCAATGCTTCCGCTGCTCCCACTGATTACGACAACCCTCTGCCAGAGTCATATAGACGTGCACTTCTAAAACTAGTTTAGAACGACGCTATACTCATCCTCCTGCCGGGTTTCGCAGCCTGGAACAACAACAATGGCAAGTGTGGGTAAACAAGAACTTCCCTGTCACCGTCCTTGAGGCTACCGGAGTACCTCTCGGGTGCCTGAAGTTACCCACCTTATCTGCGGAGTGGCCAATGGAATGTCAAATCAGATTGAATCTTTAGGTTCCTATGAAATCTTCAGTAATCGTTTGTGGTTCTGGAATCACTTCCAGTTCTACCATACTCCCACTACTGTTTTTTTGAAAAAATCCATTTTTAATAAAACTGTGGCGAGTCTAAAACAATATTTCTATTGATCTGCCAGATGGTAGAAAGTCAACCCTCGTCATAGCCTGGGTCAACCCACAAACAGCCATTACAGAAACGTGCCTTGAGTTATCCAGAGTCTGGTTTTAATCATAAGCCGAACAACTCCCCGTACCTTAACAATGTTAAGATATGAACTGTACTATATCCAATATAGAACCAGAGGCACTGATTTAATTTAACCAGATTCAAATCATGCAGCTATCTCCAGTGCATGTCAACTAAATGGAGAGAGGCCGATCAGCGTTACTCAACTTAGGAATGCTTCCAATTATGAGAAACCTGAAAGAGAAGCAATTTCTCTTTATCATTACTATCAACTGAATACCATACACAAGTATCTACATCTTCGATCACTTTGAAGAATCCCGATACTTGCTACACCTGGTTCTCTACTCTATTCAAATACCTATAACTCCTCAAAACTTAGACCCTGTGTTTCTACGAAACACATGTCTAAGAACTAGAGAAGTTAAAAGTAAACAGAATATAGTATGAGGACCAACCCCTCTGTCTTAATGGACACTGGACAACATACAATACTCTGTATAAGTCCGCTGAGTCTAACAACTCTTTGACTGTGTGTCGTAGGTTGAAAACTGTACTTATGGTTAAGAAGAATTACACCGCTGTTCAATGCTCCTTACCTAACCATCCACTGATATAGGTAAATGTCATCGACATAATATCAAAAGGTATATCTCACTCTATGAAAATAGACGTACAGATATATCAATTTGAAATTGGTGCACAACAGCGGATATTCAAAACCAAATATTTGCCGACCGGCAAACAGCCCAGGTGATCTCCTCAAATATCACCGATTACAACGAATCCCGATATAATGAGGAGGATCACCCTATTCCCAATAACTTACTCCCACTCATCATCTGTAAAACCATACAGATGTGAGAATCAAACCTGGTAAATACATACCCTGGAGCAAGTGTCCAATCGGGAAATCAGTTTTCTTTTAACAGTACACAGTTGAACTGAAACATTGAAATATTTCGATGGGGTATCCTGGTATTCCTAGCAATGCCTCTTCCATTATCCAGATTCATAACTATAACCGTATAATTCTTTGCCACCTCTCCAAATCCCTTTATATGTCTTTAGTCATTACCTTCTGCACACCCCTTTAGGCCAATTGGTTTTCTTCCTTCCCTACCGTTCGACACCAGCCTATGGTTTGGAAGAAGACTATCCAATAAGCATAATGGGTGTACTGTCCTAATCCTAGGAGCACTCGCAACGCGAGAGAAGGTGAAGATAAAAGACATCTGAATGTACTTTATTCCTATTTCTCCTGAACCGGGATCCATCCCCGAACTGGAACAAGTTCCTTTCGAGTTCGTATATAACCATACGATGGATTATCCAATAAAATGGGATCTTCGTAGTGATACGGAGTGTCCTGGAGAAATACAAAGGTGATTTAGGATTGGCGAAGAAATACTTGGTTTGGTCGTGAATAGCAGTCGCAACTTACTTTGCCCTCTTACTAATCCCTTTCTTTGTCTTAACTTAATACCTTCTGTACACCGTTTAGGCTAATTAGTTTTCTTCATTCCCTACCGGTCGGCACCAGCCTATGGTTTGGAAGAAGACTATCCAATTTGCACAATAGGTGTACTACTCCTAAACCAAGGAGTACTCGCAACCTGAGAGAGGGTGAAAAGAAAAGACAACTGAATAATCCTATCCGTTTTCTCCAGAACCAGAAACCATCCTCGAATTCCTTCGAGTTCGCATCTAACCATACGATGGTTTTGTCCAATGGAAGTGGACGTTCGCAGTAATACGGGGTGTCCCGGAGAAGAGGGTAAAAGTAGGAGTGGCAATGAGGTCTGCAACTCTGACAATCCAAAAGCCAGTGTTAAGTAGGTTCGGTCAACTTGGTCACTGAGTCATAGTCTAGGGTCGGGTCAAAGGTCGCTGCCAAAGAGAGAGAGAAAAGAAACACTCAGCGTGCACTCTATCCTAGATCAGAATGGTTATCACTTTTTCTAATCAGGAAACCTCCCACTGTACCTCAAAATCTCCTCCAAACCTGAAAGAAGAATTAGTCGGGGTCACCCGAGGAGTAAACCAACTCATCAGTGGGAATCGGGATCCAACTCTCATCGCATGATAACGTGACGGAATCCGCTCACGGTATCATACTCCAGAAGGTATGCGCATATCTGGCAAGTTTCAGTTCTTTTGAAACTCCCGATGTGATTTTTACCCCATGCTCTTATGACCTTGACTAAGGCCAACAAATCATAAGTCACATGTCAAGTTCTACCCGTCATTGTCCAAGTTGATTTGAACCCACCCGTACAAGCCCTTGACTAGGGCCAACAAGGCTATACGACTGTCCCAAACCAACACATCTATCTATGCAGCATATAAATATCCAATAGCTACCAAACACTGTGCCTTGACTAAGGCCAACAAACACAGCTTGAATACTATTGACTACCCATATGAAACGACGGAGGGCTACGAATGGTTTCTGGCGAAAATCTTTAACGTAATGAACTTGATCTCGTTGAAGGAACGGATAGCTTTTTAGAAAATATAGTGACGAAAACCTTTACTAAAGAGGTCACTCCCGGTGAAGGGATCTCGGCTCTTTCCCCGTAGAATGGGGTGCAGGATATTCCAACTGAATACCACGATGCAAAGCAAAAGTAATCGGCTATAGTGAAGTTAATGCCCTGAAGCAAACTTTTGTCCAAGGGGTCACTCCCGGTGAAGGGATCTCGGCCCTTGCCTCGTCGACTGAGGAGCAGGATATTCCAAATGAATACCACGATGCAAAACAAAAGTGAACGTCCTTGCAATAACAGCTTTTTGAAAAGTGTTCCAACAACATCAGAATAGGTTTGTTTAACTTGCATTGATCCGAATCAATGCAGTCCCATCAATTGATCACACCACAAAGAACGAAAATATACTGACGTACGTATATGCCATCCGCATTCGCCACTGGGTCCCGTCATCACCCGTTAGGTTAGCTAACTAACGGCAGAGCGGGGACTGGACTAGCGCGGATGTAAAACATATACAACATCTACTAATATATATACCAATATATTATATTTCGCTCAAGGCGTGAAAAGAAATGCAACATCACAGAAATGTACAGCATCACAGAACAATACAGATATCTGGGATCCCCGGGTTTCACAGAGCCACTACTGAAACCCGACGTTCCCCTGGTCGTGTGGATAGCCTGTGCAATGAAAACCTAGATCCCTACGGGCGCGGCAAGTAACCCGCCAAAACCTGAAGCGAGGCAGCCCCCTTCAGCGCCGTGAATGGACCACCCAGCACTTCACGGAATCCGGTAACTTGGGCACCCCTCCTGGGTCAACCTGTACCCCCTACGAGTGCGGCGAATAGCCCGCCAATTCTAGAGTGAAACCCCCTCCGTCCCAATGCCATGAGATGCGGGCTTGTTGCCCTCCAGAACCCGGCTATCCGTGCACCCCACCGCGGGGTAATCCTAGTACAGAATGTAAAATATACATACAACGGGTACATCGACCGCAACCAGGCCGTGCCCCAAAAGAATAATACAATCAGGCAGTGACGGCAGTCCACATGTCCGACGCTCGCCCCGCAATATCAAATGTACATAATACACCAACACTGTACTAGCATTGCATCCAGGCTATCCCCCACGACCGATCCGCAACATCACAGCAAAAACAGAACATCAACGTGAAAGTCACGTTCGCAAATCCGTCTAACCGGGCTATAGCAGTTAGACAGGATTTACCGATCAAGTGACATTCATGGTCGCAGATATAATGTAAATACTGTGAAAAATGTGTTTAAAATATCCGATCGATAAAAAATTAACAAGTGGGCCCCCCCAATCAATACTGTAGCACTCACAGAAAACCTGGGCCCAATTTTAATATTCCAAAACCCATAAAATAAGCCCAGAAGCCCACTGGAAAAATACAAAGCATTGATCCCACCAACATGCGGCGGAACCGCGGCAACAAGGGGGTCTTTGCCGCGGTTCCGCGCTCTAGATGAGGGATCATTGTCTCGAATTTTCCCAGAGTTCTTCGAACTCTCTGCACATCATTCTGAGACCACCTGAAAAATTTTTAGAGCAAGAAAAAATTCAACAGAAAACTGATGTGAGGTAAAATTGGGTTTTTGGAATTTTGGTCGATCGGAACTGAAAAACACATCAAACAAAGCTAGACGAAGTTAATGGCGAGGCTCTGATACCACTGTAAGTGCACGGCGGCGCCCCGGCCGTCAATCCGTAGGCCAAATGCGGAAGCGGTGATAAACTTTAATTTTGCGGACTTAGCAAACCGGCACCACCGCGCACTAAACCCCGGATCGGGCCATTAAACTAGATCTAGCAACTAACAAGAAGGGGAAGAGATATACCGACTGATCCGAGTCCTCCGGTCTTCATCTCCACTCCGATCTCCTCGCGGGATCTCCGGTCGTCGCCTCCTCGCTGGAAGGGCACCACGTCGCCTGCATCTTTTACGGGCTCCCGCCTCTATACCGAGGCAACTTGGGCACGAAGTAGGCTAGCCGACGCGTCCAAGATTTGCTGTAGAATAGCGTAGAACAGCTGTCTCTTTGGGGTTTAGGAGGTTGCCAATTTGGAGGGATTTGTACACTAGAATTTCATAGATGCTTGATGGAGGAATTGAGCATGCAAAAATGGGAATGTGTGAGCTCGACCAACAGAGGAAAAAGCTCTCTGGAAATATGTATATGGGTGAAGTCAATTAATTAAAACCATGCTTTAATTAAAATCATGCTTCAAGCATGAAATACTTCACAGCACACTCAAAACAAAGGGGGGCCCCACTAATTAAGCATGATGGAATAAATACACACACTCCTCAAGAATTCTCCTGCACACTCATCCTCACACAGTGGCCGGCCCATACCAACAAACCAAGTGGGAAAAAAGAATGGAATAAATCCATACAAAACAAAACACCCATGCTTACACCTTAATCAACCCATACCCATTCTTATCACATTTAATGCAAGTGATGGAGGGAATCAAAGATGCTATCATAATCTCACATCTCACAAAAAAAAACCCTCCACAAAATGTTATTTGCACAATTGCAAATAACCCCCTCCATCGGAAAAGTCCGGCCGGGAAAGAACAAAGGAAAACCGGCCGGAACGGAATGCAAACTGGCAACTCCAGAAAACTGGTCCCGTAATAAATTACAGGAAAACCCCGATATTGTGCATACACACCCGCATCTGTATTCCGTCCGGATACAAATGCAAAAAGACAAAACTACACTATCAAATACCAAGATCCGGCTTAAGCCAAAGCCGGCTAGTAAAAACTGTCCGATCACGATCTGTTGAATACCGCACGTATCTGATCGAACCCTGCCATATCTCCATACGGCCTCTACAGCGTTTCGCCCGAAAGCTTGAGTAACTGAAAGTGTGGTGGACTCTAAAAACTCGTCAATACTATGGCTGTGGATTTAACCACCAGCACGTCAGAGGTATAAGCCAATACGTGACGGGCCACCAGCTATTGACTAAAAGGGACGTCGATGAGCGAACTCATCCTGACACCCTACTGAGCCTGTCAGTGACAATATCCGTACAGTCCGGTCCGTTCGTCTATGAGCATCGCATGTCGGGCCTAGGGGGTTGGTAAAAGTCAGACCCCCAAAAGCGGTACAAGTTGTGTCGGAGTGTAGCCCAGAACACCCTGAGATACTGCTGGAATACCTGCCAGTAAATCTCCTGCCTTGGCCAAGGTCTTCGTGTAATGGCTCTCCTAGACACAGCGCGACCTCACCCCCAATACCGGGAGAGAAGAAACCCCCGAAGATCCACTCACTGCCTCCATGTGGCTCGGGACTGTACCCAACTAAAACATGTTTGCACGACTCCTTTGAGCCGTGGTAGGGTAGTAATAAAAGCACAGTGGGAACTCACACGAGACAAATGACGATCCCCAGGTCGATGAACTAACCTGTACACATGTCACCTGGGAACTGCTATCTGACGTCAGGTATAAGACCAACTAGCATGTTCCCGGCGAGTCCTGCCCGGTGTACTCATAACCCAATGAGCACCTGTATACATCTTAGGTGAACCAACTGACACCAGTGGCTTGTGAGACCGGCCACCGCCCCTCGTCGGGGTCTCGACTGTATACACTAGTCTACTCTGGAGTATCGATGCCCTGTCTCGAAACTCCCACGACTAGGGACCTTTTAAGGATGTGCTTATAGACTCCAGCTCTCACTTATATGATCGCCCTCATACTGCTGGCAGTCAAGCATGAATCCTAGGGCTCTATCATCGTGCAATAGCGACCTGTCATGTCACCTAAAGCAGTACACGATGATAAAGGTAAACTAGATAGCATACTATCATCTCGAGTAAGACTGTTGTACTGGGATAGGTCCTCCCTCAATCATTGCAATCACGTGCCTGTGATCCAATAATTGACTCTGAGGGCATTACTTCCAACACAGTCTTGCTAAACATGGTAGTATGCTACTTGGTTTTTCTATCTTAATATGTGAGTGTACGTATTGATAGAGCTCTTAGGATCTTGCTTGACTACCAGCGTTGTGATGGCAGTCACACTAGTGGGGGCTGGGTAGTCTACAAGCACATCCTTATTCAGGTCCCTGGTCGTTGGATTATCGAGACAGAGCATCGATACTCCGGAGTAGACTAGTGTGTACGCTTCTCATCCCAGTTGGGGAGATGGTCTGTCCCACAGCCGTCAGTACGTCGTACTGGAGATAGTATACAGGTGCTCGTTGGGTTACGGGTACACCGGACAGGACTCACAGGGAACTGTTGGTTGGTTTTATACCAGTCGTCAGTGAACAGTTCCCAGGTGACATGAGTACAGCATAGTCCGCAGACTTGACACTGCTACTTCGCCTCGAGTGTGTCCCACTGTTCTTAGATTGCTACCCTACCACGGCTCAAAGGAGTCGTGCAAACAGGTAGCAGTTGGGTGCAGTCCCGAGCACTTGGAGGCAGTGGTGGTTAGACAGGATTCGTCTCTCCCGGTATTGGGAGTTGATATCGCGCTGTGTCAGAGAGCCATTACGCAAAGTCCCTGGCCAGGGCAAGCGAGATTTGCTGGTAGGTTCCAGTAGTTTCTCAGGGTGTAATGGGCTTCCCTCCGATACGACTTATACCGCTATTAGGGGACTGACGCTTGCCGCCCCCTAGGCCCGATATGCGATAGTCTTGGACGAACGGACCGGACTGTATGGAGATTGTCACATCAGACTCAGTAGGAGTTCGGATGGGTTTCCTCATCGGCCTTCTTATCGACATCTACCTGGGGATCGTTACGTACAGCTAGTGCCGCTTGCGGTCTGTGGTTAAACCCACTGCCAGCGTAGTAGTCGAGTCTCTAGAGTCCCACACAGAGAGTTTCCCTACTCCAGGCGAAACGATATAGAGGTCGTATGGTTTTACGACAAGGGTTCGGACGCATACGTGTGTTTACACACGTACGACTTTCGGAAAGTTTTTACCAGTCGGCTTTGGTTTAAGCCAGTTACTGGTATCCGGTTATTGGATTTATACAGTCTAAAGTTTTTCCGTATTTTTGCGGAAAGGAGGGGCGTTCTCGTAATTGCGCGAGAAGCTTCTAGAAGGTGGTGACTAAGGAGGTTAAGGTGGCATAAGCAATGAATGTGATTAGTGAGTCATATGGATGATTCATCCATGTCATTAATGCATGATAAATACTTAATGACTCATGGAGTGAATCATCACTAGATATTATCAAGCATGGTTGCTAAACTCATTTCTTATTCTTTTCTTGATAAAATAAATGCTTGATATATATTATCATAACTCATTATTCTCACTTCATTATTATCCTCACCTTCTCTCTCCTCAAGCTCTCCCTCTTCAAACCCTAATCCTCCCCTCTCATGTGTTGAGTACAAGGATTAGTTAGACTACTTAATCCATAACCCTCTCTATATTTCACCTAGCTTCTTTGATTAGCACTTAGAGAAGTTTAGTTGCCTCAAGTTTAGAGGCTAAGCTTGGAGTAAAGCTTTCGGGTGGATCGTCTACTACTTCGAGAAGGCCGAGGAGGAGGTGGAGTTCGCAAAGACGAAGGACACGATTCGTTAGGTATAATCCCTAAACATAGTAGCATAGAAACTCTATGTTTTAAGTTAGTTATCGTTTAGCTTCGATTCAAGCGGTTAGTCGATGTTTGTTCACTAAACAAGTTCGTTTTTAAAAATTCCGCCTCCCCACAAGTATTGGGGTGTTGTACATCGACTTACAGTGAGGGCTCGGCTAGCTGAAATATCCTCAGTGTACCACGAGCAGTGTTCTCTGCACCCCTTACCCCGCTATTGTAATTTTTCTTTTTCGATGTATGGCTGAGGAGCCTATAGCACCCTTTTGAATAAACGAAAATTTTCTTTTTCTTTTTGCAATGTTTTATTGACCTCTTCTTATTACATAAACAGAAAAATCTTGAGAAAGGTTTACATTGCCTTGGCAAAGGAAATAGATGCTAGTAGATGTTCTTATTCGTGCAGCTTGAGCCCCTCGGATGTCTGTTGGAATCTATGCCCGGCATAGGGTACTTAGCTTCGTGGGTACCAGACGTATCCTCTGTTGACATGACCATTATTTGGCCGATGGTCAGCTCGGTGGAAGAGGGACGCTGCTCCTGCTCGCAGTCAGCTTGCCGCTTGTCTCTCAAGTACGCTGCGGGGTGCCTCGAACGGATGAGCTCCACGATGTAGTCCCGGAGCTGCTTACAGCTCTCCGTAGACTGGCCTAGCGACCTGTGGAAACTGCAGTAGGGGCCCCGGGTTCGCTTTGAGGCCATTCGCGAGATCGGGGGGAGCTTGAAGAACCCCTAGCCCTTAGCCTCCTCAAGCAGTACCGTCTGGAAGACGTTGAGCGGGGTGTACTCCTGAAACTTCGAGGAGTAGGGTTTTGGCCAGTCAGGTCCCCTTCTCTCTTCCCTTGCCCTTCTTTTTTGGTTGGCTTGCTCTTCCCAGGGGAGATTTACGTTCACCTCAGATTCGAGCTGGACCTCGCGCTCGGCCCAAGCCTTTACCTCGGCCATGGTCTTAGGTTGCGCTAATGCAAAGGAGCGTAACCACTCCTTGTGCCTAAGACTAGACCTAAGTGCTGTGATGACCGTCTCATCCTGATGCTCTGGGACCTCGAGAAGCGCGTTGTAGTAGTGGGTGACGTATGCTTTGAACGTCTCCTTGTCCCCGCTCTTGATCATGAAGAGATGATCAACTGTGCATTTTTGCCGCCTGTTCCCGATGAAGTGGCCGAGGATTTGGGTGGCCAGCTCGTCGAAAGTTGAGATCGAGCGAGGCTCGAGTCCTCGGAACCAGTCTCGTCCGGAGCGGATGAGAGTGGCTGGGAAATCTTGGCACTGGGCGGCGGCGGAGTTGTCTTGGAAGCTCATCTTCGTGGTGAACGCATCCAAATGGTCCTGCGGGTCAGATTTGCCGTCGAAAAGGGAGACCTTTGGGGGCTTGTTACGGGAGGAGACGTAGACGGCGAGCAGCTCCTCGGTGAACGGTTTGGTGAGCGAGTCGGCGGCGTACTTAGCCCCGTCGCTCGAGCGGTGACCTTCTCGATGCATACCTTTGATCTTCTTCTCGACGGCGTCGAGTCGGCCGTGGTATCCCGACGATTGGGTACATTCTGATCCCCGACCTCTTCTGTTGGAGACCTGCGTCTGGACGCGGCCCCGGTTCCTCTAAATGAGGTTCTTTAGATCCCCCGGCGAGGTAGTCTTCGAGCCGCCATGGCAAGTCCCGTCCGTGCGACCCCGTCGAGGGAGGGAGTGTTGGTCATGCCTGGGAACAGGCGAGCTGACCGACATCTCCTTTGGAGGGAAAGGGTCACGAAGAGGCTCGGGGCGAGGCTCTCTGGCGATGGACCTCGCTGTTGAACTGTAGGGCGCTCAGTGGGTCGCAGAATGTATTGGCCCGGGAGATCTGCGGCCGTGGGAGGTAGCGAGGCGGTGGTCGTCAGTGCCGATGTGTGCGGAGTCTTCTTTCCCACTGTAGGGGTCCCGGTCCCGAGGCGGGGGAACGACGACCTGGGGATCTTGCCCTGCAGTTTGGACGCGGATGAGTCGTTCTATCCGGCCGGCAAGGATGTTGATGGCATTCGATGGAGGAGGTTCGTCCGCGCCTCCGTTGAGGGGGAGGCGGCGGCTAGTGCTTGGATCGCCGTGATGACCGCTCGCCATTAGATTTAGATCGGAAGATGAACTTTTGTTTTTGTGGAATTAAGGTGTTCCCACATACGGCGCCAGCTGACGTGACCTGGATCACGCCGAGATGTTACCTTCCGTTGATCTGATGGCAGCGATGGACGGCTGATATTGGATCCGGAGGCAGGCTCCTGAAGCGTTTGGATCTCAACGGGTTTGAGGTTGGTTAGGTCGAGCTACCTGCAAGGAAGTCCCGGGGTGGTTCTACCACCGAGGACCCCCCGACGGTCATGTTAGAGAGGAAATCCGAGCAGAGTAATGGCTTAGTGGAGTAAAAATGGCTTACTTGAACCGTCTGAAGAAGGGGTTTATATAGCGGTGGCAGCAGGCAGACAGACAGACACAAGAATCATGCCGGCCGTTACGTTCTCGACGTAACGCCCGCGTGATGGGCAGGATCTCCCATTAATGGCGAGACATGCTCGTTAATGAGGATCGTGATGGCGTGGAATGTGGGATGTGGCCGGCGGATATCTCGTGCATGGCGATATTCACGGGATGGCGGTTGCGCCTGTGAGTGGTGTCGTTGGTCGGTCGATGAGACCGAGGGAGATACCTCGGCGGGAGAGCTCGCGGACGAGAGGGAGAGCCAATGTATCTTGGTTCTGTAGTAGCCCGGAGACGAGCTGGGAGGCCGAGGAGGCCAATTGTGCAGGGGGCTCGGGGACGAGCCAACAGTTATTTGTGGGACGGGCACAAGAGTGGTCTGGTCGGCCACTGTAGGTCCTTTCTTGTGAGCTTTGGTACACGTCATCTGCCACGTGTCTTGATCTGGGAGATCACCGATATCGAGCATCATCAAGAACCCTGACGTAGTTTTATGATTAAGCTATGAGCTGGTTGTTAGCTTGTGAAAGGTTATCGGACGATCAAGTTTAAAATTAAAAATTGGTTGGTTTTGAATCTTAGTTTATATAGGATTTGGCTTATTATTTGTTATATAAAGAATGCTATCGTTAGAGCGTATAGGCGAGAGGTGAAAATAATATAGTGATTAGATATTATGATTGGTTTAAAATTTATTTTATGTGAAACCGGATTTTATCTAAATAAATATTTTATTTTCTGTCTAATTTTTGTTATCAATTTAATCATAGCTTTGGTTATCCTTATAAATGCAAATGCTTTCTCTACTATTTTAATCAATTCGTTCTTTTTTATTTAAAATTTAGTTAATGATGCTGCACAAAGTGTAGTGTACCCGTAAGCACCAATAGAATTTGTTTGGTGGGACGTTGAGCAGAGAGGTAAACCTCCGGATCCAGGACTTGCAAAACAAAGGATGCCTGGAGATAGTTCTCCGGAAACTTGCTCCAACGACTAAGTCAATTACCGCTTTCAAAATTAGGGTTTCTAAACAGAAACGGGTGTGTACCTTGATGATGGGTAATTTTAAGTAGTCCTAATTATATCTGCAAGTGCACGGTAGTGACGTTGTAACAATTGTGCAAAAGCAGGTCCAATCCATAGAAAAGAGGAGATCTAATTAAAATTAGGCGAATTAAAATTAGGTTTTTATTTAGGAGAAAATATTATTATTAATTAATTTAGATAAAGAAATCAATTAAAAATTAAATATATCTAGGTTATGAATCATATAAATAGATACATGTGTAGGATAATTCATGACTTATTTTTCTATTTTATTTACTCTCTTTAATACTCATTAATTAGACACTAAAAGCATTATTAGATAATATCCAATATAATTCATCAATCCAAAAGAAAGTATAAACTATTTTGCTTTCAAAATAAATTATCAATCAAATATCTTAGTTCAAGACTATTATAAGGCTTGTTTAAATATCTATAATCTCAAAAGTAAAGTTTTTGTGTCTAGGCATGAGATATATGCATGGCATGATATCTCATCAAAGTTGCATGCAAACCCTGTATTTGTATCATAAAAATCTAATTTTTGTGATCCCTAACTTAATATAATACAGATCTAAAACCTTGCATATACTAAACATAAATTATAAGTATTGAATTGTATCATAACTTATGAAAGAAAATAAAAAAACTATAAATTATCTTATGTAAATCGAGATCAATTAATTAAAACACATAGAAAAGCTCATCATGAACACCTAACACATAATCAACATAGATTCATCATAAAAGATCAGCTACTCATAATAGAATAAAAAAAAACCAAGAAAAAAAAAGAAACATATATAATAATTAAAGTGCAAAATAAAAGTAAGCTTACTAAAAGTTGATCTCCTCCTACAAATCACCTTGGAAAACCCTTGATAAAAAAATAAGGCCAAGAGGAGATGAAACCCTAAAATAATTATACAGTAGCATATATAGGACTCTCAGTAGATTACAATAGATAAAATAGAATATTTTTCTTCCATTAGACGCATGTAAAATCCCTAGCCCTAACTCCAAAGTCTGGCTGCAATTTTGCCCCTTGGGCCGTAGTTTTGCCCCTGGTTTGGGTCCAATTGGGTCTGGTCTTGGAAAGTTAGCTTGGTCTCTGTTTTTTACTGTTTTGAACACTTGTTTGGTCCTTTAACTCGTCTCCTTGTATCAGCTCCTTTATTTACTTGATTACGTTGAAAGCACGTAAGTTCGTCCTTTTGCAATTGAGACACTATAAACTGCATTTATTCATAAAACATACCTTGAACATCATTAAATATATAAAATAAGGTAAATACGGATATAAAATGTGCAATAAATTACACCTATCACTTGAGATTGAAGGTGTTCAGTTTATATATGCTAGTTTTGCTGGGGCTCTGTTATGTTGAGGGAAGATTCATATAGATCATCTATGTATTATCACATATTCAGAAGATTTTGGCTTATCGTGTTTTGAGGTTGAGTTGGTTGTTGGTTTGGGTGCGGATGAGGATCCACCAGATATTGGGCCATCGGTTAGGCCTAAGTGGGCGAGGGTTCACTCTTCTCGGATCGGGCCTTGCAGAGCCTCTCTATTGAGGTTAGCCGTGGGATAGCTCGGATGCAAGCTATCCACGTTATATCAATACCCTTATGCTATGAGCCACTTCACGATTAAGTGAGAGCTTGAAGCATAACGAGCGATTCTTCTTTGCTTCCCATTCGTGTGCAAGTGTAATCCCTCAAACATCTGGATGGTGGGTCCCTCCGGATCGTTACCTCATCACTCGTATGGAGTGGGATAGGTATCATGGTCTTTAATGATACGATGGTGAGCAACGTAGCATGCATCCGGTTGCCATGACTTGATTATGATGAACGAATGTAGTTAATTCTTGTTAGGAATATGTATGCCCTAAAGGCCATTATTGTATATTATAGTAGATGCTTGAACATATATATTTAAAGGACTTTCTTTCTCGACATGATAGTATACTATCTGGTTACTCTTTATCTTAACATGTGCACTTGTTTTAGTTTACTATCTCATTGATACATGTTGATAAAGCCCTTAAGATGTTGGCTTGACTACCAGGACTATGATACAGATCATACTAGTGGGGATTGTGTAGTCCACAAGCACAACCTTAACAGTTCCTAGTCGAGAGAGTATCCAGACAGGGCATCGATATTCCAGAGTAGACTATTGTGTATGTTTCTTGACCCTGTATGGGGGCGATGGTTGATCCCATAACCGTTGGTATTTGACATCAAAAATTGTACACAGGTGCTCATTGGAGAATGAGTACACCGAACAGGACTCACCGAGAACTCCTAGATGGTACCATACCTATCGTCAGATAGAAGTTCTCTGGTGACACTTGTACATGTTAGTCTATAGACCCGAGATCGTCATAGTGCCTTGTGTGGTTCCCCCTTTTCTTTGATTTCCTCCCTACAACGGCTTAAATGAGTCGTTCAAACAGGTGGTTTTTGGGTACAGTCCCGAGTCATATGGAGCCAGTGAGCGATAGGAGGGGTTTCGTCTCTCCCAATATTGAGAGTTATGTTGTGCTATACTCGATTGGCTATAACAGCAAGTCCTTGACCAGGGCCAATGAGATTTACTGATAAGTGTTATCAATAGTTTCTCGAAAGGTTATAGGCCACACATTGGAATGACTTATCGAGTTATTTGGGTTTGACGATTCCACCCCCAAGACTCGATAAGTGACATATCAGACGAAGAGACCGGACTATACGGTAAGTGTTGCTTATAGGCTCTACGGGAGTTTGAACATAATTGCTTGTTGATTTTATATTCGTTCAATACTTGAGTAGCCGTTACGTCAAGCTAGTACCGCTGACGGCTTATAGGTCTTTGATGTGATCATTACCTACTGCTAACGTATTGGCGAGTCTTCAAAGTCCCACATAGAGGTTTCCTAGCTCAAGCGAAACGAAATAGGGAACGTATGGAGATATGTGCGGGAGCTTAATTAAATACGAGTATATGATACCGTATTCTAATGTAGCGTTTTTTTATATCAGCCGGTTATATATGATATAACCGGATTATTGAATAAAGTGTTGATTTATATATATATATATAATTATTAAATTAACACTTGATTCAATAATCCGGTTATATCATATATAACCTGGCTAAATATATAAATATATATATATTAACTAATATTAAATATTAGCCGGTTATATATGATATAATCAGATTATTGAATCAAGTGTTGATTTAATGATTTGATATATATGTGTGTGTGTGTGTGTGTGTGTGTGTGTGTGTGTGTGTGTATTTGATTTAGCCAGGTTATATATGATATAACCGGATTATTGAATCAAGTGTTAATTTAATAATTTGATATATATATATATATATATATATATATATTAACTAATATAAAGCTCACTTAATTCTTTTCTTCTCATTATATATATTTGATATATATGATTTTTGTATCATGGTCGATGATACATAGAACATGGATGTGTGAGAATCACATTAGAGAAAAGATAATGATAAAGATATATGAATAAAAGAAAAGAAAAACAAGTCATTATTTTGGGTGCTTGGAGAAGTATGGAGAAGCCATGACTCATCTTCTTACTTTGATTTATTCATAGATATTTATCATAATCTTGATCTCATCTTATCTCAATGGTTCATACTCACTTCCAAGTTCATCTTCTTCATCTCCTCTCTAGATTTTTCTAGGTTAAGAAAAAAGAAGTTTTTTTTGTGAGCAAAATTCCTACTTTATCAATCTACACTACTCTAGCAAATTAGTATAGGTTGTTAACTTCAGTAATAATTTGATTAGTGAAGTGAGAGCTTGAGTGTGAGTTGACTCAAGGTGGATCATCTTCGACGATAAAGATTTCGAGCAAGCTCGTTCCAACCTTCGAGTGGAGTCAAAGAAGAGTTCTAAGACTACACCTAGAGCTTTTGAAGTGAAGGACTAGACTACAAAAGTTGTAGACTCTCTTCACTTAGTTTAGAACTTGTTTTGCTTAACTTTGAAATGCTAATTCTCTAGTTCGATTCTTTTTTAATATACTTAGACCTCTATATTTTTAAAATTGCATACTTAATTCTCATAGAACCTTAGTAGAGGTGTTAAGACATACTTTTATGGTATCAGAGCTAAACAAGAGACATAGGCGAAGTTTAGACGACGTTAAAGTGTTCGATCGACGTTTGATTTTCCGAACTTTGCTAGTTTCTGTACATTTTTCCAAACTTCAAGATTTTTCATATTAAAAATGATCAGAAAATCGTGCAGGAAATTATTAGGAGGCACAAGAAATACGAGCCACTAATTCCTCTAAGTGGCCGCGGAACCGCCGCCTAAACCATGTGTTGGCCGTGGTTCCACCGCCCACTTGTGGAGTTAGAACTCCATTTTTCTCCTACTGCTTCATTTTCATATTTTGGATTTTCTAGATATTTTTAATAAGGCTCAAGTGGTTGAGGTCTCTGTGAATTATTGTTGTTTGAAACATCGATCGAAATGTTAACATCGTCTATATTGCTTTGGTTATGTGATACAATTATTGGAATCCACATTGATTAGTTTTGCGAAAACTAGTTATCTATTTGTAAATCTCACATTTTAGTCTCATATGATGGATTACCATGGGGTTTAAATTTGGATCGAAACACCATCGTAATCTCGTATCGTACGCGAATACTCACCGGGAGACACTAGTTGAGATCCACGCCCCTTTGCACCAACCAAGTGGCTATAGGAGAACCCCATGGCCAAGAGCATCCACTCAGGTGCTCGCGACTACGGTGTTTCGCCCAAGTCTACTTCATTGACGGCCTCGGGAGTGCAGCCATCCACTAAAGTTCCCGACGAGCCTTCGAATCATTCATCGGGAATCTTGTTGAATTGCCCGACTTACACTTTGAAAAAGGGTTTTCAATTTGAGGCTTAAATGTGAGGTTTATAATATTAGGCATGAAATTCGGAATATGTGATAATACGGGTTTATGATGTCTATAGATGTGGATTCTAATTATTATAGTTTTCATTTCTTTTCTGTGACCATAAGTGTAATATGTGGCAGTATCCCCGATCTCGTTGCTATACGACAACAACAATAGGGATACACATATTTACTTACGTTGATGACATGTGATGTTATTGTGTTACTGTATCGATATGTTATATTGGATCGTCGTGATTGAATAGCCGGGGGTTTTATATGAGATGAGATTTCTTCAATTTTCATTCATGTAAATAATTGTATGTAATATTCTTTTATTGGGACACTTCCGGGTTGAGTTTGTTGTCTCTATTCGATTTATATTATTTACTTTACCACATTAGGATAGACCCAAGGCGGAGAGCACAAGTAACCAGGTTCTAGAGTCCAGTGGGAGGCCATCTCGAAGAGTCGAGACGGGTCGCCTAACTCGAGAATTGGCAGGGTTGCTTGCCGCTCTCGTAGGAGTCTAGGGGTGTGGGCTTGGCTATTCATCACGACCGTGGAATCCGTGTTTTTTGTTACTGGCTTAATCTAAAATACGGACCTCCTTGTATATCCTATATTTTATATATCTGCTTTTGCTGTTCTGTGATGTGATGTGATCATATAACCGCGTGAGACGAATGCTACTTATATATATGATATATTAGTAGACAATATATATGTTTTGCATCCGCGCTAGTCCTGACCCCGCCCTGCCGTAAGTTAAGTAACCTTACGGTGAAGACCCGGGTCTCAGTGGCGAATGCAGATGGCATATATGTGTGTTTTATTTTCGTTTCTTCGGTGATGTTTAGGAAACATAATTGATGGGACTTCATTAATAAGATTAATGAAAAGAAAAGAAAGCTAAAAGATGTTGTAAAATCAATTTTTCAAAAAGGTAGCTCTGCTTCTTGCTTTGCATAGTTGTATTCCATTATGAATATCCAACACCTCATTCGATGAGGAAAGAACCTAGATCCCTTCACCGGGAATGACCTCTTTAATAAAAACTAGCATATGCTACAATCCACTTGGTTTGTTTTGAAAACTACTCGATTTTTAAAGAGGAGTTTAAACCACTCCTTTTTCAAATCACTAGGTTTTACAACGATATGAAGTTCATTATATTAAAAGTTTTTCTTCAAAAACCAGTCATAGCCCTCCATCATTTCAGATAGATACTGTTTAGTATTTGTGCTGCGTTTGTCGACCTTGTCGAGGCGTAGTGTTCGGTAGCTGATTAATGCTTTTCTGCCGCATGATAATATGATTGGTTAGGGCAGTCGTAATGCTTTGTTGACCTTGTCAAGGTTCGTTGCGAGTGGGTCTAAATCAGTCACGAAATGACAGGTTGAACTTGACTTGCGGTTTATGATTTGTTGACCATGTCAAGGTCATAAGCTGCATGTGGTGAAAACAATTATCGGGAATTTCAAGTGTTGAAATTTGCAATGAGATTGCATACATTCTATGGGATATTTGGATCCCGATACCCACTGCGAGTAAGTGTTATTCCTGGAAGAGTTTTCCACTTTATAATTAGATAATCCAGTTGGTGTCTAAGAAAGGTGTTAACGGGGTTATTCCCCTGCGGAAACAAGATTATTTAATTAGTTCCATACGAAAGTATGGGAAGACTCCATCGGAGTACCAACACCAGCCTGGCTGACCAATCAGCGAACTTGTAGGGTGTAACTAATCCCGGCTAATCTTAACTTTTAGGATTTTAAGGAAGATTTGATAAAAACAGTGGGAGCCATCCTAATTAGATAAGATAATAACCAATCTAATCTTATAAGAGCGCACGCTAAAATGTTTTCTTCTCTCTCTCTCCAAGTAGTGACCATGTCACGTCTTAATCAAGATAATAATATGGATGTATTGACCAAATCCGTTTATTATACTGGGCTGGGGAACATTGGTTCTGCTCTATCTCATGACAACTGTCATAAGTCTGGGTAAGGGATAGGGGGAATGCAACGATTTCCACGCAACCCTAATGAAGAAGGAGCATCCTAATGCATCTTCTTCGGGTGTGTTAGTTATTGAGAAATGTTTCTCAGTCTGCTTTACGTCCTGGGTATTAGATACCGGATCAGGATCTCACATTTGTTATCTGTTACAAGGGTTAAAGAAAAGTAGAGAACTGAGAAAGGGTGATATGTCTCTCAGAGTAGGGAATGGAGAAATTGTTGTTGCCGAAACTGTCTGTGAATATCACCTAGTATTGCCAAATGGTAATACATTGATTTTGAACGACTGCTATTTCGTACTGTCGATGATGTGCAATATAATATCCGTTTCTTTATTAGAAAAAGAAGGATATAACTTTGCATTAGAGAAAAATGTTATGAACATTTTCCTAAAGCAAGTGTTGATTGGGTTTGGTACATTATGTAATGGTTTATACGTTCTAAATCAAAATACAGTTCTAAACATACAGAATAAACACAAGAGGAAAAGTTCAGAAATGAACAAAGCCATCTTGTGGCATTGTAGACTTGATCATATCAATGCGACCAGACTAGCTAAGTTACATAAGGATGCATATTTGGAACCGTTCGAATTTACATCTTATGAAACTTGTCAGTCCTAAGTAAAGATGACCAAAACTCCATTTACGGGATACGGAGCAAGAGCTACTGAACTCTTAGGACTGATACATAGTGATGTATGCGGTCCTATGTCTACACATGCCAGGAATGGTTCTTCGTACTTCATTACATTCACCGGTGATCTCTCAAGATTTGGATATGTGTTCCTGTTGAAACACAAATCTAAAGTTTTTGAGAAATTCAAGGAATACAAGAGCGAAGTAGAGAACCAGACGGGTAAAAATATTAAAATACTTCAATCTGATCGAGGAGGTGAATGCTTAAGTACGAAATTCCGAGATTATCTAAAAGAGAATGGGATTCTCTTTCAGCTTACTCCTCCGTATACACCACAGCACAACAGTGTATCGGAGCAGAGGAATCGCATCCTATTAGATATGGTGCGCTTTATGATGAGTAATACCGAGTTACCTATTTTCCTTTGGAGTTAAGCACTTGAGATAGTTGCATACCTATTAAATCAAGTTCCATCAAAATATGTGCCTAAAACACTATATGAGATATGGAGTAGAAAGAGACCATATTTTAAACGAGCTAAGATATGGGGTTGTCCGGCCTATGTTAAAAAACAGAATCCGGAAAAAATCGAAGCACGATCAGTTTTTTGCAAGTTTGTGGGATATCCAAAGAATTCACATGGATATTTATTCTACCACACTGAGGAACAAAAGGTGTTTGTTGCTTAACACGCCACCTTTTTAGAAAAGGAATTTCTTGTAAAAGAAATTAGTAGTAATAAAGTAGAACTGGATGAGGTTCTAGATACAAAAACTACAACTGATAATTTGGTAGAACCGGAGGATTCAATAGTCCCCGATGAACCTCAGCCACTCCGCAGATCTAGTAGAGTTTCTCACCCACCTGAGAGATACTACGGTTTCCTCATAGACAGTGGGAGAAAGGATTGCATCATGGAAGATGATAACCCAACTAGTTTCGAGCAGGCCATCAAAAATGGGGACTCTGTGAAATGGCTAGATGCTATACGATCTGAGATGGAATCCATGTACACCAACAAAGTATGGATTTTGGAGGTTGCTCCTGAAGGGGTAAACCCATCGGGAGCAAGTGGATCTTCAAGAAGTATTGGATATAGTTCCCTTAAGACAATTATTGTGATCGCAAGTAGGCAATTATGATAATTGAGGGAGAACCTATATAGATATAATAGTCTTATTGAGATGATAGTATGCTATCTGGTTGTCTTCATCATTGATGAAGCCCGTACGATTTCTGCTTGACAACCGGCATTATGATGGCGATCATATATGTTAGAGCTGGGTTGTCCATAAGCACATCCTTAAATGTCCCTAGTCGTTGGAGTACCGAGACTAGGCATAAATATTTCGGAGTAGACTGGTTTATATGCTTCTAGACCCCGATGAGGGATGGTGGACGGTCTCACAAGCCATTGGTGTTGTATCACCTAAGATAGTATACAGGTGCTCGCTAGAGGTGAGTACACCGGACGGACACGCCGAGAAGTTCTAGATGATATTATATCTATCATCAGATGGAAATTCTCGGGTGGTATGATTACAGGTTAGTCCTTTGACCTGAAGTCGTCATTTGTCTCGTGTGAGTTCCCACTGTACTTTGATTACTACCCTACCACGGCTCAAAAGAGTCATGCAAACATGTTTTAGTTAGGTACAGTCCTGAGCCACATGGAGGAAGTGGTCGACTGTCAGGGATTCGTCTCTCCTGGTATTAGGAGTCGATGGCGCGCTGTATTCAGTTGGCTATCACCAAAAAACCGTGGCTACGGTGAATGAGATTTACTGATAGTTGATCAGTAGTATCTCTATTGGTGATGAGCTTGACTCAGACATGACTTATCAGGTTAGTAGGAGTTTGACGTTATCCACCCCTAGACCCGATATGCGATACTTTTTGACGAAGAGATCGGACTGTACGGAGATTGTCACATTCAAGCTCAGTAGGGTAAGGACGTACTTGATTATCGACCCCCCTTTCGACAAGTACCTGGATAGCCGTTACGTACAGCTAGTGCCGCTGACGTGCTTGTGGTTAAACCCACTGTCAGCGTATTGTTGAGTATTTAGAGTCCCACACATAGGGTTTTTCCGGTTCAGGTGATAGATGTAGGAGCCGTATTTTGGTACGTGCAGGGGTCCGATTAAATATGTGTACGGGTTACACAGATTTTAATCTGGCAGTTGATAATACTAGCTGGCTCAATATTAAGCCAGATTATTAAATCAGGTTTTGATTTAATAATTTATAATTGTATTTTGATACATATATTTTTGTATTATTGTTCAATATTCATTTTCTCTCTTTGGTGTTATCCGTATTTTTATACGGAAACGCGTATATGTAGCGATATGTATACCGGGTGAAGTATTTCGTATTTATACAAGAATGCTTCTAGAAGAAGGACACCTCATATTTATTTTCCTATTTAGAAAAATAAAAAGAAATGAGGTGTAAAGTGAGGAAACAAGAAGCATGGTTATGGACATGTAGGAAACCATGGCTTGGGATTTTATATTGTTGAAATGATTTAGATGCACTATTGCACTATGGTTGGATTATATAGTAGCCATTCTTTTCTACATGTGAGACTTGATGATTTTTTCCTCTTCTTGAGTTACTTCATGCTTCATGGTTGCAAGCATGAGCAACCATCTTTTGCTCTTCTCCTTCTTTGTAACATCTTAGATTGTGATTAGTGGTTATTTATGCCTTACTGTGGGGTTTTAGTAAAAGGTTCACCAAAATGATTTTTAAATATTTTATAAAAATTTATGAATATTCTTTTAGAATTTAATTTGGGCTGCACACACATGTGCATGTTAGCTAGGGTTAAGTTTGAGGTTAAACCATGCTTAGTAGCCATGGTGCTTTAACCATGTCATTAGACAAATGGGAATTTAAATTAAGTATTTTAGTTTCAAGAAATAAAATTATTGAATTTTTCTTTTGGGTTGACCTTGGAGAAGGAGAGAGAGGGCATCGGAGATAAGCATGCTTGGCATTAAATGAGGGGAGTGAAAATGTCATTGCTTTATCCCCTAAACCCCCCCTCTCACTCTCTCTACTCTTTTCAAAAAAAAAGGAGGAAAACCCTCATTTTATTCCTCATTCTCACATCTCTCTCCCCCTCTCACTTCCACACACACACCCATAGCCAGCAGCAGCAGCTGAAGCAACAACAGCAGCAGCATCAGCTTCAGCCACAGCAACAGTAACAGCTTCAGCATCAGCAGCATCAGCAGCAGCAACAGCAGGCAACAGCAACAACAGCTGCAGCAGCACACACACTCACTCCCTTCTCCTTCTTCTTCTTTTCCTTCTTCTTGCACCCTAAGACCCTAGAGGTATAATTTCTTAAACTTAACTTCTTTCTTTGGTAGAATATGGTTAGTTAAGCTTAAATTGGTGTTTAATGTGATTTAGTGCTAGTTATAGTGATTTAAGTGGAGTTTTGGCCAAGTGATGATTTTTATGGCTAGAGTAGCTTGACTAAGTGTTTTTACGGCCATTTAAACTAAGTTTTGCTTCAGATTTCATTAAAATACCAGATTGTTTCAATTTAGTGTAAATTAGCGTTTTAATGTAGACTTTTAGCCATTTTAAGATCTGTTGTTGACCCGAGTGCTTCAGGAAAAATCTGAGTTAACTGGAGCATACTCTTTAGACCTTGATCACACACACAGAACACGAGACCCTCTACCCACCTTATGGCCGCAGTTTTATTCATTCTGGACGCAATTTGCGGCCAGATGGTGTTGTCCTGTGTTGGGGTTTGGTCTGTGAGAGTCTGCTGTATAATTAGGGTTTTTGGTATATGCAGCTTTTTATATTTTCACTCGAGTCAAAATCTGGGACTTAAAACCCTTTTTCGATACTTTTTAACGCCTGCGACACGTGTGTTTTATGTGTTGGGTCTATGGTGCACTACGCGACACAGCGAGTCGGGGTGGTTTCTGGTTAGGTTACACACGTTTTGACGTATTGAGTGCACACGCTTTTAGTTTCCAACGCGAGTTTCTCCTTTGATCTCGATATCGCTTTTTCGGCAGGATTTAGCCTTATGTGTATTGCTTCTGTGTTTTTAGGGTCGATCGTGGAGACGTTGGACGCGGCACGGAAGGGAAAAGCGGTGGTTGGACCCGGTTAGTACGAGATCACGGGTGAGTAGATATAACATCTACGGGGGAAAATCGTTTGGATGGCGCAAGACGCCCGTTAGATTGGATAACTTAAAAGACTTTTAGTGGTACTAGTATTCATGAGTATAGTGCCTACTTAAACATCTTGCTGCATTCATGATCCTATATACTTACATACATGTGCGACTCATTTCATAGGACACTTGCACCATTGCCAGGGTTTTTATGCAGCACGAGCACTATTCATGCGGACACACACGCCTTGGTAATTGCTATGCCACAACATTAGATAACTTGTATAACCTGAAATCTAGAACCATTTCACCATATATGATGCTTAAACCTGTGCTAATGCATTTAAATTCCTCAGGATGAACATGTAGGATTGCTAGTCATATGCATGTACCTCATTACATCATTCGTTCATGCCTAGCCTATTAGTCATACATTGCAGTTCGACTTGTTGATACTATAGGCATTCATTATCATTGCCATATGCACTCATGATGATTTTCTCGAGGATTTTCAGCATTTGAGATTTATGAGATTTTGGGGAAAAGCTGCAAGGATTTAATAAACCTGATATTATTTTTTTTAAACATGGAAAGTTGCGGTTTTTCTCGTGATATGATACATGTGTCGTCCATCATGAGTTTTCTGTTGGTTTTCGAGACCTGTTTCGAGGAGTTGGATGAACCGTCTCGGGTACATGGTGGGCCCGGTAAGGTACCCCGGGGCAAGAATATCGAGGTGTAGACGATGAGCCTGGCAGGGACAGACTACCTACCGGTGATTGTTGGCGCGGCGGATATCCAGAGGATACCGACCGTGGCCGTGAGATGTTGAGATATTGATACTTGAGATGGGTCAGCCGGACGGCTGGGGCCTGAGATACTGTGATATGGATACATGAGATTTGAGATAGTTGTATGAGGTGTCGATGCTGGACACGGATTTTTGTTGATTTTATTGATATTACGCTGATATTTCAAAAGAGTTTTCTAAGAGGAAAATAATGATTTCTTTATATCAACATATTCAGATAGTATTGTCAATTGATTCATGTTGCATACATATCTGCTAGTATATCATGCCATATCAGTATTGTTGATGTTATGGCACTTGCGTGCATACTTACGATAGCCTCTATAGATATTATTTATTACTCACGAGTTGGCAACTCACCCCCGTTGTGCCACAACTTTTTGCAGGTCTGCTCCGTCAGCACAGTAGCGGCGGACGTACTTGCTTCTTTTGCTCCCTTTTGTAGGGTTCCTAGGCACACTCAAGAGGTTCCACAAGGCATCAACCATGCCAAATTCAAATTTTCCGGTGCCGAGAAATCCTAAACTAGATCGTTAACTAGAGATTAAAGGCGAAATTACATACAAGCAAACGACTTTGCTACTAAGTGAAAGGGATTACAACCTTTGTAGATCCGGTCCTCCACTTCTTTAGCTCTGTGTTGACGTCCCTCCACTGCGATCATCGGATCCCAGACTCTAGCAATGGTTTCGTCGGAGAAATGTTCGGGCTAGGTCATTGACTTCGAGGCCGAAGATGATCTACGTCGGGGAGACTCAAACTCAAGCTATTCCTTCACTTGGTCAAAAACTTTGTGAAGAGAACACCCTATACTACATGGCAAGTGGTAGAGGATGAAGAAATAGGAAGTGGATTCACTTTAGAATTGGATTTCTCACTCTTTTTCTCATGGCACCATTGGAGCTCTCAATCTTTTGTGAGCTTGATGAAGATGAAGAAGAAGAAAGAAGCATATCCATTAAAAGAATAATATGAACACTTATCCTTTTAATCATGGCACCATGGTTGAGTTAAGCCCTCATGCTTAACTCATGTAGAGAATTAACCATAGCATAAGGTTAAGGGTTGGGTTAGCTAATATCTTAAGCAAATGACAAAGAGAGTTGACTTTGTCAATGTTCATCAAGCTTCATGAAGCTTGATAACTTTGACCAAAGTCACACTCTTTTGTTATATGCTTAGGAAAATAGTAAACCCTAATCTAACCTTGATTTGGTTCAAGTCTCATACACATAACTTGTTTGTATCATCAAGCATGATACAAACATGTACACTTGCATATATCACATATAAACAATGTGCACATTCAAGTGAGAAAATCAATCTTAAAGTGAACCAATACTAGTTAATGTAAAGTAATATATCAAATATATAATTATACATTAAATCATTAAATCAACACTTGATTTAACGATCCGGTCATATCGCATATAACCGACTAATATCAATAGTAACAACTTATCGAATCAACACTTGATCCGATAACCTGGCTATATCGCATACAACCGATCAATGTCACAAATCGCGAGAATAGAATACAGTATCACATACTGGTATTATTCTCGGTCCCGCACATATCTCATATGCGCTCCTATTTCGTTTCGCTTGAGCCAGGAAACCCCTGTGTAGAACTCTAAAGACTCGTCAATACGCCGGCAGCAGGTGATGATCATATCAAACACCCACAAGCCGCAAGCGATCTGCTAAACGTAACGGCCACCCGGGTATTGAGCGATCAGAAGATCAACGAGCAAGCCCGCTCACACTCCTGTGAATACAACGGGTAAAACTACCGTACAGTCCGGTCTGTTCGCCTGATATGTCGCATATCTCGCCTAGGGGTGGTAAATGTCAGACCCCAATAACTCGATAAGTCGTGTCGATATGAGGCTCATAACGGGTCGAGAAACTACTGGTAACACTTACCAGTAAATCCCTAAAGCAGCCTTGGCCAAGGACTTCCTGTTATAGCCAATCGAGCACAGCGCAACATCAACTCCCTATACCGGGGGAGACGAAACCCCTCCTATCGCTCATTGCCTCCATGTGATTCGGGACTGTACCCAAAAGCCACCTTTTTGCACGCCCTCTTGGACGTGGTATGATGGAAATCAAAGCACAGTGGGAATCACACAAGACTCTATGACGATCTCGGGTCTACAGACTAAACTGTACCAGTGTCACCAGAGAACTGCCATCTGACGTAAGGTATAATACCATCTGGGAGTTATCGGCGAGTCCGTCCAGTGTACCCAGTCTCTACTGAGCACCTGTATATCATCTCTGATGTCAAACACCAATGGATATGGGATCGTCCATCGCTCATCTATATGGGTCGAGAAGGTACACGCTAGTCTACTCTGGTATATCGATGCCCCGTCTCGATACACCCATGACTAGGGACTTTGAAGGATGTACTTATGGACTACCATGTCCCCACTAGTATGATCCGCATCATAGTCCAGGTAGTCAAGTACACATCCTTAGGGCTTTACCAACATGTAACAGAGAGACAATCAGTGTACACGTTAAGGTAAAGAGTAACCAGATAGCATACTATCATATCGAGCAAGAAAGTCATCCCTATATATGTCCAAGCATCCACTACAATATACATCCTATGCATAGTAATGGCCTCTAGGGCATACATATAACTAACACCTTTTGCCTGGACTTGAGGCTTTTGCTCATAGGTGGGTTGTGATATTATTTTGTTTCCACCTTATATATTCATTGTATCTAGAGTACTCCATCTACTGTACATGTTATTGTATTGATGTATATTGACCTAGAGACGAGATAGTGAGATTTGTGGACTTTTATGTTGTATTTTGGGGTCGAGCTCACTTGAGCCGACATGATGTTTATTACCGGTGCCTTTTTATACTTATTTTGCACATTGCTGATTTACATTGTGAGGGATTTGAGTCCGCTTCGGCGAAGAGCTACCCCCCGCTTGGGGATGCCTTATTTCATGTTATTCATATATATTCCTGTTTTGTACCCGTTTGGGGGCCAGTATTTACAAAGGAGACTCTGCCGAAATTTTTTGGAAGGTTTGATGTTGTTCTTTAAAAGATTTTTATGCGACATATATGGTTTTCTTTCACTCTACTGCTTAAATGGGTTTTGATTTCTGGGCTTTGGCTTACTTAGATTGCGTACGTCTTGAGACGTTTCGTAATTTAAGTGCCAGTCACGTTTCGTACCTTTCGGGTCGTGACATTCTTCTTCTTGCTCTCATTTGAGCATGGATTCTAGAAAGAAAAATTTAAGGAAATATTCCTACATCACCGACCATCCACACCTAGCAAGTCTGGATCATCGGTTAGAGCCCCCTCCGGTTTCCCTCGGGTGGATCATCTTAGGCGAGGGTGGTCGATTTTCAAGCGCGATCCCGGTGGCTATAAGCTTGGAAGGGTCTTCCACAATTGGGTGGACACACGACAAAGGTTGTAGTTTCTCTACCCTTTCACTCTTAGTTAGCTAGCTTAGCTTATTGGACCGTATCCTGGTTTTTACGGATGTTCGGTGTTCACATGAAATTTTTGTTTTTGCTTCCGCCTCGGCCGCGGTTTCCGCGACGCGAGCACCGAAACCCAACATGGTATCAGAGCTAACTCCATAAACCTTAACTACCTAGTTTGCACCTGTTTAGGATTTCGATCGACGGATTTTTCTGAATCATATTTCTAAATCGTTGCTTGTTGTTCGAATTTTAAAGTTGTTCAAAAAATTGTTTTGGTTGCATTAAAATTATGTGCAGGCAAAATTAGAGGCCAAAATTTTTTTTGGGCACATGAGCCCAAAATTTGGCCATGGAACCGCCGCCAAATATGCCATTTGGTCACGGTTCCGTGGTCCAATTTGGACTGTTGTGCCCCAAATTTTTTCTGGTGCTCTATAGTATAGAAATGTGATTTTGGGATATTTGGTTTTGGCCCAGATTTTTTTAGTACTGGTTTGTGCTTGGGACCAATGCAGAAAGTTTTGATCGATCGAAATTTTGAATTCGTGGTTTTCAGTGCGTTTGGTAGTTTCTGCGATCGTGAATATCATAGCGCGGTACAATCCGACTGGTTACTATATATACAATCAGACGGGTTTACGACATGATATTCACGTTGATATTCTGTGTTGCACTAATGTTATGGATGGATTGTCGTGATAGATAGCCTTGTGTGTGATGTCAGATGTACAGTTTAGATTCATTTGCATATTCATTATTACGGGGCAATCGTCCGACATGTGGACTGTCGTTTCTGCCAGTTTGTATATTCTTTTATTAGGGCACAACCGGGTTGAGATCGATATCACCGTTGTATATATATTTTCTTTTCTATACTAGGATTACCCCATGGAGGAGTGCTCGAATAGCCAGGTTCTAAAGGACAATGGGCCCACATCTCATGGCGTTGAGACTGGGGTCCTTACTCTGGAATTGGTAGGCTATTCGCCGCACTCGTAGGGGGTATAGGTCGACCCACGAGGGTTGCTCAAGTTACCGGATTTTGTGAAGTGCTGGGTGTTGGATATAGTGGACTCAAGGTAATTATTGTGATCGCAAGTAGGCGATTATGATGATTGAGGGAGAACTTATACAGGTATAATTGTCTTACTCGAGATGATAGTGTGCTATCTGGTTTGTCTTCATCTTTGATGAAGCCCGTAGGATTGTTTCTTGACAACCGGCATTATGATGGCGATCATATATGTGAGAGCTGGGTTGTCCATAAGCACATCCTTAAATGTCCATAATCATAGGAGTATCGAGATTAGGCATCGATATTCCGGAGTAAACAAGTGTATACGCTTGTATACCCCGACGAGGGGTGGTGGCCGGTCTCACAAGTCATTGGTGTTGTGTCACCTAAGATAGTATACAGGTACTCATTGGATGTGAGTACACTGGACGGACTCACCGAAAACTTCTAAATGGTATTATATCTATCGTTAGATGGAAGTTCTCAGGTGGCATTTGTACAGGTTAGTCCTTTGACCTGAAGTCGTCATTTGTCTCGTGTGAGTTCCTACTGTATTTTGATTACTACCCTACCACGGCTCAAAAGAGTCATGCAAACAGGTTTTAGTTGGGTACAGTCCCGACATGGAGGCAGTGGTCGACTGTCAGGGACTCGTCTCTCCTGGTATTAGGAGTCGATGTCGCGTTGTGTTTAGTTGGTTATCACCAGAAATCCATGGTCATGGTGGATGGGATTTACTAATAGTTGATCAGTAGTATCCCTATTGGTTATGAGCTTGACTCAACATGACTTATCAGGTTAGTAGGAGTCTGACGTTATCCACCCCTTAGAACTGATATGCGATACTCTTTGACAAAGAGAACGGACTGTACAGAGATTGTCACATTCAGGATCAGTAGGGTAAGGACGCACTTGATTGTTGACCCCCCTTTCGATAAGTACCTGGATAGCCGTTACATACAGCTAGTGTCGCTGACGTGCTTGTGGTTAAACCCACTGCCAGTGTATTGTCGAGTCTTTAGAGTCCCACACAGAGGGTTTTCTTGGTTCAGGCGATAGATGTAGGAGCCATACGTTGGTATGTGTAAGGGCCCGATTAAATACGTGTACGGGATAAACGGACTTTAATCGAACGGTTGATAATACTAGTCGGCTTAAAATTAAGCCGGATTATTAAATCATGTTTTGATTTAATAATTTATGTATGTATTTTGATACATATATTTTAGTATTATTATTCACTATTCTTTTTCTCTCTTTGGTGCTATCCGTATTTATACGGATATGCATATATGTAGCGATACATATACCGGGTGAATTATTCCGTATTTATACGGGAATGCTTCTAGAAGAAGGACACTTCATATTTATTTTTCTATTTAGAAAAATAAAAAGAAATGAGATGTAAAGTGAGGGAACAAGAAGCATGGTGTTAAACATGTAGAGAGGTATGGCTTTGCTTTTAAAAATGATAAAAACCATTTGGATGCACTATTGATGCATAGTTGTTAAAAGTAAAGCCATTGTTTTTCTTTACACTTGATGCTTCACTTTCTTTTTGCTTCACATAATGAGCTTCATGCTTCATGGTTGCTTCCTAATTCTCTTCTCCTTCTTCTTCTTTCTCTCATTTTGAGCATAGATTCTAGAGAGAAATTTTTAGTGAAGTATTCCTACATCACCGACCATCCACACCTAGCAAGTATGGATCATCGGTTAGAGCCTCCTCTGGTTTCCCTCGGGTGGATCGTCTTCGGTAAGGGTGTTAGATTCTCAAGCCCGATCCCGGTGGTTACGAGCTTGGAGGGGTCTTCCACAATTGGGTGGACACGCGATAAAAGTTGTAGTTTCTCAATCCTTGCACTCTTAGTTAGCTAGTTTAGCTTATTGTATCGTATCCTGGTTTTTACGGGCGTTCGGTGTTCGCTAAAATTTTTGTTTTTGCTTCTGCCTCGGCCGCGGTTTCCACGGCGCGAGCACCGAAACCCAATTTGGTATCAGAGCTACTCCATAAACCTTAACTAGCTAGTCTGCACTTATTTAGAATTTCGATCGACGGATTTTTCCGAATCACATTTCCGTTTTGCATGCCCGCTGTTCGAATTTTAAAGTTCAATTTTTTTTTTCTGGTTGCCTTAAAATTATATGCAGGCAATAATAGAGCTCAATAAGAAATTTGAGCTCAAGTTCCCAACATTTGGCCGCGGAACCGACGCCTATCTTGGCATTTGGCCGCGGTTCCGCGGTCAACGTAGGGCCGTTGTGCCCCACATTTCTTTAGGTGCTTTATTATTTGGAAATGTGATTTTTGGGATATTTAGTTTTGGCCAAGATTTGTTTGAGTACTGTTTGTACTTGTGGCCAGTACGGAAAGTTTTAATCGCTCGAAATTTTGAATTCGTGTTTTTCGGTGCATATGTTAGTTTCTACGACCGTGAATATCATTGCGCGGTACAATCCGACTGATTGCTATATGTACAATCAGACGGGTTTGCGAATATTATATTCACGTTGATGTTTTGTGTTGCACTGATGTTATGGATAGATTGTCGTGATGGATGTAAGTCGATGTTCAACACCCCAATACTTATGGGGAGGCGGAAATATGAATAACAATCTTATTCTATTGTTAAACATCGAATAACCGTATGAATCGTTTGCTAAACAAGTTTTAACAAAAGCTATAGAGTTCTAAACTACTATGTTAAAAGATTATACCAAACGGTTCTAGTCCTTCGTCTTAATGTTATCTATGGCCTCTTTGGATCTCCACGTCCTCTTCGGCTTTCTTCCGTGATAGACGATCCACCCGAGAACCCTAATCCAAGCTATAACCTCTAAACTTGAGGTTACTTAGTTTCTCTAGTTGCTAAATAGAGTAGCTAAGGTGATGTAGAGATAGGTTATGGAGTAATTAGTCTTTCCTAATCCTTGTTCTCAACTCATGAGGGTAGGATTAGGGTTTGGTGAAGGAGAGAGAACTTGAAGAGAGAGAGTGAGAAGATGATAATGATAATTCTTATAATAATGAAATAGCTTCTCACTTGATATATGAAACATAATGAATTAAAAAGAAATGAATAATATGAGATTATTCATCATGTTTCATTAATGCAAGTGGGTGATTCATTATGTGAGTCATTAAGCATTTAATAATGCATTAATGACATGATGGATCACTCACAATGAGTCACTAAATCATTAAATGAAAATGCCACCTCTCCCTCCAAGTCACATCCTTCTAGAAGCTTCTCGAAAAATTACGAGAACGCCCCTCTCATCCGTGAAAACACGGAAAAACTTTAGACTGTTTAAATCCAATAACCTGATACTAGAATCTGGCTTAAACCAAAGCCGGCTAGTAAAAACTGTCCGAATGTCGTACGTGCGTTCAAACACGTATGCGTCCGAACCTTTGTCGTAAAACCATACGACCTCTATATCTTTTCACCTGGGTTTAGGAAATCTCTGTGTGGGACTCTAAAGACTCGACTACTACGCTGGCAGTGGGTTTAACCACAGACCGCAAGCGGCACTAGCTGTACGTAACGGTCCCCAGGTAGTTGTCGATAAGAAAGCTGATGAGGTAACCCATCTGAAATCCTACTGAGCCTGTCCGTGACAATATCCGTGCAGTCCGGTCTGTTCGTCTAAGAGTATCACATGTATGGTCTAGGGAGGTGGTGGACGTCAGACCCCTAATAACCGTACAAGTCGTGTCGGTATGGCTCTATCACCATCCGAGAATCTACTGATCAATCTATCAGTAATTCTCAATCAGCCCTGGCCAGGGACTTATGGTAATGACCAACCGATCACCGTGCGATATCAACTCCCTATACCGGGAGAGACAAATCCCTAACAGTTACTCACTGCCTCCACGTGGCTCGGGACTGTGCCCAACTAAAACCTGTTTGCACGACTCCTTTGAATCGTGGTAGGGTAATAATCAAAGCACAGTGGGAACTCACACGAGACAAATGATGACCTTAAGTCAACGGACTATCTGCATACATGTCACCTGAGAACTGCTATCTGACGTTAGGTATAATACCATCCAGTCAGTTCTCGGCGAGTCCTGTCCGGTGTACTCACACCCAGTGAGCATCTGTATACAATCTTAGGTGCACTCCACCAATGGCTGCGGGACCAGTCCATCGCCCCTCCTCAGGGTCTAGATATGTATACACTAGTCTACTCCGGAGTATCGATGCCCAATCTCTATACTCCTGCGACCAGGGACATCTAAGGGTGTGCCTATTGACTATCCAGCTCCCACTAGTATGACTGCCATCACAACGCCGGTAGTCAGACAAACACCCTATGGGCTTTATCAACATATATATATATATAAATACCAAGTAAAATATATCATACGTTAAGACAAAGACAAACCAAATAGCGTACTATCATATCAAGCAAGACTGTCATGTACATACATATCCCAAGCATCCTATACAATATAGGCCTCTAGGGCATATATATCCAACAATCTCCCACTTGCACTAAGGCCTATAATTGGTGCAATGAGTACCCACTGTCTCTACCAGATCCAGTTGCTGGTGTACCGTATGCCCAACATCTCAAATAGCCTCTCGAACTGTACTTGAGGAATGGCCTTGGTGAATGGATCTGCCGTGTTGTCTTTTGTGTCCACTCTCCGTATCTCGATCTCCCGACGATCCACGATCTCCCTGATCAGGTGAAACCGCCTTAAGATATGCCTGGATTTCTGATGGGACCCTGGTTCCTTCGCTAAAGCTACATCGCCATTGTTATCGCAATACAAAGGTATTGGATTGGCAATGGACGGAACCACCTGAAGTTCAGAAATGAACTTCCTCATCCAGACAGCCTCTTTTGCGGCTTCACTAGCAGCTATATACTCAGCCTCCATAGTTGAGTCTGCGACGGTATCCTGTTTGGAACTCCTCCAACATACCGCCCCTCCATTGAGGGTAAACACAAAACCCGAAATGGATTTAGAATCATCTTTGTCACTTTGGAAGTCGGAGTCGGTAAAAGCCTCTACCTGGAGGTCCCCATTACCGTAAATCAAGAACATCTCCTTAGTCCTTCTCAGGTACTTGAAAATGTTCTTCACTGCTATCTAATGTTTCTCACCTGGGTCAGACTGATACCTGCTTACCACACTAAGTGCGTAAGCTACATCCGGTCTGGTACATAACATCGCATACATTATTGATCCTACCGCCGAAGCGTAGTGTATAATGCCCATGTGAGCCCTCTCTTCATCAGTCGTAGGAGACATTTCTTTGGAGAGGGTGATTCCGTGACAAGCGGGCATATTGCCACGCTTGGAATCTTCCATACTAAATCTCTTTAGTATGGTGTCAATATACCTGGACTGTGAAAGTCCCAACATTCTATTAGATCTATCACGATGGATCTTAATGCCCAGAATGTATGATGCATCTCCCAAGTCTTTCATAGAGAATTTCTGTGACAAAAAGAGCTTTACTGATTGTAGCATAGGGATATCATTCCCTATCAGTAGTATGTCGTCGACGTATAAAACGGGGAAGACTACTGCTCTTTCTACAATTTTCCTATAAATACATGGTTCATTTACATTTTTGATAAAGTCAAATTCCTTGACTGTCTCATCAAAGCAGATGTTCCAACTCCGCGATGCTTGCTTTAACCCATAAATGGATTTAAGCAATTTGCACACTCTTCCGCTGCTCCCACTGTCTAAGAAACCTTCTGGTTGATCCATGTAAACACTCTCTTTTAGATGTCCATTTAGAAAAGCTGTTTTTACATCCATTTGCCAGATTTCATAGTCATGGAAGGTAGCAATGGCAAGCATGATCCGAATGGATTTAAGCATAGCTACTGGTGAAAAAGTTTCATCATAGTCCAATCCTGGTCTTTGACGAAAACCTTTTGCAACTAGTCTAGCTTTGTAGGTTTCCACTTGTCCAAATGCACCAATCTTCTTTTTGAAGATCCATTTTCACCCAACTGGTTTTACCCCAGGAGGAGCAACTTCTAAAGTCCATACTTTATTGGTGTACATGGATTCCATTTCGGATCTCATAGCATCCATCCACTTCATTGAGTCTCTACTTGTGATAGCCTGCTGAAAACTAGTAGGCTCATCATCATCGATGATGCAATCCTCTCGATCCCCATCAAGAAGAAAACCATAATATCTTTCAGGAGGATGAGAAAGCCTACTAGATCTGCGGAGTGGCGTTGGTTCGTCATGTTCTATTGAAATCTAAGATTCTTCTAAGTCCTCGGTAGTAGTTTGAGGTTCTGGAATTTCTTCCAGTTCTACCGCGCTCCCACTAATTTCTTTTGCAAGAAATTCGCTTTCTAAGAAGACAATGTGATGAGCGACAAACACCTTTTGTTCTTCAGTGTGGTAGACCATGTACCCCTTGAATGCTTGGGGTATCCTACAAACTTGCATAAAACTGATCGTGCCTCGAGCTTGTCCGGATTATGCTTTTTAACATATACCGGACACCCCCATATCTTGATATACTTGAGATATGGTCTCTTCCCACACCACATTTCATATGGAGTGGTAGGTACAGACTTAGTTGGAACTCTATTCAATAGGTATGCGGCTGATTCTAGAGCAAATCCCCAGAAGGAAAGTGGCAACTCAGCACTACTCATCATTGAACGCACCATATCTAATAGCGTGCGATTACTCCTTCTGATACACCATTATGCTGAGGTGTATAAGGTGGAGTAAGCTGAGAGAGAATTCCATTCTCTTTTAAGTATTCAAGGAAACTGGTACTTAAGTATTCTCCACCTCGATCAGATCGAAGTGTCTTGATGCTTTTACCAGTTTGTTTCTCTACTTCATTTTTATACTCCTTAAACTTCTCAAAAGCCTCGGATTTATGCTTTATTAAGAACACATGTCCATACCTAGAGAAGTCATCAGTAAAAGTGATGAAGTAGGAGTGACCACTTCGTGCATGTATAGACATCGGACCACATACATCACTGTGTACTAGTCCCAAGAGTTTAGTGGCTCTTTCTCCGTGTCCGGTGAACGGAGATTTGGTCATTTTTCCTTTGATACATGATTGACAAGTTGCATATGATGAATATTCAAACAGATCTAGATATCCATCTTTATGTAACTTAGCAAACCTTGTTTCATTTATATGACCAAGTCTATAATGCCATAAGAAGGCTTGATTCGAATCTGGAGCCTTTCTTTTACGCATGTTTTGAATATTGAAAATTTGAGGTTGATTAAGTATGTATATGCCGTTTTCCAGTGTGCCAAACCCAATCAGTTCTTGATTTAGGTGAATGTTCATAACATTTCTTTCAAGCGCAAAACTATATCCTTCATTCGATAACAAAGAAACTGATATAATATTACACAACATACCGGGAATACAAAAACAGCTGTACAACACCAAAATGTGTCCACTAGTCAACCCTAGGTGATATTCCCCTATTGCAATTGCATCTACATGCATTCCATTGCCCATCCAGAGAGTCATATCACCTGTCCCCAGCACTCTACTATTTATCAGATCCTGCAATGAATTACAGATGTGAGAACCAGAACCGGTATCAAGTACCCATGATGTAGAGTTAACTGAAAGACAATTTTCGATTACAAACACACCTGAAGTTGAAGCAACTACTTGCTTCATGTCCTTGGCTTTAAAGGCCTGACAATCCTTCTTCCAGTGCCCTTGCTTGTGACAATAGAAGCACTCATTCTTTTCTGCCTTCACCCTTCCTGCCTTATTCGTTCCCTGCACCTTCTTGACCCCTCCTTTCGGTTTGGTGGCTTTCATCTTCTTCTTCCCTTTAGCTTTCGCTTTAGATTTAGAAGAAGATGATTGGCCAACATACAGAACGGGGGTCTTCTCCTTTTTCAAGGAGGTCTCTGCTACCCTCAACATATTGAGGAGCTTTGGAAGATCCGCTTCCATTTCGTGCATGTTGAAGTTCAGCACGAACTGAAAGAAGGTGTGGGGAAGGGACTGCAAAATCAAGTCGATATACAAATCGTTCTCTAGCACGCATCCCAGGTTTGCGAGTTCCTCAATGAGGATGATCATTTTGAGGACGTGCTCTCCTACAGGCGATCCTGGAGCTAACCTCATCTGGAAGAGTTTCCTTGAGGTTTCGTACCTCGCTATACGTGAGTGCTCTCCATACAACTCTTTGACATGGAGAAAGATGGATACAATATCCATACTCTCGTGCTGTTTCTGGAGTTCATTGTTCATGGACGCCATCACGATACACTTAGCTCGCTCATAATCTAGATCCCAGGTTTTGTGGACTTCCCTGTCCACAACTGAGGAATCTGGTCCAGGGATAAGGGGAGGAACAGCGGTGGTAACATATGCTACTTTGTCATAAGTCAGTGCAATATTGACGTTCCTTAGCCAATCTTTATAGTTCTGCCCGGTCAGTATATTCTTTTCAAGTAATAGTTTAAGTCCTGTCATGGTAGCTGCCAGAGAGAGAGAAAAGAAACACTCAGCATATGCTCTTGCAAGTTTAGATTGGTTTATTAATTTATCTATACAGGATGGCTCCCACAGTTTCCTCAAATCCTTCTTCAAAACCTAAAAGAAGAACTAGTCAGGATTTAATCACACGTCACAATTCTTGCTTAACCTTTCAGCCAGGCTGGTGTTGGTACTTCGAGGGAGGTTTTCCAACGCTTTCGCGAAGTTCCTTAATTAAAGAACCTCTTTTCCCTGGAGGCGTAGCCCCTCTAACACCTTTCTAGGCACCTACTTGGTTTATAGCATTGATTGTTAAGTGAGAGAAATTCCCGAGAGTATTCCTACTCATCAGTGGGATCGGGATCCAACTATCATTGCATGATGCCCTAGATGGAAGCCACTCTAGTCACCATACTCCAGAAGGTAAGCTAAATCTGCAAGTTTCCTTTATGTTTGAAACTCCCGATGTGATTTTTACCCTAAGCTCTTATAGACCTTGACGTAGGCCAACAAGTCATAAGACGCAAGTCAAGTTCTACCCGTCGTTGTCCTGATCAATTTAAATATATCGTACAAGCCCTTGACGTAGGCCAACAAGGTGTACGTCTGTATTAAACTAATGCATCTATCTATGCAACAAATAGGCACACACACTGCTACCATACACTATGCCTTGACGTAGGACAACAAGCATAGCATGAATACGATGTGCTGTCTATCTGAAACGACGGAGGGTTACGGTTGGTTTTTAGCAAAAAAACCGTTAATGTAATGAACTTGATATGATCGAAAGAACAGTGATAGCTTTTAATTAAAAAGAGTGGTTTAAGCTCCGTATTTAAAATTTGCTTTTTCAAGAAAACCGAGTGGTTTTTAGAAATTGTTCCAACGATTCAGTTTAGGTTTTATTTTCTTTGCATTAATAATAATGCGTCCCATCATTAACCTATCATTACAGATAACAACGAAAATACAACGTCCTCTTATGCCATCCGCATTCGCCATGGAGTCCCGTCATCACCCGTTAGGTTACTTAACTAACGACAGAGCGGGGGCTGGGCTAGCGCGGGTGTAAAACATAAGCGACGTCTAAATAGCTATCATATATAGATATTGTACATTCGTCAGACGCAATAATAGGCATTCCAGATCACAGATAAACAATATTGGATTTACAAGCAATCCGCATTTCTTTTGAGCCTGCAATGAAAGACGGATTACACAGTTGTGATGAATAGCCATTTTCCCACCCGAGACCCCTACGGGTACGGCAAACTACCCGCCAAGTACCAGAAGTGAAGCGGTCTGCCCCAACACTTCAAAATACCCGGTAGTTTGTGTACCCCACCTTGGGTCTATCCTAGGAGAAAAAACAGTAAAAAGAAATAATACAACGGTGGCTACAACCGCAACCTGGATGTGCCCCGCAAAATAATATTACAACTTATTACATTTACATCAAATGAATTAATACAATAACCCATCACAAAACCCGGCTAATCACCACAACAGTCCAATACAGTTTATATACACAAACAGTTATATATAACATCACAGATATGTGCAACCCCCTGCCAACCGACATACTAGCAGTTAGGGGAGGTTTACGAACACATAAAACATTACACAGATATAATCAAACATGCAAACACCGTATAATTTCGATCGATTAAACACTTTAATTTTGCTCCAATACTTCTTTGTAAATCTGAAACCTGAGCAAAAATAAAAATTACCAGAAAACACCAAATATCACAGAGAATCAACACAAGAAACTTGGGCTTATGAGTCGTCCAAAGCGCGGCGGAATCGCGGTGGATCGGTGGGATCGGCCGCGGTTCCGCGGCGCTATGGCCGATTCATGAGCCCAATTTTCTTGGGTGTTCTAATACATTCATTTTAGGTCATTCTGAAGGTCCCTGAAAAATTTTTGGACCTCATTTAAAATTCGACAGAAAGTACATGATATCGGGGTTTTTCCTGTTTGTTTTTCCGTTCGAAATTCATACAAATTTGCAAGTGTGTTAAATATTGTTTAGCTAGGCTCTGATACCACTGTAAGTCGATGTTCAACACCCCAATACTTATGGGGAGGCGGAAATATGAATAACAATCTTGTTCTATTGTTAAACATCGAATAACCGTATGAATCGTTTGCTAAACAAGTTTTAACAAAAGCTATAGAGTTCTAAACTACTATGTTAAGAGATTATACCAAACGGTTCTAGTCCTTCGTCTTAATGTTATCTACGGCCTCTTTGGATCTCCACGTCCTCTTCGGCTTTCTTCCGTGATAGACGATCCACCCGAGAACCCTAATCCAAGCTATAACCTCTAAACTTGAGGTTACTTAGTTTCTCTAGTTGCTAAATAGAGTATCTAAGGTGATGTAGAGATAGGTTATGGAGTAATTAGTCTTTCCTAATCCTTGTTCTCAACTCATGAGGGTAGGATTAGGGTTTGGTGAAGGAGAGAGAACTTGAAGAGAGTGAGTGAGAAGATGATAATGATAATTCTTATAATAATGAAATAGCTTCTCACTTGATATATGAAACATAATGAATTAAAAAGAAATGAATAATATGAGATTATTCATCATGTTTCATTAATGCAAGTGGGTGATTCATTATGTGAGTCATTAAGCATTTAATAATGCATTAATGACATGATGGATCACTCACAATGAGTCACTAAATCATTAAATGAAAATGCCACCTCTCCCTCCAAGTCACATCCTTCTAGAAGCTTCTCGGAAAATTACGAGAACGCCCCTCTCATCCGTGAAAACACGGAAAAACTTTAGACTGTTTAAATCCAATAACCTGATACTAGAATCTGGCTTAAACCAAAGCCGGCTAGTAAAAACTGTCCGAATGTCGTACGTGCGTTCAAACACGTATGCGTCCGAACCTTTGTCGTAAAACCATACGACCTCTATATCTTTTCGCCTGTGTTTGGGAAATCTCTGTGTGGGACTCTAAAGACTCGACTACTACGCTGGCAGTGGGTTTAACTACAGACCGCAAGCGGCACTAGCTATACGTAACGGTCCCCAGGTAGTTGTCGATAAGAAAGCTGATGAGGTAACCCATCTGAAATCCTACTGAGCCTGTCTGTGACAATATCCGTGCAGTCCGGTCTGTTCGTCTAAGAGTATCACATGTATGGTCTAGGGAGGTGGTGGACGTCAGACCCCTAATAACCGTACAAGTCGTGTCGGTATGGCTCTATCACCATCCGAGAATCTACTGATCAATCTATCAGTAATTCTCAATCAGCCCTGGCCAGGGACTTATGGTAATGACCAACCGATCACCGTGCGATATCAACTCCCTATACCGGGAGAGACGAATCCCTAACAGTCACTCACTGCCTCCACGTGGCTCGGGACTGTGCCCAACTAAAACCTGTTTGCACGACTCCTTTGAATCGTGGTA
The DNA here is from genome assembly GCA_030015575.1 of Agapanthus africanus. Lineage (NCBI taxonomy): Eukaryota > Viridiplantae > Streptophyta > Magnoliopsida > Asparagales > Amaryllidaceae > Agapanthus > Agapanthus africanus. The sequence goes on along the minus strand of JASDDO010000012.1, from coordinate 388,704,582 downwards.
GGGTAATAATCAAAGCACAGTGGGAACTCACACGAGATAAATGATGACCTTAAGTCAACGGACTATCTGCACACATGTCACCTGAGAACTGCTATCTGACGTTAGGTATAATACCATCCAGTCAGTTCTCGGCGAGTCCTGTCCGGTGTACTCACACCCACTGAGCATCTGTATACAATCTTAGGTGCACTCCACCAATGGCTGCGGGACCAGTCCATCGCCCCTCCTCAGGGTCTAGATATGTATACACTAGTCTACTCCGGAGTATCGATGCCTTATCTCTATACTCCTGCGACCAGGGACATCTAAGGGTGTGCTTATTGACTATCCAGCTCCCACTAGTATGACTGCCATCACAACGCCGGTAGTCAGACAAACACCCTATGGGCTTTATCAACATATATATATAAATACCAAGTAAAATATATCATACGTTAAGACAAAGACAAACCAAATAGCGTACTATCATATCAAGCAAGACTGTCATGTACATACATATCCCAAGCATCCTATACAATGTAGGCCTCTAGGGCATATATATCCAACAATGGATAGTCTTGTGTACAATGTTAGACGTACAGTTCAGATTCATTTGTATATTCATTATTGTGGGGTGAGAGTCCGATATGTGTACTGTCATTTCTACCAGTTTGTATATTCTTTTATTCGGGCACGACCGGGTTGAGGTCGATGTCACCGTTGTATATATATATATTTTTCTGTACTGGGATTACCCCGGGGAGGAGTGCTCGAATAACCGGGTTCTAGAGGGCAACGGGCCTGCATCTTATGGTGTTGAGACCGGGGAGACCTTACTCTACAATTGGCGGCCTATTCGCCGCACTCATAGGCGGTATAGGTTGACCCACGGAGGGGTGATCATGTTACCGGATTCAATAGAGTGTTGGATGGCCCATTCACTTTGTTGATTGGGGTTGTCTCACTTCGGGGATTGACGGGTAACTTGCTGCACTCGTAGGGGTCTAGGATCTTCATTGCACTGGCTATCCACACGACCGGGGAACGTCGCGTCTCATTTACGGCTCAAATGAAATGCGGGGCTCTTAGATTATCTGTTATTCTATATTGTTGTTCGCATGCTTGTGATGATTTTTATGTGCCTGCGATGACTATTATCTGCCTGCGATATTGATATATATATATATATATATTATATATATATTTAGTAGACACTTCTATATGTTTTACATCCGTGCTAGTCCTGCCCCGCTCTGCCGTTAGTTAAGTAACCTAACGATGCATGACGGGGCCCCGTGGCGAATGCGGATGGCTTATAAATAGCATGTTATTTAAGTTGTTTCTTTTTTGGGTTAGAAACTTAAAATGATGGGAACACATTATCGCTATAATGCAAGGAAAATAAACCTAAATGATGTTGTCAGAACCAATTTTAAAACTGCTCGGTTTTCTTCAAATCTTATAGTCATATTCTTTAGCTTTGCATAGAGGTATTCAGTTAGGAATATCCTGCACCTCATTCTATGAGGAAGAGCCTTGATCCCTTCATTGGGAGTTCGCTCTTAAGCAAAAGTTTATGTTACTAGTTTTAAAATGCGGAGCTTAAACCACTCTATTTCAAAGCCACTCGAGTTCTTTCAATGATATCAAGTTCATTACATTAAAGTTTTTTCGCCAAAAACCAGCTATAGCTCTCCGTCATTTCATATAGGTAGCGCCTAGTATTCATGCTATATTTGTTGGAAAGCTGTTCATATCATAATTTTGCATTATTATATTCCCCATTCTTATTCATTTTACAAATAAATAGGTGCTTTTGATCCATATCTGCTAAATAGTTGTAGGTTACAGGTTCTCGGAACAGAACAGTGAAAATGATGAAAAGACGCTACAAAAATGAGACTACGACCAACAAATAGAGAATCTTTATCATTCCTACAGTTTGAAGAACAAATGAAGATCTATGAACAATTTCACAAAGTACAAAGACAGCGCAAGATTCAAGACTTCAACACGAAGCGAACGGTAAAATTCCACAATATTCTGCACTGTGGAAATCTGAAAGAAATTAGAAGACATTCAGATGAACCAAATAAGGAAAGTAGAAGGAAAATGCAACTTGAAGCCGTACAGACGATTTGAGACAGAGAACCCCCTATATGGCCGCGGATCAGCGGCCAAACATGGCTTTTGGCCCCGGTTCCGCGGCCGTGGTAAGCACGTGTCGGTGCAAAAAGTCGGTGGGTGGCAGTGCGTTGACTAGGTTTCTCAGGGTAGTTTTGTAAATTTATATATGGATCAGATGTAAACCCTAGGTTTTCTATAATCTATAAATAGGAACTCTACAGCTCTTTTGGGAGCATGCCTCTTCTTATGCCTCTTTTTAATTCCTAATTTCAGAATTTATATTCGCTGTAATGTTTGAAGAGTGCATCAAATATAAAGTAAGTTTTTCTTTTCTATGCCTTAGTTTAATTTCTTTTCTGCCCTAGTATAAATTTTATTTATCTGCCCTAGTTATAAATTTTATTTATTTTCCGTAGTTTAGATAATTAGGTTATTAAAAACAAACAAAAAATGAATTCGTTTAACAATTCCCTAATGAGTGAGTAGTTCCTCACTTGTTAGGGTTAGGAATGGAGAAGGTTTGAGAGATGAAAATCTCTCACCCCTTTCTTGCCCGTTATACATTTTAATAGGACTCTATGCATATATACACACACCGCTCACTACGGCACCCTATCCCAAGAGGTAACGGTGATACCATAGTTAAAGACCGGTTGTGTATGTTTTCCATGGAGTTTAGGATAAGAGTTAAGAAAGGACGGACAAGGACCTAGAGGAAGAAACTTAGTTTCTTCCCGATCGTGCTAATCCCCTTTGTTAATTATTACCTTAACACCTAAATAGTTCTAAATTAGGGCATAGAAAGCGGTGAGACATATAGACTTTCCAAACTTAACCTAAACCGAACCCTAACAAGGTTTTAGTCCTAATCAAACTCATTTCAGTTTTTAGTGATAATCAATCCTGCCACAATTGGAATTAATTCGTTAGAACAACTAGAAAATACACAAAATCCATGTGGACCGACCCGTACTCAACCGACTAGCTACCAAGAGACACCGTTCTTGATTGCGGTATATTCTTTGATTTATCTTCTAAAACCGTAAGTGCACAAAAAAATCCAACAATCAAATGGCGTCGTTGCCGGGGATGGCGTAGTTATTTTCTTTTTGTAATTTCGGATTGATTAAAAATTAAAAGATCATAAAAACTGAAAAATATAAAAAAATATAAAAAATTATCATCTTGTTATTTTTTGAAGGGTTTTTGTTTGAATTGTGCAGGATCGAAAAGACGAACGGATTCAGATCTGGAAAATTCCAGTGAGCAAAACAGCAAACATCAGATCTGAACAGACAGAGGAAAATCAGAACAGAGAAACAGAAGAATTTTGGAGGGCTGATCCATCTAGTTGACCGCGGAACCGCCGCAAAAGCCCACTGTTGACCGCGGATCCGCCGCGGCTTGCTGACGTCAGCAAGCCAAAATTCCTCTGTAAGCACTCTTTTCTCCTCTTTAACCCCCTGATATCCTCTGAAAAATTTTCCTGCAGGGTTCTTTGCGCAAAAGCTTCTCCCCCTTCTCCAATAACTTGAACTTGTACAGGATTCTTTGCGCCGCAATAAAAAAAAATTTGGCAAGTGTTTTGTGTGTTTTACCGCTTTGCATCTTTAAAACTGACTTTTAAGGGGCTTTAACACTAATCCAGATTGGGTGGGGATTTCATTACCCTTCCTAGGACCCCAAAAATCACAAAAAACATTTTGCATTAACCTTCAAATTAATTAAAAAAGATTAGACTCGGCCTATAAGGACTGTCGTGCTCAATAGGACAAAGAAATAGTTGTAGGCATCGGTCGTTTATCTAAACCAGACTTTGTGGTGCCTAGGCTAGACAAGTGGAGAAATGTAATTTTAAAAGGCCCGTCTCACGGTAATTCGTGAGCGGATCCCTCCTTTCTTTACTTGTGCTTACCTGGCCACAATTGGCGGTGAAGAAGCGATTTGAGGATCTCACAACTTGCCCTTTGGAACAATTAGGAACAGTCTAGTTGACCTAGGAGACCCTAGATCTAGGCTTAATTGTGCATATTGTGATTGCTTGAACGTGTGTCTAAGCTTCTTATTAAAAATCTTTTTGCAAAAAGCTCCTTAGAAAAAAAAACACAAAACAGAAAATTTTGGAATTCGCAAACATTCTGGAATCCGAAGATGCCTATATCTTCACAACACAACTTTCTGATGATGCTATAAGGCTACGTGTCATTCCATTCACCTTATGTGACCTAGCCGAAAAATGGTTATATAGCACAGCAGCACACTCGATAAAAAATTGGGAAGAGTTTGTTAAGACTTTTCTAAAAAAGTTTTACCCACACCACAAGACCGCAAGAATTCGCAAAGAAATTATTCAATTTTCCTAGCTTCCTTCCGAACCTTTTTGGAAGTGTTTTGAAAGATTTAAAGACCTACTTGTTCAGTGCCCTCACCACGGTATCAAAAATTGGCAACTTTGCCAAACTTTATAGAAAGGACTGAACCCAGCAACTAAGCAGTTGTTGGAAACCATTTGTCAAGGTAACTTTCTTACAAAATCAAGCGAGGAAGCTTGGCAGTTTCTCAACGATCTTGCTGAACAAACACTTCAGTGAGAAAGCACTAAGACCACCTCATCTTCTTCATCAAGTTAGTCTAGGGCAGGCATACATCAACTTGATATGTCGATTGCAATGAAGGCCGAAATGGCCGCACTTACAAAAAAGCTTGAAGCAATTGAGAGCAAATTCTCATCGCCTTCTCCTGCCCCTGCTTTACCCCCACGCACAGTTTGCGCTTGTTGTTCGGATCCATCCCATCTTACTGAAGAGTGTCCTTACAATCCACCTGTTCAAGGACAAGATCAAGTCAATACTGCCTTTCAGCAAAGACAAAGAAATGATCCATACTCTTCGACTTATAATCCTGGTTGGAGGAGCCACCCAAATTTTGCTTGGAATTAAAATCAACAACAATTCCAAGACAATAACAACTTTCAAAGGCCTCCTCCACAACAACAAGTCCCTCAACAAACTCAATATCAGCAACTTTTCCAACCCCAACCCCAACCTTACCCAAACCAAATGAACAATTTTGTACCCAACAACTCTTATCCTCAAAACAATTTTGTTCGGCCGAATAACGATAAGATTTCCTCGCTAGAACGAAGTTTGGATGCGTTTTTAAAACAATCTACACAATCCGCAGCAAGGTTGGAGACTTCCATTCAGTCTTTGGTGCAAAACAATGCTTCACATGATCAGAACATCAAATCAATTGAAGCCCAAATTGCACAACTAAATGCTGCGTTAAGCGAGCGAGAAAAGGGAAAGCTTCCGTCTCAACCATTGCCATATCCTGGTCACACACACAACGCACATGCTGCTTATGAACAACAAAATCATAATGTAAATGTTGTGACCACGTTGAGATCTGAAAGAGTGTTGCACAATAATGTGGGTAATAGTGATGTCACCCCTGCCGGTGCTTCTTCTTCATCTTCTTCTTCATCATCTTCTTTGTCAGAGCCTGTTCTTCATTCTTCACAAGGCTCTACTTCTTCTAATTCGAATGGACCCACATCTCACTTCACGAAAACACCAACACTGGGATCCGTTCCAACTCCGTAATCTACTCCACAAACATTGGACTCAACAAATTTTCAAAATATTCCATTTCTAAATAGGTTGAGATCCAATAAACCTACTCCCCAAATGGAGAAGATTGTGGAGTTATTCAAATAGGTTAGCATTAACATACCTCTCTTTGATGCAATCCAACAAGTCCCTTCTTACGCTAAAATCTTAAAGGACTTATGCACCAAGAAGAGGAAGTCACAAGTACCGAAGAAAGTTTTCGTGGCTAGTGTTGTAAGCGATGCTCTTATCCAACCTTTACCCCAAAAACATAAGGACCCCGGCTGTCCTACAATTTCAATAACAATTGGGGATAAGAACATCAATCGAGCACTTTTAGATCTTGGTACTAGTGTTAATTTTCTTCCCTATTCCGTTTATGAGCAATTAGGCATTGGAGAGTTGAAACCCACTCATTGTACTCTCCAAATGGCCGATCGATCCATCACCCATCCTACGGGTGAGTTAGAGGATGTGTTAATTAAAGTAGGGGACTTCATTTTTCCCGTTGATTTCATTGTTATGGACACACAACCTGTGGCTAACCCACGGAACCAAATTCCGGTGATCCTCGGTCGACCATTTTTGGCCACTTCCAATGCTGTAATCAACTGTCGTAACGGCTCTATGACTCTATCCTTCGGAAAGATGTCAAGTGAGTTCAACATTTACAAGATAAGAAGTCTGCCCTCCGAGCCTAATGCTAGTATAATTGATGTTTTCTCGATCCAAGAGATCACGCAGGAGGACTGTGAGCTCGAAAAATTTCTGTTCGATCACAGCAGTTTTGACGCCACTAGTGCGTTCCTCCTTGAAACTGACACAGCTTTTACACCCGATAGCGATTACGAGTGTTTCACTTTTTCGGACGAGTTTGAAGACTCACCACCCGAGTTTGAGTCCTTTGATTTTTCGGATGAGTTAGTTGAACCATCCGACTCGGTTGATTACTCTTGCTTTGAACCATTGATGGAATCCTTCGAGTTCGAGACAGTTTCACAAATTTTACCTTCAATTGTTTCGCCTCCAAAACTCGAACTCAAGCTATTGCCGTCTCACCTTAAATATTCTTACTTAGGTGAGAATGAGACCCTTCCTGTTATCATATCGGCCTCTCTAGCCCTCGAGCAAGAGAAAGCCCTTTTAATGGTCTTACAAAACAATTGGCAAGTTTTTGGCTGGACTATGGCGGACATCAAGGGGATTAGTCCCCTCATAGTTGAACATCATATACATATGATGGATGATGCCAAGCCAGTAAAGGATCCACAGAGACACCTCGAGGATTTTGTGATTAATCAACCTCCACCTATAGAAGTTGAACCACCACCTTTTCTTCTAATAAAATACGAGAATGCCAATATTCCACTCATTTCTAATCATTCACATTCTCGTTTTTATTTATCATCACCTCTTATCTCCTGACATTCATATTCACGCAAACCCTTTCCATACCACCACTTATCTCTTCCCTACTTCTTCTTGGCTCTATATAACATGTTCTTCCACCGACCGATATGTTACATTGATAAATTCTTCAAATGGTTGGTGTTGACTTTTGGTCTTTGCAGAGCTTGGCATTGACCGATAAGTTTGACCTCCTTCTTTAAAAAGCTTAACATTGTTTAACTCAAGTTTTTTTTGGGGGGGGGGGGGTTTATAATTTGGCCTTCGAAAATAAATTAAAAAAATAAAAATTTGAAAATAACAAGAAAATTTTGGGGTATTTTTTTTTGTAAATTTCCAGTTTTAATAAAATAAAAAAAATAAATAGGGGAGTGCCGAAAATTTTGACCCTCTTGGTGCAGCCTGACAGTGAGGACACTGTCAAGTTTAAGTTTGGGGGTGTGCTCGGTAAGGTTTCTTCCTTCGCATTCATATGTACATTTTTGCATTTGCATACTTATTTTAAAATCCATAAAAATTGAAAATTTTCAATTTTGGCCATAATTGACTTAAGTTTGAAATAACGGTTAACTAGCTAGGAAAAACTAGATCCTAGACTTAGTAGATTAAAAAACCCCTAAAATTAATCTTTCTTAAAAATTTAACGGTAGAAAATATATGTCTTTGTAGTTTACTTAGAAATAGGCAAATTTTGAGTTCAATTCTTAGGCTAAGTCAAAATAAGGGAAGAGTATTGATATTTTTATTAAAGTATAAGTCTGAAAAATAATTCCTAAGCTTAAGTCTAAATTCTGAAAATATATACCCTACAACTTGCAAAAACATGAACCTTGAAACTTGGAATAGTAGAGGAGACCTTGAAATGCACTTGTCTAAAATCCTTAGTATGAAGGAAAATAAAATTATAAGTGTGAATAAAGAGATATAAAAAATGAATACTGGTTTTGTAATTACTTAAGGCTGCGTAAAATAAAAAAATACATAGCAAGGGTGCTTATTCACCTAGTGCCTTAGACCAACTGGTTTGGGAGTCACTGCTAAAGCCTTAGATATTATAAAACGAGGAATTACGCCTTAATGCGCAAACACATTTTGTAATCGATCGTTAGTACCTCAAGAAGTATTAACGGTCGCATGAAGGATGTGTAAGAAATTTCATCTAAAAATTCACCAACTAAAATTACTTTGGACGATGGACAAGAGTATAAGAGCTTGAATTGAATTTCCAAGTGTAGGGGTGATACATACACACACGTAGGGGTATATGATTGGGGTTTGGATGAGAGATAGGAATGAAAAATAAGACGTATATCTTTAGTAGAGATGATAAAAATTCCTAAGTTGAGATGGAACCTTGGAAGGAAAACTCAAAAGATGTTGAAAGCTAAATAAATTTACAGAACATATACATTCTTAAGTTAATTGATAAGGAAGCGTGAAAAATATGGGTTGATAATTTCTGAGTTGAAGATAATAGAATTTCTTGCTAGAACACCGAATTGAAAAATGAAAGTCAATAGGCCAAATTGATAGGATTTTGTGGGTAGTATCCGCTGAAAACCCTCAGGAGACAACACTCCTCCTACTAGGGACACCTAGAGGTTTAACGGCTTGTTGCACGAGCTCAGTGCAATCGCGTTTCCCTGCGAAAGTGAGGTTAGGCTTTTTCGAGAATAAACTAGTTTTGCTCGGGACAAGCAAAAGATAAGTTTGGGTGTATTTGTTCATATCATAATTTTTCATTATTATATTCCCCATTCTTATTCATTTTAAAAATAAATAGGTGCTTTTGATCCATGTCTGCTAAATAGTTGCAGGTTACAGGTTCTCGGAACAAAACAGTGAAAATAATGAAAAGACGCTACAAAAGTAAGACTATGACCAACAAATAGAGAATCTTTATCATGCCAACAGTTTGAAGAACAAACGAAGATCTATGAACAATTTCACAAAGTACAATGGCAGCGCAAGATTCAAGACTTCAACACGAAGCGAATGGTAAAAGTCCATAATATTCTGCACTGTGGAAATCTGGAAGAATTAGAAGACATTCTGAAGAACCAAAAAGGAAAGTAAAAGGAAAATCCAACTTGAAGCTGTACAAACGATTTGAGACAGAGAACCCCCTATATGGCCGCGGATCCGCGGCCAAACATGGCTTTTGGTCGCGGTTCCGCGGCCGTGGTAAGCACGTGTCGGTGCAAAAAGTCGGTGGGTGGCGGTGCGTTGACTAGGCTTCTCAGGGTAGTTTTGTAAATTTATATATGGATCAGATGTAAACCCTAGGGTTTCTATAATCTATAAATAGGAACCCTACAGCTCTTTTTGGAGCATGCCTCTTCTTATGCCTCTTTTTAATTCCTAATTTCAAAATTTATATTCCCTGTAAATGTTTAAAGAGTGCATCAAATAAAAAGGAAGTTTTTCTTTTCTATGCCTTAGTTTAATTTCTTTTCTGCCCTAGTATAAATTTTATTTATCTGCCTTAGTTATAAATTTTATTTATTTGCTGTAGTTTAGATAATTAGGTTATTAAAAACAAACAAAAAATGAATTCATTTAACAATTCCCTAATGAGTGAGTAGTTCCTCACTTGTTAGGGTTAGGAATGGGGAAGGTTTGAGAGATGAAAATCGCTCACCCCTTTCTTGCCCATTATACATTTTAATAGGACTCTATACATACATACACACACCGCTCACTACGGCACCCTATCCCAAGAGGTACCGGTGATACCATAGTTAAAGACCGGTTGTGAATGTTTTCCATGGAGGTTAGGATAAGAGTTAAGAAAGGACGGACAAGGACCTAGAGGAAGAAACCTAGTTTCTTCCCGATCATGCTAATCCCCTTTGTTAATTATTACCTTAACACCTAAATAGTTCTTAATTAGGGCATAGAAAGCGGTGAGACATATAGACTTTCCAAACTTAACCTAACCCCAGCAAGGTTTTAATCTTAATCAAACTCATTTCAGTTTTTAGTGATAATCAATCGGACCACAATTGGAATTAACTCGTTAGAACAACTAGAAAATACACAAAATCCCTATGGACCGATCCGTACTCAACTGGCTAGCTACCAAGTGACACCGTTCTTGATTGCGGTATATTCTTTGATTTATCTTTTAAAAGCGTAAGCGCACAAAAAAATCTAACAATCACAAGTGTCAAGGCATAGTGTACGGTAGCTGAGTGGTACTTATTTATTCCATGGATATGCGATTGATCGGGACAGTCACACTGCTTTGTTGGCAAGCGTTAAGGGCTAGTGCGGGTGGGTTCGATGCAATCAAGATAATGATGGGTTGAACTTGACTAGGACACTTGGTTTATTGGCAAACGTCAAGGTCTTTGGGTCCTAGGGGTAAAACCATATTGGAAGTTTCAAACATACGGGAAACTTTCCAGGCATGCGCATACCTTCTGGAGTATGATGACTTGAGTGGATTCCGTCAGGTTGTCACATGATGATAGTTGGGTCCCGATTCCCACTGATGAGTATGTATTATTCTTCGGGAGATTTTTCACTTCGCAATTAGCTAACCTATTAGGTGTCTATAAAGTGTTAACGAGATTATGCCTCTGCAGAAACAAGGTTATTAATTTGGTTCATGTGAAAGCACGGGGGACCTTCCTCGGAGTACCAACATTGTCCTGGCTGAATGGTTAGCGAACTTGTAAAAGTGTAAATGATCCCGACTAGTTCTCCTTTTAGAGTTTGAAGGAGAATTCGAGAAAACAGTGGGAACCATCCTGATTAGATAAAGTGAAAACCAATCGAATCTTGATGGAGTGCACGTTGAGTGTTTCTTTTCTCTCTCTGGTACAACGACCCATGACTTACCTAAAAATGCATGAACCAAGTTAACCGAACCTTCTTACACCCTTTGGCTTTGGCTTGTCTTGATTCGCGACAAAGTCGCATATATCCCTGCCACTCCTACATTACCCTTTGCATTTCTTCAGAACACGCCGTATCACTACGATGATCCATATTGCTTAGAACGGCTATCGTATAGTTACATATGAACTCAAAAAAGATACTTCAGTCGAGTATGGCCACAGGTTCTGAAGAAATTGAATAGGATTATTCGGTTGTCTCTTCCCTTTACCTTCTCTCAGGTTGCGAGAGCTCCTTGCATTAGGAGAGTACACATGTTGCGCTTATTGGATAGTTTTCTTTCAAATCTTGGGCTAGTGCTGAAAGGCAGGGAAGGAAGAAAACCAATTAGCCTAAGGACGGTGTACAGAACGTAAGATGCAGAGACATATAAAGGGATTGAAGTGAGGGCAAAAGAAATTAAGACTACTGTCATGAATCTGGATAATGGAAAAGGCATTACTAGGAATACCTGACCAGCCTCTATGAAACATTTTCATGTTTCAGTATTTCTGTATACTTATAAAAGAGAACCGTTTTCCCAATCAATTCTGACTCCAGGGTATGTATTTACAAGATTTGGATCTCACATCTGTACGGTGTTACAGATAATGAGTAGGAGTAGAATATTGAAAAATGGGCGATTCGATCCTCAATATCGGAATTCGTTGCAATTGGTGATATTGGATTAAATCGTCTGGCTTTTGCCTAACGGCAAATATTTGGTTTCAAATAACCATTGTTATGCACCAAATTTTAAATGAAATATCTATACCTTTATTTTATACAGTGAGATATACATTTTGAAAATTGTGTTGTAAATATTTGCCTTTATCAGTTGAGGATAAGGTAAGGTGCATTGAATAACGGTGTAAGACATTCTCGACCAAAATACAGTTTTCAAATTGCAATACACAGAATTGAGTTGGTATACTCTTGGGACTTATACAAGAAAATGTATGTTGTCCAGTGTTCTTCAGGACAAGGGGTTGGTACTCTTACTTTATTCAGATTTACCTATGAGTTCTATGGGTTTTAGACATGCATTCGTAGTAATGTAAGGTCCAAAGATTTTGAGAAGTTTGTAGGTATAAGAATAAAGTAAAGAACCATGCGTTGGAAGTATCAGGATTCTTCGAGGTAATCGAAGATGTAGATACTTATGCTAGGTATTCCATCATAGTGATATCAAGAACTTGATTCTCTTACAGGTTACTCATCCGTGGACGCGCTCCATGATAAGTAATGTTGTATTGGCATTTTTCCATTAGGTAATATGCACTAGAAACAGCTGCATGACTTTTGAATCTGGTTCCATCTAAATTAGTGCCTTGATTCTATATGGACATAGAATGGTTACATATCTTAAGGTTGTTAAGATATAAAGTTAATTGGTTTCTGTTTAAAAGCAAAATCCGGACAAACTCGAGGCACTCTTCGGTAATGGCGGTTTATGGATTATCCCAAGCATTCACTAGTATTTTGTTTCTACCATTTTCAAGATCAATGGTTACATTGTTCTTGACTCGCCACCATTTTATAAAAGGATTTTTTTGCAAAAGAAACTAGTGAGAGTCTGGTAAAATTGGAAGAGATTCCAAAACCACAAACGGTTACCGAAAATTTAGTAGAATCTAAGAATTCATTTGGACTTGACAAACCATTAGCCACTCCACAGATTTTAGTAGGTGAACTCAGACACTCAAGAGATATTTCAGTTTTCTCGTAGGCTGTGACATGGAGGTCAGCATCATGGTGATGATGGCTCTACTAGTTGTCAGCAGGTCATAGGAAGTGGTAACTTCCAGGTGACCAGATACTTCATATCCAAGATGGACTCTATGCACTTCAGTAAATCATGGATTTTGGATTTTGCTGGGTGCTCTTGAGGGGGTAAAACCCATTAGAAACAAGTAGATCTTTCGAGATCTGTGCAAGTGGAAATGTGCTAACCTAATAAGACTAGACTTGTTGTAAAGAGTTTTCATCAAATACCCGTTATGGATTGTTATGAGACTTTGACTTCAGTGTTTATGCTGAAGTCCATACGGATATGACTTAACACTGCTGTTTCCCCTACTTGTTATCAGCAGGTCATAGAAAGTGGTAATTTCCACGTGACCAGGTATTTCATACCCAAGATGGACACCACACACTTCAGCAAACCATGAATTTTGGATTTTGCTGGGTGCTCCTGAAGGAGTAAAACCCATTAGGAGCAAGTAGATCTTTCGAGATCTGTGCAGGTGGAAATGTACTATCCTAATAAGGCTAGACTTGTTGTAAGAGTTTTCATCAAATACCCGTTGTGGATTGTGATGTGACTTTTACTTCAGTGTCTACGCTGAAGTCTATATGGATATTATTTGGCGCTGATACAATTCATGGCTATGATATCTGGCAGATGGGTGACTATAACGTCTTTCCAAATGGAATTTTGGAAGTGCACGTGTATATGAATCTTCCAGAAGATTATCGTAGTCAGTGGGAGCAGCGGAAGGTGTGCAAGTTGCTTATGTTTATTTATAGATTGAAGCATGGATAGCGGAGACGGATCATCTATTTTGATGTAACAGTCAAGGTCATTGACTTCATCAAAACAAAAGATGAACCTAGTAAGAAAGATGTAGGAAGTATTGTCCTGGATTTGGATTACATACTCCAGATACGAAGTGATGTTCATATACTATAATCGGTTAAAGTTTGGTTGTCACACAATGTTTTCTCTACGTTGGATATGGATAGTATATCAGGAATGCTGGCGAGTAGATCTAGATTTGGGATTTTTCCTAAATCGGGTACATAAATATCGTTCTAAAAGTATTTTAGAATGGACGATTCCTGGCATAGTAGTGTACCCATAGATGATGGAGTAACCCTCTCTAAAGAGATGTCTTCTAAACTGATGAAGAGAGGGACTGACATGAATGACATATCATTTACTCAGGCAATTGAGTCAATCATGCAATGTCTTGTACAATACCGGATAGATAATTCTGGTTTTAGATCTAGATTTGGGAAGTTTCCCAGTCGGGTACTTGGACATCATTCTAAAAGTATTTTAGAATGAACGACTCATGGCGTGGTTGATGATTTGTGCTAAGTTTTATGATCAAAAATATTTTTACCGCAATCATGAACGGCGTCGCTTGGTAGCTAGCCGGTGAATACGGGTCGGTCCATAAGGATGTTGTGTATTTCCTAATTGTTCTAACGAGTTAATTCCAAATGGTGTTTGGATCTTTATCACTAAAAACTAAGTTGATTAGGACTAGGATTAGAAATCTTGCTAGGGTTAGGTTTAGGTTAAGTTTGGAAAATTAAGATTTCCCACCGCTTTCAATTCCCTAAATTAGATCTCTTTAGGTGTTATGGTAATTATTAATAAAGGGGATTAGGACAATCGGTAATAAACGATGTTTCTTCCTCTAGGTCCTTGTCCGTCCTTTCTTAATCCTTACCCTAACCTCCATGGAAAACATGCACAGCCGGTCTTTTATACTACGGTATCACCTTTACCTCGTGGGTAGGGTGCCCTAGGGAGTGGTATGTGTATGAATGCATGGAGTCCTAATTATTAATATGTGATGGGCAAGAAAGGGGTGAGAGATTTGCATCTCTCAAACCTTCCCTATTCTTAACCCTAACAAGCGAGGAACTACTCGCTCATTAAGGGATCTAAGAAAGACATGATTTTTATAAGTTTTTTGATTTAAGAGGTTAATTATCTTACTACTGCAGATCAATAAAAAAGTTCTAATCTAAATTAAACTAGGACAGAGAATAAATTAAATTAGGGCAGAAAGAAGAATTAAGAACTAGGGCAAAATAAAAGAAACTACTTACAAAATTGATGCTCTCAAAACTTGATAGAAATTCTGAATTTTATTCAATGAAAAGAGGCATAACCTAAAACAAGTTTTAGGGCTTCTATTTATAGAGCATAGAAAACCCTAGGGTTACAATCGCGTCACATCTGCTTTTACAAATATACCCCTAGGAAGACTAGTCAACGCGCCGCCAGCCTCCAGAATTTTTATGCACCAATACGGGCTATACACGGCCGCGGAACCGCGGCCATAGGCCAGGTTTGGCCGCGGTTCCGCGGCCAAGTGAGGAGCTTCTGTGCTGACTTTTTCTGTGCTGCTTTTGGTTGTATTTATCTTCCTGTTTCTTCAGTTGGTTCTTCAGAATGTCTTCTAATTCTTTTCCAGATCTCCACAGTGAATAATTGTAGTGGACTTTTACCGTTCGCTTCGTATTGAAGTATCGAACCTTGCGCTGCCTTTGTGTTTTGTGAATTTGTTCATTGATCTTCATTGTCCCTCAAAATGTAGGCACGATCAAGATTCTTCCATTTGTTGGTCGTAGTCTCACTTTTGTATTGTCTTTTGTCTTTTTCACTGTTTTTTTTTTCCGAGAACCTGTAACCTGCAACTATGTAGCAGACATGGGTCAAAAGCACCTGTTTATTTGTAAAATGAATAAGAATGGGGTCTAAAAGAATGCAAAATTATGATATGAACAGTTGTGTACCCGTAAGTAATGGATTCACCCTCTCTAAAAGGGATGTATTTTAGACTGATGAGAACAGGGACTGGCATGAATGACATATCATTTTCTTAGACAATTGAGTCAATTATGCAATGTCTTGTTCAACACTAGATATTTCTTTTGCTCTAGATGCACTAAGTATATATTAATCCAATCCTGGAGAAATAAAGGGATGTTATTATTAACATAAGAGCATGTTCTTGGTATAAGATAATGGCAGCCTCCTCTGGAAGGCGGTTATCGGTTAAGGCTTCCAAGGTGACCTGGATCACAGAGATCCTGTCAGGGTTATGAGTTTAGCCTCTTCCGAGGATCTGTATATTTGATAGTGTTCCAATAAGGATACCGAGGTAATCATGGTGCATGATACTGGTTATAACTCAACAGAGGATACAGCCCCAGAAGTTTGTTGGATGGAGTTGTTTATTTATGAACTTGGTCCCATCAAGTATCCAGACAAATTCTTGAGGCGAGGTATCGCTCAGTTTGGAAGATTGTCAATCTCCGCAAAATTAAGATATAGAGAGATGAAGTTGGAACATTGTAGCTGATCCACTCACTAAAGCTATTTCTCGAACAAATTAAATTTCACAAACATGGTTTGTGAAACTGATTAGTAGAGAAGTTGGGTATTCGGTAGCGGAGGAGCTGTGAGTACGCGATACCGCAATAATTAGCCTTAAGTGCAAGTGGGAGATTGTTGGATATAGTGCCCTGATTAGTCAAAAATATTGCATATTTGTATGAATATTTTTCCTACTGTTATTAACTACTAAAAGGCGTTAATTGTAAATAAAGAACATATGTGGGTTTATTTGTAAAAAGATTATTATCATATGTTTTTTTCATTTATAATTAATATAATTAGGGAAAATATATGTATATAATATTTAAATGAAATATTATTAATTAAAATATGCATATCATGTCAAATATTCCTAATCAATATTCTTAAAAGATCATATCATATAAAAAACCAAATGCTACTAACAATTTGATTTGAGATATTGTGCAGGTATTAGCTCAGGTCTGAAATCTAAGTAGGATATCCAAGTCAAATCTGAATATCAAACCGAATCTTCTAAATATTAGAAACAAATCGAAGAATCTAGCAACGGCAGAGACTAAGGGCAATATTTTCAGAATCTGTATATCAAGCGGATCTCCAAATATCGAGAGAAAAAGCCAGAAAAATTCCCAAGTCAAAATCCCACCAGAGGGCGGCGGATCCTCGGTCAATAGGCGGTGGTTCCGCGGTTGATTCTGGACCGTTGGATGTGGAATTTCAGGGATATGATCGTAATGTTGCATACTCCAATATGGCATCTAGGGTTTCTAGTTTCAGACACTATATATAGGACCGAGAGCCGTGCATTCAAAAATCTAATCATACATTCATCTATCCCTTAATCAAGAGAGAGATCTACGAGCAAAACTAGGGTTCTTGTAATCTACATTTTCACGGAGAAATTTTGTAATGCAACAGTTGATCAATAAAGCCTGTCTTTTGTTTTAATTCTTTTCGCATTACTTTACGCATTTACTTTACGCATTACTTTTCCACATTAATTATTCTACATTACATTAAGTATTACTTTCTGATTTGAAATATGGTTTCATTCATCTTCCACCTCAATTTTACTGCGCTAATAACCATGAGCGAGTAATTTCTTACTTGCTAGGGTTTGTAGAATAGGGTAGAATAATGGATGAAAAATCTCATAACTTCTTTTGACATTTTAATGTTTATAAAACTTAGTAAATTAAATGTTAGCCTTCTTATCAGGCGTGCTATCAATTAATGATAGTCATGACAACGATTTGAGATTAGTTAATACTTGTTTTGTTAAGGGCTTGAGATAAATAGAGATCAATGGAAGGACAAGGGGCAATAGTGGGAAACCCTAATTCCCTCCAAGAATCCTAATCCTCATTTATCGCTATCTCTCTAGTTTTAAATAATTAAAAGATAAAAAGAATCATTTCTAAACCTTCATCCATTAACTACTAAGTCCTATAAACCCTACAAGCCTTCCAATTATAAAATTTTCTACCCATTTTAATTTAAAACGACAACAATCCCTCCTTTCTATTATCAACTCGTCTAAAACAAGAAAAGAAATTCACGTTTCCCTGCGGATGACCCGTACTCATCGCGGCTAGATATTTGTGATACCGTCTTGATTGCGGTTATTTACAAAACACACACACATTTTTCACATCCAATCAAATGGCGCCACTGCCGGGGAAACGGTCGTAATTATTTTTCTTGTTATTTGGGTTGATTTCTTATAAAAACCAGAAACAAAAAATAAAACCGCATCTTGTGTTTTTAACGATTTTTGTGCGAGTTTTAGGAGGACATCTGGAGTAATTGCAGTAAGCCAACAAAGATTTAGAAACTTTCAACTTAGACAAGAGGAGCATTGGAGTGCTTTGGAGAAATTTAGAGAGAAGAACTAGTCAAGAGGCGGCGGAACAGCGACCTAGGGTTGCATTCGGTGGCGGAACCGCGGCCCTATTGAAGAGTTGGGCCCCCAAACTTCTCTAATATTCTTCTATCTTCTTCCTCTCTCCTCTAAAGCTCCAATAAACTAATTTTACCTGCAGTATAATTTGCAAACTGTGCCGCTAAGAAATCTTTTTGCGTGTTTTGATTTCGGGTTGTTTTGCATACTTAAATCGGATATTAAGGGGCAATAAACCCAAATTCAGATTAGGTGGGGGTTTCATCACCCTTCCTCGACCCCACAAATCACAAACGAGCATACTATCACCCTAAATTAATAAAAAAAAATCTAGGCCATAGCTCTAAGGACTGTTGCGCTCAATTAAGATAAAAGGAGGGTTGTGGGTAATCTATTGCTTATTCGCATTTCTCTTGTGGTGTCTAGAAAAGTGTAATTAAGAAAAGTGGTTACTTAATTAGGCCCACTATTTCGGTGATTCGTGTAGCAGATATCTCCCACTTACCTGGCCGCAAGATTGATAAGGAGGTGGTAGAGGATTGATCCTATGTCTTGTCCTTTAGAAGTCTAGTAGAGGATTTCGGTGACCCGCATTCACACGAAAATCCCTTCAAACAAATAACAGATAAATTTTTTATATTTTTTAATTTTTCTGTTTTTATGAGTTTTATGATTTATATTAACCCGAATTTGCAAAAAGAAAATACTACGCCATCCCCGGCAACGGCGCTATTTGATTTGTGCTAAGTTTTATGATCAAAAATATTTTTACCGCAATCATGAACGGCGTCGCTTGGTAGCTAGCCGGTGAATACGGGTCGGTCCACAGGGATGTTGTGTATTTCCTAATTGTTCTAACGAGTTAATTGCAAATGGTGTTTGGATCTTTATCGCTAAAAACTAAGTTGATTAGGACTGGGATTAGAAATCTTGCTAGGGTTAGGTTTAGGTTAAGTTTGGAAAATTAAGATTTCCCACCGCTTTCAATGCCCTAAATTAGATCTCTTTAGGTGTTATGGTAATTATTAATAAAGGGGATTAGGACGATAGGGAATAAACGATGTTTCTTCTTCTAGGTCCTTGTCCGTCATTTCTTAATCCTTACCCTAACCTCCATGGAAAACATGCACAACCGGTCTTTTATACTACGGTATCACCTTTACCTCGTGGGTAGGGTGCCGTAGAGAGCGGTATGTGTATGAATGCATGGAGTCCTAATTATTAA
Organism: Agapanthus africanus; assembly: GCA_030015575.1. NCBI lineage: Eukaryota > Viridiplantae > Streptophyta > Magnoliopsida > Asparagales > Amaryllidaceae > Agapanthus > Agapanthus africanus. The sequence continues at coordinate 388,685,329 of JASDDO010000012.1, read as the reverse complement.
TATGTGATGGGCAAGAAAGGGGTGAGAGATTTGCATCTCTCAAACCTTCCCTATTCCTAACCCTAACAAGCGAGGAACTACTCGCTCATTAAGGGATCTAAGAAAGACATGATTTTTATGAGTTTTTTTATTTAAGAGGTTAATTATCTAACTACCGCAGATCAATAAAAAAGTTCTAATCTAAATTAAACTAGGGCAGAAAGAAGAATTAAAAACTATGGCAAAATAAAAGAAACTACTTACAAAATTGATGCTCTCAAAACTTGATAGAAATTCTGAATTTTATTCAATGAAAAGAGGCATAACCTAAAACATGTTTTAGGGCTTCTATTTATAGAGCATAGAAAACCCTAGGGTTACAATCGCGTCACATCTGCTTTTACAAATATACCCCTAGGAAGACTAGTCAAAGCGCCGCCAGCCTCCAGAATTGTTATGCACCAATACGGGCTATACACGGCCGCGGAACCGCGGCCATAGGCCAGGTTTGGCCGCGGTTCCGCGGCCAAGTGAGGAGCTTCTGTGCTGACTTTTTCTGTGCTGCTTCTGGTTGTATTTGTCTTCCTGTTTCTTCAGTTGGTTCTTCAGAATGTCTTCTAGTTCTCTTCCAGATCTCCACAGAGAATAGTTGTAGTGGACTTTTACCGTTCGCTTCGTATTGAAGTATCGAACCTTGCGCTGCCTTTGTGCTTTGTGAACTTGTTCATTGATCTTCATTGTCCCTCAAAATGCAAGCACGATCAAGATTCTTCCATTTGTTGGTCGTAGTCTCACTTTTGTATCGTCTTTTGTCTTTTTCACTGTTTTTGTTCCGAGAACCTGTAACCTGCAACTATGTAGCAGACATGGGTCAAAAGCACCTGTTTATTTGTAAAATGAATAAGAATGGGGTCTAAAATAATGCAAAATTATGATATGAACAGTTGTGTACCCGTAAGTGATGGAGTCACCCTCTCTAAAAGGGATGTATTTTAGACTGATGAGAACAGGGACTGGTATGAATGACATATCATTTTCTTAGGCAATTGAGTCAATTATGCAATGTCTTGTTCAACACTGGTATTGCTTTTCCACTAGATGCAATAAGTATATATTAATCCAATCCTGGAGAAATAAAGGGATGTTATTATGAACATAAGAGCATGTTCTTGGTATAAGATAATGGCAGCCTCCTCTGGAAGGCGGTTATCGGTTAAGGCTTCCAAGGTGAACTGGATCACAGAGATGCTGTCAGGGTTTTGAGTTTAGCCTCTTCCGAGGATCTGTATATTGGATAGTGTTCCAATAAGGATACCGAGGTAATCATGGTGCATGATACTGGTTATAACTCAACAGAGGATCAGCCCCAGAAGTTTGTTGGATGGAGTTGTTTATTTATGAACTTGGTCCTATCAAGTATCCAAACAAATTCTTGAGGCGGGGTATCGCTCAGTTTGGAAGATTGTCAATCTCCGCAAAGTTAAGATATAGAGAGATGAAGTTGGAACATTGTAGCTGATCCACTCACTAAGGCTATTTCTCGAACAAATTAAATTTCACAAACATGGTTTGTGAAACTTATTAGTAGAGAAGTTGGGTATTTGGAAGCAGATGAGTTGTGAGTACGCGATACCGCAATAATTAACCTTAAGTGCAAGTGGGAGATTGTTGGATATAGTGCCCTGATTAGTCAAAAATATTGCATATTTGTATGAATATTTTTCCTACTGTTATTAACTACTAAAAGGTGTTAATTGTAAATAAAGAACATATGTGGGTTTATTTGTAAAAAGATTATTATCATATGTTTTTTCATTTATAATTAATATAATTAGGGAAAATATATGTATATAATATTTAAATGAAATATTATTAATTAAAATATGCATATCATGTCAAATATTCCTAATCAATATTCTTAAGAGATCATATCATATAAAATACCAAATGCTACTAACAATTTGATTTGAGATATTGTGCAGGTATTGGCTCAGGTCTGAAATCTAAGTAGGATATCCAAGTCAAATCTGAATATCAAACCGAATCTTCCAAATATTAGAAACTAATCGATGAATCTAGCAACGACAGAGAATAAGGGCAATATTTTCAGAATCTGTATATCAAGCGGATCTCCAAATATCGAGAGAAAAAGCCAGAAAAATTCCCAAGTCAAAATCCCACCAGAGGGCGACGGATCCTCGGTCAATAGGCGGTTTGGGCGGCGGTTCCGCGGTTGGTTTTATGCCGTTGGATGTGGAATTTCAGGGATATGATCGTAATGTTGCATACATATGACATCTAGGGTTTCTAGTTTCAGACACTATATAAAGGACCGAGTGCTGTGCATTCAAAAATCTAATCATACATTCATCTATCCCTTAATCAAGAGAGAGATCTACGAGCAAAACTAGGGTTCTTGTAATCTACATTTTCACGGAGAAATTTTGTAATGCAACAGTTGATCAATAAAGCTAGTCTTTTGTTTTAATTCTTTTCGCATTTACTTTACGCATTTACTTTACGCGTTACTTTTCCGCATTACTTTTCTACATTACATTAAGTATTACTTTCTGATTTGAAATATGGTTTCATTCATCTTCCACCTCTATTTTACTGCGCTAATAACCATGAGCGAGTAATTTCTTACTTGTTAGGGTTTGTAGAATAGGGTAGAATAATGGATGAAAAATCTCATAACTTCTTTTGACATTTTAATGTTTATAAACCTTAGTAAAATAAATGTTAGCCCTCTTATCGGGCGTGCTATCAATTAATGATAGTCACGACCACGATTTGAGATTAGTTAATACTTGTTTTGTTAAGGGCTTGAGATAAATAGAGATCAATGGAAGGACAAGGGACAATAGTGGGAAACCCTAATTCCCTCCAAGAATCCTAATCCTCATTTATCGCTATCTCTCTAGTTTTAAATAATTAAAAGATAAAAAGAATTATTTCTAAACCTTCATCCATTAACTACTAAGTCCTATAAACCCTACAAGCCTTCCTATTATAAAATTTTCTATCCATCTTAATTTAAAACGACAAGAATCCCTCCACTCTATTATCAACTCGTCTAAAACAAGAAAAGAAATTCACGTTTCCCTGCGGAAGACCCGTACTCATCGCGGATAGCTATTTGCGATACCGTCTTGATTGCGGTTATTTACAAAACACACACACATTTTTCACATCCAATCAAATGGCGCCATTGCTGGGGAAACGGTCGTAATTATTTTTCTTGTTATTCGGGTTGATTTCTTATAAAACAGAAACATAAAATAAAACCTCATCTTGTGTTTTTAACGATTTTTGTCCGAGTTTTAGGAGGACATCTGGAGTAATTGCAGTAAGCCAACAAAGATTTAGAAACTTTCAACTTAGACTAGAGGAGCATTGGAGTGCTTTGGAGAAATTTAGAGAGAAGAACTAGTCAAGAGGCGGCGGAACCGCGACCTAGGGTTGCATTCGGCGGCGGAACCGCGGCCCTATTGAAGTGTTGGGCCCCCAAACTCCTCTAATATTCTTCTATCTTCTTCCTCTCTCCTCTAAAGCTCCAATAAACTGATTTTACCTGCAGTATTATTTGCAAACTGTGCCGCTAAGAAATCTTTTTGCGTGTTTTGATTTCGGGTTGTTTTGCATTCTTAAATCGGATATTAAGGGGCAATAAACCCAAATTCAGATTAAGTGGGGGTTTCATCACCCTTCCTCGACCCCACAAATCACAAACGAGCATACTATCACCCTAAATTAATAAAAAAAAATATCTAGACCATGCCTCTAAGGACTGTTGCGCTCAATTAAGATAAAGGAGGGTTGTGGGTAATCTATTGCTTATTCGCATTTCTCTTGTGGTGTCTAGGAAAGTTTAACTAAGAAAAGTGGTTACTTAATTAGGCCCGCTATTTCGGTGATTCATGTAGCAGATATCTCCCACTTACCTGGCCGCAAGATTGATAAGGAGGTGGTAGAGTATTGATCCTACGTCTTGTCCTTTAGAAGTCTAGGAGCAGTCTAGTGACTTGACCTAAGTGACCCTTACTCTAGGGATTGATTGTGCAGTTTGTGATTGGTTGAGTCAAGCCTTACGTTCGACATTTTTTTTCAAAACAAGCCTTCTTAAAATCGTTCTCGCACATATCACACGCTGCCACGTGTACTAAACCCGCTTAGTGCATGACCGGCTGGATACAGGATTCTAGTGCCCGTCTAGTCCGTGTTTTTGCTTCCGACTCCGAAATTGATACTTCTTCATCTTCTATTTCTCCTCCATCTACCACATCTCCCGAGATGGATGGATCTCCATCGGGTTTTAACAATACCCCCTTGCCACCACCCGTAGATGCGCAAACTCATAATCCACCACACATCACTCTTCAAGACCGATGCTACCCCGTACGCGGACCCTTTCTTACGTGTCTGGCTCTTCCACCAGCCAATGGGGACAATTTCAAAATTAAAGCCCACTTCATCAACTTGTTGCCCAAATTTCACGGGATTGAATCTGAAGATGCATACATTTTTATAAATAAATTCTAAAACGTATGTGCAATGATGAGCACCACCCAACTTTCAGGGGATACTCTGTGATTTACATATTCTCCCTTTTACCTTGTGCGATCTCGCAGAGAAGTGGCTTTATAGCACCGCCGCACATTCTATCGCTAAATGGGATGAATTCGTTAAAGCATTCCTTAAGAAATTTTATCCTCATCACAAGACCGCCCGTTTTTGGAGCGAGATTAACCAGTTTGCCCAACTTCCCAGCGAACCATTTTGGAAATGCTTTGAATGGTTTAAAGATCTCCTTATCCACTGCCCTCATCACGGAATTGAAAGATAGCAACATTTCCAAATTATGTATGAGGGTATCAACCCAGCTACAAAACAAATGATAAAAACCATTTGTCAATATCATTTGATGTCAAAAGACGACAACGATGAAAGTATATTTTAGCACCTCTACTAGATTTCTGTAGGCATCATGTATGTAATTTTAAAAAATCTAGAGTGCTAAGTATACTAACCTAGAATCGAACTAGAGAATTAGGGTTTTTATGCAAGCAAACTAGTTCTATACTAAGTGAAGAGAGTTTACAACCTTTGTAGACCGGTCCTTTACTTCTAAAGCTCCAAATAGTAGTCCCTAGAACTCTTCTTTGACTCCACTTGATGAAAGGAACGAGCTTGCTTATAGTCTTCGATGCCGAAGATGATCCACCTTGAAGTCTCTCTCACTCAAGCTCACTCTTCACTAATGAAGGTATTAGTGAAGCAAACAGCCTAAACTAATGGGCTAGATTAATGTAGGTTGATGAAGTAGAAGATTTGCTCACTAGAAATATTTTTCTCTTTTCTTTTCTCAACTCAAGAAAATTCTAGAGAGGAAGAAGAAGATGAACTTGGATGAGATAGAATTAACCATGAGGTGAGTGATAAGATGAGATGGGAAAATATCTATGAATAAAACAATGAATGAGGGGTGAGTCATGTCTTCTCAAGGCTTCTACAAGCATCCAAACTAATGACTTATTCTCATTTTCTTTAATTCATAAATTAAACCATTATCTACTCATTTTTAATTTCATGTGTGATTCTCATACATCCTAGTTCTATGTATCATCCACTATGATACAATATATATATATATATATATATATATATATATATATAAAAATATATATAAATACATATATATCACACACACACACACACACACATATATATATATCACACACATATATAAATATATATAAAGAGAAGAAAATCTTAAGTGAGCTTAATATTAGTTAATATATGTATATATCAAATATATAAATATATATCAAATTATTAAATCAACCTTTGATTCAATAATCCGGTTATATCATATATAACCGGATAATATCAAATATATGTGTGTGTGTGTGTGTGTGTATCAAATTATTAAATCAACACTAGATTCAATAATCCGGTCATATCACATACAACCGGCTAATATTCAATATTAGTTACTATATATATAACGCATATATATATATATATATCAAATTATTAAATCAACACTTGATTCAATAATCCGGCTACATCAATTATAATCCGGCTAATATCAAATATATATATAAGCAACATATACATAAATCATTGAATCAACATTTGATTCAATAATCCGGCTATATCAATTATAATCCGGCTAATATCAAATATATATAAGCAACATATACATAAATCATTGAATCAACACTTGATTTAATAATCCGGTTATATCACATATAACCTGACTGATATCAAATATCGCTAGATTAGAATACGGTATCATATACTCGTATTCAATCAAGCTCCTGCACATATCTCCATATATGCCCTACTTCGTTTCACTTGAGCTAGGAAACCTCTGTGTGGGACTCTAAAGACTCATCAATACGCCAGTAGTAGGTAATGATCACATCAGATACCCATAAGCCGTCAGCGGTACTAGCTAGATGTAGGGTAACTTAGCGCGGCAGCAAGGTTTCGGGAGGCATCATCCATGCCGTTTTCAAATTTTTACCGTTCTAAAGAACCCTAACCTAGAATCTTAACTAGAGATTTAGACAATAAGCAATGTAAATAAATTTACATCTAAGTGAATGAGGAAGAAGAAGATGAAGTGATGAAGAGAAAACAAACTCATGAGGTGAGAATAGAAACCATGGGTGAGTTAGTGTCATACACTAACTCATGTAGAGACTTAACTATGGCTATGGATAATGGTTAGGTTAATAAATATCTACAAGTGAAACAAAACTAGTGGACTTGGTTAATGGTTCTAAAAGCTTCTCCAAGCTTCAAACATTAAAAATTTCCATCAATTTTGAATTACTTTGATAAATAAAACCCCCTCATTATATCAAGCATGGTGTGAGTCTCATACACCCATGTAGCATGTGGCATCAAGCATGACACAAATAAAATGTACATTAATATATATCACATATATACTAAATGCACACAAGTGAGAAAAAGAAATGATTAAGTGAGCTAATATTAGTTAATGTAATTCAATTTATCACATATATAATTATACATTAAATTATTAAATCAACACTTGATTTAATAATCCGGCTATATCATATACAACCGACTAATATCATATGAATAAACTTATCGAATCAACACTTGATCCGATAACCCGGCTATATCTCATATAACCGTCTGATATCACATATCGCGAGAATAGAATGCGGTATCACATACGCGCATTAATCTCGGTCCCGCACATATCACATATGTGCTCCTACTTCGTTTCGCATGAACCGGGAAACCTCTGTGTAGGACTCTAAAGACTCGTCAATACGCCGGCAGTAGGTGATGATCATTTCAAACACCCACAAGCCGCAAGCGGTCTTCTAAACGTAACGGCCACCCGGGTATTGAGCGATCAGAAAATCAACAAGCAAGCCCGCTCATACTCATGCGAATCCAATCAGTAACACTACCGTACAGTCCGGTCTCTTCGTCAGATATGTCGCATATCACAGCCTGGGGGTGGTATAATGTCAGACCCCAATAGCCTGATAAGTCAGGTTGATGCAAGGTCTATAACAGTTCGAGAAACTACTGATAACACTTACAAGTAGATCTTAACAACTCTGGCCAGGGATTTCCTGTTATGGCCAATCGACCATAGCGCAACATCAACCCCAATAACGGGAGAGACGAATCCCCTCCTATCGCTCATTGCCTCCATGTGACTCGGGACTGTACCCAAAAACCACCTTTTTGCTTGATCTCTTGACCATGGTATGGTGGAAATAAAAGCACAGTGGGAATGACACAAGACTCTATGACGATCTCAGGTCGACAGACTAACCTGTACCAGTGTCACCAGAGAACTGCTATCTGACTATAGGTATAATACCATTTAGGAGTTCTCGGCGAGTCCGTCCATTGTACCCAGTCTCCACTGAGCACCCGTATACCTTCTCTGATGTCAAATACCAATGGATATGGGATCATCCATCGCCCATCATATGGGTCGAGAAGCGTATACGCTAGTCTACTCTGGAGTATCGATGCCCTGTCTCAATACTCCCACGACTAGGAACATTTGAAGGATGTACTTGTCGACTACTACTGCCCCACTAGTATGATCCGCATCATAATCTTGGTAGTCAAGTACTCATCCTAAGGGCTTTATCAATATGTAATAGAGAGACAATAAGTGTACATGTTAAGATAAAGAGGAACCAGATAGCATGCTATCATGTCGAGCAAGAAATTCCTCCCTATATATGTCCAAGAATCCACTACAATATACATCACATGTACGGTAATGGCCTCTAGGGCATACATATAACTAATAATCTCCCACTTGCACTAAGGCCATTTGTTGCAGTATCTCATACTCAACGTTCTATAGAAATCTCTTTAAGGTAAGGCCTTTGTGAGTGGATCTACTGTGTTATCCTTCGTGTCTACTCTCCTGACCTCGATCCCTTGGAGATAAGCCATCTACCTGATCAGGTGATACCTGCCTCAGAATATGTCTGGAACGCTGATGGGACTTGCGTTCCTAGGCCAAAGCTACAACTCTATTGTTGTCACAATAACAGTTATTGGACGCTCAATGGTAGGGACCTTGTTCATCTCATGAACAAGAAATGCCTAGACAGCCACTTTGGCAGCATCGTTGGTAGCGATGTATATATCTTTTATCTTCTTGTATGTTACGGTATCTAGCTTGGAACTCTTCCAACATACCGTCCCTCTACTGAGGGTAAAGACAATGCTTGTGACTGACTTTTAGTCGTCCTTATCACTCTGGAAGCTCGAACCAAGAACATTCTTTTAGTGCTTCTCACGTACTTAAGAATGTCCTCCACAGCTGTCCAGTGATTCTCCCAAGATCCGATTGATTCCTGATCACTACACTTAGTGAGTCATCTACATCTGGTCTGGTACATAACATCGCATACATGATAGAGCCTACTGCCGAAGCATAGGGTATCTCTTGCACGCGAGCTCTCTCCAAATCAGTCTTGGAAGACATCATTTTGGAGAGAGTGATTCCTGAGTAAGTGGGCAAACCACCATGCTTAGAATCTTCCATAGTAAACCCCTTTAGTATGGTGTTAATGTACCTGGATTTGGGACACTCCCAACATCCACATAGATCTATCACCATAGATCATAAACACAAGATGTAGTAGGTATCATCCTGATCTTACATGGAGAATCCTCGTGATAAGAAGAGCTTGACCGAGTGTAGCATAGGAAACCATTTCCTATCAAGAGTATGTTATCTACGTACAATACGTGTAAGACAACCTCACTCTCTGCAACCTTCTTGTGTATACAAGGTTCATCTACCTTTTTGATGAAGTCAAACTCTTTGGCTGCCACATCAAAAAAGATGTTCCAACTTCGCAATGCTTGCATTGATCCTGATGGACTTAAGCATAGCTTTGAAAGTCTCAACTTTTCCATCTACACCAAGAATCTTCTTAAGATCCATTTGCTCCCAATGGGTTTTATCCCTTCAGGTGCAACATGAAAAGTCATACTTTGTTGGTGTACATGGATTCCAGCTTTGATCGCATAGCATCCAGCCATTTCATAGAGTCCACACTCTTGATGGCCTGCCTGAACCTAGTTTGGCCATCATCAACCATGATGCAATCCTCGCTCCCACTGTCACCGAGAAGACCATAGTATCTCTCAAGTGGATGAGGAACCCTACCAGATTCATGGAGAGGCCGAGGCTCGTTGGAGACTACTGAATCCTTTGGTTTCACCAAATCACCAGCTGTTAGTTTGTCTAGCTGGAACTCCTTCCAGTTCTACCTCATGACCACTAATTTCTTCACAAGAATTTCCTTTTCTAAAAAGGAGGCATGCTGAGAAACAAAACACCTTTTGCTCCTTAGAGTGGTAGAAGATATTCCCTCACAAATGTTTGGGATATCCTAACAAACTTATACAGAACTGACCTTGCCTCGAGTTTGTCCGGATTTTGCTTCTCAACATAGGCCGAATAACCCCATGTCTTAACTCGTTTAAGACACGGTCTCTTCCTATACCATATCTCAAATGGAGTGGTAGGCACTGATTTGGATGGAACCCCATTCAATAGGTATGCAGCTTCTCAAGTGCATAACACCCAAAAGGAAACATGTAACTCAGCATTTCTCATCATAGAGCGCACCATATCTCATAGGGCGCGATACCTCCGCCCCGATACACCGTTGTGCTGTGGTGTACTCGAAGAAGTAAGCTGAGAGAGAATCTTATTCTCTTTTTAGAAACTCCAAGAACTCCATGCGCAAGTATTCTCCTCCCCGATCACATCGCAGGACTAAATACTTCTACCTGTCTGGTTCTTAACTTCAAGCTTATATTCCTTGAATTTCTCAAAAGTTTCAGACTCGTGTTTCTACAGGAACACATATCCGAATCTTAAGAGATCGTCAATGAATGTAATGAAGTACAAAAATCCAACCTTGGCATTTATAGACATAGGACTGTATACATCATCATGTATCTATCCCAAGAATTCAGTAACTCTTTCTCTGTTTCGAGTAAACGGAGTATTGGTCACTTTACCTTTGTGACAAGACTGGCAAGTATCATAAGATGAAAATTCGAACAGATCCTCATATTCATCCTTATGTAACTTAGCTGGTCGTGTCAAATTGGTATGACCTAGTCAACAATGCCACAAGAAGGATTCGTTCATTTTTGAACTATTCCTCTTGTGTGTGTTCTATATATTTTGAACTGTGGTTTGATTTAGTACGTATATGCTATTACATAACGTGCCTCATCCAATCAACTCTTAATTCAGGAAAATGTTCACAACATTATCCTCCAATACATAATTATATCCTTCTTTAACTCATTAAAGAAACCGATGTAATGTTGTATATCAGGTTCGGTATGTAATATCATTCGTTCAGAATCAATGTATTAATACAAGGTGATATTTGCCAACTGACTTGGCTACAACAATTGCACCATTCTCTAACACTTAAAGACATATCACCATATATCACTTCTCTACCTATCTATAGCCCATGTAACATATTATATATGCGGGATCCTGATCCGGTATCACATACCCAGGACGTAGAGGATACTGAGAAACAGTTCTCGGTAATGAACACACCTGAAGAAGATGCATCAACATGCACTTTCTACGATTGGGTGGCATGAGAATCCGGATATTCCCCTATTTTCTGCTCGGACTTATAAGAGTTATAAGATAGAGCAGAACCAATGTTCCCTAGCTCAGTATAATAAGCAGGTTCGGTCAATGCATCCATATTATTATCTTGATTAAGGCATGACATGGTCGCTACCAAGAGAGAGAGAGAGAGAGAGAAGAAAACACTCTGTGTGCTCTCTTGTAAGATCAGATTGGTTATTATTTTATCTAATCAGGATGGTTCCCACTGTTTTTATCAAATCTTCCTTCAAACCCTAAAAGGTAAGACTAACCAGGATTAATTATACCCTACAAGTTCGCCAATCTTTCGGACAGGCCAGTGTCGGTATTTTGAGGGAGGTTCCCCGTGCTTTCGCATGGACCTAATTAAAATAAACCTCATTTTCCCAGGGGCGTAACCGTGTTAACACCTTTCTAGACACCTACTTGATCGGCTAATTGTAATGTGCAAAACTCTCCCATGAGTAACTCTTACTCGCAGTGGGTATCAGGATCCAACTATCTCATAGAAGGTATGCAATCTCATTGCAAATTTCAACACTTGAAATTCCCGATAATCTTTTGCCCCAAGCATCCTATGACCTTGACAGAGGTCAACAAACCATAAGCTGCTAGTCAAGTTCAATCCGCCATTTCATGTTGAATTAAACCCACACGCACGACCCTTGACAGAGGTCAACAAGGTCGTACGACTACCCTAATCCAATCGCATCATATGCTTTGCAGATAAGCACTAATCAACTACCGCACACTATGCCTTTACAGAGGTCAACAAACGTAGCACGAATACTAAATATTACTTATCTAAAATAACGAAGGGCTACGACAGGTTTTTAAGAAAACCCTTTGCGTAATGAACTTGATATCATTGTAACTTGATATCATTGTAGAATCGAGTGATTTTGAAAAGGAGTGTTTTTAAGGTTTTTACTAGTTTCACTAAAGAGGTCACTCCCGGTGAAGGGATCTTGGCTCTTTCCTTATCGAATAAGGTGCAGGATATTTCATAAATACCACTATGCAAAGCAAAAACAATATAAGCAATCAAAAGACAAACCGAGTGAGTTGTATCATCTGCTAGTTTCGCTAAAAAGGTCACTCCCGGTGAAGGGATCTCAGCTCTTTCCTTATCGAATAAGGTGCTGGATATTCTACAAGGAATACCGCTATGCAAACCAAGAACTAGAGCTACCAGTTTTTAAAACAAGTTTCTACAACATCTTTAGGTTTCGTTTATTTCATTAATCTCATTAATAAAGTCCCATCAATTATGCTTCCTAAGTATCACAGAAGAAACGAAAGTAGCAACAGTTATTATATATCATATATATAATATAGGCATTCTTCTCAGAACATATAAAGTGATCACATCACAAAATATCAGCAGCAGAAGAACACATATGAAATATTGGATATACTAGGAATTCCGTGTTCTACTTGAGCCAATAAAAAACTCTAATTCCACGGTCGCGATGAATAGGCAAACCCACATCCCAAGACCCCTACGAGAGCGGAAAGCAACCCTACCAATTCTAGAGTTAGGAGACCCGGTCTCGACACATCGAGATGGTCTCCCACTGGACTCTAGAACCTGGTTACTTGTGCTCTCCTCCTTGGGTCTATCCTAATGCGGAAAAGTAAATAATATATATCAATGGTGACATCATCCTCAACCCGGAAGTGCCCTAATAAAAGAATATTACATACAAGCTTTTATATGAATGAAAATGAAAAACTCTCATCTGATATAAAAAAACCCCGGCTATTCAAAACACGACGATCCAATATAACATATCACAGCAACACATAACATCACATGTCATCAACGTAAGTAAATATGCATATCCCAATTGTCGTTGACGTATAGTAACGAAACTAGCGATACACCACATATTACACTTACGGTCACAGAAAATTAGAATCCGCAACCACCTTAGAAATCATAAACCCAATGTATCTCATACTTTGGATTTCATGCCTAACCAAAAGAATTCCTTAGACATCACATGCCTAACAATTATAAACCCCGCATTGCATTCTCGATATTGAAAACACTTTCCAATAACCTGTTGGGTAATTCAACAAGATTCCCGATAACCTGATCGAATGCTCGTCGGAAACTTTAGTAGACGGCCGCACCCCCGATGCCGTCGACGAAGTGCACTAAGGCGGAACACCGCCGCCGCGAGCACCCGAACGGATGCTTTTGGCGACGGGGTTCTCCTACAGTCACTTGGTCGGGGCTATGTGGCGTGGCTATCTAGTAAGGTTACCCGGCGAGTATCTGCGTACACTACGTAATTGTGACGGACTTTTGATCCACATCAAAATTCCGTGGCAACCGATCAAATGAGACTAAACTGCTAGATTTATAAAATTCAAACTAGTTATCTCATAACTAATTATGTGGATTCCAAATATTGTATCACAATCACAGATAGCCAGACGATGTTAAACTTTTCGATCAAATAAACAAACACCCAAAATTTCCCAAAGAGCTCAACACTTGAGCGGAGTTCAAAAAGTATCCAGAACATGCACAGCTCCTATGAACCATCCGTAGAAGGGCCGACCCATGCCTCACTCATGTCGCCATGGAACTGCTGCAAACCCTAGGGTATGACCGCGGTTCCGCGATCCAAAAAGTCATATTTGGGTATCGTTCTTCTAGAGGGTCCACAGAATCGCTTGCATGATTTTCTGAAGATTTTAAATTAGGAAAAAATCCAACTCTTGGAAAATTTCCAGCGAGAGAAAATATGGGTTATTGATATCTGTTCGAACTTTTTAACGTCGTCTAAATAACCCGAATACATTTTAGAATTACGACTACGAAACCCTCCGAATTGCCTTTGCAAAAAGTTAACATCACATGCAAATTTAGCAAAAACAAGCAACACCTGAAACACCAAAACCTAGAGACTGGAACACCATGAAAATTTGAAGTCAAAAAGCAAAGAATGACCCGGTGAGCTCGGTTTTTGTAGTGATGTGACCGGCTAAAAACATGCCAAATTGCTTCAAATTTTGATAGTGTTCATGTTATATCACATACAACATTTTGTAGTTGCTACAAAAAATTTTAGAGGCCATTTAAAATTCGACAGAAACTAGTAATGTGTATCGGGTGTTTCAGAGTTGTTTTGGTTTCGTAATCTAACAATTTTCGTTTAAATATCTATCTTGGCTCTGATACCACTGTAAGGTTACTTAGCGCGGCAGCAAGGTTTCGGGAAGCATCGTCCATGCTATTTTCAAATTTTTGCCGTTCTAAAAAACCCTAACTTAGAATCTTAACTAGAGATTTAGACAATAAGTAATGTAAACAACTTTACATCTAAATGAATGAGGAAGAAGAAGATGAAGTGATGAAGAGAAAATGAAACTCATGAGGTGAGAATAGCAACCATGGGTGAGTTAGTGTCATACACTAACTCATGTAGAGACTTAACTATGGCTATGGATAATGGTTAGGTTAATAAATATCTATAAGTGAAACAAAACTAGTAGACTTGGCCAATGGTTCTACAAGCTTATAAAAGCTTCAACCATTAAATCAATTTCCATCAATTTTGAATTACTATGATAAATAAAAACCCCTCATTATATCAAGCATGGTATGAGTCTCATACACCCATATAGCATGTGGCATCAAGCATGACACAAATAAAATGTACATTAATATATATCACATATATACTAAATCCACACAAGTGAGAAGAAGAAATGATTAAGTGAGCTAATATTAGTTAATGTAATTCAATATATCACATATATAATTATACATTAAATTATTAAATCAACACTTGATTTAATAATCCGGATATATCACATACAACCGACGAATATCATATGAATAAACTGTAGGGTTACTAGGCACACTAACAAGGCTCTACAAGGCATCGACCATGCCAAAATTAAAATTTTATGTGCCACACAACCCTAAGCAAGATCGTTAACTAGAGTTTAGGCGAAACTAATGGCAAGTAAACAACTTTACACTAAAGGGAACGCGATATACAACCTTTGTAGATCGGTCCTCCACTTCATTTGCTCCTTGTTGAAGTCTCTTCGCTGCGATCAAGGTTCTTCTGGGCTCTTGCATGGCTTCACGACGCGAAGGATGCGACCTTGCTTGAAGTCTCTGAGGCCGAAGATGATCTACGTCGAGGGAATTCTGACTCAAGCTCCTACTTCACTAACTTGAGAATTAGTGAAGTAAACACCCTAAACTAAAGTGCTAGTCTAGTAGAGGATGGAGAAATAGGAAGTGGGTTCTCTTTAGAAATTTATTTCTCACACTCTTTCTCACTTTGGATCAAACCCTAGCAAGCCTTTCTTTTGAAATCAAGAAAGAAGATGATGAACAAAAGAAAATGAAGAGGATAATGATCAAGTGAGTAGGCTAACCATGGTGAGTGAGTATCATATACTAACTCTTGTAGAGCCATAACCATAGCTAATTGTGTGATGGTTAGGTTAAAGTCCAAAGTAAAAACAAATCTAATGGACTTTAGTCAATGCATCCACAAGCTTCCACAAGCTTCATGCATTTTCCAATTTCCTACTAATTTTGTAATTAATTTTAAACATTAAATCCAATCATAACAATTAGGATGGTGTATGTCTCATACACACAAGTCATGTGTATCATTAACCATGATACACAAAGATGACACATTTTAACATATATCATATACATGTTAAAGTAGTGTACATGTGAGAAAAACCCTAAAGTGAACAAGTGTTAGCAAATGTAAATTTGTATATTTAATATACAATTACACACATAATTATTAAATCAACACTTGAATTAATAATCCGGTCATATCTCATATAACCGGCTAACATCCATCGTATCGACTTATCGAATCAACACTTGATTCGATAACCCGGTCATATCATATATAACCGACCGATACAAAAAGTCGCGAGAATATAATACGGTATCACATACACGCATTATTCTCGGTCTCGCACATATCACATACGTGCTCCTATTTCGTTTCTCCTGAGCCAGTAAAACCTCTGTGTAGGACTCTAAAGACTCGTCAATACGCCGGCAGTAGGTGATGATCACATCACGCACCCACAAGCCGTCAGCGGTACTAGATGGACGTAACGACTACCCGGGTATTGAGCGATCAGAAGATCAGCAAGCAAGCCCGCTCCAACTCCTGTGAAAGCCTGCCGGCAACATTTCCCATACAGTCCGGTCACCTCGTCTGATATGTCGCATATCAAGTCTAGGGGTGGTTAACATCAGACCCCAATAACCGATAAGTCGTGCCGATGTGAGGCTCATAACGGGTCGAGAAACTACCGGTAACACTTACCAGTAAATCTATCAATCAGCCCTGGCCAGGGACTTCCCTGTTACGGCCAATCGAGCACAGCGCAACATCAACCCCAATACCGGGAGAGACGAAACCCCTCCTATCGCTCATTGCCTCCATGTGACTCGGGACTGTACCCAAAAACCACCGTTTTGCATGCCTTCATGGACGTGGTAAGGTGGAAATCAAAGCACAGTGGGAATCACACGAGACTCTATGACGATCTCGGGTCTACAGACTAACCTGCACAAGTGTCACCAGAGAACTGCCATCTGACGTGAGGTATAATACCATCTGGGAGTTCTCGACGAGTCCATCCAGTGTACCCAGTCTCCACTGAGCACCCGTATACCATCTCTGATGTCAAACACCAATGGATATGGGATCATCCATCGCCCATCTCATGGGTCGAGAAGCGTATACGCTAGTCTACTCTGGTATATCGATGCCCTGTCTCGATACACCCACGACTAGGGACCTTCAAGGATGTACTTATGGACTACCATGTCACCACTACTATGATCCACATCATAGTCCAGGTAGTCAAGTACATATCCTAAGGGCTTTACCAACATGTAACGATAAGACAGTATAAAGAGACTAGTATACATGTTAAAGTAAAGTGCAACCAGATAGCATACTATCATATCGAGCAAGAAATTCCTCTCTATATATGTCCAAGCATCCAATATAATATACATCATCTGTATAATACTGGCCTCTAGGGCATACATACAACTAACAATCTCCCACTTGCACTAGGGCCAGCTGCTGTAGTATCGCATACCGAGCATCCCTAAGAGTCTCTCAAACTGTATCTGGGGACTGGCCTTCGTGAGTGGATCCGCTGTGTTATTCTTCGTGTCAACCCTCCTGACCTCGATCTCCCGGCGATCAACTATCTCCAAGATCAGGTGATACTGCCTCAGAATATGCTTGGATCGCTAATGGGACCTGGGTTCCTTGGCCAAAGCCATCGCTCCATTATTATCACAATACAAAGGTATTGGATGCTCAATGGATGGAACCACTCCAAGTTCAGTAATGAACTTCTTGATCCAGACAGCCTCTTTGGCGGCATCGTTGGCAGCGATGTATTCAGCCACCATCGTCGAGTCTGCCATGGTTTCCTGCTTGGAACTCTTCCAGCTAACCGCTACTCCGTAAAGGGTAAAGACAAATCCCGACTGCGACTTAGAGTCGTCCTTATCACTCTGGAAGCTCGAATCGGTAAAGGACTCCACTTGGAGTTCTCCGTTACCATACACCAAGAGCATCTCATTAGTCCTTCGTAAGTACTTGAGAATGCTCTTCATAGCTGTCTAGTGACTCTCTCCAGGATCAGCTTGATACCTACTCACTATACTTAGTGAGTATGCTACATCGGGTCTGGTACATAGCATCGCGTACATGATAGAGCCTACTGCCGAAGCATAGGGTATCCCTTGCATGCGAGCTCTCTCCAAATCAGTCTTGGAAGACATCTCTTTGGAGAGAGTGGGCCCTAAGATCGTAGGTAAAAACCCACGTTTGGACTCTTCCATACTAAACCTCTTTAGTATGGTGTCAATGTACCTGGATTGGGACAATCCCAATATCCTTTTAGATCTATCTCTATAGATCATAATTCCCAATATGCATGAGGCATCACCAAGATCTTTCATTGAGAATCTTTGTGATAAGAAGAGCTTCACCGATTGCAGAATAGGAATGTCATTTCCTATCAAGAGTATGTCGTCCACGTACAATATGAGGAAGACAACCTTACTCTCTGCCACCTTCTTGTAGATACAAGGTTCATCTACGTTTTTGACGAAATCAAACACTTTGATAACGACGTCAAAGCAGATGTTCCAACTCCGTGATGCTTGCTTTAATCCATAAATGGATTTAAGCAGCTTGCACACCTTCCCGCTGCTCCCATTATCTACGAAGCCCTCTGGCTGAGTCATGTACACGCACTCTTCTAAATCACTGTTTAGAAAGGCGGTCTTAACATCCATTTGCCAGATTTCGTAGTCATGATATGCAGCGATGGCAAGCGTGATCCGGATGGATTTAAGCATAGCCACTGGAGAAAAGGTTTCGTCATAGTCCACACCTGGTCTTTGACGAAAACTTTTTGCAACAAGTCTAGCTTTGAAAGTCTCCACTTTCCCATCTACACTAAGTTTTTTCTTGAAGATCCACTTGCTCCCAATAGGTTTTACCCCTTCAGGAGCAACTTCCAAAGTCCATACTTTGTTGGTGTACATGGATTCCATCTCGGACCGCATTGCATCCAGCCATTTCACTGAGTCCCCACTCGTGATGGCCTGTTCGAAGATAGTTGGGTCATCATCAACCATGATGCAATCCTCGCTCCCACCATCCATGAGAAAACCGTAGTATCTCTCAGGTGGGTGAGGAACCCTACTAGATCGGCGGAGAGGCTGAGGTTCGTTGGAAACTACCGAATCCTCTGGTTCCACTAAATCTATAGTTGCAGTTTGTGTATCTGGAACCTCTTCCAGCTCTACCACTTTGCCACTAATTTCTTTTACAAGAAATTCATTTTCTAAAAAGGTAGCATGTTGAGCAACAAAAACTTTTTGTTCCTCACTGTGGTAGAAAAAATACCCATATGAGTTCTTTGGATATCCCACAAACTTGCAAAGAACTGACCGTGCCTCGAGTTTGTCCGGATTTTGTCTTTTGACATAGGCTGGACAACCCCATATCTTAACTCGTTTAAGATATGGTCTCTTCCCACTCCATATCTCATATGGTGTGGTAGGTACAGATTTAGATGGAATTTGATTCAATAGGTATGTTGCTGTCTCCAGTGCATACCCCCAGAAGGAAATAGGTAACTCAGCTATGCTCATCATAGAGCGCACCATATCTAATAGGGTGCGGTTCCTTCGTTCAGATACACCGTTGTGCTGTGGTGTATATGGAAGAGTCAGCTGAGAGAGAATCCCATTCTCTTTTAGAAAGTCCAGGAATTCATTGCTTAAGTATTCACCTCCTCGATCAGATCGTAGGATTTTAATACTTTTTCCGGTTTGGTTCTCGACTTCTTGTTTATATTCTCTAAATTTCTCAAAAGCTTCTGATTTGTGTTTCATCAGGAACACATATCCGAATCTAGAGAGATCGTCAGTGAATGTAATGAAGTACGAAGAACCATCCCTGGCATGTGTAGACATGGGACCGCATACATCAATATGTATCAGTCCCAAGAGTTCGGTAACTCTTTCTCCGTGTCCCGTAAACGGAGTTTTGGTCATCTTGCCTTTGAGACATGACTGTGTCATAAGATGAAAATTCAAACGGATTCAAATATCCATCCTTATGCAACTTAGCGAGTCATGTCGCATTGATGTGACCCAGTCTACAATGCCACAAGAAGGATTCGTTCAGTTCTGAACTCTTCCTCTTGTGTGTGTTTGTTATGCTCAGATCTGTTGATTGATTTAGAACATAAATGCCATTGCACATCGTGCCTGATCCGACCAACTTTTGGTTTAGGAAAATGTTCATAACATTATCCTGTAATATAAAATTATATCCCTCTTTACTTAACAAAGAAACCAATATAATGTTGCATATCAGGTTCGGCATGTAATAGCATTCGTTCAGAATCAATGTATTACCAGTTGGCAATACAAGGTGATATTCCCCGACGGTTTTAGCTGCAACAATTGCACCATTTCCAACCCTTATGTCTTTATCACCTTCTCCAAGTTCTCTACCTTTCCTAAGCCCATGTAACTGATTACATATATGGGATCCTGACCCGGTATCTAATACCCAGGACGTAGAGGAAATGGAGAAACAGTTCTCTGTAACGAACACACCCGAAGAAAATGCATCCACATGTACTTTCTTCATTCGGGTGGCATGAGAATCCTGGTATTCCCCTATATCCTGTTCAGTCTTATAACTCTTATAAGAAAGAACGGAACCAACGTTCCCCAGCACAGTATAACATGCGGGTTCGGTAAATACATCCATATTATTATCTTTATTAAGGCATGATATGGTCGCTACCTGGAGAGAGAGAGAAGAAAACACTTTAGTATATGCTCTTACAAGATCAGATTGGTTATTATTTTATCTAATCAGGATGGCTCCCACTGTTTTTATCAAATCTTCCTTCAAACCCTAAAAGGAAAGACTAGCCGGGATTAATTACACCTTACAACTTCGCCAATCTTTCAGCCAGGCCAGTGTCGGTACTTTGAGGGAGGTTCCCCGTGCTTTCGCACGGACCTAATTAAAGTAAACCTCATTTTCCCAGAGACGTAACCCCGTTGACACCTTTCTAGACACCTACTTGATCGGCTAATTGTCCTGTGTAAAACTCTCCCGGGAGTAACAATTACTCGCAGTGGGTATCGGTATCCAACTATCTCATAGAAGGTATGCAATCTCATTGCAAATTTCAACACTTGAAATTCCCGATAATATTTTGCCCCAAACGATCTATGACCTTGACAAGGTCAACAAACAATAGACCGTAAGTCAATTTCAACCCGTCATTTCTTGATTGAATTAAACCCACCCGCACGACCCTTGACAAGGTCAACAAGGTCGTACGACTACCCTAAAACAATCTGCATCATATGCATAAACAGATAAATACTGGTCAGCTACCGCACACTACGCCTTGACAAGATCAACAAACGCAGCACGAATACTAAGCAGGACTTATCTGAAATGACGGAGGGCTACGACAGGATTTTCTAAAAACCTATTGCGTAATGAACTTGATATCGTCGTAGAATCGCTTGAATTTTGAAATGGAGTGATTTTGAGGCTTTTATTAGTTTTGCTAAAGAGGTCACTCCCGGTGAAGGGATATCGGCTCTTTCCTTATGGAATAAGGTGCAGGATATATCATATACATCACTATGCAAAGCAAAACTCCAAAAGCAGTCAAAAGTCAAACCGAGTGTTGTAGCATCTGCCAGTTTTGCTAAAGAGGTCACTCCCGGTGAAGGGATCTCGGCTCTTTCCCCATCGAATAAGGTGCAGGGTATATCATATATACCGCTATGCAAAGCAAAACTGTAGCTACCCTTTTTATTTGAAAATTTGATTCTACAACATCTTTTAGGTTTCTTTTCTTTCATTAATCACATTAATGAAGTCCCATCATTTAAGTTACCTAAACATCACAGATAAATACGACGTACATTTATGCCATCCGCATTCGCCTCGATGTCCCCTCGTGCACCGTTAGGTTAGGTAACTAACGGCATAGCAGGGCAGGGCTAGCGCGGGTGTAAAACATAAGTGACGCCTATATAATATATCATATATACTATATACAGTATTTATCACAGAACATCAAATGATCACATCACAGATATCGCAGCAGAAGAAACATATGAAACATTGGATATACTAGGACGTCCGTGTTTTATTTTGAGCCTCTATAAAACACGGATTCCACGGTCGCTATGAATAGCCAAACCCACACCCCTAGACCCCTACAAGAGCGTCAAGCAACCCTACCAATTCTAGAGTTAGGAGACCCGGACTCGACGCCTCGAGTTGGTCTCCCACTGGACCCTAAAACCCGGTTACTTGTGCTCCCCTCCTTGGGTCTATCCTAGTGCAGAAAAGTAAATAATATACAAAAGGTGACATCAACCTCGACCCGGAAGTGCCCCAATAAAAGAATATTACAAACATTTAAATTTTACATGAATGAAAATAAAAACTCTCATCTCACATAAAACCTCCGGCTATTCAGAACGCGACGATCCAATATAACATATCCAGCAACACAGAACATCACATGTCATCAACGTAAGTAAATATGCACATCCCAATTGTCGTTGACATATAGCAACGAAACCGGCGATATCACATATTACACTTACGATCGCAGAAAAGAAAGTGTGAAACTACAACATTTGGAATCCACAATCTCTTTAGACATCGTAAATCCGAAATATCACATATTTCGCATTTCATGCCTAACTGTATGAATTCCACATATTGTATCACATTCCAGATAAATAGACAGTATTAAACTTTCTGATCGAATAATCAAATACCCAAGATTTCCTAAATAGCTCAACACTTGAGCGGAGTTCAAAAATTCCAGAATGCGTCACAGTAGCAACGGTCCAGCCGTAGAAGGGTCAAGCCAACGCCTCACATGTGGCACGCTGTACTGCCCCAAACCCAAAGGTTCAAAGGGCAGTTCAAGACGGTCACATAATCGAGTTAAGGTTTGTTATCTTCTAGAGGGTCCATCACGTCACATGCACGTATTTCCGAAAGATTTAAACCCGAGAAAAATTCAACACTTGAATGTTTTTCGTGCCGGGAAAAAATTGAGTTAATGATATCCGTTCGAACATTTTAATACTTTCTAAATTATCCGGAATAACAGAACAAAATTAAATTCTCCGATCGAATCGACGATTTCAAAATAAACCCCAAAATTACTCAACACTTGAGTCATATATTAAATACCCAGAAAAAATCAGTAAACAAATAGGAACATTACTGCGCAAAACGACAAGGGTGACGTCACCATATGGCCGCGGAACCGCCTCCGGAGCCATGCTCGTGCCGCGGTTCCGCGGCGCTTTGGGCGCCAATCTTTGTCGTTTTGCACAGTTTTCCTTATATTTTCCTGCTGATTTTTTAAAGCATTTTTAATTTGGAAAAATACCAGATTTAAAAAAATATACAGAGAGGGGTTGATTTCGACGTTGTCGGGTTCGTTTGGAGTTTTAACTTCATTAACACATCGCTTAATGCTCTAGCTAGGCTCTGAAACCACTGTAGGGTTACTAGGCACACTAACAAGGCTCTACAAGGCATCGACCATGACAAAATTAAAATTTTATGTGCCGCACAACCCTAAGCAAGATCATTAACTAGAGTTTAGGCGAAACTAATAGCAAGTAAACAACTTTACACTAAAGGGAACGCGATATACAACCTTTGTAGATCGGTCCTCCACTTCATTTGCTCCTTGTTGAAGTCCCTTCGCTGCGATCAAGGTTCTCCCGGGCTCTTGCATGGCTTCACGACGCGAAGGATGCGACCTTGCTTGAAGTCTCCGAGGCCGAAGATGATCTACGTCGAGGGAATTCCGACTCAAGCTCCTACTTCACTAACTTGAGAATTAGTGAAGTAAACACCCTAAACTAAAGTTCTAGTCTAGTAGAGGATGGATAAATACGAAGTGGGTTCTCTTTAGAATTTTATTTCTCACACTCTTTCTCACTTTGGATCAAACCCTAGCAAGCTTTTCTTTTGAACTCAAGAAAGAAGATGATGAACAAAAGAAAATGAAGAGGATAATGATCAAGTGAGTAGGCTAACCATGGTGAGTGAGTATCATATACTAACTCTTGTAGAGCCATAACCATAGCTAATTGTGTGATGGTTAGGTTAAAGTCCAAAGTAAAAACAAATCTAGTGGACTTTAGTCAATGCATCCACAAGCTTCCACAAGCTTCATGCATTTTCCAATTTCCCACTAATTTTGTAATTACTTTTAAACATTAAACCCAATCATAACAATTAGGATGGTGTATGTCTCATACACACAAGTCATGTGTATCATCAACCATGATACAAAAAGATGACACATTTTAACATATATCATATACATGTTAAAGTAGTGTAAATGTGAGAAAAACCCTAAAGTGAACAAGTGTTAGCAAATGTAAATTAGTATATCTAATATACAATTATACACTTAATTATTAAATCAACACTTGACTTAATAATCCGGTCATATCTCATATAACCGGTTAACATCCATCGTATCGACTTATCGAATCAACACTTGATTCGATAACCTGGTCATATCATATATAACCGACCGATACAAAAAGTCGCGAGAATATAATACGGTATCACATACACGCATTATTCTCGGTCTCGTACATATCACAAACGTGCTCCTATTTCGTTTCGCCTGAGCCAGTAAAACCTCTGTGTAGGACTCTAAAGACTCCTCAATACGCCGGCAGTAGGTGATGATCACATCACGCACCCACAAGCCGTCAGCGGTACTAGATGGACGTAACGACTACCCGGGTATTGAGCGATCAGAAGATCAGCAAGCAAGCCCGCTCCAACTCCTGTGAAAGCCTGCCGGCAACATTTCCCATACAGTCCGGTCACCTCGTCTGATATGTCGCATATCAAGTCTAGGGGTGGTTAACATCAGACCCCAAAAACCGATAAGTCGTGCCGATGTGAGGCTCATAACGGGTCGAGAAACTACCGGTAACACTTACCAGTAAATCTATCAATCAGCCCTGGCCAGGGACTTCCCTGTTACGGCCAATCGAGCACAGCGCAACATCAACCCCAATACCGGGAGAGACGAAACCCCTCCTATCGCTCATTGCCTCCATGTGACTCGGGACTGTACCCAAAAACCACCGTTTTGCATGCCCTCATGGATGTAGTAATGTGGAAATCAAAGCACAGTGGGAATCACACGAGACTCTATGACGATCTCGGGTCTACAGACTAACCTGCACAAGTGTCACCAGAGAACTGCCATCTGACGTGAGGTATAATACCATCTGGGAGTTCTCGGCGAGTCCGTCCAGTGTACCCAGTCTCCACTGAGCACCCGTATACCATCTCTGATGTCAAACACCAATGGATATGGGATCATCCATCGCCCATCTCATGGGTCGAGAAGCGTATACGCTAGTCTACTCTGGTATATCGATGCCCCGTCTCGATACACCCACGACTAGGGACCTTGAAGGATGTACTTATGGACTACCGTGTTACCACTAGTATGATCCGCATCATAGTCCAGATAGTCAAGTACATATCCTAAGGGCTTTACCAACATGTAACGATAAGACAGTATAAAGAGACTAGTATACATGTTAAAGTAAAGTGCAACCAGATAGCATACTATCATATCGAGCAAGAAAGTCCTCTCTATATATGTCCAAGCATCCAATATAATATACATCATCTGTACAATACTGGCCTCTAGGGCATACATACAACTAACATAAACTTATCGAATCAACACTTAATCCGATAACCCGGCTATATCTCATATAACCGTCCGATATCACATATCGCGAGAATAGAATGCGGTATCACATACGCGCTTTAATCTCGGTCCCGCACATATCACATATGTGCTCCTACTTCGTTTTACATAAACCAGGAAACCTCCGTGTAGGACTCTAAAGACTCGTCAATACGCCGGTAGTAGGTAATGATCATATCAAATATACAAGCCGCAAGCGGTCTGCTAAACGTAACGGCTACCCGGGTATTGAGTGATCAAAAGATCAACAAGCAAGCCTGCTCATACTCCTACGAATCCAATCAGTAACACTACCGTACAGTCCTGTCTCTTCGTCAGATATGTCGTATATCACTGCTTGGGAGTGGTATAACGTCAGACCCCAATAGCCTGATAAGTCATGTCGATGCAAGGTCCATAACGGTTCAAGAAACTACTGATAACACTTACCAGTAGATCTCAGCAACCCTGGCCAGGGATTTCCTATTATGGCCAATCGAGCATAGCGCAACATCAACCCCCAATACCGGGAGAGACGAATCCCCTCCTATCGCTCATTGCCTCCATGTGACTCGGGACTGTACCCAAAACATACCTTTTTGCACAATCTCTTGACCGTGGTATGGTGGAAATCAAAGCACAGTGGGAATCACACAAGACTCTATGACGATCTCCGGTCGACAGACTAACCTGTACCAGTGTCACCAGAGAACTGCTATCTGACGATAGGTATAATACCATCTAGGAGTTCTCGGCGAGTCCGTCCAGTGTACCCAGTCTCCACTGAGCACCCGTATACCTTCTCTGATGTCAAACACCAATGGATATGGGATCATCCATCGCCCATCATATGGGTCAAGAAGCGTATACGTTAACCTACTCTAGAGTATCGATGCACGGTCTCGATACTCCCATGGCTAGGAACATTTGAAGGATGTACTTGCCGACTACCACTGCCCCACTAGTATGATCCGCATCATAATTCTGGTAGTCAAGTACTCATCCTAAAGGCTTTATCAACATGTAATATAGAGAAAATAAGTATACATTTTAAGATAAAGAGGAACCATATAGCATACTATCATGTCGAGCAAGAAAGTCCTCCCTATATATGTCCAAGCATCCACTACAATATACATCACATGTACAGTAATGGCATCTAGGGCATATATATAACTAACACTAGACGTAACGGCTACCCAGGTATTGAACGAATAGAAGATCAACAAGCAAACTTCTCCAAACTCCTGTAGAGCCTATAAGCAACACTTACCGTACAGTCCGGTCTCTTCGTATGATATGTCGCATATTGAGTCTGAGGGTGGAATCGTCAGACCCCAATAACTTGATAAGTCATGCCGATGTATGGCCTATAACTTTTCGAGAAACTACTGATAACACATACCGGTAAATCTCATCAATCCTGGCCAAGGACTTGCTGTTATAGCCAATCTAGCATAGCGCAATATCAACTCCCAATATCGGGAGAGACGAAACCCATCATATCGCTCACTGCCTCCATGTGACTCAGGACTGTACCCAAAATCCATCTGTTTACACGACTCTATTGAGCCGTGGTAGGGAGGAAATCAAATCACGGTGGGAACCACACAAGACACTATAACGATCTCGAGTCTACAGACTAACGTGTACAAGTGTCACCAGAGAACTGCTATCTGACGATAGGTATGGTACCATCTAGGAGTTCTCGGTGAGTCTTGTTTGGTGTAAACATTCTCTAATGAGCACCTGTGTAGAATCTTTGATGTCAAACACCAATGGTTATGGGATCATCCATCGCTAAATACAGGGTCAAGAAATGTACACACTAGTCTACTCTGGAATGTCGATGCCATGTCTCAATACTCTATCGACTAGGAACTGTTAAAGGATGTGCTTGCGGACTACACAAGCCCCAATAGTATGATCTACATCATAGTCCTAGTAGTCAAGCCAACATCCTAAGGGCTTTATCAACATGTATCTATGAGACAGTAAACTAAAACAAGTGTACATGTTAATATAAAGAGCAACTAGATAGCATACTATCATGTCGAGCAAGAAAGTCCTCTATATATATGTCCAAGCATCCACTATAATATACAATAATGGCCTCTAGTGCATACGTATTCCTAAAAATCTCCCACTTGCACTAAGGCCAGTTGTTGTAGTATCGCATACCCAACATCCCAAAAAGTCTCTCAAACTGCGTCTGGGGGAGGGCCTTCGTGAGTGGATCTGTCGTGTTGTCTTTCGTATCTATTCTCCTGAACTCGATCTCCCGTCGATCAACTATCTCCCGGATCAGATGATACAGCCTTAGAATATGTCTGGATCGCTGATGGGACCGGGGTTCCTTGGCCAAATCCATAGCTGCATTGTTATCACAATACAAGGGTATTGGATCTTTAATGGATGGAACCACACCAAATTCAGCAATGAACTTCTTCATCCAGACAGCTTCTTTGGCAGCATCGTTGGCAGCGATGTATTCAGCCTCCATCGTCGAGTCTGCAACGGTATCTTGCTTGGAACTCTTCCAACATACCGCCCCTCCATTGAGGGTGAAGACAAAGCCCGAGGCAGACTTGTTGTTGTTCTTATCACTCTGGAAGCTCCAATCGGTAAAGGACTCCACATGGAGTTCTCCATTACCATACACCAAGAACATCTCTTTTTTCCTTCTCAAGTACTTTAGAATGTTCTTCACAACTATCCAGTGCTTCTCCCTTAGGTCTGATTGATACCTACTTACCATATTAAGTGCGTAAGCTACATCCGGTCTGGTGCATAATATCACGTACAGATAGACCCAACTGTAGAAGCATAAGGTATCATGTTCATGCGAGCCCTCTCCAAATCAGTCTTGGTAGATATCTCTTTGGAGAGAGTGATTCCTGAGCAAGCGGGTAAATTACCACGCTTTGAATCTTCCATACTAAACCACTTTAGTATGGCATCTCTATACCTGGATTGGGACAATCACAACATCCTTTTAGATCTATCTCTATAGATCTTTATCCCCAGGATGTAGGAGGCATCACCCAGATCTTTCATGGAGAACTTTTGTGACAGGAAGATTTTGACTAAGGGCAGCATAGGAATATCATTTCCTATCAAGAGTATGCCATCCATGTACAATACGAGAAAGACAACCTTACTCTATACAACCTTTTTATATATACATGGTTCATCTACGTTTTTGATGAAGTCAAACTCTTTGACTGCTACATCAAAATAGATGTTCTAGCTCCGCGATGCCTGCTTTAATCTGTAGATTGATTTAAGCAGCTTACACACCTTTTCGTTGCTCCCAGTGTCTACGAAGCCCTCCGACTGTGTCATATACACGCTCTCTTCTAAATCGCCATTTAGAAAAGCGGTCTTGACGTCCACCTGCCAGATTTCATAGTCATGGTATGCAGCAATGGAAAGTAGGATCCTGATGGACTTAAGTATAGCCACTGGAAAAAAGTTCTCATCATAGTCGACATCTGGTCGTTGACGAAAACCTTTTGCTACAAGTTTAGCTTTGAAGGTCTCAACCTTTCGATCTACACCAATTTTCTTCTTGAAGATCCACTTGCTCCCAATGGGTTTTACCCTTTCAGGAGCAACTTCCAAAGTCCATACTTTGTTGGTGTACATGGATTTCATCTCAGATCGCATAGCATCCAGCCATTTCACAGAGTCCCCACTTGTGATGGCCTGCTCGAAACTAGTCGGGTCATCATCTTCCATGATGCAATCTTGCTATCACTGTCTATGAAAAAACCATAGTATCTCTCAGGTGGATGAGAAACCCTATTAGATCTGCGGAATGGCTGAGGATCGTCGGAGACTATTGAATCCTCCGGTTCTACCAAATCTTCTATTGCAGTTTGTGTTTCTGGAACTTCTTCCAGCTTTACCTCATTATTACTAATTTCTTTCATAAGAAATTCCTTTTCTAAAAAGGTGGCATATTAAGAAACAAACACTCTTTGTTCCTCCTTGTGGTAGAATAGATATCCATATGAATGTTTAGGATATCCCAAAAACATGCAAAGAACTGATCGTGCTTCGAGTTTGTCTGGATTCTGCTTTTTAACAAAAGCAGGACAACCCTATATCCTAACTCGTTTAAGAGATGGTCTATTCCCATACCATATCTCATGTGAAGTGTTAGGCACAGATTTGGTCGAAACTCGATTCAATAGGTATGCAGCTGTCTCAAGTGCATAACTCCAAAAGGAAATAGATAACTCAGCAATACTCATCATAGAGCGCACCATATCTAATAAGGTGCGATTCCTCCGCTCCGATACTCCATTGTGTTGTGGTGTATACGGAGGAGTAAGCTGAGAGAGAATCCCATTCTCTTTTAGATAATCTCGGAATTCCGTGCTTAAGTATTCACCTCCTCGATCAGATCGAAGGATTTTAATAGTTTTACCCGTCTGGTTCTCTACTTCATTCTTATATTCCTTGAATTTCTCAAAAGCTTCATATTTGTGTTTCAACAGGAACACATGTCCGAATCTTGACAGATCATCGGTGAATGTAATGAAGTACGAGGAACCATTCCTGGCATGTATAAACATAGGACCGCATACATCACTATGTATCAGTCCCAAGAGTTCAGTAGCTCTTTCTCCATGTCCCGTAAACGGAGTTTTGGTCATCTTTCCTTTGAGACATGACTGACAAGTTTCATAAGATGTAAATTCGAACGGATTCAAATATTCATCTTTATGCAACTTAACTAGTCTGGTCGCATTGATATGACCAAGTCTACAATGCCATAAGAAGGTTTCGTTCATTTCTGAACTTTTTCTCTTGTGTGTGTTCTGTATATTTAGAATTGTATTTTGAATTAGAACGTATATACCATTACACAATGTACTAAACCCAATAAACACTTGATTTAGGAAAATGTTCATAAAATTTTTCACTAATGCAAAATTATATCCTTCTTTATCTAATAAAGAAATAAATATTATATTGCACATCATCGACCGTACGTAATAACTTTCGTTCAAAATCAATGTATTACCATTTGGTAATACAAGATTATATTCGCCGATAGCTTTGGCAGCAACAATTGCTCCATTCCCTACTCTGAGAGACATATCACCCATTCCCAGTTCACTACTTCTTCTTAACCCTTGTAACAGATTACAAATATGGGATCCTAATCCGGTATCCAATACCCAGGACGTAGAGCAAACTGAGAAAGAGTTCTCAATAACTAACACACTCGAAGAAGATGCATCTTCATTCGGGTTGCGTGGAAATCCTTGTATTCTCATATCCCTTGCCCAGACTCATGAATGTTGTCATAAGATAGAGCCGAACCAACGTTCCCCAATCTAGTATAATAAGCGGGTTCAGTCAATACATCCATATTATTGTCTTGATTAAGGCATGCCATGTTTGCTACCTAGAGAGAGAGAGAAGAAAACACTTTAGCGTGCGCTCTTGCAAGATTAGACTGGTTATTATCTTATCTAATCATGATGGCTCCCACTGTTTTTATCAAATCTTCTTTCAAACCCTAAAAGGTAAGATTAGCCGGGATTAATTACACCCTACAAATTCGTTAATCGGTCAGCCATGCAGGTGTTGGTACTCCGAGGGAGTCTCCCCGTGCTTTCGGATGAAACTAATTAAATAACCTTGTTTCCGCAGGGGCATAACCCCGTTAACACCTTTCTTAAACACCTACTGGATTAGCTAATTGTAAAGTGGAAAACTCACCCAGGAGTAACATTTACTCGCAGTGGGTATCGGGATCTAACTATCATATAGAAGGTATGCAATCTCATTGCAAATTTCTACACTTGAAATTCCCGATATCTGTTTTTACCTCTAGCGACTTATGACCTTAACTATGGTCAATAAATCATAAGTGCTAGTCAAGTTCTACCCGTCATTTCATGATTGATTTAAACCTATTCGTATGACCCTTAACTATGGTCAACAAAGTCATACGAATGTCCTAATCGATCGCATCATATGTTTTATAGGAAGAAATCACTTAGCTATCGTACACTATGCCTTAACTATAGTCAACAAACGTAGCACGAATACTAAGTACTCTACTTCCTAAAATGCGGAGGGCTACGAATGGTTTTGATGAAAACCTTTAATGTATTGAACTTGATATCGTTGTTGAATCTAGTGATTTGAAAAGGAGTGGTTTAAGCTCCGCTTTAAAATCGAGTAGTTTTCAAAACAAACCGAGTGGGTTGTAGCATATTCTAGTTTTGCTAAAAAGGTCATTCCCGGTGAAGGGATTTAGGCTCTTCCTCATCGAATGAGGTGCTGGATATTCATAATGGAATACCGCTATGCAAAGCAAGAAGTAGAGCTACTTTTTTTTTGAAAAATTTGATTCTACAACATCTTTTAGGTTTCTTTTCTTTTCATTAATCTTATTGATGACGTCCCATCATTTATATTTCCTAAACATCAAAGAAGAAACGAAAATAAAATACATATATGCCATCCGCATTCGCCACAGGGACCCGGGTCTTCACCGTAAGGTTACTTAACCTATGCCAGGGCGGGGTCAGGACTAGCGCGGATGCAAAACATATATAGTGTCTACTGGTATATCATATATATAAGTAGCATTCGTATCACATAGTTATATGATCACATTACATCGTAGGAACAACAGAAGCATACATATGAAATATAGGATATAGTAGGAGGTCCGTGTTTTAGATTAAGCCAGTAATGAAAAACACGGATTCCACGGTCATGATGAATAGCCAAGCCCACACTCCTAGACCCCTACGAGAGCGGTAAGCAACCCTGCCAATTCTAGAGTTAGGGGATCGGTCTCAACTCCTCGAGATGGCCTCCCACTGGACTCTAGAACCCGGTTACTTATGCTCCCCACCTTGGGTCCATCCTAATACGGAAAAGTAAATAATATACATCAATGGAGAAAAAAACATCAACCTGGAAGTGTCTCAATAAAACAAATATTACATACAAATATTTACATGAAAGAGAATTGAAAAACTCGCATCTCACCTAAAACCCACCGGCTATTCAATCACGACGATCCAATATAACATATCAACAGCAACCAATAATATCACATGTCATCAACGTAAGTAAATATGCGTATCCCTAATGTCGTTGACGTATAACAACGAGATCGGGGATACTGCCACATCTTACACTTACGGTCGCAGAAAAAAATGAAAACTACAATAATTAGAATCCGCACCATCTTTAGACATCATAAACCCGGATTATCACATATTCCGTATTTCATGCCTAACCCTATAAATCTTGCATTTAAGTCTCGAATTGAAAACACTTTTCAAAAATAAGTCGGACAATTCAATAAGATTCCTGATTAAAAAATCGAATGCTCATTGGGAACTTTAGTGGATGGCCGCACCCCCGAGGCCGTCAACGAAGTGCACATGGGCAGAACACCGTGGCCGGGAGCACCCGAGTGGATGGTTTTGGCCATGGGGTTCTTTTATAGTCACTTGGTTGGGGCTATAGGGCGTGGCTGTCTACTAGTGTCTCCTGGCGACTATGCGCATACGATACGAGATTACGACGGAGTTTTGATCTGAATCGAAACTTTATGGCAATCCATCATTTGAGACTAAAATGCGAGATTTACATATCGTTAACTAGTTTTCGCAAAACTAATCAATGTGGATTCCAAAATTTTTATCACATATCCAAAACCATATAGACGATGTTAAACATTTTGATCGATATTTCAAACACCACGAATTCACAGATACCTCAACAACTTGAGCCTCACTAAAAATACCCAGAATGTCAGAAATGAGAACTAGAAGCAACATAAGAAATTACGAGTTCTAATTATTCAATTGCACCGAGGAACCACAGCTAGAACAGGGTTTAGGCGGCAGTTCCGCGGCCAACTTGAGGAATTAGAGGCTCGTTTTTCTTGAGTCTCCTTAGAATGACCTGCACGATTTTCTGAGCATTTTTAATTGTGAAAAATCAACTTTTGAAAAAATGGACAGAAAGTAGTAAAGATCGGGTTTTGAAACGTCGATCAAACACTTTAACGTCATCTAGACTTCGTCTAAGTCTCTAGCTTGGCTCTGATACCATAAAAGTATGTCTTACCACCTCTACTAGGTTTCTTTGGGCATCAAGTACACAATTTTAAAAAATCTAGAGTGCTTAGTATACTAACCTAGAATCGAACTAGAGAATTGGGGTTTTTATGCAAGCAAACTAGGTCTATACTAAGTGAAGAGAGTTTACAACCTTTGTAGATCGGTCATTTACTTCTAAAGCTCAAAGTAGTAGTCTGTAGAACTCATCTTTGACCCCACTTAATGAAAGGAACGAGCTTGCTTGTAGTCTTCGATGCCGAAGATGATCCATCTTGAAGTCTCTCTCACTCAAGCTCACTCTTCACTAATCAAGGTATTAGTGAAGCAAACAACCTAAACTAATAGGCTAGATTAGTGTAGGTTGATGAAGTAGGAGATTTGCTCACTAGAAATATTTTTCTCTTTTCTTTTCTCAACTCAACAAAATTCTAGAGAGGAAGAAGGAGATGAACTTGGATGAGATAGAATCAACCATGGGGTGAGTGATAAGATGAGATGGGAAAATATCTATGAATAAAATAAAGAATGAGAGGTAAGTCATGGCTTCTCAAGGCTTCTACAAGCATCCAAATTAATTACTCATTCTCATTTTCTTTAATTCATAAATTAAACCATTATCTACTCATCTTTGACCTCATGTGTGATTCTCATACATCCTAGTTCTATGTATCATCCACCATGATAAAATATAAATACATATATATATATATATATATATACACACACACACACACACATACATACATACATATATACATACATACATGCATACATACATATATATATATACACACACACACACACACACAATATAAATACATGCATACATACATACATACATACATACATACATACATACATATATATATATATATATATATATATATATATATATATATATATATATATATATATCGCACACACATATATAAAGAATATATATCGCACACACATATATAAAGAGAAGAAAATCTTAAGCGAGATTAATATTAGTTAATATATGTATATATCAAATATATAAATATATATCAAATTACTAAATCAAGACTTGATTCAATAATCCGATTATATCATATATAACCAGCTAATATCAAATAAATATATTTCAAATTATTAAATCAACACTTAATTCAATAATCGGGTCATATCACATACAACCGGCTAATATTCAATATTAGTTTATATATATATATATATATATATATATATATATATATATATATCAAATTATTAAATCAACACTTGATTCTATAATCTGGCTATATCAAATATAATCCGGCTAATATCAAATATATATAAGCAACATATACATAAATCATTGAATCAACAGTTGATTCTATAATCCGGTTATATCACATATAACCCGACCGATATCAAATATCGCTAGATTAGAATACAGTATCATATATTCGTATTCAATCAAGCTCTCGCACATATCTCCATATGTGCCCTACTTCATTTCGCTTGAGGTAGGAAACCTCTATGTGAGACTCTAAAGACTCGTCAATATGCCAGCAGTAGGTAATGATCACATCAGATACCCACAAGCCGTCAGCGGTACTAGCTGGACATAACGGCTACCCAGGTATTGAACGAATAGAAGATCAACAAGCAAACTTCTCCAAACTCCCGTAGAGCTTATAAGAAACACTTACCATACAGTCTGGTCTCTTCGTATGATATGTCGCATATCGAGTCTGGGGGTGGAATCGTCAGACCACAATAACTTGATAATTAATGCCGATGTATGGCTTATAACCTTTCGAGAAACTACTGATAACACTTACCAGTAAATCTCATCAGCCCTGACCAGGGACTTGCTATTATAACCAATCGAGCATAGAGCAACATCAACTCCCAATACCGGGAGAGACGAAACCCCTCCTATCGCTCACTGCCTCCATGTGACTCGGGACTGTACCCAAAATCTACCTGTTTGCACGACTCCTTTTAGCCATGGTAGGGAGGAAATTAAAGCATAGTGGGAACCACATAAGACACTATGACGATATCGAGTTTACAGACTAACATGTACAAGTGTCACCAGTGAACTGCTATCTGAAGATAGGTATGGTACCATCTAGGAGTTCTCGGTGAGTCCTGTTCGGTGTACCCATTCTCTAATGAGCACCTGTATAAAAATTTTGATGTCAAACACCAATGGTTATGGGATCAACCATCGCCCTATACAGGGTCAAGAAACGTACATGTTCCCGCCAAAATTTTTGGCTCAAAACTTGTTGTTCCCTTATAAAAATAAAGGGAAACATCCACGTGCTAAACACGTGCGCCCACATGCAATGCATGTAGATAGGATTAAATCCTTGAGCACCTCATGTGTTTCCCATATGAGCGCCAGCGCCAGGTTCTGTTAGGATTAAATTCTATAGTCGCGCCTCATGTGGAACACACGTGAGCACCGGCGTGCAAAGCACGAGAGTGGCTATTTATAAAAGAATTAAATTCTGAGGCGACACCCACATGCATAGCACGTGAGCGTCAGCGCCCAAATAAAAGCAGGTAGAGTTAAATTCTACTCTCTATTAAACAGAGCCGTTGGATTAAAGATCCAACGGAGATGATAAATCATTAAAAATACAGAATTAAATTCTGTCGGGAGAAAACATCCCCCAAATTGGATTATAGAATAAAATTTTATTTGGGGATATATTCCCTCAATCTTTCTAAAAAAGAAAGATTGCCCTATGTAAAACAGAGAACCAGTGGATTAAAAATCCAACGGTGATTAAAAATTCAGCGTTTTACAGAATAAATTCTGTGCAAGGGAAAATATTTCCCCAATCTTGTTAGAAACAAGAAAATATGTTCTGTAAAACATAAACCCTTGGACCAAAGATCCAATGGTGGGTAAAAATCCCCAAATCAATTAGGATCTCTTAATGAGAGATTTCTTCAAAAACTAATTAACAAAGTCGCCTCTATTATATAAAGGACCCAAGACATCAAGTTTGAGAGGGAAAACCCCCCATAAGCTTTAACAAAAAAGAGAAGAGAAATCTTCAAAAGAACAGAGAATTAAATTCTCGAGGAAGAAGAACCCTCATCTTGGAAATTTTAGGTAAATAATATAAATATATATATATATATATATATATATATATATATATATATATATATATATATATTATATACCTACTAGGGAGTTTAGCCCTTCTCAATGAACCGAGTTCTTTCTCCGATCTGAGATCCACAAGACAAGTCTTCCATGTGATGAGAATTTAATTCTCATTGGGAAGAACTAATTCTCGAAAACCAAAAATTAAACTACAAAATAATGATCATATTGATCATTCAAGAAAAAAAGACCCCAGCGCCCCACGTGTCCTTCATGTGGGCGCTACAGAAGAAAGAGTGCTTAGCACTCAATGAGCGGCGCTCAGCCCCCATCGCCCCATGTGCCCCTCACGTGGGCGCCACAGAAGAAAATAGTGCTTAGCACTCAATGAGCGTCACCCAGCGCCCAGCTCTTTACGTGTCCCTCACGTAGGCGCCACAGAATGGAAGAGTGCTTAGCACTCAATAGGCAGCGCCTAGCACCTCACGTGCTTCACACGTGAGTGCCATAAAGAGTGCCTAGCACTCTATACAAAGACAAAAAGAGGGTAATGTGCTTATCACTTATTGGGCAATCCCCATGACTGAAAGCCCCATATGATTATATGTGAGCGTCCGAACTTATATAAGTGCTCAGCCATTTTTGTACAAAAAAGGGGCCTGATTAAACAGAGCCCAAACAAGTGCTTGACAATTTTCAATTAAAAAAATTGAGTGGACCAAACCCAAATTGGCTAGGTCCCCTGAGGATAGAACCTCCTTGATTCAAATAAACTGAGCCCATGTGCTTATGATTTCCCAAACTGATCTTAGTCCCAAATACGACTATTGATCTTCTAATTGATGATATCCAAAACGATACTCATCCCACATCCTCCCGAGGAAATCTTAGTCTCAAAATACGACTAATGATTTCCCGGTTTACCACTAACTCCTTTTTCCCTCAAATACGGGAATTGGTTCGAGGGCACATCTCTCCATACCTCTGATCCACGACGTTGTAATTACTCAACGTCTTCAGAGAGGTGGCGGGTCCCAACAACCGACAGATTTTTTGTGCACTTCCAAACTGATGTGCACACCTCAAATCAGACCGCACCCCAAACTGGGTGCATCCCATATCATCGTTGTTCATCCCGTCACATAACAAATACACGTACACGCAAGATAGACAACGGACCGAGATGTTCTTAAACTAAAATCTCACTTCTAAAATGGTGATCAACGGACCGAGACGTTTTTATACTAAAACCCCACCTCCAAAATGGTGATCAACGGACCGAAATGTCCTTAAACTAATATTCGCCTAAAAATGGCTACAATGGACCGAAATGTCTCTAAACTAAGACGATAGAGCCTAGATGCTCTCTTGTTGGATCTGAAACAAAAATGATCATAACACCTTATTAAGTAGATCTTAGTCTCAAATTGGACTAATGTATCCCTAACAAAAACCAACCGAGCCTCAACTGCTCACATACATTTAAGTCGATCTTAATCTCAAACCATATTAATGATCCTTAAATAAAATAAACCCAAATCTAAGATATACGGATTTGGACTATTCCACACCCTACGGGCGATAACATAAGTTAGTCTCCGTATACAATCCACGAACAACCTAAATTAAAAATAAAAACACACACGACACGAAGTGAACTTCCAGAGCAGGAAAAAGTGGTTATTGCGATAAGATAACGTAATTAACTGCAGGGTCTTGTACCTGCAGGGAAGAGCGTCTCCACAATAAAAAAAACCCTCGCAAATGAGGGTGAATCTGACGAAGTCTACTACAACGGCCGCATCCGTCCAAACCTTCGATATACGGTGACATAAATCAACTTGGTATCTTCGGAGAGCTGGACAAATAAATCCAAATTGCATCTGCCCCCAAAATTCAGGCCAGACGTTCTAATGTCTCGGTCATGTCTTTCGACGGTGAACAGATTCTGGCATGCTCGGTGGGACCTTTTCCTCTTTACACTCCACACTTCGTGTGTTGTGTTTCGCGAACAAAATCGCGGTTTGCTATGGTTTCTCTTGGATTCGAGGTACTAAGATTTGGTGTCTTGCTCCTATACAAGGAAAAAGGTCAATGGCTTCCAGCTGCATAAACTACAACAGCAACTCCCGCTCCGCCCCAACTGGAGGAGTGACTTACGGGCCCAGTGTGGCCTCCATCTTTTTAGTGTCGGTGGGGAAGGTAACTCAAGCCTCCACTGGATTATTCTTCGGGACCATGCTCCCGCCAGCGTGTTTCAGCACCCTAGTGCCACCACAGGAAGCTCCAAAGAAGCCAGTCTTCGATCGAATTGCAGCCACCACGGCCCCTCTCAATGGGTCGTCCAAGTCTGCCACCTCAGTCTTCAACAGGCCGAGTCGAAGCTCAAGTGAGCCCGCAAATAGGCTCGCGATACCTGAAGGGGCTATCCTAAAATGGATAGTCCTCCCAACTCCTC
Organism: Agapanthus africanus; assembly: GCA_030015575.1. NCBI lineage: Eukaryota > Viridiplantae > Streptophyta > Magnoliopsida > Asparagales > Amaryllidaceae > Agapanthus > Agapanthus africanus. The sequence continues at coordinate 388,646,150 of JASDDO010000012.1, read as the reverse complement.
CAGCAGGTGAAGTCGTCAATAGTGCTTCGCCTACCAAAAGATCGGTCTTCGACAGATTGGCCATTCTAACTCGTGATGCGGGTGAAGTTGTCAAAAGTGCTTCCCCTACCAGAAAATCGGTCTTCGAAAGATTGGCTGTTCCCTCTCAACGGACATCAGTATTCAACATGGCACCAACAGTATCCCCTCATCAAAGCCGGGGGCATGATGGAGCCGCTTCCACAACTGAGGTGGTCCCGTCTGCAAGACATGCTCGACGTCGCTACTGGCGCTGGGTGAAAAGAGCTGGGGGAAACTCCCCCTCTGGACTTACTCCACCATCTCCAATGGTGGAAGTTGACGCTGTTGTTCCAACTGGGAACAGCTTTGAACCGCTTAGGAGGATGCGAAAGAACTCCCCAACCGCGGTGTTGAAGAAATCTCCACTTCCTGCTGAAAACATGACGCAGGCAAAACCGGAGCAGTCCCCTGAATGGCTCTCCTCCTAAATTCACAGGGTCTGGTGGAAAGTCCAGGACTCTGTGATCAACAATGTCCACTCTCGTCAACCGGAGAAAATGAAGGTTCGACAAGAGGAAAATCATCCCTCCACCATACAGCGAGGGACTTCTTTCACACAGGCGCCTGTTACAATGGCTCCTTCAACCTCGACCTCCACAAAAGGAGGAGGCCAGAGAAAATCTCATTGCCTACGGAAAATTCCAAAGACGCTGGACCCAAATGCTCCAAGTCTGGGGGCATGGTTGTACACATGGTCTACATGGTTTCTGGGAAAGAGGAAAGCCATACTTCCGTGGGTCATCGACCGCAAACTCGGTCATTGACAAAAGATCAGGAGCAACAACAAAAGCTCCAGGAGATGCTGACGAAAATGGCAGCACTCACCGGGAAGAAAGAAAGCCCGGAAGCGGCGTCTGAACATCGCCAGGAGCAAAAGACCGATACAGAGTTCATGCAAAGGGTGCTGGAAAGAAAGGATAAGGAGGCCGCGGAACCTGCTGCTAATATAAAACAGATGGCGCTCCTGTTCCAAGACATGGTTGGAATGATGATCCGGCCAGAACCTCCAGCTGAAGCCCCCACCGCAAAAGCATGAGCCAAAGAGAACCTATATCGCGAAGGTAGGACCAGCTCAACACCAAGAATGGAAGCGAACTCGTACTTGCCACATGATAACACTCTCAAAGGAGGGAGAGCATGGGAATTTGGATGACTTCTTTAAGTGCTTCGTAAATGATGACGAGGAGGAGGTGATCACAGAGTTTCCACCGGTGCCAAAAGAGGTGGAGGATGGGATACACTATACGGCGGACAACCTGAGAAAAATTGACTTGGGGACGGAAAACGAGCCGGGGCCCACATTCGTTAGTGAGCTGCTATCTAAAATGCAGGTGGCCACGTTAAAAGGCGTGCTCATGCAATATAAAGACCGCTTCGCATGGAACTATTCCGATATGTCGGGTCTAGATCCAGAAGTAGCAGTACATAGGCTGGCCATATCGCCGGACATCAAGCCAGTCAAACAAGCGCCAAGGAGAATGCGACTCGAACTCGAGATGAGTATCAACGCTGAAGTTAAGAAACTAATTGACTCCGGCTTCATCCAGGAATTTAAATACCCTGACTGGATTGCTGACATCGTTTCGTTGATGAAGAAAAATGGGATAGTGCGCATCTGCGTGAACTTTCGGGACCTCAACAAAGCTTTTCCGAAAGATGACTTCCCAGTACCTTTTACCGAGTTGATGATCGAAAACACGTATAATCATGATGTCTTCTCTTTCATGGATAGATCTTCAGGATACAACCAAATAAAAATGCATCCTGAAGACTAAAAGCATACCGCCTTCCGGACTCTATTGGGTATATTCTGTTACAAGGTAATGCCCTTCGGTCTGAAGAACGCAAACGCCACATACCAGAGGGCTATGAAAAAGATCTTCGATGACCTCATTCATGAGGTTGTTGAATGCTACATTGACGACCTTATGGTAAAAAGCAAATCTCATAAGGAGCATTGGGAACATCTAAATATAGTGTTCCAACGTCTTCGGAAGTATAATCTGAAGATGAATCCTCTCAAATGCACGTTTGGAGTCTCCTCAGGAAAATTCCTGGGATTCATTATACGGAACTGGGGTATCGAATTGATCCTTCGAAGATTATGGCGATTATGGAGATGCCCACGCCCAGAACTCTCAAACAACTGTGGTCTCTCTAAGGAAAGCTCGCGTATATCCGGCGGTTCATAGCTAACGTCTTTGGAAATAGCCGTCCCTACAGTCATCTGATGAAGAAAGGGACCCCATTCGTCTGGGATCATAGATGCCAGAATGCAATAGATGAAATCAAGCAATACCTGCAGAATCCGCCAGTACTGACTACTCCGGTTAAGGGAAAGCCCCTCATTTTGTACACAACAGCCCTTGAAGGTTCTTTAGGCGCGTTATGGGCATAAGAGAATGACCAGGGAAAGGAGAGAGCTTTGTACTATTTGAGTCGAGTTTTTCTGGGGGCAGAAAACAACTACTCCCCCATCGAAAAGCATTGTCTGGCACTGATCTTCGCAATAACGAAGCTCAAGCACTATGCCTTAGCACATGAGGTCCATCTCATATCGAAGGTGGATCCCCTTAAATATCTGATATCAAGGGCCATTCTAACAGGAAGGCTCGCTAAATGGGCCATCCTCTTGATGGAATTCTCGATAATGTATCGACCCTCAAAGCGGTGAAAGGCCAAGCCATCGCCGACTTTCTCGCCGAGCATCTAATACCCGCCGACTCCTCCTTAAATTGTGAGTTGCCGGATGAACATGCGTTCGACACAGTCGAAGGAGAGGAGGAAGAAAATGATGCCCGATGGGAACTCTACTCTGATGGAGCATCTTCCATGAAAAGGCGGAAGAATAACACCCCTATAATCAAAGCTGGGGTAGGTCTCATCTTCATGACTCCGCAAGGAGGGATACTGCGTTATGCCTTCTCCCTGACGGAGCCGAGGACTAACAACGAAGCTGAATATGAAGCTTTGATTACAAGTCTCGAGATCGCCATTGACATAGGAATTCAAGACCTCCTTATATATGGAGACTCCCAACTGATCGTTAGCCAAGTAAATGGCGACTATCAAACGTGCAAGCCAGAGCTAATAAAGTATGGAGAAAGAGTACAGCGATTGCTAACACAAATTCCCTCCTACATCCTGGAGAGTATACCGTGTGCGGAAAATAGCAAGGTGGATGAATTGGCTAAGCTGGCTAAGGAATTGGCCAAAGATGACCTCGACGACGTAAAGATTATCGTGCAAAGCCGCAGGGTTCTCGGACCAGCAAAGATATCTTCGGAGGATTTAACAGAGTCGTCTGCAGAAAAGGAAACGACCAAACAAGAATTCCTTCAAATAAAAGACGAAGAAAAGATCAAGGATTGGAGGGAAGTCTTCATAGACTACTTCAAATCCCATCGAACGCCCGAAAACGCGTCGTCAAGACATCGGCTCATGAAACGGGCTCTGTCTTTCGCTTTCGTCAATGATACTCTATACAAGAGATCGCTTGACGGTTTATGGCTAAGGTGAATGGGGCCAAAAGAAGAAAAAAGAGTCGTTCAAGAAAATCACGACGGATTCTGCGGTTCTCATCAGGCCAGGCCAAAGATGAAGCTGAAGATCAAAAGGATGGGCTATTATCGGCCCACAATGATTCAGGACTGCCTTGAATATACGAAGCAGTGTCACTCGTGCCAAATTGACTTTATCCACCAACACCCGAATCCGCTACACCCAACGGTAGCTAGCTGGCCATTCGAAATGTGGGAAACCGATATAATTGGCCCCATCGAACCAGCATCATCCAAAGGACATCGGTTCATACTAGCAATGACCGATTACTTTTCTAAGTGGGCAGAAGCAATACCACTAAGGGAAGTGAAGACAGAGAATATTCTCCATTTCTTCAAGACACATGTCATCTACCGGTTTGGCACTCCACGACGGAAAGAGCCATAAAATCAGCCGCATCGCAGAACAACATAAAATAGACCGGAGATACTCCTCCGTCTATAATCCCCGAGCTAATGGTCTAGCTGAAGCTTTCAACAAGACCTTGACCAAGATTATAAAGAAAACGGTGTCCAAAATCAAAAAAGACTGGCACGAAAGGTTGCACGAAGCTCTCTGGGCGTACCGGACGACATTCAAAACAGCCACGAATACGATCCCATTTGTGTTGGAATTCGGCACTGAAGCAGTCCTTCCTTTAGAAATAGAACTCCCTTCTCTCCGAGCAGCGGTGCAATGTGAACTGACAGATGAAGAAAATGCTCATCTCCGGCTTGAGGAGATCGACGCCCTCGATGAAACTCCCCTTATAGCACAGCAAAACCTGGAGGGTTATAAGGCTAGGATGATGCGGTCATATGAAAAACTGACCAGGCCGAGAACATTCCGCCAAGGCGAACTCGTGCTAGTCGTCAAAAGACCTATGATCCCCAATCGTGCAAAACGGGGGAAATTCGAGTCGAACTATGAGGGCACGTACATCATAGACAAGGTCTACCAGGGTGGGGCCTACCTGCTCATGGACATGCATGGCGAAAGACCCTTCCGGCCAATAAATGGCCGATTCCTCAAAAAATACTATTCCTAACGGGTTACGATTCAGATCAATGATAGATGACGACGCCTGTGTCCTCTCTCTATCTTCCTGAGTCAAAACCCTGAAAATAGTATCCAGAAGATCCGTTGCCTCGAAAATGGTAACAATGGATCACTACGTCCCTAAACTAACAATGGACCGAGATGTCCCTAAACTAACAATGGACCGAGATGTCCTAAAACTAGTGCGCTGCCTCAAACATGGCGCATCGCCCCAAATACGAAAATATCCACCCTTGAGATTTTTGTTGCAATTGAAATCTCAAAAGCAGAATTTGCAACTCAAGTACTACCGGATACACAGCTACCGCAGCAATGAAGCCACTTTCCAAGTCACGTTAGCAAACAGATGGGTCGCAAAAAAAACGGTATGTCCACAAGCAAAATGGGCACGGATGAAAACTCGAAAGGGTGCCGTGAGTAAAAATAGCAGGGCTACCGGCGAGCTTGTGAAAACCCGAAAGGGCGCAATCTCGGTTATAAAAAAACGATATGTACACAAGCAAAATGAGCACGGTTGAAAACCTGAAAGGGCGCCGTGAGTAAAAACAGCAAGGCTACCGGCGAGCTTGTGAAAACTCGAAAGGGCGCAATCTCGGTTATAAAAAAATGGTATTTCCACAAGCAAAATGGGCACGGATGAAAACTCGAAAGGGCGCCGTGAGTAAAAACAGCAGGGCTACCGGTGAGCTTGTGAAAACCCGAAAAGGCGCAATCTCGTAAAATTTTCACTTACGAGATCCTCTCGACTCGTAAGGAGAACTCCCCCTATGAGACCCTTACGGCTCATAGCATCCAAAGCCTTAAGCTACAGGCACATAAACCTGTTCTTAAGCCATCATATTCCCCAAGTTGCCCTACAGGCGGTCCAATATTGGCCCTTGTATACAATCCACGGGCACAAATAAACGAATAAATACTCCCCCACCAAGTTCCTCCAATGGCGTGAAATGTTCCCATATGGTGAACGACACTTGTAAGTCCTCTCGACTTATAAGGAGAAAACACTCTTGTATGATCCTTACGACTTGCAAGAGAAAATACCACTTAGGAGTCCTCACGACTTCTAGGGAGAACCTACACCTACGAGATCCTCATGACTCGTAGGGAGAAATAACTTTGTGAGACCCTTACGGCTCATAGAGTCAAAAAGCCTTAGTTGATAGGATCCTAACCCTGTTTACTAATCCATCTTTGTTCAAATTTATAAAGGCAAATGATGATTCGCTCCTGGCAATATTCCAGTAATAGCGATGCTGATGTCTAAACAGGTGTCAAGGCAAATGATGATTCGCTCTTGGCAATATTCCAGTCGCAGCGATGCTGATGCCAAGATTGGGATCGGATCTTAAGTTCCATACTCACAACAAAAAATCAACGAGCAAAAAATGCATATAAAATAGCCGAAATGATGGGGCAACTCGCAATAAAAACAGCGAGCAAAAAATATGCATATGAAACAGCCGAAATGTTTGGGCAACTCGCAATAAAAAGAAGCAAATAAAAATATAAAAATAGCCGAAATGATTGGGCAATCGCGAATTTCGCGATATGAAAAGCTAAAAAGATAGAGCATCGCGGAAATAAAAAAATAAAATAAAATTTCCTATGCCCTGCAGGTGAGTCTACACCGACCCTTGTATACAATCCATGGGCACAAATGAAAAAGGGAACCATGTTTTCCCACCAGGCTCCGTCAAAGGGAGAGCCAGATCTTGATGGCGAAATCTACACTCTAGAGATCATCCTGACGTTCCCTCTCAGTGCAGACGCGACGTCAACAAAGACCCAAGGGTCGAACCAAAACAGAGCCATGGCAAATTCCTAGCTCCAAGTCTTGACGGTTCATATACAACCTAGAGACATCTTTGGCGTACCTTCTCATTCCAGCAGGATGCAGACGCAACGTCAACAAAAGGCCCAAGGGTTGAAACAATGCGGAGTCATGGAAAATTCCTAGCTCTAAGTATTGACGGTTCATATACAACCTAGAAACAACCCCGGTGTACCTTCTCATTCCAGCAGGATGCAGACGCAACGTCAACAAATGGCCAAAGGGTCGAAAAAAAAGGAGTGACGGCAAAATCCTAGCTCCAGCTCGGCTTTCTTCTCGTTACAGCAGACACAATGTCAACAAAAGCTCCAAATAGCCAATCAAAAAGGAGTGATGGCAAAATCTCAGCTCCAGCTCGACATTCTTCTCGTGACATCAGACGCAATGTCAAAAAAGGCTCCAAACAGCCAAATCAAATTGACGCGACGGCAAATTCCTTGCTTCAGGGTCTCGACGGCAAGTTATATAAAGCCTAAGAGACTATCGGAGATTATCCCACACCAGCGCGGAGTGGTTATGACTCATCGGGGCTCCAAACTGAGCCTAACCTCAAGTAAAAAGCGACATGGCAAATTCATAACGCTTGCTCTTCCGACGGTCATATAGCCTAAGGAGATTACTTGAAGACGACTTTTCCATACCTCGAAGAGATCAGAAACACGACAGTCGCGGGGCAACTCGAACAACAGGTTAAATACTGCATATCGAGGAATACATCAGCCAACGCGACTGTACCACAGACTAAAACCCTAGTACCACAAAACCTAACGGACATCTGTCGTAAAACATCTTTATTCGTTTATTTCAAGTAAGGATATACCTGCGAGATCTTCTTGACTCACCTCAGCTCGTAGGGAAAACATCTTTATGAGACCTTCATGGCTCATGAAGGTGAAAAGCCTTAGGCGACGGGGATATCAACCTGTTTCCTAAGCACTGTGGCTCTGCAAGCAAGTCCAAACTAACTCTTGTATACTGTCCATGGGCCACATTCTCCAAATTCTCATACCGACGAGGAGGAAAAACCACTTACGAGTCCTCTTGACTCGTAAGGAGAAAATTCTCTTATGAGATCGTTATGAATCTCAAGAGGAAACGCACTTTGGAGTCCTCACGACTTCTAAGGAGAAAAGACACCTATAAGATCCTCTCGACTCATAGGGAGAAAAGTCTTTATGAGACCCTCACGTCTCATAAAGTTGAAAAGCCTTAGGTGACAGATCTAAAACTTGTTTCCTAAGCCATCATCGCTGCCCTGCAAGCAAGTCCAAACTGACTCTTGTATACTATCCATGGGCCACATTCTCCAAAGTCGCATACCGACGAAGAGGAAAAACCACTTGCGAGTCCTCTCGACTCGTAAGGAGTAAATTCTCTTATCAGACCTTACGACTCTCAAGAGAAAACACACTTAAGAGTCCTCACAACTTCTAAGGAGAAAAGACACCTACGAGATCCTCTCGACTCGTAGGAAGAAAACCTTCTCGAGACCCTTACAGCTCATGAAGATAAAAAAATCCTTAGGCTACAAGGATCGTAAACTTGTCTCCTAAGCCATCAATTCCTTGGCCAGGCATAACTTTGCACTACTTCACCCACATGCATACTTACGTGGGAAAAGTAGTGGGACGCATTTGTTCCCGCCAAAAAATTTGGCTCAAAACTTGTTGTTCCCTTATAAAAATAAAGGGAAACCTCCACGTGTTAGACACGTGCACCCACATGCAAAGGATGTAGGTACCGCTTCAGATAGGATTAAATCAATAAGCGCCTCATGTGTTTCCCACGTGAGCGCCAGTGCCAGCTTCTATTAGGATTAAATCCTATAGTGGTGCCTCACGTAGAACACACGTGAGCGCCGACGTGCAAAGCACGATAGTGGCTATTTATAAAAGAATTAAATTCTTAGGCGACGCCTACGTGCATAGCACATGAGCGTCAGCGCCCAAATTAAAGCAAGTAGAATTAAATTCTACTCTCTGTTAAATAGAGTCATTGGATTAAAGATCCAACGGAGATGATAAATCATCAAAGATACAGAATTAAATTATGTTGGGAGAAAACATCCCCTAAATTAGATTATAGAATAAAATTCTATTTTGGGATATATTCCCTCAATCTTTCTAAATAAGAAAGATTGCCCACTGTAAAACAGAAAACCGATGGCTTAAAAATCCAACGGTGATGAAAAATCACTGTTTACAGAATAAATTCCGTGCAAGGGAAAATATTTCCCCAATCTTATTAAAAACAAGAAAATATGTTCTGTAAAACAGAAACCCTTGGATCAAAGATCCAATGGTGGGTAAAAATCCCCAAATCAATTAGGATCTCTTAATGAGAGATTTCTTCAAAAACTAATTAACAAACTTGGCTCTATTATATAAAGGACCTAAGACTTCAAGTCTGAGAGGAAGAACCCCCTCTATAAGCTTTAAAAAAAAGAGAAGAGAAAGCTTCAAAAGAACAGAGAATTAAATTCTCGAGGAAGAAGAACTCTCTTCTTGGAAATTTTAGGTAAATAATATATATATATATGTGTGTGTGTGTGTGTGTCTGTGTGTGTGTGTCTATATCCACACACACACACACACACACCTACTGGGGGGTTTTGCCCTTCTCAAAGAACCGAGTTATTTCTCCGGATCTGAGATCCACAAGACAAGTCTCCCATATGATGAGAATTTAATTCTCATTGGGAAGAACTCGTTCTCGAGAACCAAAAATTAAACTACAAAATAAAGATCCTGTTGATCATTCAAGAAGAAAAGAACCCAGTGCCCAACGCCCCACGTGCCCCTCACGTGGGCCCCACAGAAGAAAGAGTGCTTAGCACTCAATGAGCAGCGCCCAGCGCCCCACGTGCCCCTCATGTGGGCGCCACAGAAGAAAATAGTGCTTAGCACTCAATGAGCGGCGCCCGGCGCCCTGCTCCTCACGTGTCCCTCACGTAGGCGCCACAGAATGGAAGAGTGCTTAATACTCACTAGGCAGCGCCTAGCGCCTCACGTGCTTCGCACGTGGGTGCCATAAAAAGTGCCTAGCACTCCATACAAAGAAAAAAAGAGGGTAAAGTGTTGACACTTATTGGGCAATCACCATGACTGAAAGCCCCACATGATTATATGTAAGCGTCAGAACTTATATAAGTGCTCGGCCCTTTTTGTACAAAAAGGGGAATGATTAAACAGAGCCCAAACAAGTGCTTGGCATTTTTCAATAAAAAAAACTGAGTGGACCAAGCCCAAATTGGCTAGGTCCCCTGAGGATATAACCTCCTTGATTCAGATCAACTGAGCCCATGTGCACATGATTTCCCAAACTGATCTTAGTCCCAAATACGACTATTGATCTTCCAATTGATGATATCCAAAACGATACTCATCTCACATCCTCCCGAGGAAATCTTAGTCTCAAAATATGACTAATGATTTCCGGGTTTACCACTAACTCCTTTTTCCCTCAAATACGAGAATTGGTTCAAAGGAACATCTCTCCATACCTCTGATCCACGTCGTTGTAATTCCTCAATGTCTTTGGAGAGGTGGCGGGTCCCGACAACCGACAGCTTTTTGGTGCACTTCCAAACTGATGTGCACACCTCAAATCAGACCGCACCCTAAACTGGGTGCATCCCATATCATTGTTGTTCATCCCGTCACATAACAAATACACGTGCACGCAAGATGGACAACGGACCGAGACATCCTTAAATTAAAATCTCACCTCCAAAATGGTGATCAACGGACCGAGACGTCCTTAAACTAAAGTCTCACCTCCAAAATGGTGATCAACGGACCGAGACGTCCTTAAACTAAAAGCTCACCTCCAAAATGGTGATCAACGGACCGAAATGTCCTTGAACTAATATTCGCCTAATAATGGCGACAATGGGCCGAAATGTCCCTAAACTAAGACAACAGAGCCCAAATGCTCTCTTGTTGGATCTGAAACAAAAATGATCCTAACACCTTGTTAAGTAGATCTTAGTCTCAAATTGGACTAACGTATCCTTAAGAAAAAAACCAACCGACCCCAACTGATCACATACATTTAAGCCAATCTTAATCTCAAACCAGATTAATGATCCTTAAATAAAAAAACCCAAATCTAAGATATACGGATTTGGACTAATCCACGCCCTACGGGAGACACCATAAATTAGTCTCCGTATACAATCCACGGGCAACCTAAACCAAAAATAAAAACACACACGACACGAAGTGAACTTTCGAAGCAGGAGAAAGTGGTTATCGCGATGCGATAATGTAATTAACTCCAGGGTCTTGCGCCTGCTGGGAAGAGCGTCCCCACAATAATAAAAACCCTCGCAAACGAGGGGGAATCTAACGAAGTCTTCTACAACGGCCCCATCCATCCAAACCTCCGATATACGGTACCATAAATCAACTTGGCATCTTCGGAAAGGTGGAAGGATAAATCCAAATAGCATCTACCCCCAAAATTCAGGCCAGACGTCCTAACGTCCGGGTCACGTCTTTCGGCGTTGAACAGTACACACTAGTCTACTCTGGAATATCGATGCCCTGTCTCGATACTCCCTCAACTGGGAATTGTTAAAGGATGTGATGCGGACTACACAAGCCCCATTAGTATGATCTGTATCATAGTCCTGGTAGTCAATACAACATCCTAAGGGCTTTATCGGCATGTATCTATGAGATAGTAAACTAAAACAAGTGTACATGTTAAGATAAAAAGCAACCAGATAGCATAATATCATGTCGAGCAAGAAAGTCCTATATATATATGTTCAAGCATCCACTATAATATACAATAATGGCCTCTAGGGCATACACATTACTAACAGACGAAGCATAGCGATTTTTGGAAGATCTCGCCGCACAAACATTACAGTGGGAGAGCACTAGAACAACAACATCGTCTTCATCTAGAGCAGGTATCCATCAGCTCGATACTTCCATCGCAATGAAAGCTGAAATGGCCACGATAAAAAAGAAACTCAAAGCTATGGAAAGTAAATTCTCTTCAGCCTCCCTAAACCAAGTTACGCTCCCCAAAACCTTGTGTGGTTGCTATTTTGAGTCATCACATTTAACGGAAGAATGTATTCTGAATCCTCATTTCAAGGTCAAGAACAAACTAATACTACTTTTCAGCAACGACCTAGAAACGATCTCTATTCATCCACATATAACCAGGGATGGAGGAATCATCCTAATTTTTCTTGGAATCAAAACCAAACTCAAACTCAAAATCAGTTCCCATGCCAAAATAACTATCAAAGGCTTCCCCCACAGCAACAATACCCACCACAACAAATTCAGCAGCCATTTCAACCGCAATCTTTCCAAAATCCGGCCAACAATTTTGCCCCTTATAATAATTCTTTCTAACCACAGACTAATATTCCAACGGCCGGTACCGACAAAATCTCTGCACTCGAAAGAAACTTAGAAATGTTTATTAAACAATCCACATAAACATCGGCCAATTTAACGTCTCCTATCCAAGCGCTAATACAACACACTGCTTCCCACGGTGGAAGCATAAAATCGATCGAAGCACAAATTGCACATTTAAATACCGCGATGAGTGAGAGAGAGAAAGGGAAACTTCCATCTCAACCTCTACCAAATCCCGGCCACTCACAAAGCGCAAATATCGTCCTTAACCACCAAAATCATAACGTGAGTGTTGTAACTACGTTGAGATCGGGAAGAGTGCTGAACAACCATGTTGGTGAACAAATTGATGATTTAGATGATACCCCGGCTACTACTTCTACTCATACTTTGTCTAATCCAACGTCTTCTTTCGAGCCTGTTCTCCGTTCTCTACTGGGCTCGAACCCTCAGTCCACTTCCTTGAATAAATTACCATCTCAGACCATCCCAAATCCAATTTTGGGATCCATTCCATCCCTACAAACATCTCCTCAAATGTTGGACCCAACCCCTGTTGATAAAGCACTTTTTCCAAACCGGTTGAAGCCCAACAAACCAAGTCCACAGATGGAGAAAATTGTGGAAATGTTTAAGCAAGTTAACATAAATATTCCTCTCTTAAATGCTATCCAACAAGTTCCGTCCTATGCGAAAATTCTTAAGGACTTGCGCACCAGGAAAAGGAAAACTCAAGTGCCTAAAAAGGTTTTCTTAGCGTGTAATGTGAGCGATGCTCTTACCCATTATTTGCCCAAGAAACATAAGGACCCCGGTTGTCCTACAATATCTATAACTCTCGTGGGTAAAAACATCAATCGCGCTCTACTCGATCTAGGTGCTAGTGTTAACCTGCTCCCATATTCTGTTTATGAGCAATTAGGCATAGGAGAGCTGAAACCTACGCACTACACTCTCCAGATGGCCGATCGATCTATCACCCGCCCTAGGGGGAGCTAGAGGACGTGTTGATCAAAGTAGTGGAATTTATATTTCCTGTGGACTTTATAGTTTTAGATACACAGCCTGTGGCAAACCCATGGAACCAAATCCCGGTGATTCTTGGTCACCCTTTTCTAGCAACTTCCAATGCAGTAATCAATTGTCGTAATGGGTCCATGAACCTATCCTTCGGGAAGATAACAATTGAGCTTAACATTTTCAGGGTAAAAAGTCAACCCTTCGAACCTTCTGCTCATATAATTAATATATGTTCTGTCAACAAGATAACTTCCGACAGTTGCGAATTGGAGGAGTTTTTGCTCCATGATATTGATCTCGACGCCACTAGTGTGCTGTTGTTTGATCCAGCTATTTATTATACAAATAAGGTAGATGAGATTTTCAATTTTCCTACCTCCATAATTTCTGACGAATCGAGTGTTTTGAATCTTGGTGCTCAAAAGATTTCTGATATAGATATTGATTCCTTTCTTTCCGATGAGATCATCAATTGGAACATCGAGGAAAGTTCGCCGAAGAACTCGCGTTCTTTAAATACTTGGATGTTGTGATGAATCAACCTCCACCAGAAATTTGTGCGCCTCCTTTTGAGGCCGGAGAAGTTGAACCGCCACCCTTTCTTCTAATCACATATGAGAATGCGACAATTCCACCCATTCCTTATCTTACACATTCTCGTTTTCACTCACCGTCACTTTTTCGTTTCTACCAACCGAGACGTAAAACCTTTCGAATACATTTCTCATCTTCCCCCTCTTAATTTCTTCTCAATGCTCTTATTTATGTTTCTTCTATTTGAGACATGATGCAACCTACATTCTTAAATAGTCTTGAGTATTCTTCTTCACGTATATCTGTTTCGTATTCTACTACCAACCATGGTGTTACTTTGATAAAATATTTGAATGGTTGGTGTTGACTTTTGGTCTTTGTAAAACTTTGTATAAACCAATAATATTTCCCCCCCTCTTATGTTGAATTTCAATGCTTAATAATGAAAACACTGTTTTACTCAAGTTTGGGGGAAAAATATAATTCTAAAATGGCTCTTGAAAGAAAATAAATTTTTGCACGATTGTGAGCCAAAAACAAGTTTGGGGGAAGATTTCACCGTCATTCACTCTTGACCCCTTCTTTGTATCATCTTATTGAATTGTTCCTCCTAGTCTTCAGGTTTTGAGCTTACAGGACAACATCAGTAAGAACACTGCTGCAAACAAGTTTGGGAGGATGGTTTGTATATATCTACGCATCATATGTAAATATTGAATTGCATAATAATTTTTTTTAGAAAATAAAGTTAGAAAGTGAAATATACATATGAAACATAAGAAGAAATTTAAGAAATGCAAGAAAATTAGATGTTTTAAAATGAAGCTAGTAATACGTAGTCATGAGCTGTTGTCCCAAGGGTTAGTAAGATGAAGAAATCACTAATCTGCGGATAGAAATAAGTCTGAAAAATAGTCTCTATTCTTAAGTCTAAACTTCTGAATGTTGATACCCTACTATACGCACTTGTACACATCTTGAAATTTGGGATAGTAGATGATACCTTGAAATGCTCTTGTCTAAAAGCCTTGGTATGAAGCCAAAAAAATATAAATCAACAAAATATAAATAACACATAAAATATAAATGGTAAAGAAAAATGAACACTGGTTTGTAATTACTTAAGGCAGCATAAAAAAATATAGCGAGGGTGCCTTATCGCCTAGTACCTTAGACCAACTGGTTTAGGAGTCACTGCTAAGCCTTAGGTGTTGCAAAACTAGAATATTTCTAATTACACCTTAATAAGTGAGCACATTTGGTAATCGGTTGGTTAGTACCTCAAGAAGTATTAACGATCGCATGAAGAATGTGTGACCAAATCCATCTAAAACATTCACCGACTAAAAAGTACCAAGAAAGATGGATAAAGGGTATGATAGCTTGAATTGAATTCTCCAAGTTTAAGGATGTCTTTTACACACACGTAGGGGTATATGATCGATGTTTGGAGGAAAGGTAGGGAGGAAGACTAAAGATGATATTTTATTGAAGATTGATGTGATTTCTGATATCTTTTCAAGACCATTAAGATAGGGCTCATGGCAACTAAACATCTAGTGTAGTTTGAAAACACTTATTTTTAAGTTCTTTCTTTTATATGTTCCTTATCTTTGCATGCAAGTTTTATCTTCTTTCTTTTATTTTGGGATTTTGTGGGGGTAATCTGCTGAAAACCCTCAGGAGACAACACTCCTCCTACTAGGGACACCTAGAGGTTTAAAGGCTTGTTGCACGAGCTAAGTACAATCGTGTTGCCTACGAAAGTGTGCTGAGTTTTTCTTTTTCTTTTTAATAAATAATTTGCTCGGAATGATCAAAGATAAGTTTGGGGTATTTGATTAGTCAAAAATATTGCACATTTGTATGAACATTTTCCCTACTATTATTAACTACTAAAATATGTTAATTGTAAATAAAGAACATATGTGGGTTTACTTGTAAAAAGATTATTATCATATGTTTCTTCATTTATAATTAATATAATTAGGGAAAATATATGCATATAATATTTAAATGAAATATTATTAATTAAAATATGCATATCATGTCAAATATTCCTAATCAATATTCTTAAGAGGTCATATCATATAAATGATTGGAATAATAATTCAAAATGTAACATTTTAAAAATCGTTTAGGTTAATTTTCCAATAATTAGTAATACAACACGCGTTTTTCCGAAAAACCTAGTTATAATTATTTTTCCACATAAACACAATTATACCTACTTTAATTATGTAATGGTTTATGTAGAGGTGTTTTGTTAGTTACTTATTTAATTGCTAGTTTATTTAATTATTTTCCTTAAGTATTTATTTTAAATATTATTTTAATCATGCACTTACACAATAAATTAATGTTAGTTATAAATTAGAATGGGTTAATTACATGTTAGTGCACCATGACAACTAAACACAATTTGTAACATGTTGTTTTTGGAAGTTTGACCTTGGTTCTAGACTTTTCTAAGATAAAGCTTAAATAGAAAATAAAATTAAAATGAAATAAATAAAACTAAATATTATGGTGCATTAAATGAAGTATGGTGTGTGTGTAGGGGGGTATGGACTCCTCTCTCTAACTCACCTCACTCTCTCCTTCCCCATTTCGGCCAAGAATTTGGTAGCAGACCCTTCTCCATTTCTTCTTCTTCTTCATTTGTTAAAACCTCATTTACTCACTCAAAAATCCATAAAATTAATTCTAATTCCTATTAAAATTATCACAAGCATTCCTTGTACAAATCTACGCTTGGATCTTGAAGCAAGATAGCATTTTGGGTGGCCAAGTTAGCAACTTAGATCTCCAAATTCTTGAGGTATAAACCTTAACCCAATTGTTACTTTGTTAATTAATTTCTTTAATCTAATTTTAATTAGGTTTTAAAATAGTTTTATTTGTATGATTTGAGTTTTAAAGAGAAGGGTTTGGGTAAATGTTAGGGTTTTTACTACTTAATTTAGTTAGCTAAGTGTAGTTTATTATCTAGTGGCTTTACAAATCTAATCTAGTTGATTACTTTGCTAAAGTGACTTTTAATTTCTTTAATTTGGAGTTCATGTAATTAAATTAATTATTAGTGTGTGTTTAAGTGAGATTATATTTAATTAATTGTTGCATGGCTTGATTAGAATATTCATGTGTGATTAGTGGCTACTAGACTTGCTAATCCATCTAGTTTTGCACCAAATGGCTTAATGTTGCTAACCAGGTTTTTGATGAAGAAAAGGGTTTTAATTAAGTTTGAAGTTGTGATGATCTACGACCTATTTTCCTAATTCTAGTGCGATGTGAATGCGCGATTAGTGTGATCAAATTCTAGTTGTGGTGTTTGCTATGCATAGAAACCCCTCGTTGTGGTTTGTGGCGATGTCGCGTGCGCGTTTTGTGCACCAAGTGCATGCGCGTCTAGTTAGTGCGCGTTAGTTACTTTGTATCGTTTTGACTTCACGTCTATTTAAATGTTTAACCTCATATAAACTATTTGTGCGATTCTAGGATCGGTTGCGGAGACATCGGACGCGGCAAGAAAGGGAAAGGCTGTGATTGGATCAGATTAGTCGAGGCATCCCGGTGAGTGGATGTACACATCCATGGGAAGATTGTCTGGTTGGCGCAAGGCGCCCGATAGTTAGGATTAATAGTAGTTTTTATATTTATATGCGTAGTCTTCAAATCATTCATATCATGGCATTGCATCCTCTTACATATGATATTGTTACCGAAGACACTTGCACCATTACCATTGGTTCAGGCCGCACGTGCACTATTTATGCGAACACACACGCTATTAGTAATTGCTATGTCACGAACACTATAGAACTTACTTAAATCAGTATCTGAGCATTTGCATCATATATGATATGTAACTTGTAGTGGTGTATTCATTTCATCAGGATGGATACGTAGTATTGGTAGTCATATATACCTCATTGCATCATCATTCATACATAGTTTTATAGCCAAACATCGCATTGCATATTGTCGATATCATGGACATCTGTCATTACCGACATATTCATATATTGTGATTCTTCTTGGATATTTCAGTATTTATGAGATTTCTGGATTTTGGGGAAAACCGCAAGAATTTTATAAACCTATTATCATTTTTAAAATGCAAGTTGCGGTTTTCTTGTGATATGATGTATGTGGAGTCCACCATGAGTTTTCCTGATTTGAGTTGGTTTTCGAGACCCGATTCGAGGAGTAGGATGAACCGCCTCGGGTACATGGTGGACCCGGTGATGTACTCCAGGGCGAGAAGCTCGAGTTGTAGATGATGAGCATGGCAGGGGAGCACGACCTACCGGTTATGATTATTGGTTCGGCGGTTATCCGGAAGATACCGACCGGAGTCGTGGGATGTCACAGATTGAGAGCCGATCTGAGAGACGACTCTTGATATATTGAGATACATATATTGTAAGTCGATGTACAACACCCCATGAGTTGCGGGGAGGCGGAAATATGAAAAAACGATCTTGTTCTTTATGCAAACATTGACTAACCGAAGATCTTTACTAACGATAACTAACAATAACCATAGAAGTTCTTAACTACTATGAAAAGAGATTATACCTTGTGAACCGTGACCTTCGTCTTTTCGTTCTCTACGTCCTCCACGGCCTCCTCTACGTGATAGATGATCCACCCGAGAGCCTTAATCCAAGCTTCACCTCTAATCTTGAGGTAACTAAGTTTCTCTAGTTGATAATCAAAAGAACCTAGATGATATAGAGTTAGGTTATGGATTAATTAGTCTATTCTAATCCTTGATCTCAACTCATGAGTGGTACGATTAGGGTTTGAAGAGAGAGTGAGCTTGAGGAGAGAGAAGGTGAACATGATAATGATAATGGAATTGTTTCTCACTTGAATTATATGAAGCATAATGTTTAATCAAATAAATGAATAAATGTGATTAATCATCATGCTACATTAATTCAATATGAGTGATTCACTATATGAGTCATTAAGCATTTAATGATGCATTAATGATATGATGAATCACACAAAATGAGTCACAAATGCATTTAATGAAAATGCCATCTAAACCCTCAAGTCACCATGCTTTTAGAAGCTTCCCATAAAATTACGAGAATGCCCCTCATATCCGTGAAAACACGGAAAAACTTTAGAATGTATAAATCCAAAAACCTGATACTAGAATCTGGCTTAAACCAAAGCCGGCTAGTAAAAACTGTCCGAATGTCGTACGTGCGTTTAAACACGTATGCGTCCGAACCCTTTGTCGTAAAACCATACGACCTCTATATCGTTTCGCCTGGAGTAGGGAACTCTCTGTGTGGGACTCTAAAGACTCGACTACTACGCTGGCAGTGGGTTTAACCACAGACTGCAAGCGGCACTAGCTGTAAGTAACGGTCCCCAGGTAGATGTCGATAAGAAGGTCGATGAGGAAACCCTTCCAAAATCCTACTGAGCCTGTCCGTGACAATATCCGCACAGTCCGGTCTGTTCGTTTAAGAGTATCGCATGTATGGTCTAGGGGGTGGTGAACGACAGACCCCTAATAATCGTTCAAGTCGTGCCGGCTGATTGAATGATTTAGCGTGCTTGCGCTTTCTAAAAGATAGATCAAAAATATTTGTAACCGCAATCAAGAACGGCGTCGCATGAAGCTAGCCGGTGAGTACGGGTCGGTCCAAAGGGATGTTGTGAATCTCCGATTCGTTCTTACGAGTTAATTCCGAAGGGTGTTCGGAGTTGTTCTTAAATCTAAAATCCTAAATTATCCTAGGGCAATTATCTAGATCTAAATCTTGCTAGGGTTAGGTTTAGGAATGGTTTGGAAATGTAAATAAATCTCAACGCTTTCTATACCCAGATTAGGATCTAAGAGGAGTTATGGTAATTATCAATAAAGGGGATTGGATCCATTCGGGAAGGTGTTCCTTCCTCTAGGTTCTTGTCCTTCTTTTAGAGATCGTTACCCTAACCTCCATGGAAAACATCACACCCGGGCCTTTATACTACGGTATCACCGCTACCTCGAGGGATAGGGTGCCGTAGGGAGCGGTATGTGCATGTATGCATGGAGTCCTATAGATTCTATATGATGGGTAAGAAAGGGATGAGAGATCTCATCTCTCAAAAGCCTTTCCCAAAGCTAACATCTAAGGCAAGAAATTAAATTACTTACAGATGCATCCCTCCAATCATCCATGCAGGGTTGTCAGATCTGAATTTCTGAATGGAAAAGAAACACCGATGCTCTCCAAAAGAATTTTGTATTTTATTAATGAAGGGAGGCATAAGAAATTACAATGATTAGAGTTCCTATTTATAGAAGATAGGAAACCCTAGGTTACATCTTGAACCCCATGTCTGAAATTACAAACATAGCCCTAGAAAGACCAGTCAACGCCGCCACAAAAAATATGGAAAAAATATTTGCTCCTAAATCTCTAACTCGGCCGCGGAACCGCGGCCCTAGGCCTGGTTTGGCCGCGGTTCCGCGGCCAAAAAAGAAGAGTTGGGTTCTGAAATTTATTCTGCAGGCTGTGGTTGTTTTGGGCTTCCTGTATTTATATATCTTTTTCCATTTGGGCTTCTAGGTTGGTTCCAGATCTTCAGTGAACAATTTGCAATGGATTTTTAACCGTTCGCTTTGAGTCGATGTCTTGAATCTTTCTTTGTGAATTGTTCCTTATGTAGGCTTGATCAAGATTCTCTGTTTGTTGGTTAAAGTCCACATTTTCATCGTCTTTACATCGTTTGCACTGTTTTCTGTCCAAGAACCTGTAACCTGTAACATGTAGCAGACATGCGTCAAAAGCACCTGTTTATTTATAAAAAGAATAAGAATGGGGAATATAATAATGCAATATTATGGTGTGAACAAATACCCCCAAACTTATCTTTTGCTCGTCCTCGAGAAAACTTATTTTTATTCACTAAAATCCTAACCGCACTTTCGCAGGGAAATGTGATTGCACTGAGTATATGCAACAAGCCGTTAAATCTCTAGGTGTCCCTAGTAGGAGGAGTGTTGTCTCCTGAGGGTTTTCAGCGGATTACACCCACAAAATCCTATCAACTCGGCCCATTGACTTTTGTTCTCCAATTAGGTTTTCTAACAAGGAATTCTATTATCTTTTGACTCGCAAATTATCCACCCACATTCTTCACACTTCTCATTATTTAACTTAAGATTATATATATCCTGTAGACTTACTTAGCTTTCGGCATTTCTTAAGTTTTCCTTCTACGGTTCCATCTCGACTTAAGAATTTCTATCAACTCCATTAAAGATATAAGTTCTATTTTTCATTCCTCTCTCTTATCTAAATTCCAATCACATATCCCTACGTGTGTGTATATATCACCCCTACACTTGGAAATTCAAATCAAGCAATCATACTCTCGTCCATTGTCCAAAGCACTTATTAATTAGTGAATTTTTAAATGAAATTTGCTTACACATCCTTCATGCGACCGTTAATACTTCTTGAGGTACCAACAACCGATTACAAGATGCGTTAGCACTTTAAAGCGTACTTTCTAGTTTTGCAACACCCAAGGCTTTAGCAGTGACTCCCAAACCAGTTGGTCTAAGGCACTAGGTGATGAAGCACCCTCGCTAAATATTTTTCTATTTTTGCAGCCTTAAGTAATCACAAAAAACCAGTGTCCATTTTTTTATTCTTCATTCACATTTTTTTCTTTTATTTTCATCGTACTAAGGATTTTAGACAAGAGCATTTCAAGGTCTCTTTTACTATTCCAAGTTTCAAGATGCGTGATTGTGCAAGTTGTAGGGTATACATTTTCAGAATCTAGATTTAAGCTAGGAATTATTTTTCAAACTTATACTCTAATAAAAACTTCAATATCTTTCCTTCGTTTCGACTTAGCCCAAGAAGTGAACCCAAAATTTGCCTATTTCTAAATAAACTACAAGGCATATACTTTCTACCGTTAAACTTTAAGGAATGTTATCTTTAGGATTTTTAATTCACTAAGTCTAAGATCTAGTTGTTCCTAGCCAGTTAACCTATTTGTCAAACTCAAGTCAATTAGCCAAAATTGAATATATTAATTTTTATAATTTTTGAAATTTTTCAATTTTTTATGGGTTTTCAAATAAGTATGCAAATGCAAAAATATGTACAAATGAATGCGAAGGAAGAAGACGTACCGAGCATACCCCCAAACTTGAACTTGACAGTGTCCTCACTGTCATGCTAAACTAAGAGGGTCAAAATACCGGCACTCCCCTGTTTATTTATTTATAATTTTTTTTATATTTTTAATGTTTTGAATTTTTTTTTATATTTTTTATAAAAAGAAAACAAAAAAAAATGTACATATATACAAAGGTCTCCCCCAAACTTAAGCTTGGCCTTACACAAGACAAAGGTTAGCACCAACCATTCAAAAATCTTATCGTGATAATGGTATAGTTGGTGCAAGAATAGGGTGGAAAGAAAAGAGATGAAAAGCACACGAGACCGTGTGGAAAGAAGAATGGAAGATGGTCTCGGCGGAGGAGAAGAATGGCGGAAAGAAGAAAGAAGAGGAGTACGACCTTGAGGGTGTAAATTGAGTGAATAAATTAGCGCAATTTGTGATGACCGATGTATTAAAAGCGATTGCGCTAACCTATCAACCCATCGAGAAATAGGATCAAATCCCTCAAGATTCGCAAGAAAACATGGGTACGTCGAACTTGGTATAGGAGATGAAAGCGTAACGGTCATTTGTTCGGTTGGAACGATGGGAAAGACGAAAGGAAGTGAATTATGGATAGCATCATGCTCACCGTAATAAACTGTCTCGAATTTGAAAGATTCCATTAATGGTTCGAAACTACTGTAAGCAACCGAGTCTGATGGTTCAACTAACTCATCTGAAAACGTAAAGGACTCAAACTCGGGCGGTGAGTCATCAATATCGTCCGAAAAAGTTAAACACTCGTAAGTGTTATCGTCTGTGAGAATTGTGTCAGATTCAAAGGAAAAGGTTTCAAGCTCACAGTCTTCAAGCGGGGTCGGAATGATGGGAAGGAGGGAATGTGATATAACAGTCAAAGGTTCAGGAGGATGAATTGGAAAATCAGACACATCAAACAAAAATGATTCAACCTCAATATTATCCTCAAGACTCTCCTTAATACTATCCTCAATATTCAACTCATCCATGCCATTATCATCAAAATCTAGACGCATATGAGATTCGGGAGAAACATTTAATATCTCAGGATGATGATTTGAACAAAAAATTTCAATTAAATCGACAGGTTCATCATCCGAAATCTTCCCGGCGTCTATATCCTCAATCAAGTGAAAATAAATTTCTTTAGACACCTCATCAAAAGCATGGATATCTATCGATTTAGGTTCTAGAGTGGAGGTGTAAAGATCGAAAGGATTACGTGCGGTTTCACTCGAAAGGGGTTCCTCACAATCTGGCAAATCAAACACTACAAAATCACACAACTCATTTTTATTTTCAACAGGTGAACTATTTAGGGCAATCGATGGAAAACAGGAGTTGTGGGCTTCAATTGGGTAAGGGTAGGTTTGATTTGAAAATCCTCTCTCATTCTCACTCTGTCCAACTGCCGCCTCATATATTGAAAAATTTGGAGCTAGCGGGACACTAGCTACCGGTTCACTAGGTTGCATAAGGGAGGCCATGGACGCCTCCACATTCCTCATCATTTTATTTGTAGCAGCAATATATGCCTCCAACGACTCTTCCAAACGAGACTTGGGTAGTGAGGGGGTTTCGGTAAAAGATTCAAAATCGTGTGGATATGTGAAACTCCCTAATGGCTGTGTCAAAACAGTGTCTAGTGAAGGTGGGAAGGTCGGGTAGGACTGGTAGGAAGTGGATGATTGGACAGGGGTAGGGTCAACATATGGATAAAAAGGTGAATATTCGTGTGGATCCCTATAACTAGATGAGTGGAGAGGGGTGAAAGATCGACTGCGAGATTGAGCAATATGCTCAGCAATGGACATCGGCCTAGGAGTAACAGAAGGACTTGAAAAAGTGGTGTCAACATATGGAGGTGGTGAAGGTTGACTCGATTGACACAAGGTGGGTTGAAAAGTCAAACTGTTTCTCCTAGACTCCTCTATGTGATCTTTCAAAGATTTTTTAGGCATGGAAGGATCGTCTTTAAATTGACCGAACACATTGATATATGACGCAAAATTAGGTTCGGGATACCAAAGTTCGGCTAATGATTTATTGTGTGGGGTACCCATGTTAGAAGAAGAAAGGTGACAAGAAGGAAGGTTGGATGGTGCAAGGATTTATTTGGGGCTAAAAATTTTTGCAAGTTCTATAAAATATTTGTCCTTTTTATTTTCATTTTTCTTTGAATTTTTTTTCTTTCTCTTTATTTGGAAAAATTTTGTTGCAAAAAGATTTTAGAGAAAAGATATGCAACAGCAAAATATTTTATAGAAAAAATATGCAACAGCAAAATATTACTTGCAATTGGTTATTATTTGAAGCATATCACAAGAATCTTTATTTGGAAAAAAATTGTTGCAAAAAGATATTCGAGAAAAGATATGCAACAAAAAAAAGATTACTTGCAATCAATTTCAATTTTGAGCGGGGCCCAAAAATCCTGCACAAGACTTGTTATATGGAAGAGAATATATTTTTAAAGCACACAAAATCTTGCAGGCATTATTCAGAAAATATATTAAAATTTGCAGAGGAGAAATACCATAGAGCTTACAATGCAAATTTCGTAGGATGATCTCACCAAAAGAGCGTGGTTCCGCGGTATAAACGCGTTGTTGCCGCGTTTTCGCGGCAGTCTAATCAGCACGAATCCCCAAAAAAAAATTGACGCTCTGATTCCACTAGAAGGCCGCGGTTCCGCGGCCTAAGGTGGGTTTTGTCCGCGGAATCGCGGCGGGTTGGGGGAATTGGGTCTCAAAAAAATTTTCACTCTTCTGTTATTTGATTCCCCTTCTGTTTTGATCTTCTGATTTCTGTTTCGCCTTCTGGAAATTTCCAGATCGTCTTTGTAAATCCTGCAAAATTAAAACAATAAAGTATCCTTTCCAAAAATAACAAAATATATATATTTTAATAATTTTTGGATTTTTTTATATTTTTATGATTTTTTAAATTTTATGATTAACCCGAAATTGCGAAAAGAAAATTCTACGCCATCCCCGGCAACGGCGCCATTTGATTGAATGATTTAGCGTGCTTGCGCTTTCTAAAAGATAGATCAAAAATATTTGTAACCGCAATCAAGAACGGCGTCGCATGAAGCTAGCCGGTGAGTACGGGTCGGTCCACAGGGATGTTGTGAATCTCCGATTCGTTCTTACGAGTTAATTCCGAAGGGTGTTCGGAGTTGTTCTTAAATCTAAAATCCTAAATTATCCTAGGGCAATTATCTAGATCTAAATCTTGCTAGGGTTAGGTTTAGGAATGGTTTGGAAATGTAAATAAATCTCAACGCTTTCTATACCCAGATTAGGATCTAAGAGGAGTTATGGTAATTATCAATAAAGGGGATTGGATCCATTCGGGAAGGTGTTCCTTCCTCTAGGTTCTTGTCCTTCTTTTAGAGATCGTTACCCTAACCTCCATGGAAAACATCACACCCGGGCCTTTATACTACGGTATCACCGCTACCTCGAGGGATAGGGTGCCGTAGGGAGCGGTATGTGCATGTATGCATGGAGTCCTATAGATTCTATGTGATGGGTAAGAAAGGGATGAGAGATCTCATCTCTCAAAAGCCTTTCCCAAAGCTAACATCTAAGGCAAGAAATTAAATTACTTACAGATGCATCCCTCCAATCATCCATGCAGGGTTGTCAGATCTGAATTTCTGAATGGAAAAGAAACACCAATGCTCTCCAAAAGAATTTTGTATTTTATTAATGAAGGGAGGCATAAGAAATTACAATGATTAGAGTTCCTATTTATAGAAGATAGGAAACCCTAGGTTACATCTTGAACCGCATGTCTGAAATTACAAACATAGCCCGAGAAAGACCAGTCAACGCCGCCACAAAAAATATGGAAAAAATATTTGCTCCTAAATCCCTAACTCGGCCGCGGAACCGCGGCCCTAGGCCTGGTTTGGCCGCGGTTCCGCGGCCAAAAAAGAAGAGTTGGGTTCTGAAATTTATTCTGCAGGCTGTGGTTGTTTTGGGCTTCCTGTATCTATATATCTTTTTCCATTTGGGCTTCTAGGTTGGTTCCAGATCTTCAGTGAACAATTTGCAATGGATTTTTAACCGTTCGCTTTGAGTCGATGTCTTGAATCTTGCTTTGTGAATTGTTCCTTATGTAGGCTTGATCAAGATTCTCTGTTTGTTGGTTAAAGTCCACATTTTCATCGTCTTTACATCGTTTGCACTGTTTTCTGTCCAAGAACCTGTAACCTGTAACATGTAGCAGACATGCGTCAAAAGCACCTGTTTATTTATAAAAAGAATAAGAATGGGGAATATAATAATGCAATATTATGGTGTGACCACCGGCATGGCTCAAGACCATCCGAGAATCTACTGATCAGTCCATCAGTAATTCTCAATCAACCCTGGCCAGGGACTTATGGTAATGACCAACCGATCACAGTGTTGTAAGTGCACGGCAGCGCCCCGGCTGTCATTCCGAGGCCAAAATGCGGAAAAGATACTTTTCTTTAACTTTTGAACCGGCGCTACCGCGCACTTTAAACCCGGATCGGGCCATTAACCTAATGCTAGCAAACTAGAGAATGGGTAGAAAGCTATACCGAGAGATCTGTGTCCTTAGATCTTCGGCCTCCATCCCGATCTCCTCGCGGAATCTCCGGTCTTCATCTCCTCGTCGGAAAGGGCACCACATCGCCGGGTTCTTTTACGGGCTCCCACCACTGGACCGAGGCAACTCGGGCACGAAGTTGGCGAGCCGACGTGTCCAAGAATGCTGTAGGCTAAGTGTAGATCACCATGTCTCTAAAGGGTTATGAAGTTGCCATTGAAGGAAGTGAGGGTGGAAAAAATGAACTTTGGAGAGAGATGAGGAATTTTGTAGCAAGCAAAAAATGAGGGCAAAAAATTTCCCACCACCAAAAAAATGAGTTTTGTTCTTCCCTAGAAGTAGACGGCCCAATGATAGAAGAAAGAGAGAGGAGGGAGTGTGTGAATCAAGCAAAGGAATGATGAGTGATGATGATGAAATATGTCACACCAAAAAGTCCAACTCTTAAACCCATCACTCAACCCATCATTGCAAGCAATGATGAACAAAAAAGAAGTCAATGGAAGCTTCAACCATCATGAACCAACTAGTTACAAAAACCACCCTCCACTTTGCTAATTTGCACATTTGCAAATAAGCCCCTCCACACCAATTTTCAGCCAAAGAAAGAACAAAGGAAAAATGGCCGAAACGGAAAGAAAACTGGCAACTCCAAAAAATCGATCCGTAATAAATTACAGGAAAACCCCGCGACTGTATATACATACCCGCATTTGTATTGCGACCGAATACAAATGCAATGAGACAAAATCTACACTGTACAATACTAGGATCCGGCTTAAACCAAAGCCCGCTAGTATTCCGTCCAATCATGATCCGTGCAATACCGCATGTATATGATCGAACCCTGCCATATCTCCATACGGCCTCTACAGCGTTTCGCCCGAAACTTGAGAAATTTCTGTGGGG
This sequence comes from Agapanthus africanus, assembly GCA_030015575.1. Taxonomy (NCBI): domain Eukaryota; kingdom Viridiplantae; phylum Streptophyta; class Magnoliopsida; order Asparagales; family Amaryllidaceae; genus Agapanthus; species Agapanthus africanus. The sequence goes on along the minus strand of JASDDO010000012.1, from coordinate 388,619,042 downwards.
GACTCTAAAGACCTGTCAATACTTTGGCTGTGGATTTAACCACTAGCACGTCAGAGGTATTAGCCATACGTGACGGGCTGCCAAGTATTGACCAAAAGGGACGCCGATGAGCGAACTCATCCTGACATCCTACTGAGGCCTGTCGGTGACAATATCCATACAGTCTGATTCGTTCGTCTATGAGCATCGCATGGCGGGCCTAGGGGGTTGGTAAAATTCAGACCCCAAAAGCGGTACAAGTCGTGTCGGAGTGTAGCCCATAACACCCTGATATACTACTGGAATACCTACCAGTAAATCTCCTTCCTTGGCCAAGGACTTCGTGTAATGGCTCTCCTAGACACAGCGCGACCTCACCCCCAATACCGGGAGAGATGAACCCCTGCAGATCCGCTCACTGCCTCCATGTGGCTTGGGACTGTACCCAACTAAAACCTGTTTGCAGAACTCCTGTGAGCCGTAGTAGGGTAGTAATCAAAGTACAGTGGGAACTCACACGAGAAAAATGACGATCTCAGGTCGATGAACTAACCTGTACACATGTCACCAGGGAACTGCTATCTGACGTCAGGTATAAGACCAACTAGCATGTTCCCGGCGAGTCCTGTCCGGTGTACTCATAACCCAATGAGCACCTTTATACATCTTAGGTGAACCAACTGACACCGGTGGCTTGTGAGACCGGCCACCGCCCCTCGTCGGGGTCTCGACTGTATACACCAGTCTACTCTGGAGTATCGATGCCCTGTTTCGAAAACTCCCACGACTAGGGACCTTTTAAGGATGTGCTTATAGACCCCAGCTCCCATGTATATGATCGCCATCATACTGTTGGCCGTCAAGCAAGAATCCTAAGGGCTCTATCAACGCGCAATAGTGACCTGTAAGGTCACCTAAAGCAGTATACGATGATGAAGATAAACCAGATAGCATATTATCATCTTGAGTAAGACTGTTCTAACGGTATAGGTCCTCCCTCAATCATTGCAATCACGGGCGTGTGATCCAATAATTGACTCTGAGGGCACTATCCTCAACAATATCCCACTTGCACTCAAGGCTAATTATTGCGATGTCGCATACTCACAGCCCGTGTGATACCGAACACCCAACTGCTCTACTAATCAGTCTCACAAAAACTGTTTGCGAAACTAATGCGTTCGAGGAATAACCTCAGTGAGTGGATCCGCTCAAATGTTTCTTTCTATGTCTCTCTTTATCTAAAGTTCGTGGAAAAGGCCATCTCCCGAAATGAGCAATACCTGTCTTAGAATGTGTCTGGATATCTGATGGACCTAGTTCATAAATGAACTCCAAATCCAAACTTCTTAGACTGTATCGTCAACTGAACTTAATCAGTATCCTGCGCCATGACTCCCTCAGTATTCGCCTGGACCACCTGTCCATAGTACTGCCCCTCGTCAGAGGGAAAACTATAACTCTGACAGTCACTCTGCCGTCAATGTCACCTTGGAAGCCTGGAATGATAACCGTCTCCTGAATGAGGCTGATGTTATCATATCCCTAGAACATCCACTTATGTTCTAAAACTGCATCCGAATGTTTATACAGAATTGGATCAATATCAACTTATTGCATCTACTGCAAAAACAACATCTGGTGTGGTACTTGAAATTTCATGATTGACTCAATTGCCTGCCAATCATGCGCATCCCTCTCCCCTTTAATCTGTAAGACACCTTTAGAGTGGGTGACTCTATCACCTGCAGGTATACTACCGTGCCAGGAGTCGTCCATTCTAAAATACCTTTAGAATGCTGTCTAAGTACCCAGATTGGGAAACTACCCAAATCTAGATTTAAAAACATAAATCTAGTAACCGGAATGTCTGATATAATGTCCAATTCCTATGTGGAGAAACCACTGTGTGACAACCAAAGTATAACCGACCGTAGTATAGGAATTTCACTTCCTATTCTGTGTATGTCATCCAAATACCAGGACATAACACCCTAATACCTTCTTAACAGATCCATCCCCTATTCTGATGAAGTCAAACCTATGACTGTGACATCAGAAATAGATGATCTATCTCCGCTATATCTGCTTTAGTCTATAAATATACATAAACTACTTGTCCGCTATACTTCCGCTGCTCCCACTGACTACGACAACCGTCTGGCAGAGTCATATAGACGTGCACTTCTAAAGCTAGTTCAGAAAGACGCTATACTCATCCTCCTGCCGGGTCTCATAGTCTGGAACAACAGCAATGGCAAGTCTGGGTAAACAAGAACCTCCCTGTCACCATCTTTGAGCATACCGAAGTACCTCTTGAGTGCCTGAGGTTACCCACCATATCTGCGGAGTGGCAAATGGAATGTCAAACCAGATTGAATCTTTAGGTTCTTATCAAATCTTCAGTAATCCCTTGCGGTTCTGGAATCACTTCCAGTTCTACCATACTCCCACTACTGTTTTCTGAAAAATCCATTTTTATTAAAACTGTGGAGAGTCAAGAACAATGTCACTATTGATCTTCCAGATGGTAGAAAGTCAACCCTCGTCATAGCCCGGGTCAATCTACAAACAGCCATTACAGAAACGTGTCTTGAGTTGTCCAGAGTCTGGTTTTAAGTATAAGCTGGACAACTCCCCTTACCTTAACAATGTTAAGATATGAGCTGTTCTATATCCAATACAAAAACAGAGGCACTGATTTAATTGAACCAGATTCAAATCATGCAGCTGTCTCCAGTGCATGTCAACTAAATGGAGAGAGGCCGATCAGCATTACTCAACTTAGGAGTGCTTCCAATTATGAGTAATCTGAAAGAGAAGCAAGTTCTCTTAATCATTACTATCAACTGAATACCATACACAAGTATCTACATCTTCGATCACCTTGAAGAATCCCGATACTTGCAACACCTGGTTCTCTACTTTATTCATATACCTATAACTTCTCAAAACTTGGACCTTGTGTTTCTACGAAACACATGTCTAAGAACTAGAGAAGTCACAAGTAAACAGAATATAGTATGAGTACCAACCTCTCTATCCTGATGGACACTGGACAACATACAATACTCTGTATAAGTCCATTGAGTCTAATAACTCAATCCCTGTGTATCGTAGGTTGAAAACTGTACTTATGGTTAAGAAGAATTACACCGCTGTTTAATGCTCCTTACTTAACCATCCACTGATATAGGTAAATGTCATGGACATAATTTCAAAAAGGTTTATCTCACTCTATAAAAATAGACGTACAGATATATCAATTTGAAATTGGTGCATAACAGCGGATATTCAAAACTAAATATTTGCCGTCCGGCAAACAGCCCAGGCAATTTCCTCAAATATCACCAATTACAACGAATTCCGATATAATGGGGATGATCACCTAATTCCCAATAACTTACTCCCACTCATCATCTGTAAAACCATACGGATGTGAGAATCATACATGGTAAATACATACCCTGGAGCAAGTGTCTAATCAGGAAATCAGTTTTTTATTAACAATGCACAGTGAAACTGAAACATTGAAATGTTTCGTAGGGGTATCCGGGTATTCCTAGTAGTGCCTCTTCCATTATCCAGATTCACAACTGTAACCGTATATTTCTTTGCCATCTCTCCAAATCCCTTTATATGTCTTTAGTCATTACCTTATGTACACCCTCTTAGGCTAAATGGTTTTCTTCCTTCCCTACCGTTCGGCACCAGCCTATGGTTTGGAAGAAGACTATCCAATAAGGATAATGGGTGTACTATCCTAATCCTAGGAGCACTCGCAACGAGAGAGAAGGTGAAGATAAAAGACAACCAAATAAACCTTATTCCTAATTCTCCTGAACCAAAATCCATCCCCGAACTGGAACAAGTTCCTTTCGAGTTCGTATATAACCATACGATGGAGTATCCAAATAAACTATGGACCTTCGTAGTGATACAGAGTGTTCTGGAGAAATACAAAGGTGAAGTAGGAGTGGTAATGAAATACTTGGTTTGGTCGTGAATAGCAGTCGCAGTTTACTTTTCCCTCTTACTAATCCCTTTATTTGTCTTTACTTAATACCTTCTGTACACCTTTTAGGCTAAATGGTTTTCTTCATTCCCTACCATTCGGCACCTGCCTATGCTTTGGATGAAGACTATCCAATTAGCGTAATAGGTGTACCGTCCTAAACCAAGGAGCACTCGCAACCTGAGAGAAGGTAAAAGGAAAAGACAACTGAATAGTCCTATTCGTTCTTTCCAGAACCAGAAACCATCCTCGAATAAATTCCTTCGAGTTCATATATAACCATACGATGGTTTTATCCAATGGAAGTGGACGTTCGTAGTAATACGGGGTGTCCTGGAGAAAAGAGTAAAAGTAGGAGTGGCAATGAGTTATGCAACTCTGACAATCCAAAAGCCAGTGTTTAAGAAGGTTCGGTCAACTTGGTCACTGAGTCATAGTCTAGGGTCGGTCCATGGTCGCTGCCAAAGAGAGAGAGAAAAGAAACACTCAGCGTGCTCTCTAACCTAGATCAGAATGGTTATCCCTTTATCTAATCAGGAAACCTCCCACTGTAACCTCAAATTCTCCTCCAAACCTGAAAGAAGAACTAGTCGGGATCACCTGAGGAGTAAACCAACTCATCAGTGGGAATCGGGATCCAACTATCATTACATGATAACGTGATGGAATCCACTCACGTTATCACACTCCAGAAGGTATGCGCATATCTGGCAAGTTTCAGTTTCTTTAGAAACTCCCGATGTGATTTTTACCCCATGCTCTTATGACCTTGACGAAGGCCAACATATCATAAGTCACATGTCAAGTTCTACCCGTCATTATCCAGGTTGATTTGAACCCATCCGTACCTACCCTTGACTTTGGCCAACAAGGCAGTACGACTGTCCCAAACCAACGCATCTATCTATGCAGCAGAAAAGTAACAAATAGCTACCATACACCATGCCTTGACAAGGCCAACATACATAGTATGAATACTAAGTGCTACCTTTCTGAAATGACAGAGGGCTACGAATGGTTTTTGGCGAAAAACCGCTAACGTAATGAACTTGATATCATTGAAGGAACCGGATAGCTTTATAAAAATATAGTGACGAAAACCTTTGCTAAAGAGGTCACTCCCGGTGAAGGGATCTCGGCTCTTTCCCCGTAGAATGAGGTGCAGGATATTCCAACTGAATACCACGATGCAAAGCAAAAGGAAATTGGCTATAGTGAAGTTATTACCCTGACGCAAACTTCTGTCCAAGGGGTCACTCCCGGTGAAGGGATCTCGGCTCTTGCCTCGTCGACTGAGGTGCTGGATATTCATAATCGAATACCACTGTGCAAAACAAAAGAGAACGTCCTTGCAATAACAGCTTTTTGAAAAATGTTCCAACAACATCAGAATAGGTTTGTTTAGCTTGCATTGATCCGAATCAATGCAGTCCCATCAATTGATCACACCAACAAAGAACGAAAATAATGATGTACGTATATGCCATCCGCATTCGCCACTGGGTCCCATCATTACCCGTTAGGTTACTTAACTAACGACAGAGCGGGGACTGGACTAGCGCGGATGCAAAACATATACAACATCTACTAGTATATATATCAATATATAATATTCGCTCAAGGTGTGATAAAATGCAACATCATAGAAATGTAATAAGCATCACAGAACAATACAGATATCTGGGATCCCCGGGTTTCATAAAGTCGCTACTGAAACCCGACGTTCCCCTGGTCGTGTGGATAGCCTGTGCAATGAAATCCTAGACCCCTACGGGTATGGCAAGTTACCCGCCAAAACCTGAAGCGAGGGAGCCCCCTTCAACAACGTGAATGGACCATCCAGCACTTCACGGAATCCGGTAACTTGAGCACCCCTCCCGGGTCAACCTATACCCCCTACGAGTGCGGCGAATAGCCCGCCAATTCTAGAGTAAAGCCCCCTCCGTCTCAAAGCCATCAGATGCGAGCCCGTTTCCCTCTAGAACCCGGCTATCCGTGCATCCCACCTTGGGGTAATCCTAGTACAAAAAGTAAAATATACATACAACGGGTACATCGACCTCAGCCCGTTCGTGCCCCAAAAGAATAATATACAAACAGGAAGTGATGGCAGTCCACATGTTGGACGCTCGCCCCGCAATACCAAATGTACATAATACACCAAACTGTACTACCATTGCATCCAGGCTATCCACCACGACAAATCCGCAACATCACAACACAACACAGAACATCAACGTGAATGTCACGTTCGCAAATCCGTCTAAAATGGCTATAGCAGTTAGACAGGATTTACCGATCAAATGATATTCACGGTCACAGATATAATGTAAATACTGTGAACTAACATGTTTAAAATTTTCGATCGACTAAATTTACCGAAGTGGGCCCCAAGCACAACTGTAGCACTCAAAGAAAATCTGGGCCCAAAAAGAATATACCAAAAAACCCTATTTCCATGTCAGAGAGTCTCTGTAAAAATTTGGTGCAGCAAGGACCTACAATGGCCGCGGAACCGCGGCCAACGCATGGGTTTGGCCGCGGTTCGGTGGTGGAACAGTGATATTAGGCGACCAAATTTTTACAGATTCCTTAGAAAACCCTGCACGTATTTTTACAATGTACCAAATAATTTTTTGAGCACTAGAAAAATTCGACAGAAACTTGACATGGAAACGCGGTTTTTGGAAAATCCGTTCGATCGAAATTGTAAACACGTTAGAGCAAGCTAGACTAGGTTAATGGCGTGGCTCTGATACCAGTGTAAGTGCACGGCAGCGCCCTGACCGTCATTCCGAGGCAAAAATGCGGAAACAATACTTTTCTTTAACTTTTGAACCGGCGCTACCACGCACTTTAAACCCGGATCGGGCCATTAATCTAATGCTAGCAAACTAGAGAATGGGTAGAAAGCTATACCGAGCGATCCGTATCCTTCGGTCTTCGGCTTCCATCCCGACCTCCTCGCGGAATCTCCGGTCTTCATCTCCTCGTCGGAAAGGGCACCACATCGCCGGGTTCTTTTACGGGCTCCCACCTATGGACCGAGGTAACTCGGGCACGAAGTTGGCGAGCCGACGTGTCCAAGAATGCTGTAGGCTAAGTGTAGATCACCATGTCTCTAAAGGGTTATGAAGTTGCCATTGAAGGAGGTGAGGGAGGAAAAAATGAACTTTGGAAAGAGATGAGGAATTTTGTAGCAAGCAAAAAATGAGAGTAACAAATTTCCGGCTTAAACCAAAGCCCGCTAGTATTATCCGTCCGATCATGATCCGTGCAATACCGCACGTATATGATCGAACCCTGCCATATCTCCATACGGCCTCTACAACGTTTCGCCCGAAACTTGAGAAACTGTCTGTGGGGGACTCTAAAGACTCGTCAATACTTTGGCTATGGATTTAACCACTAGCACGTCATAGGTATTAGCCATACGTGACGGGCTGCCAAGTATTGACCAAAAGGGACGTCGATGAGCGAACTCATCCTGACACCCTACTGAGCTTGTCAGTGACAATATCCGTACAGTCTGGTCCGTTCGTCTATGAGCATCGCATGGCGGGCCTAGGGGGTTGGTAAAATTCAGACCCCCAAAAGCGGTACAAGTCGTGTCGGAGTGTAGCCCAGAACACCCTGAGATACTACTGGAATACCTACCAGTAAATCTCCTGCCTTGGCCAAGGACTTCGTGTAATGGCTCTCCTAGACACAGCGCGACCTCACCCCCAATACCGGGAGAGACGAACCCCTGCAGATCCGCTCACTGCCTCCATGTGGCTCGGGACTGTACCCAACTAAAACCTATTTGCACGACTCCTTTGAGCCGTGGTAGGGTAGTAATCAAAGTACAGTGGGAACTCACACGAGAAAAATGACGATCTCAGGTCGATGAACTAACCTGTACACATGTCACCAGGGAACTGCTATCTGACGTCAGGTATAAGACCAACTAGCATGTTCCCGGCGAGTCCTGTCCGATGTACTCATAACCCAATGAGCACCTGTATACATCTTAGGTGAACCAACTGACACCGGTGGCTTGTGAGACCGGACACCGCCCCTCGTCGGGATCTCGACTGTATACACTAGTCTACTCTGGAGTATCGATGCCCTGTCTCGAAAACTCCCACGACTAGGGACCTTTTAAGGATGTGCTTATAGACCCCAGCTCCCATGTATATGATCGCCATCATACTGCTGGCCGTCAAGCAAGAATCCTAAGGGCTCTATCAACACGCAATAGTGACCTGTAAGGTCACCTAAAGCAGTACACGATGATAAAGATAAACCAGATAGCATACTATCATCTTGAGTAAGACTGTTCTAACGGTATAGGTCCTCCCTCGATCATTGCAATCACTGGCGTGTGATCCAATAATTGACTCTGAGGGCACTATCCCCAACAAGTGTGATATCATCTCCCTACACTGGGAGAGACGAATCCCTAACAGTCGTTCACTGCCTCCTCATGGCTCGGTACTGTGCCCAACTAAAACCCGTTTGCACGTCTCCTTTGAGCCGTGGTAGGGTAATAATCAAAGCACAGTGGGAACTCACACGAGACAAATGATGACCTTAAGTCAATAGACTATCTGCACACATGTCACTTGAGAACTGCTATCTTACGTTAGGTATAGTACCATCCAGTCAGTTCTCGGCGAGTCATGTCCGGTGTACTCATATGAAGTGATCATCTGTATACAATCTTAGGTGTACATCACCAATGGCTGCGGGACCAATCCATCGCCCCTCGTCAGGGTCTAGATATGTATACACTAGTCTACTCTGGAGCATCGATGCCCAGTCTCGATACTCCTGCGACCAGGGACCTTTAAGGATGTGCCTATTGACTATCCAGCTCCCACAAGTATGACTGCCATCACAACGCCGGTAGTCAGGCAAAACACCCTATGGGCTTTATCAACATGTTTATAAGTAAAATATATCACACGTTTAAGATAAAGGCAAACCAAATAGCGTAATATCATCAACAAGATTTTCATGTACATACATATCCCTAATAGTCTATACAATGAAGGCTTCTAGGGCATATATATATCCAACAATCTCCCACTTGTACTAAGGCCTATAATTGGCGCAATGAGTACCCACTGTCTGTACTAGATCCATTTGTTGGCGTACTGCATGCCCAACATCTCAAACAGCCTCAAACTGGACTTGAGGGACGACCTTGGTGAATGGATCTGCCGTGTTGTCTTTTGTGTCCACTCTCCGTACCTCGATCTCTCGACGATCCACGATCTCCCTGATCAGGTGATACCGCCTTAAGATATGCCTGGTTTTCTGATGGGACCTTGGTTCCTTCGCTAATGCTACTGCCCTATTGTTATCACAATACAAAGGTATTGGATTGGCAATGGACAGAACCACCTGAAGTTCAGAGATGAACTTCTTCATCCAGATAGCTTCTTTCGCGGCATTACTAGCAGCTATATACTCAGCCTCCATAGTTAAGTCTACGACGGTATCCTGTTTGGAACTTCTCCAACATACCGCCCCTCCATTGAGGGTAAACACAAAACCCGAAATGGATTTAGAATCAACTTTGTCACTTTGGAAGCCGGAGTCGGTAAAAGCCTCCACTTGGAGGTTCCCATTACCGTAAACCAAGAACATCTCCTTAGTCCTTCTCAGGTACTTGAGAATGTTCTTTACCACTATCCAATGTTTCTTACTTGGGTCAGATTGATACCTGCTTACCACACTAAGTGTGTAAGCTACATCTGGTTTGGTATATAACATTGCATACATTATAGATCCTACTGCCGAAGTGTAGGGTATAATGCCCATGCGAGCCCTCTCTTCATCAGTCTTTGGAGACATCTCTTTGGAGAGGGTGATCCCGTGACAAGCGGGTAAATTACCGCACTTGGAATCTTCCATACTAAATCTCTTTAGTATAGTGTCAATATACCTGGACTGTGAAAGTCCTAACATTCTATTGGTTCTATCACGATAGATCTTAATGCCCAAAATGTATGATGCATCTCCCAAGTCTTTCATGGAGAATTTCTGTGACAAGATGAGCTTTACTGATTGTAGCATAGGGACATCATTCCCTATCAGTAGTATGTCGGTGATGTATAAAACGAGGAAGACTACTGCTCCTTCTACAATATTCCTATAAATACATGGTTCATCTACATTTTTGATAAAGTCAAATTCCTTGACCGTCTCATCAAAGCAGATGTTCCAACTCCGCGATGCTTGCTTTAATCCATAAATGGATTTAAGCAATTTGCACACTTTTCCGCTGCTCACACTGTCTAAGAAACCTTCTGGTTGATGCATGTAAACACTCTCTTCTAAATGTCCATTTAGAAAAGCTGTTTTTACGTCCATCTGCCAGATTTCATAGTCATGGAAGGCAGCAATGGCAAGCATGATCCGAATGGATTTAAGCATAACTACCGGTGAAAAGGTTCCATCATAGTCCAATTCTGGTCTTTGACGAAAACCTTTTCAACGAGTCTAGCTTTGTAGGTTTCCACTTGTCCAAATACACCAATCTTCTTTTTGAAGATCCATTTGCATCCAACTGGTTTCACCCCAGGAGGAGCAACTTCTAAAGTCCACACTTTATTGGTGGACATGGATTCCATTTCGGATCTCATAGCATCCAGCCATTTCACCGAGTCTATACTCGTGATAGCCTGCTGAAAACTAGTAGGCTCATCATCATCGATGATGCAATCCTCTCGATCCCCATCCAGAAGAAACCCATAGTACCTTTCAGGAGGATGAGAAAGCCTACTAGATCTTCGGAGTGGCGTTGGTTCGTCAGGTTCTATTGAAACCTGAAGTTCTACTAAGTCCTTGTTAGTTATATGTATGCCCTATAGGCCATTACTGTACATATGATGTATATTGTAATGGATGCTTGGACATATATATGGAGGACTTTCTTGCTCGACATGATAGTATGCTATCTGGTTGTACTTTATCTTAAGATGTACTCTGATTGCCTCTATATTACATGTTGATAAAGCCCTTCGGATATGTACTCGACTACTGGGACTATGATGAGATCATACTAGTGGGGCCACTGTAGTCGATGAGTACATCCTATAACTGTTCCTAGTCGAGGGTGTATCGAGACAGGGCATCGATACACCAGAGTAGACTAGCGTATACGCATCTTGACCCATATGATGGGCGATGGATGATCCCATATCCATCGGTGTTTGACATCAAGGATGGTGTACGGGTGCTCAGTAGAGACTGGGTACACTGGACGGACTCGCCGAGAACTCCCAGATGGTATTATACCTCACGTCAGATGGCAGTTCTCCGGTGACATTGGTACAGAGTAGTCTGTTGACCCGAGATCGTCATAGAGTCTTGCGTGATTCCCACTGTGCTTTGATTTCCATCATACCACGTCTAAGAGGGCGTGAAAAAAGGTGGCTTTTGGGTACAGTCCCGAATCACATGGAGGCAATGAGCGATAGGAGGGGATTCGTCTCTCCCGGTATAGGGAGTTGATGTTGTGCTGTGTTCGATTGGCTATAACCGGAAATCCCTGACCAGGGTTGCTGAAATTTACTGGTAAGTGTTATCAGTAGTTTCTTGAACTGTTATAGACCTCAAATCGACCCGACTTATCGAGCTACTGGGGTCTGACGTTTACCACCCCTAAGAGAGATATGCGATATATCAGACGACGAGACCGGACTGTACGGGAGTGTTACAGTTTGGATTCACAGGAGAATGTACATGCTTGCTTGTTGATCTTTTGAGCGCTCAATACCTGGGTGGCTGTTACGTTTAGCAGACCGCTTGCAGCTTGTGGGTGTTTGATATGATCATCACCTGCTGCCGGCGTATTGACGATTCTTTAGAGTCCTACACAGAGGTTTCTTGACTCAGGCAAAATGGAGTAGGGGCACATATGTGATATGTGCAGAACTGAGGATAATGCGATATGTGATACCGTATTCTATTCTCACGATATTTGATATCAGCCGGGTCATCGGATCAAGTGTTGATTCGATGAATCGGTACGGATAAATATTAGTCGGTTATATGCGATATAGCTGGATTGTCGGATCAAGTGTTGATTCGATAATTTAATGTATTATAATATATATGATATATTATATTATATTAACTAATATTAGCTCACTAAAAGATTCTTTTTCTCACTCGGGTAATACATTAATATATATGCGATATATGTTAATTGTATTATTTTATTTTGTTACAATAAATATTATATATGTGATATATAATATTGTAACATGATATGATTTCTAATGCAACATGTTTAGTGGAGATTAAACAAGATTAGGGTTTGATTTGGGTTAGTGCATTCATGAACCTTCTAGAAGGTTTCTTTTTGTTTTGTGTTAAGATATTTTGTTATGACTCATACTTTAACCCAACCCAAACCCTAACCCTAGTTAATTCTCTATATGGGTTTAGTTGACCATAGTTGCATTAATCATCATTTTTATCCTTTCATTATTCATCACAAAAGGTTTCATGTTGATTGTTCATCTTCTTCCTTCTTTCTTTTCATGAAAAAGCTTTCTAGCTTTTTCTAAGTGATGAAAAATGAGTGAGAATAAGAAAACAAATGAGAGAAAAAATCCTACTTCATCATCCTCATCTATCATTGCCATTTAGATGAGGGTGTTCACATCATTTCATGAGTGTTAGCTTTTGTTAACAAAACTTCAAGGTAGATCATCTTTGTATCGTAGATCGGAAGCAAGACTGCATCTTTCTCTTCGTGGAACCTCTCGAGAGTCCGGAACATGATGATCGCAGCGAAGGGACTTCAACAAGGATCTTAAGAAGTGAAGGACCGGATCTACAAAGGTTGTAATCTCTCTCACTTAGTGTTAAACTGTTTAACATGCTTGTTTTCGTCTAAACCCTAGTTTAAAGATCCGGCTTTGGGTGGTTCGGCACGGCTAAATTTTTAATCGGGCATGGTTGATGCCTCGTAGAACCTTGGGGCAGTGCCTAGTAACCCTACAGTGGTATCAGAGCCTAGCTAGAGCTTTAGGCGAAGTCTAGACGAACTTTAAAGTCCGATCGAACATGAGAACCCCGATGTTTACCCCTCTCTGGATAATTTTCAAAAAGTTGATTTTTTTCTGAATTAAAAATGCTCAGAAAAACAAGCAGGAAAAACTAAGAATTACTGTGAAGTACGACCCTCTAATTCGGTCATATGACCGCGGAACTGCGGCCAAACCAAGTGTTTGGCGGCGGTTCCGCGGCCAAAATTGTGACTTAGTCCCTGAAATTTCATGTAATTATTCTTAGGTCCTTTCTTGTTATTTTTTTCTGGGAATTTTTTAATTCTACTCAAGTGTTGAGTTTTCTAGGGTTGTATTGGGGACTCGTTGATTTGATCGGATAATTTAACTTTGTTTAGTTTGTCCGGGTAATTTTTAGAAACTGTTAAAAAGTTCGAACGGATATCAATAACTCACGTTTTCCCCTGTCGGAAAATTTTTCAAAAGTTGGATTTTTTCTTGAGTTTAAGAACGTTCTAAGTCATGCAAGTAACGTAGTGGACCCTCTAGAAGACAACAAACCTTAACTCGATTATGTGACCGTCTTGAACTGCCTCTAAACCTTAGGGTTTGGGGAAGTACGGCGTGCCACATGTGAGGCGTTGGCTTGACCCTTCTACGGCTGGACCATTGGTACTGTGGCATGTGATGGATGTTTTTAAACTGATTTCAAGTGTTGAGATATATTAGGGAAATCTTGGGTATTTGATTATTCGATCGGAAAGTTTAACATTGTCTATTTATCTGGAATGTGATACAATATTTGGAATCCATATGTAGTTATGAGATAACTAATTTGAATGTTATAAATCTAGCAGTTCAGTCTCAAATGATCGGTTGCCACGGGATTTTGATGCGATCAAAATTCCGTCGCAATCACGTAGCGTACACGGATACTCGCCGGGTAAACTTAATAGATAGCCACGCCCCAAAGCCCCGACTAAGTGACTGTAGGAGAACCCCGTCGCCAAAAGTATCCGTTCGGGTGCTCGCGGCAGCGGTGTTCCGCCTTAGTGCACTTCGTCGACGGCATCCGGGGGTGCGGCCGTCTACTAAAGTTTGCGACGAGCATTCGATCAGGTTGTCGGGAATCTTGTTGAATTGCCCGACTAGATATTGAAAAGAGTTTTTGATAATGAGACTAAAATGCGGGGTTTATAATTGTTAGGCATGCGATGTCTAAGGAATTCATTTGGTTAGGCATGCGATGTCTAAAGAGGTTGCGGATTCCAACTGTAGTAGTTTTACACTTTCTTTTCTGTGACCGTAAGCGTAGTATGTGGTGTATCGCCGGCTTCGTTGCTATACATCAACGACAATCGGGATACACATACTTGCTTACGTTGATGATATGAGATATTATGTGTTTCTGTGATATGTTATATTGGATCGTCGCGTTTTGAATAGCCGGGGGTTTTATGTGAGATGAGAGTTTTTCTTTATCATTCATGTAAAATTCATTTGTATGTAATATTCTTTTATTGGGGCACTTCCGGGCTGAGGATGATGTCACCGTTGTATATTATTTACTTTTCCGCATTAGGTAAACCCAAGGCGGGGAGCACAAGTAACCGGGTTCTGGGGTCCAGTGGGAGATCATCTCGAGGAGTCGAGACCGGGTCTCCTAACCCTAGAATTGGCAGTGTTGCTTGCCGCTCTCGTAGGGGTCTAGGGATGTGGGTTTGGCTATTCATCGCGACCGTGGAATCCGTGTTTTATACAGGCTCGTATTAACAAAACGGACGTCCTAGTATATCCAATATTTCATATATGTTCTTCTGCTGCAATGTTCTGTGATGAGATCATATTACTGCCTGAGATGAATGTTTATATTATATATATGAGATATATGGTGTATTGCAGATTTCGTTTCAAATTTGATGCTTGTGAAGCATATTAAAATGGGAATTCATTAATGAGATTAATGAAACTAAAAGAAACCTAAAGATGTTGTAGAAACTTGTTTAAAAACTGGTTGCTCTAGTTCTTGCTTTGCATAGCGGTGTTCCTTGTAGAACATCCTGCACCTTATTCGATAAGGAAAGAGCCGACGATCCCTTCCCTGGGAGTGACCTCTTTAGTGAAACTAGCAAATGCTACAAACTCGGTTTGTCTTCTGATTGTTTCTATAGTTTTTGCTTTGCATAGTGGTATATGTGATATATCTTGCACCTTATTCGATGAGGAAAGGGCCGACGATCCCTTCACCGGAAGTGACCCCTTTAGAAAAACTAGAAAAGCCTAAAAAACACTCCATTTAAAATCACTCGATTCTACAATGATATCAAGTTCATTACGCAAAGGGTTTTCATAAAAACCTGTCGTAGCCCTCCGTCATTTCAGATAAGTCCTACTTAGTATTCGTGCTACGTTTGTTGGCCTGCGTCAAGGCGTAGTATGTGGTAGCTAACTAGTGTTTATCTATTTATGCATATGATGCAGATTGGATTAGGGTAGTCGTGCAACTTTGTTGGCCTGCGTCAAGGGTCGTGCGGGTGGGTTTAATTCAATCAAGAAATGACGGGTTGAACTTGACTAGCGCACTGTGGTTTGTTGGCCTGCGTCAAGGTCATGGGACGCTAGGGGTAAAATATTATTGGGAATTTCAAGTGTTGAAATTTGCAATGAGATTGCATACCTTCTATGAGATAGTTGGATCCCGATACCCGCTGCGAGTAAGAGTTACTCCTGGGAGAGTTTTACACATTACAATTAGCCGATCAAGTAGGTGTCTAGAAAGGTGTTAACGGGGTTACGCCTCTGGGAAAACGAGATTTACTTTAATTAGGTTTGTGCGAAAGCACGGGGGACCTCCCTCAAAGTACCGACACTGGCCTGGCTGAAAGATTGGCGAACTTGTAGCGTGTAGTTAATCCCGGCTAGTCCTTCCTTTTAGGGTTTGAAGGAAGATTTGATTAAAACAGTGGGAGACATCCTGATTATATATATTAGATAACCAATCTAATCTTGCAAGAACATACGCTGAGCGTTTTCTTCTCTCTCTCCAGATAGCGACCATATCACGCCTTAATCAAGATAATAATACGGATATATTGACCGAACCAGCTTATTATACTGAGTTGGGGAACGTTGGTCCCGCTCCAACTTATAATTGTTATAAGACAGAGCAGGAAATTGGGGAATACCAGATTTCCCGTGCCGCCCAAACGAAGAAAGTGCATGCTGATGCATCATCTTCGGGTGTGTTCATTACATAGAACTGTTTCTCAGTATCCTTTATGTCCTGGGTATGAGATACCGGATCAGGATCCCGCATATGTAATCTGTTGCATGGGCTACAAATAGGTAGAGAACTGAGAACGGGTGATAAGTTTCATGAGATAGAAACGGTGCAAGTGTTGCAGCCAAGTCTGTTGGTCACTATCACCCTGTATTACCAAAATACATTGATTCTGAACAAATGTTATTAAATACCGAACCTGATATACAACATCATATCAGTCTCTTTATTAGTAAAGAAAGGATATAATTTTGTATTGTTGGATAATGGTTTGAACATTTCCTACATCAAGAGTTGATCGGTTCAGGCACGTTATCTAAAAGCATTGACGTTCTAAATCAAACTACAGTTCTTAGTATACAGAACACACACAGAGAGGAAGAGTTCAGATGAACGAATCCTTCTTGAGGCATTGTAGACTAGGTCATATCAATGTGACCCGGCTAGCTAAGTTACATTTAGATGCATATTTAAATCTGTTTGAATTTACATCTTATGAAACTTGTCGGTCATGTCACAAAGATAAGATGACTATAGCTCTGTTTATTGGAAACAGAGAAAGAGTTAGTGAACTCTTGGGATTGATACATGTTGATGTATGTAAGGTCCCCTGTCTACACATGCCAAGACCGGTTCTTTGTACTTCATTACATTCTCTGATAATCTCTCAAGATTTAGACATATGTTCCTGTTGAAACACAAGTCCGAAGCTTTTGAGATATTCACAGAATATAAGTTAGAAGTAGAGAACCAAAATACGGGTATAAGTATTATGTCCTTTGATGAGATCATGGAGGAGAATACTTGAGCACGGAATTCCTGGACTATTCTAAAGGAGAATGAGATTCTCTCTCAACATTACTCCTCCGTATACACCACAGCACGTCGGTGTATCGGGGCGGAGCAATAACACCCTATGTGATATGATATGCTCTATGATGAGTACTACTGAGTTTCCTATTTCCTTTTGGGTGTTATGCGCTTGAGAAGCTGCATACCTATTGAATAGGGTTCAAATCAAATCAGTTGCCTACCACTTCATATGTGATATGGAAAGGGAAGAGCCCATATCTTAAGTTTGTTATGATTTGGGGTTGTCTGGACTATGTCTAAAAGCAAAATCCAGACAAGCTCGAGGCAAGGTCTATTATGTAGAACTGGAAAGGTTCCCGCTATACAAACTGCAGCTGATGATTTGGTAGAACCAAAGGATTCAATAGTTTCCAACGAACCTCAGCCTCTCCGCCGATCTAGTAGGTTCCTCACTCACCTGAGAGATACTTCGGTTTCTCTATGACAGTGGGAGCGAGGATTGTATCATGAGATGATGACCCAACTAGTTTCGAGCTGGCCATCAGGAGTGAGACTCTGTAAGAATGACTGGATGCTTATCGATCTGAGATGGAATCTTTATACACCAACAAAGTATGGACTTTGGTTGCTTTATCTGAAGGGTTAAATCCCCATCAGGAGCAAGTATATCTTGAGAAGATTACTTGGTGTACATGGAAAAATTAAGACTTTCAAAGCTATGCTTAAGTCCATCCAGATCCTACTTGACACGGCTACATACCATGACTACGATATCTGGCGGTTGGGTGTCATGACTGCTTTTCTAAATGATGTTTTAGAAGAGAGCGTCTATAAGTACACAGCCAGAGGGCTTCGTAGACAGTGGGAGCAGCGGAAACGTGTGCAAGATGTTTTATGTTGATAAAGCAGGCATCGCGGAGTTAGAACATCTGTTTTGATGCGGTAATCAAAGAGTTTGACTTCATCAAAATGGTAGATGAACCTTGTATATACAAAAAGGTAGTAGGGAGTATGGTGGTGATCCTCATAGAGTACGTGGATGACATACTCTTGATAGGGAAGGAGTTTCCTATGCTACGCTCGGTCAATCTCCGCTTATCACAAGGATTCTCAATATAGGATCAAAATGATACCTCCTAAATCCTGGGTTTTGGATCTATGAGATAGTTCTAATTGGATATTAGGATACTCACTAGTTGTAGTGAGATGGTATCAATCGATCCTGGGGAGAATCACTGGAAAGGTTTCAGGGTGATAAGGACGACTGAATGTCAGTCGCAGGCATTGTCTTTAGCCTCAGTGGAGGGACGGTATGTTGGAAGAGTTCTAAGCTAGATACCGTGACTTACTAGACGATTAAAGGCAAGATACATCGTTACCAAGGATGCTACCAAAGAGGCAGTCTAGATATATATAAGTTCATGAGATGAACTTCGTTCCTACCATTGTGTGACAATGGAGTTGTGGCTTTAGCCAAGGAACTACCGTCCCATCAGAAATCCAGATATAAATCTTAGGCAGTATCACCTGATCATGATGATGGTTGATCTCCATGGAGATCAAGGTTATGAGAGTAGACACAGAGGACAACAACGTAGATCCACTCACAAAGGCCTTTTTCCCAGTAGAGCCTTTTATGGGATGGTTGAGTATGAGATACTTCAACCACAGCTTATTGTTGGGTATGTGATACCACAACAGATGGCCCTAGTGCAAGTGGGAGATTGTTAGTTATATGTATGCCCTAGAGGCCATTACTGTACATATGATGTATATTGTAATGGATGCTTGGACATATAAAGGGAGGACTTTCTTGCTCGACATGATAGTATGCTATCTGGTTGTACTTTATCTTAACATGTACTCTGATTGTCTCTATATTACATGTTGATAAAGCCCTTAGGATATGTACTCGACTACTGGGACTATGATGAGATCATATTAGTGGGGCCACGGTAGTCGATGAGTACATCCTATAACTGTTCCTAGTCGAGGGTGTATCGAGACAGGGCATCGATACACCAGAGTAGACTAGCATATACGCATCTTGACCCATATGATGGGCGATGGATGATCCCATATCCATCGGTGTTTGACATCAAGGATTGTGTACGGGTGCTCAGTAGAGGCTGGGTACACTGGACAGACTCGCCGAGAACTCCCAGATGGTATTATACCTCACGTCAGATGGCAGTTCTCCGGTGACACAGGTACAGAGTAGTCTGTTGACCCGAGATCGTCATAGAGTCTTGTGTGATTCCCACTGTGCTTTGATTTCCATCATACCACGTCCAAGAGGGCGTGCAAAAAGGTGGCTTTTGGGTATAGTCCCGAATCACATGGAGGAAATGAGCGATAGGAGGGGATTCGTCTCTCCCGGTATAGCGAGTTGATGTTGTGCTGTGTTCGATTGGCTATAACCGGAAATCCCTGGCCAGGGTTGCTGAGATTTACTGGTAAGTGTTATCAGTAGTTTCTCGAACTGTTATAGACCTCAAATCGACACGACTTATCGAGCTACTGGGGTCTGACGTTTACCACCCCTAGGCGAGATATGCGACATATCAGACGACGAGACCGGACTGTACGGGAGTGTTACTGTTTGGATTCACAGGAGAATGTACAGGCTTGCTTGTTGATCTTCTGAGCGCTCAATACCTGGGTGGCTGTTACGTTTAGCTGACCGCTTGCAGCTTGTGGGTGTTTGATATGATCATCATCTACTGCCGGCGTATTGACGATTCTTTAGAGTCCTACACAGAGGTTTCTTGACTCAGGAAAAATGGAGTAGGGGCACATATGTGATATGTGCAGGACCGAGGATAATACGATATGTGATACCGTATTCTATTGTCGCGATATTTGATATCAGCCGGATCATCGGATCAAGTGTTGATTCGATGAATCGGTACGGATAAATATTAGTCGGTTATATGTGATATAGCTGGATTGTCGGATCAAGTGTTGATTCGATAATTTAATGTATTATAATATATATGATATATTAAATTACATTAACTAATATTAGCTCACTAAAAGATTCTTTTTCTCACTCGGGTAATACATTAATATATGTGCGATATATGTTAATTGTATTATTTTATTTTGTTACAATAAATATTATATATGTGATATATAATATTGTAACATGATATGATTACTAATGCAATATGTTTAGTGGAGAGTAAACAAGATTAGGGTTTGATTTGGGTTAGTGCATTCATGAACCTTCTAGAAGGTTTCTTTTTGTTTTGTGTTAAGATATTTTGTTATGACTCATACTTTAACCCAACCCAAACCCTAACCCTAGTTAATTCTCTACATGGGTTTAGTTGACCATGGTTACATTAATCATCATTTTTATCCTTTCATTATTCATCACAAAAGGTTTCATGTTGATTGTTCATCTTCTTCCTTCTTTCTTTTCATGAAAAAGCTTTCTAGCTTTTTCTAAGTGATGAAAAATGAGTGAGAATAAGAAAACAAATGAGAGCAAAAGTCCTACTTCATCATCCTCATCGATCCTTGCCATTTAGATAAGAGTGTTCACATCATTTCATGAGTGTTAGCTTGTGTTAACAAAACTTCAAGGTAGATCATCTTTGTATCGAAGATCGGAAGCATGACTGCATCTTTCTCTTCGTGGAACCTCTCGAGAGTCCGGAACACGATGATCGCAGTGAAGGGACTTCAACACGGAGCTTAAGAAGTGAAGGACCGGATCTACAAAGGTTGTAATCTCTCTCACTTTGTGTTAAACTGTTTAACATGCTAGTTTTCGCCTAAACCCTAGTTTAAAGATCCGGCTTTGGGTTGTTCGGCACGGATAAATTTTTAATCGGGTATGGTTGATGCCTCGTAGAACCTTGGGGCAGTGCCTAGCAACCCTACAGTTCTCGGCAGCAGTTTGAGGTTCTGGAATTTCTTCCAGCTCTACCGCGCTCCCACTAATTTCTTTTGCAAGAAATTCGCTCTCTAAGAAGACAATGTGGCGAGCGACAAACACCTTTTGTTCTTCAGTGTGGTAGACAATATATCCCTTTCAATGCTTGGGGTATCCTACAAACTTGCACAAAACCGATCGTGCCTCGAGCTTCTCCGGATTATGCTTTTTAACATATGTCAGACACCTCCCATATCTTGATATACTTGAGATATGGTCTCTTCCCGCTCCACATTTCATATGGAGTGGTAGGCACAGACTTAGTCGGAACTCTATTCAATAGGTATGCTGCTGATTCTAGAGTAAAACCCCAGAAGGAAAGTGGCAACTCAGCACTACTCATCATTGAACGCACCATATCTAATAGCGTGCGATTCCTCCTTTCAGATACACCGTTATTCTGAGGTGTATAAGGCGGAGTAAGCTAAGAGAGAATTCCATTCTCTTTTAAGCAATCAAGGAAACTGGTACTTAAGTATTCTCCACCTCTATCAGATCGAAGCGTCTTGATGCTTTTACCAGTCTGTTTCTCTACTTCATTTTTATACTCCTTAAACTTCTCAAAGGCCTCGGATTTATATTTCATTAAGAACACATGTCCATACCTAGAGAAGTCATCAGTAAAAGTGATGAAGTAGGAGTCACCGCTTCGTGCATGTGTAGACATTGGACCACATACATCACTGTGTATAAGTCCCAAGAGTTCTGTGGCTCTTTCTCCGTGTCCGGTGAACGGAGATTTGGTCATTTTTCCTTTGATACATGATTGACAAGTTGCATATGATGAATATTCAAACGGATCTAGATATCCATCTTTATGTAACTTAGCCAACCTTATTTCGTTTATATGACCAAGTCTACAATGCCATAGGAAGGCTTGATTTGAATCTTGAGCCTTTCTTTTAAAAGTGTTTTGAATATTGAAAATTTGAGGTTGATTAAGTATGTATATGCCATTTTCCAGTGTGCCAAACCCAATCAGTTCTTGATTTAGGAGAATGTTCATGACATTTCTCTCAAGCGCAAAATTATATGCTTCATTAGATAACAAAGATACTGATATAATATTACACAACATACTGAGAATACAAAAACAGCTGTACAACACCAAAATGTGCCCACTAGTCAACCCTAGGTGATATTCCCCTTTTGCAATAGCATGTACATGCATTCCATTGCCCATCCGGAGAGTCATATCACCTGTCCCCAGTGCTCTACTATTTCTCAGATCCTGCAATGAATTACAGATGTGAGAACCAGAACCGGTATCAAGTACTCATGATGTAGAGTTTACTGAAAGACAATTTTCGATCACAAACACCTGAAGCAGAAGCAACAGCCTGCTTCTTGTCCTTGGCTTTGAAGGCCAAACAATCCTTCTTCCAGTGCCCTTGCTTGTGATAATAGTAGCATTAGTTTTTATCCGCCTTCTCCCTTCCTGCCTTGTTCGTTCCCTGCACCTTCTTGACCTCGCCTTTCGGTTTGGTGGCTTTCATCTTCTTCTTCCCTTTAGTTTTCGCTTTAGATTTAGAAGAGGATGATTGGCCAACATACAGAACATGGGTCTTCTCCTTTTTCAAGGAGGTCTCTGCTACCCTCAACATGTTGAGGAGCTTTGGAAGATCAGCTTCCATTTCATGCATATTGAAGTTCAGCACGAACTGAGAGAAGGTGTGGTGAAGCGACTGTAAAATCAAGTCAATGTACAAATCATTCTCTAGCACGCATCCCATGTTTGCGAGTTCCTCAAAGAGGCTGATCATTTTGAGGACGTTGTCACGCCCCACCCCCAATACAGAGAGTATTGTCCGCTTTGGCTGAAACCGCACGGTTTTGTCCTTCGGAGCGAATCGGACCCGACCAGGGGCCACTTCCCAGGAGGTCACCCATCCCAAGACTTCCCTGGCCTGAGCACGCTTAACTACGGAGTTCTCAAACTCCTGTAGTTCCGGTTCACTTAAAAGGCGCCTCTTTATTGAAGAGTGGTATCATTCCATTTATAGTACAGATCTACCCCCTTTCGGAATGTATTCCGAAGAGTCCCCATTGTTCTACAGTGGGTCCCACAGACTCAAGAGGTGGACCCCACGGATTCAAGAGGTGGCCCCCGACCACTTAACACGACACTTGGCGTGGCACTTTGTTCTGTGTGGCACTTTGCTCCGTGAGCAAGAACCGGGTCCCGACATTCTCCCCACCTTTGAACAATGGTTCGTCCTCGAACCACAGACCTACTATTGAGGGACCAGCTCTGATACCATTCTGTCACGCCCCACCCCCAATACAGAGAGTATTGTCCGCTTTGGCGGAAACCGCACGGTTTTGTCCTTCGGAGCGAATCGGACCCGACCAGGGGCCACTTCCCAGGAGGTCACCCATCCCAAGACTTCCCTGGCCTGAGCACACTTAACTACGGAGTTCTCAAACTCCTGTAGTTCCGGTTCACTTAAAAGGCGCCTCTTTATTGAAGAGTGGTATCATTTCATTTATAGTACAGATCTACCCCCTTTCGGAATGTATTCCGAAGAGTCCCCATTGTTCTACAGTGGGTCCCACAGACTCAAGAGGTGGCCCCCACGGATTCAAGAGGTGGCCCCCGCCCACTTAATACGACACTTGGCGTGGCACTTTGTTCCGTGTGGCACTTTGCTCCGTGAGCAAGAACCGGGTCCCGACAGACGTGCTCTCCTACTGGTGATCCTGGAACTAACCTCATCTGGAATAGTTTCCTTGAGGTCTCGTACCTCACGATACGGGAGTGCACCCCATACAATTCCTTGCAATGGAGAAAGATGGATATAATATCCATACTTTCGTGCTGTTTCTGGAGTTCATTGTTTATGGACGCCAGCTGATTGAATGTTTCTTTGTGTGTTTTAAGAAAATGTATAGAATCACAATCAAAGAATTATTTGACCGCAATCAACTACGGTGTCGGATGTAGATTGTTAGTGAGTGCGGATCGTCCACAGGGACAGTGTAATCGTTCGCCTTTTGAATTAGATGAATTGAAAGTTTAAAGAAAAGAAAACAATTCAAGATTTATAGTTGAAGTTCAAGAATTAGAAAACATAGATCTAATAACAAGAAAATGATAGAATCAAGAATTGATAGTTTGATGATTTTTCCAAACCAAATATCAAGAATCGAAATGAGGCTCGTAGGAATCGATCGGATCTATAGATGTGATGTAATCTTACACTTACGTATTCTTATCCTTCGATGAATTGATACTAGATCGATGATGATCGACAAGAATTTGGGATTTCTAGTGAAACTAGGGTTTCGTCTTATCCCTTGTTCTTTCGTCGATATCATTCACATCCTAGCCTCTAGTAAATTCAAGAAACGATCGTAGATCCCTAATTTCGAGCGATCACAATCAAGAAAGCATCGCTACGAAACTAGGTCATCGATTCTTGAACTTGCTAGGGTTTACAAAACTCGTAGGACTCAAGAATCGTTTAAAGATTTGTTACATCATCATTCTATTGATCGTCTCGACTCCTTAACGAGCGGAGTTTTACTCAAACATCACCACAAGAACAACAATTACAAATTGAGATCTAATCATGATGCAAGAATTAAAAGAAAGTAAGATTAAAGAATTTCACCTTTTATTTATATCAACAATTTCATTACATTCGCTCAAGAACTACAAGAGGAAGAACTTAATCGTCGATTTGGCTTCGCTCGGCTCCGTGAGTCGCGGATCGGCTTGGATCACTTGCTCGGTGGGAGATCGGTTCCGCTCCTAAAAGGTTGAAGGCTTCTCTCTTGATTGGTACTCAAGATCTTAAATTTAGATTGGAATTAGGGTTAGGGTTTCGCACAAGCCTTGTCACTAGACTTGTGGAAGAAAAATGGTGTAGAATGAACAACTAACTAAGATTGAACCCCTCAACCCTTAGATCTAGGTTCCTATTTATAGCCATCTAAACCTTAGATCTAGGATTTGAATTTTAAGTTTCCCTCCAAAAGTTTGTTGAGGAAATTTGAATTTCCCTCCAAAAGTTAGTTAGAGGAGAAGCTTCTAGATGTGATTAGTTAGGAGGGAGCTTCTAGAAATAGTTTTTTAGGAGCTTAATTAAGATTAGCCTTGCTTAATGATCTTTGCTGATCTGGCAGAAGCTTCGAGAGAATTCTGGAATTTGACATGTCTTTCTGAGCTTCTGGGACTGAGAGAGGAATTATGCCCTAAAAATCAACTGCTGACGTGGCAAGAATGTGGCGGATCCGCGGCACAAGCAAGCTCCCGCCGCGGATCCGCGGCGCTTTATGAGCCTTGGGGATTGGGCTTTCTGGTACAGGCTTGGGCTGATTGTTGGACCTTTTTAGGATATATTGATTTGTATAATTCCTTCTGAATTGCTACCAGATCTGAAATCATTGAGTTGGCGTATTTTTTATCAGCTCTTTTGGCTTTGCTCCTGCAATTTCCTGCACAAATCTCGACACAAGTGTTGCGCAATACAGGAATGATGCGATGCCATGAAATGCGGTCAATTTCCTTTATAGTGTCGGTTTTAGAGTCTAATACATGTAATCTGATATTTTGTGACGGTTTTGCTAATATGTAAAATATGAATGCCGAACACTTCTATATGAATGCAAATGATGAGGAAATTACCGGTAAAAATATGCAATATTTTCGACTAATCAAATTCCCCCAAACTTAATTTCGATCGTCTCGAGCGAACTGTTTTATTAAAAAGAGAAGGAGAAAATAAAAAAAAAGAAAAACTAACTAGCACACTTTTGTAGGCAACACGATTGCACTGAGCGCGTGCAACAAGCCTTTAAACCTCTAGGTGTCCCTGGTAGGAGGAGTATTGTCTCCTGAGGGTTTTCAACGGATTGCACCCACAAAATCCAATAATAAAAGGAAGATCATGAATATTACATTTAAAGAAAAGAATTGTAAAAGAAAAGCCTTGAAAATTAGGGTTTCCAACTAAGCTAGCTTTTCAGTTGTCATGAGCCCTATCTTAATGGTAATGAAAAGATGTTAGAAATCACGTCCTCCCTCAATAAAACATCGTCTTATTCTTCATTCCTATCTTTCTTCCAAACATCGATCATATCACCCTGCGTGTGTGTAAAGACATCCCTACACCCGGAGAATTCAATTCAAGTTATCATACTCTTGCCCATCAGCCTCAGTACTTTTTTTTTTTGATTAATGAATATTTAGATGAGATTGCTCACACACTTTCATGCGACCGTTAGTACTTCTTGAGGTACTAACCGACCGATTACTCATGTGCTTGCTTACTTGGTGTATTTTCCTCGTCTTGCACCACCTCAGGCATAGCAGTGACTCCCAGACCAGTTGGCCTTAGGGAACTAGGTGAAGAGGCACCCTCGCTATATATTTTTTATTGCCCTTGGTGATAACAAAACCAGTGTCCATTTTTCTCACCACTTTATATTTTTTTATTCACCTTTTTTTTTTCCTTCATACATCGGTTTTAAGACAAGAGTATTTCAAGGTATCCTCTACTATCCCAGGCTTTAAGACGTGTGTAAGTGCGAATAGCAGGGTAGCAACGTTCAAAATGTTTTGGCTTCCAGAATAGAAACTATTTTTCAGACTTATTTTTATCCTCAGATTAGTGACGTCTTTCATCTTACTAACCCTTGGGACAACGGCTCATAACTACTTATTACTAGTTCGTATAAGAAAACTTCTAATTTTCTTGGTTTTCTTAAATTTTTCTAATCTCATGGATGTAATTTTTCACTATCTCAACTTTCATTATCTTATTTATGTACAAAAAATATTTTTATCTTTTTGAAAATTTTTAAATTTTTATAGGTTTAAAAAAAAAATGTTTTGTGCTTATGCAAAGTGATATGCAATTGATGCGAAAATAAGCACAAACCTCCCCCAAACTTGTTTTCAACAGTGTCCTCACTGTTGCCATCTGCTAAATCTCGAAAAACCTGTAAGCTTGGGAGGAATTTATTAGTGGGGGCAAAATATTTAAGTGAAGATCCTCCCCCAAACTTATTTTTGGCTCATCATTTTGTAAAACTTTTCTTTTCAAGAGCCAGAAAAAATATACCCCTCCCAAACTTGAGTTATGCAATGTTAATCTTTTGAAAATCACATGAGGGGGTCAAAAATCATTGGTCGATGCCAAGCTTTGCAAAGACCGAAAGTTAACACCAACCATTCAAAAATTTTATCAATGCAGTGCTCTGGTTGGTGGAAGAAGAAGTGGGGAAAGGTTAAGTGGTGGAATAGAATGTGTGTGCGTCTCATTTTGGAGAGACGATGCAGTGAATAAGATGGATTACTCACATTTTTTTTATAGTTCAGAAGAAGGGGTGGAGGTTCAATTTCAGTGATTGGATGATTCATCTCAACACCCGTGTCATTCAGAAATGCGAGTTCATCAGCGAAGATCTCCTCAAAAGTTCCATTCATAACTCGATGAATAATGTCATCACAAAGTGCGGGGTGATCTTCAGACTCTAAGAACAGTTCATAATCAGTGTTAATTGTCGACCCGGACATCTCGGTGGAAGAGTCCGTATGTGTATGATACATAGTTGGGTCAAACAATAACGTATGAAAAGAGTCAAGATCGATATCAGGAGGATCATCAAATTCGCTGCTGTCGACATCCATTAAGTCGACAGAACAGACATGAGCAGTAGGCTCGGAGGGTACACTTCCCAACTTGTAAATGTTCAGCTCTATTGACCTATTCCCGAAAGATAGGGTCATAGAACCATTACGACAGTTGATGATTGCATTGGAAGTGGCCAAAAAGGGGCGACCTAAAATCACCGGAATTTGATTCCGTGAGTTCGCTACAGGCTGTGTATCAATTACAATAAAGTCCACAGGGAAGATAAATTCCCCAATTTTTATTAACACATCCTCCAGTTCACCCCTAGGTTTGGTGATTGATCGGTCAGCCATCTGGAGAGTTATGCTCGAAGGCTTTAACACTCCGATACCTAGTTGCTCATAGACAGAGTATGGAAGCAAGTTAACACTAGCGCCAAGGTCTAGTAGAGCACGGTTGATGTGTTTTTCCCCGATAGAAATGGAAATAGTAGGACAGCCAGGGTCCTTACATTTCCTCGGTAATTGCTGGGGGAAGGCCGTGTCTACTGTTTTTGCCATGAATATCTTCTTGGGCACTTGAGTCTTCCTCTTCCTAGTGCACAAGTTCTTAAGAGTTTTCGCATAGGACGGAACTTGTTGGATAGCATCTAGGAGAGGGATGTTGATGTTAACTTGCTTAAACATGTTCATGATCTTCTCCATATGTGGACTCGGTGTGTTAGCCTTTAACCGATTAGGATAAGGTGCTTTAGCAATAAGTGCTGGGTCCATCATAGGAGAAGGATGTGTGTGTGGAACCGATCCCAAAATAGAAGTGGGGATCGTCCGTGGAGGAGTAGAAGAGGTGGGCTGAAGTGGCGAGCCTTTTGGGAAACGAAGAATAGGCTTGGGAGAAGGTGGTAGGGTAGAAGAACAAGGATCAGAACTAGAAGTGTGTGTGTGAGGAAAGGTCTCAGCCGGGGTGTTATTGATTGATTTATCAGTATCATCAAACTCTTCCCCAAGGTGATTATCAAGCACTCTTCCAGATCTCAACATGATTGCATCCACATGATGTGAATAGCCAGAATTAGGTAAAGGTTGAGCTGGAAGTTTCCCTTTCTCTCTTGCACGCATTTCGGCTTTTAGTTGTGCAATTTGTTCTTCCATCGATTTGATATTCTCATTTTGAGAGAAAATGATCTTCATCACATTCTCGACGGAAGATTGCAAACTTGCCGTCCCTTGGATGGATTGTTTCATGAAAGTATCCAAGGTTTGTGCTAGTGCAGAGGTATTATCTGTACCGGTCAATTGCAAAGGACTAGCCGGTGCAAAAGTGTTGGCCGGATTTTGGGAGTTTTGTGATTGGAAGGGGTGCTGACTCAATTGAAGTGGTGGCTGCTGTTGTTGTGGAGGGACCCTTTGGAAATGATTCGTGTTTGGAACCGTGTTTTGAGATTGTGATTGGTTCCAAGCAAAATTTGGGTGATTCCCCCAACCCTGATTATATGTGGAAGAAGATGGATCGTTTCTAGGTCTTTGAAATGTGGCATTTGTATGCTCATGACCTTGAAACGGACATTCTTCCGTCAAGTGAGACGGATCAGAACAGCAGCCACATACAGTTTTGGAGAGTGACATTTGATTTAGGGTGGCGGCTAAAAATTTATTTTCCATAGTCTCGAGTTTCTTGTGTATAGCTGCAATGTCATCTCTAACTCCTATGGAAATATCATTGCCATCCCTAGACGATTGACTCACACCCTCCCACTGTAAAGATTTTTCAGCGAAATTTTCTAGAAAGTTCCAGACTTCCCCATCATCTTTGGTCATAAAATTGCCTTGACACATGGATTCAAGGGTCTGTCTTGTGTAAGGAGTAATGCCCTCATAAATGATTCGGCACAATTCCCATCTCGGGATGCCGTGATGTGGACATTGGACTAACAGATCCTTGAAACGTTCAAGACATTTTGAAAATGTTTCATTTGGAAGCTGGGTGAATTGATAGATTTCGCTACGGACTCGAGCTGTCTTTTGATGTGGGTAGAATTTCTTAAGGAATGCTTTAACGAATTCATCCCAATTTGAAATGGAATGTGCGGTAGTGTTATATAGCCACTTCTCGGCCAAATCGCACAAAGTGAATGGGAGAAGACGAAGACGTAAAGCATCCACAGAAAGCTGTGAAGTACCCATCATTGCGCATACATTTTCAAATTTCGTGATAAACACGTATGCGTCTTCAGACTCGAGACCGTGAAATTTTGGTAGAAGGTTGATGTATTGGGGTTTTATTTGAAAATTTTCCCCGTTGGCTGGTGGAATGGAAAGACAGGTGGAAAGTGGACCTCGTGTTGGATAGCACATCTCTTGGAGAGAGATGCGAGGTAGATTCTGCGCACCAATGGACGGCGGCAGGGTAGTGGAAAAGATGTTCGATGGAGGTGGATCCATCGATGTGGGTGTGGTGGTGGGTAAAGAAAGGGTAAATGTAAAAATACCGACTTTTGGGTCGATGAGGGAAACGCGGACTAAACAGGCACTAGAATCCTGTTGTCCAGCCTATCTTGCACTAAAAAGGATTAGTACAAGTGGCAGCGTGAATTTATAATTAGGGGAAATGATGAATGTGGTGTTTGTTTTGAAAATTGGACGGATTTTTTAAAAAAATGATGCACCACAACAAATGCAACACACAAAACCCTAAAATTTAGTGGTCACCTAGGTCAAAGCTCTAGACCGCTCCTAACTACCAAAAGACAAGTCGTAGGATAGAATCCTCCACTGCCTCTTTGTCCCCCTGTGGCCGGATAAGTGCCAGGTAAGTGGGAAGGTACTCCACTACGTAAGTAGTGGGCCAAATTAAAAACCACTAGCCTTAGACACACTCGCCTTAGACACCATAAGAAAACGCGGATATGCAATGAATTACCCACGGCCTTCTTCTGTCCTAATTGAGCGCGACAGTCCTTAGAGTCATCTCTAGATTTCTTTTAGTTAATGTGGGTCAATGCGGATGCAAGTTTTGTGGTTTTCGGGGCCTAGGAAGGGTAATGAAATCCCCACCTAATTTGGATTTGGTCGTGCCCCTTAATTTCCGTATTAATATGCAAACAACCAAAAATCAAAAACATGCACAATTTTAATTTGCTTTTTGCGGCGCAGCGATTATTTGCAAAGAAACCTGCACAAAATGTTAGTTGGAGCAGATGAGGGGACAGATAAGAAAGTTAGAAGCTTACAGAGAAAGTTTGGTGCAGTGAAGATGCAAGAACGCGGCGGAACCGCCGCAGATGCGCCCTAATGCCGCTGAATCGCGGTGGTATGTTGGGATCAGTGCACAGAAATTTGTGCACAAGCTCCTGTTCACCTACACAGCTCTCTGGATGTTTCAGAAAAAAATTTCCACAACTCCAATGATCCCAGAATTCCTCGCAAGAAATCACAACAACTCGTATTAGTGTTTGCGCAAATTTTGATCTAAAAATTTAGATGGAATAAAATTTTCAACTCAAATTTCAAAATACGAACAATTAGCGCACTATCCCCGGCAACGGCGCCATTTGATTGAATGTTTCTTTGTGTGTTTTAAGAAAATGTATAGAATCACAATCAAAGAATTATTTGACCGCAATCAACTACGGTGTCGGATGTAGATTGTTAGTGAGTGCGGATCGTCCACAAGGACAGTGTAATCGTTCGTCTTTTGAATTAGATGAATTGAAACTTTAAAGAAAACAAAACAAAACAATTCAAGATTTATAGTTGAAGTTCAAGAATTAGAAAACATAGATCTAATAACAAGAAAATGATAGAATCAAGAATTGATAGTTTGATGATTTTTCCAAACCAAATATCAAGAATCGAAATGAGGCTCGTAGGAATCGATCGGATCTATAGATGTGATGTAATCTTACACTTACGTATTCTTATCCTTCGATGAATTGATACTAGATCGATGATGATCGACAAGAATTAGGGATTTCTAGTGAAACTAGGGTTTCGTCTTATCCCTTGTTCTTTCGTCGATATCATTCACATCCTAGCCTCTAGTAAATTCAAGAAACGATCGTAGATCCCTAATTTCGAGCGATCACAATCAAGAAAGTATCGCTACGAAACTAGGTCATCGATTCTTAAACTTGCTAGGGTTTACAAAACTCGTAGGACTCAAGAATCGTTTAAAGATTTGTTACATCATCATTCTATTGATCGTCTCGACTCCTTAACGAGCGGAGTTTTACTCAAACATCACCACAAGAACAACAATTACAAATTGAGATCTAATCATGATGCAAGAATTAAAAGAAAGCAAGATTAAAGAATTTCACCTTTTATTTATATCAACAATTTCATTACATTCGCTCAAGAACTACAAGAGGAAGAACTTGATCGTCGATTTGGCTTCGCTCGGCTCCGTGAGTCGCGGATCGGCTTGGATCACTTGCTCGGTGGGAGATCGGCTCCGCTCCTAAAAGGTTGAAGGCTTCTCGCTTGATTGGTACTCAAGATCTTAAATTTGGATTGGAATTAGGGTTAGGGTTTCGCACAAGCCTTGTCACTAGACTTGTGGAAGAAAAATGGTGTAGAATGAACAACTAACTAAGATTGAACCCCTCAACCCTTAGATCTAGGTTCCTATTTATAGCCATCTAAACCTTAGATCTAGGATTTGAATTTTAAGTTTCCCTCCAAAAGTTTGTTGAGGAAATTTGAATTTCCCTCCAAAAGTTAGTTAGAGGAGAAGCTTCTAGATGTGATTAGTTAGAAGGGAGATTCTAGAAATAGTTTGTTAGGAGCTTAATTAAGATTAGCCTTGCTTAATGATCTTTGCTGATCTGGCAGAAGCTTCGAGAGAATTCTGGAATTTAACTTGTCTTTCTGAGCTTCTGGGACTGAGAGAGGAATTATGCCCTAAAAATCAACTGCTGACATGGCAAGAATGCGGCGGATCCGCGGCACAAGCAAGCTCCCACCGCGGATCCGCGGCGCTTTATGAGCCTTGGGGATTGGGCTTTCTGGTACAGGCTTGGGCTGATTGTTGGGCCTTTTTAGGATATATTGATTTGTATAATTCCTTCTGAATTGCTACAAGATCTGAAATCATTGAGTTGGCGTATTTTTGATCAGCTCTTTTGGCTTTGCTCCTGCAATTTCCTGCACAAATCTCGACACAAGTGTTGCGCAATACAGGAATGATGCGATGCCATAAAATGCGGTCAATTTCCTTTATAGTGTCGGTTTTAGAGTCTAATACATGTAATCTGATATTTTGTGACAGTTTTGCTAATATGTAAAATATGAATGCCGAACACTTCTATATGAATGCAAATGATGAGGAAATTACCGGTAAAAATATACAATATTTTCGACTAATCACCAGCATGATACACTTAGCTCTCTCACAGTCTAGATCCCAGGTTTTGCGAACCTCCTTGTCCGCAACTGAGGAATCTTGTCCTGGAATAAGGGGAGGGACAGCGGTGGTAACATATGCTACTTTTTCATAAGTCAGTGCAATGTTGACGTTCCTTAGCCAATCTTTATAGTTCTGTCCGGTCAGTATATTTTTTTTCGAGTAATAGTTTTAGTCCTGTCATGGTAGCTTCCAGAGAGAGAGAAAAGAAACACTCAGCATATGCTCTTGCAAGTTTAGATTGGTTATTAGTTTATCTAAACAGGATGGCTGCCACTGTTTCGTCAAATCCTTCTTCAAAACCTAAAAGTAGAACTAGTCAGGATTTAATCACACGTCACAATACTTGCTTAACCTTTCAGCCAGGCCAGTATTGGTACTTCGAGGGAGGTTTTCCAACGCTTTCGCGAAGTTCCTTAATTAAAGAACCTCTTTTCCCTGGAGGCGTAGCCCCTCTAACACCTTTCTAGACACCTACTTGGTTTATAGCATTGATTGTTAAGTGAGAAAATTTCCCGAGAGTAATCCTACTCATCAGTGGGATCGGGATCCAACTATCATTGCATGATGCCCTAGATGGAAGCCACTCTAGTCACCACACTCCAGAAGGTATGCTAAATCTGCAAGTTTCCTTTATGTTTGAAACTCCCGATTTGATTTTTACCCCAAGCTCTTATGACCTTGACGTAGGCCAATAAATCATAAGACGCAAGTCAAGTTCTACCCGCTGTTGTGCTGATTAATTTAGGTACATCGTACATGCCCTTGACGTAGGCCAACAAGGCTGTACGTCTGTCCTTAACTAATGCATCTATCTATGCAACAAATAAGCAACACGTTGCTACCATACACTATGCCTTGACGTAGGCCAACAAACATAGCTTGAATACGATGTGTTATTTATTTGAAACGACAGAGGGTTACGGCTGGTTTTTGGCAAAAAACCGTTAACGTAGTGAACTTGATATGATCGAAGGAACCAAGATAGCCCTTTTTAAAAGGAGTGGTTTAAGCTCCGCATTTAAAATTTGCTTTTTGAAGAAAACCGAGTGGTTTTGAAATTGTTCCAACGATTTAGTTTAGGTTTTATTTTCTTTGCATTAATAATAATGCGTCCCATCATTAACATATCATTACAGAAAACAACGAAAATACAACGTCCTCTTATACCATCTGCATTCGCCACGGGATCCCGTCATCACCCGTTAGGTTACTTAACTAACGGCAGAGCGGGGGCTGGGCTAGCGCGGGTGTAAAACATAAGTGACGTCTAAATAGCTATCATATATAGATATTGTACATTCGTCAGACGCAATAATAGGCATTCCAGATCACAGATGAACATTATTGGATATACAAGCAATCCGCGTTTCTTTTGAGCCTGCAACGAAAGATGGATTCACAGTTGTGATGAATAGCTATTACCCCACCCTAGACCCCTACGGGTACGGCAAACTACCCGCCAAATACCCTAAGTGAAGCGGTCTCCCTCAACAACGTGAGTAGGCCACTAAACACTTCAAAGTACCCGGTAGTTTGTGCACCCCACCTTGGGTCTATCCTATGAGCAAAAACAGTAAAATGAAATAATACAACGGTGGCTACAACCGAAACCTGGATGTGCCCCGCAAAATAATATTACAACATATTACAATTACTTCGAATGAATTAATACAATAACCCATCACAAAACCCCGGCTAATCATCACAATAATCCAATATAGTTTATAATCACAAACAGTTAAAATCATCACAGAAATGTGCAACCCCCTGCCAACCGACATACTAGCAGTTAGGGGAGGTTTACGAACACATTAAAAAGTTCACAGATATAATCTAATTAGCAAACATCGTATAATTTCGATCGATCAAAAACATTAGAATCTACTCCAAAACTTCTCTGTAAACTTGAGATTTGAGCAGAAAATAAATCATTCCAGAAAAGACAAAACAACACAGAAGAGCCACGGGGAAAAATTGGACTGAATCGGCTTCAACTAGGCCGTGGATCTGCGGCGGATCGGTGGGATCGGCCGCGGTTCCGCGGCTGTTTGGACGATTCATGCTCCCAATTTTTTCCTGTGTTCTTATAATTTCCTGTAGGTAATTCTGGAGGTCCCTGAAAAAATTTTAGGCCTCATTTTAAATTCAACAGAAACTTAGTGATATCGATGTATTTTCCGTTTCGTTTCGCGTTCAAAATTGTAACGACTTTTCTAAAGAGTTAATTATTGTTTAGGGAGGCTCTGATACCACTGTAAGTCGATGTAAAACACCCCACGAGTTACGGGGAGGCGGAAATATGAAAAAAACTATCTTGTTCTTTATGCAAACATCGACTAACCGAAGATCTTTACTAAACGATAACTAACAATAACCATAGAAGTTCTTAACTACTATGAAAAGATATTATACCTTGTGAACCGTGTCCTTCGTCTTTTCGTTCTCTACTTCCTCCTCGGCCTCCTCTACGTGATAGATGATCCACCCGAGAGCCCTAATCCAAGCTTCACCTCTAATCTTGAGGTAACTAAGTTTCTCTAGTTGCTAATCAATGGAACCTAGATGATATAGAGTTAGGTTATGGATTAATTAGTCTATTCTAATCCTTGATCTCAACTCATGAGTGGTAGGATTAGGGTTTGAAGAGAGAGTGAGCTTGAGGAGAGAGAAGGTGAACATGATAATGATAATGGAATTGTTTCTCACTTGAATTATATGAAGCATAATGTTTAATCAAATAAATGAATAAATTTGGTTAATCATCATGCTACATTAATTCAATATGAGTGATTCACTATATGAGTCATTAAGTATTTAATGATGCATTAATGATATGATGAATCACACAAAATGAGTCACAAATGCATTTAATGAAAATGCTACCTAAACCCTCAAGTCACCATGCTTCTAGAAGCTTCCTGTAAAATTACGAGAACGCCCCTCCTATCCGTGAAAACACGGAAAAACTTTAGACTGTATAAATCCAAAAACCTGATACTAGAATCTGGCTTAAACCAAAGCCGGCTAGTAAAAACTTTCTGAATGTCGTACGTGCGTTTAAACACGTATGCGTCCGAACCCTTTGTCGTAAAACCATACGACCTCTATATCGTTTCTCCTAGAGTAGGGAACTCTCTGTGTGGGACTCTAAAGACTCGACTACTACGCTGGCAGTGGGTTTAACCACAGACCGCAAGCGGCACTAGCTGTACGTAACGGTCACCAGGTAGATGTCGATAAGAAGGCCGATGAGGAAACCTATCCGAAATCCTACTGAGCCTGTCTGTGACAATATCCGCGCAGTCCGGTATGTTCGTCTAAGAGTATCGCATGTATGGTCTAGGGGGGTGGTGAACGTCAGACCCCTAATAACAGTACAAGTCGTGCCGGCATGGCTCAAGACCATCCGAGAATCTACTGATCAGTCCATCAGTAATTCTCAATCAGCCATGGCCAGGGACTTATGGTAATGACCAACCGATCACAGTGCGATATCATCTCCCTACACCGGGAGAGACGAATCCCTAACAGTCGCTCACTGCCTCCATGTGGCTCGGGACTGTGCCCAACTAAAACCTGTTTGCACGACTCCTTTGAGCCGTGGTAGAGTAATAATAAAAGCACAGTGGGAACTTACACGAGACAAATGATGACCTTAAGTCAACAGACTATCTGCACACATGTCACCTGAGAACTGCTATCTGACGTTAGGTATAGTACCATCCAGTCAGTTCTCGGCGAGTCCTGTCCGGTGTACTCACATGAAGTGAGCATCCGTATACAATCTTAGGGCTGCGGGACCAATCTATCGCCCCTCGTCAGGGTTTAGATATGTATACACTAGTCTACTCTGGAGCATCGATGCCCAGTCTCGATACTCCTGTGACCAGGGACCTTTAAGGATGTGCCTATTGACTATCCAGCTCCCACAAGTATGACTGCCATCACAACGCCGGTAGTCAGGAAAAACACCCTATGGGCTTTATCAACATGTTTATAAGTAAAATATATCACACGTTTAAGATAAAGACAAACCAAATAGCGTACTATCATCAGCAAGATTGTCATGTACATACATATCCCTAATAGTCTATACAATGAAGGCCTCTAGGGCATATATATCCAACATATATTGTGTCGATAGTTGACACGGATTTTCTATCGATTTCATTGATTATACTCCAGCTTTATTATACAAAGGTTTTACTAAGATATGGATATGGATTTTCTCATACCAGATATATCCGTATTTCGTGTTTGATTATTCATTCATGTCGCATTCATGCTAGTGCATCGTATCATAATTTTATATGTAGGTTGTGACGCATTTGCATGTATTCTTGTAATAGCCTTATTAGATGTTACTTACTACCCACGAGTTGGCAACCCACCCCCGTTGTGCCACAGTATCTTGCAGGTCCGACCCGTCAGCATAGTATCGGCGGGCATACTTCTTCCTCTGTTTTCATCGCATCGACTTGCTTATAGGTGGGTTGTGAGGATATTCTTTGATTCCACCATGTATATTTATTTTGTATCTAGTATACTCCATCTACCCTTGTATATTGGACTAGACAGTGAGACTGTGAGACTTGTACTTTTGGTATCTGGTGTCGAGCTCGTGTGAGCCGACTTACTTTTGGTTTCCGCTTTCTTGCTTTTAAATGTTGGTTTCATTCTTGGATGATATATCTTACATGTGGTTGTGATTCCGCCGTTGGGCGAAGAGCTAGCTCCCGCTTGGGGATGCCCTTGTTCATTACTTGTATATATTCATGTTTGTACCCGTTTGGGGCCAGTATTTACAAAGTAAACTCTGCCGAAATTTTCAAAAAAACTTGAGCTTATTATAAATACTTTCAAAGTGATTTTCTATGTTAACTTAACTTTTAAACGAGTTTTCCTTCACTCTATTTTCTTTAAACGGTTTAGATTTCTGGGCTTTGGCTTACTTAGATTGCGTTACGCCTTTAGACGTTGCGTAATTTAAGTGCCAGTCACGTTCCACATATTCAGGTCGTGACAAAGTTGGTATCAGAGCAATAGGTTTTACCTTTCTGAGTGTAGGATGACCCTTAGTAGATGGAGTAGGTGACTTAAGCAGAGTGACGTAGCGTGTGTATGTTCCGCGACATACTTACGATACGATACTCCGCCTAAGTGACCTTAGGATATATATTTGCTTGTACTTCTTCCTTGATTCCCTATATCCTCTTGATTCGATTGCAATGTTCTTATCTTATCATGTTTCTTACTCCAGCTACTATGCTGCCGAAGACTACGAGGGCCTAGAAGGCTGCCACCAGGGATGAGATTAGAGCGGGGTTGTTTGAGACGAGGACCGATCAGGGCGGTACGCCTACCCCTCAAGGACAGAGTGATCCGCCTTCTCCAGGCTGGATAGCTAGGCTGGAGTCGAGTATTCAGGACTTACGACAGATGGTTCGATCGTTAGTCGAGGCTAGCCGAGCTCCGAGATTCGAGGTGGTTCCTTCTTCTACACAGACTGTGATTGTACATGCTGCTCAGACAGCTGTTCCTATTGTTACCGAGAGTATCCCCGTATCCTTGCAAGAGTTTATGAGGCTGAAGCCTCCAGTTTTTATCGGCACCGATGTAACGGAGGATCCCCAGACATTCCTCCACAGGATGGCTAGGATTTTTCGTTCGCTGAGATGTTCTAATGAGAGATCGGTAGAGCTTGCAAGCTTTCGTCTAGAGGGCCTTTCCCAGACGTGGTGCGAGTCAGTTCAGAGAGGCCGAGCTGCAGGTCTACCTCCTATGACTTGGGATGAGTTCACAACTGTATTTCTTGCTAGTTTCCTTCCGGAGAGCGTTCGAGATGCCCGAGCTCGTAATTTCGAGTCTTTGCGCAAGACTCCAGGGATGACAGTGTCCGAGTATGTCTTTCAGTTTACTCAGTTGTCCCGATATCCACCTTACCTGTTGGACACTGAAGAGAAATGCATAAAGAGGTTTGTGCGGGGACTTGACATGCAGTTATTTATTTCCATCGGTGCCCAGAATTTCGACACAAATCCAGCTGCTATGGACGTCACCTTACTTTTGGAGGAGCGCATTTCTAAGACTTCGGTCATTTCTGGACTGAAGTGGATTCGTACCGGTATGCTGCTCATAGGCGGTTAGGTAGACGCCACGACAGGTTCTTTTGGGGAGACGGTGGTGGTAGAGGATGGAGACGAGGTCAGTTATATGGCTCTTACCTACAGGGTCAGCAGCCATCACCAGGTTGTTTTCGGTGTGGGAGTCGGTACTACCGTATCCGAGACTGTACTGTGGGGCACCAGAACGCGGCGACAGTTCCACATGTGACCTTACCACCTTTACCCCTGCTCAGAGAGCCTTACTTCCTACCCCTAATGATGTTCCATGCCAGGCAGATGCTCCTAGAGACCGTGGGCATGGCGGTCCTGTTCAGAGAGGGCGAGGCGGCAGAGGCGGAAGTAGCCGGCTACTGGTAAGGGACATGCTCGAGTGTTCGCTTTGACTCCTCATGATGTGCAGGCATCCAATGTCGTTGTGACAGGTACTCTTCCAATATGTTCTTTCAACGCGTGGGTATTATTCGATCCAGGTTCCACACATTCTTATGTATCTATACCCTTTGCACCGAGGTTAGGCCGAGAGTCTACTTCTCTAGATCTTCCACTTATTGTTATTACTCTAGTAAGCGAGTCTTTTGTTGCTCGATATGTGTTTCATTCGTGTTCTGTTCATATCGGGGAGAGGGATTCTTCGGTTGGTTTTATTCTTCTCGATATGTTGGACTTCGATGTTCTTCTGGGTATGGATTAGCTAGCCAAGTGTTATGCGTCCGTAGACTGTCTCGAGAAGGTAGTCAGATTTAGTTTTCCGGGTGAGCCAGTTCTTGTCATTCAGGGATACCGCAGCGTCACCCTTCCCAGTTTAATTTCTTCTCTTCACGCTAGGAAGCTCTTAAGGAAAGGATGTCAAGGATTTTTTTGCATATGTTCGTGATGCTGGAGCCTCAGAGGTCCTGTTGGACCAGGACCCGATTGTGAGGGAATTTCCAGATATCTTTCCTGACGAGCTGCCTAGTTTGCCACCACAACGCGATATTGAGTTCTGCATTGACTTGATCCCCGGCACGGGGCCTATTTCTATACCGCCTTATCGGATGGCCCCTGCGGAGCTTAAAGAGCTGAAGGATCAGTTGCAAGATTTGTTGGATAAAGGGCTTATTCGTCCGAGTGTGTCACCTTGGGGAGCTCATGTCCTGTTCGTCAAGAAGAAAGACGACAGTTTGCGTTTGTACATCGATTATCATCAGTTGAATCGAGTAACTGTGCGGAACAGATATCCCCTACCTCGCATTGACGATTTGTTTGATCAGCTCCAGGGTGCGAGGCACTTCTCGAAGATTGACTTGCGATCAGGTTACCATAAGTTGCGGGTTCGGAGGGATGATAGTCCGAAGACTGCTTTTCGCACGCGCTACGGGCATTATGAGTTCTTGGTGATGTCGTTCGGACTCACCAATGCCCTAGCATCATTTATGGATTTGATGAACCGCATATTCAGGCCATTTCTTGATCAGTTTATCATCGTGTTCATTAATGACATCTTAGTATACTCCCGGAGCCGAGAGGAGCACGAGTAGCATTTGAGGATCACATTGCAGATGTTAAGGGAGTATCAGTTGTTCGCTAAATTCACCAAGTGCTCCTTCTGGAATGATAGTGTTGATTTCTTGGGCCACGTGGTTACGAGAGATGGCATACGTGTGGACCCGAAGAAGTTCGAGGCCGTTCAGCACTGGCCCAGACCCGTATCAGTGACGGAGGTTCGCAACTTTTTGGGTTTGGCCAGATACTATCGACGTTTTGTACAGGATTTTTCTCGTGTAGCTGCACCGTTGACCGGGCTGACCCGGAAGGGAGTTCCATTTCTTTGGACCGAGGCATGTGAGCAGAGCTTTCAGCAGTTAATGACTCGTTTGACGCAGTATTATCTTTGCCTTCAGGTTCGGGTGGTTTTGTTGTTTATTGTGATGATTCTCGAGTGGGGCTAGGTTGTGTGTTGATGTAGTACGGTAGGGTTGTCGCTTATGCTTCTCAGCGGTTGAAGAAGCACGAGCAGAATTATCCCACTCATGACTTATAGATGGCTGTGGTGGTTTTTGTACTTAAGATTTGGAGACACTACTTATACGGCGAGTCGTGTCAGATATTCATGGACCACAAGAGCTTAAAGTACATTTTTCAGCAGCGAGATCTGAATTTGAGACAGCGTCGTTGGATGGAGCTAGTGAAAGGCTATGACTGCGAGATTCTTTATCATCCGGGCAAGGCGAATGTTATGGCAGATGCTTTGAGTCGGAGGCCCGGAGGTAGCTTGTCATGTTTGAGCGCAGTTCAGAGACAGTCGAGGCAGATTGGCAGATTCTATATGACAGCCGAGTACAGTTCGAGTTTATGTCGACCGGGGACAACTTGCCCATGTCCATGCACGTCCACAGTTACTTGACCGTATCCGCGAGGCACAGCCCGGAAATGCCCGTTTGTCAGAGATCATGGAGCAGGTTCGACAGGGCAGAGATTCAGAGTTCATGATCGATGATCAGGGTGTACTACGATTTGGGACTCAACTGTGTGTGCCAGATTCCGAAGGGCTGAGACGCGAGATTTTAGAGGAGGCACATCAGTCGGCATATAGTGTTCATCCGGGTTCCACCAACATGTACCATGACTTGAGAGATGTCTACTGGTAGGAAGGGATGAAGAGAGATGTCACAGATTTTGTTTAGAGATGCCTGACTTGTCAGAAAGTCAAGGACGAGTATTAGAGGCCAGCAAGAGAATTACAGCCTTTGCCCATTCCAGAGTGGAAATGGAAGCATATCTCTATGGATTTTATTGTGGGTCTACCTAGGACCAGTCGAGGGTATGACTCTATTTGGGTGATCGTAGACCGGCTGACGAAAGCGGCTCACTTTCTGCCAGTGAAGACCACTTTCGAATTAACTCAGTTCGCTCAGATTTATATCGATGAGATTGTGCGACTACATGGCGTTCTGACTTGCATCGTGTCCGACAGAGGCACTCAGTTCACCAGTCGCTTTTGGCAGAGACTTCAGGGCTTTTGGCACCCGATTGAGTTTCAGTACAGCTTTCCATCCGCATACCGACGGTCAGTCCGAGTGGACCATACAGACTCTTGAGGACATGCTCTGAGCTTGCGTT
Source organism: Agapanthus africanus (assembly GCA_030015575.1). Classification (NCBI taxonomy): domain Eukaryota; kingdom Viridiplantae; phylum Streptophyta; class Magnoliopsida; order Asparagales; family Amaryllidaceae; genus Agapanthus; species Agapanthus africanus. The sequence goes on along the minus strand of JASDDO010000012.1, from coordinate 388,576,790 downwards.
CTAGTTTTCGGTGGCAGTTGAGATCGTTATTTTCCATTGATAGAGTTCTCCTATAATAACAGCTTCCAGGAGTTGATTCAGATGGAAACCTTTGAGGCTTTTTATGGGAGGAGATGTCGATCGCAAGTTTGTTGGACAAAGCTCAGTGAAAGCAGTGTTTTGGGGCCGCAGCTTGTGCAGGAAATGACCGAGAAGATCCAGTTGATTCGGGATAAGATGAGAGCGGCCCAGAGCAGGAAGAAATCTTATGCGGATAGACATCATCGCAGACTGGAATTCGCTGTTGGTAATCATGTTTTCTTGAGGGTTTCTCCATTGAAGGGCGTGATGAGATTCGGAAAGAAAGGGAAGCTTAGTCCCAGATTTGTGGGTCCCTTTGAGATTCCCGAGCGTGTCGGCACAGTTGCCTATCGTTTGGATCTTCCACCCAGCTTCCTAGATGTTCACCCCGTGCTTCATGTATCGATGCTCCGCAAGTACTTTTATGACCCCTCTTACGCAATTCACTATCAGACGATCCAGCTGGAACACGATCTTTCCTTCACCAAGGAGCCGGTAGTCATTCTGGATCGGCAGGTGAAGAAACTGAGGTCCAATGTCATACCGTCCGTAAAGGTTCTTTGGCATGGCCCGAACAGCGAAGAGGTCACGTGGGAAGCCGAGGAAGAAATATCCACATCTCTTCGAAGGTACGCATAGTTAGATTTTAAATTTAGGGACCGAATTTCTTTAAGGGGGGAAGATTGTAACGTTTTAAAAATCGTTTACGTTAATTGTCCGATAATTAGTAATACAACACGTGTTTTCCGTAAAACCTAGTTATAATTATTTTCCACATAAACACAATTATACCTACTTTAATTATGTAATGGTTTATGTATGGGTGTTTTGTTAGTTACTTATTTAATTGCTAGTTTATTTAATTATTTTCCTTAAGTATTTATTTTAAATATTATTTTAATCTTGCACTTACACACTAAATTAATGTTACATACAAATTAGAATGGGTTAATTATATGTTAGTGCACCATGACAACTAAACACAATTTGTAACATGTTGTTTTTGGAAGTTTGACCATGGTTCTAGACCTTTTTAAGATAAAGCTTAAATAGAAAATAAAATTAAAAGAAAATAAATAAAACTAAAGAGTATGGTGCATTAAATAAAGTATGGTGTGTCTTAGGGGGGTATGGTCACCTCTCTCTCACTCACCTCACTCTCTCCTTCCCCATTTCAGCCAAGAATTTGGCAGCAGCCCCTTTTCCATTTCTTCTTCTTCATCACTTGTTAAAACCTCATTTACTCACTCAAAAATCCATAAAATTAACTCTAATTCCTATTAAAATTATCATAAGCATTCCTTGTTCAAATCTAAGCTTGGATCTTGAATCAAGATAGCATTTTGGGTGGCCAAGTTCGCAAGTTAGATCTCCAAATTCTTGAGGTATAAACCTTAACCCAATTATTACTTGTTTAATTAATTGCTTTAATATAATTTTAATTATTGTTAAAATAGTTTTATTTGCAAGATTTGAGTTTTAAAGAAAAGGGTTTGGGTTAAAGTTAGGGTTTTTACCACTTAATTAAGTTAGCTAAGTGTAGTTTATTATCTAGTGACCTTACAAATCTAATCTACTTTAGCTTTTAATTTCTTTAATTAGGAGTTCATGTAATTAAATTAATTATTAGTGTGTGTTTAAGTGAGATTATATTTAATTAAGTGTTGTATGGCTTGATTGGAATATTCATGTGTGATTAGTGGCTACTAGACTTGCTAATCCATCTAGTTTTGCACCAAATGGTTTAATGTTGCTAACTAGGTTTTTGATAAAGATAAGGGTTTTAATTAAGTTTGAAGTTGTGATGATCTACGACCTATTTTCCTAAATTCTAGTGCGATGTGAATGCATGATTAGTGTGATCAAATTCTAGTTGTGTTGTTTGCTACGCATAGCAACCCCTAGTTGTGGTTTGTGGCGATGTCGCGTGTGCGTTTTGTGCACCAAGTGCATGCATGTCTAGTTAGTGCGCGTTAGTTACTTTGTATCGTCTTGACTTCACGTCTATTTAAATGCTTAATCTCATATATACTATTTGTGCGATTCTAGGATCGGTTGCGGAGATGTCGGACGCGGCAAGGAAAGTAAAGGCTGTGATTGGATCAGATTAGTCGAGGCATCCCGGTGAGTGGATGTACACATCCATGGGGGGATCTTCTGGATGGCGCAAGACGCCCGATAGTTAGGATTACTAGTAGTTTTTGTATTTATATGCGTAGTCTCCAAATCATTCATATCATGGCATTGCATCCTCTTATATATGATATTGTTACCTAGGACACTTGCACCATTACCATTGGTTCATGCTGCACGTGCACTATTTATGCGAACACACACGCCATTGGTAATTGCTATGTCACGAACACTATAGAACTTGCTTAAATCAGTATCTGAGCATTTGCATCATATATGATATGTAACTTGTAGTGGTATATTCATTTCATCAGGATGGATACGTAGTATTGGTAGTCATATATACCTCATTGCATCATCATTCATACATAGTTTTACAGCCAAACATCGCATTGCATATTGTCGATATCATGGACATCCGTCATTACCGACATATTCATATATTGTGATTTTTCTTGGAGATTTCAGTATTTATAAGATTTCTGGATTTTGGGGAAAACCACAAGAATTTTATAAAACTATTATCATTTTAAAAATACAAGTTGCGGTTTTCTCGTAATATGATGTATGTGGAGTCCACCATGAGTTTTCCTGATTTGAGTTGGTTTTTGAGACCCAATTCGAGGAGTAAGATGAACCGTCTCGGGTACATGGTGGACCCGGTGAGGTTCCCCAGGGAAAGAAACTCGAGTTGTAGACGATGGGCCTGGCACGGGAGCACGACCTACCGGTTATGATTATTGGTTCGGCGGTTATCCGGAGGATACCAACCGGAGTCATGGGATGTGACAGATTGTGAGTCGATCTGAGAGACGGCTATTGAGATATTGAGATACATATATTGTGTCGATGCTTGACACGGATTTTCTGTCGATTTCATTGATTATACTCCAGCTTTATTATACAAAGGTTTTACTAAGATATGGATATAGATTTTCTCATACCAGATATATGCGGATTTCGTGTTTGATTATTCATTCATGTCGCATTCATGTTAGTGCATCGCATCATAATTTTATATATAGGTTGTGACGCATTTGTGTGCATGGTTGCGATAGCCTTATTAGATGTTACTTACTACCCACGAGTTGGCAACCCACCCTCTTTGTGCCACAGTATCTTGCAGGTCCGACCCGTCAGTATAGTAGTGGCGGGCATACTTCTTCCTCTGTTGTCTTTGCATCGACTTGCTTGTAGGTGGGTTGTGAGGATATTCTTTGATTCCACCATGTATATTTATTTTGTATCTAGTATACTCCATCTACCCTTGTATATTGGACTAGACAGTGAGACAGTGAGACTTGTACTTTTGGTATCTAGTGTCGACCTCGTGTGAGCCGAGTTACTTTTGGTTTCCGCTTTCTTTCTTTTAAATGTTGGTTTCATTCTTGGATGATATTTCTTACATGTGGTTGTGATTCCGCCGTTAGGCGAAGAGCTAGCTCCCACTTGGGGATGCCCTTGTTCATTACTTGTATATATTCATGTTTGTACCCACTTGGGGCCAGTATTTACAAAGGAAACTCTGCCGAAATTTTCATAAAAACTTGAGCTTATTATAAAGACTTTCAAAGTGATTTTCTATGTTAAGTTAACTTTTAAACGAGTTTTCCTTCACTCTATTTTCTTTAAACGGTTTAGATTTCTGTGCTTTGGCTTACTTAGATTGCGTTACGCCTCTAGACGTTGCGTAATTTAAGTGTCAGTCATGTTCCGCATATTCGGGTCTTAACACAAAAATACCAAATGCTACTAACAATTTGATTTGAGATATTGTGCAGGTATTAGCTCAGGTCTGAAATATAAGTAGGATATCCAAATCTAATCGGAATATCAAACCGAATCTGCCAAATAATAGAAGCAAATCGAAGAATCTAGCAACGGCAGTGACTAAGGGAAATATTTTCATAATCTGTATATCAAGAGGATCTCCAAATATCGAAAGAAAAGGCCAGAAAAAATCCCAAGTCAAAATACCACCAGAGTGCGGCGAATCCGCGGTCAATAGGCGGTTCCGCGATCGGTTCTGGGCCGTTGGATGTGGAATTTCAGGGATATGATCGTAATGTTGCATACTCCAATATGGCATCTAGGTTTTCTAGTTTAAGAGACTATATAAAGGACCGAGAGCTCTGCATTCAAAAATCTAATCATACATTCATCTATCCCTTGATCAAGAGAGAGATTTACGAGCAAAACTAGGGTTCTTGTAATCTACATTTTTAAGGAAAAATTTTGTAATGCAATAGTTGATAAATAAGGTAGTCTTTTGTTTTAATTCTTTTCGCATTTACTTTCCGCATTACTTTCCGCATTACGTTTCTGCATTACATTCAGCATTACATTCTAATTTCAAATATGGTTTCATTCATCTTCCACCACTGTTTTACTACGCTAATAACCATGAGCGAATAATTTCTTGCTTGTTAGGGTTTGTAGGATAGGGTAGAATAATAGATGAAAAATCTCTTAATTTCTTTTGACATATTAATGTTTATAAAGTTTAGCAAAATAAATGTTAACCCTTTTATCGGGCGCGCTATCAATTAATGATAGTCACGATGTCATGACCCAGAATTGGTACGTGACCGGCACTTGAATCACGTGGAGTTTATAGGACCCCACCGTAATCCAAGTAAGCCGAAGCCCAGAAATCTAAACCTTTTTAGGAAAATAATGGATGTGAAGTTTTGAAATAAGGGTATAATGAATTCAAGTTCTTCTTTAAATGTATAAGTAATATTATATGAAAATACATTAGGGTTTTATACTATAATTGAAAACATTTTCGTCATTTGAAATTTGGGCAGCACCTCCTTTGTAAATTTTGATCCAAAACGAATACATAACAATATTATAGGCATCCCCAAGTGGGAGCTAGCTCTTCACCAATTGGCCGGGACAACCACACAAATACAAATATACGACGCCCAAGGCGAAGATCAAACACAGAAAAGAAAGTAAAGAAACCAAAATATCATCAAACCCAGAATAAAGAATAATACACACATCATGCTCTAAGTCTGAAAGAATATACAAGTCTGTGGTTTCTAAGTCTACCAAATATACATAATCTGGTTGATGGAGCTTTTAACTAGATACAAATAAATAATGAATATACAACGGTGGTTACACTCTGTACTGTAACCTATTTACAAAAGCATATCACCCAGAAAGGAGAAATGTGCCAGTAAGCCACTACTGAATCCGAGCAGTCGATCCTGTAAAAAAACTGTAGCACAACGGGATGAGTTGCCAACTCATGAGTAGAAAACATCATCAGGTAGAAATCGAATGTATGACGGTCTCCTAGGTCATACAGTAAGATGATAATATAATAGTACTGTGTGGTAACGCGAGTGATCGTATATACATAAGTATGATAAACATATAAAGTCGAGTGGTAACAAGGGTGATAGGGTAAACATAAGTATAATAATGATAATATTATTGTGCCCGTATCATAATATGGTATCACGTCATCGGTATCATATATATATGTATATATGTGTATCATCCAACGTGTGTCCATCAACGACACACCAAATCATCATGAAAACCTGAGTGCCTAGTATCGACACTCGAAAATATCATAAAACACGTGTCCAGCATCGACACGTAAATCCTCATATCTCATGCGCCGTCTCATCAGATCGGACCTCATATCCATCTATCTCAATCGCTCCGATCGGTATCCTCCGGATATCCTCCGAGTCCAATACTATCACCGGTAGGTAGTGTTCCCCTGTCGGGCTCTACATCTTTCGATAGGATCTTCTTGCCCCGAGGTACCACACCGGTGAAAGTATGTCTTAGCACCTCTACTAGGTTTCAACAAGCATCAAGTATGCAATTTTAAAAAATCTAGAGTGCTAATCATACTAAACAAGAATCGAACTGGAGAATTATGGTTTTTTAGCAAGCAAACTACATCTAAACTGTTAGTTATATGTATGCCCTAGAGGCCATTACTGTACATGTGATGTATATTGTAGTGGATGCTTAGACATATATAGGGAAGAGTTTCTTGCTCGACATGATAGTATGCTATCCAGTTGCACTTTATCTTAACATGTACACTTAGTGTCTCTCTATTACATGTTGATAAAACCCTTAGGATGAGTACTTGACTACCAGGATTATGATGCAGATCATACTATTGGGGACAGGGTAGTCGGTAAGTACATCCTTCAAATGTTCCTAGTCATGGGAGTATCGAGACATGGTATCGATACTCTAGAGTAGACTAGCGTATACGCCTCTCGACCCATATGATGGGCGATGGATGATCCCACATCCATTGGAGTTTGACATCAGAGAAGGTATACGGGTGCTCAGTGGAGACTGGGTACACTGGACGGACTCGCCGAGAACTCCTAGATGGTATTATACCTATCGCCGGATAGCAGTTCTCTGGTGACACTGGTACAGGTTAGTCTGTCGACCCGAGATCGTCATAGAGTCTTGTGTGATTCCCACTGTGCTTTGATTTCCACTATACCACGGTCAAGAGATCGTGCAAAAATGTGGTTTTTGGGTACAGTCCCGAGTCACATGGAAGCAATGAGCGATAGGAGGGGATTCGTCTCTCCCGGTATTGGGAGTTGATGTTGCGCTATGATCGATTGTCTATAACAGGAAATCCCTGGCCAGGGTTGCTTAGATTTAATGGTAAGTGTTACCAGTTTTTTCTTGAACCGTTATAGACCTTACATCGGCATGACTTATCAGGCTATTGGGGTCTGACGTTATACCACCTCCTGGCTGTGATATGAGACATATCTGACGAAGAGACAGTACTGTACGGTAGTGTTACTGAATGGATCCGCGGGAGTTTGAGTAGGCTTGCTTGTTGATCTTCTGATCGCTCAATACCCGGGTGGCCGTTACGTTTAGCTGACCGCTTACGGCTTGTGGGTGTTTGATATGATCATCACCTGCTGCCGGCGTATTGACGAGTCTTTAGAGTCCTACACAGAGGTTTCCTGGTTCATGCGAAACGGAGTAGGAGCACATATGTTATATGTGAGGGACCGAGATTAATGCGCGTATGTGATACCGCATTCTATTCTCGCGATATGTGATATCGGTCGGTTATATGTGATATAGCCGGGTTATCGGATCAAGTGTTGATTCGATAAGTTGATTCATATGATATTAGTCGGTTGTATGTGATATAGCCGGATTATTAAATCAAGTGTTGATTTGTTAATTTAATCTACAATTATATATTTGATATATTAACTTACATTAACTAATATTTTCTTACTAAGAATTCTTTTTCTCACTTGTGTGCATATAGTATATATGTGATATATATTAATGTACATTTTATTGTGTCATGCTTGATGCCACATGCTTCATGGGTGTATGAGACTTACACTATGGTTAGGATAATCCTAGGGTTTTTATTTATCAAAGTAAATCACAAAATGGTGGAAATTGGATTAATGGTTAAAGCTTGAAGAAGCTTGTAGAACCATTGACCAAGTCCACTCCTTTTGTCTTGCTTGAGATATTTATTAACCTAACCATTATTGTTACCTATAGTTAAGTTTCTACATGAGTTAAGGTATGACATTAACTCACCCATGGTTGCTATTCTCACCTCATGAGTTTCATTTGTTCATCTTCACTTCATCTTCTTCTTCTTCAAGAGAAAAAGCTTGCTAGCTTTTTCTAAGGTGAGAAAATATTGTGAGAAAAAGAAAACTAAAGAGAGCCCATTTCCTACTTCATCATCCTCTACTATTAGCCATTTAGTTTAGGGTTTTTGCTTCACTAAACTACAATTTAGTGAAGAGGTAGCATGAGCTTGAGTCTCCTCGACGTAGATCATCTTCGGCCTCGAAGACTTCGAGCAAGTTTGCATCTATCAGCTTGTGGAGCCTCTCAAGAGTTCGGGAGATTCTTACTCGCAGCGAAGGGACTTCTACACGGAGCATTTGAAGTGAAGTACCGGTCTACAAAGGTTGTATTCCGCATTCACTTAGTTGTAAAGTTGTTTATATTGCATGTTCTTTTAAAACTCTAGTTAAGATTCTAGGGTTAGAGTTATTTAGAACGACAATTTTTTGAAAACGGCATGGACGATGCCATCCGAAACCTTGCTGCCGTGCTAGGTAACCCTACAGTGGTATCAGAGCCAAGCTAGATATTTAAATGATGTTTGTTAGAATAACGAAACCGAAACAACTCCGAAACTTTAAACATTGCAACCCAGTTTCTGTCGAATTTAAAAAGGCCTCCAAATTTTTTTTAAACAACTGCAGAATGTTGTATGAGATGCAACATGAACACAGTACAAAATTTAGCCTTCTTCACCAAACTTTGGCCGGCCACAATGTCACTAAAACCAGTGTGCTCGGTTTTGTGAGGGAGTCCAGGGTTAAATTTTGCAGTGTGTTCCAGTATCTGGGTTTTGGTGTTTAAGGTGTTGCTAGTTTTTGCCAAATTTGCATGTGATGTTAACTTTCTGCAAAGGAAATTCAGAGTGTTTTGTAATCGTAATTCTAACATGTATTCGGGTTATTTAGACGATGTTAAAAAGTTTGAACGAATATCAATAACCCATATTTTCCCCGCTGGAAATTTTCCAAGTGTTGGATTTTTTCCATGTTTAAAATCTTCAGAAAATCATGCAAGCGATTCTGTGGACGCTCTAGAAGAACGATACCCAAACTCGACTTTTTGATCGCGGAACCGTGATACCCTAGGGTTTGCCACAGTTCCGTGGCGACATGAGTGAGGCATGGGTCGGCCCTTCTACGGATGGTTCATAGGAGCCGTGGCGTGTTCTGGGTACTTTTTTGAACTCCGCTCAAGTGTTGAGCTTGTAGGAAATTTTGGGTGTTTGTTTATTCGATCTAAAAGTTTAATTTCGTCTAGCTATCTGTGATTGTGATACATTATTTGGAATCCATATAATAGTTATGAGATAAATAGTTTGAATTTTATAAATCTAGTAGTTTAGTCTCATTTGATCGGTTGCCACAGAATTTTGATGTGGATCAAAAGTCCGTCGCAATTACGTAGTGTACGTGGATACTCGCCTGGTAACCTTACTAGATAGCCACGCCCCATAGCCCCGACCAAGTGACTGTAGGAGAACCCCGTCGCCAAAAGCATCCGTTCGGGTGCTCGCGGCCGCGGTGTTCTGCCTTAGTGCACTTCGTCGACGGCATCGGGGGGTGCGGCCGTTTGCTAAAGTTTTCGATGGGCATTCGATCAGGTTATCGGGAATCTTGTTGAATTACCCGACAAGTTATTGGAAAGTGTTTTCAATATCGAGACTAAAATGCGGGGTTTATAATTGTTAGGCATGTGATGTCTAAGGAATTCAAATGGTTAAGCATGAAATCCAAAGTATGTGATACATTAAGTTTATGATGTCTAAGGTGGTTGCGGATTCCAATTGTCGTAGTTTTTCACTTTCTTTTCTGCGACCGTATGTGTAATATGTGGTGTATCGCCGTTTTCGTTGCTATATGTCAACTAAAATTGGGATACGCATATTTACTTACGTTGATGACATGTGATGTTATGTGTTGCTGTGATATGTTATATTGGATCACCGTGTTTTGAATAGCCGGTGGTTTTATGTGAGATGATATTTTTTCATTTTCATTCATGTAAAAGCTTATATGTAATATTCTTTTATTGGGTCACTTCCGGGTTGAGGATGATGTCACCATTGATGTATATTATTTACTTTTCCGCATTAGAATAGACCCAAGGCGGAGCACAAGTAACCGGGTTCTAGGGTCCAGTGGGAGACCATCTCGAAGAGTCGGGACCGGGTCTCCTAACTCTAGAATTAGTAAGATTGCTTTGTTGAATATAGTGCCCTCAAAGTCAATTATTGGATCGCAGGCACATGATTGCAATGATTGAGGAGGACCTATGCCGGAAAGACAGTCTTATTCGAGATGATAGTATGCTATCTGGTTTGCCTTTATCAGTCATGTACATGTTCAGGTGACGGATTACATGTTACACGTTGATAGAGCCCTTAGGATCTTGCTTGACTAACAACAGTATGAGAGCGATCATATACGTGAGAGTTGGGTAGTCCATAAGCACATCCTTAATAGTGGTCCCTAGTCGTGGGAGTTTCGAGACAGGGCATCGATACTCCGGAGTAGACTAGTGTATACAGTCGAGACCCCGACGAGGGGCAGTGGCCGGTCTCACAAGCCACTGGTGTCAGTTGGATCACCTAAGATGTATACAGGTGCTCATTGGGTTATGAGTACACCGGACAGGACTCGCTGGGAACCTGCTAGTTGGTATTATACATAATGTTAGATAGCAGTTCCCTGGTGACATGTGTACAGGTTAGTTCATCGACCTGAGGTCGTCATTTGTCTCGTGTGAGTTCCCACTGTGCTTTGATTTCTACCCTACCACGGCTCAAAGGAGTCGTGCAAACAGGTAGTTTTTGGGTACAGTCCCGAGCCACATGGAGGCATGTGAGCGGATCGGCAGGGGATTCGTCTCTCCCAGTATTGGGGGTGGAGATCGCGCTGTGTCTAGGAAAGCCATTACACCAAGTCCTTGGCCAAGGCAGGTGAGAATTACTGGTAGGTACTCCGGTAGTTTCTCAGGGTGTTCAGGGCTTGTCTCCGACACGACTTATACCGCTATTGGGGGTCTGACGTTACTAGCCCCCTAGGCCGGATATGCGATACTCATAAACGAACGGACCGGACTGTATATACATTGTCACTGTTAGGCTCAGTAGGGTTTCTGGATGAGTTCGCTCATCAACCTCCCTTGAGGTCAGTGCATGGGCAGCCGTTACGCACAGCTAGTGCCGCTGATGGCTTGTGGTTAAACCCACTGCCAGGGTACTGACGAGTCATTAGAGTCCCCCACAGATAGTTTCCCAAGTTCGGGCGAAACGTTGTAGAGGCCGTATGGTTTTATAGCAGGGTTCGGAAAATGCACGTGCGTTTACGCACGTGTCATATTTCGGGCAGATAATACTGGTGGGCTTTGGTTTAAGCCGGATCCGAGTATTATACTTAGTAGATATAATATCTTTGTCTCGGTTGCATTTGTATTCGGTCGTAATATAAATACGGGTATATTTATACAGTTACGGGGTTATCCTGAAATTCTTTTCGGGATCACTTTTGGAAGTTGCCAGTTTCCAGTTGTCTATCAGCCGTATTTAACATTCGGTTAAATGCGGATTTATCTTTTCTTGAGATGAGTGTGGAAGCTTCTAGATGGTGACTAGGATGGTGACTAGGATGGTGAGATGGCCTAGTGCATTAATGGAGCATTTATGTATTGATGACTTTGTGTTATGAATCATTGTTTCTTTAAATGAGTTCATACTAGGTGTTTAGGTGATTCATTCTCTTCATTAATTGTTGTGGTCACCCCCCTTCTCCTACACTCACCTCCGCCCACTCTATATATGTCCGGCCCCTCCCCTCCTCTTCAAAGACACTCACTCACTTGAAAAAAGAGATTATGATAGTTTGGGATTCATGAAATTAGATAGCTACAATTCTCATTTCACCCGATTCAAAAGGCAACTTCATTAATCGTTCGTCCATGGCTTTGGACGTAACGAGACAAAGTGTTCTACTCTTTCTCTACATCATCTTGGTCGTCTCTTCTAGCAAACTTGACGATCGAGTTGCCTCGGGTCAAAGGCGGGAGCCCGTTTAAAGATCCGATGACGTGGTGCCACCTGGACGAGCAGATCGGAGATCGACGAGATCGGAGCAGCCGCAACAGGTGCGTGGGATGATGGTTAAAGAACGAAGGACTCGGATAGTTCGGTATAACCTTTCTACCTTCTTTGTAGTTTGTTAGTTTAGCTTTAATGGCAGATCCGGGTTATTGTACGCGATAGCGCCAGTTGTAAAAGTTTTTGTTCCGCATTTGGCGTCTGTTAGACGGCCGGGGCGCTACCGTGGACTTATAGTGGTATCAGAGCCTCGCCATTAAGCTTTACTAACTTGTGCTAACGCGTTTAAAATATCGATCGAACGGAATTTCGAAAACTACAATTTTCTGTACAAAAGTTTCTGTCGATTTTAAATCTGGTCTAAAAATTTTTTTGAGCATCTTAGAAAATCGTGCAGGCTTTTCTAAGAATACTGGTGAAATTTGGTCAACTGTTGACTCCAAAGCGCCGCGGAACCGCCGCACAAACCCTAGTTTGGCCGCGGTTCCGCGGCCATTTTAGAGATACAGTGAACCATTTTTCTACAGTAGGTTCTACATTGAAAATTGTGGTTTCTGGAATATTTCTTTTGGGCCTATATTTTGTTACTGTACAGCAAATGTACGAGGGGCCCACTTTGGAAGTTTTGTCGATCGAAATTTAAACGTGTTAGTTTACAGTACTTACATTATATCTCTGATCGTGAATGTCATTCGAGCGGTAAATTTCGTATAATTGCTATAGTCCTTTTAGACGGATTTGCGAACGTGACATTCGCGTTGATGTTCTGTGTTGTGCTGTGATGTTGCGGATTTATCGTGGTGGATAGCAGTGTGCAATGGTAGTGCAGTGTCACGTCCCGAAAGTACGGAATATGACCGGCACTTACACTACGAACGTCTCAAGGCGTACGTATTCTAAGTAAGCCGAAAACCCAGAAATCCAAACCAAGAAAAACAGTAGAGTGAAGGAAAACCAATTTAAATCAAGTAGTTCTAATAGCATAAGCCGAATTATGCGTTTTTAAAAACATCAAATATTTCCTGAAAATTTCGGCAGAGTCTCCTTTGTAAATACAGGCCCCAAACGGGATACAGCATGAATAGTATACGAAATCAATAAAAAGGCATCCCCAAGCGGGAGCTAGCTCTTCGTCAATCGACGGTCACAACCACACAAGCAATATAATATACAACTCCAAGGGCGAGGTCAAAACTCAAAAGGAAACTCAAACAGCAAGAAATCCATAGAAATACAACGCGCGACTCTAAGGTCGAAAGAATAAACATCACTGGTCTCTATCTCTGAAATAAATACATGTTTGGTTGATGGAACTTCTAGATACAACAGAGTAATAATATACAAGTTATATAATGGGGGGTACGATACAATTAAACCCACCTACTAGTAAATCACCCGAACGAAACTATGCCCGCAAAGCCGTAAAGAGACCTGTACGGCAAACCTGCAAGAAACTGGGGCACAACGGGGGTGAGTTGCCAACTCGTGAATAGAAAAACATCTACGAATAGAAAAATCGCATGCATGACGCAAACCTAGGTCATACGATCAATATATAATCCTCAAATAAAACCAGTAGTCTATAACAATGACTAGGGTAAATATCTAACCCGAGTGTAATCTCATGTGCCCGTGTCAGTACCTCAGGTAGCAATATATCATATGAATGAGGTATGAATGCATGAAAACAGAATACATGTAAATGAAGAAACTGTTTTCATAAATTAGTGAGATTTCCTTTGTATTTTTAAAATGAGGTATCATAAATGAAATCAGCATCAACAGTGTCTAGCATCGACACAAAACATAAATCTCAATGCCTCAAAACCTCAGGCTCCGGCTATCCGGACTGGCCTGTATCATCAAATCTCAGTACCTCAATATCTCGAAATCTCAATGTCTCAATCTCAATATCTAGGGCGCCGTCAGTCCAGACCGGCCCCTACCATCCATCTCAAGACCACGACGGTATCCTCCGGATATCCGACGCGTCGGGTAAAATCACCGGTAGGTAGTGCTCCCCTGCCAGGCTCACATCGTCATCATCACGCGCTTCTTGCCCCGGGGTACCTTACCGGGTCCACCATGTACCCGAAACGGTTCATCCGTCTCCTCGAATCGGGTCTCGAAATCCATCAGCAAACTCATGGTGGACGACGCATACATCATGGGAAAACCGCATTTTTATTTAAAAGAGAGAAAGCAGTTTATATATGTTTTGCGGTTTTCCTCCAAATCCAGAAAATATCATGGAAATCCGAATCATCAATAGGATGTAAAACCATGAATATAAGCATGAGAATCCATGAATACGGCATAACAATGAATAACAGTATGCATGAAGCGACAAGTAATAACTACAATATCTAAGCTGGCATATAAGGTATGTACACTAATATTATGTCAAACTACTATCTATTAATCTAAGTTAAGCAATAATATTTTCTAAGGTGTACGTGACATGGCAATTACCGATGAAGATGTGTGTGAGCCGGCAAGTAAGTGTATGTGGTACATACGCATCATCGGTAATGGTGCTGGTGTCCTAACAGCATAATGTCAACAATGCAATATGAAATAACAATGTAAGTATGCGATGCGGAGCGAGCAACCAAAGTGAGCGGGAGCTAAATATTAAACCATGGTGCCATTTGAAATAACACGAATCGTGGGGTTTTGAAAATAGGGGCTACGGCGGTTTTAAGAAAGGATACGTCTTTTGAAATATCCGTAGATTCCTTGACCTGTCTTTTAAAATACCCACGACCCGGTAGTTTTGAAATAGGTAGGAGTCTAATCTAATCTAACAACTACACTAAATTATACGGCTGAACTAACAAGCTGAACTACAGGTAAGGAAACCGCCTAACATCTGAGTCGATACATATACATACCTGTATATGTATAGTCGGTGATCCCGCCTCAATAATATCATATCCGATACCATATCTATAATCAGACATACTAAATCAAGAGTGCGGATCAATCATCAATATATAGCTCGTACGTAAATCCGTCGTACGGCATCCCAAATCTGGGTACGGGTCAATATCACATTCATCATACTATTCATCTGGTATCATCCTTATCAAATATAATGATCGGGGTACTGATCTACGTCTAGTACAATACTGATACCGCCTAAGTATGCATGCAGGTGTAAGAATCACTACGTCAAAAGACCCGCTAAAACATCATGTCGTATCTCAATACGAACCAAACCACATCACCGATCTCCTGGCCTCAAGCCCAATCTCATCGACTCATCTCAAATTTCAATACTATTCTCAAATCCAGTATATGAACACATAGTCCCATACCCATGTGAACACATAATTATATATTCCCATATACGCACATATAAAAGAAAGAATGTATGCAAGTATGTGTGTGCGTGCGTGTGTGAGTGCGACCACTACTCTAGGGTTTCGCAACTACACTAAACCAATCCAAAAATACCAAATATCCAACTTTATCATCAATAATCTCAACAACAAAATCAATATCTGTGTGTATACGTATTCGTATACATCACCACGAACTGCGGGGGTGCTATACGCCATCCACCCGACTTCTCCCCGTAGATATAAATCTACTCACCTGTATCCTGCGTGTCGGTGTCGATAACGCCATGCTCCATCACCTCGGAATCCACGTGAAGGTACCTACAATGATCAACCATAGCAATGCGTATGAAAATCAAGGCAGAAAACCGATACAGTGCACAGTGTGCTCATAGGTTGGAACCTATGGCCCAAACATGCAAATCCAACAAACAACCCCTGTTGTCGATGTACGAACACCCGACAACCTAATACAAATCCAAATATCAAGAAAGTGCATTTAAAAATACGGAAAACACTGCCTAAAACACACCAAAATGCTCCCAGATTTTCCCCAGATGACAATTAGCCAAAACTGCATATAGGAGGGGTCTAATTTAGTGCAAAATGAGCCCTGAAACAAAAATGGACCCATTCCCCTCTACTCTGGCCGCAAATTGCGGCCAAAATGATTAAATTGGCAGCCGTAGGTTTGAGTTAGGGGCTCGGGTCTTGGTGGTAGCTTCCTAGGTGCCTGCACGACTCACTGTCAGCTCAATTTTATTTTTGGTGGGTTGCTCCAGATTCCAGAACACCTTCACAGATCACACAACCCGACATGAAAAGTTCCGTAATTCCGTATCTTTGGGTTTCCAGTGGGGTTGGTCTGGGTTTCTAGCACTAGGGTGCTTTTATGGTTTCCACTGAACTCAATTTCCCATCACAACTCATAATTTCCTCAAACCCTTACTAGTTTTTCCTAAAATCCACAAAATCACCCGATTTCGATTCTAAACTTGCATAGGGGTATAAGTAATGCTAAAACTAAGCTAATGGTTCTGTAATTACCTCATTTGGCAACTCAAGAATTTTCTTGAGTTGCCCCTAGTGATCAAAATCCATGCTTCTTTAGTCCAAAGTGTAGATCTTGAGCTTGTATGCATTTTTTGTGAAACCGATATGGGGTTTTGGGGTGAATTTCATGGAGAAATGGGGGTTTGAAGGTGGAGGAAGAGGAGGGCAGCAGGAGCAGCAGCAGCTCATGGAAGAGGGGAGGAGAAATGAGAGGAGAAAACAAGAGGGAATGGCCAAGTCAACACTCTCACCTACCATCTCTCTCTCACCATACCTATTTCTTTAATCCCTTTTTCTTTTCTTTTCCTTTTCTTCTCACTCAAATAGTAACCCAAAAAGTAACATGATAGAAAATGTACAAGTGTAGAAAACAAGATATGTGCATGTTTTGCACAAACTTGCAAAAAAAAACCCGAATAGCGATTTTTAATCGCGATTAGTACTAAATTAGCATATAAATGCTCATAAAAACTTTAAAATGGCATAATTCCATAAAATACCCTATTTTTAGAATTTTCCATAATTTTTCCAAATTTTTTCTCATTTATTATAAATTTAATATTAAAATAATCAATAAAATAATATTAAATTATAAAAATTCCCAAAAAATAATATTTTATTATTTTGAAATGTTACAATCTTCCCCCCTTAAAGAAATTCGGTCCCCGAATTTATATTTAAACCCCCAATTTCTAAAACATTTCAATAAGAAGTCCAATCGTCGGGGCTCCGAAATCATCAATACATAAAACGCATCATAGCGCAATGCATGCGCATGATTAATGAGAAGATAACACAAAAACAAAACTCCGTCAAGCATCCCGCAATCATCGGAGTCATGGTAAAGACACGAATGCCAAATCCAAAGCAAAACCAATATGATATAAATCAGAACTATACATGTAAATATCAAATCTATACATGTAAGTTTCTAAAGGAAATGCATGCCAAATCTTTTAAAGTCGTTGTGCAATGCGCATAACACTGCACAGTGGCGGACGTCTCTTATAAGAAAATAACCATATACGTATATACCTTTTGTTTAATATGCACGTTCCGCCGTTTTGAAAACAATTTAGAAGGGTTTTCTTGTTTTAAAACGTTTCGTGTCATATCAGACACGTAGGTAAATACTGAGACTATAGCTCGCTTTTGGAAATCCCTTAAAAATCTATCAATGCATGCAAAATATACTCAGGTACTGTCATCTGACTAGTCCTGCTCAGTATGAAAACACATAGCAAATATCATAAAAACATACTTCTGCATAAGAAATCAATCCCAAAATACGCATATGAATACTACGTGCGTCTGGTGCGCACGGAAATCAAAATCCATATATGTGCCATACATGCGCATAGAAACAACATCTAAGTGCATCGGGTGTGCACAAAACATCTGTCATGGGCAACGTGGGTGCCTGACAGCAAAATCAGGTGCATCTGATATGCACGAAGAATCTCGATTTAGTGCATCTATGTGCACCGAAATCGCTTCTCAACATGCGCTCAACATGCACGAAAATCAAAACCAGGTGCATTCATTATGCACGAAATCATGAAATCCAATATCAAGCGCCGAACATGCGCAAAATCCAATCAGGTGCACAAAACAAATATCGAGTATCCCAATCGAAATCGAAGTCCAGTGCATCTAAGTGTACAAAAGGCGTATCACTGCACTGCAAGCATATATAAACTATACAGAGTGTAGGAACCAAATCGTGTGCGTGCATACGCATAAAATCAACTCAAATTTCTAAATCCCATAAAATCACAAACATGTGAAACCAAGGCACGAAAACGATATCAAGTGCAACAACTGTGCAAAAATCGTAAATACTCAGTAAGTACAACCATGGTGCATGAAAACACATATCATGAAACCCAATCATCAAAACCAAATCATGCGAATAAATCGCCCAAAATACCGAAACAAGTATGGCGGAATAGTCCCGCTCAAGCGCATCCTCCAAGAATCTCTGGCCAACTGTCGTGGTCACTCATAGCATATCTCGTCGACGATCCTGAACTCTGGCCTGCTGGGGTGCGTAACATGACCGCTCCTGGTTTCAAGTCTTCCTTGTGGATTACCAATCTCACGATCCACCGGATCATCGGCCCTGTTAGGTGTGCTAACGGGGACGATTCCATTTTGGCACTTCTTTGGTCATCTCTCGGTCAATCCTCACGACCACTCGTCAAGCAGCATGTCACTGGCGTCGGCCTCTGGCTCTCTGAATGCACATGACACATCTAATCCTGGGTGAAAATATCATTGCAGCAGTATCCTGGAAGGAATCCTGCTTAAGGTCTCTTCCAAGTCTCGTCTCTGCCTAACTGTCCGGAAGTCATCATCCTTTACTATATCTGTTTCTTGTTCCGGAACGGCTGCATACTCACTGCGACTCCTTCTGGCAGGTATATCCAAGTACTATGCCTCGGCATACGTATCACATCTCTGATGTTGGCGGAGTAGAACGTCATCTTATCAAGATCTCGTACGAACCACTTACTCAACTTTTCTCTAAGGTCGACCGCTTCGGACTCGTCTCGTCGTGGCTGCATGTACTGAGCTCCAACGGCTATCCTCGTATCGGGAGTCTCCCAAAAAATGCATCTCACCACCTAGCATCCGAATTAAGTCGAGCCATCCAATCGAGTCGTCAAAACCTCATAATCCCCCAAGAGCTCAACATCTTGGGCACAGTTTAATAGTATCGAGTACATACCACAGCATCGGTGGTCCAGCCGTAGAAGGGCAAACCCAAGCCTCACTAATGGCGCCGAGGAACTGCCGTGAACCCTAAGGTTCAAAGGCTTTCACACGGTCATTAAGTCGAGTTAGGGTTTCATTCTTCTAGAGGGACCATAGAATTGCCTGCATGTCTTTCCGAGTACTTTAAACTTGGAATAATAGGTTCCTGACATTCGATCGTCTCTGTCGACTCTCAACGTCTCGGCGTGAAATCGTATCTAGCTGGAATCAATCTATCTGATGACCTCGCATCGGGGTAGCGAATCATCCACATGTCCTAGTCATTCATCCTCGATGACTAGCGACCTTCTATCCTCTCTTAGTACAACTTATACTGCAATAGCTCCGACATCTGGGACGATATCTCGTCGTTCGCAGCAATAACTGGCCCACTCGTCTGCTCGCTGAACCGTGCCTCAATCATCATGAACAAGCAATACACCAACGGTCATAAAAATCTGGCTGGCCTCTGTCAGCGGCTCAGTCCTCTGGTGCTGATTTGTACGACCGAGTAATCTCATACAGCGATCCATCCAATGCTCGTGGCGCAAAACACAATCAAAAGACACATCTCTACAATCGTGTGTCGCCGGGAACACGCCCTGGTCAGTCCTCGTTCGTGACGAGCTCGTGCTGACCGCAACTCTAGCCGTAGCTCTCCCTGCCCGTAATCGTGGCAGCAAAACCAAAACTGGTACCGAAGAGGCTAGATCAGGAATGAATATGATACTGAACAAGAAATGTACATCCTAAGGCTTCTTAAGTGGCGTGTCGTAAATGTTAGTTATATGTATGCCCTAGAGGCCATTACTGTACATTGGATGTATATTGTAGTGGATGCTGGGACATATATAGGAAGGACTTTCTTGCTCGACATGATAGTACGCTATCTGGTTGCACTTTATCTTAACATGTATACTTTCTGTCTCTCTGATTACATGTTGATAAAGCCCTTAGGATGTGTACTCGAC
Organism: Agapanthus africanus; assembly: GCA_030015575.1. Lineage (NCBI taxonomy): Eukaryota > Viridiplantae > Streptophyta > Magnoliopsida > Asparagales > Amaryllidaceae > Agapanthus > Agapanthus africanus. The sequence continues at coordinate 388,556,766 of JASDDO010000012.1, read as the reverse complement.
TTCCAGGACTATGATGTAGATCATACTAGTGGGGCCTGGGTAGTCCATGAGTACATCCTTGAAATGTTCCTAGTCGAGGGAATATCGAGACGGGGCATCGATATTTCAGAGTAGACTAGCGCATATCTTCTCGACTCATGCGATGGGCGATGGATGATCCCATATCCATTGGTGTTTGACATCGAAGATGGTATGCGGGTGCTCAGTGGAGACTGGGTACACTGAACGGACTCGCCGAGAACTCCCAGATGGTATTATACCTCACGTCAGATGGCAGTTCTCTGGTGACACTGGTACAGCTTAGTCTGTTGACCCGAGATCGTCATAGAGTCTTGTGTGTCTCCCACTGTGCTTTGATTTCCACCCTACCACGGCTTTACTGAGTTGTGCAAACAGGTGGTTTTTGGGTACAGTCCCGATTCACATGGAGGCAATGAGCGATAGGAGGGGATTGGTCTCTCCCGGTATTGGGGGTTGATGTTGTGCTATGCTCGACTGGCCATAACAGGAAATCCCTGGCCAGGGTTGCTGTGATATACTGGTAAGAGTTATCAGTAGTTTCACGAATGTTATGGACCTCAAGTCGGCATGACTTATCGAGCTACTGGGGTCTGACGTTTACCACCCCTAGGCGAGATATGCGACATATCAGACGAACAGACCGGACTGTACGGTAAGTGTTACTGGTTGGATTCACAGGAGTGTGAGCGGGCTTGCTCATCGATCTTCTGATCGTTCAATACCCGGGTGGCCGTTACGTTTAGCAGACCGCTTGCGGCTTGTGGATGTTTGATATGATCATCATCTGCTGCCGGCGTATTGACGAGTCTTTAGAGTCCTACACAGAGCTTTCCTGGATCAAGCGAAACGAAATAGGAGCGCATATGAGATATGTGCGGGACCGAGAATAATTAGAGTATGCGATACCATATTACATTCTCCCGATCTATGTATCGATTGGTTATATGCGATATAACCTAGTTATCGAATCAAGGATTGATTCGATAAGCCGATACATATGATACTAGTCGGTTATATCCGATATGACCGGATCGTTAAATCAAGTGTTGATTTAATAATTTAGTGCATATTTATATATTTGATATATTACTTTGCGTTAACTAGTATTGGTTCACTTTAAATGGATTTTCTCACTTGAATTGTGCAAGTTGTATATGTGATATACTTTTGTGCGCATGTTTGTATCATGTTTGATGATACATGCTTACTTGGTTAAGTGTAAAGAATCAAACCATGGTTTAAACTAATGATTAGGGTTTTGTTTAGTCATTTACTTATTTATCTATTTCTTTATTTATCTTTTTATTTTGGAAAAGATAAATGATGAAATGGTGGCATTATTTGTTTGCTAGTGGAACATTCATGAAGTCTTGAATTAGTCTCCGTTTCTTTTTTGTTCTTTTCCTTAACCCTAACCATTCCATTAACCATGGTCTTTGCTCTACACTTAACTAAGGTTAAAAGTATGATAAGATTTAATTCTTATTCATTTTTTTAATAAGACTTATCATATCTTCTTCTTCTTCATCATCTTCTTCAACATGAAGAAAAAGCTTGCTACTCCAATGGCAAGTGATGAAAACTAGTGAGAAATCCAAAACTAAAGTCTACCCACTTCCTATTTCTTCATCCTCTACCTCTTGCCAAGTAGTATAGGGTGTTTCCTTCACAAGTTTTTCAAGGCTTGGTGAAGTTGGAGCTTGTTCTTGTGATGCTTCGACGTAGATCATCTTCGGCATCGAACCGACGATCAAGCCCGCCTATTCTTCGATGATGCCAATGCTAGAGCCAAGGTTTTGATTTGGACAGCGGAGGGAGATCATCACGGAGCTTAGGAAGTGGTGGACCGGATCTACAAAGGTTGTAGCCCCTTCTCTATTTCTATATTTCCGTTTACTTGCTTGCTTTGCCTAAATATCTAGTTAACGATCCGTTCTAGGTTTTCTCGGCACCGTAATTTTTAGAAATTTGCGTGTTTGATCACTTGTGAGACTTCACTAGAGTGCCTAGAAACCCTACAGTGGTATCAGAGCCTAGCTAGAGCCTTAGGCGAAGTCCCGACGGAGTTAGAAGTCCGATCGACCTAAAACCCGACTTGAAAAATGCTCTCTGGATTTTTTCTGAATTTGTAGATTTTTTGGAATTAAAAATATGCAGAGAAATGTGCAGGAGATTCTAAGAAAAACTGCAGAAAACGACAGCCTAATTCTACAGTACGACCGCGGAACCGCGGCGTTGACCCCACTTTTGCGGCGGTTCCGCGGCCGTCTGTGAAGATCAGGCTGTGAGTTTTCTTCAGTTGTTTCTGTTGGTGTTTCTTGTGTGTTTTGGATGCTTTTAATATTTATTCCATAGTTGTATTTTCTGAGTTGTATTGGGGACTCGGTGTATTCGATCGGACTGTCTAATTTTTGTCGGTGTGCTTTTCCGGGTATTTTTAGAATATGTTAAAAAGTTCGACCGGATATAAATACCCACTTTTTCCCCTGCCGGGAAATTTCCAATTGTTGGATTTTTCCGTAGTTTAACGACGTTCTAAGTAGTGCAAGTAACGCGATGGACCCTCTAGAAGACAACAAACCTTAACTCGATTATGTGACCGTCTTGAACTGCCCTTTGAACCTTCGGGTTTGGGGCAGTACGGCGTGCCACATGTGAGGCGTTGGCTTGACCCTTCTACGTATGGACCGTTGGTACTGAGGCACGAACTGAATGCTGTTAGACTTATTTCATGTGTTGAGCTGTATCGGGAAAACTTGGGTGTTCGATTGTTCGATCGGAAAGTTTAACATTTTCTATTTATCCGGAATGTGATACAATACTTGGAATTCACAAAAAGTTATGAGATAACGGAATGAATATTATAAACATAGCAGTTTAGTCTCACTTGATCGGTTGCCACGGAATTTTGATGTGATCAAAAGTCCGTCGCAATCACGTAGCGTACGCGGATACTCGCCGGGTAAACTTAATAGACAGCCTCACTCCATAGCCCCGACCAAGTGACTGTAGGAGAACCCCGTCGCCGAAAGCATCCGTTCGGGTGCTCGCGGTAGCGGTGTTCCGCCTTGGTGCACTTTGTCGACGGCATCGGGGGTGCGGCCGCCTACTAAAGTTTGCGACGAGCATTCGATCAGAATGTCGGGAATCCTGTTGAATTGCCCGACTTGATATTGAAAAGTGTTTTCGATTTTGAGACTAAAATGCGGGGTTTATAATTGTTAGGCATGCGATGTCTAAGTAATTCATTTGGTCAGGCATGCGATGTCTGGGGAGGTTGCGGATTCCAACTGTTGTAGTTTTACACTTTCTTTTCTGTGACCGTAAGTGTAATATGTGATATCGCCGGTTTCGTTGCTATATGTCAACGACAATTGGGATGGACATATTTACTTACGTTGATGACATGTGATGTTATGTGTTGCTGGATATGTTATATTGGATCGTCGTATTTGAATAGCCGGGGGGGTTTTATGTGAGATGAGTGTTTTTCATTTTCATTCATGTAAAAAACTTGTATGTAATATTCTTTTATTGGGGCACTTCCAGGTTGCGGAAGTAGTCACCGTTTGTATATTATTTACTTTTCTGCACTAGGATAGACTCAAGAAGGGGAGCACAAGTAACCGGGTTCTGGGGTCCAGTGGGAGACCAACTCGAGGATTCGAGTCTGGGTCTCCTAACCCTAGAATTGGTAGGGTTGCTTGCCGCTCTCGTAGGGGTCTAGGGGTATGGGATTGGCTATTCATCACGACCGTGGAATCCGTGTTTTATACTGGCTCGTATTGAAAACACGGACGTCCTAGTATATCCAATATTTCATATGTTTCTTCTGCTGTGCTTTATCTGTGATGTGATCATGCGATGTTCTGTGCTCTGTTCAGATAGATGTAGTATATAGTATATATGATATATTATATAGACGTTACTTATGTTTTACACCCACGCTAGCCCTGCCCCGCTCTGCCGTTAGTTACCTAACCTAACGGTGCACGAGGGGACATCGAGGCGAATGCGGATGGCATAAGTGTACGTCATATTTATCTGTGATGTTTAGGTAATTTAAATGATGGGATATTCATTAATGAGATTAATGAAAGAAAATAAACCTAATTGATGTTGTGGAATCGAATTTCAAAATAAAACAGGTAGCTACAGTTCTTGCTTTGCATCGCGGTGTTCCTTGTAGAACATCCTGCACCTTATTCGATAGGGAAAGGACCGAGATCCCTTCACCGGGAGTGACTCCTTTAGCAATAACTGGCAGATGCTACAACCCTCGGTTTGTCATTTGATCGCTTCTATAGTTTTCGCTTTGCACAGTGATATATATGATATATCCCGCACCTCATTCGACGAGGAAAGGGCCGACGATCCCTTCACCGGGAGTGACCCCTTTAGCAAAACTAGAAAAGCCTCAAAAACATTCCATTTGAAACCATTTGATTCCGCAACGAGATCAAGTTCAAAGCGTTAAAGGTTTTCATAAAAACCAGCCGCAACCCTCCGTCATTTTAGAAAGTAGAGTACTTAGTATTCGTGCTGTGTTTGTTGACCATAGTCAAGGCACAGTGTACGGTAGCTAAGTGATGTCTTCCTACACCGCATATGATGCGATTAGTTAGGACAGTCGCGTGACTTCGTTGACCTTAGTTAAGGGTCATGTGGGTGGGTCTAATTAATCACGAAATGACGGGTAGAACTTGACTAGTACTTATGATTTGTTGACCTTAGTTAAGGTCATAAGTGCTAGGGGTAAAAACCATTATCGGGAGTTTCAAGTGTTGAAACTTGCAATGAGATTGCATACCTTCTATATGATAGTTGGATCCCGATACCCACTGCGAGTAATTGTTACTCCTGGGAGAGTTTTGCACTTTGCAATTAGCCGATCAAGTAGGTGTCTAGAAAGGTGTCAACGGGGTTATGCCTCTGGGAAAACGAGGTTTACTGTAATTAGGTCCGTGCGAAAGCACGGGGAACCTCCCTCAAAATACCGACACTGGCCTGGCTAAAAGATTGGCGAACTTGTAAAGTGTAATTAATCCCGGCTAGTCTTTCCTTTTAGGGTTTGAAGGAAGATTTGATAAAAACAGTGGGAGCCATCCTGATTAGATAAAATATAACCAATCTGATCTTGCAAGAGCGCACGCAGAGTGTTTTCTTCTCTCTCTCTCCAGGTAGCGACCATATCACGCCCTAATCAAGATAAAAATATGGATGTATTAACCGAACCCGCTTGTTATACTGAGCTGGGGAACGTTGATCCCGCTCCAACTTATAATTGTTATAACACAGAGCAGGAAATAGGGGAATACCAGATTTCCTATGCCGCCCAAACGAAGAAAGTGCATATGATGCATCTCCTTCGGGTATGTTCATTACAAAGAACTGTTTCTCAGTATCCTCTGAATCCTAGGTATATGATACCGGATCAGGATCCCAGATATGTAAGCTGTTACATAGGGCTACAAAAAGGTAGAAAAACTGAGAACGGGTGATAAGTTTCATGAGACAGAAACTGGGGCAAGTGTTGCAGCCAAGTCTGTTGGTCACTGTCACCCTGTACTACCAGTACATTGATTCTGAACAAATGCTATTAGATACCGAACCTGATATACAAAATCATATCAGTCTCTTTATAAGTAAAGAAAGGATATAATTTTGTATTGATGGATAATGTTTTGAACATTTCCTATATCAAAAGTTGATCGGTTCAGGCACGTTATCTAAAAGTATTGACGTTCTAAATCAAACTACAGTTCCTCATATACAGAACACACACAAGAGGAAGAATTCATAAATGAACGAATCCTTCTTGAGGCATTGTAGACTGGGTCACATCAATGCGACCCGACTGGCTGAAGTTATATTTTAGATGCATATTTAAATCAGTTTGAATTTACATCTTGTGAAACTTGCCGGTCATGTCACAAAGATTAGATGACCATAGCTCTGTTTATTATAAACAGAGAAAGAGATAGTAAACTCTTGGGACTGATACATGATGATGTATGTAAAGTCTCCTGTCTACACATGCCAGGACTGGTTCTTCATACTTCATTATATTCTCTGATAATCTCTCAAGATTCAGTCATATGTTCCTGTTGAAACATAAGTCCGAACCTTTTGAGATATTCACAGAATATAAGTTAGAAGTAGAGAACCAAAATACAGGTATAAGTATTATGTCCTATGATAAGATCAGGGAGGAGAATACTTGTGCATAGAATTCCTGGACTATTCTAAAGGAGAATGAGATTTTCTCTCAGTGTTACTCCTCTGAATACACCACAGCACAACGGTGTATCAGGGCGGAGCAATTGCACAATATTAGATATGGTGTGCTCTATGATGGGTATTACAGAGTTACCTATTTCCTTTTGGGGTTATGCACTTGAGAAGCTGCATACCTATTGAATTAGGTTTGAATCAAATCAGTGCCTACCACTCCATATGAGATATGGTATGGGAAGAACCCATCTCTTAAGCGAGTTAAGATTTGGGGTTGTCCGGCCTATGCTTAAAGCAAAATTCGGACAAGATCGAGGCAGGATCAGTTCTGTAGAACTGGAAAGGTTCCAGCTATACAAAACTGCAGTTGATGATTTGACAGAACCAAAAGATTCTATAGTTTCCGACGAACCTCAGCCTCTCCGCCGATCTAGTAGGGTTCCTCACCTGCCTGAGAGATACCTCGGTTTCTCGATGACAGTGGGAGCGAGAATTGCATCATGAGATGATGACCCAACCAGTTTCGAGCAGGCCATCGAGAGTAGGGACTCTGTAAGAATGGCTGGATGCTTAGTGATCTGAGATGGAATCCATATACACCAACAAAGTATGGACTTTGGTTGCAATATCTGAAGGGTTAAATCCCCATCAGGAGCAAGTAAATCTTGAGAAGATTACTTGGTGTAGATGGAAAAGTTGAGACTTTCAAAGCTAGACTTGTTAAAGGTTTTCGTCATCGACCAGGCGTGGATAATGATGCAACCTTTTTCCAGTGGCTATGCTTAAGTCTATCCAGATCCTACTTACCACGGCTACATACCATGACTACGATATCTGGCGGTTGGGTGCCATGACTGTTTTTCTAAATACTGATTTAGAAGAGAACGTCTATAAGAACACAGCCAGAGGTCTTCGTAAACAGTGGGAGCAGCGGAAACGTGTGCAGGTTGCTTTACATAATGAAGCAGACATCGCGGAGTTGGAACGTCTGTTTTGATGTGATAGTCAAAGTGTTTGACTTCATCAAAATGGTAGAAGAACCTTGTATATACAAAAGGGTAGTAGAGAGTAAGGTGGTCATCTTCGTATTGTACGTAGACAACATACTCTTGATAGGAAAAGAGTTTCCTATACTACGATCGGTCAATCTCCTATTATCACTAGGATTCTCCAAATAGGATCAAAGTGATACCTCCTAAATCCTGAGTTTTCATCTATGAGATAGATGTAATTGGGAGCTAGGATTCTCACTAGATGTAGTGAGATGGTATCAATCGATCCTGGGGAGAATCACTGAAAGAATTCCAGGGTGATAAAGACGACTGAATGTCAGTCACGGGCATTGTCTTTACCCTCAGTAGAGGGACGGTATGTTGGAAGAGTTCCAAGCTAGATACCGTGGCAAACTAGACGATAAAGGCTGGTAACATCGCTATTAAAGATACTGCCAAAGAGGTAGTTTGGGTGTATATTAGTTCATAGGATGAACTAGGTTCCTACCAATGTGTGACAATGGAACTGTGGCTTTGGCCCTGGAACCCTGGTCCCATCAGTGACCCAGACATATTCTGAGGCAGCATCACCTGATCATGGAGATAGTTGATCTCCAGGGTGATCGAGGTTAGGAGAGTAGACTCAGAGGACAACACGGCGGATCCACTTACGAAGGCTTTTTTCCTAAAGAGAGACATTTAGGGGATGGTTGAGTATGTGATACTGCAACCACTGCTACAGATGGCCCTAGTGCAAGTGGGAGATTGTTAGTTATATGTATCCCCTAGAGGCCATTACTGTACATTGGATGTATATTGTAGTGGATGCTGGGACATATATAGGAAGGACTTTCTTGCTCGACATGATAGTACGCTATCTGGTTGCACTTTATCTAACATGTATACTTTCTGTCTCTCTGATTACATGTTGATAAAGCCCTTAGGATGTGTACTCGACTTCCAGGACTATGATGTAGATCATACTAGTGGGGCCTGGGTAGTCCATGAGTACATCCTTGAAATGTTCCTAGTCGAGGGAATATCGAGACGGGGCATCGATATTCCAGAGTAGACTAGCGCATATCTTCTCGACTCATGCGATGGGCGATGGATGATCCCATATCCATTGGTGTTTTACATCGAAGATGGTATGCGGGTGCTCAGTGGAGACTGGGTACACTGAACGGACTCACCGAGAACTCCCAGATGGTATTATACCTCACGTCAGATGGCAGTTCTCTAGTGACACTGGTACAGCTTAGTCTGTTGACCCGAGATCGTCATAGAGTCTTGTGTGTCTCCCATTGTGCTTTGATTTCCACCCTACCACGGCTCTACTGAGTTATGCAAACAGGTGGTTTTTGGGTACAGTCCCGATTCACATGGAGGCAATGAGCGATAGGAGGGGATTGGTCTCTCCCGGTATTGGGGGTTGATGTTGTGCTATGCTCGACTGGCCATAACAGGAAATCCCTGGCCAGGGTTGCAGTGATATACTGGTAAGAGTTATCAGTAGTTTCACGAATGTTATGGACCTCAAGTCGGCATGACTTATTGAGCTACTGGGGTCTGACGTTTACTACCCCTAGGCGAGATATGCGACATATCAGACGAACAGACCAGACTGAACGGTAAGTGTTACTGGTTGGATTCACAGGAGTGTAAGCGGGCTTGCTCGTCGATTTTCTGATCGTTCAAAACCCGGGTGGCCGTTACGTTTAGCAGACCGCTTGCGGCTTGTGGATGTTTGATATGATCATCATCTGCTGCCGGCGTATTGACGAGTCTTTAGAGTCCTACACAGAGGTTTCCTGGATCAAGCAAAACGAAATAGGAGCGCATATGAGATATGTGCGGGACCGAGAATAATTCGAGTATGCGATACCGTATTACATTCTCGCGATCTATGTATTGATTGGTTATATGCGATATAACCTAGTTATCGAATCAAGGATTGATTCGATAAGCCGATACATATGATACTAGTCGGTTATATCCGATATGACCGGATCGTTAAATCAAGTGTTGATTTAATGATTTAGTGCATATTTATATATTTGATATATTACTTTGCGTTAACTAGTATTGGTTCACTTTAAATAGATTTTCTCACTTGAATTGTGCAAGTTGTATATGTGATATACTTTTGTGCGCATGTTTGTATCATGTTTGATGATACATGCTTACTTGGTTAAGTGTAAAGAATCAAACCATGGTTTAAACTAATGATTAGGGTTTTGTTTAGTCATTTACTTATTTATCTATTTCTTTATTTATCTTTTTATTTTGGAAAAGATAAATGATGAAATGGTGGCATTATTTGTTTGCTAGTGGAACATTCATGAAGTCTTGAATTAGTCTCCTTTTTTTTTGTTCTTTTCCTTAACCCTAACCATTCCATTAACCATGGTCTTTTCTCTACACTTAACTAAGGTTAAAATTATGATAAGATTTAATTCTTATTCATTTTTTTAATAAGACTTATCATATCTTCTTCTTCTTCATCATCTTCTTCAACATGAAGAAAAAGCTTGCTACTCCAATGGCAAGTGATGAAAACTAGTGAGAAATCCAAAACTAAAGTCTACCCACTTCCTATTTCTTCATCCTCTACCTCTTGCCAAGTAGTATAGGGTGTTTCCTTCATAAGTTTTTCAAGGCTTGGTGAAGTTGGAGCTTGTTCTTGTGATGCTTCGACGTAGATCATCTTCGGCATCGAACCGACGATCAAGCCCGCCTATTCTTCGATGATGCCAATGCTAGAGCCAAGGTTTTGATTTGGACAGCGGAGGGAGATCATCGCGGAGCTTAGGAAGTGGTGGACCGGATCTACAAAGGTTGTAGCCCCTTCTCTATTTCTATATTTCCGTTTACTTGCTTGCTTTGCCTAAATATCTAGTTAACAATCCGTTCTAGGTTTTCTCGGCACCGTAATTTTTAGAAATTTGCGTGTTTGATCACTTGTGAGACTTCACTAGAGTGCCTAGGAACCCTACAGTAAATATGTCGCGGAACATACCTACGGTATGTCACTCTACTTTAGTCACCTATTCCATCAACCAAGGGTCATCCTACGCTCCGAAGGTAAAACCTAACGCTCTGATACCAACTTTGTCACGTCCCGAAAGTACGGAATATGACCGGCACTTACACTACGAACGTCTCAAGGCGTACGTATTCTAAGTAAGCCGAAAACCCAGAAATCCAAACCAAGAAAAACAGTAGAGTGAAGGAAAACCAATTTAAATCAAGTAGTTCTAATAGCATAAGCCGAATTATGCGTTTTTAAAAACATCAAATATTTCCTGAAAATTTCGGCAGAGTCTCCTTTGTAAATACAGGCCCCAAACGGGATACAGCATGAATAGTATACGAAATCAATAAAAAGGCATCCCCAAGCGGGAGCTAGCTCTTCGTCAATCGACGGTCACAACCACACAAGCAATATAATATACAACGCCAAGGGCGAGGTCAAAACTCAAAAGGAAACTCAAACAGCAAGAAATCCATAGAAATACAACGCGCGACTCTAAGGTCGAAAGAATAAACATCACTGGTCTCTATCTCTGAAATAAATACATGTTTGGTTGATGGAACTTCTAGATACAACAGAGTAATAATATACAAGTTATATAATGGGGGGTACGATACAATTAAACCCACCTACTAGCAACTCACCCGAACGAAACTATGCCCGCAAAGCCGTAAAGAGACCTGTACGGCAAACCTGCAAGAAACTGGGGCACAACGGGGGTGAGTTGCCAACTCATGAATAGAAAAACATCTACGAATAGAAAAATCGCATGTATGACGCAAACCTAGGTCATACGATCAATATATAATCCTCAAATAAAACCAGTAGTCTATAACAATGACTAGGGTAAATATCTAACCCGAGTGTAATCTCATGTGCCCGTGTCAGTGCCTCAGGTAGCAATATATCATATGAATGAGGTATGAATGCATGAAAACATAATATATGTAAATGAAGAAACTGTTTTCATAAATTAGTGAGATTTCCTTTGTATTTTTAAAATGAGGTATCATAAATGAAATCAACATCAACAGTGTCTAGCATCGACACAAAACATAAATCTCAATGCCTCAAAACCTCATGCTCCGGCTATCCGGACTGGCCTGTATCATCAAATCTCAGGACCTCAATATCTCGAAATCTCAATGTCTCAATCTCAATATCTAGGGCGCCGTCAGTCCAGACCGGCCTCTACCATCCATCCCAAGACCACGACGGTATCCTCCGGATATCCGACGCGTCGGGTAAAATCACCGGTAGGTAGTGCTCCCCTGCCAGGCTCACATCGTCATCATCACGCGCTTCTTGCCCCAGGGTACCTTACCGGGTCCACCATGTACCCGAAACGGTTCATCCGTCTCCTCGAATTGGGTCTCGAAATCCATCAGCAAACTCATGGTGGACGACGCATACATCATGGGAAAACCGCATTTTTATTTAAAAGAGAGAAAGCAGTTTATATATGTTTTGCGGTTTTCCTCCAAATCCAGAAAATATCATGGAAATCCGAATCATCAATAGGATGTAAAACCATGAATATAAGAATGAGAATCCATGAATACGGCATAACAATGAATAACAGTATGCATGAAGCGACAAGTAATAACTACAATATCTAAGCTGGCATATAAGGTATGTACACTAATATTATGTCAAACTACTAGCTATCAATCTAAGTTAAGCAATAATATTTTCTAAGGTGTACGTGACATGGCAATTACCGATGAAGATGTGTGTGAGCCGGCAAGTAAGTGTATGTGGTACATACGCATCATCGGTAATGGTGCTGGTGTCCTAACAGCATAATGTCAACAATGCAATATGAAATAACAATGTAAGTATGCGATGCGGAGCGAGCAACCAAAGTGAGCGGGAGCTAAATATTAAACCATGGTGCCATTTGAAATAACACGAATCGTGGGGTTTTGAAAATAGGGGCTACGGCGGTTTTAAGAAAGGATAAGTCTTTTGAAATATCCGTAGATTCCTTGACCTGTCTTTTAAAATACCCATGACCCGCTAGTTTTGAAATAGGTAGGAGTCTAATCTAATCTAACAACTACACTAAACTATACGGCTGAACTAACAAGCTGAACTACAGGTAAGGAAACCGCCTAACATCTGAGTCGATACATATACATACCTGTATATGTATAGTCGGTGATCCCGCCTCAATAATATCATATCTGATACCATATCCATAATCAGACATCCTAAGTCAAGAGTGCGGATCAATCATCAATATATAGCTCGTACGTAAATCCGTCGTACGGCATCCCAAATCTGGGTACGGGTCAATATCACATTCATCATACTATTCATCTGGTATCATCCTTATCAAATATAATGATCGGGGTACTGATCTACGTCTAGTACAATACTGATACCGCCTAAGTATGCATGCAGGTGTAAGAATCACTACGTCAAAAGACCCGCTAAAACATCATGTCGTATCTCAATACGAACCAAACCACATCACCGATCTCCTGGCCTCAAGCCCAATCTCATCGACTCATCTCAAATTTCAATACTATTCTCAAATCCAGTATATGAACACATAGTCCCATACCCATGTGAACACATACTTATATATTCCCATATACGCACATATAAAAGAAAGAATGTATGCAAGTATGTGTGTGCGTGCGTGTGTGAGTGCGACCACTACTCTAGGGTTTCGCAACTACACTAAACCAATCCAAAAATACCAAATATCCATATTTATCATCAATAATCTCAACAACATACTCAATATCTGTGTGTATACGTATTCGTATACATCACCACGAACTGCGGGGGTGCTATACGCCATCCACCCGACTTCTCCCCGTAGATATAAATCTACTCACCTATATCCTGCGTGTCGGTGTCGATAACGCCATGCTCCGTCGCCTCGGAATCCACATGAAGGTACCTATAATGATCAACCATAGCAATGCGTATGAAAATCAAGGCAGAAAACCGATACAGCGCACAGTGTGCTCATAGGTTGGAACCTATGGCCCAAACATGCAAATCCAACAAACAACCCCTGTTGTCGATGTACGAACACCCGACAACCAAATACAAATCCAAATATCAAGAAAGTGCATTTAAAAATACGAAAAACACTGCCTAAAACACACCAAAATGCTCCCAGATTTTCCCCAGATGACAATTAGCCAAAACTGCATATATGACGGGTCTAATTTAGTGCAAAATGAGCCCTGAAACAAAAATGGACCCATTCCCCTCTACTCTGGCCGCAAATTGCGGCCAGAATGATTAAATTGGCAGCCGTAGGTTTGAGTTAGGGTCTCGGGTCTTGGTGGTAGCTTCCTAGGTGCCTGCACGACTCACTGTCAGCTCAATTTTATTTTTGGTGACCCCGGGTTGCTCCAGATTCCAGAACACCTTCACAGATCACACAACCCGACATGAAAAGTTCCGTAATTCCGTATCTTTTGGTTTCCAGTGGGGTTGGTCTGGGTTTCTAGCACTAGGGTGCTTTTATGGTCTCCACTGAACTCAATTTCCCATCACAACTCATAATTTCCTCAAACCCTTACTAGTTTTTCCTAAAATCCACAAAATCACCCGATTTCGATTCTAAACATGCACAGGGGTATAAGTAATGCTAAAACTAAGCTAATGGTTCAGTAATTACCTCATTTGGCAACTCAAGAATTTTCTTGAGTTGCCCCTAGTGACCAAAATCCATGCTTCTTTAGTCCAAAGTGTAGATCTTGAGCTTGTATGCATTTTTTGTGAAACCGATATGGGGTTTTGGGGTGAATTTCATGGAGAAATGGGGGTTTGAAGGTGGAGGAAGAGGTGGGCAGCAGGAGCAGGAGCAGCAGCAGCTCATGGAAGAGGGGGGGAGAAATGAAAGGAGAAAACAAGAGGGAATGGCCAAGTCAACACTCTCACCTACCCTCTCTCTCTCACCATACCTATTTCTTTAATCCCTTTTTCTTTTCTTTTCCTTTTCTTCTCACTCAAATAGTAACCCAAAAAGTAACATGATAGAAAATGCACAAGTGTAGAAAACAAGATATGTGCATGTTTTGCACAAACTTGCAAAAAAAACCCGAATAGCGATTTTTAATCGCGATTAGTACTAAATTAGCATATAAATGCTCATAAAAACTTTAAAATGGCATAATTCCATAAAATACCCTATTTTTAGAATTTTCCATAATTTTTCCAAATTTTTTCTCATTTATTATAAATTTAATATTAAAATAATCAATAAAATAATATTAAATTATAAAAATTCCCAAAAATAATATTTTATTATTTTGAAATGTTACAAGCAGTTTGAGTTTATTTGTACATTTGATATTGTGGGGCGAGCGTCCAACTTGTGGACTGCCGTCACTGCCTGTTTGTATAATATTCTTTTGGGGCACGACCGGGCTCAGGTCGATGTACCCGTTGTACATATTTTTCATTTCTGTATTAGGTTTTTCCCCGCGATGGAATGCACGGATAGCCGGGTTCTGGAGGGCGACGGGTCCGCATCTCATGGCTTTGAGAGGCAGAGGGGCCTCACTCTAGAATTGTCAGACTATTCGCCGCACTCGTAGGGGGTACAGGTTGACCCAAGGAGGGGTGCTCAATTTACCGGATTCCGTGAAGTGTCGGGTGTTCCATTCACTATGCTGTGGGGACTACCTCGCTTCAGGTTTTGGCGGGTAACTTGCCGCACCCATAGGGGTCTAGGTTTCATTGCACAGGCTATCCACACGACCAGGGGAACGTCGGGTTTCAGCAGCGGCTCTGTGAAACCCGGGGATCCCAGATTATCTGTATTGTTCTGTGATGCTTATTACTTTTCTGTAATGTTGCATATTATCACACCTGGAGCGATTATTGTATATTGGTATATATACTATTAGATGTTGTATATGTTTTGCACCCGCGCTAGTCCAGTCTCCGCTCTGTCGTTAGTTAAGTAACATAACGGATTATGACGGGACCCAGTGACGAATGAGGATGGCATATACGTACATTTTATTTTCGTTCTTTTCTGGTGTGATTAATTGATGGGACTGCGTTGATTCTGATCAATGCAATGAAAAACAAACCTGTTTGGATGTTGTTTGAACAGTTTTAAAATGTGTTATTACAAAGACGTTTTCTTTTTGTTTTGCATAGTGATATTCAGTTGGAATATCCTGCACCTCATTCGACGAGACAAGGGCCGATATCCCTTCACCGGGAGTGACCCCTTGGGCAGAAGATTGCGTCAGGGTAATAACTTCACTATAGTCGATTACATGTTGCTTTGCATCACGGTATTCAATTGGAATATCCTGCACCTCATTCCATGAGGAAAGAGCCGAGATCCCTTCACCGGGAGTGACCTCTTTACCAAAGGTTTTCGCCACTATATTTTTATAAAATGCTATCAGGTTCCTTCAACGATATCAAGTTCATTACGTTAAAGGTTTTTCGCCAAAAACCAGCCGTAGCCCTCCGTCATTTCTTTTGGGTATTCAGTAGTATTCAAGCTATGCATTTTGGCCAAAGTCAAGGCATAGTGTTTGGTACCTGCTGGGTATTCATTTGTTGCATAGATAGATGAGTTGGTTTGGGACAGTCGTTTTGCCGATTGGCCAAAGTCAGGGGCATGTGCGGGTGGGTTCAAATTGACAAGATAATGACGGGAAGAACTTGGCATGTGACTTATGGCATTTTGGCCAAAGTCAAGGTCATAAGAGCATGGGGCAAAAATCACATCGGGAGTTTCTAAAGAAACTGAAACTTGCCAGGCATGCGCATACCTTCTGGAGTGTGATAACGCGAGTGGATTCCGTCACGTTATCATGCGATGAGAGTGTAACACCTTAGGATAAGGGTTAGTGAATAATTATAATTAAATAATGGTTTTTAACAAAAAGTTTACTAAATTGGGTTTTATATATTTTTCCTAATTTAATAAACATTTTTCCAAAATTTTCCTAAGCTTGCACACACATGTGCATGTAAACTAGGGTTTTTAAATTAAGTAAATACAATAACTATTAACCATGGTAGGTTAATTGTAGGATTAATTCTTTTGGGTTATAAGCAAGTTTAATTAATTAGTTAAATTCAAAGATTTCTTTAATTTGAATGGTGAGGGTGTTGACTTGTGAGAAGGAGAGAGAGAGAGGGCATCATGGCTTAGCCCATGCTTGCCATTAATGAAGAGAGAGAGTGAGGGGTTGACCCTTGAGTGTAGGTTGTTTTTCTCTCATTTCTTGTTTTCTCTCCAACACTCACAAACACTCACACACCCACTTACCTGAGGCCAGAAGCAGCAGCAGCAACATGGAAGCAGCAGCAGCAGCAGCATGAGAGCAGCAGCAGCAAGAAGAAGCAGCAGCAGCAAGAAGAAGCAGCAGCAGCAGCAGAGGCAGTGAGCAGTAGCAGCCCCCAGTGCAGCCTCTTCTCTTCACTTCTCCACCTTCCTCCAGCTCCCTAGGGTTAAGTTTGAGGTATATTTCCTAATTTAGTCCCTAGTTAGCTTGGTTAGTGTCGATTTGCATCGGTTAATGGATATTGGTGCGTTTTAGTGCGATATGGGATGTTTAGTGGGAACTTTGTGCATTTGGGAGATGATTTGGTTTCAGTAGGATGCTTGAGGTCTGTTGAGACCATTGTAACCTAGTCCAACCCCTATTACACTAAAATACCACCAGATTTCATATTTGATGCAAATGTCGTATTTGTGCACAATTTGAGCTTTCTGGATCTGCTACTACCCGAGACTTTTCAGAACAAAACTAGTGATTTCTGTAGCATGTATGTGTGGTGTAGAGTGCACAAACCAAACCTGGGTCCCAATTCCCAAGTCTGGCCGCCGAAATGGGCATTCTGGCCGCAAATTGCGGCCAGATTGGGGAGATTTGGGTTGGGGTTTGGGGTGTGGGTCTCTGTTTGTCTGGGAGTTATTTTGGTATATTTAGTTTTGCAATATCTTTCCTGTATCAAAATCTGGGACCAGTTACCTATTTTTCCGTTTTCTAAACCTTCGCGACACGCGTGATACGTGAGTAGGTTTGGGTTTCTGCGTATCGCGGCGCGTCGGGGTAGTTTCGTGGCGCGTGATTACACGTTTTAGCGTATCGCGCACATGCGCGATTGGGTTGCGACACAGGTTTCTTGTTGGTTTATAATGTCGCGTTTTGTGACTTAAGCTTATGTGTGATATGTGTATGTGATTCTAGGTTCGCAGGCCAGTGAGACGGACGCTGCGAAGAAGGGCAAGCAAGTGGTTGGATACACCTAGCGCGAGACACGGTGAGTAGATTTCACATCTACGGGGATATCGCCCGCATGGCGTTATGCGTCAGGGCTGATAGGACTTTGTTACTATATGTTTCATGCACCCCATAGACTGTCATTGCATATCGCATTTCCTGCTATACATATATACGTATTGCTTAGAACTGATAGAACTGCCATGATCATACTATTATATATATTGTTGTAACTCATCTAGACTTGATACCTATATCACAGTGGATCATTGCATTGTAGTTCATTCTCATGTGACATGACTTGATATACACATTGATGCACCTATCACATCGCAGTTACTTGTATTATTGTTGGGATTTCATATGATTTATGGATTTGGGAACCGTGGCCTTTTCAAATAAGAACCATTTAAAAACCCGGTTCCCTTGATATGATAATTTGGGGCGTCGCCCCGTGTTTTCTCGGTGCTTGAGGCACGGATTGATAGAGGGCTGACCCGGACTGACGGATGCCCGATGGATTGATAGAGGGCTGACCCGGACTGACGGATGCCCGATGGATTGATAGAGGGCTGACCCGGACTGACGGATGCCCGATGGATTGATAGAGGGCTGACCCGGACTGACGGATGCCCGATGGATTGATAGAGGGCTGACCCGGACTGACGGATGCCCGATGGATTGATAGAGGGCTGACCCGGACTGACGGATGCCCGATGGATTGATATAGGGCTGACCCGGACTGACGGACGCCCGATATATTGAGAGAGGGATGACCCGGACTGACGGATTCCCAGTATATACTTGAGAGAGGGCTGACCCGGATTGACGGAGGCCGATACAGGATGTTTTGCGTGTCGATGCTAGACACAAGTATTTATGATATTTAGGTGCCGATGTTGGGCACTCGGGATTTTCAGGGATATACAGGATATGTGGGCCGATGGAGTACCGGCGTTTGAGATGTTAGGATTTGTGGTGCATACATACTTATGTAGTCCACCTCTATACTTCATGTAGATACTATATCCCTATGCTCAGCATTCATTATCACATCTCACCCTGTAGTATATCACCTGATAGAGGACTGGCTTTATTATTATGCATACTGCCACATCGCATTGATATTATCTGCTGGCATTAGTAGAGCCACGCTACATGTGCATGCTTGCGATTACCTTTATATGTTATCTCTATTCACGAGTTGGCAACTCACCCCCGTTGTGCCACAGTGCTTGCAGGTTGCCCTGGGGAGTAATCACGGCTGGCTGTTACCGCATCTTTTGGCACAGATACCCCTTTGAGCTGAGATAGCCCTTTTGCTGTTTAGGTGGGTTTTGTACGGTATCTGTTATCTTTCTGTTGTACATTGATGTATCTAGTATTCTCCATCTACTTTTCTGTATTGACTTAGAGACAGTTGTGAGGACGATATGTATGATTTTATATTCTGGTGTCGAGCTCGCATGTGAGCCGACTTTACTTTATGCAGTCTTATCTTTATGATATTGTCCTTGTTTTACTGTGTATTCTTCGCTACGGCGTCGTATATCATATTGTGATGCTTCATTCTTGTCACTTGTTATTTCTGCTACACCTTGTTTTTTACCCGACTTTCGGGGCTAATGTTTTAAAAAGGGAAATGTTACCAAAATTATAAAACTTATAACTTTTGAACTTAAAAAGGTTTTCTACTAAATAAATGGAAGTTTTTTTCCGGACATGTACGATTGTTTTACAAAATGTTTTAAAATCACTCTATATTTATTGGTTTTGATTTCTGGGTTCGGCTTACTTAGCCGCGTTACGCCTGTAGACGTTGCGTGGTTAAGTGCCGGTCACGAGTCGAAATCTCGGGTCGTGACAAAGTTGGTATCAGAGCGTAGGTTTTACCTTCGGAGTGTAGGATGACCCTGGTATGATGGAGTAGGTAGCTGCAGCAGGGTTGCGTAGCGTGCGTATGTTCCGCGGCATACTCACGACACGGTACTCCGCTTACGCGACCTTAGGACTTGTTGATTTGATTCCTCCTTATATTCTTGTGATTCGATTTCCGTGTTCTTATCGAATCCAAATTTTCTTTCAGCCAATATGCCGCCTAAGACTACGAGGGCACAGAGAGCGGCCGCGAGGGCCGAGATTCGAGTTGACTCGTCCGAGACGAGGACTGATCCGGGCAGTGCACCCGTTGTACCCGAGCAGGCTGTTCCTGCCGTGACAGAGCAGATCGCCACGTTAGGGGCTGGTATGCAGGAGATGCGCCAGACGGTGGGATCTAGCATGCAGGAGATGCGCCAGATGATAGGATCGCTTGTTGAGACGCTTCGAGCGCAGCGGCCAGAGGTAGCTCCACCAGTTCCAGAGACCGCTATGGTACCTACCGCACAGCCAGTTGCTCCTGCAGCCATGGAGGTGATTACAGTGTCGCTATCAGAGTTCATGAGGCTGAAGCCTCCGGTTTTCACAGGCACCGATACAGCCGAGGACCCACAGTCTTTCATCGACAGGATGGCCAGGATATGCCGTTCCCTCAGATGCGCAGATGCGAGATGGGTCGAGTTCACGAGCTTTCGCCTGGAAGGTCTTGCGCAGAAGTGGTGTGATTCCGTGGAGAAGGGCAGAGCAGCAGGTCTTCCTCCTATGACCTGGACGGAGTTCGTGACTATATTTCTAGCCCGTTTCCTTCCCCGGAGTGTTAGAGATGCCCGAGCACGCAGGTTTGAGTCTTTGCGCCAGACGCCAGGGATGACAGTGGCAGAGTATGACGTACTGTTTACAGAGCTAGCAGTCTACGCCCGACATTTAGTGGCCACCGAGGAGTTGCGAGTCCGGAGATTTGTTCGAGGCTTGATTTCACCAGTGTTCCTCGCGATCAGCGCGCAGCACTACGAGACCTACGCAGCCGCGGTAGACGCAGCCCTAATGGTCGAGGAGCACCTTGTTGAGACTTCGGCACTCCCAGAGCCGAAGAGAGCTCGTGCGGATACTTCAGCACAGAGACAGCCTTTTCGGCGCCGTGATAGACGTATTGCAGGCAGCAGAGATTCAGGGCGGGGCCGGTTATTCAGTTCTTATTCCCAGGATGGTCAGCGGCCGTCGTCGGGATGTTTTCGCTGTGGGAGTTCTTACCACCGTGTACGGGATTGTCCTGAGTTACCCCGGACCGAGGCGACAGCATCGCATGTCACCTTACCACTTTCACCACCCCAGCGGGCGTTGCCTATCGTACCTACCGTTGCTCCGCGCCAGACTCATACACAGCGAGGTCGTGGGCGTGGAGGAGTTGCTCAGAGAGGGCGAGGTGACCGAGGCAGAGGGCAGCCAGCCGCAGGTGGTGGACAGGCGAGGGTTTTTGCTTTGACACATCAGGACGCGCAAGCGTCCAATGCAGTGGTTTCAGGTATCCTCCCTGTATGTTCAGTTGACGCACATGTACTGTTCGACCCCGGATCCACACACTCGTACGTATCCACGCACTTTGTGCCGAGTTTGGGTAGAGAGTCCGGCTTGCTTGATCAGCCGCTTGTGGTGACTACTCCTGTGGGAGAGTCGTTTGTTGCTAGGCACGTGTTCCGATCCTGTATCGTCTGTATTGGCGAGAGAGAGTTGCCTGTCGACTTGATCCTTCTGGAGATGTTGGACTTCGACGTTCTTTTGGGCATGGATTGGTTAGCCACGTGCTATGCTTCTGTGGACTGCCGCGAGAAGACAGTTAGATTCTGTTTCCCCGGCGAGTCGGTTTTTGTTGTGTTGGGGGACCGTAGTGCCGCCCCTCACAGTGTGATTTCTTCTTTTCGCGCTGGACAGCTTTTGAGGAAGGGATGTCAGGGATTTCTTGCTTATGTTTGCGATGCTAGTGCTACACAGGTTCCATTAGATCAGGTTCCGGTTGTTAGCGAGTTTCCTGATGTGTTCCCTGACGAGCTTCCTGGGTTGCCGCCCGAGCGCAACATTTCTTTCTGTATTGATTTGGTTTCTGGTTCGGGGCCTATTTCTATACCGCCCTATCGGATGGCCCCGGCGGAACTTCGTGAGCTGAAGGGTCAGTTACAGGATTTGCTGGACAAGGGACTTATTCGACCCAGTGTTTCTCCTTGGGGTGCTCCAGTCCTGTTCGTCAGGAAGAAGGACGGCAGCTTACGTCTTTGTATCGACTACCGCCAGCTGAACAGGGTGACAGTGCGGAACAGGTATCCTTTGCCGCGTATCGACGATTTGTTCGACCAGCTTCACGGGGCAGGGTACTTTTCGAGGATCGATTTACGATCGGGCTATCATCAGCTGCGGGTTCGACAGGAGGACATTCCCCGGACAGCCTTCCGTACGCGCTACGGCCATTACGAGTTTTTGGTGATGTCGTTCGGACTCACCAATGCGCCAGCAGCCTTCATGGATTTGATGAACCGTATTTTCCGGCCTTATTTGGATCTGTTCATCATAGTCTTCATTGACGATATCTTGGTATATTCCCGGAGTAGTGAGGAGCACGAGCAGCACCTGCGGGTTACATTGCAGACATTGAGGGAGCACCAGCTCTATGCGAAATTCTCCAAGTGTGCTTTTTGGTTAGACAGCGTGGACTTCTTGGGTCACGTGATTTCACGAGACGGTATATGTGTTGACCCGAGGAAGATCGAGGCCGTTCAGCGTTGGCCCAGACCCACATCAGTGACGGAGATTCGCAGCTTTTTGGGATTGGCCGGTTACTACAGGCGTTTTGTGCAGGACTTCTCACGTATTGCTACACCGTTGACGGGGTTGACCCGGAAGGGAGTTCCTTTCGTTTGGACGGAGGAGTGCGAGCACAGCTTTCAGCAGTTACGGACACGGCTGACGACGGCACCGGTGTTATCTTTACCTTCCGGATCGGGCGGATTTGTGGTCTTTTGTGATGCTTCTCGAGTGGGATTGGGATGCGTTCTGATGCAGCATGATAGGGTGATCGTGTATGCCTCGCGACAATTGAAGAAGCACGAGCAGAACTACCCCACTCATGATTTGGAGATGGCAGCAGTGGTCTTCGCACTTAAGATCTGGCGACATTACCTGTACGGCGAGTCGTGCCAGATATTTACGGATCACAAGAGTCTGAATATACATATTCCAGCAGCGGGACCTGAACCTTCGACAGCGTCGATGGATGGAGTTAGTGAAGGATTACGACTGCGAGATCTTATATCACCCGGGCAAGGCAAATGTGGTAGCGGATGCTTTGAGCAGAAGGCCCGGAAGTAGTTTATCTTGTTTGAGCGCAGTACAGGAGCAGTCATCCGCAGATTGGCAGATATTATGCGACAGTCGAGTACAGTTCGAGTTCACGCCGATTGGAGGACAGATAGCGCATGTCCGTGCACGCCCACAGTTGATCGATCGTATACGTGAGGCACAGCTCAGTGATGACCGATGTTCAGAGATCATGGCATAGATGGGACAGGACAGATTTTCCGAGTTCGTGATCGATGATCAGGGGATACTACGGTTTGGAGTCAGACTGTGCGTACCTGATGCTGAGGGACTGAGGCGTGAGATTCTTGAGGAGGCACATCGATCGGTATATAGCGTCCATCCCGGTTCCACCAAGATGTATCATGATATGAGAGATGTTTACTGGTGGGACGGAATGAAGAGGGACATTGCAGATTTTGTAGCGAAATGCCTGACTTGTCAGCAAGTCAAGGCTGAGCACCAGAGGCCCGCGGGAGAGCTACAGCCGTTACCCATTCCGGAGTGGAAATGGGAACAGATTTCGATGGATTTCGTGGTGGGTCTACCCAGGACTAGTAGGGGGTATGACTCCATCTGGGTGATCGTGGATCGTTTGACGAAGGCGGCTCACTTCTTACCGGTGAAGACGACTTTCGGATTTACTCGGTATGCTCAGATCTATATTGACGAGATAGTGCGACTACACGGAGTCCCGACGTGCATTGTGTCCGACAGAGGCACCCAGTTTACTAGTAGACTATGGCAGAGGCTTCAGGAGGCTTTGGGCACTCGCTTGAGTTTCAGCACGGCATTTCATCCGCAGACCGACGGACAGTCAGAGCGGACCATTCAGACTCTCGAGGACATGCTCAGAGCTTGCGTACTAGATTTTGGAGGTAGCTGGGATCATCATTTGCCCTTAGTAGAGTTTTCCTACAACAACAGCTACCAGGAGACCATTCAGATGGCACCGTTTGAGGCTCTTTACGGGAGGAGATGCAGGTCACCTACTTGTTGGACAGAGCTCAGTGAGAGCAGTATCTTAGGGCCACAGATCGTTGAGGAGACGACCGCGAAGATCCAGTTGATTCGCGATAGGATGAGAGCAGCGCAGAGTAGGCAGAGGGCTTATGCAGACCGTCGACGACGCAGACTTGAGTTTTCTGTCGGTGATCATGTTTTCTTGAGGGTCTCCCCAATGAAAGGTGTGATGAGGTTTGGGAAGAAGGGGAAGCTTAGCCCCAGGTATGTGGGGCCCTTCGAGATCCTCGAGCGTGTTGGTGCAGTAGCTTACCGATTAGCCCTTCCGCCCAGCTTTCCAGACGTGCATCCCGTATTCCATGTCTCGATGCTCCGCAGATATCTTCATGATCCTTCGCATGCGATTCAGCATCCGACGATCCAGCTTGAGCGTGATCTTTCCTATACAGAGCAGCCGGTGATGATCTTGGATCGACAAGTGAAGAAGTTGAGATCGAAGGACATTCCATCAGTTAAAGTACTTTGGCGTGGTCAGAACCGTGAGGAGGTCACTTGGGAGACCGAAAGCGGATGATGAAGACGTATCCCCATCTTTTTGAAGGTAACCTTAGTTAGATTTTTGAAATTCGGGGACGAATTTCTTTAAGGGGGAGAGATTGTAACACCTTAGGATAAGGGTTAGTGAATAATTATAATTAAATAATGGTTTTTAACAAAAAGTTTACTAAATTGGGTTTTATATATTTTTCCTAATTTAATAAACATTTTTCCAAAATTTTCCTAAGCTTGCACACACATGTGCATGTAAACTAGGGTTTTTAAATTAAGTAAATACAATAACTATTAACCATGGTGGGTTAATTGTAGGATTAATTCTTTTGGGTTATAAGCAAGTTTAATTAATTAGTTAAATTGAAAGATTTCTTTAATTTGAATGGTGAGGGTGTTGACTTGTGAGAAGGAGAGAGAGAGAGGGCATCATGGCTTAGCCCATGCTTGCCATTAATGAAGAGAGAGAGTGAGGGGTTGACCCTTGAGTGTAGGTTGTTTTTCTCTCATTTCTTGTTTTCTCTCCAACACTCACAAACACTCACACACCCACTTACCTGAGGCCAGAAGCAGCAGCAGCAGCAACATGGAAGCAGCAGCAGCAGCAGCATGAGAGCAGCAGCAGCAAGAAGAAGCAGCAGCAGCAAGCACAAAACAGCAGCAACAGCAGAGGCAGTGAGCAGTAGCAGCCCCCAGTGCAGCCTCTTCTCTTCACTTCTCCACCTTCCTCCAGCTCCCTAGGGTTAAGTTTGAGGTATATTTCCTAATTTAGTCCCTAGTTAGCTTGGTTAGTGTCGATTTGCATCGGTTAATGGATATTGGTGCGTTTTAGTGCGATATGGGATGTTTAGTGGGAACTTTGTGCATTTGGGAGATGATTTGGTTTCAGTAGGATGCTTGAGGTCTGTTGAGACCATTGTAACCTAGTCCAACCCCTATTACACTAAAATACCACCAGATTTCATATTTGATGCAAATGTCGTATTTGTGCACAATTTGAGCTTTCTGGATCTGCTACTACCCGAGACTTTTCAGAACAAAACTAGTGATTTCTGTAGCATGTATGTGTGGTGTAGAGTGCACAAACCAAACCTGGGGACCCAATTCCCAAGTCTGGCCGCCGAAATGGGCATTCTGGCCGCAAATTGCGGCCAGATTGGGGAGATTTGGGTTGGGGTTTGGGGTGTGGGTCTCTGTTTGTCTGGGAGTTATTTTGGTATATTTAGTTTTGCAATATCTTTCCTGTATCAAAATCTGGGACTAGTTACCTATTTTGCCGTTTTCTAAACCTTCGCGACACGCGTGATACGTGAGTAGGTTTGGGTTTCTGCGTATCGCGGCGCGTCGGGGTAGTTTCGTGGCGCGTGATTACACGTTTTAGCGTATCGCGCACACGCGCGATTGGGTTGCGACACAGGTTTCTTGTTGGTTTATAATGTCGCGTTTTGTGACTTAAGCTTATGTGTGATATGTGTATGTGATTCTAGGTTCACAGGCCAGTGAGACGGACGCTGCGAAGAAGGGCAAGCAAGTGGTTGGATACACCTAGCGCGAGACACTTGTATTATTGTTGGGATTTCATATGATTTATGGATTTGGGAACCGTGGCCTTTTCAAATAAGAACCATTTAGAAACCCGGTTCCCTTGATATGATATTTTGGGGCGTCGCCCCGTGTTTTCTCGGTGCTTGAGGCACGGATTGATAGAGGGCTGACCCGGACTGACGGATGCCCGATGGATTGATAGAGGGCTGACCCGGACTGACGGATGCCCGATGGATTGATAGAGGGCTGACCCGGACTGACGGATGCCCGATGGATTGATAGAGGGCTGACCCGGACTGACGGATGCCCGATGGATTGATAGAGGGCTGACCCGGACTGACGGATGCCCGATGGATTGATAGAGGGCTGACCCGGACTGACGGATGCCCGATGGATTGATATAGGGCTGACCCGGACTGACGGACGCCCGATATATTGAGAGAGGGATGACCCGGACTGACGGATTCCCAGTATATACTTGAGAGAGGGCTGACCCGGATTGACGGAGGCCGATACAGGATGTTTTGCGTGTCGATGCTAGACACAAGTATTTATGATATTTAGGTGCCGATGTTGGGCACTCGGGATTTTCAGGGATATACAGGATATGTGGGCCGATGGAGTACCGGCGTTTGAGATGTTAGGATTTGTGGTGCATACATACTTATGTAGTCCACCTCTATACTTCATGTAGATACTATATCCCTATGCTCAGCATTCATTATCACATCTCACCCTGTAGTATATCACCTGATAGAGGACTGGCTTTATTATTATGCATACTGCCACATCGCATTGATATTATCTGCTGGCATTAGTAGAGCCACGCTACATGTGCATGCTTGCGATTACCTTTATATGTTATCTCTATTCACGAGTTGGCAACTCACCCCCGTTGTGCCACAGTGCTTGCAGGTTGCCCTGGGGAGTAGTCACGGCTGGCTGTTACCGCATCTTTTGGCACAGATACCCCTTTGAGCTGAGATAGCCCTTTTGCTGTTTAGGTGGGTTTTGTACGGTATCTGTTATCTTTCTGTTGTACATTGATGTATCTAGTATTCTCCATCTCCTTTTCTGTATTGACTTAGAGACAGTTGTGAGGACGATATGTATGATTTTATATTCTGGTGTCGAGCTCGCATGTGAGCCGACTTTACTTTATGCAGTCTTATCTTTATGATATTGTCCTTGTTTTACTGTGTATTCTTCGCTACGGCGTCGTATATCATATTGTGATGCTTCATTCTTGTCACTTGTTATTTCTGCTACACCTTGTTTTTTACCCGACTTTCGGGGCTAATGTTTTAAAAAGGGAAATGTTACCAAAATTATAAAACTTATAACTTTTGAACTTAAAAAGGTTTTCTACTAAATAAATGGAAGTTTTTTTTTCGGACATGTACGATTGTTTTACAAAATGTTTTAAAATCACTCTATATTTATTGGTTTTGATTTCTGGGTTCGGCTTACTTAGCCGCGTTACGCCTGTAGACGTTGCGTGGTTAAGTGCCGGTCACGAGTCGAAATCTCGGGTCGTGACAGAGAGTTGGATCCTGATTCCCACTGATGAGTTGGTTTACTCTTCGGATGATCCCGATTGATTCTTCTTTTAGGTTTGGAGGAGAATTTGACAGTACAGTGGGAGGTTTCCTGATTAGATAAAGTGATAACCATTTTGATCTAGGTTAGAGTGCACGCAAAGTGTTTCTTTTCTCTCTCTCTTTGGCTGCGACCTTTGACCGACCCTAGACTATGACTCAGTGACCAAGTTGACCGAACCTTCTTAAAATACTGGCTTTTGGATTGTCTGAGTTGCATAAGTCATTGCCACTTCTTCTTTTACCCTTTGTATTTCTCAGAACACCCTGTATCATTACGAGTATCCACTTCTATTGGATAGATCCATCGTATGGTTATATACGAACTCAAAGGGACTTCTTCGAGGATGGATCCAGGTTCAGGAGAAATAGAATTGGTTTATTCAGTTGTCTTTTATCATCACCTTCTCTCAAGATGTGAGTACTCCTAGGTTCAGGAGGGTACACCTATTATGCTTACTGGATAGTCTTCTTCCAAACCATAGGCTGGTGACGAAAGGTAGGGAATGAAGAAAACCAATTAGCCTAAGTAGGGTGTACAGAAGGTAATATGTAAAGACAAAATAAAGGGATTAGAAAGAGGGCAAAGTAAATTGCGACTGTTATCATTCACGACCAAACCGCGTACTTCATCGCCACTCCTATTCCACCTTTAAAAGAATAAGGTATTATTCAGTTTTCTTTTATCATCACCTTCTCTCAAGATGTGAGTACTCCTAGGTTCAGGAGGGTACACCTATTATGCTTACTGGATAGTCTTCTTCCAAACCATAGGCTGGTGCCGAATGGTAGGGAAGGAAGAAAACCATTTAGCCTAACGATGGTGTACAGAAGGTAACGACTAAAGACAAATAAAGGGATTTAGAGATATGGCAAAGAAATATACGGTTACAGTCATGAATTGGATTATGGAAGAGGCATTAATATGAATACCAGGATACCCCTACGAAACATTTTCATGTTTCAGTGCATTGTTAATAGAAAATTGTTTTTCCCGATTAGATACTTACTCCAGGGTATGTATTTACCAGGTTTCATTCTCACATCTGTATGGTTTTACAGATGATGAGTGGGAGGAAGTTATTGGGAATTAGGTGATCATCCTCATTATATCGGAATTCGTTGTAATTAGTGATATTTGAGGAAATCGCCTGGGTACAGTTTTCAACTTACGACGCACAGGTTTTGAGTTATTCAACTCGGCGGACTTATACAAAGTATTGTATGTTGTCCAGTGTCCATCAGGACAAAGGGGTAGGTCCTCGTACTATGTTCTGTTTACTTATGACTTCTCTAGTTTTTAGACAAGTGTTTCGTAGAAATACAAGGTCTAAGTTTTGAGAAGTTGTGGGTATAAGAATAAAGTAGAGAACCAGATGTCACAAGTATCGGGATTCTTCAAAGAGATCGAAGATGTAGATACTTATGATTGGTATTCATTTGATAGTAATGGTTTTGAGAAACTTGTTTCTCTTTAGAGTTACTCATAATTGGATGGATTCCTAAGTTGAGTAATGCTGATTAGCCTCTTTCCATTAAGTTAATATGCACTGGAGACAGCTGCATGATTAGAATCTGGTTCCAATTAAATAAAGTGCCAAAGTTTCTATATTGGATATAGAATGGATCATATCTTAACGATGTTAAGGTACAGGGAGTTGTCCGTCTTATGCTTAAAACCAGACTCTGGATAACTCAGGGCACGTTTCTGTAATGGCTGTTTGTGGGTTGGCCCAGGCTATGACGAGGGTTGACTTTCTACCATCTGGAAGATCAATAGTGATATTGTTCTTGACTCGCCACACTTTTAGTAAAATGGATTTTTTCAGAAAACAGTAGTGGGAGTATGGTAGAACTGGAAGTGATTCCAGAACCGCAAACGATTACGGAAAATTTAATAGGACCTAAAGATTCAATCAGGTTTGACATTCCATTAGCCACTCCGCAGATATGGTGGGCAACCTCAGACACCTGAGAGGTACTCCGGTAGCCTCAAGGACGGTGACAGGGAGGTTCTTGCTTATCCAGACTTGACACTACTGTTGTTCCAGGCTATGAGACCCGGCAGGAGGTTAAGTATAGCGTCGTTCTAAACTAGCTTTAGAAGTGCACGTGTATATTATTCTGTCAGAGGGTTGTTGTGGTCAGTGGGAGCAGCGGATGCATAGTGGGCAAGTCGCGTATGTCTATTTATAGACTTAAGCAGTTATAGCGGAGATAGATCATTTAATTTTGATGTGACAGTCATAGGTTTGACTTCATCAGAATAGGGGATGGATCTGTTAAGAAGGTAGTAGGGTGTGATGTCCTGGTATTTGGATATCATACACAGAGTAGGAAGTAAAATTCCTATACTACGATCGGTTGTACTATGGTCGTCACACAGTTGTTTCTCGAGACAGGATATGGATATAATATCAGACATTCTGGTTTCTAGATCTATGGTTTTAGATCTAGATTTGGGTAGTTTCCTAATGTGGGTACTTTGACAGTATTCTAATGGTTTTTAGAATAGATGACTCCTGGCATGGTGGTGTACCTGCAGGTGATGGAGTCACCCTCTCTAAAGGTGTCTTACAGACTAAAGGGGAGAGGGATGCGCATGATTGGCAGATTACTTGCTTAGGCAATTGAGTCAATCGTGAGATGTCAAGTACCACACCAGATGTTGTTTTTGCACTAGATGCAATAAGTTTGTATTAATCCAATCCTGGAGAAACATAATGTAGCAGTTTTAAAACATAAGTGCATGTTCTACGGATTTGATGACAGCAGCCTCCTTCGGGAGACGGTTATCATTCCAGGCTTCAAAGGTGACATGGATGACAGAGTGATTGTCAGAGTTATAGTTTTCCCTCTGACGAAGGGGGCAGTATTGGACAGTTGGTCCAAGAGGATACTGTAGGAGGCATGGTGCAGGATACTGATTAGGTTCAGTTGACGATACAGTCTAAGAAGTTTGGATTTGGAGTTCATTTATGAACTAGGTCCCATCAGATATCCAGACATATTCTAAGACATGTATTACTCGATTCGGGAGATGGCTTTCTCCACGAACTTGAGATTAAGAGAGACATAGAAAGAAACATCAGGGCGGATCCACTCACTGAGGCTATTTCTCGAACATAAGAGTTTTACGAACGGGCTTTGTGAAACTGATTAGTAGAGGAGTTGGGTGTTCGGTATCACACGGGCTGTGAGTATGTGACATCGTAATAATTAGCCTTAAGTGCAAGTGGGAGATTGTTGAATATAGTGCCCTCAAAGTCAATTATTGGATCGCAGGCACGTGATTGCAATGATTGAGGAGGACCTATGCCGGTAAGACAGTCTTACTCGAGATGATAGTATGCTATCTGGTTTGCTTTTATCAGTCATGTACATGTTCAGGTGACTGATTACATGTCACACGTTGATAGAGCCCTTAGTATCTTGCTTGACTACCAACAGAATGAGGGCGATCATATACGTGAGAGTTGGGTAGTCCATAAGTACATCCTTAATAGTGGTCCCTAGTCGTGGGAGTTTCGAGACAGGGCATCGATACTCCGGAGTAAACTAGTGTATACAGTCGAGACCCCGACGAGGGGCGGTGGCCAGTCTCACAAGCCACTGGTGTCAGTTGGATCACCTAAGATGTATACAGGTGCTCATTGGGTTATGAGTACACCGGACAGGACTCGCCGGGAACCTGCTAGTTGCTATTATACATATCGTCAGATAGCAGTTCCTTGGTGACATGTGAACAGGTTAGTTCATCGACCTGAGGTCGTCATTTGTCTCGTGTGAGTTCCCACTGTGCTTTGATTTCTACCCTACCACGGCTCAAAAGAGTCGTGCAAACAGGTAGTTTTTGGGTACAGTCCCGAGCCACATGGAGGCACGTGAGCGGATCGGCAGGGGATTCGTCTCTCCCGGTATTGGGGGTAGAGATCGCGCTGTGTCTAGGAAAGCCATTATACCAAGTCCTTGGCCAAGGCAGGTGAGAATTACTGGTAGGTACTCCGGTAGTTTCTCAGGGTGTTTAGGGCTTGTCTCTGACACGACTTATACCGCTATTGGGGGTCTGACGTTACTAGCCCCTTAGGCCGGATATGCGATACTCATAGACGAACGGACCGGACTGTATATACATTGTCATTGTTAGGCTCAGTAGGGTTTCTGGATGAGTTCGCTCATCAGCCTCCCTTGAGGTCAGTGCATAGGCAGCCGTTACGCACAGCTAGTGCCGCTGACGGCTTGTGGTTAAACCCACTGCCAGGGTACTGACGAGTCATTAGAGTCCCCCACAGATAGTTTCCCAAGTTCGGGCGAAACGTTGTAGAGGCCGTATGGTTTTATAGCAGGGTTCGGAAAACGCACGTGCGTTTACGCACGTGTCATATTTCGGGCAGATAATACTGGTGGGCTTTGGTTTAAGCCGGATCTGAGTATTATACTTAGTAGATATAATATCTTTGTCTCAGTTGCATTTGTATTCGGTCGTAATACAAATGCGGGTATATTTATACAGTTACGGGGTTATCCTGAAATTCGTTTCGGGATCACTTTTGGAAGTTGCCAGTTTCCAGTTTTCTATCAGCCGTATTTAACATTCGGTTAAATGCGGATTTATCTTTTATTGAGATGAGTATGGAAGCTTCTAGATGGTGACTAGGATTGTGAGGTGGCTTAGTGCATTAATAGAGCATTTATGTGTTGATGACTTTGTGTTATGAATCATTGTTTCTTTAAATGAGTTCATACTAGGTGTTTAGGTGATTCATTCTCTTCATTAATTGTTGTGGTCACCCCCTTTCTCCTACACTCACCTCCCCCCCACTCTATATATGGCCGGCCCCTCCCTTCCTCTTCAAAGACACTCACTCACTTGAAAAAAGAGATTATGATAGTTTGGGATTCATGAAATTATATAGCTACAATTCTCATTTCACCCGATTCAAAAGGCAACTCCATTAACCGTTCGTCCATGGCTTTGGACGTAACGAGACAATGTGTTCTACTCTTTCTCTACATCATCTTGGTCGTCTCTTCTAGCAAACTTGATGATCGAGTTGCCTCGGGTCAGAGGCGGGAGCCCGTTTAAAGATCCGATGACGTGGTGCCACCGGACGAGCAGATCGGAGATCGACGAGATCGGAGCAGCCGCAACAGGTGCGTGGGATGATGGTTAATGAACGAAGGACTCGGATCATTCGGTATAACCTTTCTACCTTCTTTGTAGTTTGTTAGTTTAGCTTTAATGGCAGATCCGGGTTATAGTACGCGATAGCGCCAGTTGTAAAAGTTTTTGTTCCGCATTTGGCGTCTGTTAGACGGCCGGGACGCTACCGTGGACTTACATGCTTGCCGCTGTCGTAGGGGTCTAGGGATGTGGGTTTGGCTATTCATCGCGACCGTGGAATCCGTGTTTTATACTGGCTTAATTTAAAACACAGAATTCCTAGTATATCAATTATTTCATTTGTGTTCTTCTGCTGCTGATATTTTATGATGTGATCACTTAACATGTTCTAAGACGAATGCCTATATTATATATATGAGATATAATTAATATTACTTCTTTCGTTTCATATGTGATGCTCAAGAAGCATAAAAGATGGGACTTCATTAATGAGATTAATGAAAAAAAAAGAAACCTAAAGATGTTGTAGAAACTTGTTTTAAAAACTGGTAGCTCTAGTTCTTGCTTTGCATAGCGGTATTCCTTGTAGAATATCCAGCACCTTATTCGATAAGGAAAGAGCCGAGATCCCTTCACCGGGAGTGACCTATTTAGCGAAACTAGCAGATACTACAACCCACCCGGTGTGTCTTTTAAATGCTTCTATAGTTTTTTCTTTGCATAGTGGTATTTATGAAATATACTGCACTTTATTCGATAAGGAAAGAGCCGAGATTCCTTCACCGGGAGTGACCTCTTTAGCAAAACTAGTAAAAGCCTCAAAAACACTCCTTTTCAAAATCACTCAATTCTACAACGATATCAAGTTCATTACGCATAGGGTTTTCTAACCTGTCCTAGCCCTCTGTCATTTCAGATAAGTACTACTTAGTATTCGTGCTACGTTTGTTGGCCTGCGTCAAGGCATAGTGTGCGGTAGCTAACTAGTGCATATCTGCAGCATACAATGCGATTGGATTTGGGTAGTCGTGCGACTTTGTTAGGCTGCGTCAAGGGTCGTGCGGGTGGGTTTAATTCAATCATGAAATGTATGGGTAGAACTTGACTAGCGGACTATGGTTTGTTGGCCTGCGTCCAGTTCATAGGACGCTAGAGGTAAAATATTATCGGGAATTTCAAGTGTTGAAATTTGCAATGAGATTGCATACCTTCTATGAGATAGTTGGATCCCGATACCCACTGCAAGTAAAAGTTACTCCGGGGAGTGTTTTACACATTACAATCAGCCGATCAAGTAGGTGTCTAGAAAGGTGTTAACGGGGTTACGTCCTAGGGAAAACAAGGTTTATTTTAATTAGGTCCGTGCGAAAGCACGGGGAACCTCCCTAAAAGTACCGACACTGGCCTGGCCGAAAGATTGGCGAACTTGGAGGGTGCAATTAATCCCTGCTAGTCTTACCTTTTAGGGTTTGAAGGAAGATTTGATATAAAAACAGTGGGAGCCATCCTGATTAGATAAAATAATAACCAATCTAATCTTACAAGAGCGCACGCAGAGCGTTTTCTTCTCTCTCTCCTAGTAAAGACCATGTCATGCCTTAATCAAGATAATAATATGGATGCATTGACGAACCTGCTTATTATACTGTGCTGGGCAATGTTGGTTCCGTTCTTTCTTATAACTATTATAAGTCTGAGCTAGAAATAGGGGAATATCCGGATTCCCATGCCACCCAATCGAGGAATGAGCATGTTGATGCATATTCTTCGGGTGTGTTCATTACCGAGAACTGTTTCTCAGTATCCTCAACGTCCTGGGTATATGATACCGAATCAGGATCCCGCATATGTAATATGTTACAAGGGCTACAGAAAGGTAGAGAACTGAGAATGGGTGATATATCTCTAAGTGTAGAGAATGGTGCAAGTGTTGCATCCAAACCAGTTGACAAATATCACTTTATATTAATACATTGATTTTGAACGAATGTTATTACATACCGAACCTGATATACAACATTACATCGGATTCTTTAATGAGTAAAGATGGATATAATTCTGTATTGCAGGATAATAATGTGAACATTTTCTTGAATCAAGAGTTGATTGGATTAGGCACGTTATATAATAGCATATACGTTCTAAATCAAACCACAATTCAAAGTATATAGAACACACACAAAAGGAGTAATTCATAATTGAATGAATCCTTCTTGTGGCATTGTAGACTAGGTCATATCAATACAACACGACCTGCAAAGTTACATAAGGATGAATATGAGAATCTGTTCGAATTTTCATCTTATGATACTTGCCAGTCTTGTCTCAAAGATAAAATGACCAATACTCCGTTTACTGGAAACAGAGAAAGAGTTACTGAACACTTGGGATAGATACATGATGATTTATACGGTCCAATGTCTATAAATGCCAGGCTTGGTTCTTCGTACTTCGTTATATTCATCGACTATCTCTCAGGATTCGGACATATGTTCCTGTTGAAACACAAGTCTGAAACTTTTGAGAAATTCAAGGAATATAAGCTTGAAATTAAGAACCAGATGGGTAGAAGTATTAAATTCTTCGATGTGATCGAGGAGGAGAATACTAGGGCATGGAGTTCCTGGATTATTTAAAGGAGAATGAGATTCTCTCTCAGCTTAATCCTTCGTGTACACCACAAAACAACCGTGTATCGGGGAGGAGGTATCGCACCCTATGAGATATGGCGTGCTCTATGATGAGTACTGTTGAGTTACCTGTTTCCTTTTGGTGTTATGCACTTGAGAAGCTGCATAACTATTGAATGGGGTTCCATCCAAATCAGTGCCTACCACTTCATATGAGATATGGAATAGGAAGAAACCATGTCTTAAACGAGTTAAGATATGGGGTTGTCCGACCCATGTTGAAAGGTAGAATCCGGACAAGCTCGAAGCAAGGTCAGTTCTGTAAGTTTGTTGGATATCCCAAACATTAGTGAGGGAATATCTTCTACCACACTGAGGAGCAAAAGGTGTTTTGTTTATCAGCATGCCACCTTTTTAGAAAAGGAATTTCTTGTGAAGAAATTAGTGGTTATGAGGTAGAACTGGAAGGAGTTCCAGCTAGACTAACTAACAGCTGATGATTTGATGAAACCAAAGGATTCAATAGTTTCCAACGAACCTCAGCCTCTCCGTGATTCTGGTAGGGTTCCCCATCCACTTGAGAGATACTACGGTCTTCTCGGTGACAGTGGGAGCGAGGATTGCATCATGGTTGTTGATGGCCCAACTAGGTTCAGACAGGCCATCACGAGTGGCGACTCTGTGAAAAGGCTGGATGCTATGCGATCAAAGATGGAATCCATGTACACCAACAAAGTATGACTTTGCATGTTGCACCTGAAGCGGTAAAACCCATTGGGAGCAAATGGATCTTGAGAAGATTCTTGGTATAGATGGAAAAGTTGAGACTTTCAAAGCTATGCTTAAGTCCATCAGGATCAATGCGCACATCGCGGAGTTGGAACATCTGTTTTGATGTGGCAGTCAAAGAATTTGACTTCATCGAAAAGGTAGATGAACCTTGTATTTACAAGAAGTTTGTAGAGACTAAGGTTGTCTTCCACGTATTATACGTAGATGACATACTCTTGATAGGAAAGTGTTTCCCATGCTACACTCGGTCAAGCTCCGCTTATCACGAGGATTCTCCATGGAAGATCTGGATGATACCTACTACATCTTGTGGATTATGATCTATGAGATAGATCTAAGTGGATGTTGGGAGTGTCCCAAATCCTGGTACATTAACACCATACTAAAGGGGTTTAGTATGGAAGATTCTAAGCGTGGTGGTTCTTCCATTTACTCAGGAATCACTCTCTCCAAAAAGATGTCTTCCAAGACTGATTTGGAGAGAGCTCGCGTGCAAGGGATAACCTATGCTTCGACAGTAGGCTCTATCAGAGTATGAGATATTATGTACTAGACCGGATGTAGATGTCTCACAAGGTGTAGTGATTAGGAATCAATCGGATCTTGGGAGAATCACTGGACAGCTGTGGAGGACATTCTTAAGTACTTGAGAAGCACTAAAAGAATGTTCTTGGTTCGAGCTTCCAGAGTGATAAGGTCGACTGAAATTCAGTCACAGGCATTGTCTTTATCCACAATGAAGGGACGGTATGTTGGAAGAGTTCTAAGCTAAATACTGTGGCATACTAGACGATAAAGGCTGAATACATTGCTACCAATGATGCTACCAAAGAGGTTGTCTGGACATTACTTGTTCATGAGATGAACAAGGTTCCTACCATTGAGCGTCCAATAACTGTTATTGTGACTACAATGGAGTTGTTGCTTTGGCCTAGGAACACTGGTCCCATCAGCGATCCAGACATATTCTGAGGCAAGTATCACATGATCAGGGAGATCGTTGATCTCTAAGCGATCGAGGTAAGGAGAGTAGATTTTGAGGTTAACACGTTGGATCCACTCACCAAGGCCTGCTTCCCCAAATACTATTTGAGAGATTTTTAAGATGGTTGAGTATGGGATACTACAACCACTGCTATATTGTTGGGTATTGGATACTACAACAGATGGCCTTAGTGCAAGTGAGAGATTGTTAGTTATATGTATGCCCTAGAGGCCATTACTGTACATGTGATGTATATTATAGTGGATGCTTGGACATATATAGGGAGGACTTTCTTACTCGACATGATAGTATGCTATCTGGTTGCACTTTATCTTAACATGTACACTTATTGTCTTTCTATTACATGTTGATAAAGCCCTTAGGATGAGTACTTGACTACCAGGATTATGATACAGATCATACTAGTGGGGACAGGGTAGTCGGTAAGTACATCCTTCAAATATTCCTATTCGTGGGAGTATAGAGACAGGGCATCGATACTCCAGAGTAGACTAGCATATACGCTTCTCGACCCATATGATGGGCGATGGATGATCCCGCATCCATTGGTGTTTGACATCAGAGAAGGTATACGGGTGCTCGGTGGAGACTGGGTACACTGGACGGACTCGCCGAGAACTCCTAGATGGTATTATACCTATCATCGGATAGCAATTCTCTGGTGACACTGGTACAGGTTAGTCTGTCGACCCGAGATCATCATAGAGTCTTGTGTGATTCCCATTGTGCTTTGATTTCCACCATACCACGGTAAAGAGATCATGCAAAAAGTTGGTTTTGGGTACAGTCTCGAGTCACATGGAGGCAATGAGCGATAGGAGGGGATTCGTCTCTCCCGGTATTAGGAGTTGATGTTGCGCTTTGTTCGATTGGCCATAACAGGAAATCCCTGGCCAGGGTTGCTGAGATTTACTGGTAAGTATTACCAGTAGTTTCTCGAACCGTTATGGACCTTGCATTAGCATGACTTATCAGGCTATTAGGGTCTGACATTATACTACTCCCAGGCTGTGTTATGCGACATATCTGACGAAGAGACCGGACTGTTCGGTAGTGTTACTGATTGGATTCGCAGGAGTTTGAGCAGGCTTGCTTGTTGATCTTCTGATCGCTCAATACCCGGGTGGCCGTTATGTTTAGCAGACCGCTTGCGGCTTGTGGGTGTTTGATATGATCATCACCTACTGCCGGCGTATTGACGAGTCTTTAGAGCCCTACACAGAGGTTTCCTGGTTCATGCGAAATGGAGTAGGAGCACATATGTGATATGTGCAGGACCGAGATTAATGCCCGTATGTGATACCGCATTCTATTCTCGCGATATGTGATATCGGTCGGTTATATGTGATATAGACGGGTTATCGGATCAAGTGTTGATTCGATAAGTTGATTCATATGATATTAGTCGGTTGTATGTGATATAGCCGGATTATTAAATCAAGTGTTGATTTGATAATTTAATGTATAATTATATATTTGATATATTAACTTGCATTAACTAATATTTGCTCACAAAGAATTCTTTTTCTCACTTGTGTGCATATAGTATATATGTGATATATATTAATGTACATTTTATTGTGTCGTGCTTGATGCCACTTGCTTCATGGGTGTATGAGACTTACACTATGGTTAGGATAATCTTAAGGGTTTTATTTATCAAAGTAAATCACAAAATGGTGGAAATTGGATTAATGGTTAAAGCTTGAAGAAGCTTGTAGAACCATTGACCAAGTCCACTCGTTTTGTCATGCTTGAGATATTTATTAACCTAACCATTATCCTTACCTATAGTTAAGTCTCTACATTAGTTAAGGTATGACATTAACTCACCCATGGTTGCTATTCTCACCTCATGAGTTTCATTTGTTCATCTTCACATCATCTTCTTCTTTAAGAGAGAAAAAGCTTGCTAGATTTTTCTAAGGTGAGAAAATATTGTGAGAAAAAGAAAACTAAAGTGAGCCCATTTCCTACTTCATCATCCTCTACTATTAGCCATTTCGTTTAGGGTGTTTGCTTCACTAAACCATAATTTAGTGAAGAGGTAGCATGAGCTTGAGTCTCCTCGACGTAGATCATCTTCGGCCTCGAAGACTTCGAGCAAGTTTGCATCTTTCACCTTGTGGAGCCTCTCAAGAGTTCGGGAGATTCTTAGTCGCAGGAAATGGACTTCTACATGAAGCATTTGAAGTGAAGGACCGGTCTACAAAGGATGTATTCCGCATTCACTTAGTTGTAAAATTGATTATATTGCATGTTCGTTTAAAACTCTAGTTAAGATTCTAGGGTTAGAGTTATTTAGAACGGAAAATTTTTGAAAACGGCATGGACGATGCCTCCCGAAACTTTGCTGCCGCGCTAGGTAACGCGAGTGATCGTATATACATAAGTATGATAAACATATAAAGTCGAGTAGTAACGAGGGTGATAGGGTAAACATAAGTATAATAATGATAATATTATCGTGCCCGTATCATGATATGGTATCATGTCATCGGTATCATATATATGTATATATGTGTATCATCCAACGTGTGTCCATCAACGACACACCTAATTATCATGAAAACCTGAGTGCCCAGTATCGACACTCGAAAATATCATAAAACACGTGTCCAGCATCGACACACAAATCCTCATATCCCAGGCACCGTCTCATGAGATCGGACCTCATATCCATCTGTCTCAATCGCTCCGATCGGTATCTTCCGGATATCCTCCGAGTCCAATACTATCACTGGTAGGTAGTGTTCCCCTGCCGGGCTCAACAACTTTCTATTGGATCTTCTTGTCCCGGGGTACCATACCGGTGAAAGTATGTCTTAGCACCTCTACTAGGTTTCAACAAGTATAAATTATGCAATTTTAAAAAATCTAGAGTGCTAATCATACTAAACAAGAATTGAACTAGAGAATTAGGGTTTTGTAGTAAGCCAACTACATCTAAACTATGTGAATACGGTTTACAACCTTTGTAGACCGGTCCTTCACTTCTAAACCTCCAAGTATTAGTTCCTAGAACACTTCTTAGACTCCACTTGATGAAAGGAATGAGCTTTCTTGTCGTCTTCGATGCCGAAGATGATCCACCTTGAAGTCTCTCTCACTCAAGCTCACTCTTCACTAATCAAGGTATTAGTAAAGCAAACAACCTAAACTAATGGGCTAGAATAGTGTAGGTTGATGAAGTAGAAATTTTGTACACTTATTTTTCTTCTTTCTGTTTTTTTTCTCACCTCAAGAAAATTCTAGAAAGGGGTTGATGAAGAAGATGAGGATGAACTTAGATGAGAGAGAATGAACCATGAGGTGAGTGATAAGTTGAGATGAGATGTGTATGATAAATATCTTAGAAAAAATAAGGAAAAGAGGTGAGTCATGGATTCTCAAAGCTTCCACAAGCATCTAAAGAAATGACTGATATTCCTTTTCTTTTTAATTCTAAAATGTTTATCATTATCTCTTCTCATATACCCTCATGTATGATTCTCATACATCCATGTCCCTTGTATCATCAAACAAGATAAAATAATATATATATATATATATAGAGAGAGAGAGAGAGGTTAATGGAGGAAAGAGGCCATAGGAGGGAATTTCCTCCTATGGAGTCAAAAAATATACCATCCCTTATTTTTTCCGACGATCGGCACCCACCATCTTCATCGTTATCATCTAAGATGTGGGTACACCATATTTCATGTGATTCTACAACTTTTTCACCGTTGATTTAGTGGGTTCAAAATTAACGGTTTACTGACAATAAAACTTTTTACATTGCTAAATCAATGGTGAAAAGGTTGTAGAATCACATGAAATTTGGTGTACCCACATCTTAGATGATAACGATGAAGATGGTGGGTGCCGATCGGCGGAAAAAATGAAGGAGAATGTATTTTTTCGACGCCGTAGGAGGAAATTCCCTCCTATGGCATATTTCCTCCATTATTCTCATATATATATCACATATATATATATAAATATATATAAAGAGAAGAAAATCTTAAGTGAGCTTGATATTAGTTAATATATGTATATATCAAATATATAAATATATATCAAATTATTAAATCAACACTTGATTCAATAATCCGGTTATATCATATATAACCGACTAATATCAATTATATATATATATATATCAAAATATTAAATCAACACTTGATTTAATAATCCGGTCATATCACATACAACCGGCTAATATTCAATATTAGTTAATATATATAACATATATATATATATATATCAAATTATTAAATCAACACTTGATTCAATAATCCGGCTATATCAAATATAATCCGGCTAATATCAAATATATATAAATAACATATACATAAATCATTGAATCAACACTTGATTCAATAATCCGGTTATATCATCTATAACCTGACAGATATCAAATATCGCTAGATTAGAATACGGTATCACATACTCGTATTCAATCAAGCTCCCCCAAATATCTCCATATGTTCCCTACTTGTTTCGCTTGAGCTAGGAAACCTCTGCGTGGGACTCTAAAGACTCGTCAATACACCAGCTGTAGGAAATGATCACACCAAATACCCACAAGACGTCAGCGGTACTAGCTGGACGTAACGTCTACCCAGGTATTGAACGAATAGAAGATCAACAAGCAAACTTGTCCAAACTCCCGTAGAGCCTATAAGCAACACTTACCGTACAGTCCGGTCTTTTTGTCTGATATGTCACATATCGAGTCTGGGGGTGGAATCGTCAGACCCCAATAACTTAATAAGTCATGCCGATGTGTGGACTATAACCTTTCAAGAAACTACTGAAAACACTTACTAGTAAATCTCATCAGCCCTGGCTAAGGACTTGCTGTTATAGCCAATCGAGCATAGCGCAACATCAACTCCCAATACCGGGAGAGATGAAACCCCTCCTATCGCTCACTGTCTCTATGTGACTCGGGGCTGTACCCAAAATCCACCTGTTTGCACGACTCCTTTGAGCCGTGGTAGGGAGGAAATCAAAGAACAGTGGGAACCATACAAGACAACTATCTCGGGTCTACAGACTAACATGTACAATTGTCACCAGAGAACTTCTATCTGACGATAGGTATGGTACCATCTAGGAGTTCTCGGCGAGTCATGTTCAGTGTACCCATTCTCCAATGAGCACATGTGCACAATCTTTGATGTCACCAATGGTTGTGGGATCAACTATCGCCCCCATACAGGGTCAAGAAACGTACACATTAGTCTACTCTGGAATATCGATGCCCTGTCTCGATACTCCCTCGACTATGAACTATTAAAGGATGTGCTTGCGGACTACACAAGCCCTACTAGTATGATCTGCATCATAGTCCTGATAGTCAAGCCTACATCCTAAAGGCTTTATCAACATGTATCAGAGAGAACGTATAAAAAGATAAGTGTACATG
This sequence comes from Agapanthus africanus, assembly GCA_030015575.1. Classification (NCBI taxonomy): domain Eukaryota; kingdom Viridiplantae; phylum Streptophyta; class Magnoliopsida; order Asparagales; family Amaryllidaceae; genus Agapanthus; species Agapanthus africanus. The sequence goes on along the minus strand of JASDDO010000012.1, from coordinate 388,514,409 downwards.
TTAAGATAAAGAGCAACCAGATAGCATACTATCATGTCGATCAAGAAAGTCCTCTATATATATGTCCAAGCATCCACTATATCATACAATAATGGCCTCTAGGGCATACATATTCCTAACAATCTCTCACTTGCACTAAGGCCAGTTACTGTAGTATCGCATACCCAACATCCCGAAAAGTCTCTCAAACTGTGTCTGGAGGAGAGCCTTCATGAGTGGATCCGCCGTGTTATCCTTTGTATCTACTCTCAAGACCTCGATCTCCCGGCGATGAACTATATCCCGGATCAGGTGATACCGCCTCAGAATATTTCTGGATCGCTGATGGGACCGGGGTTTCTTGGCCAAAGCCACAGCTCCATTATTATCACAATACAAAGGTATTGGATCCTCAATGGATGGAACCACACCAAGTTCAGCAATGAACTTCTTCATCCAGACAACCTCTTTGGCAGCATCGTTAGCAGCGATATATTCAGCCTCCACTGTCGATTCTGCAACGGTATCTTTCTTGGAACTCTTCCAACATACCGCCCCTCCATTAAGGGTGAAGACAAAATTCGAGACAGACTTGCTGTCGTCCTTATCATTCTGGAAGCTCGAATCGGTAAAGGACTCCACCTGGAGTTCACCGTACCATACACCAAGAACATTTCTTTAGTCCTTCTCAAGTACTTAAGAATGTTCTTCACAGCTATCCAGTGCTTCTCCCCTGGGTCTGATTGATACCTAGTTACCATACTAAGTGCGTAAGCTACATCCGGTCTGGTGCACAACTTCGTATACATGATAGACCCAAATGTAGAAGCATAGGCTATTACATGCAAGCGAGCCCTCTACAAATCAGTCTTGGGAGAATCTCTTTGGAGAGAGTGATTCCTGAATAAGCGGGTAAATTATCACGCTTAGAATCTTCCATACTAAATCTCTTTAGTATAGTGTCTATGTACCTGGATTGGGACAATCCCAGCATCCTTTTAGATCTATCTCTATAGATCTTTATCTCCAGGATGTAGGAGGCATCACCCAGATCTTTCATGGAGAACTTTTATGATAGGAAGAGTTTGACTGAGTGCAGCATAAAAACATCATTTCCTATCAAGAGTATGTCATCCACGTACAATACGAGAAAGACAACCTTACTCTCTACAATCTTTTTATATATACATGGTTCATCTACGTTTTTGATGAAGTCAAACTCTTTGACTGCTATATCAAAATAGATGTTCCAGCTCCGCGATGCCTGCTTTAATCCGTAGATTGATTTAAGCAGCTTGCACACCTTTCCGTTGCTCCCACTGTCTACGAAGCCCTCTGGCTATGTCATATACACGCTCTCTTCTAAATCACTATTTAGAAAAGCGGTCTTGACGTCCATCTGCCAGATTTCATAGTCATGGTATGTAGCAATGGCAAGTAGGATCCTGATGGACTTAAGCATTGCTACTGGAGAAAAGGTTTCATCATAATCGACACATGGTCGTTGACGAAAACCTTTTGCTACAAGTCTAGCTTTGAAGGTCTCAACCTTTTCATGTACACCAAGTTTCTTCTTAAAGATCCACTTGCTGCCAATGGGTTTTACCCCTTCAGGAGAAACTTCCAAAGTCCATACTTTGTTAGTGTACATGGATTCCATCTCAGATCTCAAAGCATCCAGCCTTTCCACAGAGTCCCCACTTGTGATGGCCTGCTCAAAACTAGTTGGGTCATCATCTTCCATGATGCAATCCTTGCTCCCACCGTTTATGAGAAAACCGTAGTATCTCTCAGGTGGATGAAGAACCCTACTAGATCTGCGGAGTGGCTGAGGTCAGTCTCGGATTATCGAAACCTCCGTTTCTACCAAATCTTTGTGTATCTGGAACTTCTTCCTGCTCTACCTCATTACCACTAATTTCTTTTATAAGAAATTCCTTTTCTAAAAAGGTGTCATGTTAAGCAACAAACACTTTTTGTTCCTCACTATGGTAGAATAGATATCCATATGAATTCTTTGGATATCCCACAAACTTGCAAAGAACTGATCGTGCTTCGAGTTTGTCCGGATTCTGTTTTTTAACATAGGCCGGACAACCCCATATCTTAACTCGTTTAAGAGATGGCCTCTTCCCATACCATATCTCATATGGAGTGGTAGGCACGGATTTGGTTGGTACCCTATTCAATAAGTATGCAGCTGTCTCAAGGGCATAACTCCAAAAGAAAATAGGTAACTCAGCAATACTCATCATAGAGCGCACCATATCTAATAGGGTGCGATTCCTCTGCTCCGATACTCCATTGTGCTGTGGTGTATACGGAGGATTAAGCTGAGAGAGAATCCCATTCTCTTTTAGATAATTTCGGAATTTCATGCTTAAGTATTCACCTCCTCGATCAGATCGAAGGATTTTAATACTTTTACTCGTCTGGTTCTCTACTTCTCTCTTATATTCCTTGAATTTCTCAAAAGCTTTAAATTTGTGTTTCAACAGGAACACATGTCTGAATCTTAAGAGATCATCGGTGAATGTAATGAAATACGAGGAACCATTCCTGGCATGTGTAGATATAGGACCTCATACATCACTATGCATCAGTCCCAAGAGTTCAGTAGCTCTTTTTTCGTGTCCCGTAAACGGAGTTTTGGTCATCTTTCCCTTGATACATGATTGACAAGTTTCATAAGATGTAAATTCAAACGGATTCAAATGTCCATCTTTATGCAACTTAGCTAGTATGGTCGCAGTGATATGACCAAGTCTACAATGTCACAAGAAGGCTTCGTTCATTTCTAAACTTTTCCTTTTGTGTGTGTTCTGCATATTTAGAACTGTATTTTGATTTAGAACATATATACCATTACATAACGTACCAAACCAATCAACAATTGATTTAGGAAAATGTTTATAACATTTTTCTCTAATGCAAAGTTATATCCTTCTTTATCTAATAAAGAAACGGATATTATATTGCACATCATCGATGGTATGAAATAACAGTCGTTCAAAATCAATGTATTACCATTTGGTAATACTAGGTGATATTCGCCGACAACTTCGGCAGCAACAATTGCTCTATTCCCTACTCAGAGAGACATATCACCCTTTCCCAGTTCTCTACTTCTCTTTAACCCTTGTAACAGATTACAAATATGGGATCCTGATCCGGTATCCAATACCCAGGAGGTAGAGCAGACTGAGAAACAGTTCTCAATAACTAACACACCCGAAGAAGATGCATCAGAATGCTCTTTCTTTATTCGGGTTGTGTAGAAATCCTTGTATTCCCTTATCCCTTGCCTAGACTTATGACAGTTTTCATAAGATAGGGCGGAAGCAACGTTCCCCAACCCAGTATAATAAACGGGTTCGGTGAATACATCCATGTTCTTATCTTGATTAAGGAATGACATGGTCGCTACCTGGAGAGAGAGAAGAAAACACTTTAGCGTGCGCTCTTGCAAAATTAGATTGGTTATTATCTTATCTAATCAGGATGGCTCCTACTATTTTTATCAAATCTTCCTTCAAACCCTAAAAGGCAAGATTAACCAGGATTAATTACACCCTACAAGTTCTCCAATCGGTCAGCCAGGCAGGTGTTGGTACTCCGAGGGAGTCTCCGCATGCTTTTGCACGGAACTAATTAAATAACCTCGTTTCCGTAGGGGCATAACCTCGTTAACACCTTTCTTAGACACTTACTGGATTAGCTAATTGTTAAGTGGAAAACTCTCCCAGCAGTAACATTTACCCGCAGTGGCTATCAGAATCCAACTATCATATAAAAGGTATGCAATCTCATTGCAAATTTCAACACTTGAAATTCCGAATATCTGTTTTTATCCCTAGCGACTTATGACCTTGGCTATAGTCAATAAATCATAAGAGCTAGTCAAATTCAACCCGTCATTTTGTGATTGAATTAAACCCACCCGCACGACCCTTGGATATGGTCAACAAGGTCGCACGACTACCCTAATCCAATCGCATCAACATGCGACAGATAAGCACTAATCATCTACCGCACACTACACCTTGACGTCAACAAATGCAATACGAATACTAAATAGTACTTATCTGAAATGACGGAGGGCTACGACTAGTTTTGAAGAAAACTTTTAACGTAATGAACTTGATATCGTTGTAGAATCTAGTAATTTGAAAAGGAGTGGTTTAAGCTCCGCTTTAAAATCGAGTAGTTTTCAAAATAAACCGAATGGGTTGTAGCATATGCCAGTTTTCCTAAAGAAGTCATTCCCGGTGAAGGGATCTAGGCTCTTTCCTCATCGAATGAGGTGATGGATATGTAAGTCGATGCCGCGCACCCCACGGGTTCGCGGGAAGGCGGAGTTTGCAAAAAATGATTTTTATATGCTTCGCAACACCGACTAAACTCCAGGATCGATACTAAACCCTAGCTAACAAAAGAATTGAGAGGTTTAACTACTATGTGAGAAAGTTATACCTCAAGTATCAAGTCCTTCTTCTTCTTGTACTCCTCCTCCTCTTCTTGTGCTCCTTGAAGAGTGTACGGATCGCGCCTCCTCTTCGGCCTCCTCGAGTCAAAGAAGATCCACTCGAGAGTGTCTACTAAGAGCTCCTACCTCTAAAATGAAGTAACTAGGTTATCTAGAGTGCTAATCTAAGTGACCTAGAGAATGTAGAGAGTGATTATGGATAGTTTAGTCTCACTAACCCTAGGTTTCTCAACACATGAGAAAATTAGGGTTTGAGGGAGAAGAAGAGAGCTCTTGAGGTAAGAGAGTGTTTAAGATAATAATGAAATGAATATGGCTACTTGAGATAACTATGAAGCATGCCAAAATATCTCACCAAATATCTCACAAACTATCTAAGTCCACTCTTGCCTCAATAGTCATCCATGAGTCACCAAGTAGCCATGCTTCATTTATCACAAAATAACACCTCATACCTCCACCTCATTTATCTTTTAATCAAAAGATAAAAACACAAATGAGGTGTCCCCTTCTAGAAGTATACTTGAGTAAATCATAAGAATACCCCTCACCGTATATACATACCCGTATCCATATTCCAAAAAACATGAATACAATGAGACGAAACTAATCCAATAATCTAATACTAGGATCTGGCTTAAACCAAAACCCACTAATATTATCCGCCCAAACATCCTACGTGCACAAGTACACTTATGTGATCAAACCCTGTCGTAAAACCACACGACCTCTACATCGTTTCGCCCGAAGCAAGGAAACCCTCTGTGTGGGACTCTAAAGACTTGACAGTATGCTGGTGGTGGATTTAACCACAAGCACATCAGCAGTACTAGCTGCACGTAACGGCTACCCAGGTATCTGTCGCTAAGAAGGCCGATGAGAAAACTCATCTGAACTCCTGCAGAGCCTATCTGTGACAATATCCGTACAGTCCGGTCTGTTCGTCTAAGAGTATCGCATATCGGGCCTAGGGGCGGTAGCCGTCAGACCCCTAATAGCGCAATAAGTCATGCCAGAGTAGTGCCCAAACCCCCCCGAGAAACTAATGTACCTACCTGTAAATCTCGCTTGCCCTGGCCAGGGACTTTGTGTAATGGCTTTCCGAACACAGCGCGACATCAACCCCCAATACCAGGAGAGACGAATCCTATATAACCGCCACTGCCTCCAAGTGCTTCAGGACTGCACCCAACTACTACCTGTTTGCACGACTCATCAGAGCCGTGGTATGGTAGTAATCGAAGAACGGTGGGAACACACTCGAGGCGAAGTAGCAGTGTCAAGTCAACGGACTATGATGTACTCATGTCACCTGGGAACTGCTACCTGACAATAGGTATAGTACCAACCAATAGTTCCACACGAGTCCGTCCAGCGTAGGATTATCGAGATAGGGTATCGATACTCCATAGTAGACTACCGTATACGCTTTTCATCCCAGCAGGGGAGATGGTCTGTCCCACAGCCATTAGTACGTCGTACTGGAGATAGTATGCAGGTGTTTATAGACTACCCAGTCACCACTAGTGTGACTGCCATCACAACGCTGGTAGTCAAGCAAAGATCCTAAGAGCTTTACGAATATGTATTAGTGATGCGCTAAAAGAAACATATACACATATTAAGATAGAAACAAACTAAGTAGCATACTACCATGTTGAGCAAAACTATCATAAAATCTGTGTATATACCAAGCTTCCAAAATATAATATACAAACTAGTACTATACAATAATGGCATCTAAGGCATATATCACTAACAGGATATTCATAATGGAATACCGCTATACAAAGCAAGAACTAGAGCTACCTTTTTGAAAGATTTGATTCTACAACATCTTTTAGCTTTCTTTTCTTTTCATTAATCTCATTATTGACGTCCCATCATTTATGTTTCCGAAACAACACAGAAGAAACGAAAATAAAACACACATATATGCCATCCGCATTCGCCACAGGGACCCGGGTCTTCACCGTAAGGTTACTTAATTTACGGCAGAGCGGGGTCAAGACTAGCACGGATGCAAAACATATATAGTGTCTTGTTCAGTTGATAAAACTGCACATTTGTTTTTACATTTTTCCTACCATTTCTATATTAAAAAAGGTCTTTGTTATAATATATCATACATATGAGGGTTTATTTGTAAAATTACTATTTTCCATGTGTTGATATATTATAATTAGCATTTGGTAGGAAAATGTATATAATATTATTTACCTAATCCTAGTAGACTTAGTCTACTAAATATTATTTAAGTTGTGCAGAATTTTCAGGTCTTAAATCAAGGAAATCATGTTGTTAAAGCTAACCTGTCTAATTAAGAAATCAAAATTAAGAAATCAATTCTGGCAAAAGAAAAGAAAAGATTTCCAAATTCTGAAGGTTCCAAGGATCGCCACATGTCACAAGGAGCCATCCCCAGAAGTTTGATCAGCGGAGGAGATTACCAGGCCGCGGATCCGCGGCCCTAGCCCCTTAATGCCGCGGATCCGCCGCGTTAAAGAAGAGATAGAAGTTGGAGATTTTGGGGCTAGATCATAACTGTTATTCCCCAATTTAGGCATCTAACTTTCTGGCTTTGGTACTATAAATAGAGACCTAGAGCCTCTTGGAAAATTCATCAAGCCGATGAGATCACGAAGTCCAAGACGGCTCACGCATCCAGGCTGATCATCAACTGTTCGTCTACCTTCTTGGAAGAGATCGAGAAGCAAACTAGTCTTTGTAATAATTTTCTAAGGAATCAAAGTGTAATGAATATTGTTGATTAATAAAGGTAGCTTTCTTTTTCTTATTCTATTTCTTCGTAATTTAATTATGCATTTTCTCTCCATCTCTTTTTCTCCCAACATGCGCGAGTAATTCTCCGCTTGTTAGGGTTGGTAGGATTAGGGTAGGCTAATGGATGATGAACATCCCTAAACCCTTTTTAAGTCCTATAAAGTTTATGAACTTTACCAAAAGAATCTTTAACATCCTAATCGGGCGCGCTAACAATTCTTTGTTAGTTCCGACCGCGATTAGAGATTAGATTAATGATTGTTTTGGTAAAGGCTAGATATGAACGGAGTTCCGTGTCGAGATAAGGGTTAAGAGTGGGATTCCTTTTCCCTCCAGAAACCCTAATCTACACACATCACCGTCGTTCTAAGTTTTAAATCTATTAAAGAATAAAAAGGGTAACTTTTAATTAATCGTCCATAACTTCTAAATCCTAACGAACCCTACAAGCCCTTTTATTATATTAACTACATCCCTAAAATAATCTAGATCTATATATTTTGCATTCTTGCTTAACGTAGATCTAGAAACCATTCTACAACATTCTTTATTCCTCCTCTCTTTCTCAACACATCTAAAGTAAGAGTAAAAGATTCAACATTTCCCTGAGGACGACCCGTACTCACCTCGGTCTAGCTACACACGACACCGTTCTGATTGCAGATAATTACTACAAACACACTCTTTCGAACCAATCAAATGGCGCCGTTGCCAGGGATACGTGCATAATTTTTTATTCTTATTATTTGTGTTGAATTCTTAGACGATTCATATCATTATTAAAACAAAACTGCAAATTGCATATTTAACGATTTGTGCGTGAATTTTGCAAGGAGATCTGGAGTCACAGAATTGAGGAAAACAGAAGACAGAGATATTCATCGAGATCCAGAGGAGTACAGGAGGCCAAAGAAAAATTTTCCTCACCCGATCCTTCCACCCCACGGCGGAACCGCGGCAAGAAGGGACTAAGGCGGCGGAAACGCGGCACAACAGAGGAGTTAGGGTTTCAGTCTTTTCTGGTATCTTTCTCAACTCCTTCTCTCTCCTCTCAAGTCCAATAAAATCTATTTTCTGCAAGATTCTTTGAAAAATAGCGCCGCTCAAAAATCTTTTTGCAAAAGTTTTGTGATTGGTTTGTTTTGCATATTCTAATACGGACTTTAAAGGGCAAAGACCAAATCAAGATTAGGTAGGGATTTCATCACGCTTCCTGAGCCCCACAAATCACAAACCGAGCATCCGCATCAACCGTACATTAATTTAAAAAATATCTAGACCAGACTCTAAGGACTGTCGCGCTCATTAAGGACAGAGGAAGGTCGTGGGTAATCTATCGCTTATCCACATTACTTTTGTGGTGTCTAGGCAAGTGTGTCCAAGGTGAGTGGTTACTTAATTAGGACCACTATTTCGTAGTGGGGAGCCTCCCACTCATCTAGCACTTACCTGGCTACAATGGTAGTAACGAGGCGGTAGAGGATTGATCCTGCGGCTTGTCCTTTGGAAGTCTAGGAGCGGTCTAGAGACTGGACCAAGGTAACCTTAGTTCTAGGGTTGCTTGTGCATCTTAGGGAGATTTGTCTTGAGTCCCACTTTTTCAAAACAAGCCAATTTTAAATCACACACACGCTGCCACTTGCACTAAACCTGCTTAGTGCATGCTTGGCTGGACACGGGATCCTAGTGCCCGTCTTGTCCGCGTTCCTGCTATCGACGCCGAAGTCGGTACTTCTTCATCTTCTTTTCCCCCACCACACACGACCGAGATGGACGGCACTCCATCAGATTATAACACCACGCTGCCACCGCCCGTAGGTGCGCAGAATCCACCGCGCATCTCTCTCCAAGAGAGATGCTATCCTATCCGTGGTCCTCTTCCCACTTGTCTATCTCTTCCACCACCTAACGGGGATAATTTCGAAATTAAACCCTACTACAACAATCTGCTGCCCAAATTTCACGGGCTTGAATCGGAAGACGCATACGTTTTCATCACCAAATTCGAAAACGTATGCGCAATGATGGGTACTTCACAATTGACTATCGATGCTATGCGTTTGCGTCTTCTCCCATTCACACTGTGTGACTTGGCAGAAAAATGGCTTTACAATACTGCCGCACACTCTATCACTAATAGGGATGAATTCGTCATAGCATTTCTTAAGAAGTTTTACCCAAACCATAAGACTACCCGTGTTAGAAGCGAGATCAACCAGTTCACCCAGCTTCCCAATGAACCATTTTGGAAGTGCTTTGATCGTTTCAAGGATCTGCTTATCCAATGTCCACATCATGGAATCAATAGATGGGATTTATGTAGGATTATATATGAGGGCATTAATCCAGCGACAAAGCAGATGCTTGAAACAATGTGTCAATGCAATTTCATGTCTAAAGATGACGGTGAAGCATGGAAATATCTGGAAGATCTCGCAGAAAACACTTTGCAGTGAGAAAGCGTAAGACCACCTTCCTCTAGGGGAGGTGTTCACCAGCTCGATGTTTCCATCGTAGTGAAAGCCAAAATGGCAGCGATGCAGAAGAAACTCGACGCTATTGAGAACAGATTCTCATCAGTCTCCCTAAATCAGGTTACGCTTCCTAAAACCGTTTGTGGTTGCTGTTCGGATCCTTCACACTTAACGGAAGAATGTCCTATGAATGCATCGTTTCAAGCTAATGCTGCTTTTCAGCAGCGACCTAGAAACGACCCTTATTCTTCCACGTACAATCAAGGATGGAGGAATCATCCTAACTTTGCTTGGAGTCAAAACCAACAAAGCAATTATCAAAGACCTCCTCCACAGCAACCACAACCACAGAATCAGCCCCCCTTTCAGTCACAGAATTTCCAAAATCCGGCCAACATTTCTACACCACAAGTGGCCGGTACTGACAACTCTTCACTTGCATAAACTTTGGATATGTTCATGAAACAATCCATGCAATTGTCGGCTGAGATGAAGTCTTCTATTGATACCATAACGAAAAACTCCGCCTCCCATGGTGAGAGTATTAAATCAATAGAAAACCAAATCGCACAGTTAAACGCCGCAATGAGTGCGAGAGAAAAAGGGAAACTCCCATCTCAACCCCTACCGAATCCTGGCCATTCACAAAATTATAATGTGAATGCCATTAATACGTTGAGATCGGGGAGAGTGCTGAACAACCGAGTGGGTGAGCAATTTGATGTTAGTGACACCATTGATACCCCATCTTCTTCTTCCTCCCCTAATTCGTCTAGTCTTCCACCTTCATCTGAGCCTATTCTCTATTTTCCCCAAGGCTCGAACATTTCGCCAAATCTATCTAAGTCGATTCCCACTCCAATTTTGGGATCGAATCCGTCGCCACAGTCTTCTCCGCAAACGTTGGACCCAAAACTTATTGATCAAGCTCCATTTCCAAACCGATTAAGGGCCAACAGACCTAACCCGCAAATGGAGAAGATTGTGGAAATGTTTAAGCAAATTAGCGTGAATATTCCTCTCCTAGATGCTATTCAACAAGTCCCATCTTATGCAAGAATCCTTAAAGACTTGTGCACTAGGAAGAGAAAAACTCAAGTGCCTAAGAAGGTTTTCATGACGAGTAATGTTAGCACCGCTTTTACCCAACAAATACCAAAGAAACGTAAGGACCCCGGCTGTCCTACAATCTCTATTTCTATTGGGGGTAAAAATATTAATCGTGCTTTACTCGATCTAGGCGCTAGCGTTAACTTGCTTCCTTATTCAGTATACGAGCAGTTAGGAATTGGAGAGTTAAAACCCGCCCATTGTACTCTCCAGATGGCAGACCGATCTATCACCAAACCTCGGGGCGAACTAGAGGATGTGTTAATTAAAGTTGGGGAATTCATATTTCCAGTGGACTTTTGTTGTTTTAGATACACAACCTGTTGCAAACCCACGCAATCAAATCCCGGTGATACTTGGTCGACCCTTCCTAGCAACTTCTAACGCTGTAATTAATTGTAGTAACGGTTCTATGAACTTATCCTTCGGGAAAATGACAATTGAGCTTAATATTTACAAGCTAGGAAGTTAGCCGTCAGAACCTTCTGCTCATTTGCTGGATGTTTGTTCCATCAACGAGATAGCTTCCGAAAGCTGCATGGATGAGGAACTTTGCTTTGATGTTCTCGACAACACTAATGAGACATCATTTGATCTTGCACCACTTCACAGTGAGGATATGTTCAATGAGTCCGACCTTGAGATTGAACCCGTTGAATCATTGCAAAAGTCAGCAGCACTTTCCGAGTCAATATCTTATGCAAGTTTTGAACCTCTTAAGGAGCCCGAATATCATTCCGTTACCCCACCTTCTATTGTCTCTCCGCCAATTCTTGATCTCAAACTGCTACCTTCTCATCTTAAATATGCATATTCAGGAGAGAATGAGACTTTGCCAGTGATTATATCCGCTTCTCTAGCTTTAGAGCAAGAGAATGCACTTTTGGCAGTGTTGAGATCGAATCGGCAAGCATTTGGTTGGACGATGGCCGACATCAAAGGGATTAGTCCCTTAATTGTTGAACATAACATACATCTGATGGATGAAGCCAAACCAACCCGAGACCCACAAAGACGGTTAAATCCCGTTATGAAGGAGGCGGTAAAGAAAGAAATCGTCAAGTGCCTTGATAGTGGAATAATTGACCCCATATCTGATAGCCAATGGGTAAGTCCAATTCATGTGGCCCCAAAAAAGTCTGGCATCACGGCATCACTAATGAGGCTAATGAGTTAATCCAAATACGCACTCAAACTGGGTGGCGCGTATGTATTGATTACAGGAAACTCAATGCCGCGACGAGGAAAGATCACTTCCCTCTACCTTTCATTGACCGGATGTTAGAACGATTAGCGGGACACGATTACTACTGTTTCTTGGACGGATACTCTGGCTATAACCAGGTCCCCATCGCCGAAAAGGATCAAGAGAAAACCACTTTTACTTGTCCTTTCGGAACTTTTGCTTATAGACGCATGCCCTTTGGGTTATGCAACGCTCCCGCTACATTTCAGCGGTGCATGATGGGGATATTTTCAGATATGGTGGAAAACTTTCTAGAAATTTTTATGGACGATTTCTCCATTTTTGAGGACTCCTTTGAGGACTGCCTTCGTAATCTTAACGCGGTTCTTACCCGCTGTAAGGATAAGAACTTGACTTTGAATTGGGAAAAGTGTCATTTTATGGTCCAAGAAGGTATTGTACTTGGACATATAATTTCACGAAAAGGCATTGAGGTTGACAGAGCTAAAATAGATGTCATTCATAATCTCCCTCGTCCCAACTGCGTCAAAGATATACGATCCTTCCTTGGCCATGCAGGATTTTATAGAAGATTTATTAAGGACTTTAGCAAAATTGCTAGACCCTTAACCCTTCTATTGGCCAAGGATACTACTTTTCACTTCGATTCAGATTGTGAGGCTGCTTTTGAATCGCTTAAAGAATCACTCACTACAGCCCCCGTTCTATCATCTCCGGATTGGAACCACCCGTTCGAGCTTATGTGTGACGCATCAGATTTTGCTATTGGTGTTGTCTTAGGACAGCATATTGATAAGATGCCACATGTAATTTACTATGCAAGTAGGACCTTGAATGATGCACAAATAAATTACACAACTACCGAGAAAGAACTCTTGGCAGTTGTATTTGCATTAGAGAAATTCAGGCCCTACTTGATTGGCTCGCCTATTGTTGTTTACACAGATCACTCCGCCCTACGACATCTTTTAACGAAGAAGGATGCAAAGGCCTGGCTAATACGTTGGATCCTATTGTTACAAGAATTTGATCTTGTCATCCGAGACAAGAGTGGATATGAAAACGTTGTAGCCGACCATCTTTCACGCATCACTTCTTCACCAACTTTGACCGTGCCGATAAATGACTCATTTCCTGACGAACAGCTCTTGACTGTATCCTACGAACCTTGGTTCGTAGATATCGTGAACTATCTTGCAACGGGACTTATTCCTAATGATTGGTCGAAACAAGACAAACTTCGATTTCTATCCCAAGTAAAATATTTTTACTGGGATGAACCTTATCTATTCAAGTATTGTTCCGATCAAATCATTCGCAGGTGTGTCCCGAACGATGAATTCAAGAGCGTGTTATCATTTTGTCATGATCAGGCATGCAGCGATCATTTTGGTCCTCGCAAAACGGCGGAGAAAGTTTTGCAATGTGCCTTTTATTGGCCAACATTATTTAAAGATGCATTTGAACATTGCAAAACTTGTCCGTGATGTCAGCATTTTGGTCGGATTTCCCGAAGGAATGAGATGCCGCTCCAACCTATATTGGTTGTGGAAATATTCGATGTGTGGGGTATTGATTTTATGGGCCTTTTTCCCAACTCCTTTGGGAATCTATATATCTTGTTAGCGGTTGATTATGTCTCGAAATGGGTGGAAGCTATACCGTGTCGCACTAATGACAACAAAGTTGTCATTAAGTTCCTTAAAGAAAATATCTTTTCGCGATTCGGACACCCTCGCGCTATAATTAGCGACAACGAGACACATTTCTGCAATCGGTCTTTCGAGGCCTTGATGCGGAAATATTCAATCACTCACAAGCTTTCTACGCCCTATCATCCCCAAACAAGCGGGCAAGCTGAGATCTCAAATAGGCAGATCAAACAGATATTGGAGAAGACGGTTTTGAAAAACCGTAAAGATTGGTCAACCAAATTGACGGATGCTCTTTGGGCATTCCGCACCGCTTATAAGACCGATCTTGGTATGTCTCCATACCGCCTTGTGTTTGGGAAAGCATGCCACCTTCCTATCGAGATCGAACATAAAGCAATGTGGGCTATTAAAGAGCTTAATTTTGATCTTGATCATGCAAGCAGCTTTCGGAAGCTGCAATTGAATGAGCTAAGCGAACTCCGCGATGAAGCTTACGATAATGCGGTGATAGTAAAGAACATGACTAAAGTGTTCCACGATAAAAATCTTTTTAGAAAAACCTTCACATCGGGGCAATAAGTCCTTCTTTACGATTCCCGTCTCCATCTTCATCCGGGTAAGCTTAAATCTCGTTGGAAAAGACCTTTTGTGGTGCGGTATGTACACCCGCACGGGGCAGTTGAAGTCGAAAATTTGAAAAATGGTTCAATTTTTAAAATAAATGGGCATAGATTAAAACCGTATTTTTCTGCTGACCCCGCGGAGGAGCTCCTGTTTTTACAGGAGCCGCTTTATCAAAACTAAAATTCCTCCGCATCACCTCCATGTTTTTGTAACATTTTCTCATTTTAAGAATGGAGGTGAGTAAAAATGGATTTGATTGAATATCTGTGCGTGTCAAAGAACAAGTTTGGGGGTACTTTTCATTTAACTATTATTTTACCCCTTGTATCACTCCTTAGTATACAGGTCCATGTTCTCAAAAGGCTGCATCAGTGAGGACACTGCTGAAAACAGGTTTGGGGGGGAGGTTTGTATTCACTGAATTATCTTTGACACTGGGCATTAAAAAAAAATTTATAACAAAAGAGTAGAGTGTGAAAAATTACATCCAAAAGATAGGAATAGTTTAAGAAAACCAAAAGAATTAGAAGTTTTCTTAAACGAACTGGTAATAAGTAGTTATGAGCTGTTGTCCCAAGGGTTAGTAAGATGAAGGAAGTCACTAATCTGAGGATAAAAATAAGTCTGAAAAATAGTTTCTATTCTGGAAGCCAAACATTTGAATGTTGATACCCTACTATATGCACTTACACACGTCCTGAAACTCGGGATAGTAGAGGATACCTTGAAATGCTCTTGTCTAAAAGCTAAAGTATGAAGGAAATAAAAAATGAAGAAAATATAAAAATGGTGAAAAGAAAAATGAACACTGGTTTTGTTATCGCCAAGGCAGCAATAAAAAAATATAGCGAGGGTGCCTCTTCACCTAGTGCCCTAAGACCAACTGGTCTGGGAGTCACTGCTAAGCCTTAGGTGGTGCAAGACGAGGAAAATACTATCTCCTAATCTGCAAGCACATCAGTAATCGGTCGGTTAGTACCTCAAGAAGTATTAACGGTCGCATGAAAATGTGTGAGCAAATCTAAATATTCATCAAGTTAAAAAAGTACCGAGGTAGATGGACAAAAGCATGATAGCTTGAATTGAATTCTCCGAGTGTAGGGATGTCCATTTCACACACGTAGGGGTATATGATCGATGTTTGGACGAAAGGAAGGAATGAAGAATAAAGACGATGTTTTATTGAGGGATAATATGATTTCTAACATCTTTTCATGACTATTAAGATAGGGCTCATGACAACCGAAAAGCTAGTGTAGTTGGAAACTCTTATTTTTAAAGTCTTTCTTTTATGGTTCTTATCTTTATATGTAAATTTCACCATCTCTCTTTTGTTATAGGATTTTGTGGGTGTAATCCACTGAAAACCCTCAGGAGACTACACTCCTCCAACTAGGGACACCTAGAGGTTTAAGGGCTTGTTGCACGTGCTCAGTGCAATCGTGTTTGCCTACGAAAGTGTGCTTAGTTTTCTCCTTTCTTTTTTCTCCTTCTCTTGAATAAACTAGTTTGCTCGGGACGATCGAAGATAAGTTTGGGGGTATTTGTTCAGTTGATAAAATTGCACATTTGTTATTACATTTTTCCTACCATTTCCATATTAAAAAAGGTCTTTATTATAATATATCATACATATGAGGGTTTATTTGTAAAATTACTATTTTCCATGTGTTGATATATTATAATTAGCATTTGGTAGGAAAATGTATATAATATTATTTACCTAATCCTAGTAGACTTAGTCTACTAAATATTATTTAAGTTGTGCAGAATTTTCAGGTCTTAAATCAAGGAAATCAAGTTGTTAAAGCTAACCTGCCTAATTAAGAAATCAAAATTAAGAAATTAATTCTGGCAAAAGAAAAGAAAAGATTTCCAAATTCTGAAGGTTCCAAGGATCGCCACATGTCACAAGGAGCCATCCCGAGAAGTTTGATCAACGGAGGAGATTACCACGCCGCGGATCCGCGGCCCTAGCCCCTTAATGCCGTGGATCCGCCGCGTTAAAGAAGAGATAGAAGCTGGAGATTTTGGGGCTGGATCATAACTGTTATTCCCCAATTTAGGCATCTAACTTTCTGGCTTTGGGACTATAAATAGAGACCGAGAGCCTCTTGGAAAATTCATCAAGCCGACAAGATCACGAAGTCCAAGACGGCTTACGCATCCAGGCTGATCATCAACTATTCATCTACCTCCTTGGAAGAGATCGAGAAGCAAACTAGTCTTTGTAATCATTTTCTAAGGAATCAAAGTGTAATGAATATTGTTGATTAATAAAGGTAGCTTTCTTTTTCTTATTCTATTTCTTCGTAATTTAATTATGCATTTTCTCTCCATCTCTTTTTCTCCTAACATGCGCGAGTAATTCTCCGCTTGTTAGGGTTCGTAGGATTAGGGTAGGCTAATGGATGATGAACATCTCTAAACCCTTTTTAAGTCTTATAAAGTTTATGAACTTTATCAAAATAATCTTTAACATCCTAATCGGGCGTGCTAACAATTCTTTGTTAGTTTCGACCGCGATTAGAGATTAGATTAATGATTGTTTTGGTAAAGGCTAGATATGAACGGAGTTCCGTGTCGAGATAAGGGTTAAGAGTGGGATTCCTTTTCCCTCCAGAAACCCTAATCTACACGCATCACCGTCGTTCTAAGTTTTAAATCTATTAAAGGATAAAAATGGTAACTTTTAATTAATCGTCCATAACTACTAAATCCTAACGAACCCTACAAGCACTCTTATTATATTAACTACATCCCCAAAATAATCTAGATCTATATATTTTGCATTCTTGCTTAACGAAGATCTAGAAACCATTCTACAACATTCTTTATTCCTCCTCTCTTTCTCAACACATCTAAAGTAAGAGTAAAAGATTCAACGTTTCCCTGAGGACGACCCGTACTCACCTCGGTCTAGCTACACGCGACACCGTTCTGATTGCGGTTAATTACTACAAACACACTCTTTCGAACCAATCATGTCTACTAGTATATCATATATATAAGTAGCATTCGTCTCAGGCAGTTATCTGATCACATCACAGCAACAGCAAAAGTAAACATATTAAATATAGGATATATTAGGAGGTCCGTGTTTTAGATTAAGCCAGTAATGAAAAACACGGATTCCACGGTCGTGATGAATAGCCAAGCCTACATCCCTAGACCCCTACGAGAGCGGCAAGCAACCGTACCAATTCTAAAGTTCGGCGACCGGTCTCGATTCCTCGATATGGCCTCCCACTGGACTCTAGAACCCAGTTACTTGTGCTCCCCGCCTTGGGTCTGTCCTAATGCGGAAAAGTAAATAGTATATATCAAATGGAGATAACAACCTCAATCCGGAAGTGTCCCAATAAAAGAATATTACATAAAATTTTTTACATGAATGAAAATTGAAAACTCTCATCTCATGCAAAACCCCCCGGCTATTCAATCATGATGATCCAATATAACATATCAACCAGCAACACAATAACATCATATGTCATCAACATAAGTAAATATGCATATCCCTAATGTCGTTGACGTATAGCAACGAGATCGGGGATACCGCCACATATTACACTTACGGTCACAAAAAAAAACGAAAACTACAATAATTAGAATCTGCATCACCTTTAGACATCATAAACCCGGATTATCACATATTCCGAATTTCATGCCTAACCTATAATCCTTGCATTTAATTCTCGAATTGAAAACGCTTTTCAAAAATCAAGTCGGGTAATTCAAAAAGATTCCCGATTATAAGATCGAATACTCATCGGGAACTTTAGTAGATGGCCGTACCCCCGAGGCTGTCAAAGAAGTGAACTTGCGCAGAAAACCGCGGACGTGAGCACCCGAGTGGATGCTCTTGGTCATGGGATCTCCTATAGTCACTTGGTCGGGGCAATCAGGTGTGGCTGTCTACTAGTGTCTCCCGGCGACGTACGATACGAGATTACGACGGAGTTTTGATCCAAATTGAAACTCCGTGGAAATCCATCACTTGAGACTAAAACGCGAGATTTACAAAACGATAACTAGTTTTCATAAAACTAATCAACGTGGATTGCAAAAATTGTATCATAAATCCAAAGCAATCTAGACGATGTTAAACATTTCGATCGATTTTTCAAACAACAGCAATTCACAGAGACCTCAACAACTTGAGCCTCACTAAAAATACCCAGAAATTCAAAAATGTCAGATGAAGCAGCACATGAAAAACAAGCTTGTAATACCACACTTCGGCGGTGGAACCGTGGCCAATATAGGGTATAGGCGGCGGTTCCGCGTCAAGTTATGGCCTTAAGTGCTCGTATTTCATGAGCCTTCATATAAAAGCCTGCACGATTTTCTGAGAATTTTTAATTGTGAAAATTTCAACTTTTGAAAAATTGGACAGAAACATGTAAAATGCGGGTTTTGAAACTTCGATCGAACACTTTAACGTAGTCTAGACTTCACCTAAGTCTCTAGCTTGGATCTGATACTATGAAAGTATGTCTAAGCACCTCTACTAGGTTTCAACAAGTATCAAGTATGCAATTTAAAAAAATCTAGAGTGCTAATCATACTAAACAAGAATCGAATTAGAGAATTAGGGTTTTGTAGCAAGCAAACTACATCTAAACTAGGTGAAGAGGATTTACAACCTTTGTAGACCAGTTCTTTACTTCTAAACCTCCAAGTAGTAGTACCTAGAACTCTTCCTAGACTCCACTTGATGAAAGGAACGAGCTTCCTTGTCATCTTCGATGTCGAAGATGATACACCTTGAAGTCTCTCTCACTCAAGCTCACTCTTCACTAATCAAGATATTAGTAAAGAAAACAACCTAAATTAATGGGCTAGAATAGTGTAGGTTGATGAAGTAGGAATTTTGCTCACTTATTTTTCTTCTTTCTCTTTTCTTTTCTCACCTCAAGAAAATTCTAGAGAGGAGTTGAAGAAGAAGATGAGGATGAACTTGGATGAGAGAGAATGAACCATGAGGTGAGTGATAAGATGAGATGAGATGTGTATGATGTGAGTCATGGCTTCTCAAAGCTTCCACAAGCATCTTAAGAAATGACTCATATTCCTTTTTTTTAATTCTAAAATGTTTATCATTATCTCTTCTCATATACCCTCATGTGTGATTCTCATACATCCATGTCCCTTGTATCATCAACCATGATACAATAATAAATACATATCACACACACACACACACACACACACACACACACACACACACACATATAAAGAGAAGAAAATCTTAAGTGAGCTTGATATTAGTTAATATATGTATATATCAAATATATAAATATATATCAAATTATTAAATCAACACTTGATTCAATAATCCAGTTATATCATATATAATCGACTAATATCAATTATATATATGTATATCAAATTATTAAATCAACACTTGATTCAATAATCCGGTCATATCACATACAACCGGCTAATATTCAATATTAGTTAATATATATAACATATATATATATATATCAAATTATTAAATCAACATTTGATTCAATAATCCGGCTATATCAAATATAATCCGGCTAATATCAAATATATATAAACAACATATATATAAATCATTGAATCAACACTTGATTCAATAATCTGGTTATATCACATATTACCTGACATATATCAAATATCGCTAGATTACAATACAGTATCACATACTCGTATTCAATCAAGCTCCCGCACATATCTCGATATGTGCCCTACTTCGTTTCGCTTGAGCTAGGAAACCTCTGTGTGGGATTCTAAAGACTCGTTAATACGCCAGCAATAGGTAATGATCATATCAGATATCCACAAGCCGTCAGCAGTACTAGTTGGACGTAACGGCTGCCCAGGTATTGAATGAATAGAAGATCAACAAGCAAACTTGTCCAAACTTCCATAGAGCCTATAACCATCACTTACCGTACAGTCCGGTCTCTTCGTCTGATATGTCGCATATCGATTCTGGGGGTGGAATCGTCAGACCCTAACTTGATAAGTCATGCCGATGTGTGGCCTATAACCTTTCGAGAAACTACTGATAACACTTATCAGTAAATCTCATCAGCTTTAGCCAGGTACTTGCTGTTATAGCTAATCGAACATAGCGCAATATCAACCCCCAATACCGGGAGAGAGAAAACCCCTCCTATTGCTCATTGCCTCCATGTAACTCGGGACTGTACCCAAAATTCACCTGTTTGCACGACTCCTTTGAGCCGTGGTAGGGAGGAAATCAAAGCATAATGGGAACCACATAAGACACTATGACGATCTCGGGTCTACAGACTAACTTGTACAAGTGTCACCGGAGAACTGCTATCTGACGATAGGTATGGTACTATCTAGGTGTTCTCGGCGAGTCCTGTTCGGTGTACCCATTCTCCAATGAGCACATATGCACAATATTTGATGTCAAACACCAACGGTTATGGAATCAACCATCGCCCCATGCAGGGTCAAGAAACATACACACTAGTCTACTCTGGAATATCGATGCCCTGTCTTGATACTTCTTCGACTAGGAACTTTTAAGGATGTTCTTGCAGACTACACAAGCCCTACTAGTATGATCCGCATCATAGTCCTGGTAGTCAAGCCTACATACTAAAGACTTTATCAACATGTATTAGAGAGACAATATAAAAAAAGGGTACATGTTAAGATAAAGAGCAACCAAATAACATACAATCATGTCGAGCAAGAAAGTCCTATATATATATGTCCAGGCATCCACTATATCATACAATATTGGCCTTTAGGGCATACATATTCCTAACAACCGGGTCCACCATATAACCGCAGATGGTGCCTCCTTACTCCTCGAATCGGGTAGTATCATATCTCAAAACCGAGAAATCTCTTGGTGGATGTCGAAATATCATATCAAGAGAAACCGCGTTTTTTTAAAACAGTCATAAGACTTTAAGAATGTATCTGCGGTTCTCAAATCCAGAAATCTCATGAAAATAGGATCGCATATGCATGTAACCATGATGGAACAGTAAGTACAACCACAGAACAGTACTGCAAGATATGGCCGATGTTTTCATATAAGCATATCGTGTAACTTGGTAAGGAAGTGCAATACCTAACAAGCATGTGCAGTAATGAGTACTGGACAATAACTATAACTCTACAAATCAGGGAACGATACAGTGATATAGCAGTTTCTAATGTGTATGTGGCATTGCAATTACCGATAATGAGTGTGCGAGCCGATGAGTATGTGTACGTGCAACATGCGCATCATCGGTAATAGTGCATGTGTCCTAGCAAACGAGGTCATATAAAGATAAATACAAGGAAACATAATATGTATGTCGCAAATGAAAATAATATGAGCGTAACAAAAATAATAAAAGCGTAATCATGAACAATAATAAATGCGTAACTACATATGAACCATATGGCTATCTTTAAAATAGTACGAACCGTTGCTTTGGAAAATGGGGGCTACGGTGTTTTTGAGAAAAAGATACCATTTGAAAGTCTGTAGCGTCCTATGATATTGTCATTTTAAAGTGTATAACGATTCATTAGCTTTGAAAATAGTTATGGTTCTAAATATATCCTAAAATCTACTTAAGTGATTTAAAACAATATGTTTCTAATTCAATACATTCATAAGTCAGCGATCCATCATCATAGTATCACGTACGGTATAATCCATCGTACGGTATCATCAAATCAAAAGTAAGGATCTATCGTCCTGTCACGTACGGTATAATCCATCGTACGATATCATCAATCAAGAGTACGGATCTATGGTAACGTACATTATATCACGTACGGTATAATCCATCATACGATATCATCAATCAATAGTACGGATCTATGGTCACGTACATCATATTATCTCATCTAGTCAAATATCGTCACATGTCATATCATCTCGTATCGCATCATGAATATATATATCGCCAAATCTTCATATAATATCACATCGACTTATATCATCATAGTATCGCATATCCTCATCTCATGATGTTGTATCGAACTTTTCCTCAAACTTACACACACACACATATACATATCAAGACTATATTACATGCAAAATCTACTGTTTAATTTAATTATCACGTACCCAAGGCTATATTACATATATAGTACGCATCCTTGTGAAATCATCTAAATAACTGAATAAAAATGCATGCAAAATCCTTTTCAAATCACCGTATGATGCATATATCACGGCATAAGTAGAGGACGTTCATTTATGAAGAAATAGATATATATCTATATGCGTTTTGTTAGTGTGATATGCCCTAGAGGCCATTATTGTATAGTACTAGTTTGTATATTATATTTTGGAAGCTTGGGATATATACACGGATTTATGACAGTCTTACTCGATATAGTAGTATGGTACTTGGTTTGTATCTATCTTAATATGAGTATATGTTTCTTTTAATATATCGCTAATACATATTGATAGAGCCCTTAGGATCTTTTCTTGACTACTAGCGTTGTGATGGCAGTCACACTAGTAGGGGCTGGGTAGTCTATAAGCACATCCTTATACAGGTCCCTAGTCGTAGGATTATCGAGACAGGGCATCGATACTCCAGAGTAGACTAGTGTATACGCTTCTTATCCCAGCAGGGGAGATGGTCTGTCCCACAGCCATCAGTACGTAGTACTGGAGATAGTATGCAGGTGTTCATTGGGTTATAAGTTACACTGGACAGACTCGTTGGGAACTGCTGGTTGGTACTATACCTATCGTCAGATAGCAGCTCCCAGGTGACATGAGTACAGCTTAGTCCGTCGACTTGACACTGCTACTTCGCCTCAACTGTGTTCCCACTGTTCTTAAATTACTACCCTACCACGGCTCTATTGAGTCGTGCAAACAGGTAGTAGTTGGGTGCAGTCCCGAAGCACTTGGAGGCAGTGGCGGTTAGATAGGATCCGTCTCTCCCGGTATTAGGGGTTGATATCGCGCTGTGTTCGGAACGCCATTACACAAAGTCCCTGGCCAGGGCAAGCGAGATTTACTGGTAGGTACTCCAGTAGTTTCTCAGGGTGTATTGGACTGTACTCCGACACGACTTATACCGCTGTTAGGGGTCTGACGTTTACCATCCCCCTAGACCCGATATGCGATACTCTTAGACGAACAGACCGAACTGTACGAAGATTGTCATGGAAAGACTCAGTAGGTGTTCAGATGAGTTATTCTCATCTGCTTTCTTATCGACAATACCTGGGGACCGTTACGTGCAGCTAGTACCGCTTGCGTCCTGTGGTTAAACCCACTGCCAGCGTGGAGTCGAGTCTTTAAAGTCCCACACAGAGCGTTTCCCTGCATCGGGCAAAACGTGTAGATGTCGTATCCTTTTACGACAGGGTTTGAACACGTGCATGTACTTGTGCAGGCATAATGATTCAGACGGACAATACTAGTGGGCTATAGTTTAAGCCGGATCCTAGTATTGTACTGATGGATTGTCTTCGTCTTCTGTATTCGTATTTTTCGAAATACGGATACATGTATGTATATAAGGACGAGGAGCGTTTTTGTAATTTGTACAAAAATGATTTTGAAGATGTCATGACATAATTGTATTAATAATTTTAGTTTAAATTATTAATGCATTTTATGTAAATGGAAATTATGTGGATATTGCATGAATAAGGACTTGGGAGCTTTGGATACATGGTGTCATTTGACCCATGAGCCATTCTTTTGTAAAGTGAAACCTTTTTGATAATTGATATAGATTTATCTAATCTATTATCAAAAGTGTTAAGTTTAGAAAAAGTTTTAGGAGAGCCATCTCCCTCTTCAACCTCTAGCCACTAGATTTTTCCATAGCCATCTCCAATTCCCTTAAGCCCTAGAACACTCATGTGTTGAGTAACCTAGGGTAATAGTAGACCCCCTCAATCCATCTACATCATCTACACACTCTAGGTCTTCTAGTTTGGCACACTAGTTGATCTAGTTTCTTTGGCATAGAAGATAAAGCTCGGTAAATAAATACTCGGGTGGATCGTCTTGGATTCAAGAAAGCCGACGAAGAGGCGACAACCGTACCACTCCGACGGGTTTGTGCAGGAGAGGAGGATAGCAGGAGAAGCAAAGAAGGACCGGATTCGTGAGGTATAACTTCTGTACTTTAGTTTATACTTTATAGGTTAGATGCTAGTTATGGTTTAAATTACGATCTTGGCTAATAGTCGATGTTACGATGCTAAAATTATTGTTATTTACACTTTTCGTCTCCCCGCGGACTCGCGGGGTGCGTGGCATCGACTAACAGTGGTATCAGAGCCAACTAAAACTATTCTAGCTTATTAGAAAGTATTATAATTTCGATTGTCGGAAAAGCCGGAAAACTAAACACAGAAAACCCTACTTTCTGTCAAATTTTAAAACTGTGTGGAAAATTATTTCAGTACCATGAAAAATATGTGCAGGGTTTTCTAAGATAACACAAGAAAAATGAGCCACTGAATCGCCGAGACGACCGTGGAACTGCCGCAGAATGGACCGTTCTGCGGCGAAGTCGTGGCCGAGTAAAGGCCGATTCAACTCATCTTTCTTCTGTTATTTCTTAATTTTGGTGTTTTATTTTCTGGAATATTTGGTTTCTACCCAGTATGTTTTTGAATGCTGGTTTGCATTTGGGGTGGTTACGGAAAATATGTTTCGATCGAATTTCTATTATACTTGGCTAATTGGTCCTTATGTAATGTTATATGTGTTTTTAAATCTCAGCTAATTGCTATACGTCGGTTAGTCTGGGATTGCACATATCTGTTGGTTTGTGTATATGAATTTTGTTGGATCATCGATGATGAATAGCCGGGGATGTGAGATGAGCGTTTTTTTATCTTTCATTCGATGTAAATTGTAAAATTGATGTAATATTATCTTGCAGGGTACATCCGGGTTGAGTTTGTAGCCACCGTTATATTATTTCTTTTTACTGTTTTCTGCTCTTAGGATAGACCCAAGGTGGGGTGCACAAACTACCGGGTTCTTTGAAGTGCCGAGTGGCCTACTCACTTTGATGAGGGAGATTGCTTCACTTCTGGAATTTGGCCGATAGTTTGCCGCACCCGTAGGGGTCTGGGGTGGGGTTTGGCTGATCATCACGACCATGGAATCCGTCTTTCGTTACAGGCTTAAACGAAACGCGGAATTCCTAGTATATTCAACATTTTCATCTGTGATCCGGAATATCTATTTTTGCATCAGAAGAATGCTATTATTATATATGTTATATAATAGACGCTACTTATGTTTTGCATCCGCGCTAGTCCAGTCCCTGCTCTGGCGTTAGTTAAGTAACCTAAAGGTGTTAGACGGGGCCCAGTGGCGAACGTGGATGGCATAAGTAGACGTTGTATTTTCGTCTTTTTCTGTGATGATAGGTGTATATTGATGGGACTGTATTATATTAATGCAAAGCAAATAAACCAAACACTGAATCGTTGGAACAAATTATAAAACCACTCAGTTTTTTCAAAACAACAGATTTTTAAATGCGGAGCTTAAACCACTTCTTTTAAAAGCTATCAAGTTCCTTCGATTATATCAAGTTCACTACATTCACGGTTTTACCAAAACCATTCGTAGCCCTCCGTCATTTCATATGAATAGTGAGTAGTATTCAAGCTATGTATGTTGGCCTTCTTAAGGCATAGTGTTTGGTAGCTACTGGATGTTCATATGTAGCATAGATAGATGCATTGGTTAGGGACAGTCGTACTACTATTTTGGCCTTCATCAAGGGTATGTACGGGTGGGTTCAAATTAACCAGGATAATGACGGGTAGAACTTGACATGTGACTTATGATATGTTGGCCTTCGTCAAGGTCATAAGAGCATGAGGCAAAAATCCACATCGGGAGTTTCTAAAGAAACTGAAACTTTCTAGTGTTGCATACCATTTGGAGTGTGATAATTTTGGTAGGATTCCTTCAGCTTTATCACACGATGATATTTGGATCTCGATCCTACTGTGAGTATATGCTACTCCTCGGGAGATTTTTTCACTTAAACGATCAATGCTATAAACTAAGTAGGTGTCTAGAACAATGTTAGCGGGGCTACACTGTTCATATCAGATTTTTGCATTTTTATACCGCCCAATTTTTATCACATTGCATATCGGTAGGTACTCTTGAGCCGTGTTTGCTAGTCAATTGCAGGATACAGGTTCTCGGCTCTGAACGGTGAAATTCATGAAAAAACACGACAAAACCCGGGTTCCTGCCAACCACAGATAAAACACGGGTCTCCGCTCTTTATCCGTCTGTTGCCACAAACCAGTTTAAGAGACAAAATGGCAAATCAATGTCGTTTTCATGCACAAGGCTCAATGGCAGCACAAGATCCAAGAAATCTACACGGAGCTCGAGGAAATCATGACAAAAAGTTCCACATCAAATCACCTTTTGCTCAACAGAAATTCTGGAAAAATCGTGAAGAAAATCTGAGAAAAATCATATGCCAGAATAAAGTACATGAAAGACCAGGGAAGCCCAAAAAAGCAGAGCACCCAATTCCTCTAAAGGACCGCGGAACCGCGGCCAATAGGGGGTCTAGGCCGTGGTTCCGCGGCCGTATAGTGGCGACAGAAGACCAATTTTTAGGGGCTGTTTTGTCTTTTCATCTTTGTTCTGAATGTTGCCCTAAATTTTCATTTCCCAGCCTATAAATAGCCCAGAACCTTGTGAAGCCAAGGGTGCATAATCTTGTATTTTTCTAGGTTTAGAATACTTGTTTCTTCTTCCTCTTCTCATCTCTTCTCCATTGAAAAACTTATAGTGAGCTTTTGTGAGTGAAGAATGATGAATAAAGAAGTTCCTTTTGTTATTATATCTTGTCTTGTTCTTTAGTTAAATTAACATTGCTTGTAATTTTCATTTGTTAACTTAGTTGTTGTTATTTCTTGTTGTTTCTTTCTTTTCTCTTTTCCTTTATCCTTAAACAACCATGACGCTTACGCTTGATCCTTGCCAAGGTAAGGTCGCAAATAGCTAGTTGTTATCTTCTAATCTCCTTCTTTCTATCTTCCTCTTTTGTTTTGTTTTCTTTTCATTATGATGTGTGAGTAGTTTTATACTTGTTAGGTTAGGATAAGGGAAGTTTGAGAGAAGGAAATCTCTCTCACTCTTTCCTTGCCCAACATCTTAAATCGACTCCCGTTAATTGAACCACAATCCGCTCCTTACGGCACCCTATCCTACATGATAGCGGTGATTCCGTAGTGAGACCGGTTGTGGTTGAATTAATCGGAGGTTATGGCTAAGAGCCAAGAACGGACGGACAAGCACCAAAAGGAAGAACTTAAGCGTTGGAAAGCCTAGCTTATACTCGCAAGTTCCTTCCTAGTCGTGCTAATCCCCGTTGTTGCCGATTACCGTAACACCGATATTAAGAGTGGCAACGAAAGAAGTGAGCGACTCCTAACTCAAACTAACCTAATCCTAACCCTAACAAGCTCTCTTTACATATCATTTTAACACTTAGTTAATCACAAACAAATCTGGAAAATCGGACTTAACTCGTTAAAACACATAGAAAAAGATTCCCATCTCGCTGCAGACGAACCGCAATCAAAACGGTTTCGCTTGTAGCTAGCCGGTTGAGTACGGGTCGTCCGCAGGGAGATGGGAATCTTTTTCTATGTGTTTTAACGAGTTAAGTCTGATTTTCCAGATTTGTTTGTGATTAACTAAGTGTTAAAATGATATGTAAAGAGAGCTTGTTAGGGTTAGGATTAGGTTAGTTTGAGAGAAGGAAATCTCTCTCACTCTTTCCTTGCCCAACATCTTAAATCAACTCCCATTAATTGAACCACAATCCGCTCCTTACGGCACCCTATCCTACATGATAGCGGTGATTCCGTAGTGAGACCGGTTGTGGTTGAATTAACCGGAGGTTATGGCTAAGAGCCAAGAACGGATGGACAAGTACCAAAAGGAAGAACTTAAGCGTTGGAAAGCCTAGCTTATACTCGCAAGTTCCTTCCTAGTCGTGCTAATCCCCGTTGTTGCCGATTACTGTAACACCGATATTAAGAGTGGCAACGAAAGAAGTGAGCGACTCCTAACTCAAACTAACCTAATCCTAAACCTAACAAGCTCTCTTTACATATCATTTTAACACTTAGTTAATCATAAACAAATCTGGAAAATCGGACTTAACTCGTTAAAACACATAGAAAAAGATTCCCATCTCCCTGCGGACGACCCGTACTCAACCGGCTAGCTACAAGCGAAACCGTTTTGATTGCGGTAATTAACTAAACTTGAACACGCAGAATCTCTAACAATCAAATGGCGCCGTTGCCGGGGAGACGGTAGTTTATTTCTTTGTGTAATTTCGGGTTAACTTGTCAATATAAATATAACCGAAAAACAAAACAAAAAAAAAATACTTTGTAAAAAAATCATCTTGTTATTTTTGATTGGTTTTTGTGCAAGTGTGCAGGATAATACGGAGTTCGAGTTCAGTGCCAAAGACGTGGGAAGATAGACCCACATTTCACGGCTACACCGCGACGGATCAAAACGAAGCAAACGGTCTACTGTGAGATTCTGGAGCAGTTCCAGTAAGCAATTACAGATTCAAGGGCTTTGGAACAGGAGAGGAAACCCAACATAACCCAGCCAACAAAATTGAAGGCCTAACCCCACTATTGTGCCGCGGAACCGTGGCATAAGCTAGCTTAGGCCGCGGAACCGCGGCCATCTGGAGCCTTCAGGGTGCCAAAATCTTGGTAAGTCTTTCTCTCCTTCTTCCTACTCCTCTGGACTCCAATAAACTGTGTTTTCTGCAGCATTCTTTGTGCAAACTCTCTTCCCCCTTCCAATAAACTGTTCTTGTGTAGGATTCTTTGCGCCGCGCTAAAAATAAAAATTGTTTGCAGTTGATTTGTTATCGCTTTGCATTCATTAAAACGGACTTAAGGGGCTTGAAACCAATTCAGATTGGGTAGGGATTTCATCACCCTTCCCAGGACCCCAAAAATCACAAAAAGTATATGCATTGACCATTGTTAATTAAAAAATACTAGACTCGGCCCTAAGGACTTCGCGCTCAATAGGACAGAGGACTAGTTACAGG
This sequence comes from Agapanthus africanus, assembly GCA_030015575.1. Taxonomy (NCBI): domain Eukaryota; kingdom Viridiplantae; phylum Streptophyta; class Magnoliopsida; order Asparagales; family Amaryllidaceae; genus Agapanthus; species Agapanthus africanus. The sequence goes on along the minus strand of JASDDO010000012.1, from coordinate 388,484,998 downwards.
CATCGGCCGTTTATGCTATCTGACTTTTGTGGTGCCTAGGCAAGTGTGACGAAGGCAAGTGGTTATTTAATTAAGGAACTTCGCGAAAGCGTTGGACAACCTCCCACTTACCTGGCACTTATCTGGCCGCATTTGACGGAGAAGAGGCGGTTTGAGGTCCTATTTCTAGCCCTCTGGAACAGTTAGGAGCTGTCTAGCAGACCTAGGTGACCCTAGATCTAGGTGTGACTGTGCATATCTTGTTTGTGATTTCTTAAAGCCGTAAGTCCGTACATATTCCTGTAAAGCTCTTTATAAAAAAAAGAAAAAAATCAAAAACTTTTATAAAAACTTGCCCTTTGTCGCCAAACCCATATTTTCACCCACCTCCCATCGTATTTCTCCATTGACGTTTTCTTACCCTCACCTTCTCCGCTTTGACTATACTAAACTCGTTTAGTGTATGTCCGCTTGGACTCGGGACACTAGCGCCCGCCTAGTCCGCATTACGTTAGTCGCTACCGACTACGCGATCGACTCAGACATCGAAACTCCATCCACGCCTCTTTCACCTCTTCCTTTGCCGGCCAACTCCGACGTTGACCGGAATTCTGTTCATACATCTTCACCTTCACCATCACCAACCTCTTCTTCCGCGATGTCAGGATTTAATCTGAACATCTCTTTGACTACCCCTGGATTGGCTCCACCTCCTACGGAGACCAATAACCCACCACCACCGCCTGTTGTAGCGCCGCAGCGAATCGCGCTCCAGGATCGTTTCTATCCCACCCGTTCTGCACTTCCCACCTGCCTTTCTCTTCCACCGGCCAATGGGGATAATTTTGAAATTAAGCCCCACTTCATCAACATGCTTCCACGATTTCATGGGCTTGATTCTGAAGATGCCTATATCTTCATCAATAAATTTCAAAACGTTTGTGCCATGATGAAAACTACCCAACTGTCGGACGATGCTATACGTCTACGGGTCATTCCGTTCACTTTATGCGATCTTGCTGAAAAATGGCTGTATAGCACCGCTTCCCACTCCATAACCAGTTGGGACGAGTTTGTTAAAGCGTTTCTAAAAAAATTCTATCCGAATCATAAAACCGCAAGGATTCGCAATGAAATCAACCAATTCTCTCAACTTCCTTCTGAACCCTTCTGGAAGTGCTTTGACCGGTACAAAGACCTTCTTGTTCAGTGTCCTCACCACGGTATAGAGAAATGGCAACTTTGACAAACCTTATACGAGGGCCTGAACCCAGCAACCAAGCAGTTGTTGGAAACCATCTGTCAGGGCCACTTCCTATCGAAATCTGACGAGGAAGCGTGGCAATTCTTTAACGACCTTGCGGAGCAAACGCTACAATGGGAGAGCACCAGACCGACTTCTTCTTCTTCTACCTCCACTTCTACCGGTCAGTCTAGGGTAGGAATTCACCAACTTGATGTCTCTATTGCGATGAAAGCTGAAATGGCTGCAATAATGAGAAAGCTTGAAGCGATAGAGAGCAAATTTTCTTCTCCTGCTCCTGCCCCTGTTCTTCCCCTTCGTACCATCTGCGCTTGTTGTTCCGATCCTTCTCACTTAACCGAAGAGTGTCCTTACAATCCACCATCGCAAGGACAAGATCAGGTTAATGCTGCATTCCAGCAAAGACCGAGGAATGATCCATACTCTTCCACCTACAATCCCAGTTGGAGGAACCACCCCAATTTCGCCTGGAATCAGAATCAGAATCAATTCCAAGGCAACAATTTCCAAAGGGCCCCTCCACCGCAACAACAAGCGCAACAACAAACTCAACAGCAGTTTCAGTAGCCCTTCCAACCCCAACCTTTTCAAAATCAGACGAACAACTTTGCACCCAACAATTCTTTTCCACCAAACAATTTTGTTCCGTCAAACAACGATAAGGTTTCCTCGCTCGAACGAAGTCTGGAGGCGTTCGTTAAACAATCGACACAATCCACCGCCAATATCCAGTCTTCCATTCAGTCCTTAGTGCAACACACTGCCGCTCACAGGCAAAGCATCAAGACCATCGAGGCCCAGATTGCACAGCTGAATGCGGCCTTAAGCGAGCGAGAAAAGGGGAAGCTCCCGTCCCAGCCACTCCCAAATCCCGGTCACCCACATAATGTACATGTTGCTCTTGAACAACAGAACCATAATGTGAGTGCCCTGACCACATTGAGATCGGGAAGGATGCTGCAAAACAATATTGGCACACGGATCAACGATGACATCCCGGCCGCTTCTTCTTCTTCTTCTTCTTCTTCGTCTTCTGAGCCTATTCTCCGTTCTTCACAAGGCTCTCCTTCCTCTTCTTCTGCTCTGAATGGACCCACTTCTCACTCTACGAAAACACCTGTTCTGGGATCCGTTCCAACTCCACAATCTCCTCCTCCAGCATTAGACTCAACCAATTTTAAAAATGTTCCATTTCCAAACCGGTTGAGGTCTAATAAATAAAATCCTCAAATGGAGAAGATTCTGGAGTTATTTAAGAAGGTTAACATTAACATTCCTCTTTTAGATGCTGTCCAACAAGTCCTGTCCTACGCGAAAATCTTAAAGGACTTGTGCACGAAAAAGAGGAAGTCTCAGGTACCCAAGAAAGTTTTCTTGGCTAGTGCTGTGAGTGATGCTCTTACCCAATCTTTACCACAAAACGGAAGGACCCTGGCTGTCCTACGATTTCAATTACCATTGGGGATAAGAACATCAACCGCGCACTATTAGATCTTGGTGCCAGTGTTAACCTGCTTCCGTACTCAGTATACGAGCAATTAGGCGTAGGAGAGCTGAAACCCACCCACTGCACTCTCCAAATGGCCGACCGATCAATCACCCATCCTAGGGGTGAGCTAGAGGATGTGTTAATAAAAGTCGGGGACTTCATATTCCCCGTTGACTTCATTGTATTAGACACACAGCCTGTAACTAACCCCCGGAATCAAATTTCGGTGATACTCGGCCGCCCATTCCTTGCAACCTCAAATGCTGTGATCAATTGTCGCAATGGTTCGATAAACCTCTCTTTTGGAAATATGACGATTGAACTCAACATTTTTAGGTTGGGGAATCAGCCCTCCGAACCTAATGCTCATATACTGGACGTCTGCTCGATCCAGGAGATCACCCTTGAAGAGTGTGAATTCGAGGAGTTTCTGTTCGAACACGATAATCTTGACGCCACTAGTGCGTTCCTCTTCGAACCTGCTGCTGTTTCCGCGCCCGACAACGACTACGAGTGTTTCACGTTCTCGAACGATCTTAGCCGCTCACAACCCGAGTTTCAATCCTTCGAATTTCCGGATGAGTTACCTGAACCATCCAACTCGGTCGCTTACACTCGTTTTGAACCTTTGCTGGAGTCCTTTGAGTTCGAGACCTCTGCACCAATCTTGCCTTCAATCGTTTCACCTCCAACGCTCGAACTCAAGCCTTTGCCGTCTCACCTTAAGTACGCTTACTTAGGTGAGAACGAGACCCTCCCTGTCATCATCTCGGCTTCTCTAGCTCCAGAGCAAGAGAAAGCCCTTCTCGCGGTCTTGCACAGCAACAGGCAAGCTTTTGGCTGGTCTATGGCGGACATCAAGGGGATTAGTCCCCTGATCGTTGAGCATCACATTCATCTGATGGATGATGCCAAACCAGCCCGGGATCAACAAAGACGGCTCAATCCAGTCATGAAAGAGGGTGTGAAGAAGGAGATCGTAAAATGTCTAGATAGTGGTATCATTTACCCTATCTCTGATAGCCAGTGGGTTAGCCCCATTCATGTTGTCCCCAAGAAGTCGGGCATCACGGTCATAACCAACGAGGCGAACGAGTTAATCCCTACTCGCACCCAAACTGGGTGGCGAGTATGCATTGATTACAGAAAACTCAACGCCGCAACGCGGAAGGACCACTTTCCGTTACCTTTCATTGACCAAATGCTTGAACGATTGGCCGGACACGAGTACTACTGCTTTCTTGATGGCTACTCCGGCTATAATCAGATTCCCATCGCCGAAAAAGACCAGGACAATGTTGGAGATAGTGCCCTCAGAGTCAATTATTGGATCACAGGCACGTGATTGCAATGATTGAGGGAGGACCTATCCCGGTAGGACAGTCTTACTCGAGATGATAGTATGCTATCTGCTTTACCTTTATCATCGTGTACTGCTTTAGGTGACCTGATAGGTCGCTATTGCACGTTGATAGAGCCCCTAGGATTCTTGCTTGAATACCGGCAGTATGAGGGCGATCATATACGTGGGAGCTGGTAGTCTATAAGCACATCCTTAAAAGGTCCCTAGTTGTAGGAGTTTCGAGACAGGGCATCGATACTCCAGAGTAGACTAGTGTATACAGTCGAGACCCCGACGAGGGGCGGTGGCCGGTCTCACAAGCCACTGGTGTCAGTTGGTTCACCTAAGATGTATACAGGTGCTCATTGGGTTATGAGTACACCGGACAGGACTCGCCGGGAACATGCTAGTTGGTCTTATACCTGACGTCAGATAGCAGTTCCCCGGTGACATGTGTACAGGTTAGTTCATCGACCTGGGGATCGTCATTTGTCTCGTGTGAGTTCCCACTGTACTTTGATTACTACCCTACCACGGCTCAAAGGAGTCGTGCAAACAGGTTTTAGTTGGGTACAGTCCCGAGCCACATGGAGGCAGTGAGCGGATCTTCAGGGGTTCGTCTCTCCCGGTATTAGGGGTGAGGTCGCGCTGTGTCTAGGAGAGCCATTACGCGAAGACCTTGGCCAAGGCAGGAGATTTACTGGTAGGTATTCCAGTAGTATCTCAGGGTGTTCTGGGCTACACTCCGACACGACTTGTACCGCTTTTGGGGGTCTGACTTTTACCAACCCCCTAGGCCCGACATGCGATGCTCGTAGACGAACGGACCGGACTGTACGGATATTGTCACTGACAGGCTCAGTAGGGTGTCAGGATGAGTTCACTCATCGACATCCCTTTTAGTCAATAGCTGGTGGCCCGTTACGTATTGGCTTATACCTCTGACGTGCTAGTGGTTAAATCCATAGCCATAGTATTGATGAGTCTTTAGAGTCCACCACACTTACAGTTACTCAAGCTTTCGGGCGAAACGCTGTAGAGGCCGTATGGAGATATGGCAGGGTCCGATCAGATACGTGCGGTATTGCACGGATCAGGATCGGACGGATATTACTAGCCGGCTTTGGTTTAAGCCGGTCCTAGTTTTAGTACAGTGTAGATTTTGTCTCTTTGCATTTGTATCCGGTCGGAATACAAATGCGGGTGTGTATGCACAGTTTCGGGGTTTTCCTGTAATTTATTACGGGACCAGTTTTTCTGGAGTTGCCAGTTTGCATTCCGTTCCGGCCGGTTTTTCATTGTTCCTTCACGGCCGGACTTTTCGTTGGAGGGTGTTATTTGCAAGTTTGCAGATAACACATTTGTGGAGGGGGTTTCTTGCAATTGCATAAGTTTTGATATGATTGCTTCTTTGCTCCTTCATGCATTAATTATGATAAGAGTGGGTGTGGGATTTTGATGTGATTTGGTATGGGCCGGCCACTGTGCTGGATTGATGGAGTATAGTGGATTAATTTCCTTTTGTAAGGAATGGAATTAATGGGTGTGTGCTGGAATTGCTTTGGGGGGTGCTGTGAAGGAATTGATTAATTCCTTGGGTATTAATTCATTCACACATTTTCATTCACAACAGAGAGAGAGAGAGTGCTTGCTTCCTTTTTCCAGTGAGGAAAAGACTTGGCCGAGCTCATTTTGTTGGGGATGCTCCATTCTTCATCAAGTTTTCATCCATGATTATTCTTGCAAAAATTCCTCCATACATGGCAACCTCTTAAACCCCAAAGAGAAAAGTTTCTACATTATTCTACTGCAAATCTTGGGCGCGTCGGCTAGCCAACTTCGCGCCCGAGTTGCCTCGGTATTGAGGCGGGAGCTCGTAAAAGATGCAGGCGATGTGGTGCCCTTCCGGCGAGGAGATGGAGACCGGACATTCCGCGAGAGATCGGGACGACGACGAGAAGACCGGAGGACTCGGATCACTCGGTATATCTCTAACCCGTCTTGTTGTTAGCTTAGACTTGTTAATGGCCCGATCCGGGTGTTTAGTGCGCGGTGGTGCCGGTTTGCTAAGTCCGCAAAATTAAAGTTTATCACCGCTTCCGCATTCGGCCGTCGGATTGACGGCCGGGGCGCCGCCGTGCACTTACCGTGGTATCAGAGCCTCGCCATTAACATAGTCTAGCTTTGTGTAATGTGTTTTTCAGTTCCGATCGATCGAAATGTCCAAAAACCCGTATTTTGTCACGACAGTTTTCTGTTGAAATTTTTTGGTCTCTAAAAAATTTTTCAGGTTGTATAAAAGTACTTTACTAGAAGAATTAAGGCCACTGGAAAAATACGATACACTGTTCCCTTCATCGAAGCGCGGAACCGCGGCATAACCCTACATGGAGCCACGGTTCCGCGGCTGGTTGAAAGGATCAGTGGGCTGGTTTTTTCCATTGGGCTTCTGTTGTGAAAATAGGGTTTTTGGGACATTAAAATTGAGCTCATAATTTCTGGAACTGCTGCAGTATTGGTCTGAGGCCCACTAGTTTATTTTTGATCAATCGGAAAATTTTAAACACATTTTTCACAGTATTTACATTATATCTGCGACCGTGAATGTCACTCAATCGGTAAATCCGGTCTAACTGCTATAGCCCGGTTAGACGGATTTGCGAACGTGACTTTCACGTTGATGTTCTATGTTTATGCTGTGATGTTGCGGATCGGTCGTGGGGGATAGCCTGGATGCAATGCTAGTACAGTGCTGTTGTATTATGTACATTTGATATTGCGGGGCGAGCGTCCGACATGTGGACTGCCGTCACTGCCTGTTTGTATTATTATTTTGGGGCACGACCAGGTTGCGGTCGATGTACCCGGTGTATGTATATTTTACTTTCTGTACTAGGATTGCCCCGCGGAGGGGTGCACGGATAGCCGGGTCCTAGAGGGCAACGGGCCCGCATCTCATGGCATTGAGACGGAGGGGGCTTCACTCTAGGATTGGCGGGCTATTCGCCGCACTCGTAGGGGGTACAGGTTGACCCAGGAGGGGTGCCCAAGTTGCCGGATTCCGTGGAGTGCTGGGTGGTCCATTCACGGCGCTGAAGGGGGCTGCCTCGCTTCAGGTTTTGGCGGGTGACTTGCCGCGCCCATAGGGGTCTAGGATTTCATTGCATAGGCTATCCACACGACCAGGGGAACGTCGGGTTTCAGTAGTGGCTCTGTGAAACCCGGGGATCCCAGATATCTGTATTGTTCTGTGATGCTATACATTTCTGTGATGTTGCATTTCTTTTCACGCCTTGAGCGAAATATAATATATTGGTATATATATTAGTAGATGTTGTATATGTTTTACATCCGCGCTGGTCCAGTCCCCGCTCTGCCGTTAGTTAGCTAACCTAACGGGTGATGACGGGACCCAGTGGCGAATGCGGATGGCATATACGTACGTCAGTATATTTTCGTTCTTTGTGGTGTGATCAATTGATGGGACTGCATTGATTCGGATCAATGCAAGCTAAACAAACCTAATCTGATGTTGTTGGAACACTTTTCAAAAAGCTGTTATTGCAAGGACGTTCACTTTTGTTTTGCATCGTGGTATTCGTTTGGAATATCCTTCTCCTCAGTCGACGAGGCAAGGGCCGAGATCCCTTCACCGGGAGTGACCCCTTGGACAGAAGTTTGCGTCAGGGCATTAACTTCACTATAGCCGATTACTTTTGCTTTGCACCGTGGTATTCAGTTGGAATATCCTGCACCCCATTCTACGGGGAAAGAGCCGAGATCCCTTCACCGGGAGTGACCTCTTTAGTAAAGGTTTTCGTCACTATATTTTCTAAAAAGCTATCCGTTCCTTCAATGATATCAAGTTCACTACGTTAAAGGTTTTCGCCAGAAACCATTCGTAGCCCTCCGTCATTTCATATGGGTAGTCAATAGTATTCAAGCTGTGTTTGTTGGCCTTAGTCAAGGCACAGTGTTTGGTAGCTATTGGGTATTCATATGCTGCATAGATAGATGTGTTATTTTGGGACAGTCGTATAGCCTTGTTGGCCTTAGTCAAGGGCTTGTACGGGTGGGTTCAAATCAACCTGGACAATGACGGGTAGAACTTGACATGTGACTTATGATTTGTTGGCCTTAGTCAAGGTCATAAGAGCATGGGGCAAAAATCACATCGGGAGTTTCAAAAGTACTGAAACATGCCAGATATGCGCATACCTTCTGGAGTGTGATACCGTGAGCGGATTCCGTCACGTTATCATGCGATGAGAGTTGGATCCCGATTCCCACTGATGAGTTGGTTTACTCCTCGGGTGACCCCGACTAATTCTTCTTTCAGGTTTGGAGGAGAATTTGAGGTACAGTGGGAGGTTTCCTGATTAGAAAAAGTGATAACCATTCTGATCTAGGTTAGAGTGCACGCTGAGTGTTTCTTTTCTCTCTCTCTCTGGCAGCGACCATTGACCCGACCCTAAGACTATGACTCAGTGACCAAGTTGACCGAACCTTCTTAACACTGGCTTTTGGATTGTCAGAGTTGCAGACCTCATTGCCACTCCTACTTTTACCCTTTTCTCCAGGACACCCCGTATTACTGCGAACGTCCACTTCCATTAGACAAAACCATCGTATGGTTATATACGAACTCGAAGGACTTCGAGGATGGTTTCTGGTTCTGGAGAAAACGGATAGGATTATTCAGTTGTCTTTTCTTTTCACCTTCTCTCAGGTTGCGAGTACTCCTTGGTTTAGGAGTAGTACACCTATTACGCAAATTGGATAATCTTCTTCCAAACCATAGGCTGGTGCCGACTGGTAGGGAATGAAGAAAACCAGTTAGCCTAAACGGTGTACAGAAGGTATTAAGTTCAGACAAAGCAAGGGATTAGTAAGAGGGCAAAGTAAATTGCGACTGCTATTCACGACCAAACCAAGTACTTCTTCGCCAATCCTAAATCATCTTTGTATTTCTCCAGGACACTCCGTATCACTATGAAGATCCCATTTTATTGGATAATCCATCGTATGGTTATATACAAACTCGAAAGGAACTTGTTCCAGTTCGGGGATGGATCCTGGTTCAGGAGAAATAGGAATAAAGTACATTCAGGTGTCTTTTATCTTCACCTTCTCTCGCGTTGCGAGTGCTCCTAGGATTAGGACAGTACACCCATTATGCTTATTGGATAGTCTTCTTCCAAACCATAGGCTGGTGCCGAACGGTAGGGAAGGAAGAAAACCATTTGGCCTTAGGGGTGTGCAGAAGGTAATGACTAAAGACATATAAAGGGATTTGGAGAGGTGGCAAAGAATTATACGGTTATAGTTGCGAATCTGGATAATGGTAGAGGCATTACTAGGAATACCAGGATACCCCATCGAAACATTTCAATGTTTCAGTTCAACTGTGTACTGTTAAAAGAAAACTGATTTCCTGATTAGACACTTGCTCCAGGGTATGTATTTACCAGGTTTGATTCTCACATCTGTATGGTTTTACAGATGATGAGTGGGAGTAAGTTATTAGGAATTGGGTGATCATCCTCATTATATCGGGATTCGTTGTAATCGGTGATATTTGAGGAGATCACCTGGGCTGTTTGCCGGTCGGCAAATATTTGGTTTTGAATATCCGCTGTTGTGCACCAATTTCAAATTGATATATCTGTACGTCTATTTTCATAGAGTGAGATATACCTTTTGATATTATGTCGATGACATTTACCTATATCAGTGGATGGTTAGGTAAGGAGCATTAAACAACGGTGTAATTCTCCTTAACCATAAGTACAGTTTTCAACCTACGACACACAGTGAAAGAGTTGTTAGACTCAGCAGACTTATACAGAGTATTGTATGTTGTCCAGTGTCCATTAGGACAGAGGGGTTGGTCCCCATACTATATTCTGTTTACTTTTAACTTCTCTAGTTCTTAGACATGTGTTTCGTAGAAACACAGGGTCTAAGTTTTGAGGAGTTATAGGTATTTGAATAGAGTAGAAAACCAGGTGTAGCGAGTATCGGGATTCTTCAAAGTGATCGAAGATGTAGATACTTGTGTATGGTATTCAGTTGATGGTAAAGATAAAGAGAAATTGCTTCTCTTTTCAGGTTACTCATAATTGGAAGCATTCCTAAGTTGAGTAATGCTGATCGGCCTCCTTCCATTTAGTTGACATGCACTGGAGACAGCTGCATGATTTGAATCTGGTTAAATTAAATCAGTGCCTCTGGTTCTATATTGGATGTAGAACAGTTCATATCTTAACGTTGTTAAGGTACGGGGAGTTGTCCGGCTTATGATTAAAACCAGACACTGGACAACTCAAGGCACGTTTCTGTAATGGCTGTTTGTGGGTTGACCCAGGCTATGACGAGGGTTGATTTTCTACCATCTGGCAGATCAATAGAAATATTGTTCAAGACTCGCCACCGTTTTATTAAAAATGGATTTTTTCAAAAACAGCAGTGGGAGTATGGTAGAACTGGAAGTGATTCAAGAACCGCAAACGATTACTGAAGATTTGATAAGGAACCTAAAGATTCAATCTGATTTGACATTCCATTGGCCACTCCGCAGATAAGGTGGGTAACGTCAGGCACCCGAGAGGTACTCCGGTAGCCTCAAGGACGATGACAGGGAAGTTCTTGTTTACCCACACTTCCAGGCTGCGAGACCCGGCAGGAGGATGAGTATAGCGTCGTTCTAAACTAGTTTTAGAAGTGCACGTCTATATAACTCTGGCAGAGGGTTGTCGTAGTCAGTGGGAGCAGCGGAAGCATTGGTGGACATCAGGCTTATGTCTATTTATAGACTAAAGCAGATGTAGCGGAGATAGATCATCTATTTCTGATGTGACAGTCATAGGTTTGACGTCATCAGAATAGGGGATGGATCTGTTGAGAAGGTAGTAGGAAGCGATATTCCTATACTACGATCGGTTATACTTTGGTCGTCACACAGTGGTTTCTCCACAAAGGACTTGGACATTATATCAGACATACTGGTTACTAGATCTATGGTTTTAGATCTAGATTTAGGTGGTTTCCCAATCAGGGTACTTTGACAGCATTCTAAGAGTATTTAGAATGGACGACTCCTGGCACGGTAGTGTACCTGCAGGTAATGGAGTCACCCTCTCTAAAGGTGTCTTATAGACTAAAGTAGAGAGGGATGTACATGATTGGCAGATCACTTGCTTAGGCAATTGAGTCAATCATGAGATGTCAAGTACCACACCAGATGTTGTTCTTGCACTAGATGCAATAAGTTGATATTGATCCAATCCTGGAGGAACAGTCGGGAGGCAGTTATCATTCCAGGCTTCCAAGGTGACATGGACGACAAGGAGGTTGTCAGAGTTATAGTTTTTCCCTCTGACGAGGGGCAGTATTTTGGACAGGTGGTCCAAGGCAATACTGAGGGTGGCATGGCGCAGGATACTGATTAAGTTCAGTTGACGATACAGTCTAAGAAGTTTGGATTTGGAGTTCATTTATGAACTCGGTCCCATCAGACATCCAGACATTCTAAGACAGGTATTGCTCATTTCGGGAGATGGCTTTCTCCGTGAACTTGAGATATAGAGAGACATAGAAAGAAACTTCTAGGCGGATACACACACTGAGGCTATTCCTCGAACGCAATAGTTTCGCAAACGGATTTTGTGAGACTGACAAGTAGAGGAGTTGGGTGTTCGGTATCACACGGGCTGTGAGTATGCGACATCGCAATAATTAGCCTTGAGTGCAAGTGGGAGATTGTTGGAGATAGTGCCCTCAGAGTCAATTATTGGATCACAGGCACGTGATTGCAATGATTGAGGGAGGACCTATCCCGGTAGGACAGTCTTACTCGAGATGATAGTATGCTATCTGGTTTACCTTTATCATCGTGTACTGCTTTAGGTGACCTGATAGGTCGCTATTGCACGTTGATAGAGCCCCTAGGATTCTTGCTTGACTACCGGCAGTATGAGGGCGATCATATACGTGGGAGCTGGTAGTCTATAAGCACATCCTTAAAAGGTCCCTAGTTGTAGGAGTTTCGAGACAGGGCATCGATACTCCAGAGTAGACTAGTGTATACAGTCGAGACCCCGACGAGGGGCGGTGGCCGGTCTCACAAGCCACTGGTGTCAGTTGGTTCACCTAAGATGTATACAGGTGCTCATTGGGTTATGAGTACACCGGACAGGACTCGCCGGGAACATGCTAGTTGGTCTTATACCTGACGTCAGATAGCAGTTCCCTGGTGACATGTGTACAGGTTAGTTCATCGACCTGGGGATCGTCATTTGTCTCGTGTGAGTTCCCACTGTACTTTGATTACTACCCTACCACGGCTCAAAGGAGTCGTGCAAACAGGTTTTAGTTGGGTACAGTCCCGAGCCACATAGAGGCAGTGAGCGGATCTTCAGGGGTTCGTCTCTCCCAGTATTGGGGGTGAGGTCGCGCTGTGTCTAGGAGAGCCATTACACGAAGACCTTGGCCAAGGCAGGAAATTTACTGGTAGGTATTCCAGTAGTATCTCAGGGTGTTCTGGGCTACACTCCGACACGACTTGTACCGCTTTTGGGGGTCTGACTTTTACCAACCCCATAGGCCCGACATGCGATGCTCGTAGACGAACGGACCGGACTGTACGGATATTGTCACTGACAGGCTCAGTAGGGTGTCAGGATGAGTTCACTCATCGACGTCCCTTTTAGTCAATAGCTGGTGGCCCGTTACGTATTGGCTTATACCTCTGACGTGCTACTGGTTAAATCCATAGCCATAGTATTGACGAGTCTTTAGAGTCCACCACACTTACAGTTACTCAAGCTTTCGGGCGAAACGCTGTAGAGGCCGTATGGAGATATGGCAGGGTCCGATCAGATACGTGCGGTATTGCACGGATCAGGATCGGACGGATATTACTAGCCGGCTTTGGTTTAAGCCGGTCCTAGTTTTAGTACAGTGTAGATTTTGTCTCTTTGCATTTGTATCCGGTCGGAATACAAATGCGGGTGTGTATGCACAGTTTCGGGGTTTTCCTGTAATTTATTACGGGACCAGTTTTTCTGGAGTTGCCAGTTTGCATTCCGTTCCGGCCGGTTTTTCATTGTTCCTTCACGGCCGGACTTTTTGTTGGAGGGTGTTATTTGCAAGTTTGCAGATAACACATTTGTGGAGGGGGTTTCTTGCAATTGCATAAGTTTTGATATGATTGCTTCTTTGCTCCTTCATGCATTAATTATGATAAGAGTGGGTGTGGGATTTTGATGTGATTTGGTATGGGCCGGCCACTGTGCTGGATTGATGGAGTATAGTGGATTAATTTCCTTTTGTAAGGAATGGAATTAATGGGTGTGTGCTGGAATTGCTTTGGGGGGTGCTGTGAAGGAATTGATTGATTCCTTGGGTATTAATTCATTCACACATTTTCATTCACAACAGAGAGAGAGAGAGTGCTTGCTTCCTTTTTCCAGTGAGGAAAAGACTTGGCCGAGCTCATTTTGTTGGGGATGCTCCATTCTTCATCAAGTTTTCATCCATGATTATTCTTGCAAAAATTTCTCCATACATGGCAACCTCTTAAACCCCAAAGAGACAAGTTTCTACATTATTCTACTGCAAATCTTGGGCGCGTCGACTAGCCAACTTCGCGCCCGAGTTGCCTCGGTATTGAGGCGGGAGCCCGTAAAAGATGCAGGCGACGTGGTGCCCTTCCGGCGAGGAGATGGTGACCGGACATTCCGCGAGAGATCGGGACGACGACGAGAAGACCGGAGGACTCGGATCACTCGGTATATCTCTAACCCATCTTGTTGTTAGCTTAGACTTGTTAATGGCCCGATACGGGTGTTTAGTGCGCGGTGGTGCCGGTTTGCTAAGTCCGCAAAATTAAAGTTTATCACCGCTTCCGCATTCGGCCGTCGGATTGACGGCCGGGGCGCCGCCGTGCACTTACAGACAAGACCCCATTCACTTGTCCCTTCGGCACGTTTGCATATCGTCGCATGCCCTTTGGGTTATGCAATGCGCCCGCTACCTTCCAGCGGTGTATGATGGGAATCTTCTCTGACATGGTGGAAAAATTTCTGGAGATTTTTATGGATGATTTCTCCATCTTCGGCGATTCCTTCAACGAGTGTTTTCTGCATCTTGACGCTGTCCTTACCCGATGTAAGGACAAGAACATTACTTTGAATTGGGAGAAGTGCCACTTCATGGTGCGCGAAGGTATTGTCTTAGGACATATCATCTCGCAAAATGGCATAGAGGTTGACAAAGCAAAGATTGAGGTCATTTCCAATCTACCTCCTCCCAGATGCGTCCGAGACTTCCTTGGCCATGCCGGTTTTTATAGACGGTTCATCAAGGTCTTTAGCAAGATTGCTAGGCCCATGACTCTTTTGCTGGCCAAGGACACGCCATTCGACTTCAACTCGAACTGTGTGACTGCATTCGAGTCATTGAAACACTCACTCACTTCTGCTCTCGTTCTTTCTTCACCTGACTGGACGCACCCATTTGAGATTATGTGCGATGCATCCGACTTTGCCATTGGTGCTGTCCTTAGACAACACATCAACAAAATGCCGCACGTAATCTATTATGCGAGCCGAACACTGAACGACGCCCAACTCAATTATACAACAACTGAGAAGGAATTCTTGGCTGTTGTATTTGCTTTAGAAAAGTTCAGGCCCTACCTCATCGGCTCTCCAGTCATTGTCTACACCGACCATTCTGCTCTGCGCCATCTTTTTGCGAAGAAAGATGCAAAATCTCGGTTAATCCGTTGGATCCTCTTGCTTCAAGAGTTTGACCTTGTCATTAAGGACAAACGAGGATGTGAAAACGTAGTTGCCGACCATCTCTCACGACTTCCTTCTTCGCCTTCGCTTCCAATTCCGATCAACGACGTTTTCCCGGATAAACAGCTCTTGACAGTATCTTGCGAACCCTGGTTCGCAGATATTGTGAACTATTTGGCCACGGGATTACTACCGACTGAATGGTCAAGTCAGGACAGACTTCGCTTCTTATCCCAAGTAAAACACTTTTACTGGGATGAACCCTATCTGTTCAAGTATTGTCCTGACCAGATTATTCGTCGGTGTGTCCCTGACGAGGAATTCAAGAGTGTGTTGTCGTTTTGCCACGATCAAGCATGTGGCGGGCATTTTGGCCCCAGAAAGACAGCTGAGAAGATCTTGCAATGTGGTTTCTACTGGCCACAACTTTTCAAGGACGCTCATGACTATTGCAAGACTTGCTCCCGGTGCCAACACATGGGCCGGATATCCCGGAGGAACGAGATGCCGCTCCAACCGATCTTGGTTGTGGAGATTTTCGATGTTTGGGGGATAGATTTCATGGGGCCGTTTCCCAGCTCTTTTGGGAACTTGTACATCCTTCTCGCTGTTGATTACGTCTCTAAATGGGTCGAGGCTGTGCCCAGCCGAACTAACGACAACAAGGTTGTCGTTAGGTTCCTTAAAGAAAACATTTTCTCCCGGTTTGGGCACCCCCGAGCGATCATTAGCGACAATGGAAGTCATTTTTGCAATAAGACTTTCGAGGCCTTGATGCGGAAATATTCCATTAATCATAAGCTCTCTACGCCCTACCACCCCCAAACCTGCGGGCAGGCCGAAGTTTCAAATCGGCAAATCAAGCAGATACTGGAGAAGACGGTTTTCAAGAACCGTAAGGATTGGTCGCTGAAACTCACTGATGCCCTTTGGGCATTTCGAACCGCTTATAAGACCGACCTTGGCATGTCTCCCTATCGGCTTGTGTACGGAAAAGCCTGCCACCTACCTGTCGAAATAGAGCATCGCGCATTTTGGGCGATAAAGGAGCTGAATCTGTCTCTCGAAGATGCAGGCAGCCATCGGAAGCTGCAGTTGAACGAATTAAGCGAGCTTAGGGATGAGGCTTACGATAACGCGGTTGTCGTTAAGAAGCGAACGAAGGTGTTTCACGATAAACGCCTTTTGCGCAAAACCTTCGTACCTGGTCAGCAGGTACTGCTTTACGACACCCGACTTCACTTCCATCCAGGAAAGCTCAGATCTCGCTGGAAAGGGCCGTATTTTGTGCGGAATGTATATCCGCAGGGCGCTGTGGATTTGGAAAATCCAAAGGACGGTTCATTTTTCAATGTGAACGGACACCGACTGAAACCGTACCTTAGCGCCGAACCAACAGAGGAGCTCCTGTTCTTACAGGAGCCGGTTTACCCTGCATGATCTTCCTCTGCCTACCACCAAACTTCGGTTATCCAGCCAAGAACAGTGGACACTGTTCCAAATAAGTTTGGGGGTATGTACCATTTTGTATATATTTGTGGATAATCTTTTCCATTCATTTTCTTTTTCTTTTCTTTAAAAACAAAAACAATAAAAAAAATAAATTGTATTTATCTAACCGACAATTTTGACCCTTCAAATGATCTCTTCATGCGATGACAGTGAGGACACTGTCCAGTTTAAGTTTGGGGGTACGCTCGGTACGCATTTCTTACCTTCGCATTCATATGTATATTTTGCATCTGCATATTAAAATCCATAAAATCCATAAAAATCTGAAAATTTTCTAAAAACATAAAAACTTTTCTGTCAAGTTAGCTAGTGGGAGGACTCTGATGCAACATTTCGACGGTTTTGTTTGATAAAATAAGAATAACTAAATCTTATGTTTAGATTTTGAAAACCTGAAAAATAACTCTCCTTTGAAGTTAAGTATAGCTGATATACGTCTTTACATCACACTACACGTGTCGTGAGTTTTTGGGAATTAAATGACAAGTCTTTTATGTCGAAAAACTTTTAAATGGATCAATGATTTTCTGAGGATCAAATAGGTTTGTTCTGAAATAAGTAATATCAAGAATAGTTTATGAAGTGAGTGAATATGAAGGAATGTTATTGATGCCTTAATTGGAACTAAGTCTGAAAAATAACCCATCTGAAACTTGATTGGAATGATTACACACCGATCCCACTAAACACGTCTTTTATCCAAAAAAATAATAATTGAACTGCCGGTTATATCTCCGTTCGTATTAAATCATCATGATTTTCACGCCAAACTGTCTTTTGTTTTTGGACCTAGGTAACTTGAGTAATTAAGTCCGCTGGGGTGTTTCTACACCTAATGCCCTAAAACCAACTGGTTTGGGTGCATTGGCCTAAAGCTCGCTAAGAAGCCTAGAAAGTCCAGATTAAAACAAAGTCAAGCAAGTGTTCTCTCCGAGTTAAAATTCCTAACGGTTCTTTGTGTGAGAATAATCTTGATAAAAGACAGGCTTTTATAAAAAATTTAACGGAGATATGAAGGTTTTATTCTATGATAAAGATTATTGCACGTTCACAGAGGTGTGTATGAAATGAAAACAAGAAAAAGGTGGAGTGAAAAATAGGACCTAGTTTCCTGTTAAGGAAGATAGAAATTCTAAAGTTGAAACTTTATTGGAAAACGAAACTTGAAAAATGCTTAACTCTTTATAAAACTTATGTGATCCTTTCAAAATTTTTATCTGGGCTTTATTGTGTGACATGATGACGTAAATCGATCCTTCTGGAAACTTAACGACACTATTTGCACTGCACGTAAAGACATATAAAATCTGTAGTTAAATAAGAAGCGAGGTGTGAAAAATAAAGGTTCGATAGTCTAGACTTAGGATAATAGAATTGTTATTTTCTGAAACAAAACTTTAGGGTTTGAATCTTAGTTATTTTACAAAACCAACTTGACCGGATTTTGTGGGTAGTATCCGCTGAAAACCCTCAGGAGACAACACTCCTCCTACTAGGGACACCTAGAGGTTTAACGGCTTGTTGCACATGCTCAGTGCAATCGCGTTCCCTGCGAAAGTGAGGTTAGGAAATTTTTTGTGAATAAATTGGCTTTGCTCGGGACGAGCAAATGATAAGTTTGGGGGTATTTGTTCATATCAGATTTTTGCTACTCTTTAGCCGTGTTTGCTAGTCAATTGCAGGATACAGGTTCTCGGCTCTGAACGGTGAAATTCATGAAAAAACATGACAAAACCCGGGTTACTGCCAACCACAGATAAAACACGGGTCTCCGCTCTTTATCCATCTGTTGCCACACACCAGTTTAAGAGACAAAATGGCAAATCAATGTCGTTTTCATGCACAAGGCTCAATGGCAGCACAAGATCCAAGAAATCTACACGGAGCTCGAGGAAATCATGACAAAAAGTTCCACATCAAATCACCTTTTGCTCAACAGAAATTCTGGAAAAATCGTGAAGAAAATCTGAGAAAAATCATATGCCAGAATAAAGTACATGAAAGACCAGGGAAGCCCAAAAAAGCAGAGCACCCAATTCCTCTAAAGGACCGCGGAACCGCGGCCAATAGGGGGTCTAGGCCGTGGTTCCGCGGCCGTATAGTGGCGACAGAAGACCAATTTTTAGGGGCTGTTTTGTCTTTTCATCTTTGTTCTGAATGTTGCCCTAAATTTTCATTTCCCAGCCTATAAATAGCCCAGAACCTTGTGAAGCCAAGGGTGCATAATCTTGTATTTTTCTAGGTTTAGAATACTTGTTTCTTCTTCCTCTTCTCATCTCTTCTCCATTGAAAAACTTATAGTGAGCTTTTGTGAGTGAAGAATGATGAATAAAGAAGTTCCTTTTGTTATTATATCTTGTCTTGTTCTTTAGTTAAATTAACATTGCTTGTAATTTTCATTTGTTAACTTAGTTGTTGTTATTTCTTGTTGTTTCTTTCTTTTCTCTTTTCCTTTATCCTTAAACAACCATGACGCTTACGCTTGATCCTTGCCAAGGTAAGGTCGCAAATAGCTAGTTGTTATCTTCTAATCTCCTTCTTTCTATCTTCCTCTTTTGTTTTGTTTTCTTTTCATTATGATGTGTGAGTAGTTTTATACTTGTTAGGTTAGGATAAGGGAAGTTTGAGAGAAGGAAATCTCTCTCACTCTTTCCTTGCCCAACATCTTAAATCGACTCCCGTTAATTGAACCACAATCCGCTCCTTACGGCACCCTATCCTACATGATAGCGGTGATTCCTTAGTGAGACCGGTTGTGGTTGAATTAATCGGAGGTTATGGCTAAGAGCCAAGAACGGACGGACAAGCACCAAAAGGAAGAACTTAAGCGTTGGAAAGCCTAGCTTATACTCGCAAGTTCCTTCCTAGTCGTGCTAATCCCCGTTGTTGCCGATTACCGTAACACCGATATTAAGAGTGGCAACGAAAGAAGTGAGCGACTCCTAACTCAAACTAACCTAATCCTAACCCTAACAAGCTCTCTTTACATATCATTTTAACACTTAGTTAATCACAAACAAATCTGGAAAATCGGACTTAACTCGTTAAAACACATAGAAAAAGATTCCCATCTCCCTGCGGACGACCCGTACTCAACCGGCTAGCTACAAGCGAAACCGTTTTGATTGCGGTAATTAACTAAACTTGAACACGCAGAATCTCTAACAATCATACACCTCTAGGGAAAAGAGGTTATTTAATTAAGGAACTTCGTGAAAGCGTCGTAAAACCTCCCTCGAATTACCGACACTAGCCTGGCTGAAAGGTTAAGCAAGTATTGTACGGTGAGATTAAATCCTGACTAATTCTTCTTTTATGGTTTGAGGAAGAATTCGAGAAACAGTAGGAGCCATCCTGTTTAGATAAACTAAAAACCAATCTAAACTTGCAAGAGCATCATGCTAAAGTATTTCTTCTCTCTCTCCTAATTGCAGCGACCAAAACATGACGGGCTTTAAGTTACTATTAGATAAAAATATATTGACAGGGCCAAACTACAAAGATTGGTTCAGGAATGTCAAGATAGAATCACTTATGACAAATTGGGGTATCTTCTTACTACTAAAGCCCCTACCGTCCCAGGTCCAGAATCTAGTGTTGCGGATAAGGAAATCCGTAAGACCTGGGAGATAGACCGCGCGAAGGCCAAGTGCCTCGTGCTGGCCTCGATGGACAATGAACATGAGAGGTGGCACTAGAATATGGATCTTGAATCCATATTCCTCCATACCAAGGAATTATATGGAGAGCAATCTCGTATCGCAAGATACAAGACCTCGAAGAAACTTTTTCAGGCGAGGTTGGCCGTCGGATCATCTGTAAAGAAACACGTCCTTAAGATGATTAGCTACATTGAGGAGCTCGCGGACCTCGGGACCACGTTAGAGAATGAGCTGTATACAGACTTAATTCTGCAGTCCCTCCCTTCCACCTACGCCCAGTTTATCTTGAATTTTAATATTCAAGGTAAAGAAGTTGAACTTCCGGAACTCCTCAACATGTTGAGGAGTGCTGAGAGCACCCTGCAGAAATCCAGGGAAACACCCTCTCTATTTGTTGGTGGAGCTTCCTCTTCTAGATCCAAGGAGAAAGCCAAAGGAAAGAAAAAGAAGTCCCCCACCAAGCCGAGAGGCGGTGTTAGTAAGGTGGAAGCAAAGGGCAAGGCAAGAGCAGTGGGACAGACAATAAGAAACGAAGAATGCTTCTACTGTCATTAGAAAGGCCATTGGAAGAAAGATTGCAGGTCTTGGAAGGCCAAGAACCAGGACCCGAAGCATGTTGTGGCTTCGACTTCAGGTGTGTATGTAATTGAAAACTGTCTGTCAATCAACTCTACTTCCTGGGTATTAGATACCGGATCAGGATCTCATATCTGCAATTCTTTGCAGGCACTGAGAAGCCGTAGGGTTCTGAAGACCGGTGATATGACCCTCCGGGTTGCTGATGGAGTGAGCGTGGATGCTGTGTCCGTAGGGGAATATCACATTGGATTGACGAGTGGACATATTTTGGTTTTGCGCAACTGTTTTTGTGTACCTAGTTTGACTTGTAATATCATTTATGTATCTTTGTTATCTAAAGAAGGTTATGATTTTACATTTGTAAGCGATGTCGTAAACATCCACTTTAATCATGGTCTGATTGGGTCTGGTACTCTAAACAACGGTATATACGTATTAAACCAACTATAAATTTTCAATATTCAGAATACACATAAATGAAAGTCTCCAGAAATAAGTCATGCTTTCTTATGGCATTGTAGACTAGGTCACATCAACGAAACAAGCTTGACCAAGTTATATAAAGAAGGATATTTGGATCCGTTCGAATATCAATCTTATGCAACTTGTCAATCATATCTTAAAGGAAAGATGACAAAAACTCCGTTCACTGGACATGGGGTAAGAGCGATCGAGCTCTTGGGACTAATACACAGCGATGTGTGTGGTTCAATGTCTATACATGCAGGAAGTGGTTATTCCTATTTCATTACTTTTACGGATGATTTCTCTAGGTATGGACATATTTTCTTGATGAAATATAAATCCGAGGCCTTTGAGAAATTCCTAGAATATAAGAATGAAGTAGAAAAACAAACCGGCAAAAGTATCAAGACACTGAGATCTGATCG